>OX359278.1:12174495-13491995 GCA_947179155.2 Hedera helix
CCAGCTTTGACCGGTCAATACGCTTCCTGACGTCAGCATTGCGCCAGCGTACTCCTCCCGCGCATTGCGCGCACTGTTTTCCATCCAAGAACAAAACGGTGTCGTTCCGTGTCCTCCGTTCTTTTGCTGCTTGGCCGCGCATTGCGCGACCCTTTCTTTTGCTGTAAAACGACGTCGTATTGATCCTCACTGCTGTTCCATTCGCGCGCAATGCGCGCGTCGATTTCCCGGAAATTACAGAATTTTCCACCGGCTGGTTATTTACCAAACTGCCATTTAAGTTTTGCTGAAATTACAAAAATGCCCCCAAAGCTTATTTTTCCTACAAAATAAAATATAAAATAGTTAAAAATAAATAAAAATAATATAAAAATACTAAAAATAATAAAAGCACATAATAATTAATAAAACACCTAAAACACTAAAAATAAATAAAAACACATAAATAAAAAGAAATATAAAAATACTATAAAATTACCTAAATTAACACAAATTAACTAAAATCCTATAAAACCTATTAAAACCAAAATGAGTTAAATAATTAAACATTTAAGCATACAATAAATATAAAAACTAAGTATTAGGGCATAAAAATATCGTATAATTTAACTCTATCAAATACCCCCACACTTAGCTTTTTACTCGTCCTCGGGCAAAACAAAAATAAAAACTATAAAAATAAAACTAATAACCAAACAACTTACTTGAGCAATAGATCAATATCAATTTCAACACCAGCCTCAAAGATTTTTTAAATGATAACTCAAAGAAAATTTCAAAATCATGCAAAATCTAGAACTTCAACATATTTATCAATTCTACTTTACTCAAGACCTTTTGTGTGTGTGAATCCAAATGTATCAAACTAATTAAAACTCAGATAAGTCTAGGTTATTAATTACCTTATAAAAGACATACAACAAAACTTAAAATACTTATTTTTCTCATCACTTTCAGCTAATACAGACAAATATAAATCAGAAGATCAAAAGGTTTTTAATCAATGAAACGTACTAGGATTATCAATTTTTTCTTTCAAATATTTTTTTCAATTTTTTCTTTTAATGGGTGCATTTTATGCTCCATCCCATTTTTTTCTTTCTTCATTTTTTTTTTCACGGTGAGTGCATTTTATGCTCCATCTCACCAACAAGTGCGTTTTATGCTCCATCTCGCTTTTTCATGTGTTTATGGGTGAGTGCGTTTTACGCTCCATCTCATCTCACCATAAGATTTTTCTTTTCAATAATAATCCTAAAAAAATTACCTAAATCATCTCCTCCAAATTATATTTTGTCTTATATTTCATTTCAAATAATGATCAAATAAAATATAGAGTTCAAAAATATCTTCCATAAGCGTTTAACCATATAAACTTTCTCTTAATTAAAACTAGTTCAAACAAATGGATATGAGTGCATAAAAATTTAAAGGATCTCAAACAAAGTAATAATCAATAAAAAGTTAAAAATTCAAACTAAGCAAAAATTTATCATTTTTCCAAGAGTTATTAAATAAAAATCAAAATTTTTATCATTGGCTAAAAATTTAAAATTCAATTAACTCATTGCTCAAGTGACACATCCTAAAAATAAAAAATAAAAAACTATCCCATTTTCGTAGGAAACACGGTTACACTTAGCATGTGCAACAAGCCTTTAAACCCCAAGGTTACCCCAAGTGGACGAGTTTTGTCTCGTGAGGGTTTGCAGTGAATTTACCCACAAAATTCAAAAATTCAAAATTTTTAAAATTTCCTAAAATTATCAAAAAATATATGACCTAAAAATAACAAAAATCCTAAATCCCTTCCCCCACACTTAAAATTTACATTGTCCCCAATGTAAAATAAAATGCAAAGAAAAAGAGACAAATAACTATAAAAAGAAAAAGGAAAAGAAATGCAAATCTGATTTCTTGGGTTGCCTCCCAAGCAGCGCCTTTGTTTATCGTCATTGGCTCGACAGCAGGCCAAAGTACTACGTTACTCCAACTTCATGAATTTTGAGTACCCCATCCATTACGTTATTCTTCATCGGTAGATTCAGTCTCCCTTGCACGTGACATGAACGTTTGACTCCCTCTGCAACGAATAGATACTTAATATGATTGGAGAGAGTCTTTATATTCGGAATGGGATCCTGCAAAACAAAAGATGAAAATTTGTTGTGAGTAACAGGCAATGGAATGGAAATAATTGCATTATTATCAAAAATCATTGGCAACGAATTTAATGGAGCTTCATCCTCCTCCAAATCTTGTGACAGCTCAATCGTTACTTCTTCCTTTAACTCCAAATTATTGGTAATTGTCATCTCTAACTTTTTCTTATCTATCTCCTCAACAACTGCCCCCACCTTAGGCATGTCATCTTCAAACATAACATCATTATCTACATTAATATTGTCCACTTCGTTGATGTTGTTGGCTTCTTCTTGCTTCGGTGATGGAGGGACCGTCTTTTCTGGATCTTCACTTCTTAACACTTGTGCACTTGTATTCTTCATTGGATTATTCATCGTTTGAGAATGTACTTCTTCAGAATCTAGTTCCTCCAAGTGACTGAGTGCAATTGCCAGTTGGCCCAATTGTTTTTCCAAATTCTGTATATTTTCCTTCGTTTCCTGTTGAAATTGCAAAGTGTTAGTTTCAATTAATTTAATCATATCCTCTAAAGACATATCAGAATTAAATGATTGGCCCTGTTGTTGTTGGGGATATGGCTGCATGTATTGTTAATAGCTTGAAAAATTCTGATGTGCGGGCAGAGTCATTTGTGGATTCTCATAGCCAAAATTAGGATGATCCCTCCATCCTGAATTATACGCGTTTAAATAGGGATCATATCTCCATTGGGGTTGACCAGGGAAACCACTTGCTACATTGACTTGTTCATAGGACTCCTCGTGAAGAATGGGACACATATTAGTTGGATGTCCTACCACCGCACAAATCCTACAAGCTTCCATTGGTTGTGTATGATCTGCAACCATTTGATAAACAAGAGAAGTTAGATCATTAATTTGTTGCGTAAGAGAAGCAATTTCTATCTCCTCAACATAATTAGAGGCTGTCATGACTTCCTTCCTTAACCTGCACAACTAAATTAAATTATGAAAATCTAAAAAAAATAAAAAATTACTAAATTAAATACATATTTACCAAAAGCACAAAATTAAATTAAAATCATTCCCCGGCAACGGCGCCAAAATTTGGTGTGATGTCGCAAGCACCCAAAAAATAATATCTTACTTTTGAAAAAATAAATATGTAGTAGTGGAAGTAAGAGTCGAACCCACAGAGAATGATTAATTTAATTTTATGTTTTCGTAAACAAAAGTTGGGGGGTTTTGTAATTGAAGAAATAATTTAAATAAAACTAATTAAAATAAATATGAAATAAGTAAATAAGAAGAAAAAGCCTTGGTTTAAGTTAATATCTACCATCAAGAATTTATAACTGATCACTGATGCAAAAATAAATCAATTAATATTTTAAAGATTCACCGTAGAAAGAACTACTCGCAGGTGGAATAGTTTTTCTCCTCCCTCCTTAATTTTAGATAAGTAGAGCCACTTGGTCTAAATACCCTTACTAATAAACAACCTCCGGCACTTGCTAAAGATTTAATTTAATAGCAGCATAAAGAATTAGAGAGATCGTTGAACTAAACAACACAAGCCACTTGTTTGCATTTAATTTAGATGAATATTCTTCCTAAGATAAAATAATCTTTTGATCTGCAAAACAATTATTAAACTTAGTTGCTTCAAAAATAGCAGTAGATTAATATGAATAATAAACTAGTAGTACTCCTAACAATTAAACAAATTAATCATAAAATTAAGCATAGAAGAATATTCAATAATCAAAATATAAATTGAACAATTAAAATAAATTAGATCTCACAGTGTATAAATCTTGATGGCTTCAATCACTTAAACCAAGAAAAATAAATTAACTACTCATAAATATAAAGAACACTAAATAATAGAAGAGAGAATTTTTATTCTAAGAAAAGTTGTATTTTACATTGTGTGTCAAGCCCTCTATTTATAGGCTCCAAAATAATCCTAAACCTAGTTGGAATTAATCTTTCCAAACCCTAATAGGATTTAAAATACAAACAAAAATAAAAGAAAAAGAAAAATAATTATTATTCTAACCATAGTTGGAATTAAAATCCAATTTGGAATCAAAAAGTAGCAAAATCCCGAAATAATCTCGTTTTGGCCAATTTCCGCGCTGCCAAACAGGGCTTAAGCCAGCTTTGACCGGTCAACATGCTTCCTGACGTCAGCATTGCGCCAGCGTACTCCTCCCGCGCATTGCGCGCACTGTTTTCCATCCAAGAACAAAACGGTGTCGTTCCGTGTCCTCCGTTCTTTTGCTGCCTGGCCGCGTATTGCGCGACCCTTTCTTTTGCTGTAAAACGACGTCGTATTGATCCTCGCTGCTGTTCCATTCACGCGCAATGCGCGCGCGTCGATTTCCCGGAAATTACAGAATTTTCCACCGGCTGGTTATTTACCAAACTGCCATTTAAGTTTTGCTGAAATTACGAAAATGCCCCCAAAGCTTATTTTTCCTACAAAATAAAATATAAAATAGTTAAAAATAAATAAAAATAATATAAAAATACTAAAAATAATAAAAGCACATAATAATTAATAAAACACCTAAAACACTAAAAATAAATAAAAACACATAAATAAAAAGAAATATAAAAATACTATAAAATTACCTAAATTAACACAAATTAACTAAAATCCTATAAAACCTATTAAAACCAAAATGAGTTAAATAATTAAACATTTAAGCATACAATAAATATAAAAACTAAGTATTAGGGCATAAAAATATCGTATAATTTAACTCTATCACTCTTTACGAGTATGAAAAGAATGATACTTCTTACCTCGATATTGTAAAACAAAATTAATAGTCGAATAAATCATTTCTTGTTCGTCTTTGTAGTAGTAAAGAATCTGACTTTTGGGTCTTCTATAGTTTTTAAAATCTCTTTATGTTTTCACAAGAATGTTACTCTCGAAAAGATACACGACATAGACTCGAGAATTACTCAATTTAGAGTTAAGATGACTGAATTATGAATTTTCAAAACTAGGACTAAAAATAGTGACGAAAATCCAAAAACACATTTTATATTTTTTAATCTACACTATTCATTATTTTTCACACTTTAATCTACACCATCCATTAACTAATCACATGATTCACACTTTAATCTAACTTAATCTACACCATCCATTAGCAAATCACATGATTCACACATTTTACTAACTTAATCTACACCATCCATTAGCAAATCACATGATTCATACCTTAAACTACACCATCCATCACACGTTTCACATTTTTAAGTTTCACACTTCACACTACACATTTAAATATTATATTATCCATCTTTTATATTATTATATTATTGACTTAATATCACAATTATTTAAATATTCAGTGTTATTCAAATAATAAGTCTGTTTAACTATTTAATACTAGTGACTACTATTGTGACAATTATTGGTCCAACGATACAAGATGTTATGCATTGTAACGATTATTGACTTAATAATTTAGAATGTTGTGCAATGACAATTATTGATTCAATAATGTAAAATATAGTGTAATGACAATTATTGATGAAATACTATGTGATGGTCTCAGATCAATAATATGAGACACTGTACAATACCGTGTGCTACTATAGATACCATGTTCTACAGTAAATTATCATGAAATACCGTATGTTACTATTCTTTTATTACCTGATATTTTAACAGTTAAAAGTGATAGAATTGTTAATCATTTTTATCTAAAAAGGTTGCTTTCGTCATTTTCTATATCCGATAATATTTCGTTGTGGGGTCCACCAGTGATTGGTTATTACGGTGTCATCATACGAAACGAATATTACCCAACAGAATGAATATTCCCCGACAAAATGAATATTCTCCGACAATATAAAATTTGCACAAAATATTTTTAACTTTAACCTTTGTCTATTTAACCACTTACCGTTTCAGAATATATATATATATATATATATATATGAAGAAAAATTAAATTGTATTTCATAAAAGTCGGGGTCTTACACTAACAAATATATCTATATATATAATAAATAACACAAAATCGTCTCTTAACTCTTAAATTTAGGAATGATCCTTAAATACTAAAATTTAGGAAAATAAACCATTTTTCATATATTATTTGATTTCAAAATCTTTTCATTTACATTCTTGTCTATCTCAAGTTCTTTCTCCTCTTCTTGGATCAGCTTCCTTACCAGGACACTTTATTTCCTGTTTGCAAGTTTGTGTGCTCCACTTTTGTTTATCTCTGTTCAGTGCACTTCTTTTGCTGTAATGGAAGCCACATGCCCGTTAAACTAGTTGTATCTTAATAATGCTTTGTAGTCTTTTACTAGTTTAACTTGGTACTTCTTGCTGGAGAATAAATGATGAAAGAATCCCTATTTTTTATCGTCGGTCAGTGAATCACCTTCTCTGTTTCATCTTCTCAAGATGAAAGCAGCTCTACGATTATGTCATGTTTTGCTCGACGATCTTATTTTTTTCAGCATGACGATTCTACTATTTTCTGCTATACGATCCTACCCTGTTAAGCTCAACGATCTACTCTGTTATGCTTGACAATCTCTGAGTGATTGATCCTCTAGTCTTGCTATGTTAATCTTCAACCTAGTCTATTACATTTTTTCATCTCTCTGTTTTTGGATCAACCTAACAAATTTGATTTCTAAGTCATTTTACAATAGATTACAATATTTTTTTATCATAAAGGTTGTACATAATTTATCTTTGAAGTTTGGATCAACCTAACATATTTGATCCCTACTTATTCTATTTTTGTAATTCGAATCAATCTAATAAATTTAATGCTTAATTCCTTTTACAATGATTATTCTTTTAAGGACTTTACAATAACGTATGTTTATACATTTAGTCTTTTATATTATAACATTATTAAAATCATCACAGGTATAAATGCATAAGCTAATATTATTTATTTTTCTTTGGTACATTTATTCTTTTATATTAATAACATTATTAAAATAAGCACAGGTATAAATGCATAAGCTAATATTATTTGTTTTTCTTTTGTACTTTTATCAGAATCAAATCAATATGCACTAACATGTTCCTATATGAATTATGTTCTTTTATAAGTCAGATATGATGTGTTCTTAGGGTTGTTCCTCCCTCTTTTCGGTTTGGGTGCAACTTTCAACCATCTATTATTGGTTGTCTTGTTGCCAGACAACTTTGGTTTTGTTTGTCCCTAGATTTAAGTCACAGAGAGATATTTAAGTCAATTACTATGAAATTAAAAAAGCCACGTAATTTTCCTTGTTATTAGTATGAAATTAAAAATTAAAAAAAAACCACGTAAGAAAAAAAATAAATGTTTGTTACTTTAATTTGAAGGAATGACCTAATTGAATAATTTTAATTAATTTAATGGGACAATTACAGAAATTAAAATTTTAGTCTGCTATTGCACAAAACAGGACAAGTACTGGCTAATTGCTAGTTTTGTCAACCAAATTGTACTGATCTTGTTAAAATCTGGGCATGACAATTTTACCTGTCTTTGATGTATGTTCGATCTCAACTTTAATGAGATCCGATTTTTAAAATTTTATAGAGTAAAGGTAGCAAATGAATTGGTTTAGTTGGTAATAGAAAAAACTTAATGGATAATATTAAATAGGTTGAATATAGCTAATTTTAAATAGATATAAGTCAAACCTATCAACCATATATGGGTGCACACTAAATCGAAAAATCGACTGGGCCAAACTGAACTGACAATAAAGCAAACCAAAAATTATAAAATCAATGAGCCGAAAGTTTAAAAAACAAAAAACTGAAGTTCGCCGGTCGGTCGGTTTTGGTTTGGTTTCCCAAAAATTCCAAACCGACCAAACCGACCAAATACTTAAAATTATAATATAATTATATAATTTATATACTTTACTAATAATTATTTATTTTATATAATCATTTATTTATGTGACTCCCAGAATTTTTAGAATAATTTCAAATAAGAATTATGATGAATTAAGTAAAGATTAGTGTTTAAAACCTAGTGTTAAATGATGAAGGTATTAATGAATGATTTATAAAATGTGAAAAATATCTATGAATATGAATTAAGAAAAGAATGATGAATGTGTAGAGTATAAATGATGTGCAATAGAGGGTATGAAATAAGTTGATTAAGTAAGGGTAAGTGCGATTAAAGAAATGAAAGATTTTAGAGAATGAGAAACTATCTTGATAAGTATATCAAGAAATGGGTTAAAATTTTATTTATAAAATTTTTAGAGAATAATAAAATGTAATCTTACAAAGAAATTGTAACGTGAGTTAAGGATTGAATATTCTGACAATTATGACCATTATGGTGTTATCCATGTAAATTATGGATATCAAAGAGGTAAAATATGAGTATTATGGATTTAGTTGTTATTCATCAAGACAAAGGCATAGCAAGGCGCTATGAATAAAATACGTATGATATTACGATAATTATGATTCCGAGGACGGAATCCTGTTAAGGGGAGAAGAATGTGAGGATCCGAATTTCCAGAATTTCTTTAATAATATCAAATGAGAATTTAATTGATAAAATTATCAAGGTTGTTAAATAAATTATTATTTTATGTTATTTAAGGTATGAGATGAGATTTAATTGGTAAATTAAATCTGTACAGAGATGGTAATGAATTATGTTGAATTAGAATAATTAAAAAGTAAATAAATTATTTAAAAATAATTAATTAAATTCTCATTTGATATTATTAAAGAAATTCTGAAAATTCAGATCCTCACAATTTATATATTATAAAATATAAATAAATAACTTTATTAGTTTACTTTGTAATTGACAATGATATAGTTTTAGAGCTATACTTGACTGCAGCCTGCAGGAGAAGGAAGATAACCGAAGGGAATCAACAATTGCAGTTTCCCCTTTTTATTCTCAAAAGCATAAAGAAAATTCATAGACAATTTTTTATTTTATTTTTGAAATTAGTAATACAAATTCCAAAGAAATAAAATTTAAGATCAGTTGAACCTTGACCATTCATAATTTTGTTTCCATCATCACATTTATGATAATTTGTCTTTTCTAGTTCTTTTCATTGTGCTTATACTGTACTTACATCTAAGTGGTCTGTTGCTATTAATGTAAGAACCAAGAATTTTGAATTACATTATAAATAAAATTGAAAAACTAAATTCTAATTAAATGAGTTATTGTGTGATTTAATTTAAACCTTTATGTGGTAATTTGATTGTTGACTATTCGGTTAATTTTAATAAAGGAAGTCCGATTAATGGATTTATTAAATTAACGGACTAGCCTAAGATTATTTTGTGAGGAACCATAATTAAATATTCAATTAATATTGAATATGACAAGTCTAAATTGATTATATAAATTAAATTTAAATTGATTATTTAAATGTTCCTATAATTATTTAAATAATCCCAAACAATTAATTAAGTGAGGGATTTGTGTTATGTGCTTTATGGGTTGATATTTAATTAAGCTAGCCCAATTTATTAAGAAGTGGGTGAGTTATTTTGGTAGCCCAATGTTGTTGGATTATTATGATCATATATGGCCCAAATGAAATAAATTGCAAGCTCATTCCTTGATCCAATTGCTAAAGCTTCTAGAAGATCCATTATTTACCAATTTGACTACAAAATTAAATCAAAAATGGGACAAATTAGAGAGCATGGCTGGTGGTATGGAGAGAGTACTATGGATTCCAAATTTTTATTCAATTTGTTGATTTCATTAGTGTGTGGAACACTCAACCTTTTTGGCTAGCAAATTTTGTAAAAATGTTGAAGTTCAATCTATACATATATATGTTATATGTATAGATTTATACTACTATAAATAGAAGTTAGCTCATTTGGTAGAGAGTTTACAAAATATTGCAAGTATTCTCTATATAATGTGCTAGTGAGTTTTAGTGAGTTAACTAGGTGAGTTAAAGAAAAAGGAAGTGAGTTGTGTAGTGAGTCACCACCGAGTCAAGTCATTTTCATCAAGGGGGGTGTTCTTGGATGTCATCACAACTTATTACCTACTTTGGAAAGCAAAGAAAACAAGCCATCAAAAGCAAAAGGTAAAAAAATTCCTTTAAAACCCTAATCTTTGTTTTCTTTTAAATTTTATGGTAGAAATATTATCTTGAAGATCTTTATGTTTAGAATCATGCTATACATGTTTATATAGGATGCCATGTGGTTTAAATGTATAGTGGTATAGATTTATGTAGAAAAATCTAACAAAATACTTGAAAATATTTTTACCGACGAATAAAACATAGGTTGTACGAATAAATTGCACATTTTAAAATCTACAAATTATTCCATAATTAAAATATGATTAAACCTTACTAACTAAAGGAAAAATGATAAATTAATATTTTTAATTTCTGAAAAATCATAAAACTGCTAATTACTTATTATTTAAATAATATGAAATAATAAGTAAGACTAATTAATAAATTAATTATTTTAATTGTATTTAAGGTGTAAATTGTGACGACCCCGAATCCGGGTTCCTTGAACCTCGGATCCGGTTCAACACGAGTACAACATTTTCCTTATTGTTCATGAATCACAACAATATTATAACTGCTAAATAATCATTTATTTACAATTTTTCAACATTTCTTTCTATTCCAGAATCGAAATCTTTTTACATTCCTAGTATGTCTCAATATCATACATGATACGACATTCTATTACAATCAATTTGAGTATTTAATACTCATATAACATACCAACTAAGTCTTATGTTACACAATCATTTACCTGTCCAATTCGGACTGATATCTACAATAGATATTTAGATCTTCAATGGAAGTAATATATTTTCCTATTCCTTGTTCTTTATTGAGAACTTCAGGTAACTAGCCTTATCTGAAAATGTTGGTTTAGGCAAGAGTGAACACGACGGCTCAGCAAGTTCAACAGCTACACATAACACATTACATGCTTCACATAAAATTTACAATTTATACTAACTTCATGTTTTTCATGCATTTCAGTTTATGGCATACTGCTCATGCATATCATGCCTCGCATTTAATCTATGCTTCATGTCTAACCTCTATCATGACATATAGTTCAATGCAGAACAATTGTCTTAAATTAACTACCGCATATCAACAGTTCAAATCAACTTATTGCACAAAGGCATATTAAAACATCTTTGCACATAACCACGTATGAGCACATCTCGGTTTAATAACAAACTTATAATTCATGCACATAATACAACACGTTCTGAAAAACTTGCCTGGACTTGTATAACCAGCTTACATTAATCTTTCACGTTCCTTGCACCACCTACACGGTATGTGAGATCAACGGTGCACAATATCAGTCAAAGTTTGACTCAATACTAAATCTTATTTTAAAAATATTTATTTCTTCTTATCATGCCCTTTATTTAATAAGGTTAATTTCATATTTTAGTATCTCTTTGACTTGACTCAGTGTTTCATATTCAACACCATAAATCTTTTGTTCGAAACTATGCAATTCTGACACTGATTAATGTCACTGCATTAAAACTTGGACTCTATATTTATTTAGGTCGATCCACCAATTAATCACTAATGGACCATACCCTTGGTTTAACTTAATCACATCATTTATCTCGATACTTATCATAATATTACCCACCTTGGATAATATTTTAAATTTTACTATCAATTAGTAATAACTTATAATGTTATTTAATTGTTAAATAACACTTTAAATAATCATTACTATTATTAATTTATTTTTAATAATAGTTTACCTTAATCATTATTATTAATCTTTTAATAATAATTTAATTGCTTGCTAATATTATTACCCTTTAATAATATTTTAATTGACTTCTCATTATTATCAATCATTTTAATAATAATTTAATTGTTCATCAATATTATCAATCATTTAATAATATTTGAAATCCTCACGTATCATTAGTAATTATTTAATAACGATTCAACCCTTAACTATTATTACCCAATAGTTAATTACTTGTTAAACAATATTATTAATTCTTTAATAATATTCTAAATCTTTATTTATCATTATTATTTATTTAATAATGATTTAACTCTTAACTATTATTATTTAATAGTTAATTAAATGCTAAATAATATTATTAATCCTTTAATAATATTTTAAATTAATTACATATCATTATTAATTATTGAATAATGATTTAATTCTTAACTATTATCATTTAATAGTTAGTCAATAATATTATCAATATATTTTAATTACTTAATAATCTTCTTTCGATTAAGTAATAATTTATTCCACTTAATTACCATTTAATTATTATTTAATATGAATTAAATAATAATTAATTAACTAATTATCCGAACTCATTATTTAATATTAATTAAATAATTAATTAATTAATTAATTAACCTTACTTATTATTTAATATTAATTAAATAATAAATAATTAGTTTATTAACCTTAATTATCCTTTAATTATTATTTAATATTAATTAAATAATAATTAATTACTTAATTAACCTTACTTATTATTTAATATTAATTAAATAATTTATAATTAGCTTTCTAACTTTAATATTCTTTAATTATTATTTAATATGAATTTAAATAATAATTAATTATTTATTTAACTTTACTTATTATTTAAGTGCAATTAAATAATAAATAACTAACTTATTCATCTTAACATCCTTTAATTATTATTTAATATTAATTAAATCATAATTAATTAATTACATAACTTCATATATTATTTAATATTTATTAAATAATATTAAATTAGATTATTAGCCTATTTATACACTAATAAATAGCTAATATATAGTGAATCACTCCAATAATTTCAAATTTTATTTTATAACACTTAACTAGCATGCCAATAGGTCAAATATTATTTTTTTGAAATTAAAAATAATTTTTCCATACATATTAGCAATTTAGTAAGCTTTAATCCACCATTAATTCTAATAAATACCAAATTACAAAAAATTTCGGATTTTAAATTTTGATAATTTTCTTTATAAAATTATAAGCATTTTCTCTTTTGGAACCAACCCAAGAACCGGCCTAAAAATGCCCGAACCGGCCCTACCTAGAAATCATGAAAAACCGAAAAAAACCGAACCGGCCGGTTTTTTTAAAAAAATAGGCAGATTGCTTTTATGCTTTTTCAGACTTGGGCTCTCCGGCTAGAACGTGGATAAAATGAAATCTACAAGTCCGATCGAGGCCTATTTGGTATCGATGGATTCGTAACTTCCCGAACTACATGTTTCTGTCATCAAACATCAAATTTGGATTTGTTTTGGTCACGAAAATTGGCTCCAAACCGGACTGTTGTGCACAGCCCTAAAACAATGGGGTGTTTTGGTAGAAAATCCATATTTTGCTCATTTTAAATCGGATTTTAGCCATTCAACTTGGAAAATCTTCATATTTCATGGATCTATCATCCAAAATTAACGGATCATAAATCCGACTTACGGATTGTGAACAATAATTCCGTGAAGGGGCTGCTACGTATTAGATTAATTTGTTTTCGTCGGTAAAAATTTATTCAATGAGTTTGATGAAATTTTTCATCACAAACACATATAAAAACCCATGTTAAACCCATCAAACTATGAATATACATATATTACATAGCTAAAGACTTCTAGAACATCAAAACGTGTTTTGATCGGTTAAAAATACATTTTAACCGTTCAAATCATATCTAAACTATAAAAATGAACTAAAGAAGGTTTAGAACACTTTTTAACCTTTTATACATGGATGCTCTCCTTCCTCTTGACTTGATCTTGGATTGTGACTCTCTCTTGTCCATTCTCTAGCAAATTTGCTTGGTGGATCATCAATCTCATAAGAGTAACTCTCTATATCTCTCAAAAAGTTCTCCCTTTTTCTCTCTAGAAAATGCTACAAATGACTAACCAACCTCACCAATAAATGGAACACTTCTATTTATAGCACAATGTTAATCCTTTATTAACCTCCTAATCAACTAGTGTTGGTGAAATTAGGAGCTTAAACTAGATTACTATTGCATGGAATGACTACCATGAATGACCATTGGTGTGACATCCATCAAGGTTGCTTGTAAGCAACTTTTGGAGTGTAATTGAAGCCATAGGAAGTCCACACTCAACATTTCCATGTGAGGCCCCCTCAAAATTCGGGATTTGCAATTTATTACACCAATTTGACTTTATTTTTATGTCCTATATCATTATATAAGTATCCATATATATATACACCAATATATGTATACATATTCACCTATACTTGTACATTGGGCTCCACTTTGGACCTTAGAATTAAATTATATTGAGCTCATTTATTTAATTTGGTTGGGCTCAATTTAATTGTTACATTGGGCTAACATTAAATACCCTATGTTACATTTAATTAAAACAAGCATTGGGCTTGGTTAATTATTACATAAATCAATGTTCAAATTAAATTATATGGACTACTAGGTTAATTAATTTAACTTAGTTTAATACATCAATTGGACTTATAATATAATCCAATTAGACTTACTTTTAATTATCCTACCACATTGGATTACATAATTAACTCACCCATAGTTAATTCTCAACACTACCTTCTTTCCTCTATCAATTAACCAATGTTTGGTTAATTCTCTATCTTGTCTACCAATTAGGGTTATTCAATTAACCATACATTAGTTAATTCTCTACACTCAATCAATACTTGAAAAATATTCTCCCAACACATTGACCATCATTTGACTTTAATGTGTTTGGGCTACATGGATTACTTTGTATTGGGCTCTCTTATTTAATTACTTGGGCTACCCAACACAACTCACATATCATATATAACTTGGGCTTGGTAATTAATTTAATTGGACTTCCACACCATGATATACCATACTTTCCAATATAATTTAATTGGACTTATATTAATTACCTCTTGGACTATAATATTTGGGCTTATTATTTAATTACCCATCTTCATGCAAGTATTCTCATATTGGTCTTGTATTAAATCCATTAATGGACTCTATATAACAACTTAATAATTAAGTTAATTACTTAATTAATTAACTTCATAATATTGTCATTCTAGACAATCATTCTAGTTTTTCTATAACTTTAACTCTTAACTAATATAATTAACCTAGTTAATTATATTTCACGACTTCCCTTCTTACTTCACATTTTAAATTAATTAAATTATTAGTTTAATTGAGTATTTAATCTACCCATCTTCTTATTGGGCTAACAAACACACATTAGGTGTATATATATTAATATAACCACCTTAACTTTTCAATTGAATTTATTTTCTTAATAAATTCTCTACATGCATCATTAAAATATTTCCACATTTAATTTCTAACAAATACATTATATTAAAAAAAAATGTTCACCATTTTTCACACATCTCACTTCTACAATTCTAGGTTTTAAACCATAACCTTTAATTTATATTTAAAATCTTATTTACAAATCTTGTAAATATCTGGGATATTACATAAATAGTACACTAATTAGCTATTAATTAGTGAGTTATTAGATAAAATTACTAATAAATTATTATTAAATATTAAAAATGTGATTTAAGTTTTTAATAAAAATATAAGAAAGATAAAGTAAATAAATTATTTATTTATTATTTAATTTATAATTAAATAGTTAATAAAGATAAATAGTTAACTAATTATTATTTAATTAATATTAAATAATAATTGAGAAGAGATAAAATTTATAAATTTATAAATTAATTATTTATTATTTAAATAATAAATAAAGATAATTAAGAAATTAATTATTATTTAATTAACATTAAATAATAATTAAATTAGGAATAAATTAATAAATTAATTATTTATTATTTAATAAAATTAAATAATAAGTAAGTATAATTAATTAGTTAATTATTATTTAACATTAAATAATAATTAAAGATAATTAAAGTTAATAAACTAATTATTTATTATTTAATTAAGATTAAATAATATGTAAGGGTAATTAATTAATTGATTATTATTTAATTAACATTAAATAATAATTAAAGATAATTAAAGTTAATAAACTAATTAGTTATTATTTAATTAAGATTAAATAATAAGGCAATTAAGATTAATACTTTAATTATTTACTATTTAATTAACTTTTAAATAATAAATAAACATAATTAGTTATTATCTATTGTAAAATAATGACTAAAGGTAATTAATTAATTACTCTTTAACTGATATTAAATAGTAATTAAATGAAGATAGAGTTAATATTATAAAAAAGAATTTAATTAAACAATGATAGTAAATTATTTAAGAGTTTAATAAGTGTTTAACACTCAAGAAAAATAATATTGATTAATTAAATAATAATATAAGATCAATTAAATGTCTTATATGATTAATATAAAATTATATGTGTTATGTGATTAATTATTTAGCATAGATAAGTGTTTAAAGTGCACAATTATATGTTATGCTAATTGATAGACCAACGTTATTAATGTTAGGACATCAAGAGAAGTTTAAATTAAGCAAATTAGTCGTAAGTAAACAGACAGGCAAGTTCTTTAACCTTACTCAAATTTGTATTGAGCAAGCTTCCTAACTCTACTCAATATTATTGTGCTAACTCTTAAATCTTGAGCTTATATTATATCGCAAGTTATTCCACAATAATATTATTGCAAATCGTATATATTATTTGAATTCATATTCCATTCTTGAATTATGAATTGATTAAAGAAGAAGTCTAAGCCATTATTCGGCTAGACCTATGTGAAATTTATTTTGAAAGCTATCCAAGCCATAGTGGTACGGATTCTTAGACTGAGAAGAACAACCCATAATGGGGAATAACCTAAGTATCGAACAAACGATACAAACAGAATAAATGTTATGCATATACATATGGTACGAGAGGTTAATCCCCTCAAGTACAATTTTGACAAAGTAATCATTCAGTTGATATTCCTATTCATTTATGACATAATTATTGTTATTCATTCAAATTGCTGAGCAAGCTAGTTGCTCATGCTTGCTATGTTATAAAATATTTTGCAGCTAAACCTGAAGGATCGGATAAAGATAGAGGAAAAGAGAAAGCAAAATCTTAATTATTTAGATAGTTGTTAGTCTATTTATATTTTGTTTAGAACTTATAAGATTATAACACAAACACTGATATTATTTTGTAGTTTGTGATGTTTATTTTGGTAAATGTTATAGACCTTGGGACTAGAAAGTCATTGTAATAGACAGCATATGTTTATTTATTTTCCGCATTAGTATTAGATGTTGTTTAGCAGAGATTGTTTATATTATTGCGTGAGCACCAAATTCGAGATAGTGGTACCTGAATTTGGGGGTGTCACAATTAATTTTGTTATTTTCGAGTATAAACCTAATTGATCTATTGCTATTCATTCTGTTGGTACTGGATATTGGTTAACTGACTTCATTGTAGCTTTTTGGTGGGAGTGTGTTGACATTGCAATCTGGGGCTAGTTTAAACTGATTAAACCGTTTAAAACAATCGATTTAACCAATAACTAAATAGGCCGATAATTGACTACAGAATAGAGGTGTAGGCGGTTTTGATTTTTAATTTTTTATAATCGTTTTAAATGATTTGATTATTTTTTATTTTCAAAATTGACCAAACCGAACGTTGTACTCCCCTACAACCATATAAGACCTAAAACTTGAATTTTTAATTTTTGAAACAGGAACAATAAATCATGTTTCTGATAAGGTCTATATAGCTGGTTCAAAACGGATGATCAAATGTTTAACTTTCTTTTTCTTTTTACTCTGTGTAGTGTGTTTTATATATCTATATAATATGTATGTTCATACATATATACATATATACATATATATATATAGCAGTTAAGATAAGTGCTTACTGGAATGTAAAATGAATGATGCAAGAGGATTACTGGGAAAGGGACCTCACGGTAGAATATTTAAACTGAAAATAAACAAATCACACACACACACACACACACACACACACACACACACACACATATATATATATATATATATATATATATATATATATATATATATATATATATATATATATATAGCAACAGCCTAATAGCAGCAGGCAACAATTTAATAAGATTAAAACAAATTAAATTAAATTTATTTATTGAATCTGAAAACTTTAAACTGGTAATAGGCTTAGTACGGTTTACAAGTTCATTGGGTTCTAGAGATGAGAGAGAATAAGAGGTCAAAACCAATCTCCCTGCCTCAAATGACTTAGCGTTCCTTTTATAGAATAAGGAAAACACTATTACAAGACACTATTACAAAAAGTAAATGATTACAGACATTTTACTATTCATGAATAGTGACTTTTTACTATTTATCTCTACTTTTGGTGGAAAATTAGCATATTTTGACTTGGCGTTTAGCAACTTTTGACTAGGAACACATTGGGTGCGTCTGAAGTAGGGACCAGCAACATTGGATGCTTGACTTGATCTGGAGTACTGGATTACTGGGGGCCACAAAATATTGAACGTCTTGGATAGCCCAAATAAGGTACTAGTTCGGACCAGAAGTGATTAGGGGCTCACGGGAGCTGAGAAGGACTCACGGGAGTTGACTATGCAAAATGATCTTGAGCATCCTGAAGGTTGATGTTGCTGTAAGGATCATTATTAATGCTAGAGGCTCACTTTTGGGAAGACCTTGAAGAAGATGATGAACTATCACTGGCTTCTTCATGGAGTTTGCTGACTCTTTCTTAAATAGCTTGAGCCAAAAGTTTTAACTCAGTGCTGGAATAATTCTTAATAGCTGAAACATCAACAGAACTAGAAACAGAAGGACTGGGACTAGATCGTTTTGCTTTTGACTTAGATTTACTAGAAGAACCTTCAGCAGGAACAGATTTAATGGGAGAAATTGGAATAAGAGAAATTTTTTTTTGGACTTGACCAATTATTCTTTCGACATTAAATTTATCCCACTATTTAACAAAAAACATACGGGTTACCATGGCTACTTGACTGATTTCATTAACAACAGTTTTCTGAGATGGTGAATGAAAAATATGTTCTACAACTAGCGTATGAATATTATACTGCCATTTGAGAATCCATGGAATTTTGTATTTACTCATAAACTAAAGTAAAATAGGAATGCCATCATACCTAGGGTTATGAATAACATGATTTTTGTAGTGGTGAACTTGTGACTGAAGTGACTCGGGGAAGATATCAATGGACAGTTCGTATCTTGACTACCAAAGAATAAACCAAAAGGGAATTTGACTCTTAAATTTATGATCAAATTGAATAAACCAAGAATGGCTCATCGACTGATTTTGGTATAGAAAAACCTTTTGTCAGGCTTCAATATAATCATAATAACAAAAATAATTACATGGGTAATGTTATTTTCCTTCTGCAAGAGGACGAAGATCATAATGGTGTTTTCCCCACTCAAGAATGGAAACAATTTTCTTCATATAGAGTGAGTGAAAAATAACCTTTGAATCATCATTTTTATCATAAATGGGCTTAATAAAAATTGACTCAATATTAAGAAGGACGTCCTTATAAAACGTTAATAATTTATAAGGGGCAAAAGGAACAAAGTGCCAACCAGTTGGGAAGAACAGGGAAACAAGGATGACTGGATCATCTTTGGGCTTTATATGAGGCTTAATATGAAAAATGTTAACTTCATAGTTTGGTGAAAAATGTGAAGATTTTGGTTGACTAGGGTTTGAAGACTGTGAGGGACTCCAAAAGGGATCAATAGGTTTAGGCTTACTAGCCAAAACAGTACTATAGGGTTTTGGGATGATACCAAGAATTTGATACCTATTGACTAAGTCCACAAAAGAGACTGGGTTAACTGGATGAGGAATCATGATTCCTTTACTTTTATTGGATTGACTAACAACAGGGGATTTACCTCGACCATGACCACTTGGGCCACCTCTTTCACTCATTTTAGTGTACCTGTTTGAAGAAACTCTCTAGTGAGAAAATCGGGAATTGAAATTTGATTACCCTTAATATATTCAAAATAAAAAATAAAAAATAGATAAAATAGCTTGCCACCCAGTAAAAATATATTTAGAAAGCTATTTTTTGTACATCTTTTTCTAAGATATATTTTTCAGATTTACAATCTATTCTTACTAAAAACTTTTTGTTTAATAAATCACTTTGAAATTTATTAATGCATGAAACAAGAGATAAAATCTCTCTTTTGACAGTAGAATAATTTACTTGTGTATTATCCCATGCACGAGAATAAAAAGAAACAATTTGTTCAGATAAATTAAGAGTTAACTTTTGTTTTAGAATACTTCCTAATCCAATTTCAGATGCATTAGTTTCAATAATTTTGAATGCATCAAAATTAGATATGCCAAGATATAGAAGTGTCTTAACATGCAATTTGATTTCTTGGACTATAGAAGTATGAACATCAGTCCAAAGTGGAGGATTAATTTACAAGCGTTTAAACAATGGCTTACAAATTCTTCTCAAATTTTTATAGAATTCTCCTATGTAGTTTAGGGAATCTAGAAATCTCTAAAACTGGGTTTTATCAATAATTTTATCTGAAAATTTACTAGCAAACTGTATAGCTCTAGCAACTGGTTGAATTTGACCATACTAAATAATATAACCAAGGAATTTAACTTTTTATTTGGAATAGACAGCATTTTGACTAGGAAAGAACTAATCCATTAGATTGAACAGTTCTAAAGAATGAATTTAAATGCTTCCAATGTTCTTTAATATAATTTAAAAAAATAAGAACATCATCAATATAAACAATGACAAAATGACTAAAATGGTTTAGAATGTCATTCATAATATTTTAAAATTTACTAGGGGTATTTTTTAATCTGAATGACATTACATTCCATTCATAATGACCAAAGAGTGTGGTGAAGGCTGTCTTATACCTATCCTCCTCATGGATCTGGATTTGCCAAAATTCACTCTTAAGGTCAAATTTACTAAAGATAACTGCTTGATCTAATCTGTTAATTAAATCATTCTTATTAGATAATGGATACCTAATCCGTTCTAGAACTTTGTTTAATGGTTTATAATTAATAACTAAGCGAGGGGTTCCTCTTTCTATTTTAACATTTTTATTGACATAAAAAACTGGGCAAGACCAAAGAGATTTACTTTTTCTAATTAATCCTTTTCTTAATAAATCATTAATTTCATTTTTACAATAATTCATTTGTTCATGATTCATCTGAATAGGTCTATCCTTAGTAGGAATGAAATGCTCTTTAAATTGCTTAGCATAAGGTAGCCTAACTATATGCTTTTTTTCTATGCCAAAAAGCATGGGGTAAGTCTGAGCAAACATTTTTACTTAATAAATTATAAAATTCTTTTATTTTATCCTAAAGATTATTATCTTTTAATTGACCTTCAATTCTCTTATACCTAATTTCATCTTTTAGGTATTTTAAATAATTTCTTTTATTATTAAGTATATTTAAGTTTTTTGAAATTGATCCTTCTTGAATAATCCTAAGGTCTTTACTTTTAGGTTTTTGAATAAAATTAAAGGTTACTTCTTGACCTAAGTGTTTACTTGTTAAACCATTTGTATTAGTAGTAAAAGAGTACAATAAATATATAAATGGTAATCCTAAAATAATCTCATCCACCATGTTTTTTTTATTAAAACAAAAGATATTTCAAAACAAACATTATTTTGACAGATATGTGTTTTAGGCAATTTATATTTCATTTCCATTTTATTACTATTGGCTGAAGTCATTCTTTTACTAGTTTTTACATAGTACTTAATAGGGACTAATCCCTCCTGAATACAATTTAAATCAGCACCAGTGTCTACTAATGCTGGAATTTCTAAAGTGAATGACTTGTTAATAATTATGGTTACATTAATGTACCATTTCTGAATGGTAATAGCTTTTAATATTTTTAATGATAATCCTTGTTGACAAAGGGTTTCATTTTCACTATCTGGGTTGTTAATTCTTGAAGTTTCAAGTTCCTCCATATCTTCACTATTAGAAGAATCATGTATTAACAATTTATCTCTTTTTTCAATTTTACTAATTTCTTCTCTTAGCTTAGGAATTTCTTGTTTTAATTTAGAAATTTCTTTTTTAAGGTTATTAACTTCTTGGTTTAATTCTGGTAAAGTTATTTCTTTAGTTGAATTTTTAAATCTTTCTAAAGTCTTGTTAAGACTAAAAATTGGATTTTCTTTAATCTTATTTATTTTACTAGATGAGCTATTTTTGTTAAATAAATCTTTTAATTATTTAGTATACTGAGATTTTAGCTGAGGGTCTGAGATTTTACTTATTAAATCAATTAATAAATTTTCTTCTTCAGTATTTTTATTTAAAACATTTAGTCTTTTATTACAACAAGTATCAGTACATCTTAAAGTAATTTTAGGACTCTGACTAGATTTACTACTAGACTCAGTTTCTCAAGTACTAGAACAATTAAAATCTTCATATTCATTATTACTAGAATCATTTTCAATTCTCATTAATTCAATGATTTGATTTGTATCTTCTTCAGATATTTTTAACTGTTTTAAATTTTTTTAACTTTATATTCATTTTTATAATGGCTTGGTTTGCCACAATTATGACAAATAACTTTACTTTTATCAAACATCTTAGAAGTCTTTTTCTTATAGGGTTTTTTTATAGGCTGGTTGTTTTTGTGATTTCTTATAATAATTATCTTTAGAATATTGTCGTTTATATTTCCTAAAATTTTTCTTTTTACTGATTTTATGTTTTTATGTTTTCTTCTAGATGACGCAACAGGGGGTAAATCATATTGCTCACAAAAAGTTCTTAATTCATATTTAGCTTTCTTTTTATCTTTACTAGCTTGTTTACTAATTTTAAAATCGATACACATTTTAAGACCTGTTTTCTTTATTTGACTGATTATATCTCCATATGTTAGATTATCATAATCAATAAAACCTAAGTCTTTACTTAATTCCTCATGAATTTTATGGGCAAACAAATTCGGTAAGCCGTTGACAAATTTTTCTTTCTAAAATGGCTTATCACTATCATTCCTCATCATAACTGTGGAGGTAAAAATGTCTTTATACCATCTAAAATCACTTAAAGTATGACATGATAAATTTGTTAACTGATCATGAATCCTATTTGTTATATTACTAGGTGTTCCAATAAAATATTTAATTATTGTATATATTAATGTATTAACTCCATCAGAAGGACCTAATCCTAATTCTTCATAAAAAAAATAGGCATTCCTTTGTTATCTCTTTGAATAGCGTGAATTATACTATATCTAGAATCTTCAGTGAGATGTTTTTTTCACCAAGATCTAAGAACACTAGTAAATCCACTAACCAATAACTCAACTATATCTAGTTGTCTTAAATTATTATAATTTGTTAGGTAACTATTAGCTACCATTGACATATGATTTAACTTGTTTAATAATTCTTGTTCACTTAATCCATCAATATTCCATTCATAAATTTTATTTGCTGAAACAGAAAATTGATTATCTAAATTCCTTTCTTAAAACTGTAAGTCTGGCGGGGTTGGTATAGAATACCAATTTTTTGTTTGACTGGTGATAGTTGGATTTTTAAAAGTTAATTTTTTAAACTGATTTTCAATTTCTTGAACTATAATATCAGTTTCTGAATCATCTTGAACTGTGGTTTCAGTTTCGGTAGTTGAACCATTATTCTATTGGCTTTTATTTTGGTCAATAACTGTTAAAGTTTTACTAGATTCTAGTTCTCCTAGTTTTTTGAATAATTTATCAAGAGTTCTAGTAATTTCTTGATCTTTAGTAGGTAAGCCTAAACCTTGTCTATTTTGAGGTAGATTTAACAAAGGTTTTTCAATTTTATCAGTTTGACTACTTTGAAGTCTATCTTCAATTTTTTCTTCAATTTTATCTAACTGTTTTCCTAAAGTTGCTAGGTACTGGTTAGTAAAATTATTTTGTTCAATAATTTTTTTTATCATCATTATTTCCATCTGAAATTTTAAAAGGGCTAGCAATAACAAATGTGTTTTTAATTGGTAAAATAACTGTTTCAAAAGGAGGATGATTAAAAGAGTTTTTTTTTTTTTTTTATCTTCTTTTACCCATTGGCTTCTAGTAATTACATTAAATTTACCATAATATTTTCATACCAAGTATAAAAAGTAATATTCGCCTTTTCTTTTATCATAAATTTTTTTTCATTTTTTTAACTATTTTCTCTCTATCAATTTCACTATGGTTTTCACGGAATTGATATCTTTTACTTTTATTTTCTTTTGAATTAAAATCATTAATTAATTTTTCTCATTTAACTTTAAAGTCTTTCTGTATTACTTTAAGTTGGTGGTGAACTGGTTTCGTCTCAAAATCTGACTGAGTGTGTGATAACTGTTGTTCATCATCTTCATCTTAATTGACAGATTCATTAATATAGCAGGGTTGAGCTGACAGATTCATTATTATGTTGGGACCTGAGTTGGTGCGCATGACAACAGAAAAGATCCAAATGACGAATACAAGCTGCCCAAGAATGACAAAAGAGTTATGTTGATCTTCATCGAAAGGACGAAAGTTTCAACATTGGAGATCATGTATTCTTACGTGTTTTCCTATGAAAAGGAATTATAAGGTTTGGAAAAAGAGGAAAGCTCAATTCTCGATTTATTGGGCCATTTGAAATCCTTGACCGAATAGGAACTGTGGCCTATAGATTAGCTCTACCACCAA
The DNA here is from genome assembly GCA_947179155.2 of Hedera helix. Taxonomy (NCBI): domain Eukaryota; kingdom Viridiplantae; phylum Streptophyta; class Magnoliopsida; order Apiales; family Araliaceae; genus Hedera; species Hedera helix. The sequence continues at coordinate 12,199,360 of OX359278.1, forward strand.
ACATGTCTCGCATTCATAACGTTTTTCACATATCTATGTAATGTAAATATGTGAATGACCCAAATCACATTATTGAATTAGAGCCAGATGAGATAGCGGAAGATTTAACGTATGAGGAAATGCCTGTCAAGATCTTGGAAAGGAAAGAGCAGATCTTACACTCAAAGATTATACCTCAAGTCAAGATTTTATGAAAAAACCAAGATATTGAGGAAATAACCTGGGAGTTGGAATCTGAAATGAGACCTAAGTATCCTAATCTCTTCAAAATACCAGGTATGTAAATTCCGGGGACAAAATTTTCATTAGGAAGGGAGGATGTAAGACCCTGAATTTTAATAAATAGATTTTAATTTTTTCTCATAATTTTATGCTTAACAATAAGGTGTTAAATTAATAAAAAAATAAAGTTAAGGATGTTATATGCAAAAAAAATTATGTCGGACAATATTCGTTCTGTCGAGGAATATTCATTTTGTCGAGGAATATTCGTACGACGGTGCCGAAATATTCAGTTATGGGTGGACCCCATAATGAAATATTATCGGATGAAGAAAATGACATCAGTAGCCTTTCTAAATAAAAATGGTCAACGGTATTATCACTTTTAACTGTTAAAATACCCAGTGATAAAAGTATAGTAACATATGGTATTTTATTGTAGCACGCAGTATTTTACTGTATATCATGGTGTTACATAGTAGCATACGGTATTACACAATATTTAAATTATTGAACTGATAAAGTGGCTATTACACAGTATTTCATCAATAATTGTCATTACACAGCATTTTACATTATTGAATCAATAATTGTCATTACATAATATTTTACATTATTGATTGCACAGTGTTCCATATCATTGAATCAATAATTGTCATAATGCATAGCATCTTGCATTATTGGGCCAATAATTGTTACAGTAGTAGTCACGGGTATTAAACAGTTAGACATATTTATTATTTGAAAAACACGTTATGTTTAATAATTGAGTTATTAAATCAATAAAATAATATGAAAATGTGTAACGCGTGTACATATACAATACGTGTAAATGTGTAACACGTGTAAGTGTGTAACACACGTAAATGTGTAACGCGTGTAAATGTGTAACACGTGTAAGCGTGAAACGCGTGACAATCATTGAGCGGTGCAGATTAAAGTGTGAAACGTGTGTTGGTTGATGAATGGTTCAGATTAAAAGATGATATTAAAATGTGTAATGTGTGTATGGAAAAGTTGGTTAGGCTCTGGCTATAAATAGGGGGCTTAGCATACGGAGTTTCATACTTTACTCACTCAATCTTATTTCCACTCTTTAGATATTTCTTAGTATAAGTGTCTCTATAAGTATATTAAAATTATCTTAAGCGTTGAAGATCTGGAAGGGTACGAGTATTGTTCAAGTAAGTTTTCTTTTAAAAGTTATATAAACACTCACACACACATCAGTTTACAACTATTCCTTTAGAAGACTCTTCTATTAGAAGATTTATTTTGAAAAACTTCATTTGAAAGATTTTACTTTGGAAAGTTATTTTCTTTAAAAAATATTTTGAAGTATATTCACTTGGATGATTTTATATACATAAAATTGGTATGTGTTACTTACTAATTAAATTATGAATATACATATAGGTTGATCAACCTCATAAAAGCTGTATTTAGTCACGAGATAAGGTAAGGGATATCACTTTTCTTTCAAACTCTTAAACTTATTACGGTAAGGGGTATCATTCTTTTTATCATCATAAAGGGATATCATTTTCTTTCTTATTTGTAAGGGATACAATCTTTTGCATCTTCTATCACTTAAACTTACTACGGTAAGAAAGTATCTCATTTGTATCTCTAATATTATTAAACGGTGAAAATTCTTGAATTAATAATTCATTAATATTCGCTTAAGAGTTTGCACTTCATCTAATACCCTTTGACAAGAACATTCCTATTAAATTTTTATTGTTATATTTGAACTATGAACTTATGGATTTTGAACTGTGGAAATTTATTTGGACTTTGAACTTTTGAACTGTGGACATTTATTTGGACTGTGAACTTATAGATCTTGAACTTTTGAACTGTGGATATTTATTTGAACTGTGAACAGTTTGGACTAATTTCTTGTACCGTAAACCTTATCGGTGAACTTCTCCGTATGGATCTTAGACATTACCCTTGGACTTGAACACATTTTTTTATACATCATGTTGACAATTTGGACATTATTTAAATCTGGACAAAGTCAAATTTGTTAACTCCTCATGTTATTGTTTATCTTGTTTCTTCTGTTCCTTATTTATATCTCTGTTGTTATTTCAATTAATAATAAATAAAACACCTAAAATACTAAAAATAAATAAAAACAAATGAAATATAAAAATACTATAAAATTACCTAAATTAACATAAATTAACTAAAATCCTATAAAACTTATTAAAACCAAAATATGCTAAATAATTAAACATTTAAACACACAATAAATATAAAAACTAAGTATTAGGGCATAAAAATATCGTATAATTTAGTCCTATCATCAATCATCAAGTATCAGGTTGTTCTGAATATCTGTGGCCTGAGGCACAGATGATATGTTAAAGGCGATATAGGTTAAATGCGATATAGGATAAAGGCGATATAATTATTTGGTGTCTTTGGTCGGATGACAATGACACGTGATGAATGTTCTCTTTGGCCGAGGACAAAGAAGAACTGTTGTTTGACATGATCATGACTAGTGGTGTTTCAAATGATAAAAGTTAATGATGATTTTCTTAAAAAGAGACGCTAGTAGACATCATGATCTACTTGATTCTCTTAGTGATTATTATTTCATTGCAGTGAAACTTTGTTTAAGAACTTAACTGTTGTTGTTAATTTTACTGTTTATAACTCAACTGCAGCTGTTGATTTAAAACTTGTTGTCTATTATATTCAATTAAGAACTCAACTTTTGAAGACTAAGAATAATTTATTTTTCATTATCTTAGTCATGATATTCCTTACTGGTTATTTGAGCTCACCATTTCATTTTTGTTCAATGGTTTAGGAAATGAGAGCGTAGCCAGAACTAGCAGGGAGGAAAGGGGAATGGAGTAGCGGTCCGAGATAGTTGCTATAGTAGTCTTCACTATATTGTAGAATATTAATAATTGTGAAGACTTAGTTGTGTATTATTGAACAGTGTATTGTAATAGTTTTGTTGTAGTCTTTTGACGACTCAAATTAAGTGGTGTGAGCCCGATTTGGGGGCGTCACAGGACTGCCTTATTATTGTATGATTTTTTCCTGCAATTTATGTCTGCATCTTGCTTCTATACATGGCCTTGGTATATTTGCTATTTTCGACGGAATTTCGGTCAGAATTCTTCAATGGAAACATTTGTGGGCCCTACATGTATTTATGTATTTTATTAGTTTTTTAGTATTAAAATAAACTAAGTAGTATAAAATAGATTTAAGTAAAATAAAAGAAAATTACATAAAATAAAATAAAATCAAATCGAATAAAATGAAATAAAATAATTTAATTTAATTTAATTTAATTAAATAATTTAATATAATACAAAATAAAATAAAATAAAATAAATAATATAATAATATATAAATACAAAATAAATTAAATAATATAATATAATAACATATAAATACAAAATAAAATAAATTAAAATTAAATAATTAAATAATATAATATAATAACATATAAATACAATTATGTAAATAAAAATAAAAAATTTTAAATTTAAAAATAAATTAAATTAAATAATATAATATAGTGTAATACAAATTATCTAAGCAAAATAAAATAAACTAAACTAAAATTAATTAATTAAATTAAATCATATAATATAATATAATACAAAATAAATTAAATTAAATTAAATAATATAATATAATAATATATAAATAAAATAAAAAATTAATTTATTTAAATTTAAGAATAAATTAAATTAAATAATATGATATAGTATTATATAAATTATCTAAGGAAAATAAAATAAAATAAAATAATATAATATAATAAACTAAGTAGCATTTACTTAGTTCCGCTGCTACATAAAATAAAGTATAAATACTATAATATGACCAAATTTACTTAAATAAAATAAAATAATAAATTAAATATGAACAAGTGTACTTAAATAAAATGGCACAACAAGTGTCTTTTATAATTGTCCAGTTAATTTATCAAATTTCCCTTTAATTGTTTTTTTGTACTCCTAAGCATCTTTACTTTTCGTAAAACGTTGCTCGTTTGACATACACTCCTAACGAGTGAATATCGAATAGTCCTAATTTAATGAAATCACTTGTGCATGGAGTTTGGTTAGGATTTTAGAAAGCCGCATATGGTCTAGTTTGTGTAACTTTGCAAAACGATACATTGTAGGTTGAATATACTATATACGGAAGTCTCCCTAATTGCTCTTTATGTGAAAATTTGTCTAATAAATTCAATTCTCTCTTTTAATTCATTAATCTGACTTCCTTTTCATGGAGGGTATACTGGCAGTGGTGGATATGGTTTGTAGTGGTGGCGGCAGAGGTGGTAGTGGATGCATGTTACAAGTGTGGTGAGACTGAGCATATGACAAATGAATGCTATCGAGGCGGTGGTGGCAGTGGAAGATAGTGGTGGCGGTGGAGGTGGTTGCTACAACTGCGGGGAGAAGGGGCACTTTCCCTCAGATTGCTCGAGCTCAACTAGGTAGAATGAGACATAAAACTTATTTTAACTGGGTGAGCTCGAGCGAAAACCCGTTGCAAAAAAAATGTTAGTAATCCCAGCTAGATAGTGCTAAATGATGATGATGTTCTAGTAGATGATGTCATTGACGTACACAATGATAAGGAAAACATGATCATCAATGACTATGTCGTCGGACAAGATGATAACGACAACAAAACTGATAATGTAGAGAAAGAGACAGAATTCGACGATGACAATGAAAATAATTTTGACGAGTTTGACAACGTACTAAGTTTAAACTTAATGTTGTTTTGTAAATAATTTACTATAAATAATGTTTATTTAATTAAATTAATTAATTGCATATTGATTACGTTACTTTGGTTAGTTCACTATTATATTTATGGCTCAACATAGTGGTAGTGGTCACCGCGGTAGTGGCCATGCAGGATCTGTCGATGTTTGTTAGAGCGGGTCATCATCATTTAATAAGTTATATTTACTTAAATTAATTTGTTTTCTTTCCTATTTATAGGTTATGTACTTGGTATATTTACACGATATTTCAATTATACTTACAGATATTGCTCGCCTACGTCACCGAAGGACTAACCTCGATTTATTTGGCCGTCCACCAACAGTTCCACAGATAGTAAGCATACTTATCAACTCTATGCAATAAGTGTCAGATAGTGTAATGTTAAATTAAATTAATTTATTTCATGAAACATTACAAATAATATACTATTATTTGATTTGTACTGTAGTATTATGGACCATGTGGCTAAGGCCACGTTACACACCATATACATGACACACCTCCCCGTTGGCTACATTCGCTTCACCAAGTATGCGCAGCATGATGCCTTATTCATGGAGACTATGTTATGCGAGTTTCACGTAAGTTAATTTACACAAATTAAACTGTATACGTAAATAGTAGTTACACATATTCAGTTCATTTTTTCTAATAAGTTGTCAATTTTTTATACATTTATTTTAGATATGACGAGGGCATCTCTCGGCCAGGTGGGAACAGTATTATTATTGCATATGTCACGAAGAACTACATCGACTGGTTGTATGAGATGAGATAGAGGCCTGCGCGGGCAATTATAGACCAACCCGGGACTACTATTTGAGACTATCAGCCTCATATTGTCTCAGATGTAGCATGGGAGGCCATGTACACCACTAAGATGCTGATGACTTCAAGAAGAAATCAGAACAGATGAAGAAAAATCGTAGTCAGCTCCGAATAGTACATACTACTGGCTCACAGTCACTTGAGGAAGTGAAGTCGGTATATATGTATTTAGTTGTTTACTTTAATATTGTTATAAATACATATACTAAATAAATATTTTATTAATTTATTTATTAGGCCATGCGGGGTGAATTGGGACGACCTCCCACGATGACCGAGTTCTAGGATAAAGCCCACACGCCAAAGGACTCTACTATGTCTCAGCCAACTTTAGCTATTCGGATAAGAGTTGTTATAAATTTTTATAATTATTAATATCATGTACTTAATATAATGATTCAATTAACTACCATATACATAATAAATTACAAGACCGATTTCAGAAGCTCTAGGACTAACATGTAGCTGAGTTGCGGGCTACTAAGTAAGATTCTGAGCCTTCAGATTCCACCTTCCCTCCGCCCGAGATTAGCTTATCTCGGGATGAGGAGATGACTTTTTGTGCCGCGTCTCAGGATCCCTCCAATAGCACTACCAGTAGGTACCAAGTGTTGGGCCTGCCATGAGTACTGACCTATATACTACTTGGAGGTATTAATTTTACTATGTTTTTAGTTATATTCTAAATTATACTGACTTAGCTCCATAACCTATGTCACCATCTTTCCTGACGCATCTGGCATATGCAAAACTTTCTTCAATGGTTGATTCGTGTAAATTACGATGAGTCGACCTTGAAAATAATGTCTAAGTTTTCTACTTGCTATCACCAAAGCATACACACATTTTTCCAAGTTCAAATACTTGATCTTTGCATGCCTCAGTACATGGCAACATAATAGACTAGGTGATTAATCCATCCTTCCTCTCGGATCAAGACTGCACCCACGACCAACGAACTAACTGTCAAATACAAGTAAAGTAATTCCTTGGGTATAGGCTTTTGTAATAACGGGACAGACATTAAATACTTCTTGATTCCTTGAAAAACATCTCACACTCTTAGGTCCACTGGGAGGTTTTTTCATTCTTTAGCCCTTTCAATGTATCAAAGAAGGGCAAACACCTTTCAGTTGGCCTTGACATAAACCTCCTCAAAGATGTTATCCGACCAGCAAGTCTTTGCACATCTTTAAAACTTTGAGGTGATTTCATGTACAATATCGCTTTGATCTTCTCTCCAGGTTAGCCTCGATTCCCCTCTTACTCACTAAGTATCCCAACAATTTCTCTGATCCTAGTCCGAAAGTACACTTCGTATGGTTGAGACGCATATTATAATGTTGAATAGTTTGGAAACACTCCTCCAGATTGTGAAGATGATCCTACATCCTAGAACTCTTAACGATCATATCATCCACATACACCTACATGCCCTTCCAATCTACTTTTTGAAGACATTTTCATCATTCTCTGACATGTGGCCCCATCATTTATCAACCCAAATGTCATTCTATTATAAACATAGAGCTCTATGAGTAATAAGCGCCGTATTTGAAATGTCCTCCTTTGCCATGAAAATTTGGTTATACCTTGAGAAAGTATCTAAGAAACTCAAAACTGCATTTCCCGAGGTCACATTAATGAGTTGATCAATATGCGAAAGTGGATAAAAGTTTTTGGGCACGCTTTATTCAAATTCGTGTAATCTATATAGACCCTCCACTTTCCATTTTTCTTCTAGACCAAAACTACATTGGCCAACCATTCTATATATTTGATCTCTTCGATTACTCTAGCATCCAAGAGCTTATCGAGTTCTCTATCTATGATTCTCTAGCGCTTTAGGGCGAATATCCTCCATTTTTGGTGAACTGACTTCTTTCTTGGATCAACCGATAACCTATAAATAGCTACATCCTTAGCTATCTTAGGCATATCCCGAGGTTTCCAAGAAAAAATATCAGGGTACATTTGTAGCAATTTTATCAAACCAAACTTGACTACAATGGATAACCCAACTCCTATCTTTGTCAACTTTTAAGTGTTGCTAGGTACTAACTCCACTTCCACGGTTTCCTCGGCTGGTAGTGTCAACGGCTCGGTTACCCCTTCAGTGTATAACTAAATATCAACAATCATGGTCTACCTTTGCCTACTTTTCCTTCACTTCATTGACCCCCCCCCCCTCCCCCCAACGTCGGAAACTTAATCTTAAAGTGTAAGATAGACGTAATAACATTTAAAGCAGATAATGTCGTTCGACCTAAAATGGCATTATAGGCCAAATCGACATAAACAACAAAGAACTTCACTTGTACCATCAGTTGTCGATGAGCTGTACCAAACACTATCGAAAGCTCCAATGTTCCAACCACTAGTACAACTTCATTGCCAAATCCATACAAAGGTGACTCCATAACCACTTCCAGCTTCACGCCTAAGAGATCCATCCACTGATAAGCATGGTTATAAAGTATATCCACTGACGACCCATTGTCGATCATGATCCTCTTCATGTCTATCGAGCTGACCTATGCAGTGATAACCAAAGCTCCCTCATGTAGTTCAACTACATCAGCCGGATAATCATCATCTGAGAATGAGATCACCATATTGGGAAAGTGCCGCTCTACTTTAGGCACCTAATCTAATAAGGCCAAGATTAAATCAGAAAAGGATTATCGCTTTTGCTTGTCTGCCTCTGCACCGATCTCCCTATGATAACATCCACCACTCTTCGAAGCTGATTCCCCTGTTCTGTCTAATTTTCTACGACAAGTTTTGGATTAAGAGCCTGCACTTCCCTTCCTACCATATATTGGGTCAATTTACCCCTCTGAACTTTTGACTCGATTATGTCCTTCAACTCAGTACATGTCTCCGTCGTATGTCCAGCCTGGTGGTGATACTGATCTAGCTTGCCTCGATCCTGATGATCTCACCGCAGTTGTCGATTCATTCCGTATACCCTCTAATACCTTGACCCAATTCGTATTCAAATGAGTATAAGATTTACTCTCCATCATAGGTTAAAAGGGTGGCTTATTTGTAGCCTGCTATCCTCCCTTTGGCCCCATCCGATCAAAGACATTAGATCTACTATCTCCGCCTCTATTCTCATTATAAGCTTTATCATTCCCCTTACTCCTCGGCACCAAACTATCAATAGCCTCCTCGATCGCAATAAGCTTCTCAGGCCGTTTATAAGCATCTAAGAGGTCATTCGAAGGATTGAACATCATATCCTTCATCATCTTTATATTTCGAGTGATAGCTATCCATGTAGTAAAAAATCCCAATGCCTGTATCATATTGAGGCCGGGTGATCGTTCCTACCGCATCCTAAAACCTCAGCACGTACTGGCATAATGACTCTCAAACTTCTGCTTGATCTGCATCAAAGAAGCAGTTACTTTTCCCTTCCTTTTATTACTTCTAAATCGTTCATGAAATTGTCCGTACAACTCTGCCCACGAACTGCTACAATTTGGAGGTAATGACATCATCCACTGCATAGCATATTTCTTAAGTGTCGTCATAAAGATCTAACACGTTCCAGTTTCTGAGTGATTATAGTATTTCATCACCCGTTCATACGAACTAGTATGATCATACGGGTCACCCGAGCCATCATAAATTTCCATAGGTGACAACTTCTTCTTTGGGTTGGCTTTCTCCTGATTAATAACCGTCGAGAATGGAGACTTGGGATCCAAATGCATGGGCCTAGATACCTCCGGCTCGGACCCTACCATCGGCCTTGCCTCCGCTGTTGTCAATTTCCTTTCCAAGTCTAATAACCTTTCATTGACAGGGTCGGGAATAGACACGTAAGGAATTATCCGCTACTCTTCCCGACCCAACTTCGTCCTTATACCATCATAACCTCTTCTTTCATCTAAAGATCGAGCCCTTCCCCGGGAATGCCAACTCGGAGAATCAAGTTGTCTCGTTCCTTCTGTCCAACCCCGGTTTACGCTATCAGGTTGCCTCATATGATCCTGAGACTATTATGGACCTTTGTATTATCCTAACTGACCAGTTTAGGATGCCTCATATGACCCTAAGACTTGTACGTAGCTTTTGTATTATCCTGACCGACCCATCTAGGATGTCTCATATGACCCTGAGACTAAGAGACTGGTATGGATCTTCTGTATTATCCTGATCGACCCATCCAAGATGCCTCATATGACCTTGAGACTGGTATGGATCTTCTGTATTATCCTGACCGACCCGTCCAGGAATTCTCATATGACCCTGAAACTGGTATTGATTATTAAATTCTGATCGTCTTACCCATCTTTGCTCTAACCAAAGCCGACTCTGAGGGGTATTCGTCCGCTTTCCTCCATTAATAGTAGTTGACGGGACCCTCCTCTCCACGTAGCTCCAATAAGTGGGCGTGCCACTCCTGGTGCTCACGTGTTTAAAGTTAGGAACGCCATTTGTCAAGCAACGGTGTTATGTACTGCAATTTAGTATATATAATAGATTGTTGGGTTAGGAATTATGGAGACAATTAAATTAATTAACTAAGATTGGGTGTATTATTAATTTTAAAGTAAGCCCGAATCCTTGACCCATTGTCATTTTTTTCCAGCCCAATTTCGGCAACTTTGTTAACCCAACCTTGTAAGCTCTTGAAAGCATTTGCTCATTAATTTTGCCAAGGCATATTAAGAGAAAAAGAAAGAAGAGCACGGTGGTCTGTGAAAAAGGAGATTTGCATTAGCCAAACTCATAACCACCAAGACTACTAATAATTACCATGAAGACTTTGAAAGGTATATTAATTTCCTACTAAAAACTTTAAGTTACACTTTATAGTTGTTGTTGATCTTATGTGATTGCTATGGGAGATCTCTGAATTGAGGGATCGTGAAGGATCCATGGAGGAATAAGGATGTTTTTTTTAGAAGGAGATTATATGTTCTATGTGTCTATGTTTGAGGAATGTTAAGCTAAATATGGATTGCACACTAGGTATTTGTTAAAAGTCCAAAGAGAAAAAATGAATTGATATATGTTTATGATTCTGAATCTGTGAATCTATGTAGATGAATTGATGCAAGTCATATTGAAATTCTAAGTAAAGCAAAAAGGGAAGTATTTCCTAAATTAGTTTGTTCAATGTTAATGTTAGTGTTAGCAAGTTACATCACAAGTTACGCTTAAGAAACTAAGATTTAAGTCCATGTGTATTTATGGTCACAGAAGAGGATGGAGATGGAGTGTTATGATTATGTCACATTTCATGTATGCTAAAAATCAAGTAAAGTCAGAAATTTAACTTAAATAGAAGCTATGGTCTTCATAAGTTGAATTTCAACCAAATGGTTTTGATGTGCATTAGTGAGCTATGGAACTAACCTAGAATGAATAAACCAAAAAGGTGATCATGAATATTTTATTTGGTAATCGTCAAAGGGAAAATATGCCATGATTGGAAGGTTTAGAATGATTAAATGTATGTTGGTTGAGAATGTTTTGGAAAAGAAATCAAAACTCAAGTTTTGAAAAATGTGAATCATGTATGGTATGATCATATGAAGATAATGGTTGTGTTTAAAACTCAATTATTGTATGGTTGATTCATTGGGAAAAACTACTAAAACATGCATCCTTATTAGATTAGAATTCTACAATTGAAAGTTAGAAGAAAAAAACTCAAGAATTCGGGACTACTGGACAGCACCCCGGCACTGCAGTCCAATACTATTTCAGCGCCCCAGTGGCTAGCAACAAAAACTAAAAAAAAAATTGGTTTTCTTTGATTGAACAGTGGGTCCCAATTATGAAGTATTATGGTATGAAATGTCCAAAATTATTGTTTAGTGTATAAATAAAGTATATAACTAGACTACACCAAGATATAGAATATATTAATGTGTATGTATGCAAAAGTCCATCAAAGTAGTAAGTTTTAAATGGTATAACTTAACTAACTTGTTGGATTAGTTAATTATAGTTATGTGTATGTAAACCAATGTTCTAAAAGGCGTTAGGCGAGCACTCGAGGGGGGGGGGGGGTAGGCGAATTTTTTTATTTTAAGTCAATTTTAATATTTTTTCCTAACAAAACAATAATATAAAACAAAACAAATTATAATAAAGGTCTTTGCTTAAAGTTCAAGTACATATCCATATTGTCAATGTCAAAATTCAAACATAAACATGTAATTGTTTAAAGTTCAAACACAAAAAAATAATAAAAAATACAAACTAATAGTCCTTATCTTTATATCCCTCTATATCTCTCTCCAACTCTTCTTTTTCATATCCTTCCAAGATAATATTCCCATCGGGCTCACACTTATACTCATCATCTCCCTCTTCATCCGTGTCATCATCAGACAAAAAATATTCTTCATGGAGTTCTCTTACCCCAACATTTTTACTATCACCTCCGGATGCTTCACCAACTGCTTCCCAAGTAAGGTCCGAACAACCTAAATAGCCCTCAACTTCTTCATCCACTCCTACGATGTCGTTTTATAGTTTAGTTTTTAAAATATATAAAAAAAAATTGCAACTCTAAATTCTCCGCCTAAACTCTGCCTAGCCCTGTATAATTTCCTTGAGAGATTTTTTTCCATCTTGGGCCTAGGAAAGGCACTAGGGGGGACCTAGCGCCTAGGCTGAGATTAATCGGACCTAGGCGGGAATTTTTAGAACACTGATGTAAACTAGTACACATATGGTTAAATAATGCTGATTATATGCTATGTGTATTACGAACTAGTGTATTAATGCTAGGTTATGTTACACTTAAAGTGAGCGGTATGACGGGTTATGATTAACACTGATTAGTGGGCCAACATTGTTATACACGTAGGCTTTATAAGTAACGACATAGTAATAGTAAGCGTAGTCAACACAAAAGGCAAGTATTTCTAACCAAACTCATTATTGAAAATTCAATAATTGTTATCATATGCCATGTTCGCACTCACTTGCACTTCAATTTGTTGGGAAAAATACCTCCCACTAGAACTGTTTCTGATAAATTAAATGATAAATGATGCCAAATAAAGAATACAGTTCCACCAAAAATAATAACTGCAGAAAATAAGCCAAACACACAAGACACCAAATTTATGTGGAAAACTTAATTGGAAAAAACCACGGGGAGAGATATCAAAAATTCACTATGAGAATAATATACAAACTTGAGAAAATAATATCACTAATTATTTTCTCCCTCTCTATATTTAAGAAAATAAAATCGCTATTTATGCTTTCTTCCTCACTTTCTTTCTATAACTCAAATGAGTTATTTTTCTCTCTAATCTTGGAACTCTCGGATGCAATAGAGTTCCCTGATACTCTCTCTTTTTTCACTCTGTTCTCTGCTATTCTAATCTCTCTCGGTGATGTGTTTACATTCTGCTGGGTGCACTTATTTATAGCCCCCTCAATGAATAAATGGGCGCATCTCACAAGCATTAAACAAGGAAGAAAAATGGCATGTTTTCGGCTGAAAGCATGGGTGCAGCAAACATAGAGCCGAAAGCAAATGATAATAAAAGCAACATCGAGTGAGAGTTAAGAACAACTGTAATATCCCAAATATTTTCCAAAGTGATCTATAACAAGATTTAAGCAAAGGTTGTCAATTCAAAACCTAAGAAGGATTGCTCAAGCATACCTTGAGCTATCTGAAAGAATATATATGACTCGAAACTACGATCGTATACAACTAAGAGGTTAAAATCTTTAACCTAAATTATATGTTATGTGATTAGTAAAACTTGAATTGAGCTTTTAAATGTGATATGTGAATTATCTATGTGTAGGATTTTGTGTTTTGGTTTGAGTAATTAACCTTAACACTTATTAAAAATCAGAAGTCAATTTAGGGCAAAAACCTAAATTGGAAAAAGAGTTAAAACCTAAACCCTAACCCTAGGGTCTAAACCCTAGAAAATAACCTAGGTCCCTGAGCAAAATATGAAGGTCAAATTGACATTCTGTTTCAAGATTCAACCTTCCCACGATTTGAAAACACGTAACAGTCAATAAAAGTTTTTCTCGAAAAACGTGTACAAGCACTATTCACGAGGTGACGTTTTTCATTCGTTTGACTGTTTCTTTCATCTGTAGGACTTCTTACATTTCACAACATAGTGATAATATGAGGTTTAGATGCCAGGGAATCAATAAAATTTTCTTGGGAAAAAGACGAAAAAGACACGATTTACGAGAAAACGTTTGTCGTCTTTTTGAACGTTCTTTTCAACGTTTGGACTTTTTCCATCTCACGATATAGCATTTATACGAGGAATAGATACCAGGGAGCCACTGATATTTTTCCTAAAATAAAACGTAGAACGTTCTTCAAACGAAAACGCTTTCCGTTTTTGAACGTTCCGCTGAAGGATACAGTGTTTGTATGCAACACCGGTGCGTAATAAGCAATAAAATATTTTCTCGAAAAGTGTGTCAGGAATAAAACGGAATAGGGAAAAGACGAAAATAAATATTATTTTTGACTTTTTGGTCTTCTAACCATTTTCTGAGAAATGGTCGTCAAAAACACTATTCATCGAAAAACGTGTCAAGTCTTTTGGACTTTTCACTTTACAAAATAGTGTTTATTCGGAACAAAACTCAGTAATATGAAAATTTTAAACCAGTATAAGTTAACCATTTAGTTGGAATCAGACTGTTATATAATTAAACTGGTAATTCATCCGTATTGTTTTCATCAAACGGAACATGAGATAGGTTAATATTAAATTTGAATAATCAAATTTATCAGATTAATACCTAATTATATTATTCAGTCATAATTAGTGTCTAGAATGAAAGAAATTTATCAATCGCGTCGCCCGGTAGGTGTATTTGAGAAAAATACACGGAAGATTATCCGAGATTAATTCAAGAAAAACTTTGAGGGTCAGACGAGACATCATATTAATACTGTATGATGTATTTTATGAATAAAATATGTATAAGTAATTAAAACTTATATTACTAATGCGAAATATTTTAAATTAATCGCACGCGAATTATCCGATATACCGAAATCGGAAGAAATAATGACAAAACAGCTCGGGAAGCTTCTAGAAGCAAGTTTGGAAAATATCTAGATGTTATTCTAGTTTTATTAATTAAATAATATGCGAAATGACCAAAATACCCTAACTTTGAAAGTCCTATAAATAGAAGGCTTAAGTTCATTAGTTCTTTACCATTTTTGAAAGCTAAAGAGCAAATATAGAGAGAGTTCTTGTGAGACAAGAATCGATTGCAAAGAAATAGTTAAAGCTTGCAATAATAAAAGGTACGATTCTTAATCGTTATTATGCTTATAGTTTTATTTTATCGATGAGGCTCAAGAACATAAGTCGTAGCCATGTACGATTTTTCGTTCTCCGTGCTCCTTATGACTTGAGCAAGTCGTTGTTATGTCAAATTTCATTTCATAGTTTAAAGTTTAAGAACATACGTCGTATCCATGTATGGTTTATCCGTTCTCCGTGTTCTTCGTATGTTCTGGAGTATTATTATAAATTGTTATAATTAAGTAAACAAGTAGTTATAATGACCAAATTTTGTCAATTATAAAGTGTTATAATTACATATGTAAGCAGTTATAATGCTCAAATTATTTCAAGTATGAAATCCAAAAGCTCAAGAACATAAGTCGTTACCATGTACGATTTTTCGTTCTTCGTGTGTTCTTGAGCAAAAGTCATAATTTCTACATAAGTAGGTTTATGATTTGGTAATTTAGTGTTATGGGATGATGAAACATGATGGCCTTGCTAAATAATGCTTGTGGCATCAAGTTTTAGTAGTCGAAACGAAGAACGATGAAACTTTGTTCTTCGTGTTCTTCGATTCGTTCTTCGTGTTCTTGAGAAAAAGTCATGAAATCTTATATAAGTAGGTTTATGATTTTGTTATTTTTATGTTATGAAGTGATACGAAGTGTTAGAACATGTTATCTTAGCAAATTAATGCTTGAGGTATCATGTTTTACCAATCGGATCAAAGAAAGTTAAGTCTAATATAGTCGCAGAATATTTTTGCAAATTTCCGAAAATTTAATGTCTGAATCTGCCTTAGTAACCTAAATAAAAGTTGTAGATCATGAAATTCTAAGCAATTTAGACTCAAGAATCACTCAAAAATGTTTCCGTATGACAAAGTTATGGCAGTTACCGGAAACGACGTCAAAGCTGAAAAATTAAGGAACCATTCGGGTGGAAACACTTAAAATTAGGATTTTGAGTTCGCCACTTAACGAAATGATTCCACCAATGAAACGTTCGAGGTCGCGTAACCCTTTTTGTAGGCGTTTAACGATTTCCCGGGAAACCCTAACATGGTTTCAAGGCAAGTCTTCTAACTCTTGCTATGTGCTACTTGTGTAGTATTGTTAAAATGATAAATGATATGTATAATGTCAGGTTATTATGCAATAGATGATATGTGAAGTCTTTAACTGATGTTTACAAGCCTTCTAACTTTTATGCGTTATGTTTACGATGTATGAACATGATTTAGACACTTTGTGTGTCAATGTGATATAAATTATTGGAACATGAATTATATGTGATATTAAATGGAGAATTATGTTCAGTCAATGCATGTTAAATTTATATGAAAGCATAAACTGCGTATGTGCTGTATGTTAGACTTGCTGAGCCGTCGTGCTCATTCTTGCGAATAAAACCTTATTTGCAGATTAAAGATGAACGTTAAGAAGATCATGAACGTAAAGAAGAAGCGTAGATTAGGTTTTCATGTTTATTACTTGTATTTGTATAAGTCATATTGACTGTTGTAATACGAACAAACAAACATGTAACCGAATATTGAATGAATGATATAAATTATTATCATCAGAATGTTGTTATGTCTTTATTTTGATATAACCTAGAATTGTTAAGAATTAACATAGTATTGATAATGATCTATTTATCTGGATGAGGATTGGTAAATAACTTGTGAGTGCTGTACATCCGAGACAGGACTAAGCGATGTTGACTGGTCAAATCCATCGTTAAGGTTCATCGGACCCAGGTATAACTCGTTATTACTATTCTGAATACCATATAAGTAGGATTATTGATATGAAGAGATATCACTATAAACAAATATGTTTCGAATGAGGGTTTTAACTAATTGGGTAATGTTCTGTACGGAAAGAGAATTTTGCACCGGACAATGATACAACCATTTGTCACGGATAAAGATGCAAACATTTATCACGGGTGAAGATACAAACATTCACCGCCGGATTCTCTGTTCCCAAGAGCCGTCCTAATGATTTAATACCGTGGATGTTGGAACATGTAAAGTTATAGAATATTTAAATCTTAAGGTTAAAATTAGACCGTTATATATGGTTTTATCCATTTATACGGATAAAATACAAGTTGATACTTGTATACTTATAAGACTGAGATCAAGTTAAGATCCAGGGACAACGTTAAGAGAAATTTTTAATGTATAGTCTAAAATAAGACTAATTCAACCAATATGATTATGGGATCATTGGTTAAGTTGATAGATGTACGAAATTAATGCACAAGGTCCGCCGCAGTCGAAAGCGCGGGGATTTTGGGGGCGTTACAGTTGGTATCAGAGCAGTGGATTATAGTTTCGAGGTAACAAGTACCTTGGAGTATAATCTGATGGATTAAGAAGAAATGGACTTGTGAAGAGTCCGTAAATAATTAAAAGATATGCATAAATCTTATTAAATCTTAATACATAAAAATTATTATGTGAAAAGAAATATAATGAATAAAGATAAACTCTTTACGAGAATATCTGAAGATAAATGAACTCATAATGAGTTCTCAAAGCAAGCAATAAGATAAAATAATCTTATTAGTTTTTGTGTGAAACTATTTCATCAAAATGAAATGGTAAGTTTGGTATTATGTGTAATTATACCTAATAAAAGAGATGAGTAAACTCATAAGGAATGTAAATGATGAAGGAATGAATTAAGAAAAGAAAGTGACTAAGATAGTTATAGAACGATTAGGAATTTCAATTGAAAACTCATATTAGTAAAACTGAGTAGAACGACTCTCTTGTATGGGAAAGAGTTTAATATGCTTCAGAGAACCGATCTAACTACACTGTTGGTATGAATGATTCATGGTCAGTGTTCTCAAAGCGGGTTACACACTGAATGAAATCATTTGAGGATAGTGTTGATGAGACGGGGAACTGATTCATTAGTTCTTGGGTGGAGGAATAACTCAGTTTGCTATATTGATAAGTAAATTAAAATCTTATGTCAAACTCTTCTTTGTATATATTTTGAGAAGGTGATTCATTTCTCATATGTATATTGACTAGTTAGTAGTTGTTACATCACAACTATAGTTTTAAAAATATTTGTATGTTAGTTACTGAGCGAACGAACCCTTGTTATGGACTTGGGCTATGATATGTTAGTCGAACCGACTTGTGAGATACGGCTACGATTTGTCTATTCAGTGCGATATTGATCAGTACCAATGTGCGCTGAGACATTTCAATTCCGTGTTGATGAGAAGGGGAACTAATATATTAGTTTGTACTTGGTTTAATACAACCAATCAGTTTACTATATTACTATATATTTGCAAAACTTGTGTTATGGTTAGAGAATAATGAAAAAGATAGAGGATTGAGGGTATTTCAAAAATCTTCTAGCTATGCTAGATCTTCATGGTTATATTCGCACTTGTGTGCCTTTGAAAAGAGTGGTTCACTAGTTGAACTAGAAAATTTTGTTAGTTCTTCACTAGCTATGTTATTCATATGTTTATGCTAATTGTTTTGGCTAAACGGATTTAATGTGAAGAATAAAAATGATTTATTCATCAACACTCCATTTAACCTGGTGTGAAGATGATACATGATGAGTTATCAACGCACATTGCAAGGTGCGGTATACAGTCATAAAATTGCTTTTCAAAAGTTTGAATGGTTTAAATATAAGTCAATGCCAATTGTTTCGGCTAGACACCTTTGGTTATGAAAAAAGAACGGACTTAGGAATTCGATAGACGCAATAAACCGCGTCTTTAAAGATAATATGGTACGACAGGCTGATCACCTAAAAGTACAATGTATGTGTGTTCTCGATCTTAATTGATTGTTACACAATGTATGGTGTTCTCAATCTTAATTGATTGCTACACAAAGTATGAAGTGTTCTCAATCTTAATTGATTGCTACACAATATATGGTTTTCCAGTCCGGATGATGTTTTAAAAAAATTATGGGTTATATGGTATTCATAGTTTTTGAATAAGGTAAAGGTCTTGATTGACCGATGTATAAGTGAGAAAAATCCAAGATAAAGGAAGAATGAGACTGAATGTCGAGTATAAAAAGAGGTTTAAAACCTAAAGTTATGAAAGGAAATGTGTAGAGATAAGTGAACATTGTTCAGACATAATCAAAGTATTGGAGGTTTAATATAAGTAAAAGATGAATTTAGAAAATTCATATTGAAGAGTAAATTGGAGATGATTATATTATAATTTCGAGGACGAAATTCTGATAAGAAGGAGAGAATGTAATATCCTGAATATTTATAACACTTATAAATATGATATTAAATGACTAAAGTAATTGTAAAGTTAATTTCGAGGACGAAATTCCTGTAAGTTGGGTTGAATGTAATATCCCAAATATTTTCCAAAGTGATCTATAACAAGATTTAAGCAAAGGTTGTCAATTCAAAACCTAAGAAGGATTGCTCAAGCATACCTTGAGCTATCTGAAAGAATATATACGACTCGAAATTACGATCGTATACAACTAAGAGGTTAAAATCTTTAACCTAAACTATATGTTATGTGATTAGTAAAGCTTGAATTGAGCTTTTAAATGTGATATGTGAATTATCTACGTGTAGGATTTTGTGTTTTGGTTTGAGTAATTAACCTTAACACTTATTAAAAATCAGAAGTCAATTTAGGGCAAAAACCTAAATTAGAAAAAGAGTTAAAACCTAAACCCTAACCCTAGGGTCTAAACCCTAGAAAATAACCTAGGTCCCTGAGCAAAATGTGAAGGTCAAATTGACATTCTGTTTCAAGATTCAACCTTCCCACGATTTGAAAACACGTAACAGTCAATAAAAGTTTTTCTTGAAAAACGTGTACAAGCACTATTCACGAGGTGACGTTTTTCATTCGTTTGACTGTTTCTTTCATCTATAGGACTTCTTACATTTCACAACAT
This sequence comes from Hedera helix, assembly GCA_947179155.2. Lineage (NCBI taxonomy): Eukaryota > Viridiplantae > Streptophyta > Magnoliopsida > Apiales > Araliaceae > Hedera > Hedera helix. The sequence goes on from OX359278.1 coordinate 12,219,411, forward strand.
AGTGATAATATGAGGTTTAGATGCCAGGGAATCAATAAAATTTTCTTGGGAAAAAGACGAAAAAGACACGATTTACGAGAAAACGTTTGTCGTCTTTTTGAACGTTCTTTTCAACGTTTGGACTTTTTCCATCTCACGATATAACATTTATACGAGGAATAGATACCAGGGAGCCACTGATATTTTTCCTAAAATAAAACGTTGAACGTTCTTCAAACGAAAACGCTTTCCGTTTTTGAACGTTCCGCTGAAGGATACAGTGTTTGTATGCAACACCGGTGCGTAATAAGCAATAAAATATTTTCTCGAAAAGTGTGTCGGGAATAAGACGGAATAGGGAAAAGACGAAAATAAATATTATTTTTGACTTTTTGGTCTTTTAACCATTTTCTGAGAAATGGTCGTCAAAAACACTATTCATCGAAAAACGTGTCAAGTCTTTTGGACTTTTCACTTTACAAAATAGTGTTTATTCGGAACAAAACTCAGTAATATGAAAATTTTAAACCAGTATAAGTTAACCATTTAGTTGGAATCAGACTGTTATATAATTAAACTGGTAATTCATCCGTATTGTTTTCATCAAACGGAACATGAGATAGGTTAATATTAAATTTGAATAATCAAATTTATCAGATTAATACCTAATTATATTATTCAGTCATAATTAGTGTCTAGAATGAAAGAAATTTATCAATCGCGTCGCCCGGTAGGTGTATTTGAGAAAAATACACGGAAGATTATCCGAGATTAATTCAAGAAAAACTTTGAGGGTCAGACGAGACATCATATTAATACTGTATGATGTATTTTATGAATAAAATATGTATAAGTAATTAAAACTTATATTACTAATGCGAAATATTTTAAATTAATCGCACGCGAATTATCCGATATACCGAAATCGGAAGAAATAATGACAAAACAGCTCGGGAAGCTTCTAGAAGCAAGTTTGGAAAATATCTAGATGTTATTCTAGTTTTATTAATTAAATAATATGCGAAATGACCAAAATACCCTAACTTTGAAAGTCCTATAAATAGAAGGCTTAAGTTCATTAGTTCTTTACCATTTTTGAAAGCTAAAGAGCAAATATAGAGAGAGTTCTTGTGAGACAAGAATCGATTGCAAAGAAATAGTTAAAGCTTGCAATAATAAAAGGTACGATTCTTAATCGTTATTATGCTTAAAGTTTTATTTTATCGATGAGGCTCAAGAACATAAGTCGTAGTCATGTACGATTTTTCGTTCTCCGTGCTCCTTATGACTTGAGCAAGTCGTTGTTATGTCAAATTTCATTTCATAGTTTAAAGTTCAAGAACATACGTCGTATCCATGTACGGTTTATCCGTTCTCCGTGTTCTTCGTATGTTCTGGAGTATTATTATAAATTGTTATAATTAAGTAAACAAGTAGTTATAATGACCAAATTTTGTCAATTATAAAGTGTTATAATTACATATGTAAGCAGTTATAATGCTCAAATTATTTCAAGTATGAAATCCAAAAGCTCAAGAACATAAGTCGTTACCATGTACGATTTTTCGTTCTTCGTGTGTTCTTGAGCAAAAGTCATAATTTCTACATAAGTAGGTTTATGATTTGGTAATTTAGTGTTATGGGATGATGAAACATGATGACCTTGCTAAATAATGCTTGTGGCATCAAGTTTTAGTAGTCGAAACGAAGAACGATGAAACTTTGTTCTTCGTGTTCTTCGATTCGTTCTTCGTGTTCTTGAGAAAAAGTCATGAAATCTTATATAAGTAGGTTTATGATTTTGTTATTTTTATGTTATGAAGTGATACGAAGTGTTAGAACATGTTATCTTAGCAAATTAATGCTTGAGGTATCATGTTTTACCAATCGGATCAAAGAAAGTTAAGTCTAATATAGTCGCAGAATATTTTTGCAAATTTCCGAAAATTTAGTGTCTGAATCTGCCTTAGTAACCTAAATGAAAGTTGTAGATCATGAAATTCTAAGCAATTTAGACTCAAGAATCACTCAAAAATGTTTCCGTATGACAAAGTTATGGCAGTTACCGGAAACGACGTCAAAGCTGAAAAATTAAGGAACCATTCGGGTGGAAGCACTTAAAATTAGGATTTTGAGTTCGCCACTTAACGAAATGATTCCACCAATGAAAATAGTTTAGTTAAGTTATTCTAAGACTTATTCAAAAGGAGAATTTGATAAACTAACGTTCGAGGTCGCGTAACCCTTTTTGTAGGCGTTTAACGATTTCCCGGGAAACCCTAACATGGTTTCAAGGCAAGTCTTCTAACTCTTGCTATGTGCTACTTGTGTAGTATTGTTAAAATGATAAATGATATGTATAATGTCAGGTTATTATGCAATAGATGATATGTGAAGTCTTTAACTGATGTTTACAAGCCTTCTAACTTTTATGCGTTATGTTTACGATGTATGAACATGATTTAGACACTTTGTGTGTCAATGTGATATAAATTATTGGAACGTGAATTATATGTGATATTAAATGGAGAATTATGTTCAGTCAATGCATGTTAAATTTATATGAAAGCATAAACTGCGTATGTGCTGTATGTTAGACTTGCTGAGCCGTCGTGCTCATTCTTGCGAATAAAACCTTATTTGCAGATTAAAGATGAACGTTAAGAAGATCATGAACGTAAAGAAGAAGCGTAGATTAGGTTTTCATGTTTATTACTTGTATTTGTATAAGTCATATTGACTGTTGTAATACGAACAAACAAACATGTAACCGAATATTGAATGAATGATATAAATTATTATCATCAGAATGTTGTTATGTCTTTATTTTGATATAACCTAGAATTGTTAAGAATTAACATAGTATTGATAATGATCTATTTATCTGGATGAGGATTGGTAAATAACTTGTGAGTGCTGTACATCCGAGACAGGACTAAGCGATGTTGACTGGTCAAATTGATAGAGTTAAATTATACGATATTTTTATTCCCTAATACTTAGTTTTTATATTTATTGTGTGCTTAAATATTTAATTATTTAGCTTATTTTGGTTTTAATAAGGTTTATAGGGTTTTAGTTAATTTATGTTAATTTAGGTAATTTTATAGTATTTATATATTTATTTTTATTTATGTGTTTTTATTTATTTTTAGTGTTTTAGGTGTTTTATTTATTATTATGTATTTTTAGGATTTTTAGTAATTTTATATTATTTTTATTTATTTTTAACTATTTTATATTTTATTTTGTAGGAAAAATAGGCTTTGGGGGCAATTTCGTAAAATCTGCAAAGACCGGGGACGAATATGTAATTTCCGGAAAAAAGCCGACCGCGCCATGCGCGCAAGGAACAGAATACGCAACACAACGAAACGACGCCGTTTTGGTCTAAGCGGAAAAACATTCTTCGCGCAATGCGCGGCCGTGTGCAGTTGGAGCGGGCGCGTGTATTACACGCGCCAACGGTAAAAAAAAAGAAAAGGCGGCGTGGCGGCTGGCGGCTGGGCTGTTTCTTCCTCTCTCTCCGCGTGGGGTGCCACGTGGCAGCGACAGAGCAACTTTGTTCCTTTTCCTTCTTTATTTTGGATTTCTTACACTGCAATGCAACAAATCAGTAGAATAAAAATCCAATTTTAATTTGGAAAAGGAAGCAATAATTCTTTATTTTATTTTTAATATTTTATTTAGACTTCCAATTAGGGTTAGGAAAATAATTATTTTCTTTTTCTTTTATTTTTAATTGTAAATCCTACTAGGGTTAGGAGGATTTTGGAGCCTATAAATAGAGGGCTTGAGACACAATGTAGGAGACAACTTCTCTTATAATAAAAATTCTCTCTTCTATTCTTTAGTGTTCTCTATTATTATGAGTAGCTAAATTCTTTTTCTTGGTTTAAGTGATTGAAGCCATCAAGATTTATCCACTGTGAGATCTAATTTATTTTAATTGTTCAATTTATATTTTGATTATTGAATATTCTTCTATGCTTAATTTCATGATTGATTTGTTTAATTGCTAGGAGGCATACTAGTTTATTATTCATATTAATCTACTGCTATTAATGAAGCAACTAAGTTTAATAATTGTTTTGCAGATCAAAATATTATTTTATCTTAGGAAGAATATTCATCTAAATTAAATGCAAACAAGTGGCTTGTGTTGTTTAGTTCAACGATCTCTCTAATTCTTTATGCTGCTATTAAATTAAATCTTTAGCAAGTGCCGGAGGTTGTTTATTAGTAAGGGTATTTAGACCAAGTGGCTCTACTTATCTAAAATTAAGGAGAGAGGAGAAAAATTATTCCACCTGCGAGTAGTTCTTTCTACGGTGAATCTTCAAAATATTAATTGAGTTATTCTTGCATCAGTGATCAGTTGTAAATTCTTGATGGTGGATATTAACTTAAACCAAGGCTTTTTATTTATATTTATTTCTTACATAATTATTTTAATTAGTTTATTTTAAATTATTTCTTTAATTACAAAACCCCCCCAATTCTTATTTACAAAACATAAAATTAAATAATCATTCTCTGTGGGATCGACTCTTACTTACACTACTACATATTTATTTTTCCAAAGTAAGATTTTATTTTTGGGTGCTTGCGACATCACACCAAATTTTGGCGCCGTTGCCGGGGAATGATTTTAATTTAATTTTGTGCTTTTTGTAAATATTAATTTACTTTAGTAATTATTCTTAGTTTTTTTTATTATTCTAGTTTTCATATTTTATTTGAGTTGTGCAGGTTGACGATGGAAATCATGGCTAGGAATCGAACTTTGAAAGAGCTTGCGGCCCCTGATTTGAATCAACAACCTTTAAGCATAATTTTTCCAAATATAGATGCTAACACTTCCTTTGAATTAAAATCAGGATTAATCCATCTATTGCCCAATTTTCATGGCCTTGCAGGTGAAGATCCTCACAAACATTTAAAGGAATTCCATATGGTGTGCACAAGTCTGAAACCTTCTGGAGTGACTGAAGAGCAAATCAATCTAAGGGCTTTTCCATTTTCTCTAAAAGATCTGGCTAAAGATTGGCTCTACTATCTACCATCCGGCAGTATCACCACATGGGAAGAGATGAAAAGACTATTCCTAGAGAAATATTTTCCAGCTTCAAGGGCGGCCAACATCAGAAAAGACATTTGTGGTGCGAGACAGAATCATGGAGAATCCCTGTACGAATATTGGGAACGTTTCAAGAAATTATGTGCAAGCTGCCCCCACCATCAAATCAGCGAACAACTCCTAATCCAATACTTCTATGAAGGACTCATGTCTACTGATAGGAGCATGATCGATGCTGCCAGTGGAGGAGCTTTGGTGGACAAAACGCCCGAAGCTGCAAGGAATTTAATTGCAAACATGGCGGCTAACTCCCAACAATTTGGCACTAGGCTTGATTTTTCATCCAAGAATGTTAATGAGGTAAATATTTCTTCACTTGAGCAACGAATTGATAGTCTAACCTCCGTTGTTCGTCAAATGGCTGTAGGTAATACACAACAAGTGAAAGCTTGTGGGATTTGTGCGGTAGTAGGACATCCGACGGATATGTGCCCCACTCTTCAAGAGGAGTCCTATGAACAAGTGCATGCAGCAGGTGGTTTTCCTGGTCAACCACAAAGGAAATATGATCCTTACGCGAACACGTACAACTCAGGTTGGAGAGATCATCCGAATTTCGGCTATGGAAATCCACAAGTGAATCCGTCTACGACTCAAAACTTCTCAAGCTACCAACAAAACAAGCAGCCATATCCTAACAAACAACAGGGCCAAACATCTGATTCTCATATGTCTTTGGAGGATATAATTACACAACTTAGCACTAACACTTTGCAATTTCAACAGGAAACGAAGGCAAATATACAGAATTTAACTACACAGATGGGACAAATGACAAGTGCCATCAGTAGATTGGAGGCGCAAAATTCTGAAAAAGTACCATCGCCAACAATGGCGAATCCAAAAGCAAATGTTAGTGCAATCACGTTGAGAAGTGGTAAAGAGATCGAAACTCCAACAGAGACAGAGTCTGCGCCAAAAGAGCAAAGCAAAACAGGAATGGACAACAAGGAGGTAGACAACAGTCAAGAGGATGACAATGTTCTAGTTAACAATGGTACTCCTAAGCATAACTTTCCACCTCTCTCTGAGTATAAACCGGTACCCCCTTTCCCTCATGCTTTAACAGAAAAAAGGACATACGAGAAAAATTCAGATTTATTTGAAACTTTTCATAATTGCGAGGTAAAAATTCCATTGATAGATGCAATTAAACAAGTATCTCGCTTTGCTAGATTTTTGAAAGAATTGTGTACACACAAGAGAAAGCAAGCACTTAAAAAATATGAAAAGGTACAAGTAGGAAAAAATGCTTCTGCCATAATTCAAAGAAAACTCCCTACAAAGTGTCAAGATCCAGGAATGTTTACTATCCCTTGTAAGATAGGAAACACGAGATTTGAAAAGGCTATGTTAGATCTAGGAGCATCTATTAATGTCATGCCATATTCTATATATGCTTCTTTGCAACTTGAACCTTTAAATAGAACTGGTACTGTGATTCAGTTGGCTGATGGGTCTAGCACTCAGCCTAAGGGTATAGTAGAGGATGTTCTTGTGCAAGTAGATAATTTGATTTTTCCTGCTGATTTTTATGTGCTTGATATGGAAAATGGCGATCAAAATGCTCCTATTTTGTTAGGAAGACCTTTCTTAAAGACTTCCAAAGCTAAGATCGATGTTCATAGTGGTACACTGACAATGGAGTTTGATGGCGAAATTGTTAAATTTAATATTTTTGATGTCATGAAATGTCATAATCCTGTTTACTCTGTTGCTGTGATTGATTCTTTAGCAGCAAAAGTTTCTACACCTGATGGAAAGGGTGAATTGAAAACGACATTTAGTCTGAATCTTGGGAAAGAGAAAGAGGAGTTAGTCTTGAGTGCTGATTTAAAGAAAACTGTTGCGGCTGTGAATGATTCTCCGAACACAGGTAATGATCCATATTTTGACTTACTAGTTCCTAACAAGAAATCTTTACCTTTTGTTTTGCAGGATTACATTCCAGATTTGAAGCCTCCCCCTAATCGTCTCGAATATATGTTCATTGAAGAGGGAGTAGAACTTTCATATCCACTGCAAGAGAGTTTTAACAAGACCATGATAAATGGAGTAAAGATGGATGAAATGGTCAAAATTCAAGAAGAAGGAGTAACGTAGTGTTTAAGCATGCTGTCGAGCCAATGACGATAAACAAAGACGCTGCTTGGGAGGCAACCCAAGAAATCAGATTTGCATTTCTTTTCCCTTTTTCTTTTTATAGTTATTTGTGCCTTTTTCTTTGCATTTTACTTTACATTGGGGACAATGTAAATTTTAAGTGTGGGGGAAGGGATTTATGATATTTATTTTATTTTTAGGGGATTTTAAAATTTTGTTTCATTTAAAAAAAAAAAATAATAAATAAATTAGGAATTTTAAAAAATTTGAAAAGTTGAATTTTGTGGGTAAATTCACTGCAAACCCTCACGAGACAAAACTCGTCCACTTGGGGTAACCTTGGGGTTTAAAGGCTTGTTGCACATGCTAAGTGTAACCGTGTTTCCTACGAAAATGAGGTATTTTTTTATTTTTTTAGGATGTGTCACTTGAGCAATGAGTTAATTAAATTTTAATTTTTAGCCAATGATAAAAATTTTGATTTTTATTTAATAACTCTTGGAAAAATGATAAATTTTTGCTTAGTTTGAATTTTTGACTTTTTATTGATTATTACTTTGTTTGAGATCTTTAAATTTTTATGCACTCATATCCATTTGTTTGAGCTAGTTTTAATTTAGAGAAAGTTTAAATGGTTAAATGCTTATGAAAGATATTTTTGAACTCTATATCTTATTTGATCATTATTTGAAGTGAAATATAAGACAAAATATAATTTGGAATAGATGATTTAGGTAATTTTTCTAGGATTATTATTGACAAAAAAATATTATGTGGTGAGTTGAGATGGAGCGTAAAACGCACTCACTCATAAACACATAAAAAAGCGAGATGGAGCGTAAAACGCACTCGCTAGTGAGATGGAGCATAAAATGCACTCACCGTGGAAAAAAAGATGAAGAGAAGAAGAAAAAATGGGATGGAGCATAAAATGCACCCATTAAAAAAAAGAAAAAAAAATTGATTGAAAAAAAATAATTGATATCTATAATCCTAGTGTGCTTTATTGATTAAAAACCTTTTGATTTTCTGATTTATATTTGTCTATATTAGCTGAAAGTGATCTGAGAAATAAATATATTGAGTATTGTTATCTGTCTTTTATAAGGTAATTAATAACCTAAACTTATCTAAATTTTGATTAGTTTGATACATTTGGATTCACACACACACAAAAGGTCATGAGTAAAGTAAAATTAATAAATATGTTGAAATTCTAGATTTTGCATGATTTTGAAATTTTCATTTAGTTATTATTTAAAAAAATCTTTGAGGCTGGTGTTGAAATTTATATTGCTCTGTTGCTCAAGTAAGTTGTTTGGTTATTAGTTTTAATTTTATAGTTTTTATTTTTGTTTTGCCCGAGGACGAGCAAAAAGCTAAGTGTGGGGGTATTTGATAGAGTTAAATTATACGATATTTTTATTCCCTAATACTTAGTTTTTATATTTATTGTGTGCTTAAATATTTAATTATTTAGCTTATTTTGGTTTTAATAAGGTTTATAGGGTTTTAGTTAATTTATGTTAATTTAGGTAATTTTATAGTATTTATATATTTATTTTTATTTATGTGTTTTTATTTATTTTTAGTGTTTTAGGTGTTTTATTTATTATTATGTATTTTTAGGATTTTTAGTAATTTTATATTATTTTTATTTATTTTTAACTATTTTATATTTTATTTTGTAGGAAAAATAGGCTTTGGGGGCAATTTCGTAAAATCTGCAAAGACCGGGGACGAATATGTAATTTCCGGAAAGAAGCCGACCGCGCCATGCGCGCAAGGAACAGAATACGCAACACAACGAAACGACGCCGTTTTGGTCTAAGCGGAAAAACATTCTTCGCGCAATGCGCGGCCGTGTGCAGTTGGAGCGGGCGCGTGTATTACACGCGCCAACGGTAAAAAAAAGAAAAGGCGGCGTGGCGGCTGGCGGCTGGGCTGTTTCTTCCTCTCTCTCCGCGTGGGGTGCCACGTGGCAGCGACAGAGCAACTTTGTTCCTTTTCCTTCTTTATTTTGGATTTCTTACACTGCAATGCAACAAATCAGTAGAATAAAAATCCAATTTTAATTTGGAAAAGGAAGCAATAATTCTTTATTTTATTTTTAATATTTTATTTAGACTTCCAATTAGGGTTAGGAAAATAATTATTTTCTTTTTCTTTTATTTTTAATTGTAAATCCTACTAGGGTTAGGAGGATTTTGGAGCCTATAAATAGAGGGCTTGAGACACAATGTAGGAGACAACTTCTCTTATAATAAAAATTCTCTCTTCTATTCTTTAGTGTTCTCTATTATTATGAGTAGCTAAATTCTTTTTCTTGGTTTAAGTGATTGAAGCCATCAAGATTTATCCACTGTGAGATCTAATTTATTTTAATTGTTCAATTTATATTTTGATTATTGAATATTCTTCTATGCTTAATTTCATGATTGATTTGTTTAATTGCTAGGAGGCATACTAGTTTATTATTCATATTAATCTACTGCTATTAATGAAGCAACTAAGTTTAATAATTGTTTTGCAGATCAAAATATTATTTTATCTTAGGAAGAATATTCATCTAAATTAAATGCAAACAAGTGGCTTGTGTTGTTTAGTTCAACGATCTCTCTAATTCTTTATGCTGCTATTAAATTAAATCTTTAGCAAGTGCCGGAGGTTGTTTATTAGTAAGGGTATTTAGACCAAGTGGCTTTACTTATCTAAAATTAAGGAGAGAGGAGAAAAATTATTCCACCTGCGAGTAGTTCTTTCTACGGTGAATCTTCAAAATATTAATTGAGTTATTCTTGCATCAGTGATCAGTTGTAAATTCTTGATGGTGGATATTAACTTAAACCAAGGCTTTTTATTTATATTTATTTCTTACATAATTATTTTAATTAGTTTATTTTAAATTATTTCTTTAATTACAAAACCCCCCCAATTCTTATTTACAAAACATAAAATTAAATAATCATTCTCTGTGGGATCGACTCTTGCTTACACTACTACATATTTATTTTTCCAAAGTAAGATTTTATTTTTGGGTGCTTGCGACATCACACCACAAATCCATCGTTAAGGTTCATCGGACCCAGGTATAACTCGTTATTACTATTCTGAATACCATATAAGTAGGATTATTGATATGAAGAGATATCACTATAAACAAATATGTTTCGAATGAGGGTTTTAACTAGTTGGGTAATGTTCTGTACGGAAAGAGAATTTTGCACCGGACAAAGATACAACCATTTGTCACGGATAAAGATGCAAACATTTATCACGGGTGAAGATACAAACATTCACCGCCGGATTCTCTGTTCCCAAGAGTCGTCCTAATGATTTAATACCGTGGATGTTGGAACATATAAAGTTATAGAATATTTAAATCTTAAGGTTAAAATTAGACCGTTATATATGGTTTTATCCATTTATACGGATAAAATACAAGTTGATACTTGTATACTTATAAGACTGAGATCAAGTTAAGATCCAGGGACAACGTTAAGAGAAATTTTTAATGTATAGTCTAAAATAAGACTAATTCAACCTATATGATTATGGAATCATTGGTTAAGTTGATAGATGTACGAAATTAACGCACAAGGTCCGCCGCAGTCGAAAGCGCGGGGATTTTGGGGGCGTTACAACAACAGCTAGGAAGTAAATGCAATAAATGCAACACATGTGATTGGACCTAACACAATTGTCGTTTAATACTAAAGGTTTAAGTTTGATATGCATGAACTGTTTTAAAATGTTAGTCTATGCCATTTTAATTTGTTTAGCTAGACCGATATTACCATGATGTTCAGGATTCAATTAATTCTTAAAGCAAAACCAAACCATATTGTACTAGTGCGGTATCCTATGTTGAAAGCTGAAATAAAAAACCCTCATAGTAGGGGATAAATATATAATTAGAATGTATTTCCTATATGGTGTGGTTGCGTCGCTAGATGTTTATATTGTGCACAACGTATTGTACAATAGGCTAATTCCCTAAAGTACACATTGATTATTTTTAATTATTTATAATTGTTAATAGTCTTAACGATATTTGGTATTATGACCTTTGGTTATTGACAGTTCTGATGATTATCAATAGTCTTAATGCGTTCACGGTTTCTTGACCATCATTATACGAAATTAATGTTTTTCAATCAAAACAAATGATTATGCATATTTGTTCAAGCTTCTTCTCAATTGTTGCTCCATTGTTGAAGGTTTTCTGAAATGATTTATATTAACCATAATATATTATGACATAAACTGTTTTTATACTTGTTGAGTAATATTTGCTTACACTTGCCAAAAATAAATATTTCAGTTAATCCCAAGTCAGCAGAATGTTCTAAGAATGATAAGGGTAAAGGAAAAACTAAGGAATAGTCTAAAACTTTATTATGTTTAGTTTACCAATGTTGTAAACTTTTTTGTGGATGTTATGTATTAAGGTAAAGGTTAGCTAGAACCTAGGATTTGTATTATATTTTGCATTAAAAACATTGTAAGTAATAATGTGATTAATGATGAATGAGTAGATAGATGTGATGTGTATGATGTATCGTGAGCACCGAATCCATGGTTTAAGGGACTTAAATTTGGGGGCGTCACAGTAACTTCGGCGGAATGCATTTAAGGTCGATAAAACTTTTGTCGAGATTAAGTTGTTTTCGAGGGACTTAATTTCGATAGAATTCCGTCAAAAATAAGCCTTCAAAAAACCGTGATCGCTTTCTTCCCGCCAACGCCTCTTCTTATTTCTCATTTCCTTCTTCCACACACTCTCTCTCCACTCTCTGTACTCTCTGATCCTCATTCTGTTCAATCTCTCCCGACAGTGGCAAGGTTTTTCGATGGCAGCAAGGTGATTTCGACGATGGGAAGTTCATTATTTAGCTCCATAATTAAGGTAAGTAGCCCTAATTTTTCACCTAAATTTGCCCCAAAATGTTGGCCCTAATATAATCGATGGGGAGAAATTGTTCAGTTAACTCTTATTTCTGATTCAAGCAGTAGCTAATCCAGTCATTATCAGTTTAAGTTTGCAGTTTATGAGAAATTCTTTGTGATATTTGTTGACTTGGTCATATTCCAATCTTGTGTTTTGATCATGACTTTTTGTTGGAACTAAACTGTGCAGTTTTGTAGCTACATGATTAATACAGCAGACTGGATATCAAATTGGATAGCTGCAGTAGCCATCAGAATTGATACAAGATTCATACAGCAATCTGAATTGCAAACTGGATTAATGTGGCAGATTTTTCATGTTGTTTCGAATTGAAAATTATGAAGATTCATCTTAGGCTTCTAGGTTTTCACTGTAAGATCCTAGCTCTAATTATATCTCAATCAAGACTCTAGGATTTGCATGATATTTTGCATTGCATAGACATAAGCACGAGAGTAATTAATTCATAATTATAAAAATAATTAATTAAGCATTAATTAAGATTTTGATAATATCATAATTGATTGAGTTAATATATATATATATATATATATATATATATATATATATATATATATATATATATATATTCAAAAGCGAACTTTAAAAATCAAACTTTAAAAAGCAAACTAAAGACAAACCGTCGTCTTTGGTATCTATGGCGACGGTTCGACCCGTTGTCATAGAGTGCATAGTTATGGCGACGGGTCGAACCGTCGCCATAGATATCAAAGATGACGGTTCGTCTTTGGTTCGCTTTTTAAGGTTCGCTGGAGAAGGGGAATATATATATATATATATATATCTTTTAAATCAATTATGGTGGATAAAATGGGTTTTATTTATGGGAACAAGATTTGTGGGTTATTAAATTAAGCTTTCCATAATATCTAAATTGATTGAGCCTTCCATAAATTAGTTAAATGATTGAACAAATCAATTTCCATATTCTCATAATTGATTGGATTAATCAATTTTGAAAAACTAATTAATTAGTTCTTGAGTTTTCAAAATTAATATGGGAATATTTTTAAACTTGAATTTTAATTATTCCTAAATTGTTTACGGAATTGTTTAGAAAATAGATTACTTAATTTGTACATCTCTTTCCATAATGGAAGTAATATTTTTTATGCCGAGGTCTTCCATTATTTGGCATCATCATTTGATTGGACCTATTTTTTCTTTATGGAATTGTGGAGATTACTTTATGGATGAGTTGTCCATTCGTTAAGCAGCATGATTTCATATTAGTAAATGAATATTATATTCATATCATTCCATACTAAAACTTCAAGTCAATAGGTGATTTGATTCCTTACCACGTTGGCTAAAATTAATGAATGCATGTAAAGGTAATATAATTGAGAAACTAAATCATTGTCTATCTATATCTCTTAATTTCCAACGGATATATTGATGTTGACCAAATCAATTATATCCTAATTGTTAACGACAATAAAATCAATTAGTAAGCTGTTTTGGCAAAATTTCCTTTCTAATTGATTTTATTCTCTAACGACAACAAATCCTTCCTCTCTTATATAAATGGGTCCAGCCGTGAGTCTTAATGTAAGTGAAGCAACACAAAGAAATATATACTTTGATATTTTTTCTTCTGCACAAACACTTCATAAGGGTTATTTAAAATTATATTATGAAGAATATACAAAGTTGATGTGCTACATCAAGCCTATATTAATTTGAGCTTTTCTACATTGCTCTTAAATTGGTGATATCTTTCTTTAACTTGATCATTGCATATAGATTTGAGCCTTTGATTTTTTGATATAATTATTGTTCCGATCATAGTTTGTTTTGTAATTATTCTCTAATTATTTCAAGGTAATTTAATAGACTAAGTGAGTAGTCTATTGAGTTATTACAAACAAGTTCTAGGTGAACATAGGTGCTCAAGGTGAGTAGAGGTACTCAAAGTGTGCATAGGTTTGCACAAGGGGAACAAAGGTACTCGGGGAGGATAAGTCCTCAAAGGTTGTGAGAATTTATTTTGTAAAAGGGGTTTAATTATAAACCAATTTGATCAATAAAAGTGTCTCCAATACTGTTGGTATTGGACGTGGATTAGGCCACTAATACAGAGGTTAGGGGTCAAACCACGTAAAAATTCATTGTGTTCACGTGATTGATTGCATAACTTTATTTGTTCATTGCATGCTTCAATTGTGAATTACAAAATACAATCTGAATACTTTAACATATATATTTCATGAGAAAATTACTTATTTTAACTCAGGTCTTTATTTAGTATAAGTAATTTAATTTTCAATAGCACTGCAGTAAACAGTTTGCTGCCAGTAAAATATAACTTGCTGAATTGGTTAATATAGTAGACAGTATTCGTAACAGATTTTTAAAACTATAAAAATTGCTCCACACTTATTCAACCTCCCCTTCTAAGTGTGCCTATCTTACATTTCAATATTTATAACTTTGTTCTGTGCATACCATGTTAAAAGAATATATATACACATGTTCATCAATAAGTGTGTTTTACTTTGATTATAAGGTTCAATTGCAGCATGTTCTGTATTAATTTGGGTTATATGTTCTATTTTATATGGACCGCTTGATCGAAGCTATCAAATTAGGTAATATTTTATATATACAGATGTTCAATAAGTGTTTGATTAATGTTATGTTTAGGCATACTGAATGTTCGAATATGATAATATAATATTCAATTGGGTTTTATCACACTATTGATTATATGTTGTATGATTTGTATATTGTTCATAGTGGTTAAATTTGGAATGCGATATTTTCTATTTTCGACGGAATTCCCAAAGGAATTTCTATCAGAATTCTTCAACTACAACATTTATGGGCCTTACATGTATTTATATATTTTATTAGTTTTCCAATATTAAAATAAACTAAGTAGTATTTACTTAGTTTTCTACTAATAAAATAAAAAGAAATGAACTAACATAAAATAAAATAAAATTACATAAAATAAGATTTAATAAAATAAAATAATTTAATTTAATTTAATTAAACAATATAATAATAAAATAAAAAAAATAATTTAATTAAATAATATAATTTAATATAATACAAAATAAAATAAATTAAAATAAAATAATATAATATCATATAAATAAAATATAGTAAATATTTATTTTTTTTAAAATTAAAAATTAAAAAAATTAAATAATATAATATAGTATAATACAAATTATCTAAAAAAATTAAAATAAAACAATATATTATAATATAATAAACTAGGTAGCATTTAGTTAGTTCCATTCAGACACACACAACAGGTCGTCCTGGTCGGGTCCGACCTAGGCCTGCCAGGCCTAGTTGTTGACCACGCAAGGCCATAACTTGACTTTTGGACTAGTAGGCTAGGTCAGGCCAGGCTAGGTTAGGCTAGTCTATTCTATTCAATTTTTTTTTATAATAATTTTAAATATTATAAAAACACCAATTAAAATTTTAAACTTGATTGATGTATTAATTAAAAGTAATATATTATAACTTACAAGTTATAATTTACAAAGTATAAATTACAATAATGAATAAAAATATTATATAATTTTAAAGATATTGTATTATTTTATAATATCATTAATAAAAAAATATTTTTTTTATGAAAAGTGTCTTTTTATTATTAGAATTATTATTTTACAAATGACTTTCTAGTTTTTACGTAATTGTTTATTAAAATAAAGATGTAACGAAAGCTTGCAAAAAGTGTAAATTGCTAGCTAGGCAATGAAAATTCTTATATATTCCATTTTTGAATATATTTTCGTGGATTTGTTTAATCGTATATAAATGAACATGTATGAATGAACGTATTGAAAGGTATTAATTTTTTTTGGTTTATTAAAAGATATGTCACAAAGAGGAAGTTTTCGTCTGCAGTGAGAGAATTGAAGTGACAAAGAAAGAAAATTGGCAGGCCAGGCCGGACTTTAGGTGAACTAGGCCGGGCCTTAGGCCAGTTTGGGCCTTAAGTGTGTCGCTCACAAATCTGGGCCTACATAGCCCAATTTGAGACGCCAAAATTACACAGTATCTAATACAAACGGTACATAGTACAAAAATACAAAACTCAATAATACACAACTAAGTCTTCACTATTATTGTCACACTATATACAACATGTGAAGACTACTACACCTATCTCTCGGACCTTCATTCCATTCCCCTGCTAGACCCAGTTATTCTCTCATTTCCTGAAGAACAATAGAACAAAAAGAAAGGGTGAGCTCAAATAGCCTAGTAAAGAAATATCATGACTAAGATAACAATGAGTAAATTATCATTAGCCTTCAACAATTGAGTTCTTGATAGAATATAATAAACAACAAGTTTTAGATCAATAATAGCAGCGAAATGAGCAAATCATTAGAAGAATCATGTATACTATGATGTCCACTAACTTCTCTTTTTCATAAAAATGTCATCAACTTTTATCATCTGAAACATCACCGGTCATGATAATATAAATTCACCGTTCCTGATCATAATCATGCAAGTCAACAATTCATCTTTTCATTACGAGCCAAAGATATTCAAATATAACACCAATGGTCATGATTATACCAGTCTACAGCCTTTGGTCATAATCATACCAACAACAGTTCTTCTTTGCCCCAGGCCAAAGAGAACATTCACCACATGCCCTAAAAGACACACAACAATTATATTGCCTTTATCCTATCATCTGTACCCCAAGCCACATATATTCGCAACAACTTGATTCTTGATGATTAGAATAATAACAAAGATATAAATAATGAATAGAATAACATGATATTTTATCTTGAGTCAAATAATGTCCAAATTGTCAATATGATGTGGACTCAAATTCAAGAATGATATTCAAGATCCATAGTTTAGAATAACGGTTAAAGTTCAATAGAAAAATTTAAAAAAATAAGAAGGTTCAATTGAAATAATATTAGATAAAGCGCAAAGTATTAAGGAACATATATTCATTTCAGAAAATTTTACCAAATAGTACTTATCATAGTAAGTTTAAGAGTGTGAAAATGAAAAGAATGATACCCCTTACCTTAACACGTGACTAGATATTGACTTAAATGAAGTTGATCAACCTATATATTTATAATTTAATTAGGAACTACCACATATAATTTCATGGTGTATATATACCAATTCATATGAAATTATCAAAAGTGATTTGATAGAATAAAGTAGAATAACTTCAATATAGTTTTTGAAAGAAAATGATATTTTAAAATAAATATTTCAAATGAAACTTTTCAAAATAAATCTTCTAAAAGTAAAGTATTCTAAAGGAAGTTTATAAATACCATGTGATGTGTGTGGTTGCTTATATAACTTTTATAAAAAGACTTACTTGAATAGTATTTGCACACTTATAGATCTTCACAAATACTCAAGATGACTTTAGCACACTCAAAGAGAACTTACACAAAGTAATATTTAGAGAGTGAAATAAATAATAAGCAAAGAAGTTTATGAAAAATTCTTAAGTTAATGCCTCTATTTATAGTTAAAAATCTTATCATAAACCAAGATTTCATAATTTAATCTAAACCGTATATTTCAAGATAATATTTAATCCATACCACTCATTTCATCTTTTAAGATTTCTTTAATCTAAACCATTCATTTAAAGATCATCTTTAATCTATACCGTTCATTTAATAAAACAATTAACTTTATACATAAAACAACTAACTTTATATATAAATCAACTAACTTTATATATAAAACAACTAACTTTATATATAAAACAAATAACTTTATATAATATATCATAATAAAACAATTTACTTTACATAATTTATATAAAGTAAATAACTTTATAAATAAAAAAAAATAACTTTATATAATTTATTATAATAAAAATAAATAACTTTATCAATTCAATTATTTAACAATTATTCATTATTACGACTAATTGTTATAAATGCAGTGTAGTTGACTTTCTGAGTTAGATACTCACAATATAAGCAGAAAAATCAACCAATAATGGAATACAACATTTTAATCAACATCATAATAGAGATAACAATAATACAAAAAATAAGTAAAAGAAAGAGCACGTTACTGTGTAATGACAATTATTGATTCAGTAATGTGAATTACTGTGCATATGCTACTGTGACAATTATCAATTCAATAATATGAATTATTGTGCATGTGATAATTATTGGCTCAATAAAGTCAAATACTATACAATAATCAGTTTATCAGTTCAATAATATGAAATACTGTGCAATACCGTATACTACTATGCTATACTGTGTGTTACTGTATAATACCATATGTTACTATTCCTTTATCACTGGGTATTTTACAAATTAAAAGTGATAATACTGTTAACTATTTTCATTTAAAAAATTACTTATGTCGTTTTCTATATTCGACAATATTTCGTTATGCGGTCCGCCAATATTTGGTTATTTCGGCTCCATCGCACGAATCAAATATTCTTCGACAGAACGAATATTTCCTGAAAAAATAAATATTCTCCGACAAGATAAAATTTGAACAAAATATTTCTTAATTTTCACTTTTGTCAATTTATTCACTTACCATTTTAAAAGAAAATATATAAAGAAAAATTAACTTTATATTTCATAAAAGTCGGGGTCTTACATTAGGCCAGTCCAGGTTAAGCCGAAGGCCAAGCTGGATCTGATTTAAAAAAATGTGGCATGTTCGTGGCCTCTAGACCGGGCTGGACCGGACCAAGCCTTAACCAAACTGAACTTTGACTATGTCAGACCCAGGCCGGGCCACAGGCTATTTGTGCACCTCTAGTTCCATTGCTATATAAAATAAAGTAAAAATACTTTAATATAACCAAATTTACTTAAATAAAATAAAAATATAAATTAAATATGACCAAATGTACTTAAATAAAATGACACGACAATTGTCTTTTATAACTATCCGAATAATTTACAAAATTTCTTTTTAATTATTTATTTGTACTCCTAAACAGCTTTACTTTCTGTAAAACGTTACTTGTTGACATTCATTCATAACGAGTGAATATCAAATAGTCTCAATTTAATCAAATCATTTGTGCATGTAATTTAGTTGAAAGCTTAGAAACCTGCTCGGCATTCACTCCAAGTGAATGCCGAATAGTGCCTACTTGTGCTTATGGTCTAGTTCGTGTAATTTTGCAAAATGATATATTGCAGGTTGGAGATACTATATACATGCATATCCTTAATTGTTCTTTATGTCAAAATTCTTCCAATAAATTTAGTTATCTCTCTTAATCCACTAATCTGCTTTCCTTTTCACAGAGGGTATATGTTGATAGTAATGAATACGGTGGTGGTAGTGGTGGTGGCTATGTACGGAGGAGGTGGCACTGAAAACGCTTATTTTAAGCGTGGTGAGACTGGGCATATGTCAAATGAATGCTATTAGGGTGGTCGCGGAGGTGGTGGCGGTGGAAAGTATAGTGGTGTAGGTGGTTACTACAAGTGTGAGGAGGAGGGGCACTTCGCTTGAGATTGCTCGAGATTGTCCGAGCTCAAACCTTTAGAATGAGGTTTATGTCAAGTTGCTAGAGACCTCATTTCATTCTAACGGTTTGAACTCAGGCAATCTCGGGTGAAGTGCCCCTCCCCGCAGTCGGAGCAACCACTTCCACCACTTTACCTTCCACTGCCACCACCTCTACGACTGCCTGAGAATATTCATTTGCCATATGCCCAGTCTCACCACACTTGTAAAAAATATTTCTACCGCCACATCTTCGATTTGTAGCCGTTGCCACCACCACCGTCGTATCCAGTACTGCCACCATACCCCTCCATCCAAAAGGAAGCAGATTAGTGGATTAAGAGAGATAATTGAATTTATTAGAAGAATTTTGACATAAAGAGCAATTAGGAAGACACATGTATATAGTATCTCTAACTTGCAATGTACCGTTCTGCAAAGTTACACTAACTAGACCAATTTAAACAAATCACTTATGCATGTAATTGTGGTTAGGATCTTATAAATCTGTTTGACATTCACTCCTCACTATGATGTCATGTCTAGAATTGTTGCTAGATGTCGAATAGTCCAAAGTCTAGAATTGTTGCTAGATGTCATGTCTCTCACTTAGGCTCGTGCTAAGAACTTGAGTAAGTTTTTTATTTATTTTGAAGACCTTTCGGCTGATATCTCTACATGTTCTCTAAGCACATACTTAGACTACATTGACGTGGTCTATTTCGTGTACCTGGAGACAATGGAGAGGTGCTGCTAAATTTCCTTGAAATAAAAGATATGTGTTAAAGGTGTTGGCACTAATGATGAGACGCATCTAGGAACGGGATAAAAGCCTGACCCCTATAGCTAGGAGCTGAAGATATGTAGGATTCATGCATAGAGCACATATGATAATCACCCTAGTTAATTTGATGGTGCCTTTTGTTCAATTAAAGATGTTAGATGATCGGAATTGAATGTACCATAGGATATCTCTTGATGGGAGGGGATTACTATCCAAGTACTATGATGGGGTCTGCAAATTTTTGAATTTTGCATTCGAACATGCTGATAATTCGAATGAAAATATGAGATGCCCATGTTTCAAGTGTAAAAACCTGATTTGGAAAGAAGCCAACGACATTAAGTTCGACTTGTTTTCGCGTGGGTTTGTGGATGAGTATTTTGTATGGATTCATCACAGGGAATCAGCTGACTTCAGGGAAATGACCTACAGTATAAACCAACCAGTTCACGGGGATCCATATAACGATAGCTATGATGCCGTAGAGATGTTGGTCGATGCTTATGGCCCTAACAATATTGATTGGTATTTATACCTGGTCGGCATAGATTAGGTCAAATGACACAACAACTGCTTTTTACAAAATGT
Source organism: Hedera helix (assembly GCA_947179155.2). Taxonomy (NCBI): domain Eukaryota; kingdom Viridiplantae; phylum Streptophyta; class Magnoliopsida; order Apiales; family Araliaceae; genus Hedera; species Hedera helix. The sequence continues at coordinate 12,240,450 of OX359278.1, forward strand.
TATCTGAATTTACGGTTCCATTGTAAAAACTCCTCCCCTGTTCTTAATGAAATGAGGATCTAAACTAGAAAAATATAAGCTACAATCCATTACCATCAAATATGGTGTACACTAGGCCACACCATATAACTTGATACAATTAGTAATATTGACCTCAGTATTAACATAACTTTTGTTAGCACTATTAAAAATTGCTTCTAAACTTAGATTATTAAACATGTTTTGAATAATTTCATCAATGTCATCCAATCTTTCAGTTACATTTGATGTACTCGACATATTAACGTGCGACTACATTTCCACTTTAGATAAGAAATATGTATCGGAGTATCGAATCAAGCAATCATCGTGCCATATGATTGCTTCTTTTCTGAAGGGACATTCACCGACTATTCTGGCAGCATCAACATAATCCTGGCAGGTGCTGGGTGGAACATCACCTTTGCAAAGGAAGATATTATAAACTTGATCAGGGAATTTCCCTCGAGTCATATTTGAAAAAAAAAAGATAGTATTCACTACAAGAAAAAAACAATATGGTGACGAGATATGGCGATCAGTAGTAAAACTCGTCACCGTATGACCTATAAGCCGACGAGTATTTATACTCCGTCGGTATAGACTAGGCAGAAAAACTAGCTCCAATTATTTGGGACTAAAAAATATAAGACGACTATAGTACCGTCACTATAGGACCCATAAACCAACGAGTATCTATACCCGGTTGGCATAGATTAGGTGAGAATCCTGACTCCAATTATTTGGGACTAAAAAATATACGGCAATTATAGTACCATCGCTATAGGACCCGTAATCTCGTCGGTATAGATCATTTGGAACTAAAAAAACATATAGCGAGTGTAGTACCGTCATTATAAGAGATAAATCTGAAACACATTCTAATTCAATTCAATGTTTAGCCTCACACTCTCTGCCTCTCTCTCACTCTCACTCTCTGCCCTAACCCAAAATTCCCAAATCGAGGAAAAAAATCTAACACTAAATCCGTGCTAGGCCTCGCATTTTAATGGTTGAGATGAATTTTGTTACCGATTTTTATAAAATTATACTTTTCCTTTGTCCAATTGATGCCCAATTCGCAGACCAAATCTCTGCTCTTCTTAAACCTCCTTCAACTTATCAAGTTCAGGCAAACTTTTCTTCCCTTCTCACGTTAAATGTGCCTCCCCAGATTTGGGGGATCATCTGAGCCAAGTTAGGTTAAGGTTTAATTTATTAGAAATCCATCATAGATCTTAAACAACTCCTCTGTTTTAATTTGGTCTTTAGCTTGTTGGTAGTTTAGTACAGAAAAGTAAGTCCCTTTTTTAACTTTGAATTTTAGGGTTTTTTTCCCTCTCAAAGTGAAGTTTTTGCTGCTAATGCAGTTTGTTTTGAATTCAAAGGATTTTTCGGTGATTTTTTCTGATACCTAAAGAATTTGAGCTCAATTTCTTGGGCGGGTCCGGAGGTTATCTATCTCTCTACTTCCCTTGCTAGTTATCTTGACAGTCTTGACAGTAAGCTCTCTCTCTCTCTCTCTCTCTCTCTCTCTCTATATATATATATATATATATATATATATATATATAGAGAGAGAGAGAGAGAGAGAGAGAGAGAGTTATTTGACAGCAATCGTGGGCATCTTAATGAGAAAAGAATTTTGAACTTGATGAATATTGTCATCCGACTGAGAAAGGTTTTTATTTATTAATGCAGTCATTTCTATAATATATTTATTGATTTTGAATTCGAAGAATATTCTCATTGAGTTGAGAAAGGTGTTCCCCCCTGTTGATGTGGTTTTTGCATTAGTGTATATAAAGTTATGTAATAAGTTTGAGAGTTCTTCATCTTTTGTAAATCTTGACGTGTATTTGGATATTTAGATATAGTAATTTGTTTCTAGCAAGTGATTATCTCCTATATAATGATAGGTTTACAACCATCCTGAGTTATTTGAAAGAAATGAGGGAAGTACATACCTCTATTTTGGAGAGATTCCAAATTCGCTGCTTCCAGCTCCCTTTGGAGAATTAGAAGATGTATTCTACTCTGGCAGTCGGAGTCCTATTGCATACCGGGTAATCTGTAAAAGTGAGCTCGTACGAACACATAAATATTAATTTGAAACGTAAGACTTTATAAGAGTTGAAATGTTCAGGAAAATGTTATTAGTGGGTGGAAAGGTTATTATAAGCCCATCTAGTTCATTTCCCCTTTATGTGGCCAAATGTGAAAAAAGTAGAAATTATTTGAGTGGATCGATTGAAGGCAATCTAGTTCTAATTTAGTTGAGTTGTAGCCTACTTTTAGTACAATATGTAATATCCGAGAAATTGTAAATGTTTATATTAATAAATTAATTACTTTGGAAATTACTTGTGTGCTCATACATTATGTATGTATTAATGATTCAACATGTGATAAAGGAAGTGATGATGATGATGAACTTAATTAATTTAAGTTTGTGTTATATGCCTTGTGCGGCATAATTGGTAAGATGGACTAGGATGATGAAATAATTAAATGGATTATTAAGATCTAATATTTGAGTTTAATATGGACATTATAAAAGTCATTTGGCATGGTCCAATGTGTTAGAAATTAGAGTTCAATGTAAATGAGGTTAAATATTTTATTGAACCCAATAAAGTTAGATGTGCATGGCCCAAACTAAATTTAATTAGTAGCCCAATAATAATTGAATTGAGTTGGCCTAATGGGTTATGCTGGCATGTGTGTGCATGTGAATATATATATGTAGGATATATATATATATATATATATATGCATGCTTTAAAAAAAAAATAATAATAATATATATATACATAAGTCTTATCCGAACCCTCTCCTCTCTATAAGCCTAAATGCTGAATTTTCCAAGGCAAGGTGGCCATGTGGTGTAATTATGAGAGAATGCATGGTTTTAAGCCATAATTCAAGGAAAAATGGACAACACATTACCAACTCCTTTTTAGCCATTGGGTAACACACTATTGGAGGATAATAGCACTTCTATAAATAGGAGTTCCTAAAGTTATTTTCAAGGTTTACTTACATTTGGAGAGAAGGCTATAGAGAGAAAATAGTGAGCTAGTGAGGAGAGAAATAGAAAATCTAGAGAAACTCTTGCACTTTGGTAATTTAAGTGGGAACTCTAAGAAATGTAAAGGTGGAGAGCTACATAAGGTTCATCTCTAGAAGGAAAAGGGCATCAAAGAGGTATAAATAATTTCTAACCCTAAATATTTTCCTTTGTAGCATGTTATAACTAGTTATGTAAAATTTATGTTGAGATGTAAAAGAGTGTTGTGTGTAGAAATTTGTGTGGATTCCAAATGCATGATAAAGGAGTTGTGAAGGTGTATGTATGATTGGTATGTGTTTACATATGTTTTATAGCTAAATGAGCAAAAGGAATATGGTTAAGCAAGGAAAACCCTAATTATCATAGTAAAAATATGTGGTTTGGGTAGAAATAGAATAAAATGTTTAACTCATTTGCATGATCTAAAAATGGTAAGTTGTAGTTCTATGAAATACGACGATTTTTCAAGTGGAACGAACAAAAACATAGCTAAATTGAATTTATGGTGATTTCTTTTGTAAAGGATGTTCAATTAAAACTTTAGCTCAAAAAAAACAATATTTTTGGTTAGATAAATATTTTTTTAAAATAATAAAAAAATTGGAATGTTAAAGAGTTATGGGTTTATGAAACAACAAAACTGATTTGGACCAATTTGGATTTAAAATGAGCAAGATATGAAGGATTGAATAAAAAAGGGTAGGAACCAAAATCTGAAAAAAAAATAAAATCTTTTTAATAATAATAATTAAAAATAATAATAAACAAATAAAATAATTAAAAATTATTTTATTTGTAAAACAAATAAAATAATACTTTATAATTATTTCATTTGTGAGGTAATTAAACAAATAAAAAAATACTTTATAATTATTTTATTTGTGAGGTAATTAAATACTATTAAACAAATAAGATAATACTTTATAATTATTTTATTTGTGAGTTAATAATAAAGACTATTTACATAATTAAAATAATATTAAAGGACTATTTTAATTGTGGATTCATAATACATAAGCAATTAAAATAAAAATATGAGTTATTTTAATTGTAAATTTATAAGAGTAAACAATTAAAATAATATTAAGGATTATTTTAATTGTAAATCAATAAAGCATATGTAATTAAATATTGTTAACAATTATTTTGATTGGGAATTATTAAAGAATGAACAATTAAAATAATATTATGAATTATTTTAATTGTGTACTAATGAAGCATAATTAAATTAAAATGAGAGTGAAGGTTACTCTAATTGAAAATTAAACAAATAGAATAATAACTTAAATTATTTTATTGTGGATTAATAAAGGGTATTCAAAGAATGTAATAATAAGTTATAAATATATATGGTGAGATCATTATGCTATGAATCATTAAGAAATGATAGAGAATAATGAAACAAATGGAATAATATAGAATGTTATGTTATTTTTAATAATTAATGAATGAATGTGAGAAACAATAAGGTATACATAAATAATTTTTTTGGGTAACGATTTGAAGAGTCCAAGTTATATAGAATTTGTAAGTCAAACCTATTAGATTATTATGTGAAGGTTAATAGAATTTAACCGTTAGACGAATATGTTGAACATATGTTGTTCAAAAGATAAAGAGTTACAGTCTGATAGAGTTGACGATCTAGGCAAGTACTTTAACTTGTACTTTTATCAATTCGTACAAGTAGAATTATCTGATGGATTGATTCTTGTTTATTTATATTGCAAGGATTAAAGTTATTATCTCTGAAACTTGACATAATATCATGTTTATATCATTGAACGATTATTCGAACCCTAGTTGCGAACATTGAATTTATCAATTGTTCCTAGTTGGGTTGAGATGCATGTCTATGCCATTTGTATCGGCTAGACTAATAATAAGATCGATTGTTAATCAATCATGTTTTTTTGAGAAAGCCATCCAAACCAATTGCCTTGGTGAGGACTCTTATAGTATGCTGAGATGAACAATTATTTACGTCGGGGATCCGACACGCGCGCGAATAGCATGTCTGAATGTTATGCATAACATAGGGTACTTTAGGCTGATCACCTATTGTAATTGTTTATTATTGTGAATTTTCAGTGAAATACTTTTAATTCAAGCATGCGTTCATGGTCCATAGTGACCTCTCAGTATAATATATTTATTTGTCTGGATTTATTGAAATTCTTAATTTCATGTATATTCTTCAGTCCATAGTGACTTTCCCAATGTATAAATGATCAGAATTGGAACTTTTGACACTTTATTGTTCACAATTTATTTACTAAATTCCTGAGCTTTTAATACCTTGATATATGAATCTCTGCACATAAATGCTTACTATTATTGTTGTTATACTTGCTGAGCAAACTCATTGCTCACCCTTGTATTCCTTAAACATTACAGTTAAGCCTGAGCAAGGAACTGGTTCAGGAAAGGACAAAGGCAAAGGCAAAGTTGTTGAGTAGCCTTATCTAGACGTGGTAGTCAACTTTATTTGGTATTATATTAAGACTTATGTTTGTACTGGATATTTTAAGTGATGTATGTACTAGTAACGGTTACGAAACTTGGTACGCAAATATTTATGTTTTCACAATGTAAATATTTCTTATTATTCCGCATTTAGATTATATTAGTTTGTTGTGTGAGTTAGATCGTAAAGCACCATATTCGAGGTACAGGTATCTAAATTTGGGGGCGTTACACAATATTTGTTTGACTTATGGTGAGAAGAATTGTGTTGTGTTGAATACTATGGTCAATCTTATATCTGGTGGAAAAGAGTGAAGGAAACAGAAATTCAAAGGTACTCGAATAAACGTTAGGCATAAGATTTGAATGAATGTTGTTGCTGATGATGTATTTATGTTGATGAATAAAAAAATAGATTGGTTCTTTATTATTAGTTGGTTAGCATTACCTTATTATGTGTGACCTGTTATACATGTTATTTTAACTTTTACCACAGGCAGTTTTATCTGGCAAAAAAGAGGTCCAGGCCGATATATAGGATGCATGAAAATTAATTATCTTGTACTCTCTTTTACACATTGATTATGATGTTGTGACTCTTCTTCTACTAACCAGACTTTGCTTGCAGAAACCAAAGGCATGGAATTTGCAGGCTGTGCAAGTCTAGGTTTCAATCAGTAATTATAACCAAGGATTTTATGTACTGCATTTACTGTCTAACTTTTGTCATTTCACAACTCATCCTCAAATGTAAGCATTGCTTGACTTTCCTATTTCTTTTCTCAGTGTGCTTGAATTTATATCAGTCCTCTTTTATTGTACCTGATGCGCTGATGTTAAATGTTGTTGCAATTTCTCTGCTTCCTATATTATGTCGGGCCCTTGAAAATACTGCTAAATTTCTTAGTCGTAATTTCAGTTGCTCCTCCTTGTACAGGTAGGCAAGTTTTGTTTCTTGTGGGGCTAATTCTAATGGATAAAACATTTGTGTCTTTAGTTACGATTTTTATTTTTGGTTGTTAAGAGTTATTTTTACATCTAGCATGCCTTGCATTCTATTGAAATTTATTAAAATTATGCATTTCAAGAGGTTAGATGCTCATTTATTTTCTAGCTTATATGTTCCTTGAGCCATTAATTTCAAGGTTCTAAAAGGCGGGAGGCGGGCGGCCGGGGGGGGGGGGGGGGGGGGCGCCTAGGGGGCCTAGGCGATATTTTTTATTTTAAATCAATTTTAATATTTTATCTTATATTTATCCAAACAAAATAATAATATAAAGGAAAACAATCTATAATAAAGGTATTTGCTTAAAGTTCAAACACATATCCATATTGCTAATGTCAAAGTTCAAACAGAAATATGCAATTGTTTAAAGTTCAAATACAAACAAATTATAAAAAATACAAATTAATAGTCCTTATCTCCATATCCCTCTATATCTCTCTCTAACTCTTCTTCTCTATATCCCTCCAAGATAATGTCCCCATCGGGCTCACACTCATACTCCTCATCTCTCTCTTCTTCCGTGTCATCATTAAACAAAAAAAATTTATTTATGGAGTTCTCTTACTCTAACATTTCTACTATTTCTCCTAAGCTCTAGTACGTTATCCGCTTCGGATGCTTCACCAACCGCTTTCCAAGTAAGGCCCGAACAATCCTCAACTTCTTCATCTATTCCTACATCGTCGTTTTGTATCTTAGTATTTAAAATTAAAAAAAAAAAAATTGCAACCCTAAATTTTTAGCTTAGCCCCCGCCTAATTTTTCCGTCTTATCCGCTTAGTGTCGTATAATTATCTGGAAGGATATTTTTTTTCTCCTTGGGCATAGGCGAGGCGCTAGACGGCCTAGGCGTGGCGACAGGGGAGGTCCTAGCGCCTAGGCGGGGACTAATCGGACTTAGGCGGGGATTTTTAGAACACTGATTAATTTTAGTTCTGTTTTGAATTTTCAAACTGCTTGCAACTTTTTCCTACTTCAAACAAATCTTTTGTATGATATGTCCTACTCTAGAACAATTTCTTCTGTATGTGATCACTGATCAGGTTTCTATTGAATATTTGATGTGCTTTTTTTAGTAACCAGTGCTGATATCGGATCAAATGCTTGAAGTGAAACTTTCATTTGGATAATTTTTAACTCTCCAATTTTATCCTTAGTTGCTCCTTTTTTCCAAGTTAATAATGTCACTCTTTTCAAGTTTGGAAGTCTTTATGAAATATGCCATTGAAATTCCATATACAACATTTTCTTTTTCTCGAAATTACTCTATGAAAGATTGAAAGGTTTACCTTGGAAAGATTTAAAGATGATAATTATTTGTTTTAGATGCTAATGTTATTTTTTTATTTTTGCAATTACCCATGAACTCTAAGTGCATTTGATGCTTGTTTCTCCTTAAAAGGTCAAAAATTTAAGCAGACTTAATAATAGACAAGGGGAGCATTCAAACTTTTGTTTATTACCCTTTGTACTTTCTTGATCCTAAATTTCCCGCTTTAAGCTCTGCTTTGGTTTGATCTGCATTCACGATCTTCTTTCATTAGATCAAAATTTTAAACTGCCTAAATCATAGAACATATTTGATTCGGTTCATTGGTTCGAACAAATCCATTTATGGCATTTAAAGGCGAATTCAGTCTTGAAATTATAATAATATATTCGTGCATGTGTTTGTGCTAGTTTGATGAATGCTCATGTTAACATTGCATCGCAGATGCTTTGTTTTTAATTAAATTATCTTTGTCCTTGATCTTGCCGTTACACTTATTTTCTAAGATGCTACTCTCCTACTCTGCAAATGTGTTAGTGTATGTAGAAATTAGGAGAACTGTTTCAGAGTCGAGTTATATTGTTTCCATTCCGCAGATGCTTTGAGAGGAGTTGGTGTCTCTTTTTAATGCACTTGTTTCAACCCTCCGTTAATATTTTTTCTAAATGTCGGTAATTTTTTTGGTGGTTTTAACAGGAAGTACTTGGAAGAGCTCTGTGTGTGGGTGGAATCAAACACAACTACCCTCAGCATACTGTCTTCACAAGCTGAGATTGCAATTGGATTCCTCTTAATTATTTCCCTTTTCTCGTCAGTAACTATACACGTTCTTTATATTCTCTTCTAAGCCCTTGATAATCCTTGTTTGTCTTTATATCTTCCCCTTCATAATTTTGTATCACTTTCCACTATCGATGTTCTTATAGTTATCACATGCAGGTGGCAGCGCAACATAATACAAACATTTATGTACTGGCAGGTTGGTACCTTCTCCATTGTTCTTTGACAAAGCATGTATTGTTTATCTTAATTAGGATTAAACTTTTTGTGCATAAAAGAAGTGGATGATTGAAATTAACAACTAAAGTTAGGAAAAAAGTGTATAATTTTACCTTTCCCCTTTTCGTTTTCTCTCCCTCTTTTATTATATTTTAATTCAACTATGTAGAGTGGCTATATTGAAGAGGGCTAAAAATGTCTCCTTCCACTTTGGAATATCAAATTTTAATGGTATCGATTTGTGCTCAGAATTTTGAAATTGATGCACAGAATTTTCATTGATGTTTTGATTATTTATATTTTGGAGGTGGCTTACTCATTTTGTTTCTTTATTCTGGCAGAGTTGTTATTATGTCCTGTTATCTCTTCACTCTAAACTAGCTATTGTGAGGACTCCTCCAACTGGTTTGCCGATCCATACGTCTACGCACGCTACAAGTGAATATGAGTATGATTATTAATATTCACGACACCTTTTGTCAAGTACTTGCCAATTATATGTAAATTTAAGCTACAAGTGAATTGAAGTATTTTTTGTATAGCTAACTAGAACTTGAATATCAAATATTTGCAAAGAATTTATATAATTAATATTTGAAATTGGTTGACTTTTAAGTTTAATCTATGTGGTTTTAAATAAACAGGTCTATATTATAGCTACCTGCCAAATAGAAAAAAAAAATAGAAAGGTCTATGCTGACGGTATTGTAGTCACCATATGGTTATAAATAATAGGTGTTATCATCTCTATGCCGACGGTAGTACTGTCATTATAGTGTTATAAACATCAGGTGTTATTATCTCTATGCTAACGATAATACCCGTTGCTATAGTTTTTACTCGACAGTGGGGGTTCGTCAGTGTTGGTGACGAGACCGTCGTCATTTGAACTCTAAAGCTTAGTGGCAAAAACTGTATGGCGACGGTAGACCCATCGACATAGGAATATGGCTACGGCACTATCGGCTACAGTGGGGGTATTGTCAGCATATCATATCGCAACAATTTTTCTTTCTCGGGCACATACCATCGCCATAGCCCTATTATCTTGTGATTGGATTCAGCACCAGTGGTGTGATGTTGGAGGAGGTGATTAAGGTTCTTTTGGAATTGGCTACCTTCTATGTAACTAGAAGTGTTTGTGCAAATTTTGCTCAAGCAACTGGGTTGTGCTTGGACCTGCACGCTATACAACATATGGAAGCCTAAATAATAAACAAATAGAATAGGATGGGGTCTCAAGGTAACAATTTTTTTGGCTTTTGATTTTTTATCCTAATTTTCTTTCTTTCTTTTAAACATGTCAAGTGTGACTGATAGGCCACATGAATTAATGGGGTGAACTTTAGCTATAATTAGACATGCACAGCAGGTTTGTCTAGTCTGGTCTGACCTAGGTCTGTCTGGCTTTGGGCTTTGACCAAACCAGGTTTGGCCATTAACTTAGGTCTGTCAGGCCAGGTCAGGCCTTAGTTGCTAGATTATGGTTTGGTTAGGTCTGCAAGCCAAGCCTAGGCAGGTTTGGTCCTTACCCCCTCCCACCCGGTTTTTATGTTAAATATTAAAAATATAAATTAATAAAATTTTGTAAAAATGATGTCAAATTTTTTAAATTTATCTTATTTTAACATTCTACTGCACACTAATATAAGTTGAATGATTATAATAAAAATAAATATATTTTATTAAATTAAAGGAAAATGTAATTTAAATGTAACTGGAATACAAAACAAATTGATTTCCTAAATTTATGTCTATTATTTAAAGTTTGTTTTCATAGAAAATATAATTTGAATATAATCTATTGCGATATATATAACTATAGATGCAAAATAAAATTAACTTACTATAAATTACACTCTTATATTTTTGAATACAAAGTTAGTTTCTATTTTATTTGTTTTAGTACTAGAATCAGTTGAACATATATTTTGTAAAGTTTAAATACACATGTATCTTTTTCTTTATGAACATTTACATAGTTATATCAAGTATTAATGAAGAACTTGAGTATTTACAAGAAACTAACTTATTATTAATATTTAATATTAAAAGTGTCGACACCAGGAAAATCGTCTCCCATTAATAATTACCCTTTCAAATTTTCGCCTTTTGATTACGATATGATTTTTGGAAAAGATCGGCACAAGTGTCGACGAGATTTGAAAGATCGATTTTATGATAAGCTAATTGACTAGAGTCGTCAGTTGGTATATTTGAAATTGATGTACCACCTCATCCGATTTTTAGTTTTCGTAATCGTAATGGCTCATATGTGACTCCTAATTAATTGGTCTACGAACTAAGATTCATAGAGTTCGGGGGCTTGCTTAAGCGAGGGGAAGGTGTTGGGCACCCCCGACTTCTGTGAAAACACGGTTACCGCAATTTTGATGCTTTCCTATCCTTTTAAAATCTTAAAACGTGTGTGTATGTGCGTGTGTGCTTAAATGAATGTTGTGGTGAATTTTGCATAAAAAAGCCGCTTTGATTTTTTTTTTCTGTAGAAAACGTGCTTTAGTTGGAAAGCGTTGTAGAACGTCTTTTGACCCATACGCAAAGGCTTTGTTTTATAATAGATATAGATTGAAAGCGATGAGATTTTTATTAGGTGTCGTTTTAGAGAATAAGGGTTTTTTAAACTTTCGTCAAATAGGAATCGAGAGTATATATTGCCTTTGGACAGTAGAGTAAAATAAAATGAAGGCAACTTCTAAGAGCTCTTTAACCCTATGCACCAAAGTTTAATGAAAAGACGTTTATCTATTTTTACAAAATCCATTTCTTATGATATTTAAAAAAACGTTCGTAGCCTTTTCGTTAAATAGGAATCGACGTTCCTTAAAACTCTCGATTTTTTAGCCTTGTGATTCTAATAACCTAATTTGATTTACTTTTAGAAAATCTTTCTCGCTTTGCTTTTTTCCTTTTGAAACCCCTTTCCATGTCGCAAATCAAATCAAGCATTCACAAAATTGTGTTGTGGCTATTCATGGGTATGTGAGCTATCCAAATAACACCAAACACACACAATCACATATTTCACTATTACGGGGCCTTAACCTGATTTTCGATATAGACATCATTTTAAGGCCCAAAATTTACATATGTACAATAAAGGGCCCATTGTCATAACTACATATACCAAATTGTCCATCTTCGGAATTTGATCACAAGGATCTCATTCCTAGGCTCACAAATCCCAAAATCACCACACAACCATACAAGGGAAAACTCAATAACACTAAATTGACTACTATACCACAATAACCTAAAATCGCAAGTTAAACACTATGAACTACACATTAACAAAATGAACTGTATATCACCACCTGGATATCATCGAGACATTAGGAGGAAATTTCGTTCCGATGGAACCCTCACAAATCATCTATAATCCTTGGATCGTCACTAATATAACAAAGATACTGCATCCAAGTAATCCAACAATAAGAAATCACAAGAAAAATATAAAATAAAACCTCAAGAAACGCACTTTTTCACCTTGCAATACTTCAAAAAAATCGCTTTATACCTCACAACCAAATGTAGAACACAAGATAGGATAAATATGGAAGCTACAAGAAGACAAACCCTCCTTTTTTCCCCAACCCGTGGGTTTCTCCCTCTATATCTCGCCTTGTCTCTCTAGATTTTCCTTTCTTTTTTCTTCCTCTCCCCTCTCGGTTGAACCAATTGTCGCTCTATAGTTGTCTGGGAGCAGCCGCAAGTGCATCTGCGGCTGGTCGCAGATCCATCTGCGGCTGCCTACTCTAGCTGTCTGAGCCGATGCCTCGGATGCCATGTGTTTCCTCGAGCCACGAAAATGCCACATTGTCATTGGCCGCAGATGCATCTGCGACCGCCTGACTTCCCTTTTCTCGATTCTCGTGTCGCGTAGTATTAAATCATCATTTTTGCTGTATTATTTGTGTCTCACAATTTGGGGACTGTTGGTAGAATGTATTGGTCATTTCGGTCTATCTGGATTACTTCGTATCCCTAGATCGCGCAATTCGATGTCGATTCGTTTTCGTGTTTGCTTGTCCTGACCGTGTTGAAATCCATCATTCCCTTTCACAGTCCATGCGAAATGCCGATTTTTCCCACCTACCCAGGTTAGTATACAAACGCAAAATTTGGGTGTCTACAGCTGCCCCTCTTTATCATGTTTATGTAATGCAATATGTAATGAATATGATAAAGAAGTAGACACATGACGCATGATAACAACAGCATATATTAATGATGCAACAAGATATATTAGATGATGCAATACCATATTCCACATTTATGCAGAGGTAAGTTCAAAGTTCTGAATGAATATCTCTCTGGTTTCGTCTCCGATTGATCGACTTAGGATTGTCAGATTTCGTCTCTGAGTGATTGTCTCGTAGGTGTCGGTCTCCTCACTGATGAGTCGTCTCGCGAACGCTAGGTTCCGTCTCTGACTGGTCGTCTTGTAAAGGCCAGGCTTCGTCTCTGACTGGTCATCTTGTGAATGTCAGGTTTTGTTTCTGACTGGTCGTCTTTGTGAATGTCAGGTTTCATCTCTGATTGGTCGTCTTGCGAGTGTCAAGTTTCGTCTCTGACTGGTCGTCTTGCGAGTGTCAAGTTTCGTCTCTGACTGATCGTCTTATGAATGTCAGGTTTCGTCTCTAATTGGTCGTCTTGCGAGTGTCAGGTTTCGTCTTTGGCTAGTTGTTTTGTGAATGTTAGGTTTCGTCTCTGACTGGTCGTCTCGTAGCCATCGGATTTCGTCTCCGACTGCTTATCTCGTAGATGTCAGGTCTTGTCTCCGACGGGTAGTTTCGTTAAGTTCCGTAATTTTGTATTTCAGTCATAATAGGCTTTATACTGGTTCGGGGTAACAAAGGAGGAGCCGGAGCCCCATCCAGACCAGCCGCAGATCCATCTACGGCCAGCCGCAGATGCAGCTGCGGCTGGGATCGGTACTATTTCAGATCGCGACCCCCCCCCCCCCGTGATATGTCACTTTTAACCCTTTTCTTTCCAAATATTTTCGGTTTTCCTCGTCCCACCTCGTCCTTTTGCGTCTTTTTAGATCTCTCTCACAAAATCTGCTCCGGTTAAATCATTTTACACACTTTGAGTAACGTTTTGACTTCTTTTCCTTTTATTTTTGTTTTCGTTTTGCCATATATTTGCTTGCGTAAATATTTTAACTTAGCAATGCATGCCCATATGAGATATTCGTGTTCATCATAGTGTACCTAAACAGTGGGCCGTGCAAGTTATTTCACTATTTTGGGAACATTATTATTTTAGCCATTTTATGACCGCGATGCATCATTTTCACTTGCATTTGGGATTTGTTGGTTGTATGATTTTATTAAACATGCCTAGTTGTGCATGGGACGCCCATTTTATAGACGAAACTCTGCCGAAATTTTGGGAAATCTAGCGCACCTCTAGGGACTCACTTATGCATTTTAAATCTCATATCATCATAGATAAACATGTGATGCTGCCCTATTATCACTTAGAAATATGTAATAAGTTCTTTGAAATGTAATGGGCTAAAGATATACCTCCTTTTTGTGGTGCTGTTTCAGCCATGGATCCTGATGCTACGAGCAGTTCCACTGTGCCCCGGGTTGCTGGGGTCCGTCGACGTAGAGCGGTCACATCGGCTCCAGCTCCGGTTCTGACCCGTCAATCCCGCAGGCTAGCGGAGTCTGTCATTCGCCCTGTCCATCCTGATGTCCGTGCGAATGCCCCAGCTGAGGTAGAGGTAGAGGCAGAGGTAGGTCCTTCTGGCACAGCGGTCCCTCCACCCATGCGTCGGATCTTACCAAGGGCCCGTGTTAGGATGTCGGATCTGCTCGGTCCTGATTTCAGTAGTCACCCATCGGCATATCTTGTGGCTAACAAGATATATCCGCTGTTTAAATTCATTCAAACTCACATGGTTACCCTGACTAACTGTTTGGTGGCTGTCACAGGTTCCTGAGTTTACCCAGTCTCGGGATAATTGGTTCAACATCTATACACTCTATCATGCGCTGCATCCTGATTATCGCGGGATGGTGGACTCCTGGGGTTTCAGCCATTTCTTTACCATCGCTCCCCGTCGATGTCCATGGGGCTATATGCGGGCATTATCTGAGCGGTGGTTCTACCAGACCCAGTCGCTTCATCTTCTGGATTACGAGCTGATGTTGACACCCCTTGACTGACGATATATTACCGGGGTGGAGTTCTCCGGACCCCGTGATCCCCTGGAGCCCGACATTACTCCCGCAGCTGTTCGATCGTTACTGGGGTACTCTCCTTAGGACAGGGTCTTTAAGGCCCGTAACATTCGATCGGGAGCTCTAGCTGTGGACGCCATTGGAGGGGTCCTTTCTGAGTCGTTCTATGAGGACCGATCCGCTCGGGATTTCTTGCTCAGGCGTTTGTTCTTGACCATCATGAGGGGTTGTTTCCTAGGGAACAACTCTTCGACCATTCATTTTAGCATCGCCGGGGTTACCCGGGACGTCGATCGAATCGGGGATTATGACTGGGGTTCCTTCATGTTTGCCTACTTCCTCCATGGTCTTCACCTTCACTCAGAGGGGCAGACAGATGCTTGGCTCGGATTCTATCCTTTTTTGCTGGTAGGTCTCCTTTATTATACCATCTTCTATTTTGTTTCATTTCTTTGCCCATGCCTAGTATTTACACTCCTTCTGTTTCATTTATCAGTTCTAGTCTTATGAACGGCTACCCTACCTACGGCCTGTTACCACTCTCAGTCTAGAGACTTATCTCAAGGGTCGTCGGTGGCATCACATCACTCTTGACAGCTTTGCCCACTGCCGATTGCCGACTGCAGTTAGAGCTGATCCCATCAGTGGAGGTGACCTGGACCCCTATACCGCGGAGCATCTGGCGACTAGCTTCGTCGGTGGTTTCCCCGTGGATCACGAGCTTGCTTTATCCACCCGTCGCATTCTGTTGTTGACTTATGGTGGATGGGAGCTATATTTGGGGAAGCGTGCCATCAGATGTGTATCTGGAGAGGTCCGTATCCCTTTCACTCCCCATCCCGGAGATTCTGGCCCATGGATGCTCAACTCTCAGCAGCCCTGATGGCCGGGGATGATGGATTCATGCTGTCCGACGGTCCTCACACGAGTGATAGTTTCAGTGCTTGGTGGAGACCCCGCACCATCGGACCTCAGACTCGGGCCACCTTCTTTCTCGGAGACCTGGTTCCTGGGTCAGTGATGATGACGGACTGGTTGGAGTGCGTTCGGGCCCCCACCCACTCAGATCAGATTGCCTCCCTGACTCGGCGGCGGGATTAAATGTCGTCCTTTGTTCGGAGGTTGGGTCGGGATCCAGAGGAAGCCTATGCTGTAGACCCAGACGAATCAAATTTTGGAGCAGCTCCTGGCTCATCGAATGTCCCAGTTCCGCCCTTTTCCTGCCCAGATCTGAATTTTGACGCTGAGGCTTCTGTTTCCCGAGACTTGGGTCGTGCGGACCATTTCGAGGATTGTGCATTCATTGATGGCATAGACTTTACGGACTAAACTCTGATAGGCTAGGACCTATGTATTTAAACCTGTTCGTTTTATTATTATTTTTTTTCACTTTATGTATCATGTACGGAATTATCTTTTATTTATGCACAATCCTTAATTTTTTGATGATTCATTTATTCTATTATAACCGGTATGATACAATGTATTATAATATGCATGGATAAAGAATTGACCCCTGTACTGTCTTTTTGATACTATTTTTTTTTACAGATGTCGTCACTTGATGTAGTTCGCTTGGACCTCTGCAACTCCCCATGGATCGTTTGTAGGCTTCGCCTGTGGTTGGATGGTTTGTTGCCCACTGACCGGATTATCGCAGAGGGTTTTTTGGGTCTTTCTTTTTCTCTTCTATCATTTCAAGTGCCACTGGGTTTTGTTAACGGCATTCTCAGCTGTTGGATTCCTGATAGGCATGTGTTTAGGTTTGGGCTGGAGTATCTGACCCCCACCCTCGAGGAGTATGCCCGCTTTACTGGTTTATCGGTGGATAGCCCCTGTGCTAGGGTTATCTCAGGCCATATACGCCGTCATTTTTTGACTTTTACGGGCTTGCGAAGGACAGCTCTGCTATCTGTGATCTCTTCGAGCCACCTTGCTCCTCTTCACTTCTTGGTTGTTCAATTCGGCTCAGCGGATAGCTTCTCTTTATTTTCTAGTGATTTTTCAGTATCTGAGGAGCGCTGGGGTGCTTTAAGAGTGGATGTCCTGATGGCTTATGTCATATCAGTTCTATACATACCTGTCGGAGGCAATCTCCTGGACATGCGGGTTATTGTGGCGGTCCAAACCCTTCAGGAGGATTATACCATCCTTCCTATGATACTTCTAGAGACTTACATGTCGGCCTCTATTATCAGTCCTTCCCAGGCAGGATATTCAGAGAAAGTTCCACTATATTATTCGTATGGTTTATGAGTCACCTCAGGCTCATCAGGCAGTTCCGTCGGCACGGTTTTTGCTTTAGCCACAACTTGGCCATGCAGTTCTCATTCCGCCCCCAGTGATGAACTGATGCGGTTTCGTGGATGGAGTTCTTATCGGCCATTGAGGAGCCCTTCCATCTCCTGATCTACTCGGGTTATTTCTCCTTCATGAGCTTCTTGACTCATGTGCCCCCTTTGGATTTTCTCCCTCTTCCCGGTCTGAGAAGGGTGACAACTTATCATCCCTTAGCTGTTATGGGGCATTGTGACCAGATGCAGGAGCTTCATCTTTTCGCGGGTGCAACTGATTACCAATTTCTTATATCACTTCGGACAGAGAGGGAGATGTTGAGGGTATATGATATTTAGTCTCACAGGGTCTCGGCCGAATTTAGGGACAATCATCCTGGTCAGACACCCGATTATCTGCGATGGTTGCGGGGAGATCCTGAGATTGCTGATTTTGACCAGATTGAGGTGTTGGATGGTTCTCGAGGGTTTTCCCCAGATGAGACTGGTTCAGATGCGGTTATCCCCCTGGAGTTTTCAGAATTAGCGCCCAGATCTGATATTGAGGACATTCCTACTTCGGTACATGTCTCTTGCTCTGATTCGGCGGATCATATCCAGAGACTAATGATTGAGGGTACTAGGCTCCGGTCAGCATTGAGTGCTACTGAGATTGAGAGGGGTATCACCCACGCCGAGCGGGATGCTGGTGTAATAGCTCAGGATGCCGCCCTTTCTGCCAGAGATAACATTACAGAGGAAGTCAGAGTTATTATGGAGGCCCATTCTGCGACCGTCAGTAGTGCTGTTGTTCTTTTGGCTCGGATTGACATGATGGGACAGCAGATTGCAGGCGAGCCCGAGGTTTATGATGCACCGGCTATTCTGTCTCTCATGCTTCATCTAGTTTCTGATCTGTAGATTATTTTACTCCCTGCAAGACTATGTCAGTTTCATCGTTATTTAAAAGAGAGACTTTGTAATCAAAATGTTTTATATATATAGAGAACGATTTATGGTTTAGTCATTTCCCTTTTTGATGTATCGTCGCCCTCCATTGGATCATCGTTTTATCCAGCTGATTAATATTTTGATATATTGCCTTATTTCTTTTCTCAAGTCTTGATTGGGATTCAACTGATATCACCACACGACCTTCTGATTTCATCGGAGTAGGTCTCGAATTTTGGGCTGATTATATGACTAGTTTTGGGTAAGATCTTTGAAGGTATTTTATCAAAAGGGGTTTTCTGGGCTTTTGGAAACGGGTTTTGTATAGGGAAAAAAGTTTATTATTTTTGTAGAGAATAGAACGTGCCATGATGGCTGCCTACATACTCCCATAAGGTCAGGAGATCAGGTCCTACGTAGTTCGTGTTGCAAGGGGAGATAGAGAAGAGAGAGAGAAAGAGAGAGAAAGAGATTTTTTTTTTAAAGCATAGAATTATTTCACCGAGTCAGAATTTAGGGGTTGCAGAAACACCTTGCCGTCCATTTCTTGTAAGATGAGTGCCCCTCCGGATAGGACTTTCTTGATCACAAGGGGTCCTTCCCAATTTGGAGCAAACTCCCCTTTTGCTTCGTCTTGACTAAGCATGACCCTCTTTAATATTAAGTAATTTTCTTTGAACTTTCGGGACCGTATCTTTTTGTCGTACGATCGAGATATGCGTTGCTGATACAACTGACTGTGTAAAATAGCAGCCACCCTCCTTTCATCTATCAGGGCTAGTTGGTCATACCGATTTTGCATCCAGTCCTCCTCGTCAATCTGAGCATCGAGCAAAATTCAGAGGGACGCCATCTCCATTTCAACTAGCAAAACAGCCTCCATCCCATATACCAAGGCGTAAGAGGTTGCTCCGGTGGACGTACGAACTGATGTTCGATATGCAAACAGTGTGAGGGGCAACAAATCAGGCCATCCCCGATGATTGACGGACATTCTTTCCATAATCCTCTTTATGTTCTTATACGCGGCCTCCACGGCCCCATTCATTTTGGGCCTATAAATGACGGAATTGAGATGTTTGATCTGGAATTGGTCGCATAACTCCTTCATAAGGGCGTTGTTCAGATTATTGGCATTGTCGGACACCAAGATTTCGGGCTGTCCGTATCGGTAAATGACATTGTTTCTGATGAAACTGACTATGATTTCCTGTGTTACTTTGGGGAAAGAAGCTGCTTCCATCCATTTGGTGAAATAATCAATCATGACGAAGATGAATCGGTGGCCATTGCTCGATTTGGGCTCCACAGGTCCGATTACATCCATACCCCCACATGGAGAAAGGCCAAGGGGAAGTCATACAGTGCAGTTCATTTGGAGGTGCATGCATCACATTACCATGTGCCTAGCATTGGTAACATCGCTTGACATGATCGTCACAATCGGCCTTAAGTGATAACCAGTAATGTCCCGTTCTCAAAATCTTCTTGGCTAACATCGGTCCACTCATATGTGGCCCTCATACCCCACCGTGTACTTCGCCCATGATTTTATGTGCTTGAGTTTCATCCACACATCGCAACAATCCCAAGCCAACATCACTCTTATACAGGGAATCTCCGCTTAAATAGAATTTCATTGCCATCTTTTGGATTCTTTGCCTCTCCATTCGGTTCGCTTGGTCGGGGAAAGATCTATCCCTCAAATATTCCCGGATGTCATGATACCAAGGCTGATTTGGGTGAACCACCTTATCAGATAACTCCGCAACGTGTTCTTCGTAAACGGGGGCATTTTATACCGTTATTTCAATCTGGGGAGTGGTTTTGCTTTTGGGTATGTGGACTAATGAAGCCAGGGTCGCTAATGCATCGGCAAAGTTATTCTGTCCCCTGAGAATATGCCGAAAGGCTATGTCTTCAAATTCTTGCATTAACCGGACGACACACCGGTGGTACGGGAGTAATCGAAGCTCCTTAGTACCATACACCCCTGTCGCCTGTCTAATTACTAACTCTAAGTCTCCGAATACGGCTAATCTTTTTACTCCCATATTGCGGGTGAATCTGAGCCCCAATATACATCCCTCATATTCAGTCGTATTGTTCGAATTACTGAATTGTAATTTGGTGAGAACAGGGTATTGCTCGCCCATAATAGAAACCAGGACCACTCCGGCTCCAGCCCCTTCAGTATTTATGGCACCGTCGAAATACATTTTTCAAAATTGCCCTTCGTCATCACACCTCATATATTGGACCCACAAAATGTCTTCACCTGGTAGAGAAGTTTCTAAAGGTTCCATTCCTCCAGTCAGCATCTCTGATAACTGATCTGTAATTCCCTGCCCCTTTACAGCTTTCTGGGTAACATAGAGGATGTCGAACTGCTATAAGATTAATTCCTACCTCGACAATCGACAATTCAACATTGGTCTTTCAAATATATATTTCAGGGGATCAATTCGCGAGATCAAATAGGTAGTGTGTCCATGCAGGTAGTGCTGTAATCTCATAGCAGCCCATGCCAAGGCGTAACATGTCCTTTTGATTAGGGTGTAATTCTGTTCACAGCTGTTAAATCTCTTGCTGAGGTAATAAATGACATGCTCCCTGCCTGATTCATTTTTCTGCGCCAACATACAACCCATCGCTATGGTGTTCAAAAATATATACATGAAAAGAGGGATCCCATCCTTCGGAGGTACCAACACTGGTGCCTCCATCAATTGCTTCTTAATGGTTTGAATGGCCTTTTGGCACTGCTCGTTCCACTCTCGGGAGGCATTTTTCCTTAACAGTTTAAAGATTGGTTCGTAGGTGGTCATCAAATGGGATATGAACCGGCTGATGAAGTTTATCCTCCCCAAGAATCCTCTTATCTCCTTCTCTGTACGAGGTGCTGGCATATCCACAATGGCTTTAATCTTAGCCGGATCCAACTCAATGCCCCGGTTGCTCACCAAGAACCCAAGGAGCTTGCCCGACTGCACTCCAAAGGCACACTTTGCTGGATTGAGCTTCAAATTGTACTTCCTGAGCCGATCAAATAACTTCTTAAGATGAGTCACATGGTCAGATTCAACCCTTGATTTCACAATAATGTCGTCCACCTAGACCTCTATCTCCTTATGCATTATGTCATGGAACAGGGCCATCATTGCCCTCTAATAAGTAGCTCCTACATTTGTGAGGCCGAAAGCAAGTCGTCTATAACAAAACGCGCCCCAAGGGGTGATGAAGGCAGTCTTTTCTCGGTCCTCCTCTGCCACCAGTATCTGGTGATATCCCGCGAAGCAATCGACGAAGGAATACATTTCATACTGGGCCGTATTATTCACCAAGATGTGTATGAAAGGCACTGGGAAATTATCCTTGAGACTGGCCTTGTTCAGATCCCTATAGTCAACGCATACTTTCACCTTTCCTCCGGGCTTTGCCACTAGGACTATATTGGAAAGTCATTCTAGATACGTGGACACCTTGATGATTACAGCTTTAAATTGCTTTATTATTTCCTCTTTCACCTTCAAGCTCCACTCTGGTTTTAGTTTTCTCAGTTTTTGCTTAACCGACTTGAAACCCTCCTTGATGGGCAATCGATGTACCACAATATTCGTGGACAATCCGACCATGTCATCATATGACCAAGCAAAAACATCCTCATAATGGCTTAACAACTTAGTTATCTCCGCTTTCTGGTTGAGGGTCAGGTATGCCCCTATTTTCAGCTCTTTGGGGTTTTCAGGGGTTCCTATGTTGATGGTAATGGTTTGATCGAGGTTGGGTTTGGGTTTATTCTCGACCCATTCTTTGATTTCATCGGGAGTGTCGTCATTACCTGTCTTGTCCTGCTCAATTCCCATCAAATTGAAATCCAGTTCTATATCAAAGTCGTAATCACCTTTCGAATTTGGAAAATCGTTTGTTAGGCTAGAATAATTCAAATCGGGACACCTGACATAAAACAAAAATATTTGTCATATATATAAACATTTCAGTACATAAATTTCTTTTTCAATAATCATGACAAAATATGACATAGACGTGCAGGTATATAAAACAAAAACACCGTCTTAAAAACCCCTTGATCCCTTTATTGGATGGGATTCCCTACCACTCCTGAATTTACCCTTTTCTGGATATCATCGGTTGCACGGTCCAATTTGTGGTGATCACTTCGATTTTAAAGCGAGTGATAGAGGGGGCCTCTGCATCTGAAACCTCCTCAATGATAGCAGCGACTTGGTCTTGGCTTTTATTCATACTTCCTTTGGGAACTGCTAATCCGGCCCAATTGATGAAAGGTATGATCTGCTCGCCTTCTGACAGTTTCTCCCTCCCCTTCTCATTGTGCGCCGACTATACTGGGAGATGACACTTTATCTCAAACTGTTCTATGATTTCTTGCAAGAATTCCTCCCGCTTGGCCAATTCCTTGGCTGGGGGAGCCTCCACTTCACTTTCTGCTTCAGACGCAGGCTTGACTATCTTTGGGGAATGTTCTTTGTTGGTTCCTGGAATTGGGATTCCGGCTAGCCGAGTGGGAATCTTCTTGTACGGGTTTTTCCGCCTAATGCCTCCGTAATATCCCAGCCCTGCCTTGCCTAACTGTGTTGGCATCTGAATGGGCTCGGTGATCCCCTGACAATTATTTCCCATTCCTCGCCCTGGCTGGAATTTCATTGCCATCATTTCTCGAGCGACAAATGTGAGCTCCAAAGATATTCTGGGTTTTAAAGTTGGAGCCCCAGATGCCGGTATTGAGGGGTACTAATTTCGAATGCTTGATAGCTGACCGATTCGACTAACTCATCTAGATTGGTCATTGGCATGCTTTTCATAGAGTGAATAGGATAGTTGGGCTCTGTGGCAATCGTCACTAAGTTTCCGTCAATGATGAATTTGATTTGCTGATGCAGGGTGGAGGGGACTGCCCCTGCCATGTGTATCCAGGGTCTCCCCAGCAGCATGTTGTAACTTGCAGCAATATCCAATACTTGGAAAGAAATGTTGAAGGTATAAGGCCCGATCTCAACTGGTAGTTCTATTTCTCCCATAGTGTCCTTTCGAGATCCATCGAAAGCCCGAACCACCACTTTACTGGCCCGCAGACGCTTAGGGTTGATCTTCATTTTTTCTAGGGTATTGTTTGGGCAAATGTTCAGAGCTGATCAACCATCAATTAGTACTCCGTTCCTTACATACCCCGAGGAGACGACCGCAATGTGCAACGGCCTTCAGTACCCTCTCCCTTCCTCGGGGATGTCGTCATCGGTGAATGATATCACATTGTTGTCCAATAAATGGCCCACCAAATGGTTGAATCTTTTTGTACTGGTTGTCTTAGGGATGTGAGCCTCCTCCAGGACCTTGCTAAATATTTGATGGTGATCATTGGATGCCAATACCAGATCCAGGATCGACGTCAGAGGCGGTTGCTCCTCCAACACCTTAATCGTCCTTGCTTCGTTGTGATTCATTTTCTTAAAAAATTCCAAGGCTTTTTCCTCTGAGATCCTCTCGCTTTCTTTTCCCGGGCCCTCAAGGATTCGCCTTGGCATATACAAAGGATTTCCTTTAGAGGTAACTGACGCACAGCTGGCCATTTCCTCTGGCTTTCCCCCGCAACTCCATGGCACAGCTTTTAAACTAGTAATTGGCATTTGTGATCTAACTGTTATAATGAGGGGTTTTAGAGCTGACAATGGATAGGTGCCCCTTTGGTACCTTTGCTCATCCCAGCCAATTTAAGTGGCTCACTTTGCGTGCTTTCTTGGACATTAGCCATACCAACCGCTTTATCGATCCTTCTTATGTATTTCAGTTTCAAAGGCCCCTCTGCCTTGCTGGTTTTAATTACGTTGACACCTCCCCTATTGTGCTCGGGTAGAGGGTTGACCTTGATGTTTGGCGATTTAGGCTGTTCTACCACAATTTATCCATTATCAATCATATTCTATATCTTGTGCTTCAACGTCCAGCATTCCTGAGCGTCATGCCCCGGGGACCCCGAATGATAGAAACATTTCTTGCTTGGATCGTACCTCTTCCCCTTTGGTTCAGCCGGTGGTGCTAGGTCCGTAATCTTCTTATGGGTTATTAACACAACCAAGATTTGCTCTAAGGGATCTCCCAACGGGGTAAATTCTCTATCTCGGGTATTTTCAAACCTCCTTCGCCCCTCCGGCCTCTGATTGGTGAAAGTTAGCTGTCGAGGGGGCATACTCATTTGCATCCGAACAGGATGGCTATTCTCTGCTTTCCCAGACAGCACTTACAAGACTAGGGATACATCGTCCTCTTTTCGCTTCTGTGTCCTACGGGAAGTATTGCCATAATTTTTGCTTTGAATCTGCTCTGCAACAACCTCGAGAGCCGTGAAATCTTGGATCTTTCTAGATTTCAATCCCATTTCGGCCATTTCCCCACGTTTAATCATTTTTGCAAACAGTTTCCCGATTCCAGCTATTACCCTCTCGTAATAAGGAGTCTCTTGGATATCTATAAAAGTCATCACCATCTCTGTCTCACTCATTGGTGGGTTTACTTGCGCGGCCATCCTTCTCCATCGCTGGGCATAATCTCTGAAGGACTCCTTGGGCTGCTTCTTAATCTTCGTCATTTGGTATCGATTAGGGGTCATTTGTGACTGGAAGCTATATTGGGCCAGGAAGGTGTGGGCCAACTCCTCCCAGTTATGAATTTTCGCATTGTCCAGCCTGGCATATCAAGTCCTAGCCTCTCCCGTTAGACTTTTCTGAAAGAGCTGCATCCTTAATGATTTATCCTCAGCATACGCCCCAAGCTCTCCAATGTAAACCTTTAGGTGAGTGTAGGGGTCTCCCGCCCCGTTGTATCTAGAATCGTTGCAATTTGATTTGGGTACAATTGAAGCAGCTACAAACAACTTCTCTGCTGATAACAAGATAGGCGAAGGAAGGTTTGGTGAAGTCTTTAAGGTACAAAGTTGGAAAGTCTTTGTTTAGATAGAATTTTTGTGGTGCTAATTTCATAGGATTAGTAACTCCAAAAATTTCAAGATTCATGAAAACATGACATGCCTATAGTTTATCTTATACTTGTGATTACACATTTCCAGGGTGTTCTTACTAACGGGCAAGAAATGGCCGTGAAAAGGCTATCCAAACACTCAGGACAAGGTGCACAAGAATTTAAGAACGAGGTTGTTTTAGTGGCGAAGCTTCAACATAGAAATCTTGTGAGGCTTTTGGGATTTTTCCTTCAAGGAGTGGAAAAGATTCTAATCTATGAATATATTCCCTACAAAAGCTTGGACTGCTTTTTATTTGGTTTGGCTCTCTGAACTCGAATATATCTTTAATCCTTCATTTTTAATTTTTACTCTTTGCAAGCTGTTTATTTATATTTGTACAAGTCAAAGTTATAGTTTGTGAGGCATGTTACTCAGGTACATAAGAACCAAAACTTAAATAATGTTTAGGGATTTGGTGAATAACAGAAAGAACTTTTTGGAATTTGTAGTGGGTACTCTTTCCTTACATTGTAAATTATTTAGCCTGTCAAAATTTTGTTTATCTATTTCAACCTCACATCTGTATTATAGAGAGAGGGGTGGGGGGTTACCTCAGCCTGTTGAGGCCGTCACAACTCCTCTTCCCCTTTTACCCCTCCAAATTCGATTGTTTTGCAATTTTATTCTTTAAAATTTTTATTATTATATCCTTGAAGTAATTACATACGACGACTAGTATTTAAAAAATCATGATGAATGTATATCCTAAAAGACGAAGACAGTTGAACTGGTCAAAACGTTACAAAATTATAGGAGGAATTGCTAGAGGATTGATGTATCTACATGAAGATTCTCAGTTAAGAATTATTCATCGGGATCTCAAAACTAGTAATATTTTGCTAGATGAAGATATGAACCCAAAATTTTCAGATTTTGGCATGGCAAAGATTTTTGATGTGGATCAAACTCATGGAAATACACATAGAATTGTTGGAACATAGTAAGTCTCTTTATTCCTTAATACATTGACATTGAAGTACTTCACAATTTTAACAAATTAATACAAAAATCATTACGGAATATGAATATCATAGAATTGCATATGATCGTTGACAAGTTTAAATTTTAGTGGTTACATGTCACCGGAGTACTCAATGCATGGACAATTTTCTGTAAGGTCGGATGTCTTCAGTTTCGGTGTCATGGTTCTTGAAATCATCAGTGGGAAAAGGAACACTAATTTCTCCGACTCAGACAGCGCTGAGGATTTCCTCTGTTACGTAAGTTAAAACCAAAAATTCATTGCGATATTTTTCCTTTGTGGATTCAATGCTTTTGCTTACAAGGCTCCAAATATTTTTGCAGCCCTGGAAACAATGGAAAAACAGCACACCGTTGGAATTGATTGATCCTACTTTACAAGACTCTTATTCGAGAAATGAAGCCATTAGATGCATCAATATTGGGTTGTTGTGTGTTCAAGAAGATGTGGAGGCTAGGCCTTCTTTGGCATCAGTACTTATGATGCTTGCCAGTTACCATGTCGTTGCCTGAACGACCCCCATTTTTTTTTCACAACAGAACAGAATTTAAGTCACCTGGAGGATTTAATTCAAATCAATCTACAAGTAAGTTAGTGCCATTGTATGTTGATGACGATTCTTTTACTGGGGTCTACCCAAGATAATAGTAGTATAAGAAACTACTCCATAACTTTGTGGTTAATAAAATGTAGACTCTTCGGGAGTTGTAGTAATCAATTTTCCATCTATTTTCTTTGTAGACCTATTGTTTTTATGATGTTTATCTTGCTTTTGAAGTGGAATATATATTTACTTCTGGTCTAGTTTGATGAATTAGGGTGATCTTGAAATATATATTTACTTTTGGTCTAGTTTGATGAATTGGGGTTACAAGATCACCGACCTCATGCGAAGTACGAGTCATATGGTTAAAATAGTTTATGATACTATTACATCAAATTATTTAATTACAATTTTGAGAAGATAATTATAGTTACTGAATTATTAAGTATTTACTTAAGCAATAACTATTTGAATTATAAAAATAACTATTTGTTCCGGATATAAAAATAAAAAATATCCTCTTTTTTCCTAACAAGTTGGGATTCCTTTTGAATATTTTATAACTTTTGATAGTACTAATTGTTACAAATTTGAATAGTATTTATATAAATGTTGATAGGAAAGAAAAGATTGAACTAAAATTTTATAAAAACAAAAATTGCTGAAACCAAATCTGCACTTTAAATTTAATTATGTAGTTGATCAGAGTCTTGAGCATATACTCAATCAGCCTTTGTCCATTTCGGTTGCTTGTACTCCTTCCATTCCATACTAAAGAAGAGTCTAATTTCTAAATAAATTAAAAAATACTCCAAAATATTGGTTTCATTCCATAAGAAGAGTTTGTTTCTGGGCACTCCATTGTGCAGTCTAAATTGCATTTATATAGGTAAAGAGTTGCCATTGTAAAATACTTAATATATAATAATAAAGACCGAAATGCAACTTTCTAGCTACACTAATCCAACTAATTCCTGTTGGCCAGATTGTCTAAATGGACCGACTAAAACTAATAGTATGGACTCCAAATCCAGAGGAACTATTGATTTGTGTCAAGAATATTGAGGATTGAATTGGGATCCAAAATAGCTTAGAACAATTATATGTATTCTTTTATTATTATGTTATTAAATCAAAATAAAAATATAAAATTAAAATTATTTAAAAGAATTTAAAACAAAATAATAAAATTTTGAAAATATAAAAATAAATTAAAACAAACTTTTAAAAATTCAAATAAACTTGAAAAATTATAATATAAAATTCAAAACAAAATAATAAATTTTTTTAAAAAATAAAATTAAAATAAACTTGAAAAATACAACAAAAAATTAAAAAATAATAATAAATTTTAAAAAATACAAATTAAATTAAAATGAAGTTGAAAAATTACAATAAAAAAAATATTTTTTTTTTGAAAATATAAAATAAATTCAAAAATTAAATTATTAAAATTACTTAATAAAATTAAAATTAAATTAAAAATTACAATATTTTAAAAAAAAAAAATTACCTTCTTTATCATCCACCATCTAAGCTACCAACACTGTAAGCCACGCCATCGACACCAACATAGTAATAATTGAACCAACTAATTTGGCAGAACCTTCAATTCATAAACTTAACATCTCATGGACTCCAAAGTGAACACATTAGATAAAATTTACAAACCAACCGGAATTACCCCATAGATTTGTGCTTCAAATTTATCAAATTGATGGAATTAATGATGTTATTTGACCAAATTAAATATACCCGAATTTGATTCTTTTTCTTGATATTCTATTTGTTCAAATTACATCATTAATTTGATAAATTCCATACAATTTAAACGTATATACACCGCCATTTTCATAAACAGATGCAGAGGAGGGGTTAAGAACCCTAACTGCTATAATAGGTATGTTTTCTTCTCCATTTTACCCATTTTCTCTACTCGATCCTTCCCCGCATACTTTTTGCAATCACAACTTCTACAACCCTAGCCTAGCCGCCTCTATCAAAGCCCAATTCTATTTACCAAAACATAGCTCCATTATCAGCCCCCAGCACCCTAAATAAGCCTCTATTTGCCCAATTACTAACACCAACCTCGCTGCAATATAAACCCACATAGCCTACATCAAACAAAAAATGTGGAGAAGAAGAGAACAAGCTAACGGCGCACCCATCACCGTTGCCGCCACCGCCACATGGAGCCTCCACCATTGCCTCACCTTGTGCCACCGCCTTCTCCTACACTTGGTAGGTTTTTTCTCTCTCTGCGCATTTTATTTAGGCTTTGGAGACGTGCTTGGGAGATGGGTAAATTTTACTGCCTAATCCATGTAGATGATGATAGTAGTCAGAAGTGATAGTGTCCATGGAGGTGAAAAGGTAGGGAGGAGAAGACCGACCAAGACGGGGAAGAGAGAAGATAAAACTTGGTAGGTTTTTTATTTTTTTAATATTTGCTTAGTTAAATTAGTCATGTCATTATTTCTTTTATTTCTTTTTTTTTTCTTTTTTTTTTCTGCTACATAAGAAAAAAAATAGACGGAAGTTAGATTTTTTTTAATAGAATGGTACAATTTCATTATTTTAATTAGTTTATTGTGATAATTTAAAAAATTAAAAGTTCGTTGGTGTATTAAGTAAAACGTGTCAATTTTAATAATGTAAACCATAGTTTTGTCGATCAATCTTAGGAGGTATTTGATAAAAACTGAATGAAATAGTTCTGAATATTTAAGTAATCTGAACGAGCTGAATGAAATAGATTTCTGAATACTAAATGAAAAAAGTTGTTTGATAAGTGACATATCTGAAACATCTGAATAACATATTTTTACTATTTTATCTTTCTGAAAAAATTTAAAATTGTTATAAATTTATTTAATATTACTTAATATAATATTTAATATTTTTTTACTCCATTCAGCCAGAAATAAATCATTCAGTCAAAAAAATTAGACTTAGTCATTCAGTCCAAAAATCTGATCGATTCAGTCGTTCAGACCTAAACAAATGCACTGAATGATTTAGTTCATCTGACTAATTCAGTCATCCAGCTCTAATCAAATAGCCCCTTAGACGAAACGGCTAAACTCTCAGATAAAAATAGGTTCCAAATATGCATACACTAGGGCCTTGTGTTTGTGCATAGGACGGGCGAGCTTACTTACTCACCCATAACCAGTGCTGCCATAGTTACGTATGTGAGGGGCTTGTGGAAAAATCATTACAACTTAATTGTGGGCCCGATTTCAAACTCAACTTTCCCAAAGTATTTGGGTGTGAAATTAAGTAGAATTGTCCAAAGCATAGAAATGTACTTTCATTGAGTTGTCGTCTGAAGACTAGAAGGTGAAAGAGATGGTAGCAGTTGAGACGAGCAAGCACGTTATTTTGACCAAATCATCCTCAGGTTTAAGCTTTAAGCATCAAGCAATTCTGTTAACTATACTATCAAAGAAGATTAAATGTTGTGGAATTGTCAAAATCATAGAAATGTATATATATCTACATTAACTTGGCCCAAGACTAGAAATTGAAAGAGATGGGACTGGTTAAGACAAACAAAGAAATTAACATGTAATTTCCTTGCATTTATTCCACAACTAATTTCATCGTTGACACTCGATGGAAGACTAGCTATTTTTCTAGAATTACTGTTGTAAGTTTTAAGTGGTCTATTTCATCAAACTTTTCGTCGCGGATGTATGTGTAAATGTCCTGTACCCTTAAGAAAGATTTTGATAGTCATATTATTCATTATATGGCATAGTATGTAAAGGGCTCTATTAAAAAAAAGCAGTCTGTACTAAGGTAACATGTCAAAACTGGACTTGTAATTTGCTACTAAATTATCAACATTTTCTTACAAGCCTTGGCTGTGAAATGCACTAGTTTACAGTACGTGCGCCATTTATATTTTTCTCCATATAATATTATTGAGAGACTTGGAATTTTCTGGCTGTTGTCATTCAATAGATTGTTATATTTGTAGGCCTCGGCATCCCCTTTTTCGGCAAGCTTTCAAACTTGATGGAAGACTAGCTAGAAGTTGAAAGAGATGGAACTGGTTAAGACAAACAAATAAGTTAACAGTTAATTTACTTGCATTCCTACAATTGTTTTATTCCACAATTAATTTCACCGTTGACCTTAGAAAAAATGCATGCGGACAATTCACGGTTAGTTCCATGCAATTATTAATAACAAAGAGTGATTATTAGCATGATATACATTGTTGGTGCAAAGAAATTGGAACTAAAGCGCAAGTTTTTAAATAAGTTGGTTACTTAATATGGTATCAAAACTCTTGCAAAGAAATTGATATCTCAAATTTTATACACGAATGTGGCAATGCCAATACATAATAAGTCAACGGGGGGATACATTTGAGAGAGTAACCTCATTAACAGAAAATCTTATATCTTTTGGTTCAGGTTGAGCAGATGGGACAACTCGGCCAAGGAAAAATGCCGGTTCAGTGGGTTGAGGAAATGTCGTTGCGTCGCTTCCCAGCATAAAAACTACAGATGACATGGTAGGTCTATTTGCAGGGTCTTCTTGAACACATAATAAGCCTATATGGATGCATTTTAGCACTTCAGTTTCCACATAGGATTCCTTTAATAACAGGTCTATCAGCTCCAGTCCTTGACCATCAGACCACAATTTCCATGCCTTTTGAAATCATCATATATAAAATTTAAGTTTAAGATATATATGACTCAAGAAAATAATAATAAAATTCATGATTTATATAGTTTTTGTAGGAACATACAAAAGTAAGGAGGTTGTGACCATGTCCAGAGAGATGAAAGCGGCTATTCTTTTTTCCACTAATAATCTCTAATAGGAGAACTCCGAAGCTGAATACATCTGACTTGACAGAAAATATTCCTTTCATTGCATACTCTGGGGCCATGTATCCGCTTTTTGAATTGAAACAACACAAATTAATGACATCATTTTAGAAATATAAAATATGATTTAATAGTTTGAAACTGTTATATCTTAATGCTGCTTAATTTATACCATTTGTAGGCCTCATTCTAATTTCAATAATTAAGTTCAAAAGACGGTTCATTTAGGCAGTTTCTACAATCGAATTGTTTTCATATAGCAAAGAGTTACATTTTAGATGATCTTTGTTATACAACTATTAAACAAATGCAACTCTCTGTTATACAAATATAACTCATTTTTATAAAACTGTCCATTTAAACTGCCTGGAGTAAGCTTAATTCTACATGCAAATGGACTGCAGGAAACAAATCCAGAAAATGAAACAATGCTCGTGATCAAAATGAAAGAAGCTTACTATGTCCCAACAACTCTATTTGTATTAGCTTCAGTTTGATTGCTACCAACAATCCTTGCCAATCCAAAGTCGGATATCTTTGGGTTCATCTCATGATCTAGCAAAACATTGCTAGATTTGAGATCTCTGTGAATGATTTTGAGTCGAGAATCCTCATGTAGATACAACATCCCTCGAGCAATTCCATTAATGATTCTATGTCGAATCTTCCAATCTAGCTGTGCTCCTTTTGTTGGATCTAACACAAAAGTGTTAACCTATCATTTTGTTTCTTATAAATTGTTTCCTCCAATGTAAGAAAGCGAAGTAAAGAAAGTCTGAGGATCATACCAACTAGGAACACATCTAAGCTTTTGTTGGGCATGTAGTCATAGACAAGAAGCAATTCTTCTCCTTCCCAACAGCAACCCAAAAGTTTCACAAGATTCCTGTGTTGCAACCTGGCAATTAATGTAACTTCAGCCTTGAACTCTTTTAGTCCTTGGCGAGAACTTCTTAAGAGCCTCTTTACTGCAATTTCCATCCCATCCGCCAATGTACCCTGAACATGTATCTCACAGGTCATCCAATGTGAGCAAGTTATATTGTACGTGCAATGAGAATGTGCGTTGGGTTTTTAAAATTTATAATTCATTCATTCCAAAATATAGGATAAATACCAACGTTCTAAAGTCGATTTTGAGATGTTTTCTAATTCCGAAATTAAGTCATCTAACTTTAGGCAATACAGTTACGAAAACGTAAACTATCTAAAAAAAAATATCAATAAAAGACTTAATTCTTTCAAAAGTTAAATGAATCATAACAATTTTGAATTTAAGATATCTCATATTGATTTTGAAAAATCAAACTTGATCTTATGTTTTAGCAATTCACCACAAGTACAGGGGTCATCAACGACCGCTTAATAGAATTATACCTTGTACACCGGACCGAATCCGCCTTCTCCTAGCTTGTTTTCCTCAGAGAAATGTTGTGTAGCAGTACGTATCAGATCTAACCGAAGAAAGGGGAAATCTTGTGATTTCTCTTGCTTTTCTGAAGGAAAACTATCACCTGAATATTCATCAGCAAGCCTCTCCCCCTCTAACTCAAGTAATTGAACCTTTTGGGACTTCTCTTGCATCTCTACAATGACAGTTATTTTACAAAACAGGCTACAGCAGAATTATATTTTATTGCTATAACTATAATAATTCTATTACCCTTACCTCTCCCTCTTCTTTTCCTTCTGCGATAACACATAAAAATTCCCAATAGTGCAACAACGAAAAATGCTGATACACTAGCGCTGATCAAAATTATAATTGTTTTCCTCCTTTTGGCTCCTAATCAAAACAGAACTTAGGCTTTAACCATTTTGTTATTCATGAATTCTAAACTGCAACTGCAATGAAGATTTATGACGAGAGTAACAATTAAACTCTACCTAGTTAAAACAGGAGCTAGAGAATTAATCTATATACTCTTTCCTTTGTTCAACAAAATGAGTCCCGTTTGCGAATCTTGTGAATATTAAGGATGCTGTTCCTCTAACAATTTGGTGGTTTAGTAGCGGAGACATGAACAGAACAATTTCTTTACAAATTGGACTATTTTTGTAAAACGGAGGGCGTATATGTATAAGGAGTCAATCTATAGCACATAATGGCTATAAGATCTTATTCCCTCTATCACATAATAAAGGTCATAGTTTGACTTTTTTGGTCAAATTAATAAATTTTAAAATTAATAAATCTTTAAGAAAATTCAAGATATACGCCGAGAAATTATAATCGTAATAAACTACAAAAAATGTACTATTAATGTCAAGTTGTGTGATTTAAAAATTCTATATAAATATTTTTAATTTTTTATATTAAAAATAGTCAATTTGACCACTAAAGTCAAACCAGGATGTTTATTATGGGACAGAGGGAGTATATAAAATGGCCACCAGAATTTACACCGTTCATTTTAAGATACAGCGGTAACAATTTAAAAATATAACTCTCCTACAATACTATATTGTGGTAGAAGAGTTTGCCTCTTAGATGGTCAAAAAAACTAAAATCGAAAAAAAAGTATACAACTATGGCGTATCATAATATGTGTAGTAATGGGGGGTATGGGACAAAAAATAAATCCACTCGGTTTCAGACTTGGTACAAGCCAAGGTCATCATTTCCTTTGGTTTGCACAACCAAAAATTTATTCCGAAGGTTTACAAGAAGATCAAAAAATAAGGGATTTTATCAAGAATTATGTACAAAAAAATATGACAATTTTCTCTAGCGTTGAGGGAATTGCACGTATAGAGATTCAAAAACGAATCGATGTCATAATCTATTTGGGAATTAAAAGTGTGGTTGTCAGGTCTTACAATGAACGGTGAAAAATGTGATAACCATATAAGCTCTTATAACCAACAATTCTTATAGATTTGATCTCATATATATATGTGTGTGTATTTATATATATGGAAGATCAGAAACTAACCGTTGGTACCATGGTAAGCGGTGTTAGCCAAGTACAGCTCATACCTAAAATAACAGCTTGGTGTAAAAACTCCTCCCCTGCTCTCACTGAGATGAGGATCCAAACTAGAAAAACAGGAGCTACAATTCCTTGCCGTCAAATCTGGTGTACACTGAACCACACCGTATAACTTGATAAAATCAGGGCTATTGACCTCAGTGAAGGCATAAGTTCCGTTAAAACTATTATAAGCTGCCTCTAAAGTTAGATTATCAAACATCTTTCGAATTCTTTCATCCATGTCATCCAATCTTTCAGTTACATTTGATGTACTCGACATATTAACGCGTGGATCCACTTCCAATTTAGATAAGAAAGATGTATTGGAGTATCGAATCAAACAATCATCGTACCATATGATTGCTTCTTTTCTGAAGGGACATTCACCGACTATTGCCTTACTGGCAGCATCAACGCAATTCTGGCAGGTGCTGGCAGGAACATCGCCTTTGCAAAGGAAGATAGCATAAACTTCATCTGGGAAGTTCCCTCGAGTCGAATTTAAAAAAAAGGTAGTATTGGATTCAGCACCTTCTTGGAGGAGCTGATTAAGGTTCTTTTGGAATTGGCTACCTTCTATGTAACTGTAAGTGTTTGTGCAAATTTTGTTCAAGTAACTGGGTTGTGCCTGGACCTGCAGACTATGTAACATATGGAGTGCTAGACAATAAACAAAGAGAATAGGATGGGGTCTCAGGGTAGCCATTTTTTTGGCTTTAGATTTTCTTCTCCTAATTTTCTTGTTTTTAAACATGTCTAGCCGGGTGGACTCTAGCTATAATATCATATTAAAGAATATTTAACTTAAAATCAATCAGTTGTTAAGTGAAGTTCAAATTAGAAGTGATGTTAAATCAAGTTAACTTTTGACGAAAATTCAATAAAAATTGTATACAAATTAATGTCTCATTTGATCATTTTCGATCTGAGACAAAGTTCCTACTCCAATAATAAGTACCAGCTGCTTCTAAGAAGTAAAAAATTATGCACCGACCAAATTTCGTGTTGACCAATAAGTTGAAAGCGACGCGAGTAATTATGACAAAGAAATTTACACAACTCATTTTCATTCATTGTATACTCATATGGAAAGCGGCAATGTCATTCACACGAATGACTTTAGGATAATGTCACATCCAATTAAAACACACACTCACAAATTCGTGCATTATTCTTTTGATTATCTTTTGTAATGGTCACTGTAACACCCCGTAACACTCCGAATCCGTTATATGTTCAAAGTGTCACACGCCGCAAGCCTGAAGGCCCTCAAGGCAATAATATAAATAATACAGCCCAAACAAAAACACAATAATGAAACTAACTTGAAACCGAACAATCTTTCATTATCAAAATTACATTAAAGTTCAATAACTAAATACCAAAATTATAACTTTGGAGACACAACTCCATTAAACAAAAGTCTTGTCATAATTATAGAATATTCATAAATTTCTTAAACTAAAATATCTTTCGGTCATCCACAAAAGTATCCATAATGCTCGGCTTTTAACAAGATATCCAGTAAAAATTAATGTAAGGGTGATCGGTAAAACTCAGCAAATGACAATCTTTACTATTTAGGTGGATCAAGCACAATTTGCAAAACACTTTTTCGAAATAACTTTTTGTTCAATAACAATAGTAAATATACTTGTTGAAAATAATTTTTTCTTGTTCGATAATAATAGTCGATATATACATTCAAAATCAAAATCAATAATCACAATTTGGAAACGATTTCAATATGTTCAATAAACGATTTCGATATGTTCGATGTATCTTTTAATTCAAAACCTTGTCGACTAAGGTTACAACAGTCCTGTAACACGGCTCAATGGTTCGATAATGTCAATGATAAGCCTCATACTAAGGTATCTTATCATGCACGCGCCCCGAAGAGCGCCCCTCGAAGGCTATCTTAAGGTGTGCGCCTTAGTAGGTCCTAAATTGTTTCGGAACTAGGGTAAACACTAAAGGGTTCTATACATAGTCGGACTAAGATTTATAAGATAAAAAAAAATATCAATATTTTCAATATTCAAAACTATACTTATTTCACAGTTCAAAATCACATAATCTCATTTTCTAAATCAAAATTCTATTTTAATACTTGATCCGAATTTTTAACAAAATATAAGCGTAACATTTTTATTCAAATGAAAGCCTTAAATAAAGTATAACAATTTTTGAAACAATACATTTAGGCATCCGAATAATTACTAAAGCATACATATAAACGATAATTTCAAAATACTAAATAGTTCGGACAGTCACTTACCTCGATATCGCTGAACACAAAATTAATAGCTGAACGATTTCTAAATATAAATTTAGAATAACTAAATGTCATCAGGATACAATTCTATTACTTAACAGCCTTCTTATTCCTCTCAAAATAACTATAAGTATATTTACAAAAATAATTTTTCAATCTTTAATCTATTTTCAAACGAATATTACTATTATGCCAAAAATAATAATTTAAATACAAAACAATAATTAAAACCAATAATGTTAATCGCTAACAAAATATCAACTTCAACTAACAAACTAAATACAATATTTAAAATAATAATAATACATAAAATTAAATAAGAAACATACCCGAAAATATGAGTTCCACAGACTGCTTACGCACTAGACGCCAAAAAATTAACTAAGGAAGTCTTTATAAAAAGCCATATCACAATAAGACCTTTCTTAAAATTGGAGGCCTTATTGTTGGTGAATAAAACAAAGGGTCAAGCCCTTTTATTTATAGATTTAGAAAAGAGTAGAGGTTTCCAATTAGTTGAGGTGAAACTAAAGATACATTAACAACCAATGTGGGAAAGGGCAAAACTTGGGTCATTACATTACATCCCTCTTAAAAAAAATTTGTTCCTCCAAATTTCTAAATCATAAAAAAAATAACACGAATATTACATGTTCAAAGAAATGTACTATTTAATTACTAAGCATAGATAACAAAAGTGTTACATACCTTTGTAAGTCCATGTATAAAATTAGGGTTTACATTTGACCTAATAAAATGAACTAAAGCGAAAAAGACGAAAATTAATGAATAACGAGCAACGAACTAATGTAACTTGAGAGGTGTTATCACGAGTCCCGAGGCAGAAGGCTCGTGGGGGCAGCTTATTTTGGAAATCAATTGAGGGATTGGATTGGTGGCTAGAAGAATCAGGCAAAATGGGCATTACCCTGGTAACCAGGGGTGTTCTAGGAATCTCCCTATTACTAAGGGTATTTCTGGAATTTTCCCGAAGTCACATGCCTAGCACATGACCCCTTTGCTAGGAAGCTCTATAAATAGCTCCTCATCTCATAGGAGAAGGGACTTCTGGAAGACTCTTGGACCTTGGAGCTTCAACCACTTGGATGATTCTCTCTCTAGAAGTAAGGGAGATTGAAGAATTCTCTGGATTAGTGAACGACTTCGAATTCAAGTTTTGACTTGGGAAACTTGTGAATACACTTGAACCCCCAAGTCTAACTTGAATTCTCTCGAGATCGACAAACACCTGATAGAGGCTCTTGGACACCGGTTGCCCCAAATTCAAAAGTTCTGCCACGTGTTATTCGGGTAACTGTTCACCGGTTCTTCTCCCCTCTCCAATCTCCCGATTGATTCCGTATTCTTCGCGGATTTCTCGCCTCCTGGATCACGACGAAACCCTAACCCTAATAAGGTACGAGATTTCCTTGCCTACATTCTTTTAGCGACTCTGCTGGGGAGGTAAGAATTGGTGAAGAGTATGTCTACGACTAGAAGGGGGAGAACAACCAATAAGATCAGATCTTACCGAGGGTAGCCATTAAAGACTGGAGCTAAGGAGGTCTCACCGATAAAAGTCATCAAAGAAAAAAGTTGAAGAATTTTCACCGATTGAAGCGACTAGAGTTAGAAGCCCACAAAAAATATTTCAACAAGTTTTCTTTACTCTTGATTTCTCAAAGTAAAGAAAACTGAGGGCATGATGGCTTCATGATTCATATTTTTCATACCAAGGGAAGTACATCATACTATTCATTGAATTTATTTATTTATTTTGAGATATCATATATATGCAAAATTAATATTTTTGCATTAAAATATTTATTGAGATTAGCATATGAAAGAGTTTTAAAAAAATAAAATAAAGTAAGATAATATATATATATATATATATATATATATATATTATATACACACACACGATAATCTTATATAGTAATATATTGTTAACTTATGTATTAATAGTAATATATATATATAGTAACTTACGTTACTTTTATAACTTATATGGTAATAATATTATATAGTAATAGTATCATATATTAAACTTACATATTAATATTACTATATAATATAATTTATATAGTAAACATATAGCATAACTTACATGCAGTCTATGAAATATTTGGTAGTCATTCATATATGGAAATTTAGTTGTAACTACCAAAGCCACCAATTGGATTCGGTACTCCTTATAAGAAATCATATCTCTCCTGCTCCTTTATCATAAATAATAATAATAATAATAATAATAATTAAAGGGAAAAAAGAGGCCCGTGTTAATTGTACATATTGTCATTTTTCATTAATACGCACGACTCATTGATATGTGTGATAAATTTCATTATTATCAATAGTAATAATTATTTTTATTATTTGGGTACAACTCGAAATAAATATAAGAACGAATTTTATTTATGTAAGTACCGAAAAAAAATTATGATTAACAAATTTCATGTGTAACATGGATGTTCCCGCATAATTTTATTTTTAATTTTTCATGATGTTTAACAATACACTAACAATTGTGTATGCATTTTATCTTTTCCGGTACAACGCATGAGTTTATCAACCTCACTTGGAATCAAGCTGGATGACAAAAATATATTGGGAGCCTACCAAACGTAGCCGAGAATCACAAAGCGGCAGGTGTCCTCGAGTTAGAGCAACTTAATAAGCAGGACGAAGCTAAGATTTGAAGATCGAAAATTGAGTCTGGCCTAGAAGAAAGACATAATGGATCACGATTATTGCCAAGGAAATTCGAAGGCCTTACGTCACCGAATTTAACTTCAAAGTGATCGAACCAAGCTTCACCAACAACAAGTATTACCTCACTGGATTTAGCTTCAAGGCGATCAGACCAAGCTTTCCAAGGAGTGGATCGGGATATACACAAACCAATTCTAGAAGACGCTTTAAAATGGAGCAAATCTCCTTAACCGTTAAGCTAACCTTTTGGTTGATCAACGACCAACCAACACCATGAAGTTCGCAAACAGTGTGAGCAGGAGTGAATAGCAACATAGACAATCAGAAAGCTCCTCGAACAACAGAAGGGCAATAAATTTCAATAATCAATCTAGAGCCCCAAAATAGTGGTCACGTGTCACTACCCTGAACAGAGCCAAGCTGGTCTTAACCAATAATCATTATAGCCACACTCCCAGTATTTTCACAAGTACAGATTCCGCCCATTCCCAGTCATACTCAACGACCAAGTTGACAAGTTTTACATGACACAATTGTCTGAGGCATCCTAAGATAGCTCCCCTAGGGATTCCCTCTCTTAAGGGCCAGATGCACAACAAAACTATGGATTACAGATATGGGGTTATACTGGAGGTGGCAGCACCAAGGGGATTGTTGACCTGAAATAAAGAAAGAAGCAGATGCACTGCAATGACAATATAATTCGTATCAAGAATATCCGTTGGAGGAGGAATGCACCTTTATAGACAGCATAATTCAAGAAGTTTTCTTTACTTTTGATTTCTCAAAGTAAAGAAAACTGGGGGCATGATGGATTCCATAATTACTACTTTTCAAATCAAGGTTAACAAATTATTTTCGAAAGGGTGTCAACTAGAGGGGCAAACGAGTTTAATAAACCCTTTTCAAATGGTCTCCCATTGGGAGGATGACTCAGGCGAAAGGGTTAACAAACTCAATATTGAAAGTGACAAAGAAGCAACTTCGCAAGAGGGTCTGAATGATGTTTGACCTCAAAACCCCGAAAGCTCCGATGATCGTCCTGTTAGAGTTTATGCCCTAGAGGGTAATTATTTGATGTAATTGCTTAACATTTTTGATATTATATTTGATTGAATAAATGGATTATTTTATTATGATTTCATTTACTGTGTTATATAAATGTTAACATAATAAAAGCCCTTAGAATAATGATACGAATTATATAGCTTTAAGTATGTGACTTGAACATGAGATTATATAATTATAATTAGTATCATTGCTCTTAAATGTCCCTAGTCGAGTATCATTGTTAATGGGACAACAATGATGCATTGAGACTAGTATGTGGATTGACTGATGGCCAAATCTCATTGGTCATAAATATATGAGATATTTGAGTCAATGCATAGGTACATGTTAGAGAACAATGTACTGGACAGACCCACCATGAGAATTCTACATGGAGCATTATGCAAAGTGTCATAAGAAATTCTTATAGTGACAATGATGTAATGATCCTCCGACCTGAAGTCACTATATTATTACACGAGAATTTGTGTACTTTGATATCATCAAATGTCACCTTTAATAGGGTGGACAATAAAGGTGATTATTGGGTACATCATGAATCGTGTGAGGAATATGAGTGATCAAGATGAAATTTAACCCTCCTATATATTAGGGGTGATATCCATAGGCCTCTTGATTAAGTAGGACTATGAAATGCATGGTCATGCTCAAATATTGATTTGTTTCATATAGTCTACTCATTGATCAAGAAAACTCAGATTAAATTATGAAGAGTATGGCACATTCCATGCCTCGAGTTTAATCTAGGATATAAGGTTAAAAGGATTAAATTACATTGAAACATTGGTCACGAAAAGGTTGTATCGAATCACCGATCTTATTATTATTTGGGTAGCAGTGATGCATTACTAGATGCCGCTCACTGTTTATAATTTTATAATATGATTTTAAAATTATTGCCAACATAATAATAACATATAGGGTCACACACTTAGAACGTAATTAAAAGGGAATTAATTTAAATTGTAAGTATTTTAAATATATCAATATGATTGATAGTATTTAAAAATTACGAATTTAAATTAATAGGATAATTTGTATATATGTATATTAATTAAGTAAGACTTAATTAAAATATAATATATATAAATTCGGATTTTATTTTTCTATTTATTTTAGGTTTTAGTTAATTCCTATTAACTACTATATATATGATATATCAGTAGTCTAAAAAGTCACGTAAGGAAAAACTAAAACCCTAGCCGCTTTCAGAAAGAGGCTAGAGAGAAAAATAATTGGAAAATCCTGATCTTGGTGGCTAGTATCGCGGTTCCTTTTGCTGCAGATCGTGGGACGATTCGCGGAGCGTTCGTGTGGATACCGTAGAGACGCAGTCGCTGGATTGCGTTGAAGATTCGAAGCCGTTCTAGAATTCCATCGTCTTCTGTCCATCTCAGATAATCGGTAAAATAATCTAAACCTCTGATTAATCTGTTTTCGCATGGATCCTGTCTTAGGGTTTCGGAAAAAATTTTAAATTCCGCTACTTTCACTGTGTCGAAACCCTAACACGTCCTACGGATCCCAAGGCTGTTAAGTCAATTCCCTTCATCTCAGAATGGGGAAGGCCCCCTTCTTCAGGCCTTGTGATGTTTTTCGGGACCGCATCAACAGTTATGATCATCATTCTTCTCCACGCCCCGACAAAGAAGGTTTGTTTCTTTATGCTACGGCTTACGAAAACCAAGAGATATCCCCTTGTGCTAGTAGTATTCCCCGTATACGCATTGAGAAACAGGAGTTCACATTCATCCGCTTTCAACCCGATCCTTACTATTGTCTCCAAGGGTGGCAACACTAGATTGACGAAATTGCTTTCTTGACGCAAGATTAACTACCAAACAAAACGAGAACAAGAA
Source organism: Hedera helix (assembly GCA_947179155.2). Taxonomy (NCBI): domain Eukaryota; kingdom Viridiplantae; phylum Streptophyta; class Magnoliopsida; order Apiales; family Araliaceae; genus Hedera; species Hedera helix. The sequence goes on from OX359278.1 coordinate 12,283,055, forward strand.
TGGAACAAATAGGCAAAAGAAGAAGAACTCAAGGGTGTCATTCCTATGGTTCGGCTCCTAGGAGGCACACTCTTTCACAAGCTGCGAAGTGATTTCCCGATCAAACTTTGGTTATCGTGACGAGCAAGCTGATGGACAATCCAAATAATGGTTCTGCCATTGAAAGATCTCGAAACTGTAAAGACGAGAATATTAAAAATCCACCCAAGATGGTGGTCCACCGAAATGGTGGTTTAAGTCCTCGGGAATATCCCTTACCAAGAAATTGGATGACCAAGGGAGGAGGCACACGAAAGGTTACACTTCCTAACTACAAAAAAAGTGATGAGGCACCTGATCAATCAGCCCTCGACTCAAAAAAAGTTATACTTTCCACTTTAAAAGTAATGAGGCACCTGATCATTCAGCCCTCGACCCGACAAAGTTATACTTTCAACTTTAAAAGTAATGAGGCACCTGATCAATCAGCCCTCGACCCGACAAAGTTATACTTTCCACTTTAAAAGTAACGAGGCACCTGATCATTCAGCCCTCGACCTGACAATGTTATGCTTTCCACTTTAAAAGTAAGGAGGCACCTGATCAATCAGCCCTCGACCTGAAAAAGTTATACTTTCAACTTTAAAAGTAATGAGGCACCTGATCAATCAGCCCTCGACCAGACACCTGATCAATCAGCCCTCGACCTGACAAAGTTATACTTTCCACTTTAAAAGTAATGAGGCACATGATCATTCAGCTCTCGACCTGACAAAGTTATGCTTTCCACTTTAAAAGTAATGAGGCACCTGATCAATCAGCCCTCGACCTGAAAAAGTTATACTTTCAACTTCAGAAGCAAGGAGGCACCTGATTAATCAGCTATCGACCCAAAAAAGTTATACTTTCAACTTCAAAAGTAAGGAGGCACCTGATTAATCAGCCATTGACCCAAAAGTAAGTTATTTTCACAAACGCTGTAAAGTGACATCTGAAGGAAAAACTCTGATTTCCAGAAATTAAGGAAGCAAGAAGATGGAACAAGATTCAGATAGACTTGACAAAAGATTGCACGAGGAATTCTAAGAGATCCCTCCTACGGACCAACCTTTAGGGGTTCAGCTCCAAAGAGGTTCCCTCTCCTAAAGGACTTCATCCTTTGAAGCTTGCAAATATTGAACCTCGGAGAATTATGCAGAAAGTAAAGCAAGATTCAACAACTTGAAGTATTGTGCACGTGACTCACTCAAAGCGTGACTCACGTGCAGGGGGCAAATGTAAGTCCATGTATAAAATTAGGGTTTACATTTGACCTAATAAAATGAACTAAAGCGAAAAAGACGAAAATTAATGAATAACGAGCAACGAACTAACATAACTTGAGAGGTGTTATCACGAGTCCCGAGACAGAAGGCTCGTGGGGGCAGCTTATTTTGGAAATCAATTGAGGGATTGGATTGGTGGATAGAAGAATCGGGCAAAATGGACATTACCCGAGTAACCAGGGGTGTTCTAGGAATCTCCCTATTACTAAGGGTATTTCTGGAATTTCCCCGAAGTCACATGCCTGGCACATGACCCCTTTGCCAGGAAGCTCTATAAATAGCTCCTCATCTCATAGGAGAAGGAACTTCTGGAAGACTCTTGAACCTTGAAGCTTCAACCACTTAGAGGATTATCTCTCTGGAAGCAAGGGGGATTGAAGAATTCTCTGGATTAGTGAACGACTTCGAATTCAAGTTTTGACTTGGGAAACTTGTGAATACACTTGGACCCCCAGGTCTAACTTGAATTCACTCGAGATCGACAAACACCTGATAGAGGCTCTTGGACACCAGTTGCCCCGAATTCAAGAGTTCTGCCACGTGTTATTCGGGTAACTGTTCACCGGTTCTTCTCCCCTCTCCAATCTCCCGATTGATTCCGTACTCTTCGCGGATTTCTCACCTCCTGGATCACGACGAAACCCTAACCCTAGCAAGGTATGAGATTTTCTTGCCTACAACCTTAATACTAGTTCCCTGAAAGCTGAAACACGCGTCCTCGAGTTAGCCTTGAACTTGCTATGGTTACTTCCTCCTTCCTTGCATCTCCTTTAGGTGGAGGGTTCTTGAGACATTGCGCGATTTTATAACCTAACTCTCCACAATGAAAGCACGCACCCGTATTCCAATGACATTCTTTGTTTGGGTGGTTCCTACCACATATCCCACATTTCAACTTGTCATCTTGGTTTACTTGATTTTCCCGAAATCTATCGATTTGGGTATTTATCCTTTTCGTTGGTCTCCCATTGATCGACTTTCCCCCGGAAGGTTCCTCTACCTTTCGATTGACAATTTTCCCATTCTCAATCTCTGTTAGGCCATTCTCAATAACCAATGCCTTATAGTGCACCGCATCATATGTGGGTAGCTCAAAAGACGTAACACCATGCCTTATGTCGACCCGTAACCCGTCCTCTAACCTACAGGCTTGTGTCACCTCATCTAGTATTAAGGTAGGTGCATACTTAGCGAGCTTCACAAACTCAACTTCATATTCAGCAACCGTCTTGTTCCCTTATTCTAGCCTAATGAATTCCCTATCTTTTTATGCCCGAATCGTTCTAGGAAAGTATTTATTGGTAAATGCCTTTTTTAACATGCTCCAAGTGTAGGGTTCGAATTTTTTCTAGTGCTTCCTTTTCTTCATAAGCCACCAATCATAAGTTACACCTTATAGTTGGTAAACCGCCAATGTCACCTTATTAATTTCGGTACTCCCTAAAAAGTCAAACGCCTTCTCCGATTCTTGAATCCACTTCTCAACGATAGCAGTGTCTGTATTCCCTTATAATATAGGCTAGTTTAATTGCTTGAATTTTGCTATTATGCCACATTGCCCAAACTGTTGATTTTGTACTAATTGGGCTAAAGTATTAACTAACTGAGTCATACCATCAGCGCCACTACCATTGTTAGTAGAGTTACTTCTTATAGGCGGTATTTTCTGCACAATAAAGCAATCCCCACTAAACAACACTATACTGAACTAGTATCAAAATATATATCAAAATAATTCAGCGTTAATACTATATCGGGGAGTGTTGACAATCTTCGATAATTATGGACAGACCTTATGCGAAATACCTTTGGTGCAACTAGGGGAAAGCACTAGCCAATTGATTAGTGCAATCGAGTTCACAAAAGGGACAAAGTTAACATATGACGAAAGACTAGTTGGGCCACGAACATACGCTGAAGTCCTCAAGAAATGTCAAACACAGTACGAGGTCCAACATTGAAGCTCGTGACGAGGGCGTCACGAAATCAGGTGAAGGAGAATGTCACGTCCCGCGAAAGACTTTAGAGGTTATCCCACACAAAAGTCGCATAGACGCTTATGTGAGGCTTACTTTTGGGGCTAGGATGTGGGGTAGTCTCTAGAACATTCTCCAATATGGTAGAAAACACAACTTAGTTCCACTTGGTTGTGGAACATTCTAGGATGATGGGGAAGACTATGGAGTATTCTAGGAATATTCTAGAATATTCCAGATAGTTGTAATGAGTAGAGTATTCTAGAATAGGTCTAGGAACATCTAGGATATTCTACATAATTCTTATATATTATTTACTATACTAGAGAGTTCTAGAGTATTGTAAAGAAGTGTAGAATTTGTACATTCTAGATCCTTGTAACTAGAATATTCTAGTAATATCTTTATAGTGTTCCATTCTAGAACCTTCCCGTAAGGAGGTGGGGAGGTCTATAAATAGGTGAGAGGCCTCATTTGGCCAGGAGGAAGAAGTCTCAAGCATTCTCCAAGCTCTTGTAAAAGCTTTCCTCGTGTAATATAACTTACTTCCTTTCAAGAGTTCTCTTGTTCCGTACACCATTTCCTTTCAAGTTCTTGTGGTGTTTACTTGGTTTAAATGCTTACTTAGCAACTCTCAGGGGAAATTGTTGTCTAAGGCCGCACGGTTGGGTTTAGGAATCTCTAAGGCCGTGACACACCTCTCTGATACCATCTCTGTAACACCCCGAACCCGCTACATGTCTGAAGTGTCACACCCCGCAAGCTCGAAGGCCCTCAAGGCAACAATATAAATAGTGCAGTCCAAACGAAAACACAATAATGAAACAAACTTGAAACCGATCAGTCTTTCATTATCAAAATTACATTAAAGTTCAATAACTAAATACCAAAAACATAACTTTGGAGACACAACTCCATTAAACAAAAGTCTTATCATAATTCTAGAATATTCATAAACTTTTTAAACAAAAATATCTTCCGGTCATCCATAAAAGTATCCATAATGCTCGGCTCTTAACAAGATATCCTGCAAAAATTAATGTAAGGGTAAGCGGTAAAGCTCAGCAAGTGACAATCTTTGCTATTTAGGCGGATCAAGTACAATTTGCAAAACACTTTTTCGAAATAACATTTTATTCAATAACAATAGTAAACATACTTGTTGAAAATAATTTTTTCTGGTTCGATAATAATAGTCGATATATACATTCAAAATCAAAATCAATAATCACAATTTGAAAACGATTTCAATATGTTCAATAAAAGATTTCGATATGTTCAATATATTCGATACATCTTTTAATCAACAGCCTTGTCGACTAAGGTTGCAACAGTCCTATAACACGGCTCAATGGTTCAATAATGTCAATAATACGTCATCTACTAAGGTATCTTATCATGCACAAGCCCCAAAGAGCGCCCCCTACCCCCCACCGAAGGGTATCTAAAGGTGTGCACTTTAGTAGGTCCTAAATTGTTCCGGAACTAGTGTAAACACTAACGGGTTCTATACATAGTCGGACTGAGATTTCTAAAAAAAAAAAATTCTCAATATTTTCAATATTCAAAACTATACTTATTTCACAGTTCAAAATCACATAATCTCATTTTCTAAATCAAAATTCTATTTTAATACTTGATCCGGGTTTTTAACAAAATATAAGTATAAACATTTTCATTCAAATGAAAGCCCTAAATAAAGTATAATAATTTTTGAAACAATACATTTAGGCATTCGAATAATTACTAAAGCATACATATAAACGATAATTTCAAAATACTAAATAGTTCGGACAGTCACTTATCTCGATATCGCTTAACACAAAATTAATAGCCAAACGATTCCTAAATATAAATTTAAAACAAATAAATGTCATTAGGATACAATTTTATTATTTAGCAGCCTTCTTATTCCTCTCAAAATAGTTATAAGTATATTTACAAAAATAATCTTTCAACCTTTAATCCAGTTTCAAACGAATAGTACTATTATGCCAAAAATAATAATCTAAATACAAAATAATAATTAAAACCAATAATGTTAATCGCTAACAAAATATCAACTTCAACTAATAAACTAAATACAATATTTAAAATAATAATAATACATAAAATTAAATGAAAAATATACCCGAAAATACGAGTTCCACATACTGTCTACGCACTCGACGCCAAAAAATTAAGTAAGTAAATCTTTATAAAAGGCCCTCTCACAATAAGGCCTTTTTTAAAATTGGAGGCCTTATTGTTGGTGAATAAAACAAAGTGTCAAGCCCTTTTATTTATGGATTTAAAAAATGGTAGAGGTTTTCAATTAGTTGAGGTGGGACTAAGGATACATTAACAACCAACGTGAGAAGGGGCAAAACTAAGGTCATTACAGTCACGGTAATCTAGCTGGATATTGCTCCCTCCCATCTTGGAGTATGCATTTTTTCCCCTTTTTTAGGTATATCGGACATGTCTGAACCTACCAGTTCGGTATAAAAAAGACCGGTTCGGTTTCGATTCTGTATTCCGGTACTAACCGGTTCGGTACCTATCCGAAGTTTTGGGGAATCGGTATTAACCGGGCCGTACCGTTTATACCGGTTTTCTATTTTTTTTATAATAATTATTATTATTAGTAAATAATAATTAATAATAATAATAATAATAATAATAATAATAATAATAATAATAATAATAATAATAATCGGTATTTATTGGTAAAAAAACGGTATTGAACCGGCTAACTGGTACCAGTTTTCATACCGAATTTTATACACTTTTGATACCGATTCGATTCAATTTTAACCGGTTGAACACCCCTACTCCCATCCCATTTTATGTCTCTCTTTAAAGCATGGATTTTTGTTTTGTTTTTTTTTGCTAAATTAAATTTTAATTAAAGCATGGATTTTGGCAGGGATTGTTAGATATGGGACAATACATCCATTGACTTGCTCAAAGTCTATAATTCGAAAGACTAATTAACACAACTCATTTTCATTCATTGTATTCCCATATGAAACGGCAATGTCATTCACTTGAATCACCTTTAGGAAAAATATCCTCAGGTTTCCGTACGTATATGGCCCCGCATGAAAAGTTGGAGGACGAGTGGATGTCATATTCTTGTCTACTCCATAGAAATTTAAGAAGGATGAGTTTCTTGGAAACAGGGGGTGTCTATTTACCACCAAATAATCAAGACACCCGCGGACTACAAGAGCTCCAGCTTGAGCCGTGGCCCGAGCTTTAGACTCGTAGATTGAGTTACTCGTGTTTCACTCGATATTTATAGAACTTGAACTCAGACTCAGCTTATTAGAATTCGGGTTAGTACTCTCTATATGATCAACAATGTGATGCGTTACTTGTATAAAATTACATAATATACTGCAAATTTTGAAGCCCTACTCCTTTATAAAGCATCAAAAAACTTTTGATATTTCTATACTCGTCATAATTTATTTCTCCTAGTGCAAAATTAATTGTGACAATGAGTAGCATCCACAAAACCTTTATGCTAATTGCCTCTGTGCTTTGTTTGCTGCTCATCAATCTTAGTAGTACTCAGTCTCGATATGCACCTTTATACTTGGCTCATTCCTGTCTGAACCAAACCACCTACACTTCCAATAGCACATTTCAATCTAACCTTAAGACCGTCCTTTCTTCTCTTTCATCAAATGCTACTCGAAACAAGGGGTTTTATAACTCTTCCGCCGGTAGAGTTTCTCCAGATATAGCTTATGGTCTTTATCTGTGTCGAGGAGATGTTGCCAGTGATGTTTGTCAAGAATGTGTGCAGAAAGCTAGTACTGAAATTGTCGAACGATGCACCGACGCTGAGAAGGCAGTTATTTGGTACCCCGAGTGCATGTTGCGTTATGCTGACCGGTCTTTTTACTCCACCATGGAAGATGAACCTAGAGTTATTGAGTGGACGGACGTGGACATCCCTAAACAAGCTCGATTTCAGCAAGTATTAGACAAAACTTTGTATAACCTAGTAAATAGGGCTTCAAACCCTGAATCGTCAAATCCCCAACATGTTAAGTGGTTTGCAACTGAGATCGATAACTTCGCCATTACACTAAAACTATATGGTCTAGCTCAGTGTACACCATACTTATCTGGAACAAATTGTAGGCAGTGCCTTAATCGGGCTGTAGTTGCTATGCTCGAAAGCTTGGAAATTAGTGGACAAAAAAGTGCCAGGGTATATACTCCAAGTTGTAATATTCGGTATGAGCTGTCCCCCTTCTTCAACATGACCAATGCGCCTTCGCCAGTAATACCTCCTCCTCCTCCTAGCTCTTCAACAAAACCTAGAGGTAAATTAAAAACATATAGGAATAAATATTGCATTATTTTGATAAACAGGTACGTAGGAAACATAAACACGTTAGTCGGTCGGGATTGTATCTTCTTTTTAAATTACTTGCTAGGTTTTAAACCAAACTAACTTATAACAGAGAAACAAAAGGAGAAAGGAAAAATGGATAGGTAGAGGCCCCTATCCAATTAGTTCATTTTCTTTTTTAGACAAATATTAGTGTTAACAAAAGAAAGCACTTTTGATTCTGTCACTAAAACATTTTATGCAGGGAAAAGAAAGCAGATTTCGATCCCAACAGTTGTTTCCATTGTTGCTCCAATATGTGTTTCTTTGGCGCTTTTGGGCATGGCCTACTGTTTCATAGTTGGGAGGAAACTGAGGAGGAAAAAGAATGACATTTCAAAAGAAGAAACCGGTAAGATTTATTTAAAAAAAAAAAAAAACTTCAATGGTAATCAAGAATCTGGTATCTTTTTGCTTTTCAACCCGAGTAAAATTTGGTTAATATTATGTGTAGTTGCGAAAGAAACTTCAACGGTAAAATCATTGCAATTTGATTTTGGCACAATTGAGGCAGCTACAAACAACTTCTCTTCTGAAAAAAAGATAGGAGAAGGAGGATTTGGTGAGATATACAAGGTACCATATTTGAAGGTCTAAAGTACAGAAAGAATTGATTCTTAAATACATTACAAGAGTCAATTTGAAACTTGCTGCATCACTTTTCAGGGCGTTCTTATTAATGGGCAAGAAATTGCAGTGAAGAGGCTATCCAAAAGCTCGGGACAAGGTTCAGAAGAATTTAAGAACGAGGTTTCTTTAGTGGCCAAGCTCCAACATAGAAATCTCGTGAGGATTTTGGGATTTTGCCTACAAGGACCGGAAAAGATTCTCGTCTATGAATATATTCCCAACAAAAGCCTTGACTACGTTTTGTTTGGTAAGGCCCTCACAACATATATACATATTCAATTCTCTTTTTGAGTTTAGTTACCATAAACGAATGCCATATACTCCATCCGTCTCGCCAAATTGTAAGGTTAATATTCATTTTTGTAAAGTCAATTTCAAACTATCTAAAAATTATTACTAATTATAAGATTTATTGTTTTCAAACTTAAATGAATCATGTTAATTTTGAATTTAAAAATGTTTCAAATTAACTTTTAAAAAGTCAATATTAATATTATATTTCGAAACGAATGGAGTATCATTTTGATATTTGTGCAAGGCTAAAGTTATAAGTTCTGTATTGTGGCATATATACCACCAAAATTGCGTTAAGATATTGTCGGGTTTGGAGAACCAAAACACTGAAACAGGTCATATTTTTAGCTTTTAGGATCTGTGTGTACTCTTTGATTGAGATTGAGTAGATAAATTTATTAGTATATGTAAATCTATTTTCTTGATTTCCACTTCCAAAAAAAAAAACATTGGCAAATGTAGATCCTGAAAAACAAGGACAATTGGATTGGTCAAGACGCTGTAAAATTATTGACGGAATTGCTAGAGGGTTACTTTACCTTCATGAAGATTCTCGGCTAAGAATTGTCCATCGGGATATCAAAGCCAGCAACATTTTGTTAGATGCGGATATGAACCCAAAAATTTCAGATTTTGGCATGGCAAGGATTTTTCAAGTGGATCAAACTCAGGGAAATACAAGTAGAATTGTTGGAACATAGTAAGTATACATCTTTATTCTTTCATCTCAATTTTGTGATCATTGGAACTAAGTAGTGAGTCTTCTTTCATTTCAGTGGTTACATGTCCCCAGAGTATGCAATGCATGGAGAATTCTGTGTGAAGTCTGATGTCTTCAGTTTTGGCGTCTTAGTTCTTGAAATGATTACTGGCAAAAAGGTCACTAGTTTCTACCAATCTGAACATGCGGATGATCTCCTTTGCTATGTGAGTTAACACCATTTAGACAATTACACATTATGATCTCTTTTCAGTCTGTAATGTTATGTTTAGATTAGAGGAATGAAATGAAATTTTGAAAGAAATGAGTCATTTTACTCTCTTTTAAAAATAAAATTCACAAATTTAGCAGAAACGGGAATGGTTTATTCTATTCCAATGGGCGGAACAACCAAACACATTTTTTTAATGTCATAAGAATGAGACTTTCCATTTTCACCTTAATTCTTGCCATACAAACGGAGTATAAATGTGCTATGCTTTCATAATTTCATTTGCAACACTAAACAATATTTTTGCAGGCTTGGAAACTTGTGAGAGATAGTACACCTTTGGAATTGGTCGATCCTTCGTTGAAAGATTCTTATTCAAGAGATGAAGTACTTAGATGCATCCATATTGGCCTATTGTGTGTTCAAGAAGACGTGGATGCAAGGCCTTCAATGGCATCGGTACTTCTAATGCTTAACAATTACTCTGTCACTATGCCTTCGCCTCAACAACCCCCATTCTTCACTCACAACAGAACCGAATTGGAGATGCCAGAAGGATTTATACCAGATCAATCTACGTCTGTAGATGAATCACTAATTACCGGAGTCTACCCTAGATAATGTGAGAATTTTACTGGGAACAATTCTGTGCCTAAACTACTGGGAAAAAAAGAAAGAAGCTAATTGATTTATTTTGCTGTTTGGTCATTTTACAAGACATTCAAGGTAATAAGATTAGTAATTATGATACTGATAATCACATTGCATCAGCTAGTCAAAAATATCTTACAGTGCTTTTCTTAATAGAGACCCTTGGAATGAAGCTTAAGGTAGTTTTCTCAGTTTCTATTAGTCAGATCTTAACATATTATCCAGCACGTCAAATGGTTGTTTGTCTTGTGATTGAATCCATAGATAGTACTATAAACTAGAGCAAAAATAGACCAAGAAATAACCCAATCTTAGGCGAATCACTTGAGATTTGTATTCGTAGGAGTTCTAGAATCCAGATTCTATGTAAATATGCAAATTTCTGTAACTCTTTCCTATTTTGAGGAAATAGTCAATGGTTTAGTATTCTAATACTTCCTCTATTTTAAATTATAAAATTATTATTGACTTTTAAAAATTAATTTACAATATTTTTAAACTCAAAAATTGAGATAATTCTTTAACAATTGCGAAAATAATATTTTTTATATAGTTTACAATAAATATCATTATATAAATTAAAATTAATGAAATTATTGTTAATTTTGAGTTCAAAAATATATTATATAAAAAAATCAATAATAATATTATATTTTGAGACGGATGGAGTATTTTTTGTTAATTTGGCAGCTTGTAGGAAGCTAACTTATTTTCATCCTTTAGCAAATAAAATAAAAAACCATACCAAGGAAAAAACTCCCTCCTTCGGGGAAAAGAAAAAATCCTACGTTCCTTGTGGTTATGAAAATTGTAAGCAAATACATAAAAGCTATGTTTTTTTTGTAAAAATTATATTTATGATTAAATTATTTATATTAATTTAACACTATTTCGAACCATTTTATCTCATGATAAGAGATTAATAGTCATTTAAATAGTCCTATAGACTATTTTTTGTCATTCTTAAGGCTATTTATGATGAATTATATAATTCTATGATGAATTTAGGATTAATAATTAAATGATTTTATGGGACTAATAATCTAATATTAAAGGATTAATAATTCCTCATTATAATATAAAATAATATAAATAGTTTAATTTTAAATATATTTTTTTAGGTATAAACATAGCCAAAGACTATTCCGGGTAAAATCATGCTGTGGTTGTTAGAAAAGTAGTGCAGTGAATCATTGACCTGGACTATCCTAACCTGACCGAGTCTAGATCAGTTGTCTCAATTTATATCAGTAGGCAGATAGGAACATTTACAACTTATTTATAAATTTACTTTTACATTTATAACATATTTAAAAGTTATATATTTTTATTATATTATTTCGTTGTCTAATGATAAAATATTTGTCATTAATTTTTATGATCAAATTTGTTTAATTTTAAAAATAATAATCAAATATATATATTTTGATTTTCAAAATCACAAAATTTGATACTTACTTAACAATATTTATCAACTTTAAAAATGACTCATTTGATTATGGAAAAATCTATGCACATCCTGTGTACTCCTCGTCTTGAAAATGAATGAATTCATGACCTTTTATTTTTTATTAAAATAAGATAAAGTAGAATGAAAAAGGAAGCAAAACACTGTCGTTTCGTTTAGGTAGGCGGGTGCGGGGGGGAGTACACAGGTAGCATTTTTTCATAAACTTTTGAAATAACTCTTTCCAAATCTCTCACTCTTTCAGTTTCTGGTCTTTTAGCCACCATTTCACTCCACGGGTAGCCATTGGCGGCCATTTCAAGTTTGCTGGTTACAAATTCCAAAATCCATCGAAAATAATGGCCCTGCTTAGAAGATTAGCCTTCTCGTCCACCCTCATTGCTAAGAAGTTATTTTTAAAGGGAAAATGCCGTGCTTTATCCATCAGAAACTGCAATTTCTCTACTTCTGATCAACATGGGTCTCTTTCAACGTCTGTGAAGTTGGGTCAGTTCATTTCACTCTTGTCTTTTTCACCATCGTCTAGCCTACTTTGATCCCTCAGTTTAATTCATTCTTTTGACCCAATATATCTTTGCCTTCCACATGTTTGAAAAAATGTCTCTGTATGATTTAGTTAATTTGCGGAATCCTAAAATTCAAACTATTATGTAAATTTATTTTACTTTTTAAATAATTTAAGTAGTTTTTATTTTTTGGCATTCTCCCAGCAATATAAATGCAATAGTTGGGTTACTAGCCTTTATTAGCAGTCTGAGATGAAAGGTTGATGACATTGCCTTGACGACACGACATCTTTGTAAATAAGTTGTTATTTTCGTTAGTAAGTTACTTCAGCTTATGGGTTTATATTTTAAATCAAGCACTAACTCACATTCTTTAATTGAAGATTAGAGGATGAAGCCGAAAGGAACTATCACGAATTTGTGAAATGGCATAATGGAGGAGGGATGTTCCACAAGTCAGCCTGTATTGACCCAACGGCGCTCGTAGAAGTTGGTGCATTTATTCATTCAAGATCTCTTGTGGGTGCAAATGTTCATATTGGATCAGGAGCTATTATTGGACCTGATGTTACAATTGGTCTATCAACAAAAATAGGGTATACTTGCTTGTTATTTGGAACAGTTATAAGAGCAAATAGAGATTTAATTTTGGTCCAAAATAAATGAGCACAATTAATTTTGCAAAGACCAAGTGCTTGAATGTTTCGGGAAAAAAAAATCATTAGCTTAAACATTTCCTTAGCCTAATATAAGAAAACACGAGGTTGTAAATTAACTTCTTATATTAAGTAGACATTATTTTTATAATAATCAGGAAGTAATTTTACCAAATGCAAAGGAAAATACTCGTTAATCTCTAAATGCTGTTACTAGAGATGTCTAAGTTATAAAAATAAGTATAAACCCTTTTAGATAATCTATTTATAGTGAGTTGTTATGATTTATGATTAAAATGGTTAAATTATCTCCTTAAAATTTAAGTTCCTTTGGAAAATGCTTTTATATTTTGAAATGAAGGGAATATTTTCAACTGGCGTCATACAAGAAGCTCATTTTAGGTGTTATTCTCTGTGCAATACATCATCTCTTTCATATTGTTTTGATAAGTTATATTGTTTCCTTTATATTTCAAAATTAAAATTCCAAGTCTCTCTCTCTCTAAACTACTTCACCTATCTCCAACCGCCATCATGCCCATGGCCACGGATGCACCTGACCAACACGATTTACGTGTTAAAAACTTAAAAGAATATGTGAGTACTTCCAGTTGCATAGTAATTCCTCTTCCTTCTTCTTCTTCTGCATAGTAATTCCTTCGTCTTCTTCTGCACAGTAATTCCTTCTTCTTCTATTATTTTTTGTTTTATTTTCCTCCCTTTTGTGATGTTTTCATCTGTGCTTACTTTGTAGAAACTATATCTTTGTAGCCTAAGATAAGGAAACACGAGTTTGTAAATTAAATTCTTATATTAAGTAGACATTATTTTTATAATAATCAGCAAGTAATTTTACAAAATGCTAAGGAAAATACTCAGTAATCTCTAAATGATGTTACTAGATATGTCTAAGATATAAAAATTAATATAAAACCTTGTAGATAATCTATTTATAGTGAGTTGTTATGATTTTCGACTGGCATCATACAAGAAGCTCATTTCAGATGTTATTCTCTGTGCAATATATCATCTCTTTCATATTGTTTTCATAAGTTATAGTGTTTCCTTTATATTTCCAAATTAAAATTCCAAGTCTCTCTCTCTAAACTACTTCACCTATCTCCATTCTCCAATCGCCATCATGCCCACAGATGCACCTGACCAACACGCTTGACAAGTTAAAAACTTAAAAGAATATGTAACTACTTCCAGTTGCATAGTAATTCCTCGTCCTTCTTCTTCTTCTGCAGTTTAATTTCTTCATCTTATGCGTAGTAATTCCTTCTTCTTCTTCTGCACAGTAATTCCTTCTTCTATTATTTTTTGTTTTATTTTCCCCCCTTTTCTGATGTTTTCATCTGTGCTTACTTTGTAGAAACTCTATTATTTTTTGTTTTATTTTGCCCCCTTTTGTAATGTTTTCTTCTGTGCTTACTTTGTAGAAAGTTTCTTAAAAGGTGAATACAACTTGAGGACCTTTTGGTATCAAGTGCATGTATATATTGTTTTTCCTATTATTTTGGTAGGTTCACATTTACGAGTTTTGATATATTTACTATTTAGACATGATTGTGTGGTTCTAGACTCGATGACTCAATTGCTTCCCTTCATGTTAGCAAGTTTTCACATTTTCGTAATTCTATCTGTTTCTGAGTAATTTATGAAACTACAATATATTTGCCAGGTATAATGTTGCACTTACTAATTGCACAGTTGGTGATTCATGTGTCATCCACAATGGAGTTTGCATTGGTCAAGATGGTATGTATGGATTATGTTAAACTTAATTATTTATTTGTTATAACAGTAGATAACAGTAGATAAGTGTCCATTATTTATTAAATCCTCAAGTGATGCTTGGTTTATTAATATTTATTACTGTAAAAATAAACCTATTGAATTTTCATTTCTATACTTTCTTGTTTCATAATTAATTAGATGTTTCATACTTTCATTACAGGATTTGGGTTTTATGTGGATGAGCATGGGAACATGGTCAAGAAGCCTCAGGTTACCAATCTTTGAATTAGTTTCTGGCTCGATGTTATTCTTGTTACACTATAATTATTTCTCCCCTCCTTTTATTGATATTGAAGATTTTACTGAGAAACAACTTATCTTGGAAAAGATGTTACTGGTGAACTGTTGAAGGAGTGATGTAAACATATTTATGAGCCATGTGTTATAGTGATACATAGAGCTAGTGACCACTCATGAAATTAATGTGAATTCTGCCTGGTACTAATATTTAAGTGCCTAGTTTAAAGCTTAGGAATTGTTTGTTAATGCTAATAAGGAGTGCCAAATGTTGTTAAGCCCTTGTCGCATGTTTGACCTAAATTAGAAAGAAAACAGGATGGTGAATGTGAACTGATAAGTCGGAGACAAAGAGGGAAAAAATAGGCAGAATAATTGATTGTTTTCTTGGGAGCAGATAAAGTTTGTTTTAGAGTTCTAGGGAAAACTCTGTTGTGCTTCTTGAATTGAAACCTTTAAAGTATGGCCGAGGATTGTTTCTCTATTTTTTTATTGTTTGCTTACACATGAGTTGTTGCCCCATTTTTGTGTCTTATAATGAAAAATTTATTATCTTTCAGTGACTGTCATATTCCCTGTCATTTACTTTTGGGATATATTCGATTTTCTTGCCTCTTTATAGGCTTTGACATGGCTGCTTTGGGGAATCTATTTCACATTTAGAAAGAGATTGGGGGAGTTTCTGCATTAGGACTTATATATTTTCAACTCCCATTTTATTTCGAGGATTGTTTGTCCGTCCTCATCTCTTGTATCTACTCTCTTTTGTAATTAAATTTTCTTCTTCTCTCTAGAAAATGATGATACATATATATCAAATGGAATCCTTTGGTATGTTGATATAATTTTCTATTCTAATTCTTCCTATATCTCAGATATCTACTCTACTCTATATTCAATATCAATAATTCAATATTCTTTTGTGCCTTTCTTCTACATTTGTTCAGATATTGAAAGC
Source organism: Hedera helix (assembly GCA_947179155.2). NCBI lineage: Eukaryota > Viridiplantae > Streptophyta > Magnoliopsida > Apiales > Araliaceae > Hedera > Hedera helix. The sequence goes on from OX359278.1 coordinate 12,298,857, forward strand.
CAGAATAGGAAACCATGTGGAGATAGGTGCAAATTCATGCATTGACAGGGGCAGGTGAGCTTCTGTTGCCCAAGAAATTTTTCTTTGAGTTCTCATGACTCATGGGTGCTTTTTTAACCAGGATTTTTTGAAAAGTGTCAGAAGCTCAAAATCTAAAATTTCTGTTATTATGGTCATGCAGTTGGAGAGATACTATAGTAGGGGATAATTCGAAGATAGATAATTTAGTTCAGGTGTGTCATGCTTTCTCTCTTTGTTGACTGACTTTATTCATGGAATTGGAATTAGAACTGCCAGTATGTTGTTTTGCAGATAGGCCACAATGTAGTGATTGGGAAGAATTGCATGCTCTGTGGACAAGTTGGGATAGCTGGTTCTGTGACGTATGTTACCTCCTCCCCCTCCCCCTCAACTAATCAAGTTCACAATTATGCTAATTTTAAATGCTGCATAAGATTTTGTGAGCTTCTTAAGCTCCTGACATTTAACATTATTAACTGTCATCTAGAGTGGGTGACTATGTAACTTTCGGTGGAAGGGTGGCTGTTCGCGATCATGTCTCCATTATATCAAAGGTATTTTGCCTAGCTGCTTTATTTATCACCCAATGAATTTTATTTTTCTTTTCTTTTTTCAAATTAAATTTCAAGAGCCTCCATTGTTTGTGTGAGACTTCACCAGATCCTTCATCAGCTTATTATGATATATGATAAATTAAAAAAAATATATGAAGTGAAGGGTAAGTCTTAGATCTTAAAGAACCTTCCAACACCTAACTAGAATGGGGAAAGATGATGCTAAAAACACATAAACAAACAAGCCTCGGTTGTACCCATTACTGAACTAAACTCTAGTGTTATGCCAATCCAACTCGTCTTCTAGGGAAAAGGTCCCAAGTCCTAGCTTGCTTAGGAAAGCACCAATATTGTGCAAATTTCTCTATTTTCATCTGTAATGAGCTAAGTAAGTTTAATATGGCGTCAGCACCTTTGAGAAAAATGGTGAGTCTTACCTTGAAGCTTAAGCGAGTCCTATCTTGCTTGAAGCATAGACCAATTTTTGAAAGCACACAGAGAAGCTCCCAAGGACCCTCAGAATCTCTCTTTGATTATGAGACCATCAAAATAACAGAACAGACAGCAATTATACAACTCCTTGGCTAGTATCATTAAGGTTATAGTATATAAGAGTATTACAATATCAATATGGCACGGTTGACTTTTCTGCACTAGTGTCACGAGGGTGCACTGAACTGTGAAAGTCGTGCCTTTCAACTCTTGGTATCTGCATGCCAAATCATCCCTTGATTCAGACTAAACATAGACATACACCCTGAATTAATAACCGTTTCAGGGACCCAATTTTGAGATATCTAACCAACATGTTTTGGGGATACAGGTCCAGCTCGCAGCTAATAGCTGTGTAACAAAAGACATCAATGAGCCTGGTGATTATGGTGGCTTTCCTGCTGTAAGTCATTTCTCTTACGCTCGTATATGTTCATCTGATGCTGTATTACTGGATTTAACCAAGTAGCAGCCAAAACCTTTTAGCATTAGCCCTTTTGGACTAACAATATTATGGCATACTGCAGGTTCCAATTAATGACTGGCGAAGGCAAGTAGCTACTCACCGACGCAGTTTCAAGTAGCGTATTTCTTTCAATTTTAGAGGTGAAGTCAGGACTTCAGTCTGCTAAATGGCACTTGAGCTGAAAGGTGCTGTTTTAGAACTGTTACTATGACATTCTAGGTCCAGTCTGATAAACTACCAAGTCTGCTAAATGCAGAGCTAGCAAGTTATTTAAGAGTTCAATTTGCTCATTCTTTTTCTCTTTTTCTCTTTTTCCTTTTAATTTCATCTTTATACCTTGAATACTTGATCATAGGAAACTTAATAATCAGTTAAGCTCCTATATTTATGCTTCTGTGCCCCATTCCCTGGTTTTGTGTAAATTCTTCGACATTATTGTTTCCTTTTTGTTATGGTTTCTATTCATATGATCTTATTATTATGCTACATGCTACATGCACTAAAATATATTTTTATATTTTTTTATGGTCATTAATTTGCAAAAAAAACATAATAGGCAATTCTATTTTTGAGCACATGCCTTTTCTTGATGGTGAAAGATCGAATGTGGTTAGGGATATAGATTGCCCAACATGTCAATATTGGGATTATAATCAAACTAGTCCAGCAAACAAAATAGCTGTAGAGTAGTAATACTGTTCAACACTTGAATCAACAGTGTGCATGATTATAATACATATGGGTGCCTGTAATAGTGTATTGTAATGTTCAAGGCTCTAATTATTACAAGAATATGAATTCGAAAAATAGGTAGGCATAAATAATATATCATAACTATGTAATAACCTTACAGCTGTTCTGAATCCCAGCGATCAAGTAAACTTCATTCTCAATTTCTTGGAACGCTTTAACTTGATCTTCTTCTTTTTAGTAAGCTTCCCATCTGATCCAATCTGTAAATAACCTTCCATGTGCATCTTGTGATGCTTACTTTTAACGCCCCATGTTTGATATCGAATTCTTGTTACTAAATCCGCCTTCAGTTCAGATGTTTTATTCGATATTGCATTAACCAGTGTTTTCCATACCTTGGCGTCGACATCCAGTTGATCCATTTTGGTGAATCTCTTATCTGTTCCCTGATGAAAATGAGGTGTATTTTTCTGCCCTATAGTGTCTTGATTATAGTAAAACATCAACAGGATATCGTCATAGTAGATACTGGAGTCCTTATTTGAATTTCGAATCTCAAGGTTGAATAATAGAGTACCATTCTCACCTTGATTAACAATAGTCGTGTTATTACCATTGTTTGGTATCAGGACAGTGAAATCCAAGATGGTGTAGGTGGGCTCATTGGGACGCAAGCCTAGCCAAAGAAAGAAGGCAAGGAGACCCAAGAAGACAATGACCTGGAGAAGCCAAAATCGGAAGCCATCAGGTTTGCACATTTTTCTTCTCTCTCTGGCACAATGAGATTTGAATGCAAGTAGGTTACCTGTTTGCAGTATAATATGGATTATTATCATTGATGCTTTAGTGAGAAGCCATGAGAAAGTTTTTAGTTGAAGAATGGAATTTGAGTGGAACATATTACATGTTGCCCTTACTAAAGTTCCAAAAGACAGGAGTTTTGCCAAGTTGTGCTTTATTCTTTGTGTTGATTTACTTGAGGCCTCAAGGAATATGCCTTGTTACAGTATTTAAGTTTCTTATGCAAAAGATTCCTGTGATCTTAATACCAATATTTAAGTAAAAGTTTATACGAAAATAATAACAAACAAAACAGATTCAAAAAGATCTTAACAAACTCTAGTTTTAATTTTATCTGCATTATTTTATTGTATAGCTCTGTATACATAATTGATCTAGTTTCATTTTGACCAATTGTCATGTATTCTTCAAAACTTATATGGTGATGCTTTGTCTTCAACCTGAATATCGGATATTCATATACAACTGCAGTCTTTGTAGCCACCTAAATTTTCAATTCTAAATTTCGCGGAAACATGGCATACATTTCCGGGGTAGACATGTACTTGAAAGATTAAATTCATATATAGTCATATCATGCAGTTGGATGGGTCAGGTCATGTTATTCAGCATATGATCTGCTTTCATTGCGAAAAAATAAAATTTTTTAAAAAAGAAAAAAAGTCCCTGTTGCTTCATTTTTGATTAGTAGTATACATAAAAATAATTTCAGGAATTTTTGTATGGAAGGACCTAATAATTGGTTCGGATTAATGTAGCAGTAATTATCTCAATTATTAAAAAATTGGATCTTATATGAAATAAAATTTGTGAGATAAAATTTGTATTTAATTATTTGTGTAAATAGACTTATTCTACTCAAAAAGACCCTCAACCTATCATTCCTTATCCATTACCCGTTTATCTATTAGAGTAAAATCAACAAATGAGACAACTGGTGGAGCCAAAAGAATAAATATATGCATATATCCGACATACATTAATTCTACATCAAGCCCTCTCTTTTGAGAAAAAAAACAAGCCTCGGTTGTTGCGCTTAATTAAAATAAAGTAAAATAATATGGAAAATATGCCAAAAAGAATAAAATGGGGGTAGGAATGATGTAGAATTGATGTATGTGTAGCCCGGGAGTGAAAAAGGCTATCGACCTCTCATTCCTTATCCATTACCCGCTTATCTATTGCACGCTGCTCTAATGTCTAACTAACTATGGAAGGCCACTTGGTGTAGCTCCACCTCCTCCAATCCATCTTCTTCATCATCCCTATTTATTCTCTTCTCTACAACGTAGCGTATATAATTGACGATGATGACAATAATAGTAATAATAATGATTATGGCCTATTCTCCAACTAGAACTAGTCCAATTTGGGCCTATGCAACAAGAAGTGAAGATGTAGGATCAGCCCCAACGGCGACGCCATGGCCTGAGCAATTCCACGCCACCGTCTTCACAAACTATAGCGGAGCACTCCAAATGGACGACCTGTGGTACGACTGGCCCAATGGTCGAAACTTGAACATAGAACAAGACCAGCTTGCGCAGCTCCCACTGTACAACGTGGAGTGGACCAACGGCACCTCCTTCTTCTTCACACAGGGAGAGGATCCGTATTGTCAAATCGCTAGCTTCGACGTTGGGATTCTAAGGCCTAATTGGATGGATGGAGCTAACTATTTAGGTCAGCGCCACATGGACGGTTACCTCTGCAATGTCTGGGAGAAGGCCGACGGTTTTATCGAGTATTACGAGGACGTTCTCTCCAAACGCCCTGTCTATTGGCTCTTGTTCTCTGGTACGTGTACCCACTACCCCCTACGGCCTTACCGTCTACAAGATTGATTGATTCACTATTAATTTAAATTTAAACAATGTACTCTCAAACTAACTACATAAGGTAATCAAATTGTTCTGTTGTGAATAGGGTTGAGGCACACTAGTTTCATGTGTAATTTAAATTTATTTTTTAATTTAAAAAATAAAATTCAAACTTAAAGAGTAAAATAGAACTATTTTAAATTCAGAGAGTAAATCCTAATTGTAAATGAGTGTCTGTCTCTTAACCCTACAAATTAAGTGTTGAAAGCTTTAAATTATTGAAAAAAAATCATTATATATATATATATATATATATATATATATATATATATATATATATATATATTTAATGGTAGTAATAATAAAATAATAATAGCTTTAGAATAATTACGGATCCGGTTAGCATGAAGTTAACTTCATGGTAAGTTGGACAATAGATCAATACAGTGTTAACACGCAGGGCAGGAGTGTTCTCTTTTTTTGTGTGTCAACACTGAATTGATTCATTGTCTAACTTACAATGAAGTTAATTTCATGTTAACTCGCCAAAAAGTTTACACTTGTCTTGCAAATTTTTTGGCCAACGATTAAATGAGACATAAAATAAGTCTCACGATCTACCTTTTAACGATCTAAGATGAGTTGCTGCCTTGCTGGATATAAGTGTTCAAGGATATCACGATCATTGTACGCAGCGTGATTAATAGACTAGTAGAGTAGTGTAGCATATATAATACTTAAATTTGATATGCAAAAATATACCCCAGTACATGACATTGACAACACATATGCTGCAGGAAAAGAAGCCCATATCATGACATTTGAGGTGGGAGCAGTTCTTGAAGATACCAAGTGGCAGGCCCCTGCATATTGTTTTCAGGAGAAGATAGACGCCATAAAGACATGGAATTAAATTATAAACCCGTTGACATGATCATATTTCAACAGCAGAAGTCCTTAACTAATGGTATATAATCTTTAGAATTCTATATTAGTTACGGATATATCAATGGACACATCGTCACACACGAAAGACTATTCCATATTTTTAGGACAAGTGAACAGTATGCTCTCCATTTCACATACTTGTGGCGCCCGTCTGTGATGGGTCCACAAGTATGTGAGAGGGAGAAGCATACTGTTGTTCTCTTGTTTCAGAAGCATGGAATAATTTTTCGTCACACACACACATCCTAACAGAAAGGCAGTGGGTGGTGACGACTTTGAGAGTGGAGAGAAAAATATTATTATTATTATTTTATTTTTGTGTCTTTAGATGTGACACTTGATGTGTGCATACATATATACTCTTTTTAATGTTATCCACTCTTACTAAATTGTGGCCCTATGAGAGCAGTGCTGCAATGTTGATGAAATTGATGCTATTTAACTGCAACTTGGTGGAAATATTTTAGGCATAAATTACTCGTTGCTTCTTTCTAATTAATTTTCCAAGTCCAACAAACTTAGTGATGATGACCTAGCCCTCGGGGGTAATCTCCCGTTATGGGGCCTTCGTTCGTTCGGATATGTATAAACGTCCATGCTTTGTCAACGACAAGTGTTGTCGTGGGATGCTTCCAATGTAAATGGTCAATGAACAAGTTCAAGAAATAGGTCATCAATAATTGTGGGTTTCAAGTGTAAAATTGTATTTATCTTTTTCTCTCCTTTAAGACCTTCTTTTATAGTTCTTGTGCTCCCGTCCTTTCAGCTTGTCAATCAAGCACATGAACAAGGGTTTTGGTGAGAGATGTTCCATCATCTGGCAACTGTACTGCTCTAGGAACGACTGTGTGAATCCCTTGGACAGAGAATGTACCTTAGCTTTTCTAACACGCTTCACTTGAGCGGGTTGTAGTCTAGCTGTGTTTGGGCCTACGCCGAACCTTTCTATTTAATCTTATATCCTAACACTAAAATCTTTAAGAAGTTTAATTTGTTTGGCTCAAATTTTAGCATTTTTTCTTAACATGATTAGGATTGTGTGTGCTGAACGTTCCCAAAGAGGACCCCATGTAAATCCCTCTCATTCTTCTCTAATCTCTATAATTCGAGGTAAGGGACAAGTTAGGGCTTGGAAGTGGACGATTGGGAAACGACGCATTTCTTACATAACGTCGTCTACCTGGCTGCAATTTCTACATGCAGCTAGGCAAACAAATAATAAAAAAATTCTCCCTGGCCGCTGGCCAGACCCCCTTCCTAACCATTAGATCATGCTATGAACAGTGAGGGATTTGTTTGCTGGAATAGTGTCCATAGCAAACGCTTGCTATGAATCACTACCCTTTGATATATACTTATATTTATATTTTGTTGTATTTTTTGAGTCATCTTAGCGCCTTTCACCTTAAATAACAATGTTCCTACCTTCTTAATAAACGAAGTGCAGTCGACTCATTGATTATTGGGCCGTTTGATAAAATTAAATAAAAAAAATTATGAATAGTTAAGCGAATCTGAATAGACTGAATAGAGTTGAGTTTCTGATTGAAAAAGAGTACCGAATAAAGATTATTCTATTTCTAACATCTGAATGATAATATTTTTCAATTTTAACCCTCTAAATCATTTTAAAGAAGTTTATTTGTTAATTATATATATACATTCATTCTTTATTAAGTGGAACTTTTGGCGGGAGTAATAAAAATATTCAAAGTTAATAAAGATACAAATAAATAATACTAATATAATGAATAATGATTCAACTCCGCAAATCCCCATTACTGTCCATGGTTGATGGACTATATTCATGGCCAATTTGTAGTCTTACATACACATTGAAAGCGCGGATCATAATAATCTAATTATAATTTAGATTTACATCACACACAAGATCGACATTGAAGTTGTTAGCAAAAGAATCTTGAACAGGGCATTTTACTGTTAAAGCACACAAATGGAAAATCCGGTTAGAGGATTATAAACCGCTTTGATAGTAAAAATAACTCTTTACACTGCATTCAAATGAAGACCTGAAATAAAGTGAATGTTAGTAATTGAGAATTAGTAAAAATTATCTTGTTTTAATCACTAAAAACGAACTGCGCACCAATTGTGCATATTATATCGAGTCCAATTGCAGACATTAAATAAAATAAATATTAATGATTAAAATAAGTGAAAATACCTTAATTTGATAACTGATTAACTAAACTTAGTGAAAATTATTTTACTTAGATAACTGAATTAGGCAGTTGACAGCAAATACCGAAAAAAACCTGGGGGGGGGGGGGGGGGGGGGGGGGGGGGAGCACATTAATTAAAGATTAAAGTACAATTTGTACCCCAAAGTTTGCATGTCAGGCACCTGTTATATCCCGAATTTTAAAAGGTGTGTACTTCTATTTTTGTTTTAAGTTGCACCTTTCAGATATTTTACCAGTGGTGCACGCGTGATTTTTTAGGGGTAATTGAGTTAATTTAGTTCTCATAAAAAGTAACTATACTTGCTTCCAAGTTCGACATTACTACATTTCTCTCCCTGCTACCGTAAAATTCACCTTCTTCCAACTCGTCACTTTCGGGACATAATTTATTGGACCCCATATTTTGATATGGGTCAAGGATTATTTTATATGATGTTGGGCTGGACTCTTTTTACATGTTATGATGGCCCTGGACCGTGGGTCTGCTCATTCAAGTATTCTAATATTTGAGGTGGTTTGGGTGAGTGAGAGAAGATATTATTTTCCCACTTGATAAAGTTGATGGGACTCCAAGCGGTGGGAGTAAGAGTATATACATAAAACGTCAATAAGTGAACCAGGTAATGTTTTTACATTCAAACTGAGATATCAAATATCTTAAATCTATTTCAACATTATTTTGGCTTTCCATTGTGACGTTTATCACATATACTTACTCTTACACCGGAGCATCCCTAGATGGCCCAAGCCGTGACCTGATTTGTGGGGGTGTTAACGGGTTCTTCTAAGTGCAAGAATCTTCTTGTTGGGTGATTTCGGTAGGAAAAAAATTTCACACGTCAACATTAGCGCTATAAGGAGAGCCTTTGATATTTAGTAAGCAAATCAGCAGCTTAGTTTGGTTTGTAGGTTGTTTTTATGGCGGAAAGGGGTAGTTCAAGTAGGGATCACCAGGGATCCTCCATTGAACCATGCATGCAGCATGCAAGAGGTCCAGTGAAGGATAGACTGTGACCTAATCAGTCGAGGCCTAGAACAGTGCAAACCTATTAAGCACCTGTAAGAAGGTGTTTGTTTTCACCGTCAATCGTACTGGATTCTGATTTGCGAATGGGGGATCTGGAAGATGGAGTGACCCCCTCGTGAAGGGTTTCATAGCGTAAGCATGCAGATAGAGATAGACGTCACAGGATTAAAGAGGCAGAGACAGAGCTTGAGGTTGAGCGCTAAGAGTGGCACGCCTGTGACGATCCCGAATCCAGATCCCTCGAACCTCGAATCCGGTTCAATACTAGTACTACCTTTTCGTTATTGTTCATGAATTACAACAATATTATAATTGATAAATAATCATTTATTTATAATTCTACAACATCTCTTTCTATTCCAGAATCACAATCTTTATACAATCCTAGTATGTCTCAACATCATACATGATACGACATTCTATTACAATCAATTTGAGTATTTAACACTCATACTACATACCAACTAAGTCTTATACTGCATAATTAGATCTTCAGTGAAAGTAATATGCTTTCATGTTCCTTGATCTTTATCGAAAACTTCGAATAACTTGCACTATCTGAAAATATTGGTTTTAAGCAAGAGTGAGCACGACGACTCAGCAAGTTTAACAGTTACACATAACACATTACATGTTTCACATAATATACATGCTTTACATCTTATTCTTACATCATGCATTTCATACTTTTCATTTTATGAATGCTTCATACATTCTTATGCATCACATATACTAACCAACCAGTCTCTAGCAATTTATGCTTCATATGTCACATGCTGCTTATTTACCACAAACATCATTAATATATCTTCATACCATTAATTTAAAATCACATTATAGCATATTAATGCATATATGAGCAAGTTCTTGCTTCTACCATTACGCTTATTTTGCGTCTTTTGTCTAACCTACAATTTATATATAAAATTGACATAATCATTAGTTACAATGACTATTAATTTGTCTTAACTTAAAACCTTAACTTCAAATTATTAACTCTTAAGATGTCCGAAAAACGAACCCTTAAGTTCCAGACAAAAACCCTAGCTCAAACCTAGTTGGACATGTCGCGTAAATTTAACCAACTTATACTTTCACTACACATTCATCTTACGACCCACTTTTAATAAGTTGTCTAAATTAGTCACAAACGGACTATTTACTTTGGTTTAATTCAATTAAATTTTTTTATTTTATATAACTTAATAATTTAGACATTTAATAATGCATCAAATACCTCAAAATATTATCTACCTTTGATAATATACAACTACATTCAAATATTATTAACTATTTAATAATATTTTAATCACTTATTAATATTATCAACCATTTAATAATATTTTATTCTTTTACTAATATTATTAACTATTTAATAATATTTTATTCATTATTTAATATTATTAATTATTTAATAATATTTTATTCATTGTCTAATATTATTAATCATCTAATAATCCTCTTAATCTCTTAATTTTCTCAAACACTTATTAACATTATTAATAATTAAATAATATTTTACACTCTTTCCAATGATATTATTTATCAAATAATATCTTAATTATTTATAAATATTATTAACAATTTAATAATATTTTATCCTCTTAATAATATTATTAATCCTTTAATAATATTCTTATCATTTGTTAATATTATTAATCATTTAATAATATTTTAATCACTTGATAATATTATTAATCATTTAATAATATTTTAATCTCTTACTAATATTATTAATCATTTAAATAATATTCTATGCCCTTACTAATATTATTAATCATTTAATAATATTTTATTCATTTCTTAATATTATTAATTATTTAATAATATTTTATTAATTTACTTTAATTATTATTTATTTAATAATATTTATCCTCTTTTACTCATTAAATCTATTTTCCAATATGTTAAAATTACATTTATTGTATCCAAAATAAATAAAAGAATTTTTAAAATATTTTTCATTTTCTGACCCGACTCGACCCGGCCAAAACCGACTCGACTCGACCCGGTCCGAAAAACAAACTTGTTTAATAGAATGTTCTACCGCTGTGGCGGTGAGGACCACCGCTGCATCGGTAGTTCAAATTTTCAGTTTACAGATTGTTTCACCGCTGTGGCGGTGAGTACCATCGCTGCGGCGGTAGTTCAGATTTTCCAAAATCTCAATTTTTCAACTTTAATTTCTTTTGTTCAATCTTTGATAAAATGAGATGTACATGTTCAAAATACATCAAATTGGTCTTGTTAGCTTCGTAACTTAATAATCTACATTATTTCGTGGATCGATCGCATTTTTTAAATTGTTTTTGAAACAAAATGCGAATCGATCATTCTAGGGTTTTCAAAACAACCCCTTTTTGTAAAAAGACCATAACCTGTTCATTTCTTCATATTTTTCAATTGTTCAAGTTAGGTTATCTTCACAACCCATAAACCTATCTTTTAAGACTTATAGATCATATCAATAACTTATACATTTTCAAACATAAATCATCAACCTTGACATTTCACTAGAGTTTTACCGGTAAATCGCAATATGAAAATTTCTTCCATTTATTTGCGTAACACACCTACCAATACATGTATTAAACATACTAAACCGTGAATCTACCTATATATAATAGATTTGGACTTCTAGAGCATCAAAATAACTTTTGATCGGTTAAAAATACTTTTTGACCGATTAAAACATATATAGACCATAAAAATGAACTAAAGAAGGTTAAGAGCACTTTTGAACCTCTTAGACATGGATGCTCTTCTTCCACTTGATATGAACTTGGCTTGTGACTCCTCATAGACTATCCTCTATCAATCTCCTTGGTGAATCTTCAACTCACAAGAGTTTGCTTGCTTTTCTCTAAAGAAAGTTCTATTTTCTCTTTAGAAATGCTAGACAAATGACTAACCAACATGAAACATTGGTGTAGTATTCTATATATAGCACTTTGCTAATCTCACGTTAACCTTCCTAATCAACTAGCATTTGTCAATTTATGAGCTAATTGTGATTAATATTGGAGTGAATGACTAGTTGATGGACATTTTGATTGACCATATGAATGACTAGGGTTGGTGGGGAGTTGCTAAACCACTTTGCCCTCAAAAATCAACAAACAAGCAAGCTTTATGACCATGTGGGCCCCAAAATTCGGGATTGCTATTTTATTACTCTAACTTGACTTTATTTTTATGTTATATATATATATATTCATATATACATCCATATATACATACACCAATATATGTATACATATTCACTTATACTAGAACATTGGGCTCTACTTTGGACCTTAGAATTAATTCCAATTAGATTTTGAATTATCATTGTTTGGACTCAACAATTTAATTCATTTGAGCTACTATATTAATTCATTTAAGTCATCAACACTTGGGCTCCCAACAATTAAATCAATTGGGCTAACATGACACTTGAAATAAAACAAGTATTAGCTAGTTTAAATTAATTTGAACTCACCATATATTTTATATATGGTTCACTAATTAAATCATATAAGGCTACTACATTGGTCTCATTAAATAAACATATTAGTTTAATTACATAATCCAATTAGACTTGCCATTTATAAGTCAATTGGTCTACCTAATTATGTTAGTTTATAAAACATTAACACTTAACATATCTTGAGTTTATTTTATTAAAACCCTAGTACATCAATTTGATTCAATAAACTATTAATTTTTAATCATTATGTACCACCGTTGCGGCGTTGATTGCTACCGTAACGACGGTAGTTCTATCTTTTCAAATCCAGGGAGTTTTACCGCACCGACGGTGAAACCTACCACTGCGGCGATAGTGCTAAAATTCCAAAACCCTTATTTTCATTAATACAAGTACTATAACTTGATTAAATTCAATTAACTACCTCTTAGACTATTAATTAACATAACATTTGGGCTTATTATTTATTTACACATCTTCATGCAAATATTCTCATATTGGGCTAACACATATAAGAACTTATTAATTAAGTTAATTACTTAATTAATTAACTTTTTAATACTGTCATTCTATGCAATATTCTAACTTCTCTACTTGTTAATCATAACTTTAATTCATGACTCATATAATTAACTCAATTAATTATATTACATGACTTTCCTTCTTAATCCATATTTAAACTAATTAATTTATTAATTTTATTGAGTATTTAATTTACTCATATTCTTGTTTGGCTAACAAACATAACTTTAAGAATATATAACTATGTATATATATATTCTTATAACCGTCTTCACTTTTCAAATGAATTTATTTCCTTAATAAATTCTCTACATGCATCATTATAATATTTTCACATTTAATTTCTAACAAATAAATTATGTTAAAAAATTGTTCACCCATTTTTTACACATCTCACTTCTCCAACTCTAGGTTTTAAACCATAACCTTTAATTGATTATTCAAAATTTTATCTACAAATCTTGTAAATATCCGGGATATTACAACGCCCACCTTGTCGACGCCGGGAAAGTCGTTTCCTTTTTAATAATTGTCCTTTCCAATTTTAGCCTTTGGATTAAGATGTGTTTTTTTTAAAATGGTCGGCTTGAGTGTCGACGGGGTTTGAAAGATTGATTTTATGATGAGCCAATTTGACCAGAGTCGCCAGTTGGTATATTTGAAATGGATGTACCAACTCATCCGAGTTTAGTTTTTTGTAATTGCTGGCTCATGTATGACTCCGAATTAATTGATCCACGAACCGAGATTTATAGAGTTCGGGGACTTGCTTAAGCGAGGGGAAGGTGTTAGGCATCCCTCGATTTCCGTGAAACACGGTTACCGCAATCTTGATGTTTTCCTATCCTTTTGAAATCCTAAAACGCGCGCGTGTGTGTGTGTGTGCCTAAATGAATGTTTGTGGTGAATTTTGCATAAAAGCCGCTTTGATTTTTTATGTAGCAAACGTGCTTTATCTGGAAAGCGTTTTAGACGTCTTTTGACCCAAATGACAAGACTTTGTTTTATAATAGAGATTGATTTTAATTTCGAAAATGATGAAGTTTTTTATTAGGTGTCGCTTTTAGAAAACAAGGGTTTTTTAAACTTTCGTCAAATATGAATCGAGACTATACATTGCCATTTAACAGTAAAGTTAAACAAAATGAAGACAACTTCTAGGAGCTCTTTAACCCTATGCACCAAAGTTTAATGAAAACGTTTATCTATTTTTACGAAACTATTTTTTATGATATTTCAAAACCGCTTGTAGCCTTTTTCGTCCAACAGGAATCGATGTTCATTAAAACTCTTAATTTTAAGTTTCATGATTCTAATACCCTAATTTGATCACTTTTAGAAAATCTTTATCGTTTGCCTTATTTTCTGAAATCGTTTTTTTCCTGTCGTAAATCAAATCAAGCATTCAAAAATGTGTCGGGGCTATCCATGGGCATGTGAACTGTCTAAATAACCCCAAACACCCATCATCACATATTTCACTGTTACGGGGGCCTAAACCAGATTTCGATTCGATATCGCTTTAAGGCCCGATGTTTACATATATACAAAAATGGCCTATTGCCGTGATTACATACACCAAAAATTATCCATTTTCGGAATTTGATCACACGAATCTCATTCCTAGGCTCACAATCCCCAACATCAACACACAACCATACAAGATAAAGCTTAACAACACTAGATTTATTTCTACACCACGAGGACCTAAAATTACAATTTAAAACTATGAACAACGCATTAACACAATGAACTACATATCACCGTACGGATGTCATCGGGACATTAGGAGGAAATCTTGTTCCGACGGAACCCTCACTAATAATCCATAATCCACGGATCCTCAATAATATACCAAAATATTACATCCAAATAACTCAACAATAAAAGATTATGATAATGAAATAAGCTAAAACTTAAAGGAAAACACCATTTTTCACCTTGCAATACGCCAATAAACGCTTTATATTTCACTATCGAGCAAATAACACGAGAATACCTAAGTATTTGAGTAAGAAAAATTAATTTCTCACTATTTTTGGGCCAACCCGAGCCTCTCTCTCTCAAACACTCGCCTTTTCTCTCTCTATATTTGCTTCAAAATTTCTTCTTCTTCTCTCGACCGATCAAAAATGGCGTTGTATAGGTGACTGAGGGCAGCCGCAGGTGCATCTACGGCTGACCGTAGATGCATCTGCAGCTGCCTGCTATAGCCGTCTGAGCCGTCGCCTCGGCTGCCGTGTGTTTCCTCAAGCCACAAAAAAGGCCACATGTCGTTAGCCGCAGATGCATATGCGGCTGCCCGATTTACTTTTCTCGATTTCCGTGTCATGCAGTCTTAAATCAAATTTTTTTGCTGCATTATTTCAGAAGGCTGTTCCTTGATGTATAAATTGCTCTTTGTGCTTGGCTTCCAGGGGGCGCTGCCCCTTTACATCACCGGGGAGCGAGACCCCCGACTACCGTAAGCGTAGTGGCCATTCGTCGTCTTTGGCGATCAATTCAGGTTTTTCTGGATCGACTGTTTGCCTTGCCTCAAGTAACCTGATGCTCGTTGTTTGTTGTGGCAGATTCGACCGCAAGTCATTGCGGTGGCTTCGTGTTGGGGTCCACCTTTCTTTTCGTATGTCGGGTCAAGTGACGATTTTGCCCTCCTGTCAGAGTTAGTGCAAAAGTGCAAAATTTGGGTGTCTACACACCTATTGGAGCTTCGTGGAGAGGAGGGTTCGTTAACTACTATTGATGGAGGAAAGCAGACAGATACCCCTCAGAGTCGACCTCAGTCAGAGCAAAGATGGATAATGATATCAAAATTTAATCGTCAATACCAATCTCAAGGTCAAATGAGGATCTTAGACGGGTTGGTCAGGATAGTACGGAAGGTCAATACCAGCCTCAGAGTCATATGAGACATCCTGAACGGGTCGGTCAGGATAATAGGCAAGGTCAACATCAGTCTCAGGGTTATATGAGGCATCCTTGTCGGGTCGGTCAGGGTTGGTTTGGAAGGAATGAGATAGCCCAAATCTCTGAGCCGTCTTTCCCAGGGAAGGGCTCGATCTCCAATTGAAAGAAGGGGTCATGATGGTCCAAGGACGGAATCGGGTCAGGAAGAGCATCGGATAGTTCCTTACGTACCTATTCCTAACCTTGTCAGTGAAAGAGTGTCATACTTGGAAAGGAGACTGGCAGGAGTAGAGGCAAGACCGACGGCAGGGTCCGAACCGGAGGCGTCTAGGCCTATGCCTTTGGATCCAAAGCCTCCAATATCGACGACTATTGAACAGGAGAAAGCCGACCTAAAGAAGAAGCTGCCACCTTTGGAAATTTATGATGGCTTAGGTGACCCGTATGATCATACCATTTCATATGAACGGGTGATGAAGTACTATAATCACTCGAAAGCTGTAATGTGCCAGATCTTCGCGATGACTCTTAAAAAAGGTGCTAAGCAGTGGATGATGTCATTACCTCCAAATTGTATCAGTTCGTGGGCAGAGTTGTGTGGGCGATTTCATGAATGATTTATAAGTAATAAAATGAGGGGCAAAGTGATTGCGTCTTTGATGCTGATCAAGCAGAAGCCGGGGAGTCATTAAGCCAGTACGTGTAAAGATTTTGGGATGCGGTAGAAACGATCACCGACCTCAACATGTTAAAGGCGTTGAGATTTTTTACTAATGTCACTCGAAACAAAAAGGTGATAAAAGATGTGATGTTCAATATTTCGAATGACCTCTTAGACGCCTATGAATGAACTGAGAAGTTCATCTCGATTGAGGTGATACAGGTGAGCCACATGATAGAGCTTTATTTATCATTGCACAGGTCGACCCGATAGGCATGAAGAGGATCATGATCGACAACGTCGTCGGTAGATGTACTTTATAGCCATGCTTATCAGATGATGGATCACTAAGGCGTAAAGCTAGAAGTGGGTATGGAGTCACCTTTGTATGGATTTGGCAATGAAGCTGTACCGGTGGTTGGAATGTTGGAGCTTCCTGTGGTGTTTGGGACGGTTCCTCGTCAGATGAAGGTAATAGTGAAATGTTTTGTTGCACAAGTCGATTTAGCCTATAATGTCATTCTAGGTTGAACGACATTGTCTGCTTTAAATGTTGTCACATCTATCCTTCACTTCAAGATCAAGTTTTTGACGCCGGCTGGGGTCGACGAAGTGAAAGGAGATATAGTTATTGCTCGGAGGTGTTATCGTCATGTTGTGAAGTCATATGAAGTTGGGGTTAATAGGCAGAGGCAGACCATTACTGTTGATATGGACCAAAGATTATTTTATATGAAGTTAGGCTGAACTCTTTTTACATACTATGATGGTCCTGGACCACGGTCAACCCATTCAAGTATTCTTATCTTTGAGGCAGTTTGGGTTAGTAGGAGAAGATATTATTTTCTCACTTGATAAAGTTGATGAGACTCCAAACAATGGAAGTAAGAGTATATACACAAAACGTCAACAAGTGAACCAGGTAATATTTTTACATGCAAACTGAGATATCAAATATCGTATATCTATTCCAACATTATTTTGGCTCTCCATTGTGACGTTTATCACATGTTCTTACTCTTACATAGGAGCATTCCCGAACGGTCCAAGCCGTGACCCGGTCTGTGGGGAGTTAACGGGTTCTTCTGAGTGCATGAATCTTGTTGTTGGGTGATTTTGGCTGGAGAAAGATTCACATGCCAACAGTCACCGTCATGAACCTCAGCCGTGCCACCTTCACGCACTACGATAGCTCCCTCCAGCTCGCCTACTCCGACTACCCTATTAGATTCGTCTTCATTCCGGCCAGTTTTAAATTTATGAGGTTCAAGTCCAAAACCTCTAAATTGGGCAAACGTAACAGTGATGTAGGACTAGAGCCTTTGAGGACATTGTGGAAAAAATTAAGGGTTTTAAGCTGGTCTAAATTGCTAATTGATTCAAATAGCTTACCCATATATACTTCCAGTATACCCATCACAGGAAAACAATCTTAAATACAAAAAAAAAAAAAAAAAAGAAAGAAAATGGCCAAGTGAAATCAACCATAAATCAATATTGAAACTTTAACCATCTTGTTTCAGAACAAAAGAAAATCAAAAAAAGAAAAAAAAAATTGGGGATTTGTTGGAACAAAATTGAATATACAGAAAGACAAATATTGGGTCTTGATCACCTGTATACACACTTTGTAGGTTCAAGATTTTTGTTCCCCCTTCAACTTTTAGTTCTTACAATTAAGCAAAATAAAACACAGAGAGAGAGAGAAATGATAGAAAGAAAAAAAGGAGCGATAGTCCCTGATAATAATTTTAGCTTTGGGTTTCACAGCACCCCATAAATGTAGTCTTTACAAGAGAAAATGCAAAGAAAGAGGAGCGATGAAGGAGATGAATTGAAAAATATTTTATTTAAAATATTTAGACGATTTTACCCCTAAATCATGTATTGTTTGAAGTGAAAATCGGGAGTCCTGGACAAGGGTGACTGGTAAAATATTTGGTGTAACTTAATATGAAAAATAGAAGTTTGGAGTACAAGTGCATACCTTATAAAGTTTGGGGTGTGACAGGTGTCTGACATTTGAAAAATTCAATGACTGAGAACATAAGACACTTGAATTTAAGGAGGGTCAATATCTCATCTTAAAATTCCTACATTATTTCGGCTGGAATAAGAGAGGAAAGGATGATGAATTCTTGTCCCTTGGTTAATTCATTTATATTCTACTTTCCCTTTGAACAAAAGTTAGGTTAATCCTCTTAGGTAATGCACGCGTTCAAGTAGAAGACTTACTAGCATTTTTCACTTGATTTCATCTTTCGCCCACATGTTAAATTCAATGTTGAATTGAGTTTTGTTTCCAAGTTGGCTTACCTGAATGCTAGGTGAGAGAATGAGAATTTCATATCTTATTTTTCCATGAGGGTTAGCCAAATATTGAGCGGTACAACAGAGTAATTTTTGCAAAGAACACTTACTAATATATATATATATATATATATATATATATATATATATATATATATATATATGTTTGTGTGTGTGTGTGTGTGTGTGTGTGTGTGGGTAATGTTCCATAGTGAACATTAGCTATATCCACTGTTCTAGCAAACACATCTGAAACCGTTGAAATAATGATCAAATGATATTGATATTGTCCCAGCCGCTAAGTTAATGGATAGGGAAAAAAAATATCAATGTCGCTAACTTAGCTAACTGGTGGGAGAAAAAAAATAGGTACAACAAGTAAGTTAACGGGTAGAGGAAAAAAAATTAAATCTTATGTGCCGCTAACTTAGTTAACGGGTGGGATAAAAAAAATAAAATAAAATTACAACCATTTGATAACTAAGTTAACGGGTGGGAGAAAAAAAATAATAATAATTTTCATGTGTCGCTAACTAAGTTAACGGATGGGAGGAAAAAAAAATTAAATCTCATGTGCCACTAACTATATTAATAGGTTGCACACAAAATAAAAAAAAATTAATGCTAACACCTAGTTAAGGGGTTGCACAAAAAAAATAAAAATGACTACACTAGCCGCTAGCTTAAATAGCGGCGAACTAGGAAATCAAACAAATTATCCTTCCACCTCGTATGCCGTTAACTTACAAATTTTTTTTTTACTGCAAACTAAGTTAACGGGCTGCAAAAAAATAATAATATTTTTTTATGAAACACAACCAGTTAGGTAATTACTAGATCTCCTACTAACTGTATACAGTCCCTTATGCAAGTTTCCTAACAAAATCGCACCCAAAGCATATGTTACGTAAACTTTTATATTAGCAATAAAATATATTTTATAGCTAATATAAAATATATTTTTCATAAAATATATTGTTCATAAAAGTTTTTTTATTTTTTTTTGTGTGCAACACGTTAAGTTAGTTAGCAGTAATTTTTTTTTTTTGTAAGTTAACGGCACACGAGGTGGAAGGATAATTTGTTTGATTTCCTAGCATGCCGCTATCTAAGCTAGCGGCTAGTGTAATAATATTTTTTTTGTGCTACCCCTTAACTAGGTGTTAGCAGTAATTTTTTTTTTTTGCAACCCGTTAACTTAGTAAGCAGCACATGAGATTTAATTTTATTTTTTTTCAACCCGTTAACTTAGTTAGCGGCACATGAGAATTAATTTATTTTTTCTCCCACCCGTTAACTTAGTTATCAAATGGTTGTAATTTTTTTATTTTTTATCCCACCCGTTAACTAAGTTAGCGGCGCATGAGATTCCCCCCCCCCCCCCCCCCCCCCTACCCGTTAACTTACTTGATGTGCCTATTTTTTTTTCTTCCACCTGTTAACTAAGTTAGCGGCATTGATATTTTTTTTTCTTTCCTTATCCGTTAACTTAGTTAGCGGCTAAGACAATATCAATACCATTTGATTATTATTTCAACGATTTTAGATGCATTTACTGAAATAGTAGATATAACTAATGTTTTCTATGAATCATTTTTTTCTATATATATATATATATATATATATATATGAAAGTGATTTTTGGAGTATTTAAAAACATTTGAGAGATTAGAGTTTTTCCTTACCTTATAAAATGTCACTATATGAATTTACTTTTCTAACACTTGACATTAAAGTATCAAGGTCATGTTAAAGATAAAATTCAATAGTTTAGAATACTTGGTCAAAATGATTTAAAATAAGAAAGTTAAAAACCAATATAATATTTTCAATAAAATTTCTATGGAGAGGATTCTAATTTGTTTTTCTATTTTTCTTAAAACAATTTACGAGCTATGTATTTGTTACTTACCCTGAAAACAATAACGCCTATAAACCTAAGGATTGAAAGACTAATATTATAGCTCTTCTTTCTCATTCTCTCCCCCTCTCTATCTCTCTTTTTCAGATTTAGGGAGAGTCATTTATTTATATTAAAGAGACCCTCTTCTAAATCTTTTTTGACATTATTTCGTTTAGTTACTTTTGCTTGACCTTTTATAAGGTTCTATTTCTCGTAGTTTGAATTTTTTTCAATCTATCATAATTAACTTTATTTTCCTATTTTGGGATTTTCTCATTTTGTGGAGTCTATTTTTAGATTTATGATCTCTCCGTGTAGAAAATTTGATTTGTATTTATCGGTAAATACAAATCCATTCAAATTTGCTCTTATTGAAAAAAAAATGCTCAAGTCAGTTATTTTTATACATTTTTTCAAAATCTATATATTCCCGAGTCTTAATTTGGTAGAGGATGAGGTATCAACTCGACTTTAGTATTTTTATAGTTTGATTCATTTATCAACGTGAATTATTCACTCTTCATATTTAAGGACCTTTTAAAAAAAAGACTAGCATTATAGTTGAGTGGGGGGATAGGAAATTCTTTGAAACAATTTTTTCTCCGACTTCGAGGTGAAAGGATGGCAATGGGGCTAGGCGGGGTGAGTTTATTAGTCCACATCCCCTTCTCCAATTACAAAAAAAAAAAAATTGTGTCCCCGCATCATCCCCACTAGGGTGAAAGTAGCCTCACAGTTTTTAGTCTCAAATATTTCCTGTCTGTGTTAATTACAATGTTTTGCGCATGTATCAGACTAACTCCAGGCCC
This sequence comes from Hedera helix, assembly GCA_947179155.2. NCBI lineage: Eukaryota > Viridiplantae > Streptophyta > Magnoliopsida > Apiales > Araliaceae > Hedera > Hedera helix. The sequence goes on from OX359278.1 coordinate 12,320,464, forward strand.
TCGTCAAGAAATTGAATAAACATAGTAGCATTTGTTTGTCTCACTCATCAATTTTTGTCAATCTTTCTTAAAATTATCTAGTTTTCACCATCCATGTTATAAAGTATGTAAAGTATAACCACTAAATTCATAAAAAAAAAAAAATAGTAAAAATATATTCATATCATGTACATATTAATTGTAAATAAGTAGTAATATATGACAAAATTATACATAATAAAAAAATAAATTATTATATAATGCAATGGGGTTGGGGGATGGGACGTGGAGACTAAGCCTCTAAACACCCAGTTTCACATTGGTTATATATGGAATATTTGGATGTGTATATAAGAATTTAAGCTGCTATTATTAATACCTTCAGTCATTATTTTTTGAGTAAGTTTGTAATGGGCTAAGATGACCAAAAAATATATTATTGAGACAACGCATTGAACCTTATTCTATTATAATTTAATTCAGATTTAGGCCCTCCACACCTCGGTCAATGGTCAAAAAAACCCAATCCGTCAAGGTGAGGCCAGGATGGATCTTCTCAAGGCAGTTGACCCTAGGAGAAGTGATAAGAGGAGATTTATAATTCTGATTAAATACCTAACGTGTTAAACCTAGAAAATGATCGTGGGCCAATATGTCCATTCGCAGCAAATCTTCGCAGCAGTTTCCCTTCACTATTATTCTATTATCCAGAAAATCTACACCAATTACTCATCCTATGATCAGTCAAATGGTTCAAAAATTGATTCGTCAACGCTCTCTTGTGCTTTTTGTGAATTCCACCTTCCCCAAAACTCGGCATGAATTTTCGATGAACCTCACTCATTACATACAATTATTAGCCTGCTTGCAAATGATTTTTTTGAATATATTTATACTAGTGCACTAGATATCCCCTTGAGATAATAAGCTCGAGATAGATTTTATGCATATTAGAAACAGTGTCAACATTCGAGTTATTGTAATTTACCAAAAGACTTTCAGAACATGGTTATAAATTTCCCCTTTGTTTTTTCAGCTTAGCCCTTTATTTGATTGATTTAAGTTATTGTTATCATCCCAGACTCGTAGTATTGACCTTTCACAAGCTATTCCGGTTCACCGCTAGATCTCTGCCGCCAATAATAGTTCACAATAAACTTGAATACGTGTACAGAAATAGCTTATATATAGACGACGCATCTAGACTGAGAAACAAAAATTATATGGCCAAGTTAATTGAATATTCTTCTAAATAATTGTCCTACGCATGTTTTCTGAACATGGGTTGGCTCCATACATGTGTGAGAGCATTTGTAATCATAATCGTGATGCTATTTATATATATCTTGCAATAGAATTCGAGGCAGGATTGAACAACTAGCTTCTCTAGAACACCCTGATAAGGTTATCTTGTCTAGCTACTACTCATGCCCCAATTCCGATTAATCTAAGCTGCCAAAGATAAATTGTCGTCAAAATTATGCTTTGGCTATAAGCCTATAACTTGTGAAAAGAATAACATAACAACTCAAACCAAAATTACTTACTATATTGTTTTGAGGCTGCCTCCAATAGAATCCTTGAAGAACAACAGGTAGGATATTGCAGCTATAAGAACATACATCAGCAAGGCATTGGTTCCCATCCACTCCAGCACTAAACTTGGGCGCTTATATTCATACACATCAACCTGAAATATGATAAGCACATATCATATATATATGTATATATGCGTGTGTATATGTATATATAGAGAGAGCTATCCATTGTAAATGGTTGCTATAAGACCTAACATGACCATCACATTTTGCATCGTTCATTCATTGTAAGATTTAACAACTATTTAAAAATACAACTCCCTTACCGTGACATTTTAGTGTTGCGGTAGGAAGTTTTTTTTTTTAAATTGCGACCGTAGTATTTATAAATGGATGGTACAGATATGGTGGTCAGAAATAGATCCATAGCCACCAATGCCCAAGATCAGTTGTCCTAGAAAATTATTAAGAAAATTTGTTAAAGGGACGATGGTTCACGTCTAACCAATGTATATATTCCACAAAAGAGAATGCCAGCAGCACCAGTAGTAACACATATGTAACCGACTGTGTAAAGAGCCTTGTTTACATGCATCCCTATGATACCGGTAGCAAACATGTTAGTTATATAAGTGTGACTACGCAACTAGATTGAATCTATAAAAACAGTAGACATACAAACAATTGGTTCTTTAACTAGTAAAAAGAATGGATGGTGCAAAGGATATTTTCTTACCAAATAAGTGAAACGAAACACCAAACACGACAAGATAGCATGATGTGATCATCCAATGCAAAATTCTAGCCCGGTGAGTCTGCATGAATTAGCTGAATTAGAGTATGTATGTATACATAGTTCTCATTTTTAATAACACCATTTTGTTCATGACAAGGTTAATTACTAACTCTTACCTTGAAATGGACGATAATGTGCCCATAATGCAAACCTATCAAGCAAGTGACTATAGCCATCACAGAACTACAAACACCAAGAATGAGGGTGAACAGAAATTCGGGTAATTCAAAAGCACTGAAAACCCTGCTAAAATTAATCTGGAAATTTTCTTCTAAACACAAAGCATCATTTTTCTCCACTTTCTGAGATTTTGATACAATAAAAAGTCAGACAGCAACACCGGAATTTCTTCAGTATGTTTAAAGATGTAAAAGACCACCTACTGACTCAGGACTTTGGTCTCTATGAAGAAATCCCTCAAGGCATACATATATTTATCCTGATACATTTGTATATTGTGTCGCTTCATATATTGCCTATAATTGATACGAATAAACCATTCAATGAAAGAGGAAGTTTTGATAAATAAACCTTAGGATTCCTTCAGGATCAAAAGGGGCTTGACACCATGAAGGAGCATCAAAAGGAAGTGGACCATAATCTGGGGAATTGATACTACATTGCTGATAAAGAAGAACTAACAGATTAGAGAACAAGGAATGCCAAAACGCTGTTTAGACTTGCTGAACCTAGAATTATTGGTAAACATGAGTACCGTGGTTCTCCCATAGACTGGTTTTCTGTATAAGTGTTGAATTCCCAATATTTTACGGTCTATCATTCCAACAGCATTACAGGCTGGTCCAGTGTCTCCCCGCACTCCACATTTCACCTGTAAAAGGTTAAAAATATGCAAAGCTACTATTCTACAACAATTTTCGAAATGAGAGATCATCCCCCAAATAGTTGAAGTCATATAATTAAAGCAAAAACAAAAGTCAGATGCTTACTGAGAATATCTTCGGTGACTAAGAAAACTTTGCTGGAATTTGATATTCCCAATCAGGAACATATAGGCCATACAATATGGAAAGGTACAAGGCAGTAAGAACCAGTGCCACGCCCCTGGAGAATCAAAAAGAAATAACAAGGTGGCAAAAGATTTTGAACTGTATATATCTACCAAGGAGCAAGAAACAAAAGCATCATTCACAAATCCATATAATAATTGAGAAAAAGGAAATTAATTTGGTGACGGCATAACCAAAACATTAGACCTCTTCCACCAGTTCTTTTATTGTTATTATTATCACTTGGACCTCATACCATCTATTTTGAACTTCGAAGGGTACTCTATGAAGACCCGTGACATACCAAATTTTGAGCCCTTAAATTTTGGATTTCCCGTAAACAAGGTTTTTAAAGTATGACGTCGTCTAGCTGATGTTGCTCCATTAAGCTTACTTCTTAGATTTGAAAAATGAATGAGCCAAAAACTCGTTTACGAATATTTACTGGAGTTGCAACATCCTTGTCATAGTTCAAGGCAGCCATAAACAATCTGCCATCAGCTCCCTGGAGAGATGGTTTGAGTTCCTTGGCTTGATGGAATGGTAACAAAATCAATCAGGATAGAAGTAGGTAAGGCACAATCACCAATCAAAGGTGGTACCTTCTGGGGGGACTAAACACTTGTACTCCCAAGAGTTTGCCATTCAAATGCACAGAATATCCTGGCTATCTACTCCACCCATTCCCATTTCTATATAAAAAAAAATACATTCCTTGCAACTGGGCACTGCAAAATATGGATTTAGTTGGTTATGGTTTTCACAATGGGGGTTATGTGTCCATTAAGAACTAAAACCACGTTACCCATTTTGAATATTGGTAATATGGCTTGGGCCCATATGATTATGGATCTAATCCAGGTCAACCCATAGTTTCATTTTATAAATTAGTATTATTATGGTAATCAGTTGAAAACAACAATCACATGGCCACTGTTCTGTTGGATTTTTTAATCCATGATTAGGTATTTTGAGTATTTTGATTACTTATTTTAGTTTGCAACCCTTTTCCAGACCCATTCATTGGTAAATGCTGATTCAGGTCAATGTTTTTCAAACATAACTAACCAGCTTCCCAGAAAATACAGTTAATTGGCTATGGTCTTCCGTAAAGAAGTCAGTCTTCCTAAAAGTGTCCAATATTTCTTAGCAAATTTTATCACCACTAGATTCTCCATTTCCAAATAATAATAATAATAATAATATGATGATATTCACTACTCAGAGATCACCATGAAACATGTTATAATAATTTAGAGACCCACAGATGACCAATGAATGGCCTTTTGACTTCACCAATACTCCATATATGAAAAGTGTTGTGGTTTTGTATATTGCTGTAGTCAACTTTCATGACGCATGCAATTTGCCAATGTATTTATTTAAGCTGTGAAAAACCTTGTCTCCTGCCAATCTACATGTTGAAATTTCAAAGGAATTCACATATATATGGTTAGAAATTTTAGTATGAATATTGTTTTAGAATATGAAAACCTTGTACAATAATCTATACAAAGCCGCCACAACAACTCAGTGTATACTTCATTTGGCTCAAGCCTTGTTCTGCATTTTTTTCCAGAAAACATTATGTTCTTCTTAAGATACAACGGATTTAGTCCTTATAATTTTCATGTCAGAGTCAACTATCCAAAGTTCAATAAGTTTCAAACTCGATCAAAGAACGACTTAAAATAGATAATCTAAGTACTCACTGATCAAAGATGCAAACTGTTATTTATAATTAGGAAGTGAGTGATTCTCAACAACCACTCGGCCTTACATATTCCATCCGTTCCAAAATTAGAGATACAGTTTTATTAAAGCAAGAAAAATTTACTGCTCTAAGCATATCATGAGGGGTCAGTTTTAAGGTTTTCCATTATATATGTGTGAGGAGGGAGAGTATAGAGTCAGGCATGAGAATATATGAGACTTGCAAATGAACTGTGCACTATCCCCTTCTCAACTCCATAGACAAAAACTGGAAGTTCAGTACCATTTTTAGGAAACTCTTGACTAAACTCCTGGACAGCAAAATGGTCAGACAATCATATTTGGATAAATAAAGGCAATTTCATGTCCTGTGTACATAAAAAGAGTTGATTAGTCAACTGAATTGTAAATCCAACAGCTGAAAAATAATCAATTACCATATTTATTTGACTAGGAATGAGATTAGCACATCTCAACTGACTATCTTTATATCTTATTGTGATAATTAGTTATCGACTCTACTTCATGAGGATAATCTGTGACAACTGAAATTAATTTATATAATATTCATGACCAATCGCGATCATCATATGATAGACGTGGTCCTGTATACATTAATTTTTGCCTGTACCAATTAGTGGTGTCTTTACGCTTACAAAATGGGGCTCTTTACAGTCACCCCAACTAGTTTGAGTCTTTGAGAGAAAAGGCATTGTTAAGTTGGGTTGACCAAGTCTTGTGTTGAAAATTTTGAGTGATACTCATTAATTCTCTGCAAATAATAGCAAAAAAATATTCAAAGAATAACTCGGAATACTTTCTCCCGGAATTATTTGATTAATATTCAAATAGTTATGAGCTTAATAGCACTTTTGAGAAAAACCTCAGGAGCCTTTTTGATTCTCTTTCCTTCAGAACATCTCTTTATTGAAGGCTTTTTACAATACTTCAGTTGGAAATGGTACTAATAGTGTGTATGTGCAAGCACTTTGTAGAGGTGATGTCACCTCAAAAGTTTGTAATAACTGTGTTCAAAATGCAAGCTAAGAGATCATGAAGCAGTGCCCAAGGGAAGAGGCAATTATATGGTATGAATTTTGTCGAATTCAGTACTCATATAGTAATTTCTTCAGATCAAACGTTTATACTGGAAAATATCCAGACTCGGACTATGAGATGAAAAGAGTGTCCGAGCCTGCTCGTTTTCATGTCATTTGGAAGGATTTCTTGGAGAATCTAATAGTAAAGTTGCATTTGGCCCTTCTGCGCTCCTGTTTGCAACTGGCAAAATTTTCAGAATCTGAGACTATTTATGGGCTTGTGCAGTGCACAAGAGACATCTCGTGAGATATGAAAAAGTTGTTCAGACTCGGCCTTTGGAGATCTTGATGGATGCTGTGGCTCTCGTCAAGGTGGTACTATGTTTAGTAGAAGTTGTAAAATAAGGTTCGAACTGTACCAATTTTATAGTCGCCCAACTGCAAATAATGATAAGAAACTGCTCATTTTGCTGCCTTAATTATTCAAAGAGTAGACAAGGGGATCTAAGTAGAAGTAAAAGTATATAGTTTTGACTTCTGAAGCGGGGGATGAATCACAGATGAAAGTGGCTGTGATAGTTACCTGTGTATCATTATTTGTACTAGCAGTTCACATTGGTTGCTATGTGTTCTGTAAATGGCAGAGGAAGAAAAACAAAAAGGTAAATCCTTTGAAATTCTTTTGAGGGTATGTTTGGAACTTGAAAAACTTGAGGAAAGTGAAGGAAAAGGAAAAGGAAATGAATCTAAAAATTTATTCAAGCTGATTTAACCATTTATTATATTATGTTTTAACATTGTTCTTGATGTTAGAACTTTTAGAAGTACAGATAATTTGACTTATCTTCATTAAGATAGTTTTTTTCCATATTTCTATTTATTTTTCTTTTCCTCCATTATTCCCAAGTTCCAAACATACCCTAAGGCACAAATGTTCTGAACCGTAAGAGAACTTCATCACTCAATCTTTCTCATGTCCCTTGTAGAGGAGGAGAAAAACCAAACTGAATTGTCAGATAACTTGGCTGGCTACGACCAGCTCAGGATTGCCATTTAGTGACCTCTTAGGAACTGTCTTTCTTAGGTATCATAAAGGCAGGCTACGAACAACTTTTTGGACTCCAATAAGCTCGGCTCCGCTCCATCCACATCACCATCACTTGTTTAAATAGTACATAATTCATCATAACTCATCTCCGATACTAGTTGTCAACTTTTTGGACTCCAATAAGCTCAACTTGCTTAAAGAGAGTACATAATCACCATAACTCATCTCCGATACTAGTTGTTAGAAATATTCGACCTATATATGGATTAAAGTCACATCTTGACCCAAAAAATTAATCTATTAGGTTTATGGTTCATTAGAGTATATATGTCCTCAATTTTTATCTTTATGTTTCGATGTAGGACTTTACTATCACGCGGTATCTCAGCATATTCCGATTGGCATTTCATCAGGGTACTACTAGCTAATGGGAAGCACATAGTGGTTAAAAGACTGTCGAGGAAGTTGTGACAAGGGACAGAAGAGTTCAAGAATCAGATCATACTAATAGCGCAACATCAACAAAGAAACCTTGTTAGACTCTGGGGTGGCAGCAATAGAGGGAGATGAAAAGTTGCTGATATATGAGTATACGTGCAATAAAAGCCTTGACATTTTCATATTTGGTTTGTTCCTAACTCAAAAATGTTCGTAAAATGGTAAGAATTAGGAAGTTAAACTGACCTCAGAAGCCTTTCATTTCATTTGCACGTTCAGATGCAAATAAACGATCTCAGCTTGATTGGGGTATACGCCTCAACATTATCAATGGGATTGCTCGAGGCCTTCTCTATCTTCATGAGGAATCGCGGCTTAAAATCATACACAGGGATCTAAAGCCTAGCAATATTTTACTGGACCATCAAATGGTCGCCAAGATATAAGATTTTGGAATGGCGAAGATTTTCTATGAGGACCAGAACATAGCCAACACAGAGAATTGTAGGAACATAGTAAGTATGCCAATTGCTATATAATTTTTTCCCAAGAACTTCATCAAGTTGAATGAGAATAAATTATATTCTAAATCTAATGTTTGAAACAGCAGATACATGGTTCCCGAGTATGCAATGGAAGGACTATTGTCTGTGAAATTTGATGTCATCAGATGCTCGAGATCATTAGTGGAAAAAGAAATAGTGGCTTTTACCTCACAGAACAAGCTCAAGCCCTCCTTGCATATGTAAGTTTGTATTTTTTTTCTCTCTCTCTAATTTGCTGAAGTTGGCATAATTAATCATTATATAAATTCATTAAACTTAATGATTAATTTATATAAGCTTATGTTTGAATTTGCCTGGTGCAAGCTCTTGTGGGCGATGTGTAATCGTGAGATTAATCTAATGTTCTACGAAATTCGGATACCCATGATTGCTAAAAGTAAATAAATTAAACTTTATTTCCTTGGAAATGTTTATATTGTAAAATACTAAAATGTGAATTGACGGGCATGGCGGCTGTTGAATGAAGGGAACGAATTGGAATTTGTGGATCCATTGTTGACATAATTTTGTTCCGTGGCAGAAGTTGTAAGATTCATACAGGTTGTCCTTTTTTGTGTCCAAATTCTGCATTTTCTGTAGGAAAGAAAGTTCGTCACATCGATCAGTCTTCATCCACAGATCCTTCTCTAAATCAGGTTACTGTCTCTAGTATATCACCAAGTTAATTAGAACCAACACTTGTGTCTGGTTTCGATGTCCGCAGATTCTTTCGTAAATTAGGTTATTGCCTCTAGTATATCACCATGCTATGTAACCTGCCATGAATCAGTATGTACGTGTGTACTCATGACGAAGCGTTGATGGTGATGTCGCTATCTATAAATTGGAGAGAATTTTTATTTTGTACCAAATGGAATAGAAATATGAAAGCTTAATTGTGTTTCTTTATTCTCTATGCAAAATAGTTTTAAACTGGTTAAGAAATTACGTAAGCATTGGATTGTTGCCAATAATTGGGTTGAAATGAGTCTTATCATTAATCAATCTTAATAAGTAACTATAGTACAATCACACTATTACAATATTGAAAATTATTCATATGCCAAGCTAATAGTCTACTAACTAGACTATAGTTAAAATGTGTCATTCGTGTCTAGTTGGAAATACAGTGCTGACTCGATAGATATAGCACAGTGTCGACTCGACATATATATAGCGCAGTGCCAATTTGACATATATAGCATAATTAGGAAAAATAAGTGCGACATCTGCTCTCTTTATAAGTTGCCATCATCAAGCCATCCGCTCCTACGCCTGCTACACAATTCGCATGCAACTTGTGCCATTTGCTATCCCACTTGGAGATCTTAAATCGGATGGTTGAGGTTATTTCAAATCGAAAAATCACTTTTCCTCGCGCCCGATCAGCCAAGAATTGCATCCAACGCCTGTTATTCACTGTCAGCGTGGTCCCACTCAACGTACCGAAAATCTCCGTAGAGTTTTTTGGCTCTTGATAAAATGGAAACAATACTGGCCGTCCACCAATTTTTTGATCATCATAAAAAGCAGCCACCTGCATTTCATCATAATAAATCCCAATCTTATGGTTGGAGTTACGGGCGGTTACATTGTAGGTCAGCTCTGCATTCTCGAAGCCATTGGCCTGGGCCAAGGCCGGAATAGAGAACTCATTGATGAAGAACCTGGGGCGGTGCGGGCGTAAACTTAGATATATAATAAATGCAATAATGCCTACAAAAAATAGAAGTCCGAGAAAAATTGTACAAATAAATTTTAAGACCCTTCTGGTTAAACTTTCATTCACCCGATGGGCGTAGTACCGGGCGGTGTGGTGCCGCTTTAACCGGCGGTTGTCCGGGGTGGTACTAATTGGTATATGATCTCTAGAAGCCATTTTTACAGGCAAGAAATGGAATTAGAAGGTGAAATTTTTGTTGTGGTATAATGAATAGAGACCATTTGAGAAGGTTGGTACTTTATATTAATGTGAATGTATATTAGGAAAAGTGTTACTAGATTGCTTGGGCATGAGGGGACATCAAAAGGGTCAAGAGTCTTTTGCATAGAGGAAGAAAGGAATAAACATAGCTTATTGTTGTATAAAGAAAGTATATGATGCTAGTCTTATTTGTACACGAGAGGTATATGTGTATAGAAGTTTCCTTTGATGGATGGAGAGTATAGAGTCACTCGGTTTCGAATTATAAAATTAATATCGATATTTTAAAAGTCAATTGCAAATAATTTCACACTCAAAATTGACATGAATTCATTTAGTTTATATCAATACAATTATAAATATTATAAACTACCTAAAAAGTACTACTAGTTATAGAATTTATTATTTTTAAAAGTTAAATAAATCACGTTAGTTTAATATTTAAAAATATCTCAAATAAGTTTTAGAAAATCAATATTAATTTTATAATTTAGAACAAGGAGAGTATTTTAGAACGAAATGATTAGATTAAAATTATTGTATAACTTGTCCTATACAAAACCAAATATTTGTAAATATGGGTCTACAAGAAATTATTAGTAGTACTTAAAGTACCCGAAAATTTTATACTTGAATTGTCCGGAAATGCATCACACTATTGTACAATACAGCACTGCTACTATTGTGATTCTTTCCGAGCAAATCTGATGTAAATTTTCGGGCACCACAGATTTTTCCGGAAAGCATTACCTTTTCTCCTGATTTTCTGAAACTACAGACTACTACACTGTGACGGATTGAACTCAGCCTCCTTTGCTGATGGTTCCAAGAATATTCACCAAGCCATCTCCTTTGCTGTTCATGTTGTCACATGAACAGGTTGCACCTAAGGTCAAATTTGTGCTTAAAAAAACGTTTTATTTTATTTTATTTTATATTATTTTTTGTGAAAGGAAAAATAATTCTGTAACTGAAACTGAAAATTAAAAGATACCCTCAAACCCAACTCTCTTAATGAAACTAACTATCTACCATACTACCTTTTCAAAACAAATGAATGTGCTTAAACTAAATGAATGTGATCTACAAGGGAGGTGCACATAAATAATACTACAATAACTTCTAAAAATATAAACCCTGCTCTCTGATGAATGCCACAATTAATTGCATATCTATCATATATGCAGCCCATGTGCACATAAATACTGAATCTATAATTTCATATGTTTGAGAAAAATTAATAGAAGTGTAAACCAAGAAAACCCGTCAGTTGATTGCGATTAAGAATCTAATATCTTCAAATTAATCGTTAGTTATATTAGTAACTCAATATATAATTAGCATCTCCGGGCAAGAGTACATAACCTTCTCATATGGCAGCTTTCCTATTAGCTTTTGCAACCTAATTTAGTAGCAGCTCAGTCTCTAGAGTTGCATTACTACAAAAAATTAATTTGACATTATAAAATCCGAGTTAGAGAAGAAATGCAAAGGGGTTGTTTCATGTGCAGACATTAGCCTTAGCCGGAGGCTCAGCTTAAGCTCTGCCTACAGAGCGAAGAGATGGGACAATTTCCAATTCAGGTGATGTTCATATATATGCCTACTTCTTCTTCATCTATCTGATAAACTGAAAGCTTTCCAGAACATTAATCTTATTTAGAGTACCTCACTACTTTACTAGATAACATATTTTGTGTACTATCAAAATATTGTCAAATCATTGCATTTTTTTTTTTTTTTTTTTGTTTTTTACGGAGGTTGACGTTGTCATTTAAAAGAAATACAATACGCGTTAGTCTGCTAGATCTTTTTTTTTTCTTTCCTTCTTTTTTTTTTAGTTTTTTGGCTGGTACTACATTATCCTTTTGTTACTTAATGGTTATTTGTCATTGAAATAGAGTTGTAAATTAATCGAGTTGCCTATGAGTCTATTTCAACTCGAGTTTGTTAATTAAACTCGATGATCTCAAAAAAACACTTTTACTGTTTAGTTAAATGAGTCGAGCTCGAACAATGACATGTCTGACCCGAGAACGGCTCGTTTAGTCTAAACTCAAATAAATCCAATGCTCTTGTTTAATATTTAATTAATTAATTTTTGTTTTTATAGTAGTGAAGTAAAACTAGCCAGCTTAAGTTGGATTAAGCTCGATTTGTTTACTAAGTGGGTCGAGTTCATACACCAAATTTCAAGTCTCGTTCAAAGTTTGACTCAACTCAACTCGATTCGTTTAACTTTTAAATGAGCTCAAAAATCTACATTAAATTGTTAATATGTTCTCAATGTGACATTGATTCTATTTTTAGATGCTCATGCAATTGGCTTTTGTCACTGTGGTTTCTTTGTTGATCGGCTCTACAACTTTAAGAAATCTGAAAAACCTGACCCAAATATGGATCCAATGCTTGTTAATTCACTCATGACGAACTGTCCCTTATCAGCGGCACAAAACTTAAACTCAAGCACTGACCCTAAGGTGTTCATGACTCAAAAAACTACTACACCATTTAAGCTAGACACTTATTTTTATCGCGGAGTGCTGGAAAAATCAGCAGTTCTTAACTTGGATCAAGAGCTGGGATTTGCAGATGTTACAAGAAAGATTGCTTCAAATTATGTAAAAAGGCCCAAGGTGTTTCGGAGGAATTGAATTTTGCTAAGGCCATGTTTTAACTGGGGAATATTGGTGTTAATTTTAAGTGGACGGGAGGGAGAAATTAGACTCAACTGCAGGAGATTTAACTAGCCAAATTTTCAACCATAAGACGAGAGAACGATTTTTTCTTTGTCGTCTTGCAATTACTATATTGTTTAATTTTTTTTTATAGGTAATCTTATAAAGAAAAGGAAAATGCTAAGAAGGTCCTCAATGCTACACTAGCTTTTGTTTCAAGATTTTTGTTTTTTTTTGTTTTGCATTTTGTAGTGTTGATATACTAATAAAGGAGTCATTAAAAAATAAAATGTTTTGCGGGTCAATACACATTTAAGTTGTCTTTGCAGTTATACCCTTCATAGTTTCATAAAGAAAAATTTCTATTTGAAAAAGTCAAATACAACTAAATCATAAAATTGAGTTATCCATCAGATTGGAAAAGAAAAAAATAATTAGCTAAAAGAATACATGGTATGACATACCATGCTTATCATAATATACATACATGCTTTTGAAGAAATAAATAAATTTAAAATAAAAACTATTGAAAGTTTTCATGGAATATGTGATTAAACATGTTTGTTAGATAAATTGAAGTATATAAAATAAAAATTGTGCATCATGACTCACCGACATAGGCGCCCCATTTGAGCACTATGCATGGACTCCTCGTGCGAAAATTTGATGACATATACGTCTCGCGAATTGGACCGCGCAGGGCCTCATCACTCGGCCACTCAAGCCTTATGGATTGGGTCATGAGGGACCTCACCACTTGGGCCTCGCAGATTGAGCCAAGTGGGACCTCATCACTCGACGACGTGAGTCTTGCGGATTCAATCACGCGAGGTCTCGCCACTCAGCCACTTGGACCTCGTGGACACGCAAGACCTCGCAGATTGAGCCACGCCATTTGGGCCATGCAAGGCCTCGTCACTCGGGTCTCGCGAATTGGGCCACACAGGGTCTTGCCATTCGGGCCTCATAGATTAAGCTACGCAAGGCCTCACCACTCAGCCATGCAGGGTCTCGCGGATTGAGTGACGCGGAGCCTCGTAGATTGAGTCACGTAAGGCCTCATCACTCGGCCACTCGATCTTCTCGAATTAAGCAACGCGGGGCCTCGCCACTTGGCCACACGAGCCTCGTAGATTGAGTCATGTAGGGCCTCGCCGCTCGACCACGTGGGCCTCGTAGATCCACACGGGGCCTCACACTCGATATAGTGAGCTTTATAGACTGAGCCACGTAGAGCCCGACGGGCTAGGCCATGCGAGCTACGTAAAATAATGTGCACATTTTAATAATAACCTCTCAAAAGTAACTTCTTGCTCTCGACCGTATAGGACTCAGATCGACCACTTGGACCTCGCGGGCCAAGCCATGTGGCCTCGCAGGTCCGGCCTCTCAAGCCTCTCTGGCTTGGCCATCTGGGAACCCCCTTTATTTGATATGATGATTTGAAAAAAATCTATAATTTGGACAAAACTGATATGATGACTTTAAAAAAAAATCAATAGTTTGGACAAAACAATGACCATGCATGTCGATTATAGGAAATAATTCCAAGAAAGGGAATGCATCCATGTGCATGCCTTACAGTTTTTTGATTAGGATACTGTACATGATATTTTTTTTATTATATATATACTCATTAACAGGAGAATAACTCTAAAGAAAAGAAATCCAAAGTATTTTAGTCGTTCAATTATTTTAGGGTGACTAAAAAACAGAATAAGATAATACAGTTATATATAAATACCTTTTACAATTTTACTATAAGTATATATAAATGTCTTTGCTTGTAAGAAATTATGTACATCGGAAATAAGAGCTTTGTACGAATAAAGGCTTACTTTATTACATAATTTTAATCACCAAAATTGAAGTTTATTAAATAAAAACAGTGAACAAATATTATCAGGTCAAGGTGGAGATATACTTTTTAGTCAATGTTGAGTATACAAGCAACCTTAAGCTCTTTCACTTCTTTGCCACGCTTTTATCTCTCCTTCAAATTCTGTGCCTATAACTCCCCCAGTTGAATTTACTGCAAAAATAATCGATTTGATGTTGTTTTACTATCCTTCTCATTTTCTTTAATTTCCGAAATCTCTAATCTTCTAGAAGTCTTTGCAGTAATGAATATGAATTGGATAAGATTTTTCATTATTGAAAAAGACGAGTGTCTTATGTATGTCCAATAAAACTACTTCTAAATAATTGAGAGCTTAATTTGTTATACTCGTATATATGTTGTCATATGATACACTCTTTCATTGAGGATTATTACTCCATCTCTATCTACAACTGCAATAATACACACATGTACACACACACACACACACACATATATGTATACATATATTTATATATGGAAGCTAATTCATAGTGATCAATCGCTGGCCAACAACTGATTTTTGGCTTCTACCGCAACATGCTATTATTGTGGCAGGTAAATTTTATAAAGAAATTGTCCCCTGCATTGTTTGCTGCAACAATATCATAATAACTGATTGTCACGAATGGTCACCCTTTATATATATGTGTGTGTATGTATATATATATATAGGGGCGGAGTAAGGAATTGAAATTAAGCTAAGCTAACTAAGCAAGACTATTCAAATTTAGAGTCACTTTGGGCTGGACTGGGCTGGACAAGATTTTCAAATTTAGAGTCACTTTGGGCTGGACTGGGCTGGACAAGATTATTTCAACTTATGGCTACTTAATTATATAGTATACTTAATATAAAAAAATAAAATTAGGGCGGGCTACAACCGGTAGAGCCGATTAGTAGCTCCGCTCCTATATATATATATATATATATATAGTTGTATAATTGTATGTCGGGCCATCTTTGTATACAAATATTATACAACCGAAACTCTCTTTTGTACAAATGAATCTCGTTTGTATATTATTGTCCAAATTAAATAAACAGGCTAATTTGAAATGTCTACAATCTAAATTGATTACACAGACATGTCATTGTAGTGATAGATACAACTCAATACACATAAACTCAAGCAAAGCCTCGGCAATCCAGAAGGGGCCAAACCGCTTATGATGGCTCTCTTGACGCAGGACATTATATATATATATATATATATATATATATATATATATATATATATATAGTTGTATAATTGTATGTCGGGCCATCTTTGTATACAAATATTATACAACCGAAACTCTCTTTTGTACAAATGAATCTCGTTTGTATATTATTGTCCAAATTAAATAAACAGGCTAATTTGAAATGTCTACAATCTAAATTGATTACAAAGATACGTCATTGTAGTGATAGATACAACTCAATACATATAAACTCAACCAAAGCCTCGCCAATTCAGAAGGGGCCAAACCGCTTGAGATGGCTCTCTTGACGCAGGACATTATATATATATATATATATAATTCCCGCATCTCTCTGTCTACATTTTCTTGAACTAAAATTTCTAAAAACTACCCAAACTTTGACTTAATGACCAAAAACACCAATAAATTCAACACTTTTTATCAATTTAACCAATATAGTATTTTTATTGCATGTAAATCATTGAACTCTTAAAAATTCTCTCAAAATACCTAAATTTGACTATATGTCAAACTATAGTTAATTACTAGTTTATGTGGCAGTTGAAGTGGAATTTAGAATAAATAAATAAAATAAAATATATTATTTTAAACATTATTATGTGTACTGTCCTATGTGGCAAAATATTACTAAATTAACAAAAAAATAAAAGAACTTGAAAATTTTAGTTCATTTAGATCGAAAAGTAATTAAATAAATTAAATAAAGACAAATATTAATTCAATTTTTTTTTTAAAAAGTCAAACAAATTAAACAAATGGCAAAATATTACTCAAACAAAAGAAAAAACATTTATTTAACAAAAGGTAGGGTAAAATATTAATTAAACCATGGACAAAATAATAATTTAAACATATTAAACAAAGGACAACATATTAATTAAACAAAGCGCAAAATAATAGTGTTGAGTTATAAAGTCCCATATCGGGCAATTAAGACTTGGAGGTTCAATATATAACTTGAGAGGTTATTCTACTCATCACCAATTAGTTTAATATGAGTTATATGCTTCAATATAGTATCAGAGTAAACACCATTCATGTGCAGCCCCAACGGCTCACATGCTCCAAGTCACCCAATCAAAATTATCCACGTATTTGGCTCAAAATTTGGACTTAGATACTTTTCAATAAATAGTAAAACAAAATATTACTCTAAAACAAATTTAACATGGACAATAAATTTGTAACTTATATATTGATAAGGTAAGAAAAAATAGGAAAACTTAAAAAGTAATTTTGCATAATAATTCATATTACAAATATTTAGACAAAAGTTATAATCACATAATACCGAAGTTCTTATATAAGAGAAAAATATTTATTGCAAATATATGATAAATAATACCAAAGTTTTTATATAAGAGAAATTTTTTTGTTAATACATTGCCCTTTGCTTAATATGTTTCAATTAATATTTTGCCCATGATTTAATTAATATTTTGTCCTTCGTTCAATAAATATTTTTTCTTTTATTTAATTTGTTTGACTAATATTTTGCCATTTGTTTGATTTTTTTTATAAAAAGTTTTTAATATTTTTCCATTTCTTTAATTACTTTTTATAGTAAATTAATTAGAATTTTCAAGTTCAAATACTTTTATTTTGAATAAGTATAATAATCATTAAAAAGTGGGGCATGATATTGAAATCTGTATCATACCCTATTTTTTAATAATTAAAATGGATATAGTGTTTAATTTTGTGTTTGAATGTTATGTATGTAGATTTGTCCTTTATTTTTTGTCAATTTAGCTATATTTTTGCCACATGGGAGAGTCTATATAATAATGTTAGATAATTTATTTCATTTTTTTATTTATTCTAAATTTCACTTCAACTGCCACATGAGTTATTAATTAATTATAGTTTGACATATGGTCAAATTTAAGTATTTTGAGAGAATTTTTAAGAGTTCAATGATTTAGATGCAATAAAAATACCATATTGGTTAAATTGATTAAAAAAAATGTAGAGTTTATTGATTTTTTTGATCATTAATACTTTTTAGGTTATTTATGATATTCATATTTGAATTAACATAAATCAAATTAATTTATGTCAATTTTAAATTTTAAAATATGTGAAATTGACTTTTAAAAAGTCAACAATAATTTTATATTATAATGACAATATAATATAAAATCATTTTCGTACTTATAATTTGAAATCCTTTTCATACTTATAATTTGAAACAGAAGTAGAATTGTATTATAATGACAATATTTCAATAACTAGTAATATATATGTATATGTATGTATATATTACATCTTATTGACCCCTAATAAAAATAATTATTCATAAATAATTGATTTATTAATTATTTTAAAAAA
Source organism: Hedera helix (assembly GCA_947179155.2). Taxonomy (NCBI): domain Eukaryota; kingdom Viridiplantae; phylum Streptophyta; class Magnoliopsida; order Apiales; family Araliaceae; genus Hedera; species Hedera helix. Next base: position 12,338,588 of record OX359278.1, read on the forward strand.
TAATATAAATTCAATTATTATTAAATTTAAGAATATTATATGGAGAGATATATGTATAGCAGGGGTAAGAGTGATATAGGTAGGGGTGTCAATTTTGTCCGATTTTTTCGGTTTTTTTGTTAACCGGACCGATCTGAATCGGTCCGTTCAGTATAAAATGAACTAGTTCAGTACAAGTTTCAATTCACCATTTTGAGATTCGGTATGTACTGGTTGTACCGGTTTTCTTAATTCTTATTTATTATTATTAATAAATAAATAATTAATAATAATAATAATAATAATAATAATAATAATAATAATAATAATAAATTTTGATAAAATCAAAATCGAACTAGTTTACCAGTATACCACACTAGTCCAACCGGTTCCAATTCTGGTATGAGAATTTTGATAATTTCGATACCGGTTCGGTTCAGTTCAGTACCGATCCGGTTCAGATCGAATGACCATCCCTAAATATAGGAGTTATAATTTTTTAATTTGACTCTGTATATTAAAAAATTTATAAAATTTTAGTAAAATCAATTTATGTATTACACTTTAAGTTTTTAAAATTTATCATACATTAAAAAATAAATAAATAATTCTTCAAAGGGGGTCAGTTGTTGACCCAAACTCCCTCCTACGTAACTTCGTCCCTGCCCTCTCCCTTCCTCTACAAATTACAAAAAGTTTTCTCTCTCCTCTCTCCCTCTAAATTTCAATGCACCACCTTCTCTTTTGTTCTTCATTTTTTCCTTTTATTTTCTCTCCAAAGTGGAGCCAAATGACGCAAAATCTAAACTGGGTGAGCATTGTTTGTCTGGGTTTATTTGTTATCTTCTTTTGATTTTGTTTTATCTTTAAATCTTAATTTTCAACTATTTTACAGGGAAATATAGATACTACACAGAAATTATCTGTTTCCAATCAAATAAACAGTAATTTGCACTACACAACTATCAAATCTGATAGCTTCACAGTGGACATGGACCCAGTGGATACTATCCAAAATTCAAGAATCATTGTGAGTTTTCCCCTTTCTCTTTTATTCATTCAAATTTTCTCCTTTTTGCTTATGCTCTGTTTCTTGTTCACGTTTAGCTTCTATGCTCTGTTTTTTTGTTCACTTTTAGCGTCAATGCTCTGTTTCTTGTTCACTTTTAGCTTCTATGCTCTGTTTTTTAATGCACTTTTAGCTTCAATGTTCTGTTCTTTGTTCACTTTTAGCTTCAATGCTCCGTTTTCATTCTGTTTCTTCTAAATCAGCTTGCTTTTTATCAAAAGAAAAGATATTTTTTTTTACCATTTATGATCACAAATAAGTAACAGTTCCTTGAAACTTTATGGCAATTACAAAAAGTGTAGAATTTCTTTTAAAGCATCATAATATAGTACTTATGTTTATCCAATTCTTACCTTTCCAAGAGTAATAAAAATATAATCGTCATCATCTAATGTCCATTAAGTTTTACCAGGTCTTTTTAACAAATTCTACTTTAAGTATCGCCTAATTTCCGAGCTTATAAAACTTGGGTACGTTCGTTTACCGGTATTTGTAACGGTAACGAGTAGTTTGTTTGGACCAAACATATTGTACCAGTTTTAGTGCGTGGCGTTTAAGTAAGCAAAACATAGTTGAAAAAATATTTATCCATTTTAAATTATAAGATTATTATTAATTTTTTAAAATTTAATTTTAAACATTTTAAAACTCAAAATTGACATATTTACGTTAATATAATTATAAATATAATAAATTACTTAAAAAATATTGTTAGTTGTAAGACTAAATATTTTCAACGTCAATTTTATATTGACTTTTATAAAATGAATAGCCATCATATAATTCAAATTAAAAAGAGTAACTGGCAAAATCGACACCGCCCCTGTTCATGGTGGTGCGACCTCCATTGTGGCTTGACATACAGTCTCCGCCGACACCGTTAGCCAAGGAACTATTTTGTCTGCAATGGGGACCAATCCATTAGTGAAAAGAGAGAAGTGATGAGAGAGACGGAGAAAGACAAGGAATATTTGTGACGAGATGAACAAACTCATTATCAAACGTTTGCTTTCCAGCCAATTGTTAAGCAAAATTTTGTTGTTAGCTTTATCTCTCCGTCGGCCAAATACCGTCCGTCAAATAATTGTGGGGACAGAAAAGAAAAGAAGTCAATGTTTTTAGAATAGGGCTATTTTGGTATTTAGAACCTTCCACAGTTTGTTGTAACCGGCCCTTGAACCCCTAACCAAGCTTTTTGGTGCTTTTGGTAGGGGTGTCCATCGGAATCGGTTTTTTTGGTTTTTTACCGAACCAATATCGGCGGTATCGGTTTTTTTCGGTTCGGTTTTTTTGTAATAATCGGTACCGGTAACGGTTTTGGGTTTTTATAAATTCGGTACATTTCGGTATACCGAAAAAATCGAAATAAATAATTATTATTATTTATAAATAATAATTATTATAAAAATAAATTAAATAATAATTATTATTTATAAATTATTATTATTATTTAAAAATAGGTAATTTTTAATTATTATTTATAAATTTTAATTATATATAATATATGCGGTTTTACCGAAAAATCGAACCGAAAAAACCGAATCGATTTTGTACCGAACCGGTACCGAATCGATAATTCGGTACCGGTATCGGTTCTTGGTTTAGCGGTATTTTCGGTTTGGTACCAGTTCGATTTTTTCGGTTCTGGTTCGGTTAAAAACCGATGAACACCCCTAGCTTTTGGTGTAGTGACCAAAACTACAAGGGAGAGCCAGTAGAACTTTCCACAGTTTAAGAGTCCGTTCAGTAATGACTTATTTTTTTGACTTAAAATTAAAATTTTAATATATTTATAAGTTAAAATTTTAGTATATTTATAAGTAAAAGTATTCGGCATTACTTTTACTTATAAGTCGAGAATTATAAATAATAATTGCGGATGTGTTCGGCTAATCATGACTTATAAGTTAAAATAAAATGTAAAGATTACTAAAATATCATTCAATAAGAAAAATATTAGAAAAATAAAAGAGAACATTTCTGTCATTTTATAGTTGTTGACCAACTTAAAAAAAATGACTTATAAGTCATTTTTTTTAAGCAACAAATAGTTAGTTATTTTTTTTTACCCTTTTTTAACTTATAAGTAAATAAAAGTTGATCCCGAACGGCTTTTTTTGACTTTAACTAGTTATAAGTTGAGTTGATTAACTTATAAGTAGATCTCGAATAACCTCTAATTTGTGTCTTCCTTATAATTATTATGCGGATGGTGATTAATTTGGACCACTTAGTATTATATAGTTTAGTTTTATTTGTAGAAATGATAATAGAGTTGCTCAAGAATTAGCGGAACTTGCCCAATCGATTGAGTTTCAATTCTTAAATTATGACTTGTTGGTTATCTAGTATTTTGCACATTAAACTTTAATACTATGTAAAATCCCAAATATACATACCTCTATATAGTATCCATTTGTAGGATCATTTAGATTATGAAAGATTTCAGTAGTATTAGCATTAATTTTTTATTTCACAATATTAATACTCCATTTTAAATGTTATTAATATCTATAAACAAAGGTTAGAAATATGTTAATTTATATTGTTCATATTTTCAATTTTTTAATTTTTATTTGTATTTTGAATTCTGATTGTTGTACAAAAAAAAATATTTGTACAACTCTTGAAAAGAAAGATAGACCAATTATATATTTGTTATTATTGTATGATTTAACGTATGGATAAATTTGAAAGAGTTTTATTTTTACTAAAATTAATGTATGTGATTATAGTACAATAATTGTAATAATATTAGGATAGACATATTGTAATCGAAAGGATTGAATCATTATAGGAGAATGGTAACGTGTGGACAAAATTAGAGTATTAATTTTTCGGACAAAATTTATTGCACCCAATCGCATCTACTGTCAAAATTTATTGCGGCCCAAAAAAAACTACCAAACCAACAATTTCCCTCATTTTGTCTTTATATATAGTAAATAGATGTTAATCAAAACTCTGACTCCTGCTCTCTTTGTAATGTTAATCAAAAGTAGATTTTTTGAGTGAGAAATTAAGTAATATAGAATCGGATATGCATGAATCTGTATTCATTGAAGTTAAGCATGAATTGATTATTGATGGAAATTAATCAAAAAATAAAAATAAAAAATGATCGACTCAATATATGCTTCTTTTTATTTTTTTTTATATATAATTTTTTTTTGGATAACTTTGTGCTGCACAAAATACAATTAACTTATTACCAATAGTCAATTCACCCTTAACTATATTGAATCCTAATGTGATATAGATACGTGAAAAACGTGCTGTCGTTCTTTTTTTGTTTCAATAATCCATATGCACGTGTTGTTCTATTATGAGAAACATTGGCAATGGGTTCTAATTTTAGTTATCTATGAATAGTTATAATTTCGATAGTATTATTAAAGTTGCAGCTGCTTTGGTAGGGACTGCCGGATTCGGAACTATCCCAAATTAAAGATCCGCCGTGAATTTTCCCCGTTCTCTTTTGTTCTTCCAACTTTTATCTTCTTGCTTATGCTCTGTTTTTTGTTCACTTTTAGCTTCTATCCTCTGTTTTTTGCTCGCTTCAATGCTCTGTTTCTTGTTCACTTTCAGTAGGCCTAGCAATTTCAGCCAAATTCAACGGGCCTACTCAATCTCGACCCTCTCACCTTGTCTCCGACCCGATTATATATATATATATATAAATAAGTTATTTCATTATAAATTCATAACATTTGTAATATAATCTGTTGTTAGTAATAGAAATATTATATGTTATTTGATTTGAATTAGAATTAATTGTACAAAGTAATAAAAAAAATTTAGAAAAATTTAATTTGAGAAAAAAAGGAAAAAATTGAGTAAATCCGGAGGGGAGAGTATGGGATTCTGTTTTCAGGTCAGGTTCGGGGGAGATCTACATATTGGCGGGACGGGTATGGGAAAGGATCCCTGGACCATACCCATCTTATTGTCAAGTCTAACTTTTACTCCCTCATTTTCATTATATACGATTTTTTAGAATATTTTTTTTCTCATAATATAAGACGTTTTATATATATTTAAATTTTTTTTTTTTAATCTTTTTCTACTTTGCCCCTATAAGATTTCATCAAGATGGAGTAATTGAGAGATAGGTGAGTAATTAATTTGTGCATGGACAATAATGAAATTTCAAACTAACATTAATTACCTAACATTAATATTAAGAAATTTTTTTAATGCATGATTATGTCTTGAACATCGTATATAATAAAAAGGAGGGAGTAGCTTCTATGCTCTGTTTTTCATTTCATTTCTTCTAAATTAGCTAATTTTCCATCAAAAGAAAAGATTTTTTTTTTCCTTTTACGAACACAATTAAGTAACAGGTGCTTGAAACTTTATGGCAAATACAATCAAAATGTGGAATTTCTTTTAAAGCATCGTAAAATAGTACTTATGTTTATCCAATTCTTACCTTTCCAAAAGTAATACAAACATAATCATCATCATCGTCTAATGTCCACTAAGTTTTACCTTCATTTTAAAACAAATTATACTTAAAGTATTAGCCTAATTTTCAAGCTTTATAGAACTAATGGTATATTCGTTTACCAACATTTGCAATGATATCGACTACTTTGTTTGGACCAAACACAACATATCAATTTGTATGTTAAATAAATTATATTTTAAATAAACGGTTTATAAATGAACAACTATTGTATACAATAATATTTTTTTATTTGTAATTATTATTTTTTTTATTTTATGAGAAGTTGCTGAGGAACCATTCAAGAAAAGGATCAGAGAGAAGCCGTGAGAAGAAGATGAATTCAAGTGCTGAGAAAGAGAGAGATGGTAGTATTCTTGTACCAAATTCATCGTCACCAAGAGGTGAGTGACCATTAAACTACACACAAAAGAAATAATTAATCTTGCCCATCTATTCGTTTAATTTAGTGACAAAGAACTTAGCAAAGCACGACTCTTGTGAATTTTTGTTCCCAAGCATTTGTTTCCCAAAAAAAAAGATAGAGATTCAATTCTTATACATAGTTAAATTATGTTTCTATTTTTTGCTATAAGTTCATATGCATATTACAATATATATATACACACACACACACACACACATATACATGGTTAATCTATAGTCAACGTTATAAACTTAAGATTATTCTTATAATAGTTCATGACCGTTCATTCACGGATCTAACAGTTCCATTTGCACTATAGTATGGGGACGTTTGCACTTTAGTGATGCGGATTGCAAAAGTACCAAAAATACCATTTGTCATCTACATGCACTACTACACTACGGATTCTAAGATTATATATATTTTATAATATTATTATTATATAGAAAACAACGACGTTCACCTGTCCGTACTTTAATAGTGCGAATTCTAGACCTTCAACTCTTCCTTTCTCACTTTAATAGCACTGATTACAAAAGTGCCAAAAATACATTTTGTCATTTGCACTACTAAAGTGTCCATTCTAAGATTATATATATTTTATAATACTCCCTCCGTCCCAAGATAAAAGTCTTCTATTGACTTTTGTAGTCAAATTGACCATTTTTAAAATTAATAATTAAACATATATATTTAGATTTTCAAAAAAATAAATATTGAGATTAGTACTAAATTGTATATAGTTTATAATGTTTATAAGCTTTTTATATATATATACAAGAATAACAAAATATATTAATTTGAAAAATGGTCAATTTGACCATAAAAGTCAATAGATGACTTTTATTCTGGGATGGAGGGAGTATTATTATTATATAAAAACCGACGCCGTTCACTCGTTTCTTCATTACATATAACGGTAAGTATTTTATAACAACATTGCTGCAACTCGTTTCTTCATTACATATCTAAACACACGTAGAGCATTGAGAGGGAGAGAGACAACAACGCAGCAGCCAAACAACTATTTTAAACCGTTAAATCATATATATTTTTTATTCAAATCTTGTTAGTCTTATATGTTCCTCATTTATATATATAAATCGTTGTATATATTACATATACCATTGGCTACAAAGATTTATTATATACAAAACATCTATTGTTGGTACTATTCATTATTTTTAGGTTATATATGTTTTGTTTAAAAATGTAAAATCCTTGCATGAGTTAGGGTAATTTTTTTATACATTAATATTGTTGGTCATATCAAAATGAAATTGTATATGTGTGTATATGTTATATTATGTAGTGAATTATTTCCATTAGTATTTAATCAAATTTGTTTATGCTACGATTGAACATGAATTTGGGTAAATATATTGTTATTGTTGTTCGTATCACAATAAAATTGGGTGTGTGCATTTATGTTATATTATGATGTGATTTTTTTTCATTATTATTGAATCAAATTGGTTTATGATATGATTGTTGGTATAATAATTAAATTAGATGTACTAATTGAGTATCTGTTTTTAATATTATTAATATTTAATAATAATATTAAAGTTTTTGATATATATATATATATATATATATATATATATATATATATATATATATATATATATATGTCAAGTGTAGGATGGAATAATCCTCATTAAAGATGCAAGCTAAGAACATATGATGGTGGACACTTGTTGAGTTTGTAGGTATTAAGTGACATACAAAAGAGTTATTACACTAATTGGGTTATGAGATTTTAGCAAATCCTCACATGTGTAATCAATTAGATGCGTCATTGATTGAAATATTAGTAGAGTGCTGGGGAAGTGAGACAAATACATTTTACTTTCCTACGGGTGAAATGACAATTACCTTAGAATATGTATATTTTATATTAGAATTGTTTGTTCTTGGTAAACTGATTATATGTACATTAATAAAAGAGCCAAAATTAATATTTCCAACGAGTGAATTTAGTAGATATGTAGTAGTGGATGAAGTGGTTTATGTACGTGGGAGGATTGTATTGTCATGGTTGTGTTCCATATTTTCTCAACTTCTTCGGGATGCAGACATGGAAATAGTGGTGACACCAAAGCTTATGTGTTGTTTGTGATTGAAATTTTTTTTATTTGCGTCATCAAATCGTGACATGGTGCATGCGAGATATCTTATATTTCTTGACGATATTGATAAAATATGTAGCTACGCATGGGAGTCGCGGTTTTGGCTCGTTTATATCAAAATTTGCACAATGCCACCCAAATAAATGCAAAGAACATTAGTGGTTGTTTAACCCTTTTTCAGGTATTTTATTTTTATATTTAGTGTATATTTATGTACATAAAAGATTTGTATTTGTCATTACTAAAATCAATAATTTACGACATAAGTTTGGGTTTACGAACGGAACTCTATCGATAGGCCTAATTATGCACACGAATTAGAACATTGGTTGCCCCGTGCAAGAGCATAGGCCTATCAAAGAAAATAAGGATACAATGGAAGAAACAAGAAGGCTATACCAACATTACAATTATTATTTTTACAAAGGTGAATTGGATGAGATGACGGGTGCTATGATAAGGTGGACACCTTATATGAGGTTTGAAAATTTAGTTGGAGTGGAGTATGAACAAGCCTGGTTTGGCGGGACCTCGCGTATTCCCCTAATTTGGCTTGATGTTGTAGAATTTCAAATGCCAAACAGAACTTTGAGACAAGTCGAGGAATTACAAGACATACCCGAGGCCTCGATTGATATGGTTAAACTAAGGCAAGATCGAGAAAGGATCCACATAATTAATTATATTGAATTACAAAAAGAGTATATTGCCACGTGGAACTCATGGCATGACGTACATTTTCGTTGATTTTGTGGTGGCCACCAGATAGTTGATCTATCTTTTTGAATAATTAAGTTGGTATTGATGAATTATCCGTAACAGAATTAACCACCCATAATTTATTCCAAATGAAAGTTATGCCCCACATGGCGTATTCCATCATTACGATACTACAAACCTAGTAAGTTTAGGATTAAAATGAATAATATATTTTTATAAACATTTACAAGTCTAAAAATGTTTGTCAACTATTTGTACCTTTTACAATATAGGTTGAATCGACTCGAGCATTTGTAAGAAATATTTTGCGAGTGGTAATCTAGGCCTGTACTTTTCAATGAAGTGGACCAGGAGGTTTATAAAGAGCCCAATGACACCATTTAAAATGTTTCATTAGAGAAATTTACTCAAGATATGGCTTCTTCCAACTTTGATCCATTTAGTTAATGATCCCCCTACTGGCCCAAGCTTTTATTTGTAGCGGAGGAGGAACCTAGGTTCTTTTAACACCTTATCCACCGTACAGGTATATGACAATACATAGTGGTGATTTTGGGAGTATAGAAGACATTCAAGCTATGCACTTGACTCCAATACTCAAAGAAACGCCAATTAGTCAATCGGGGAACAATAGTAGGATGGATGACCAATTCAATATGCTTCCTTCATGGTTACAAGTGCCCCGATATGCTTCGTTCATGGTTACAAGTGCCCCGATCGTCTAAATTTAAGAAGGATTATCTTCGTCCATTGAAATTAGAGAAAGTGGAGTTGCTTAATGCAAATTGGTTTTTGGATAACATGTACGAATCCTAATTTCCTCATATAGGTTCCAAGGACAAGTCTAGATTGGTTTATAAAGATGTATGGTCACTTAGGCCAGAGAACCTTATATGGGATCAAACGATAGATGCGTATTTAGCTTGTTAAAGATGTTCGAACAACGTCTACGAGAAGGTCTATATGAACGGGGCAATTTTTATTTCATGGCATATTGTTTCTTCTAACTGCTGCCAGTGTGGTATGATTCATATATAAACCTCTCGGCTTATTATAATAATAATTTTAATATTTTTTAAGTATTTTCATTTTTTAACTAAGGTGATCAATCATAATTGTCAGATTGTGACTTCGCATTTTTGTCGGTTAATCATCAAAACCAGCATTAATTTTTGTTCATTATATCTATTAAGGATTGGAAAATTATCCTAATAAATTCTTTGTATGAAGATCAGAAAGGCTGCAAAATCACCATTTGATACCGACTAGATATTGAATATATGGTACGTGATGATACTTGACTTTATAATTTGTCATGAATATTTTCGTTATAGGTTACTCTTAGTTATTAGTATATAGATTTGATGATGACCTTAATTATAAATGTTTAACTGTGAATACATAAGTGCTTCGATGTTTATTTGCTTAACTGAATCAAAATAAGGGGAGTTTGTTTAATCCATAGTACTTGAAAGTGATAAAGGAAATAAAGAAACAAATGTGAATGTATAAACATTTGTTCACGATTTGTACAGTCCTTGAAATAATATTCATTGTAAAAGGACTTAGGGATAAAAAAATGTTAAGTTGATCAAAACTGAAAAGATGGATTAGGTTAGGGATCAAACTTGTTAGGTTGATCCAAAAGATAACTTCTGTATTAGTTTGAAAAAGGATAATGATGTAAAAGGACATTATAATCAAATTTGTTAGGTTAATCTGAATACAAAGAGTTACGATAAACTTGTAACAAACTAGGATGAAGAACTGACCAAACTCAGAGATTGCTGAAGAATCATCAGAAACAAGGCCAAAGTCGAAAACATAACAGGACAACTGAAAAGATTGTAGAATGCAGTATATCAGAAATCGTAAGGCAGAATGCAGTTAAGGAGATCGAACAACAAGTGAGTTCAAAGTCATATGGTAAAGTAAATCGTAAAGCTTGAAACCAATTCGCAGAACACACTCGTATTGTTGAATGAAATAATCAAATCGTATAGCATGTACTACAAAGCTAATCGAAGAAGAATAAGGGTGAATTATATAGATCGAAAGGACTTATAGTGAAGATTTCAGGACAACAATAGACTAAGTTGGAAGGTTTAGTCAAATAAGATATTCTATGATCAAGACAAACATAATCATCAAACAAGATGTCATAAGCTTAACCATATGATACAAGCTTCTCAGATCATTAGAGAAAGGAATTCACAAAAGATCTCATGCTAAGTAAATGATGCAGAACTACTTCAGAGCAGGAGAAAAGATTTAGAAAAAGAAACAAGGATCATTCCATCAACACAATGAAAGAGTTCATAAAGATCTGTCGAGCAGACTCATCACAGTATAACAAAGACAAAGGCTTTAGAATGGGAACTCACAGACGCTAAACAAGTCAGAGTACTCAAGATCACAGAAATGAGCTAAATTGACTATAATGAGATCGTTAAGTCAATCATTATCGTTAAGTTACTTCAGAACACAGAGCTACAACATCAATGGGTTGCCTAAGTGCTTTACAAATCAAAGGACATGACGCCAATGACATTGAGAGATAGATTCACTACAACAACAGATGATATGAATGATCTTATTAAAGGATTTTCCAGCAAAGAAACAAGATGAGAACAACTGATTAGAAAGGACAGGGAACAAAGGATGTACCTCAATAAAGAACTAGACAAATGATGCTAAAAAATGAACTGAACAAGAAGTCATGTGAAGACTGCAAATCATACTGACATAAAATGATAAAGTAAGGGGGAGTTGACCTTCAAGAAGGAAATGAAAAAGACAAGAGTACAAAGCAAGGAGGAATCTCAGTTCTTGGGAAGTGAACTGAGTATGCAACGAAGATCTGAAAAAATGGTAACAGACAAAGAATAAGCTCAAAATGTTGTTGAGAAATGTAAATCTGAAATAATACTCTACGATACGATGACTGAAGAAGTTGTAGAGTATTACAAGTTACCAGAAAGCTTATGATAGAACGTAGAGCAAAAGATCATATAACAATAGATGTGGAAAGAAAAGCTTAAGATTATGAGGCTATAAAACATAGAAAGCAGTAGTCAGAATAGCATATCGTAAAGCTCCAGAACACAAAACAGTAGTTCGTAGAGCTAAAACTACAGATTGGTAAAGCCATAAGAACAGGAACAAAAAGATGAAAAGATGAAGATGTTGAAAGAAAGAAGTGAGGAAAAAAGAGAATGAAGTAGAATCGTAAAGCCAATTGTTGTATTCAGAGGATCATAAAGAAAACAAATTGTATGATTGATCAGAAAGACTGCAAATCATAGAATGATACACTGATAAGGATTGCAGAGTTTGATCATAATAATAATCCTAAAGATTTAGTAAAGCTAAGTGATGATATCAAGGAAAGCTCTAAGTGCATAAGAATAAGTAAATCTTGCAGAGCTAAACAATCATGGTACAGTTCACAGAGAAATCAAATCGTAGAGTAGATCATAAAGACAACAAATAAAGCCAACTACAAAGAAGATGGATCGTAAAGCTAATCGTAGAACAGTAAAGCATAAGTTAAACTGAAGGATCAAATGAATTCTACAAGAAATGAAACTATAACAGGATTGATAATGGACTGACAACAAGATGATTTGAAGGATGAAAATGAAAAGACAATTACTGATCATCTAGAGTAAAAAATAAAGAATCAGACAAAGTTGAGTTAAACGACTATCTGTCCAAAGCAGCACTAAACACGAAGTTTTCATTTTCGATAAACAGATAAAGATAGGTTTAAAAGCAATCTAATACAATATATTCATCAAAGATTCTCTACGATTGGAACGTTAAATGAAGTAACGGATATTTTCCTACGGATAAATCATCAGACATCTCTCTATAAATAAAGAACTTATTTGAAATTCAGAAAAGAGATAGGCAGAAGGAGGAAGAAAAGAAAAGAGGGTGAAGCTGCCAATATGGAGAGACAGAGAGAACTAAACTTATGAAAATTGTAGAGTTCATATAGGGAAGAAGAAAGATGAGAAGAAGACTAGTCTACTAAATAGTTATATCATCAATCCAAGGTAAATACACTCCTTGGAGGATCAATCAATGGATGATTCGAATCACATAAGAGCCAGAACAAATAAAAAATATGCAATAGACTCAAAAGGAGATAATAGATCAACGAAATCAATCCTCAACTGCCAAGTCTTTCCGATGAGAGCTTATTGTTAGCTTGGCAGCACCTCAAATACACATCAACAACAGCAAAAGTCGAGACTTCGTGACTCACTTAATTCAGAAGAATCGACTCTAAGGAGGGAAGATGACTTAGTTTCCTAAGGAACAAAAGTCAAGATTTCGTGACTCGCCTGATTTAGAGGAATCAGCCCCAAGGAGGGAAGATGACTTAGTAAGGAGCAAAAGTCGAGATTTCGTGACTTGCCCGATTTGGATGAATCAACCTTAAGGAGGGAAGATGACTAAGTGTCCTAAGGAGAAAAGACATGGCTTAATGACCCGCCTGATGTACTAGTGTCTGTGAACGGTGAAAGATGTGTTTGCTGGAATAGTGTTTATAGTAACCGTTTGCGTTATGGATCACTTCCTATATCTTGATCCTTCATATATATATATATATATGTAAAACATAAAATGTTAAAAATGCTCGCACGCATAAGGGATTAATATATAATTTCATGCACTCTAAAAACTATTCTCTTCGTTTTAAAATTAAATATACATTTTTAGAGCAATATATTTCCAACATATCTTCAATCAAATTTACTAAAAATGTGGAGTAATATAGTACAAACTTCATGTTACTTTATAATAAAATTAATACGTTAGCTTTAATTGTACCTATTTAAAAAACTTACATGTATAATTTAAAATAGTTAATTGCATATCTAACCCCAAAGTATACACTATTTTACACATCGCACTCCCAAGTTTAAACACTACCAGTCTGCTACCCAAAGTTTAAAAATTCTCTCAAAAACTGACCGTTGTAGGCATATTTTTTGGTCACGTGTCATAATTTCGTTGGTTAAAAATCTGAAAAGAACGTTTAAACGTGGAGATACAATGTGTAAAATGGTGCATACTTCGAGGTCAGATATGCAATTAACTCAATTTAAAACAGTTTTTCAAAAACAGATTTGTTAGTTAGCGATTACCAGCGTGTTATTCGTCCTTCCAATCTGTTTTTGTGTTTTTATTCTACCTGATCTGAATCTGCTTCAAGTATATAACTCGGACAGTATTATTAAAATTGCAGCTGCTTTGGTAGGGAGTAGCACGCTTGAAAAACCCATAGTAGTGACCGTGGGGGCCACTACCAGCCACCCAATCAACCACCAGATCACCATCACAACCCTGGCCACCACAGCGGCCGCCTCCACCACCACCGAAAGCAAACTATGGGGCAAAAGATACGGTTTCAAGCGCTCTTCTTCGTTTTGGACCATTGACCCGAGAAGGATCCTTTTCTTCTTTGCCACCTTGTGAGTTGTCATGTAACAATTTTTTACAGTACTTTCTTTGATAAGAACTTCATTGCATCAATAATTAAATAACATGTACATATAAATGTTCATATAAGTAAACGAAGTTAAATAAACAAATGGGACATGTCCCAAGGAAAGTAAATTAGTGATTTTGACTGTGTATACATTTTGTGACAGGTCAAGCATGGGAACAATATTACTGATTTACTTCACACTTTCCGTGGAGAAGTGTTTGAAATTGGAATAAACTTTTGGGTGATCCATTTTTAAAGTGATATAATTTTTTATCGAGAAAGAGGTATGGGATTTATAATATTTTATATTGAAGCTAGTGACAAGCCCTGCATGATTTGCCTTCGGCACTGTTTAAATTTTGAAAAACTTGGTTAAAATAATTTGATCTTTGGTCAAGCTTGGTTATTTTTTAAATTTTCGTTATTTTAATTTTTCTTATCCGATGTCCGAGAGTAGCTGATTCAGGTGTCTAGTAAAGCCTGTCGAGTCTATGATATATTGCCGTATACAAGCTTAGATTTAAGATACGGAAATGGAAGCAAGTTGGCGAAATTTTTGCGAGAGATATGGGAAGATAAGGGCAATCATGATACATCGGCGATTTAGTAAGCATATCAAGTGTTTTGGATTTGTAAAATTTACAACACATGAGGAGGCAGCGGAAGGTAGATGGGTGATGAATCGGAGGGTGAAGGTTGATTTCGCCAAAAGACAACTGAGAGAATTTGACAAATTTTCAGCTGAACGAAGGAATCATAAAAATGCCATATCAGACGAAGAAGATCTAAGCTCTGAAGAGGAGGAGATATGAAGGTGTTAAGCAGGAAGGTAAGAGGGGTAGGCAGGCGTTGACATAAAATGAAAGATGGTTAGAGGAGGACGTGGGAAAGAAAGTGCAGACATGGTTTTGTTACAGGAGACAAAATTAAAGAAAGTATACAGATAAATTGGGTTACAAAGTGCTTCCCAGGTTTGTATAAGAGTTTCATACGATGGACATAAGAAATACGCAGTAGAGAACCTCTCCATTAACTTATTGGTAACAACCCGATTTTCCACGCTTTTATAAACATCAATGCTCCCCGGCTGCAATGTCATACAAAAAATTTAAAGAGACATATTACTCTCAACTAAGCTCATATTTGTTTGTAAGAATTATAATATTGAAACTTTATTTTCATAAATTATAATCGAAAAATAGTTTCTAATTCTAAGATTAAAG
The DNA here is from genome assembly GCA_947179155.2 of Hedera helix. Taxonomy (NCBI): domain Eukaryota; kingdom Viridiplantae; phylum Streptophyta; class Magnoliopsida; order Apiales; family Araliaceae; genus Hedera; species Hedera helix. The sequence continues at coordinate 12,354,091 of OX359278.1, forward strand.
AATTATAATCACATGTTTGTTTAAATTGGAATTATTTATGAGATAATTTAAAATAATCTTATATTATGTTTATTTTGTCAAGTATTATATTTTGCTGCATATTTTACTAGAATAAATAGATTGTTTACATTGGGTCTTAACCCTACAACCCATTAGACCTAGCGCACCCATAAGAGGGCATTTAAACCTGATAGGTCTGGTCCATTGTCTCTTAACTCCGATTGATATGACAGTTATCATTAACAGTTATAACTCAGTGTTTACTCCGGACGTTATGACAGTTATTCTGGACAATAATTGAGACGTCAGTTACCTTCTCCGAAAGAATCCATTGGACTTCCCAACAGAAAGAGGGGAAGAAGCTACTGATATAAGAGACGAGGCGGACAATGGAGGCAAAATAATGTCATTTTTGCCTACTAAATACTAAGCTTCTCCATTGTTAACATATCTTGAAACCTGTACTTACTCTCACACTTAAGGTATCCCCTAGCGGCCCAAGCTGTCAAGTATTTTCGGTTGTTCAATTATGCAAGTCAGGCGTGATTGATGACAGTTACGCATCCCGACATATTCAAACATTAATATTGGCGCTGGAAGGAGGGTCAATTCTAGTGTTTAGTAGAGATTCTCAACCATCCAAATGAAAATATGACTACAATATCCACCAGCTCACAGTCACCATGACGCTTCCCATAGAGAATTACACTCATAGTCATACAAACCCTCTGATGTTGACAAGCAATATAGCTTGCAAGAAGTACAAGATAAAAAAAAAAAAGCACTTTAACTCCAACGTGAGGAGCTTGAAAAATAATGTGTGGATCTAGAGAAAATTATTTGTTAAATGAATGAGGGCACCATCTCGATTAGCTAGTTATGTCCCTCGCCATGACCGAAGAACAATCACTGCTCGGTCATCAACTTTTGGGGATCGAAGGAAGAAGTTTGAGGTCTTTGCTTCGACATGGAGGTGCTGGGAAAAATAAAAAGCAATGCCAGGACAGTAGGGTTGGAGAATCTTCTGCCCTAAGGACCTTTGAGAAATGTGTCGGAGCCATCGGTAAGAAACCATACTCATCTCCTTTCACTAAGGAGCTGGAGGAGGTTACAATTGATTGATCTCTAAAGGTTTCTGTATTGGAAACGTATGATGGGACAAGTGATCCCCATGATCACACCTATTCGTACGAGCGTGTGATGTGCTTCCATGGATATGATCCCCATGTCACCTTTTTATCTCCACTCTGAAGAAAAATACAAGAGAGTATATAATACCACTCCCTCCTGGTTTAATTGATTCATAGGGGAGAGTAGTAAGAGTAGTTTCACACGCGCTTCGGTGGTAACAAAAAAGTACAAAATGATCACCTCTCTACTACAAGTGAGCCAAAAATCAAATGAGTCTCTTCGATAGTATACGAAGAGATTTAGAGAAGTATTGTTCGAAATCCTTACCCTGGATTCGGTTCAGGTGGTACAATTCCTTATGATAGGCTTGAACGTAGATAAGTCCAGCCGTTTAATTAAAGAAGTCATCCTTAAAGTTCCCCAATCTCTTATTGAAGCTAATGACACTGTTAATAAGTTCATAGATATTAAGAAGGCCCTCACCAATTTATGGAGCTCTGTTGGGTCGGTGTTATACGTGCAAAGTAATTGCTTCTTAACTTGTTTATTGTGATTTCTTAGGCATTTCTATTTCGATATTATACACTTTTGTGTATTTGTTTCATGTTTGCATAGAAAGAAGCTTGCAAGGGCATTTTGGTGATTTGAGGACAAAGGTGACGCAACTGCATCATGAAGTGACGCACCTGCGTCACAAACAACACCAATTCCAGTAAGGTCAGACACAGCTGCGTGAGTTGTGAAGCAGCTACGTCAGAAGATTCAATGCAACTGCGTAAGAAGTGATGCAGCTGCGTCACAAGTGGTTACAATTCTAGTAAGGCCAGACGCAGTTGCGAGAGTTGTGAAGCAGTTGCGTCAGGAGAGCTTAATGTAGCTGCGTGTGAAGAGACGCAGCTGCGTCACCGACTGCTACAATTTAGAAAATTCAACGCAGCTGCGTGAGATGTGATGCAGCCGCGTTAAAGGACGAGCGAGTGGTTCTCCCCACGTTGTTGAGCAGTTTCTGAGTCAGTTTTGATGGTCAGTTGAGTTGCTTAAGCGCGGGTAATAAAAAGATGGGGCTAGAAACAGCAAAAAGAGGAGCGTGGAAGAAACACAGAGAAGAGGAAGAGTGATCTGGAGAAGAAAAACAAACTGGAAGCTTGGTGCAGAGAAGAGCAACAAGGCATTATTAGTTTATCTCTCATCTTTGTACTTCACATATTGTCGCTTGTTATGGCTAGAACTATTTCATCTGTATTTAATCTAAATTTAAGTATGAACTAATTACTTTTGTTTAGGGTTTGCAATAAAATTATTTGTTTGACCTGAATTGAGTTATTACTTGTTAGTGTTGGATTCATGTGAAGGTTGCCTATCATAATAGTTTCAATTGTTTTAATTACTTGGCCAGTGATTAATTTGGTTTTTCATATGAAATCGAGAGAGGAATATGAAAATAGACCGATGTATGATAACATGTGATTATAGTTGTTAACAAAATTTCTGATTGAGATAAAAATATACTTAATTGCCGCGTGTAATTGGTAGAGAACCTGAGCTTATGATCTTTTTAAATTCAGCATTCATAGAAATATAGATTGTTGGTTTAAATGGATGTTCCTCTTCAGTCTAGTCCAGGATAGGTAGGATTGGGGAAGATTTGCTGTATAATAATCGAAGGATGTTAATCCAGCTGATGAAGAGTTCTTAATTAGCAACTCATTGCGTGTATTTTAACTTAACAGTAATAATTAGGTTCAGTTGATTACATGTAGTGGAATTGTAAACCCTAAACGTTGTTTAACATAGAGATCGTTAGTAATTCAATCTTTGATATTAATGTCGGAACTTAACAAAATTTTCAAGTCAAAAGATTTAGTTAATGTTATTTCAATTATTAACTAGTAGTTCCACACTTTATTTGCAAATCCTCGTGGGAACGATACCTTGCTAGCCTTGTACTACGATTAGACCACGTATACTTGCGTGGAGTATTTTCTGAACGAAAAAAGGCAAACAAGGTTTTGGCGCCGTTGCTGGGGACTTGTTTTAAATGAAGTGTAGATATTAGTTGTAATTGAAGTATTTTATGTTATTTTAAGGTTTGATAAAGTTTAGTTTATTACCCTTCCTGTTCAGGTAATTTTGATTGTATATGCAAACACGTTCACAGGGTAAAGATACAGTTCCTTTTGAATACGAGATTGAAAAAAAGATACGTCGAATTCGGAATTATATTTCAGAAACAGTGCAACACCGAGATTCGATTCAGGAAGGAATGGCAGAGGGAGAAGAACAAAAGTCCCTACGGGACTATGCTACTCCGTAGATGGCTGAGATACGGTCGAGTATTATAAGACCGACGATCACTGCAACACAATTAGAGATAAAGCCGGGAACAATTCAAATGATCTAGAATTCTGTACAGTTTGGTGGGTTACCAAATGATGATCCTAGCATGCATTTGAGAGGTTTCTTGGAGATTTGCGATACTTTCAAATATTCAGGGGTTTCAGATGATGCCATTCGCTTGAGGCTATTCCCGTTCACTTTGAGAGATAAGACAAAGAGTTGGCTTCATTCACTCCCGCCGGGATCAATTAGTACATGGGATGATTTGATGCAGAAGTTTTTGGCAAAATTCTTCCCTTATGCAAAGACAGTGAAGATAAGGTACGAGATCACTACATTTGCCCAGCATGATTCATAGTTATTATACGAAGCATGGGAAAGATTCAAGGAGTTATCGAGAAAATGTCCACATCATGGGATTCCAAAATGGCTTCAAGTTCAGACATTTTACAATGGGTTGGGACAATCAGTGAGATCAAGTATAGATGCAGCAGCAGGAGGTGATCTAATGACAACAAATTGTGAAGAGGCATATGCTTTACTGGAAACTATGACAGCAAACAACTACCAATGGCCAACAGCAAGAATGAATCCACATAGGACAGCTGGAGTTATCGAGTTAGATTCTGTTACAACATTGTCAGCACAAGTGTCGGCTCTTGCTAATAAGATAGATGCTATGGGAAGTCAGAAGGTACAACAAGTGGAAGTAATTTGTGAACTATGTGCAGGGAGTCATTCAAGTGAGCAGTGTGCAATTAATCTAGAGTCGGTGCAATTTGTGTCCAATTACAATCGACAACAAGGGGGAAATTCTAACAGTTATAATCCGGGGTGGCGAAATCATCCAAACTTTTCTTGGAGCAACAATCAATCCCAACCCCAAGGACAGTCTTCAAGAAATACATATCCACCTGGGTTTAATAATCAGCACAATCAACAACCTCAACAACTGGATAAGTTGGCTCAGATGGAAGATGTACTAGCTAAGTTGGTTAATTAGTTCGATTCGACAGTGAAGACTCAGACGGTGGCTATAAGGAATCTGGAGAACCAAATGGGACAAATAGCAAGTGCATTGAACAGTAGACCTCAAGGTTCATTTCCAAGTGATACAGAGGTAAATCCAAAGCGAGATGATAAGGAGCCTTGTAAGGTTGTTAAACTCAGAAGTGGAAGAGAATTGCAGGGTGCAGAGGAAAAATATGGTGAAGTTGCTAAAGACGAGAAGGAAGATGGGGGTAAGTCAAAATCCCAAATCACAGAGAAGTTGAAAGTGGACAAGAAATCTACTGAGGTACCTAATGTCCCGTTTCCACAGAGATTACAGAAACAGAAGTTCGATAAACAGTTTTCAAAGTTTTTGGAGGTGTTCAAGAAGCTGCAAATTAACATTCCTTTTGCAGATGCATTGGAATAGATGCCGAGCTATGTTAAATTTATGAAGGACATCTTGTTCAAGAAGAGGAGATTGGGAGATTATGAGACCGTTGCATTAACTGAAGAGTGTAGCTCCATTTTACAAAAGAAGTTGCCTCCGGAATTGAAGGATCCTGGAAGTTTTACCATACCATGTACTATTGGAAGTCAACATTTTAGCCGCTGCCTATGTGACTTGGGTGTAAGTATAAATCTCATGCCCTATTCGATTTATCAACAATTGGGTCTTAAGGAAGCGTCTCCTACAAATGTAACGCTCCAGTTAGCGGACATATCTCTTACATATCCACGAGGTATAGTGGAGGATGTGCTAGTTAAGGTTGATAAGTTCATATTTCCAGTGGACTTCATTATTTTGGATTTTGAGGAGGACCGAGATATTCCGATTATCTTAGGAAGGCCATTTCTTACCACTGGAAGAATTTTGATAGACGTTCAGAAGGTGCAATTGACTATGAGAGTGCAGGGCCAGGAGGTGACGTTTGATGTGTTGAAGGCAATGAAATTTCCTAATGAGGTTGCTGAGTGTTTAAGAGTTGATATTGTTGAGGATATTGTGAATGAGATGTTTTTGGGAAACAGTATCGGTGATCCACTGGAGAAGTCAATTAGTATAGAGGAAATTTCAGATTATGAGCAAGCGATGGAGTACGTGCAAATAATGGACTCTACACCGAGGTTTACAAAGTTTAGGCAACATTTTTGAGGAACTTGATTACTCTAAAAATTCAAAGGAAAATGGAAAGTCCTCATTTGAGGTGCCACCAACTTTGGAATTGAAGCAATTGTCTAACCACCTCAGGTATGCTTATTTGGGTGAGGCGTCCACCTTGCCTGTTATTATTTCAGCATCGTTGGACGAGGTTCAAGAAGAAAAATTATTACGGGTACTTCGGGAGTGCAAATCAGCTATTGGATGGGTGTTAGCAGATATTAAAGGTATTAGTCCTTCATTTTTCATGCATAAAATTTTAATGGAGGATAATGCAAAGTGGAAGCTGTCGTTATCACTCCAAAATTATTCCTTACTTTCACTCTATCAATATAAAATTGGTATAATGGCATGCAAGAGTCGAACCCACAGGAAGTGTATTTTATGATTTATCTGAATGTTTCTAACAGTAAATAACAAGTAATAAATAAAGAGGGGATTTTTGTAACTATGATTCTACTAGAAAACAAGAAGTATAAATTAAGATTATCCAATGACTTGCAAACTTCAGTTCTTCAGTTCAGTATCATCTTTTCATAAATATGATATAACTAAGTTAATTAATATCTTTCCTTCAATGAAATTAACAACCCTAGGTAACCATGGTCCGCGTTACCCGAAACTCCCCTTAGGTTTTAAATCTAATGTGACAATCGCCCCCACTAGACCCTAATTATCATACAACCTAGAACTATCAGTCTAGATTTAATATGACAATAGCATTAAGAATTAGGGAATTAGGTCATTCCAAGCAATAATCGTACAATCGCAAACTATTTAACCTGTCTTCTTGATATCATAGCAATATTCAAAAGCTTGACCACAATCAAATACCACTATTCGCTACTTATGATCAGATATAACATCGTTTGCTTAATATTATACCTTAATCTAGCATATGATAATAATCAAATTAATTCAATGGGCCCTTATCAAATTAATCAAACCAATTATCATTGAGCAATTCAAATAGATCATCAAGAATAAACCCCACAAACGAAGGAAGAAATACTAATAACTCAATTAATTCATAAATAATAAATAAGATTCAACATCCCTTAGAACTGAAAATAAAGAACTTAGCCTGACATAGTTGAAAACGCAAATTAAATCTTCAATCCTTGCACCAATGAATCTCTCCTTCCAAAAGTTAATTACAATAATGAAATTCTATCTATTTATATCCCTCTCAACTATCCTAGAAGCCTCCTCACGTTGCACCTTTAAAATCCTTCTCCAAGTCAATTTCCAAAAATCTGATAAAAAGTCGTTCCGCGCCCTTCTGCCAACAAGGGCCCCGGCCCTTGTTTTATACTGAGAAAGAGGGCCCCGACCCTACTTTGCCTGAAATTACGAAAATGCCATTTTCGCTCATTTTTCCAATTTTGTCCATCCGATGCCGTTTTTCTGCAATGTAAACATAAAAACAAGTAAAATGCTCACAAGAATAAGAAAACTTAAGTCCGAAAATATATAATTCATAGGTATAAAACCCACTCATCAAATTCCCCCAAACTTAAGCGTTTGCTTGTCCTCATGCAAAACAAAATTAAATAACATAAAATAAACAACTAATCCTAACTTCCTACTACCATGGAGACTAAATTAAGACACAACTCATCATTGCCTCAGTATAATGAATAAATTTCCAGCCTCAGGAATGCATCATAGATATCTCAAGCAAAATTTCATAGTCATGTTTCATCTGCATCTTAACTTATCATTAACACCATATCACTTTCAATCCCTTACGTGTGTGTGTGAATTCAATGCACTAAATCAATAAAAAGCCGGAGAAATTGATAATTTTCAATACCATTAAAGATTACAATAATCATCCATACGATTACTCACATACATATATTTAAGCATTAAACATTTTTTTTTTCTCTTTTCTTAGTATGTGCAATGTCCATCTTTCTTAGGCTTTTCAAAGTTACCCGTGTAGCGAACTTTCCACCAATGACTCCCAAACCTCTCGGCTTTAGGGCACTAAGCGTAAAGACACTCCTAAGGCTTACTCGTTCAAGTAACAGAGGCCACAAAGACAGACTAACCAAGACTGCTCATATCCGTTGTACTTACTCATTTTACTTCAATCAACTACTTCGCTTCATCTTCATATTTTATTATTTCTTTTCTTCTTCAAGTTGTTTTCCAACGGACATCGAAGCAATTATAAGCATATATATATTTTTCATGCATTCAGAGAATTTAAGTAATCGACAGATTTTCCTTTCTCCTTAAATGGCACTTCATTCTATCAACCTACCCTAAACTTCAACGAATTCAATGCATCAAATAGTGCACAAAAATATCCAGGGGTTTCAAGCAATATTAATACCAATAATAGTCAAAATTTAGACTAACATAACCATCCATTTTCCTAGAGTTATACAATGACCCACCATATTATCCTCATAGGCTATCCTTTTATCACTGAAACTGAAATGAGTGCTCAATTTAGACATGCATGATCCTAGAATGCACTAATTTTCCTATATTTTTGTTTTGTTTTTTTTCTTTTCTATTTTTTTTCTTCTTTTTTTCTTTTTAATATGCAACTAACTAACTCATTCTAAACATCCTAATATGACATGCTCCTAATCCTATAATGAAAGAAAAACTGAATACTATGCAGATAACCGTAAATATAGCACCCCCAAACTTAATTCAGACAATGTCCTCATTGAAATGAAAAGACAGAAAACCAAAACAGAAAACTTCCCTGGTAAACTAATAAGCACGATCCTCCCCCACTTCATCGTCAGTGTCTAATGTGTCCTCGCTGACTTCGGAGTCACTAGCGGGATCGGGATAGGTAGGTAATACTGGCACATCCGGAAGCTGAATATCCGCAATGGAAGGATCCATCCGCGCTAGACATCGAACCAACGCATTGTCGAACTTAAAATTGTACAGATGCATTTCATGCTGACGTTGAGCAAGACGATGGAGTTGGCGATCTGTCTGGTATTTGCGTTGATCAGCGCGACGACTCTCGCGAGCCATTCTACGCTGTAGCGTCCGAAGTTGGTCACTAATAGTACGGAGGGAAGGACCCTCAGAGCTGGATGGCGCAGACTCTGGTTGAGGTGGTTCCTCCTCATCAGGCGGGCGTAGGATGAAACCTAATCCACGAAGATGAGACACACCACCTTCCCAAACATGGTATCGCTGAATTAGACTGTGATCAAGTAGGGTCGTTGGCGGCTGTAACAATTCTGATGCTCCCCACTTGACACCTGCGTGTGCGCACAAGCCAGTAATAAGGGAAGGATGGGGGCAAACCACCTGAAGTACCCCCTCCTATAAACCGCTTGATCGAGGCTTCAATTACTCGTCCCACATCAATATTCAAGCCCGTGACAATAGCATACAACAGAGCTGCTCGCTCCCGTCGCACATCACTTACATGAGTGCATGGCATGAGTTTAGCACAGATGAAAGCATACCAGATTTTCCCATATCTACTCAAAGTCTTGAAAGGGAAAGACTTCACATGACCATTAGAGGCATTTCTCGTCCATTCTGTCCCAGGTTGACACAATGCCTGGATAATGACATCATAGTCAGGCTGAAAACTTGCAAACTGGCAGTTGTCGTAGCTTGGTAAATCGTAATACGCATTGATAGCCGCCCGACTAAACATTACCTTCCTCCCCCGCACCATGACTTCACAATCCGACGCCTCTTGGGCGTTTGCATAAAATTCTTTGACTATGGAGGTAACGGCCGGATCCGGATGATTCGTCAATGTCTCTCAATGCTTCTCTCGGATCATAACTGCCATAGCACCGTCATGAAGCTCATCTGGTTGGAGTCCCCTCTCAGGAACCAAAGCTCTGCCGGCAAGCACTAAATCAAATTTATCGGCTGCCTCGGCGTTAAGAAACTTCTTCTTGTCAAAAGCCCGTGAGGACGAGGAAGAAGAACCTTCCCCGCGTTGACGTTTTGGACCCATGGTAAGCTCGACAGATAAATGAAACAATCCCTCACTGAAACACAACTGAAAAACAATTCTTCTAGCGTGCAAAGAGCCAAAACGCTCTTTCAGACAATATATCGAACACTTGGTGTGCACCCCCAAACTTAGACTGACAATGACATGAAAAGAACCGTCACGGCTAATCCGGTGAAAGGCAAGAAATCCAACACCACAAAATCACCAAGAACCCCCAAACTCCTCCAATTGGCCAACACAAACCAATCGGGAACCAAGCAAGGAATATCACAAGTAACAAATAACAGAAACGACTATAAGAGATGAAAATCGGAAGCTGTTACTTGAATTGAAGAGTGCAGACCGGGGGATGTGAGAGCATGACCGGAGGAAGCCCAACTCGTGATGAAGATTAGACGAGGAAATCGGAAGTAAAGGCAGGGAAGGAAATCGATCTCGTGTGGGTGACGGTAATAGGGAAGAGAAGAAAATGACTTGGATATTCCGAACGCAGGTTTGGTTGTAATAATTTTTTTTTCTGAACCGGGGGAGTAGGGCCGGGGCCCTTCGAATTGGCTAGGAAAGGGGGGCCGGGGCTCTCTCTCGCAGAACCCTCTCTGTGAGACGAGGGCCGGGGTGCTCGTTTTGGTCGTGGAATCGGGGCCGGGGCGCTCTCTCACAGAACCCTCTCTGTGAGACGAGGGCCGGGGCTTTATTTTTATCAAGAGATGGAGGGCCGGGGCGCTTGATTTATTCCTACGAAATCAACTATACCTGCAAGGTTCAAAATAAATTCCATAAGCTATCCTAAAAATTAATAGATTAAAACTAAAATAAAATAATGCCAATAATAATGCATAAAGAGAAAAACTAAGATTGGGTTGCCTCCCAACAAGCGCGTTTATTTAATGTCGTTCGCTCGACATCTGTTTGTTCAAACTGGATAAATTGGGTTTGTCAATTCCACGAGCTCGATGTCCTCTACTTGATATCCGTCATAAAACGGTTTAAGCCGATGACCATTTACTTTAAATACTCTTCCTGTGCGTAGGTCACTAATTTCTATCGCACCATGAGAAGAAATATGAACAATCACAAATGGCCCTTCCCACCGAGAACGCAACTTTCTTGGAAACAGTTTCAAGCGGGAATTGTACAAAAGGACTTTCTGACCAAGTACAAACGTTTTTCTCAAAATCTGCTTATCGTGAAACGCTTTTGTCTTTTCCTTGTACAATTTGGAGCTTTCATAAGCCTCATGGCGTAGTTCTTCCAACTCTTGTAATTGCAATTTTCGATGTTCGCCAGCTGCCGTCATGCTCCAGTTGCATTGTTTAATAGCCCAAAAAGCCTTGTGTTCTAGCTCGACTGGTAGATGACATGGCTTGCCGAAGACAATCCGATATGGTGACATTCCGATAGGAGTCTTGTAGGCAGTGCGATAAGCCCATAATGCATCTTCTAGTTTCAAACTCCAATCTTTGCGGTTAGGCTGCACTACTTTCTCTAGAACGGACTTGACCTCACGGTTTGAGACCTCTGCTTGGCCATTGCTCTGCGGATGGTAAGCCGTTGAAACTTTGTGCATGACGTTGTATTTCTTGAACAGTGCTGCTAGTGTCCTATTGCAAAAATGCGTTCCTTTATCGCTGATGATAGCCTTTGGAGTTCCAAACCTGACAAATATGTTAGATTTGACAAAATCTGCAACAACTTTAGAATCATCAGTCTTGGTGGCTTTAGCCTCCACCCATTTGGAAACATAGTCAACAGCCAGAAGAATGTAAATATTACCATGTGAGACCGGAAATGGCCCCATAAAATCAATGCCCCAAACATCAAAAATTTCAACAACCAAAATAGGAGTTTGTGGCATTTGATTTCTACTGGATATGTTTCCGGTCTTTTGACAATTAGCACATGATTTACAAAATAGATAGGAGTCTTTAAAAAGACTAGGCCAAAAGAAACCACATTCTAAAATTTTTTGAGCTGTTCGTTTTGGTCCAAAATGACCCCCACAAGCGTAAGAATGACAGAAAGTTAAAATGGATTCAAACTCAGAATTAGGGATACATCGTCTAACTACCTGGTCAGCACAGAATTTCCACAAGTACGGATCATCCCATACGTACCGTTTCACATCACTCTTAAGCTTCTCTTTCTGCATTTTAGAAAACTCACTAGGAATATAAGCGCTGACTAGATAATTTACAATGTTTGCGTACCAGGGTGCAGCCTTATCCACAGAGAATAAATGCTCATCTGGAAATGCGTCTTGCAGTGGAAGTGCTTCTTCATCTTTAAGTAACCTGCTCAAGTGATCTGCCACTAAATTGTCTGCTCCTTTCTTGTCCTTTATTTGCAAGTCAAATTCTTGGAGCAGCAGGATCCATCGTATGATCCTTGGTTTGGAATCCTTCTTTGTAAGCAGATACCTGAGAGCAGCATGGTAAGAGTAAACTATGACTTTAGTACCGAGAAGATAAGATCTAAATTTGTCTAAAGCAAAAACAACAGATAATAATTCTTTTTCTGTTGTGGAATAGTTAATCTGAGCAGCATTCAATGTCCGAGAAGCATAATAGATGGCATGTGCAGCTTTGTCAACTCGTTGGCCCAAAACCGCCCCTACTGCATAGTTGCTGGCGTCACACATGATTTCGAAGGGTAAATTCCAATTCGGTGGTTGTATCACCGGTGTGGAGGTCAATAGGGTCTTTAATTTATCAAACGCCCCTTTGCACTCATCGTCAAACTGGAATTCGACCTCTTTTTGCAGCAACTTACACAATGGCATAGCTATTTTGGAGAAGTCCTTGATAAATCTTCGATAAAAACCTGCATGACCAAGAAAAGAACGAATCTCCCGCACGCTTGCGGGGTAAGGTAAAGCAGCAACAATTTCTATCTTAGCTTTATCCACTTCTATTCCCTTAGCTGAAACTACATGACCTAGGACGATACCCTGTTCTACCATAAAATGATATTTTTCCCAATTAAGAACAAGGTTAGTCTCTAAGCATCTATCCAACACACGAGTTAAATTATCTAAGGATGCATCTAACGAATCACCATGAATTATGAAATCATCCATAAATACTTCAATGCAATGTTCAAGAAGATCAGAAAATATACTTATCATGCATCGTTGAAACGTACTGGGTGCATTACAAAGTCTGAAGGACATCCTACGGTATGCAAATGTACCGAATGGGCATGTGAAAGTGGTCTTTTCTTGATCTTCAGGTGCAATCACAATTTGGTTATAACCCGAAAAACCATCTAAAAAGCAATAATAAGTGTGACCTGCTAATCTTTCTAACATTTGGTCAATAAAAGGGAGAGGGAAATGATCTTTTCTAGTTACGACATTCAACTTCCTATAATCAATACACACTCTCCATCCTGTTTGCAAACGAGTAGGCACTAACTCATTATTATCATTTTTAACGACAGTTATGCCAGCTTTCTTAGGGACTACTTGAACTGGACTGACCCATTGACTATCTGAAATAGGATAAATAATACCTGCATCGAGCAATTTCAGAACCTCTTTTTTCACAACTTCCATCATGGGTGGATTCAGTCTGCGTTGAGCATCTCGCTTTGGGGTGGCTCCTTCTTCCAAAAGAATGCGATGCATACACACAGCTGGGCTTATACCTTTGATATCTGCAATTGTCCAACCAAAGACTTGTACGTGGTCTCTCAAAACTCGAAGCAACTTTTCTTCTTGGACTTTGGTTAGATTATTAGCAATTATCACTGGCAGTGTTTCCTCTTGCCCTAGATATGCATATTTCAAATGGATTGGTAAAGGCTTTAATTCCAACCTCGGAGCCTGCACAACAGAAGGTAACAACCTTTCATGAGTCACCGGTAATTGAATGGACGAAACGGCATACTTATCTGAAATTTTCGGTAACGAGTGTAATGCGGCTATAGTATCCTTTAATTCCGCATGTTGTTCAATCTCGTCTTCCTCTTCCAGCTCCAAACTATTCGTGATAGCATCCTCCAAGGTTTCTATGTGTAAGTGGTCGAAAGATTTCTGCACTAAGGAATCAAGGACATTAATAGAAAACACGGAATTGACATCACTAGGGTACCTCATGGCCCGTAAATGTTGAATTGAATCTTTTCGCCGTCAAACTCCATGGTCAGTGTCCCATTGTGCACATCAATCATCGTTCTTGCTGTTTTCAAGAATGCTCTCCCTAACAAGATATGAGCAGGATTTGGAGATGTATCGTCTTCCATGTCCACAATATAAAAATCTGCGGGAAATATTAGTTCATTCACCTGCACCAAGACATCCTCAATTACCCCTTCAGGGTATGTGTTAGTACGATCAGCTAATTGGATAATGACACCAGTGTTTTTCAAGGGACCTAGATTCAAAGAAGCATAAATAGATAGTGGCATAACATTAATTGATGCTCCTAGATCTAGCATAGCTCTCTCAAACCTGGTATTACCTATCTTACAGGGAATGGTAAACATACCCGGATCTTTACATTTTGGAGGCATTTTTCTTTGCAGAACAGCAGATACATTTTCTCCAACAGTTATCTTTTCATTTTCTTGTAATTTCCTTTTATTAGTGCATAATTCCTTCAAAAATTTTGCATACCTTGGAACTTGCTTGATTGCATCTAATAAAGGAATGTTCACCTCTACCTTTCTAAAGGTCTCCAGAATCTCTTTCTCTTGCTCATCCTTCTTTGAAGTTCTAAGATTCCTAGGAGGAAAAGGTAAAGGGTTAGACTTAAGCTGAATAGGAGATTTAGGGATTACCTTTGAGATCTCTGCCTCCTCCTTAGCTTTATCCTCATCAAATTCAACCGTATCCCTTGGTGTGTCCATTTGTTTTCCACTCCTTAAAGTAATCGCACTTGCGTTTTCCCTCGGATTGATCATCGTTTGAGAGAGCAACTTCCCAGAGCCTTGAGAATCCAATCGTCCAACTGTGGTAGCTAATTGGCTCATTTGATTTTCTAAGCTATGAATGGAAGTCGTTGTATCTTGTTGGAACTGTTGGGTCTGATTCATAAACTGTTGGGTATGATTCATGAAGATTTTAAACATATCTTCCAAAGACGCTTCAGATTTTGTAGGTGTTGCTTGTCGATGTGGATACTGCTGTTGAGCTTGTTGAAACCCTTGTTGTCGATTCGGAAAAGCATTCGACATTGGTGGCCTGTTTCCTCCGTAGCTCAGGTTAGGATGATCCATCCATCCTGGATTGTAAGTATTAGAGTAAGGATCATATCTTCTCTGAGGTTGTCCTTGAAAATTTCCCGCTACATTGGCTTGTTCTATGGTGCCATCTTCTTGCAGTGTAGGACAAATATCTGTCGAATGATCCGATGACAAGCATATTCCACAAGTTCTTGTAACTTGCCCGTTCCTCACAGAAAGTTGACGAACCATAGCAGCTAACTCCGAGAGTTGTTGTTCAATGTTGCTCGAGCCAACCTCATTCACCCTTTTCGGTGCATGGTCCATCCGAGTTCCGTATTGCTGTGAGTTAGCCGCCATGTTAGCAATTAAGTTCCGTGCGGCGTCTGGAGTTTTATCGACCAATGCTCCTCCACTTGCAGCATCGATCATACTCCTATCCATCGGTAGCAATCCCTCGTAGAAGTACTGAATTTGGTGTTGATCATCAATTTGATGTGGACAACACGAACACAGCTTCTTGAACCTTTCCCAATACTCGTGAAGAGTTTCGCCACTAAACTGTCTGATGGCACATATCTCCTTCCTTATGTTGGCAACCCATGAAGGAGGGAAATACTTCTCCACGAATAGCCTCTTCATATCATCCCATGATTGGATCGAACCGGATGGAAGATAGTACAACCAATCTTTTGCCAAATCTGCTAAGGAGAATGGAAAAGCCCTAAGCTTTATGTGTTCTTCCGATACTCCATGTGGCCTCATTGTGGAACAAACCACGTGGAATTCCTTCAGATGCTTATACGGATCTTCACCTGTAAGACCACGAAAAGTAAGCAAAAGGTGAATTAAGCCAGATTTCAATTCAAAAGCAGCATCTAAAGCAGGATATTCTATGCATAATGGTTGTTGGCGTAAATTAGGAGTAGCCAACTCCCTCATAGTCCTATTATTTGGTGCATCCATTTCTTCTTCTGAATCGCTGGAAGAAGTCAGTAATGCGAGCGCAACGTTTAAGCCTGATGATGTAGTAAAATCATCTTCGAACTCCGAAGTTATGTTTCGTGCTCGACGAGTCTCCTTCCTTATTCTTTTTGCAGTTTTCTCTATCTCTTGATCAAATTTTAAATCAGGAGAGTGAGAGGATCGAGTCATAAACTGTAAGAAAACAAAGAAAACTTATAAAAACAAACACTTCCCCGGCAACGGCGCCAAAATTTGGAAGCTGTCGTTATCACTCCAAAATTATTCCTTACTTTCACTCTATCAATATAAAATTGGTATAATGGCATGCAAGAGTCGAACCCACAGGAAGTGTATTTTATGATTTATCTGAATGTTTCTAACAGTAAATAACAAGTAATAAATAAAGAGGGGATTTTTGTAACTATGATTCTACTAGAAAACAAGAAGTATAAATTAAGATTATCCAATGACTTGCAAACTTCAGTTCTTCAGTTCAGTATCATCTTTTCATAAATATGATATAACTAAGTTAATTAATATCTTTCCTTCAATGAAATTAACAACCCTAGGTAACCACGGTACGCGTTACCCGAAACTCCCCTTAGGTTTTAAATCTAATGTGACAATCGCCTCCACTAGACCCTAATTATCATACAACCTAGAACTATCAGTCTAGATTTAATATGACAATAGCATTAAGAATTAGGGAATTAGGTCATTCCAAGCAATAATCGTACAATCGCAAACTATTTAACCTGTCTTCTTGATATCATAGCAATATTCAAAAGCTTGACCACAATCAAATACCACTATTCGCTACTTATGATCAGATATAACATCGTTTGCTTAATATTATACCTTAATCTAGCATATGATAATAATCAAATCAATTCAATGGGCCCTTATCAAATTAATCAAACCAATTATCATTGAGCAATTCAAATAGATCATCAAGAATAAACCCCACAAACGAAGGAAGAAATACTAATAACTCAATTAATTCATAAATAATAAATAAGATTCAACATCCCTTAGAACTGAAAATAAAGAACTTAGCCTGACATAGTTGAAAACGCAAATTAAATCTTCAATCCTTGCACCAATGAATCTCTCCTTCCAAAATTTAATTACAATAATGAAATTCTATCTATTTATATCCCTCTCAACTATCCTAGAAGCCTCCTCACGTTGCACCTTTAAAATCCTTCTCCAAGTCAATTTCCGAAAATCTGATAAAAAGTCGTTCCGCGCCCTTCTGCCAACAAGGGCCCGGCCCTTGTTTTATACTGAGAAAGAGGGCCCCGGCCCTACTTTGCCTGAAATTACGAAAATGCCATTTTCGCTCATTTTTCCAATTTTGTCCATCCGATGCCGTTTTTCTGCAATGTAAACATAAAAACAAGTAAAATGCTCACAAGAATAACAAAACTTAAGTCCGAAAACATATAATTCATAGGTATAAAACCCACTCATCACAAAGCCAGTAGTTGATCAACAGAGAAAACTAAACCCAATTATGAAGGAGGTGGTGAGGAAAGAAATAATTAAGTGGCTAGATGCTGGGATTATCTACTCGATTTTAGATAGTGCTTGGGTAAGCCCAGTTCATTGTGTTCTGAAGAAAGGTGGTATGATAGTTGTTCCTAACGAAAATAATGAGTTGATTCCGACGAGAACAGATACGGGGTGGCGAGTTTGTTTGGATTATAGGAAGTTGAATAAAGCCACACGTAAGGATCATTTTCCTTTGCCATTCATTGATCAAATGTTGGATCGACTAGCGGGTCATGAATATTATTGTTTATTAGATGGGTACACGGGGTACAATCAGATAGCCATTGCACCAGAAGATCACGAGAAAACGACATTTACATGTCCATATGGAACATTCGCTTTCAGGAGAATGTCTTTTGGATTGTGTAATGCACCAGCAACTTTTCAACGGTGCATGATGGCGATATTCTCAAATATGGTCGAGCGAAATTTGGAAGTTTTTATGGATGATTTTTTGGTGTTTGGTGTTGTCTGGAGAATCTAACTTTGGTGTTGAGAAGATGTATGGAAACAAATTTGGTATTAAATTGGGAAAAGTTCCACTTCATGGTTCAAGAAGGGATTATTCTGGGGCATCGGGTGTCAGTTAAGGGCATTGAAGTTGATAAAGCAAAGATTAAAGTCATTTAGAAGTTGTGTCCACCGAATTAAGTGAAGGGTATTTGTAGTTTCTTGGGACATGCCGGGTTTTACCGAAGGTTCATCAAGTATTTCTCTAAGATCACAAAGCCGTTGTGCACTTTATTAGAGAAAGAAGTCCCGTTTGAGTTTGATGAAGCATGTCTCACAGCATTTGGGATTTTGAAGTAGAAATTGATTACAGCTCCGGTGGTAGTAGCCCCAGATTGGGGTCGTCCATTTGAGTTAATGTGTGATGCAAGTGACTTCGCAATCGGGGCAGTCTTGGGCCAGCATAAGGACAAGGTATTTTAAGCCATTTATTGTGCCAGTAAGACTTTGACTGATGCTTAGCTGAATTATACCACCACAGAGAAGGAGTTGTTAGCTGTAGTATTCACCTTTGATAAGTTTCGTCCATATCTCATTGGGACAAAAGTAATTGTTTACACGGACCATTCAGCAATAAGGTACCTTGTTGCGAAGAAAGATGAAAAGCCTAGATTAATCCGTTGGGTTTTGTTGCTTCAAGAGTTCGATCTTGAGATTCGTGATAGAAAAGGAACTGAAAATCAGGTAGCAGATCATTTGTTTAGAATGGAGCAGCCCAGGAACAATGATGTGGCAGTCAATGATAGCTTCCCAGATGAACAGTTGTTTGCAATTACGTCTGAGGTACCGTGGTATGCAGATTTGGTCAATTATATTGTTGGGAATGTCCTACCTCCAGAGTTATCGAGTCAACAGAAGAAGAAGTTTCTGCATGATGTACGTCAATATCTGTGGGATGAACCATTTTTGTTCAAGATTTGTGCTGACCAGTTAGTGAGACATTGTGTTCCTCAACAAGAAATGGGAAGCATCCTTCATCAATGTCATGCATCAAGTTACGGAGGCCATTATGGTGGACAAAGAATAGCTGCTAAGGTTCTTCAATCAGGTTTTTTTTGGCCCACTTTATTTAAGGATGCTTATTCATTTTTTCTACAATGTGATCGATGTCAAAGGGTAGGTAATATTTCAAAAAGACATGAGATGCCCCTTAATTCTATTTTAGAAGTTGAAATGTTTGATGTATGGGGTATTGATTTCATGGGCCCTTTTCCCTTGTCTTTTAATAATTCTTATATCCTTGTAGCAGTTAATTATGTGTCTAAGTGGGTGGAAGCAATTGCATCCCCCACTAATGATGCGAAGGTGGTAACCAAATTTTTGCAATGAAATATTTTCACAAGATTTGGGACACCAAGGGTAATAATCACTGACGGAGGATCTCACTTTTGCAATAGACAATTCAACACCTTGCTTGAGAAATATGGAGTCACGCATAGAGTTGCTACCGCTTATCACCCACAAACAAATGGACAAGCAGAGATTTCAAATAGAGAAGTGAAACGAATTTTGGAGAAGACAGTAAATCCAAATTGTAAAGATTGGTCCATTAAGCTCGATGATGCACTTTGGGCGTATAGAACAGCTTTTAAGACACCACTTGGAATGTCGCCGTATCGGTTGGTTTATGGGAAAGCTTGTCATTTGCCAGTGGAACTGGAACATTATGCATATTGGGCAACTAGAAAATTGAATTGGGACTTTAACCTAGCTGGTGAGGAACGTTTGCTACAACTTAACGAGATGGATGAGTTTCGACTTCAGTCTTATGAAAATGCAAGAATTTACAAAGAACGAGTCAAACGTTGGCATGACAAACACATTGTGGACCGGAAGTTTGAACCAGGTCAATCAGTGTTATTGTTCAATTTTCGGCTCAAACTTTTTCCAGGAAAGCTGAAATCACGGTGGTCAGGCCCTTTCGAAATTCATGTTGTTTATCCGTATGGAGCGGTGGAATTAAAATGCAAAAATTCAGAAGATACGTTTAAGGTGAACGGTCAAAGACTCAAGCATTACTGGGGAGGCTCATTCGATAGGATGAAGGCCTCAGTCAATTTTTCATCTTAAACAGGGAGTTTTGTCAGACTGATGACAATAAAACAAACGTTGCTTGGGAGGCAACCCAAGTTTCATTTTGTTAACTTGTGTAATGTAGCTTGCATAATGTGATGAGATTACTTGTATTTTTATTTTAGAGTTATTGTTGGTGACTAAATTGAAATAATGTATAGCAGGTACTATTCTTTCAAGCTTGTTAAACATTGAAGGAGAAGACAAGGAAACAGCTGGAAAAAAAAAAGGGTGACGCCCTAGCGTCTGAAGTCACGCCCTTGCGTCAGACTACACTACAATTGCTGGGAAATTAGTTGAAGCCTAGACGCACCTGTGTTGCATCCTTACGCAGCTGCGTAATAATAGACGCCCCTGCATCTGAAATCACGCCCCTGCGTCACATGAAAGGGAATTCCACAAATTGGTTTTGATGTAGTTGCGTCAAAACCTTATGCAGCTGCGTGACGAAGATTTTTAAAAAGTAAATGGTTGAATATCAAACTGTGTGCTCTTTGTTATGCCCTTTTATAGCAACGTTATATTTCTTGTTTCATGCCCCTTCGTGTCTCTCACCAAATACATCGGTTATACATACATTCATGAATGCATTGTGTATCTTGGTGATTATAAATTGAGTACTCAAGGTTATATTGCAATCACTATCATTCTATCTCTCAAGGAAACATTGAGTTGGGGTTCTCTCCAAGTTCATCAAGTAAGATTTCGTATTGTCCATTTCCACAACACTATTCTTGTGGTTGGGAATGAATTCTTGTAAGAATACAGATTTGGTTGTGCTTTGTGGGTTTTCTTGGTGCTAGTGGGGTAGTTTGGAAGAATCAAAGACATAAGATTTGGGGGTTTCAAGGGATACCCGTCAACTGTTTGTTGAAATTCCTCAAAGATAAAGCTAAGTGTTTTGTAATTTTTGGGTGTCATAAACACTTGGGATAGCTTGTGAATTCAAATGGCACCAAAACGTCACAGAGGAGAGAGCTCAAGGTCCACCACTCCATACGATTCAAGCCAATTTGTGAGCTATGAAGCGGCTAAGTTCCATGAGGAGCATGTCGATGTAAAGAAGCTTATACCAGAGCGGGGTCTTGATCCAGGACCTTTGGATGGTGAGTTATGGAGAATGATTAACCAACATTGGGGTACGTTACCTCACCAACCTAAACCTGTTGTCATTTCAATCGTTAAGGAATTGTACGCAAATGTCAAGGCTGTTAAACGTAATGAAGTAGTTGTTCGGGGTAAGAAGGTCTCCTTTTCTCCTGCTAAAATTAATGAGTACTATGGTCTTTTACCGCACCCAGAAGCGGATGAGTACTCAGCATACGTTAAGGAGCCGGTGAATTATGAAGAGGTTATTCGAGGATTGTGCCAACCGGATGCAATGTGGAGGTATAAAGATGGTGAACCCAAAACCTTCAATTATACGTACTTGAGCCGATATGGAAATGCATGGTACTACTTTCTGTGTGCGAAACTCATGCCTACCACACAGGTCACCGAGGTTATCAAAGAAAGAGCGGTCCTGTTATTCTGTATAGTCAATAAGAAAACCATTGATAAGGGCCAAGTCATTAATAACTCAATCAAGTATGCTATAAAAGGGAAACCAATCCGGGGTCTACCTTATCTGTCATTGATTTGTGGGCTTTGTGAAGCGGCATGAGTGGTATGGGAAGAAGGTGAACCAACTCAGCACCCTCAAGTTCCCATAGATTCTAAAATTATTAAGAACTTCAAGCAATGGAATGGGGTACCTCTTGATCCAAGAGGAGCGGGATTTCTTTTGGATGTTCCATATTCTCCGGATACCGAAGAGTTATTTGCAGCGGAGCCGGAACATGATGAAGCTTCATCGTCTAACACAATTGCGAATTTAGTTGAGGAAGTCAGGCAGCTACGGAGAGATTCTCGTCGACAAGCTAAACGGGATGCCCACTTGGTACAAGAAATGGATTCCATGATGCAGTACCATGCAGCTTTCTCTACGACGTTAGCTGAGGCATTTAATCACTTGGAAATGAATGCTGGTCGTGAGCCATTATAATTTCCACCTCCTCCATCAATGCTTCCATTTCCTCCTGATTCACCAGAAGATGAAGCAGATGCGTAGTAGTCAATAAGGGAAGTCCCGTTATTTCAAATTTCTTATATTTGTCATTGAGGGTAATGATGTTGACAAGTTTGGGGGACGTATATGTTTTTGTTTTGTTTGTTTTAGTTTTTTATAGTTTTGTCGTGGAAATTTGTTAGGTGTTTAACGTACCTGACTAACCTAAAAAAAAATAAAAAAATTAGGAATGTAGATGAATTTTGAGGGTATATTCACTGTAAACCTTCATGAGACTTAACTCGTTATTAGAAGGTAATTCTGGGGTTTAAAAGGCTAGTTACATACGCTAAATGTAACCGTGATACCTACGAAAACGGTTAGTTGTAGTTTTTGATTTTATTAGCAAATTCTTCGTGAAGGTAATCATGAAAACTAGTGCAAGGCCGATGATAAGAATTCTTGTTATTTTCTAGCCTTTAAGGTGAAATGGATGAACATGATGAACTTTAGTCTTATAGTCGAGTCGTCTTACTCTATTTTTGATTCCTATGTCTTTATAAGCACAACGTGTATGTTTTGATTAGTTGAGAATTAGAAAACTTACCAGATTGATTATTTGTGGGGTTTCTTGTGATGAATTTTAATACTTAATTGAACTTCCCGTGTATGCTAAGTTAAGGCTTTTACATAAGTTTGGGGGGGATCATATTTACTTAAAAAAAAATAAAAAAATAATAATACATTACATGAGAATAATGGACTCAGTCAAAATTTCGTGGCCTTTGCTATTCGAGCAAGTAAACCCTTAGGGATGTCTTTACATCTAGTGTCCTAAAATCAACTGGTTTGGGAATCATTGGTTAAAAGCTCGTTACATGGGTAGCATTGAATAGCCTAATGGAATTATGCATTGCACGAGTCATGGTTAGTAAGTTTAGGGATGAAATAGAGCGTAAAACACATTCACTCCTATTATTCTTATGAGTTGATGTTAGAAAATTATTTTGAAGGTAGTATGATCCTTGATTTATTTGATTGCCTTACTTAGTTAACTGTTGAGAGGGTAAAGTTATAATTTCACACTGGAAGTACTGCAGGTGATTGATGAAGAATTTGTCTAAATTTCTGACTAGTTGAAACTCTTGAACACACACACACACTTAGGAATCTGAAATAGGGGCTAGATTGTCGTTGCTATGAGAATAGCGAGTTTTAAAGTTCTTGAAATTTCGCTAAGGTTTACCGGAGTTACTTTGAGGCCTAAATCTGGTATATAGTTATAATGATGTATGCCTTGATTGAAATTCATGGTTATTTCTAGTGTTTATATCTGCTACTTTATTTTGCTTGAGGACAAACAATAAGTTAAGTTTGGGGGTATTTGTTGGGTCGGTGTTATACGTGCAAAGTAATTGCTTCTTAACTTGTTTATTATGAGTTCTTAGGCATTTCTATTTCAATTTTATGCATTTTTGTGTATTTGTTTCATGTTTGCAGAGAAAGAAGCTTGCAAGGGCATTTTGGTGATTTTAGGACAAAGGTGAATCAGCTGCAACACGAAGTAACGCACTTGCGTCACAAGCAGCACCAATTCCAGTAAGGTCAGATGCAGCTGCGTGAGTTGTGAAGCAGTTGCGTCAGAAGATTCAACGCAGCTGCGTGAGAAGTGATGCAGCTGCGTCACCAGTGGTTACAATTCCAGTAAGGTCAGACGCAGCTGCGAGAGTTGTGAAGCAGCTGCGTTAGGAGAGCTCAATGCAGCTGCGTTAGGAGAGCTCAATGCATCTGCATGTGAAGAGACGCAGCTACGTCACTGGCTGCTACAATTTAGAAACCTCAACGCAGTTGCGTGAGATGTGATGCAGCCGCGTTAAAGGACGAGCGAGTGGTTCTCCCCATGTTGTTGAGCAGTTTCTGAGTCAGTTTTGATGGTGAGTTGAGTTGCTCAAGTGCAGGTAATAAAAAGAGGGGGCTAGAAACAGCAAAAAGAGGAGCGTGGAAGAAACACAGAGAAGAGGAAGAGTGATCTGGAGAAGAAAAACAAACTGGAAGCTTGGTGCAGAGAAGAGCAACAAGGCATTATTAGTTTATCTCTCATCTTTGTACTTCACATATTGTCGCTTGTTATGGCTAGAACTATTTCATCTATATTTAATCTAAATTTAAGTATGAACTAATTACTTTTGTTTAGGGTTTGCAATAAAATTATTTGTTTGACCTGAATTGAGTTATTACTTGTTAGTGTTGGATTCATGTGAAGGTTGCCTATCATAATAGTTTCAATTGTTTTAATTACTTGGCCAGTGATTAATTTGGTTTTTCATATGAAATCGAGAGAGGAATATGAAAATAGACCGATGTATGATAACATGTGATTATAGTTGTTAACATAATTTGTGATTGAGATAGAAATATACTTAATTGCCGCGTGTAATTGGTAGAGAGCCTGAGCTTATGATCTTTTTAAATTCAGCATTCATAGAAATATAGATTGTTGGTTTAAATGGATGTTCCTCTTCAGTCTAGTCCAGGATAGGTAGGATTGGGGAAGATTTGCAGTATAATAATTGAAAGATGTTAATTCAGCTGATGAAGAGTTCTTAATTAGCAACTCATTGGGTGTATTTTAACTTAACAGTAATAATTAGGTTCAGTTGATGACATGTAGTGGAATTGTAAACCCTAAACGTTGTTTAACATAGAGATCGTTAGTAATTCAATCTTTGATATTAATGTCGGAACTTAACAAAATTTTCAAGTCAAAAGATTTAGTTAATGTTATTTCAATTATTAACTAGTAGTTCCACACTTTATTTGCAAATCCTCGTGGGAACGATACTTTGCTAGCCTTGTACTACGATTAGACCACGTATACTTATGTGGAGTATTTTCTGAACGAAAAAAGGCGAACAAGCTCTTCGAGACATGATGATAATTATCATCAGAAAAGAGATTTTAGAGGCGATGGCACCGATCGGAGAGACAACAACAAGAAGGAGGAAGGCATGAAAGATGATGACAAAAGAAATGATGCCAAAAAAGATGGTGGCTAAACGGATTCAGGGGAGATCGACTAAAGAATGAAAATTTTAAGGATAGAGGGAATAAAAATAAAGATTACACCCCCCCTCCTAAAAAACACCAGTATAGCTTAGATAGTGAGCAAAATTAAAAATGATCCCTTTTAAAAGAAAACCTAAAAAAATTAGAGTATTTACCAAACAAAAGAATAGCGACAAGTACTGTTCTTATCATGAGGTGCATGGCCATGTTACCGAGGATTATTACCAATTGAAGGACTTCCTCGAAGACCAGGTTCAAAAGAAAAACCTGGATTATTACATGGCGAAAAGAGGTTGACGATCCGTCTTAGGTCGAATTGCATCACCACCACCACCCCCCTCTTTGGCACTGAGAAAAGTAGTAGATGTCAGAACTGGTGGATCTACAACAGCCTTGTCCAACAAGAAAAGGAAAGCTTATGCCAGGACTATTCATCATGTGTTTGGACAGCTGAGGGAATTTAAGATTGATCCCATCACCTTTATTGACGAAGATTACTGGTTAGCTAGGCATGGTTGCGCTACATGATGATACGCTTGTAATAACTATGCTAGTCGGTACCATATATGTTGTGACGACCCCAAATTCGGGTTCTTTAACCACGGGTTTGGTTCTCACTGTACAATACTTAACCATAATGAAATACATAGATTGTATTCAACTTCGCGGAATAATACAAAAGGTTCCTTAATCAAAAGGCTACAACTTCCCAAGGTCTATTACCTTAATCTTAAACATTACATATCTTAAGGGAAATACAAAAGATTTACAACAGTAATTACATAACAGTAAATTAAACTAGCATGCAATTACTTAAAACTAAGCATTCGCTTTCCCCTTGCCTTTGTCCGATTTAGAGCTTTCGGGAATGGCTGAAATATAGTCATGATATAGCAAGAATGAGCAACTAAATGGCTCAGCAAGTTTATAAACAACAATCATACGATATATCATGATGAATGGAAATAACTTCAAGGTTTCAACAATAGCAATTGTGAAAGATAACAAGAATCAATGTTCAATAAAAGAAGGGATTGACTCTTTACTGCTGAGTGGTCTTTAAGGACCATGAACTGCTGCTAAGGTAAAACAGACACACAATGTCTGACTCCTTGTTTAAAAATAACGGGATACTTGAGGGGATCAGTCCTCTTATGTCCTATGTATATGCATCACATTTAGTTTTCTTGCGCGCTGTCGGGTCTCCGACAAATAAAAATCCCCTTTAACTAGGGTTGTTCTATCTCAGTCTTACTGTAAGGATCCGCACCAACCAATGGTTTGGGTAAGCTTTTATGATATTCAACTAAATGAATTTAACATGCATTTGTCTAGCCGAAACAATTAGCTTAGACGTTCTTAAACAGTTTGCAAAAGCACTATGTGCGAATACAATAATCAATAACGATGTGAAGTAATTTTCGATAATTAATTCACTCAAAGGTCTGTCAAATATCTTCGAGTGTAGATACTTGCTCAACAATAATTGAATTGGTCAAAGTAATTAAAGTTGAATAATAATTGCAACAATAAGTACAAGTTAAGGGTAGAAGACTTGCAATAAGAATTACAAGTTAAAGTTAGAAAACTTGCATCGTGCATCGTCTACTGCTTATCAAATTAATCTAACAATCCTTGAACGGACCTAACAATTAAATCAATTTTATCTTAAATTAGTATCATATACTTGTAAGTATAATGACCTTTATAAACCTTACGAACCACATAATTGATTAATTATGGGTAATTAAATACTTATAAAATATTATCATTATTTGATAATATTTCAAACACAAAGAACTTATATTAATTGTTTAATATAGTTCAAAATAAATATATAATATTATTAATCATTTAATAATATTTTATTGAGTATCTAATATTATTAACTATTTAATAATATTTTATTTATTAACTAATATTATTAATCCTTTAATAATATTTTATTAAGTATCTAATATTATTAATCATTTAATAATATTTTATTAAGTAACTAATATTATTAATCATTTAATAATATTTTATTAATTATCTAATATTATTAATCATTTAATAATATTTTATTAAGTAACTAATATTATTAATCATTTAATAATATTTTATTAATTATCTAATATTATTAATCATTTAATAATATTTTATTAAGTTTCTAATATTATTAATCATTTAATAATATTTTATTAAGTATCTAATATTATTAATCATTTAATAATATTTTATTAAGTAACTAATATTATTAATCATTTAATAATATTTTATTAATTATCTAATATTATTAATCATTTAATAATATTTTATTAAGTTTCTAATATTATTAATCATTTAATAATATTTTATTAAGTATCTAATATTATTAATCATTTAATAATATTTTATTAATTATCTAATATTATTAATCATTAAATAATATTTTATTGACTTTATCATATTATTATACACATAATAATATTTTAATAATTTTCTAATATTATTATTTATTTAATAATATTTTATTACCTTTATTATATTATTATTTCAATAATAATATATATACACCTTTAAATCAATAAATCAATCATATATATATTTAAAAATATATTTATTAAATCCAAAAATACTAAAATGATTTTTGGAACAGTTTTCATTTTCTGACCCGAACCCGGCCCGACCCGACCCGACCCGATTCGGGTTTTTATTTTTTTTCCCGAACAGTGCACTGAGCCGGGGCGCAGTGATTAACACTGCAGACGGCGCCCCGGCGCCGTACTCCAGTAGGTGTCATTTTTGTGATTTTTTTCTGGACAGTTTTGATACTTTGATTCAAACCTTGATTAAATGAAATCTACACATCCAAATAACACCAAATCAGTGTTGATGTGTTCCTAACTTAATGTTTTACAATATTTCATGGTTCGATCGTTTTTTTGAAAACGTTTCACACGAAATTTACGGATCGAACCACATAGGGTTGAAAAACGACATCCTTTTCAGTAAAAGCTATAACTTCTTTGTTATTCATTATTTTTGAAAACTTCAAAAAGATTTTATCTTTAAAACTCATAGATCTAGCTTTATAGCCATAAAAATCCAATTTTGGATTTGTACATTTCAAAATACAACATCAAACATAGCATGCATGGTTAGGGTTTACCGGTAAAATTGTGTTACACATATTTCTTTAACTTCTATGCATTTCTAACCTACCAAATCATGTTATAAACACATAGATCTATGAATATACATATATTACATAGTTACATACATCTAGACCATCAAAATGAGTTTTGATCGGTTAAAAATAGATTTTAACCGATTAAAACGCATATAGGCTATAAAAACGAAATAAGAAAGGATTTGAGAACTTTTAAACCTTGAGGTTTTGTGTGCTCTCCTTCTCCTCCTTCCGAAATATGTGATGAGATTGTTGGACATCCACCAAGCTCAAGCTCTAGCTTTTTCTCTCAACACTTATGTGTTTTCTCTCAAAAACTCACACTTTGCTCTCTAGGAAATTCTCTAGAAATGAACTAACCAACCTAGAACAAGTGTGGAGTGTTTCTTTTATAGCCAACCACTAACACACCATTAACTCTCTAATTCATCTATGTTGGTCAAATTAAATGCTAAGTATGCTTACTATTTGATTGAATGACTTGGTGATTGACTCATGGAATGACTAGGGTTGTTGGCCAACTTTGATCTAGTATAAAAGAGAAGTCATCTAGCAAATCAAGCAACATCAAGTGGGTCCCTCACAAAAATCAGCAAAATGGCTTTTCCAAGCCATTTTCCCTTTATTTTTAATGCAAAAATGTGCATATATACATCTACATATATATATATATATATATATTGACCAAAGTTTGACCCTTATTGGACTTCACATTGGGCTTGGGAATAACTTCTATTGGGCTCATTCAATTAAATTGTTTGGGTTCAATTTAAATAACACATTGGGCTTATTTTAAATAGTCTAGGTTACATTTAATTAAATCAAGCATTGAGCTTGTTTAATTAATTACATGGGCTAGTAATTAAATTAATTACATGCGCTACTAGGTTAATATCTTTAACCTAGTTTATCAACTCATTTAGATTTAAAATATAATCCAATTAGATTTGCTTTAATTAATTATACACTTTGTTTTAATTCTTTAAATAAATATACAAGCACATAAGTACATTTATTTAATTATCTAATGCACAATTAATTAATGAGAAAAGTTTAAATTCATTGCTAAATATTTATTAAGTATATTTACAATGACTAATGAAATTCGTGGTCATTACATATTTACAGTGAATTCTCGCCGATAATGGAAGTTCAGATGATGTGCTTTATATATATACTTACAATCGACTAGATCTGGAGGGCAGGAAGCTAAAACCTTACACTAAATCACCACTTTATGGGTTTAGCAACGCTTCTATCCCTATTGCTAGAACAATTGAGATGTCGATGGTGTTTGGTACAGTGCTAAAGCAGTCTTCCCTGATAGTGAGATTTTATGTTGTAAATGTATAAAGTAATTACAATGACATCATAGGGAGGACCACCCTATTTGCACTCAGAGCCATTACATATATCCCTCATCTGAAGATGAAGTTTCCAATAAAACATGGAGTTGGTGAAGTAGTTGAAACCAAGATATGTCCCAAAAATGCTATCTCCAGACTTTGCAAGCTATTGTTATAGGGGTTCCCAAGTAAAAAACAGAAGTTAAAAATCGATATGGAACCCTTTACGAAAGGAGGTCCGTTACCGATAGCCATACATGCTAAGAAAATTGAGGAGATCGAGCTGTATTTAAGAAATCAGGAGAAAATGGGCTAAATAGGGTTTAGACTATAAGAAGATTTTAGAAAGCTCCTGATCGCACTACTGAGGGACTTTTGAAACATCTTTGTAAGGACCTCTGCTGATATGTTGGGGATAGATGAAAAATTAGTTGTTTACAAGTTGAGTATGAACCCTAATATGAAGCTAGTGAAGCAAAAATGTAGAAGTATAGTCCCCGAAAGACAGAAAGTGATTGATGAAGAGATTTTTAAACTATGGCGGCAGACTTTATTTTTGAAATTGATTACCTGGAGTGGCTCGCTAAGGTAGTCCTTGTTAAGAAACACAATGGAAAATGGAGAATGTGTGTAGATTACATTGATTTGAACAAAACCTGTCTGAAGGATTGCTATCCCCTTCCAGGCATGAATTAGTTGATTTACTCCACCTCTAGACATGTTATGTTGAGTTTTCTTGATGTATTCTTGTCCTACAATCAAATCAAGATGTGGGTTGAAGATAATCCAAAGACAACCTTCATTACACATTGAGCCATCTATGCCTACAAAGTAATGTCTTTTGGACTTATCTATGTTAGAGAAACGTACTATCGTATAATGAATAAAGTCTTTAATAAGCAGATAGGAAGGTCTATGTGGATGACATTATTGTGAAAAATATGTAAACTGTAGATCATCTAGCTGAACTTAAAGAATGCTTTCAAAATTTACGGCGTCACTACATTAGGCTAAATCAGAGGAAGGGCACCTTGGCCTCAGATCAGAAAAGTTTTTAGGTTACATAGTTAGTCGAAGAGGGGTCGAAGCAAATTCTGAAAAGATATCGGCTATAGTGAACATACAACCTCCAAAATTTTTTAAAGAGAGAAAAATTATTTGGAAGGCTAACAGCTCTTCGGCGATTTATGTCTAAATCTATTGAGAAATGTCTTTCCTTCTTCAGCACTTTAAAGAGAGCACAGAATCAGAAGACATTTTAGTAGAACAAATAATGCCAAAGAACCTTTAAACAAATAAAAAGGTATATATCATCCCCTTCGATTTTGACTAAAGCTTTACCCAAAGAGGATCTACTCTTGTATTTGTCACACTACAAAAAAATACTTATTTTTAACGGAATAAATTTCATCGAAAATAAGTTTTTTTCTGACAAAAAAAAGTAAATTTGACGGAATCCATCGGAAAAAGTGCTACATTGGACAAAAAAATACCCATATTTTGACGGAGTAGGCTTATTTTCGACAGATTAATACCGACGCGATTATTTATGACCGAATTGCAGACAGATAATTCCGTCGAAAATAAACCTATTTATGACGAAATAAGCTTATTTTCAACGGAATTGTCCACCGGAAATAAGTTTTTTCTTATAGTGTTAGTAACCCTCTAGCTGTTAGAGCGACTTTAGTTAAGGAAGATTCTGAAGGGTAGAAGACAGTCTATTATGTAAGTTATGTTCTTCAGGATGTCAAAACATGATACCCAAACATTGAAAAATTGGCATATGTTTTAGTCATCTCTAGTAGAAAGCTTCGACAATATTTCTAAGGGAGGACCATAATTATTCTGACTGATTAGCCCCTTAGGAGGGTCATTTATTAACCTTATCTCTCTGGGAAATTGGCAACATGGGCAGTAGAGTTGAGCCACTTCAATCTAGAGTTTCGTCCTCGGACGATAATAAAGGTTCAGGCCTTGATTAATTTTATCACAGATTGCTCTTTCCCCAAAGGGATAAAGCCCGAAGAGTTTAATGCTTCTGATATGGGACCATCATCTGAAAACCCCATCTGGACTTTATTTGTAGATGGATCTTCCAAAAAACTAAAGAGTAGAGCTAAAATTATTTTAACTTCACCCAAAGGCTTCTAAGTTCAACTGGCCATTCAGTTTAATTTTATGGCCACGAATAACATTTCAGAATACAAAACCCTTCTGGCCAGTTTGAAGTTAGCAAGGAGCCTGGAGGTAAAGAATTAACCTGATTATCTATAGTGATTCTCAATTAGTGGTTAAGTAAGTGCTTTGGAAGTATAAAGCCTAAAAAGTGCACCTATAAGCTTATCTTCAGCTAGTTAATGGCCTACTAGCAAGCTTTCCAAAGTATCAGGTCATTGGTATTGTTAGGTAAGATAATACAATAGTCGATGCTCTCTCCAAGCTAGCATCAACTAATAAAGGATTACTAAAAGGCTCAATTTACTTAGAAGTATTAGAGCAACCGAACACTGTGAATTAGGAAGTGATAGACATCGATCAGAAGACTCCTAGATAACTCCAATTGTTAATTTCTTAAAAAATGATGTCATGCCCGAAGATAAATCTTAGGCTCGGCAAATCAGATTCAAATCCACGAAGTATTGTATTATCAATAAAAAGCTGTATAAGAAGTCATATTCTTCTCTATTTCTCCTTTGTTTGGGCCTAAGGGATGTAGATTATACCTTTTGGGAAGTACATAAAGGAATTTGTGGAGATCACATCAGAGCCAAAACTCTAGTGCACAAGATTCTTCTGTAAGGATTCTACTAGCCAATGATGATAAAGGATTCTAAAGATTTTCTCAGAAAATGTCACAAATGATAGTTCTTTGCATCAGTGCCACATCAACCTCCCAAAGAACTCAATCAAATTTTATCCCTAATCCCCGTTTGTTGTATGGGAAATTGACATCTTGAGACCACTCCCACAATGAAAATCCAAGTTAAATTTGTGGTTGTGACTATTGACTATTTAATAAAGTGGGTTGAAGCCAAACCTTTGGCCCAAATTATCGAAGACACTTGCTTTCAATTTTTTAAAGAACAAGTGGTTTATCACTTCAACATTCTGATTATTCTGGTCAGTGATAATGGGTTATAGTTTATGGGGTGCAAGTTTGAAATATTCTTGGATGAACTACATATTTAACACCGTCGAACCTCAATTGCTCGCCCACAAGCTAATAGTCAAGTCGAGGTTACAAACAAGACTTTTCTTAATGGGATTAAATGAAGACTAAAGGATGTTAAGGGTTGATGGCCCAAGGAGCTTTTGCATGTACTCTGGGCATACTGAATAACTTCTCAGATCACTACAGGAGAGACTCCTTTAAGCTTGTATATGGAGTTGAAGCCTTGATACCCGTTGAAATTGGGGTTCCTTCATCCTGAGTTTAAAACTTTAATGAGGTTTTCAATAACCAAGGTCTTCAGTTGAATCTTGACTTATTGGAACAAGGTCGTTATACTGCAATTCTTAAACTTGCTATATATCAGTAACATACAGTACGACACTTTAACAAAAAGGTGAAAACCAAAATGTTTAAAATGGGAGACCTAGTTTTTCGGCAATCAGAAACATCTGCACCCCATGAGACAGCAAAGTTAATACCCACCTAAGAGGGTCCTTATATAGTTATTGAAGTGCTGAAGCCAGGTACATACAAGTTTCAGTCCATGGATCACTTATTTCAAATCCTTAGTATGCAATTCATCTTCAACAATATTTTTAGTAATCATTCTTATACATATATTTGAGGTTATTTTCAACCAATCATGTTATTTCTTCAAAATTTATAAAATAAAAGTTTTGTTTTATATTATATTATTTATATTTGATCCCAGGCATCACTTATTTCTCTTTAGCCTTATGTTCAGTTTATTTAGCTGGGGGGGGGGGGGGGGGGGGGGGCTAAAAAGCCTAAGTGAATTATTGATTGTAAATTTACAAGTTACAAGTATTTACATTCAAAAGAAAAAAAAAAGACAAACTACTCATCGGGTACAGCAAGGGTTAGCTCTTTGGGGGAATGCTTCTTCTCCCTGACCAGTTGGTTGGCATACTCGAAGCCTTCGTTGAATTTATTTGCGACCTTCTGGTTAACTTGTTCAACATACTCTTTAAAAGCCTTATATTTTGCAATGATTTGTTGGCAAAGATCTAGGAGAATAAGACTAAGAGATACTGGAGCAGAGGAACTCCGTTCACTCAGCTTCTCTTAGAGTCTAGCCTTCGATAACCTTTTTGAATATTGGTCTTCAGGTTATACAACTGCTCAGTTTGTGACTGAAATACAACGTTCCTCTCTTTGAGAATGGTTTCGTACCTCTACAGGTCATCTTTCAGTATAGCCCTTTTTTGTTCCTTCGATTCAAGCTTATTCACAAGTTCAGTGGAAAAATGTGTGGCTTTAAATTTTTCCTTCTGAGCAGCCCTCATATTCTCTTCAGCCTCAATTCTTTCAGCATCGACCTTTTGTAGATCAACTTCAGCTTTCATTCTATTAGCCTCGGCTTTTATTTTATCGTCTTAGGCTTTCTTTAAAGAAGTTTCAACCTTTGTTTTATTCTCTATAACAATTTTGCGCTTGAGCTCAGCATTTTCAACGCGTGGAATGATTCTTTATAAGCTTCAAGCCTCTTCTAATCTTACTCCTTAGCCTCAAAAGCCTCGAGTACTGCAAGGTTCAGGTGTTGCTCCACCTCATCAAAAAATGCTTCTTAAGCTTCTCATGAGCAAGAACTATGTAAAGAAGGCTAGGTAGCATTTTCCAATTCAAAATAATTCAAATGTCACTTATGGTACAATTAAAATTGAGAAAAGCAAAAATGGGAACGAACAAATTACTTGAGCCTAGTGGTGAAGTTACATTTGTATGAAAGTTTGAAGATTCACTCCCTCATACCTCAGCTCGTTAGTTAAAAATCTAAAGCTTTCAAAAGCTTCTACGAGAAACTCCCCAAGTTCGACAAAGCCGGATGTACCAATTGAGATTTCTTGTTCAGACCCCCTGGCCATCACCTTTTGTTTTTTTAGAGCAAATTGGAGGTTCGATGTGCTCCCGCCATCATAAGCCTTCTTTTTCTCTATTTTAGTTCCTTCGACAACCAAATTCACTACCGCTTTAATTGGTGGCAGTTGAAGAAGCTCATCCGAACCAAAATTTGGTGAAAGGTTGGAGCTTAGGAGAATAGGGAGTGACGCTATATCCTCTGTAACTAGAGCTAGAGAAGCAATAATAGTAGCGGAGCAACAGCGGTAAAAGCAGTAGCAACGATGACAGTAGCATGAGCAGCCACCATCGCCTCAAAATCCGAAGGCAATATGACCTTCTTCTTTAGCTTTCCGGGACAAGGAGGCACCACCGCTTTCTGTTTCGGCTTTCTGCTAGTGGAGGAGTTGCAACCTTCTCTTTCATCATTCTAGCCAACCAGCCAAAGCTTTTCAACAGGGGTTATCGGCCCTCTCAGCACCCTTGTCATGTCTAGAATAGCCTTGTTGTGTGCTTTTTTTGGTTGATTGGCCACTACAAATAAAAAAAGCAAATTGATCACTACTTAAAATAAATAAAGTAGTACCAAACATAATACACGAAAGACACTCACAATCATGGATATGCAGCCAGTTTTAGTCATTCAAGAGCTCTTGATCCTCTTTCATTGAAGGCATCTTTGAGTATAAAACCTCGAATTCCTTTAATCTCACTATATTGATTTTGAAGGGGCTTAATTGGGCTCGATTTGGCTCTGCCCAGGGGCCTATCAATTCAATATTGGGCCCCTTAATTAAAAACCAATCATGTGCTATCATTTATTACTAGAAGGGGCTTCCATTAGTACATCTCTACCGATTTTCTTACTAAACTGATAAAATCCCTTCTTTCTACAAGCACCTAGGGAAAAAAAACTGGTAAAGAAAGTTTAAAGAGGGCTGAACGCCCTGAGAATGGCAAAATGCCATGAAACAATGAAGATGAACGAAAGATTTGGGAACCACCTAGCATAGGTTGAGAGCAACAATGTGAAGAAGCTCTAAAAGGAAAGGATGAAGAGGAAAACGGAGTCCAAATAGAAGAAGTTACCTAAGTACAATAACCTACCCGCCTTCGGGTTACCAGGACATCCTTTCTTTCAGTTGAAGCTTCTTGACCTCATAGATTTTTGGGATATAAAACTCTATCATGACTAGTTGTATATCTGCATCTGAGATGTCGAAGGGGGTATTGACTTATTTTATACATCTGTCCAGAATATTTTTATCCTATTATGCTCCTTTACATTCCTAAAGTGTTCTTCTTGGAATAACAACTGTTACTTCATCCTCAACAGGGGAAGATGAAGATTTCTTGATTCTTAGAAGGGTTTACCCATTTGAAAGAAATGTAAGGGAGATAAAGAAACTTACTTAAATTGGTGAAAGTTTGAATTGAGAAGGAAGAATCAACGGTGATTTGTAACGACAGAAGCTAGGGCTTTATTTTCTCTCTACAAGTTTTTTGATTGAAAACGGTGAAACTAATTTTAGGTTTCTCTATATTATTTAAACCCAGTAACCAGCAATTCAATAGACCATGATCCATTGATTATGCCCACGATCTAACGATTACGAGGAGTAATGGCACACGATTGTCTAAATTCATGTGT
This sequence comes from Hedera helix, assembly GCA_947179155.2. Lineage (NCBI taxonomy): Eukaryota > Viridiplantae > Streptophyta > Magnoliopsida > Apiales > Araliaceae > Hedera > Hedera helix. The sequence continues at coordinate 12,390,237 of OX359278.1, forward strand.
GATGAAGATTTCCCCCCGTAAAGTCAATTGGAATTCTTTTCACGACCAGAAGAAATTAAATTATGGGGCTTTTTCAAATTCTAAAATTGGGCCTAAACTGTTATTGGAGAAAGCCCATTTCTTGAAAGTTCATTATAGACTTGGAAGATGCCCAACTGGCCCAATCAAAAGCAAATGGACTTTTTTTTTCCAAGTCTTGGCTTGGGTCTGAAATCCTTGGATTCCTAAAGCCTTTAACTTTTTGGTCTTAAATCCAAGATAAGAGGAAAGGTCTTCAATCTCAGCGAGAAGAGTTTGAAAAGCAGTTTGTTGATCTGATAAAAGCCGAAGATAGCCAGTTAAGCAAATGTGGAACACCTTCCCAATCAAGTCACTACGACTCTCACCACTTCCACATAAGCACCAGCACTCGGTCATCTGATTTGAACAGACATAGAAGAAGAAAAAGAAGAAAAAGATCCCCTTTACAACATAGAAGTGGTGGTCAATCCCGAAAACGATGTTGAATTTGCAGTAGTTTTTTAGAGAAATGTCTCCTCAAAGATTCTTTAAGGGACAGGCCAGAGTAAAAGGTAGCAAATCCTACACATCTCATTTTACTAAAGATCTTGATGAAGGTAGGATTGACATGTCCCTTAAAGTCCTGAACTTGGAGAAGTATAATGGAACAGGTGATTCTTATGACCATACTTATTCTTATAAACACTTAATGCGCTTCTATGGTCATAATATTGCTGGAATGTGTCACCTCTTCATCCCTACCCTAAAAAGAACTGCTAGAGAATGGATGGTTGCACTTCTTCCTCGTTCTATTTAATCAATAGAGGACCATTATTGTTTTGACTGACCAACCATTCAGATGGGTCCTTTATCAGTTTCATACTTTTAACATTATTTCAACTAACATGTTCTGTTTCTTCAAATAATGATTTTGTCTTAATGTTATTATTCTATTATTCTGTACTTTCAGTTTTAATCTAGCGCATCAATTACCTTGCTCTTCAGCCTCATCTTAAGTTCTATCAGCTAAAGCTAGGGACAGGGAAGCTTAAGTGCTAACATGCTATCAAACAATACAATAAGTATAGAATTCATTCATCATAAAATGAAGAGAAGATTCATTCATCATAAAATGAATAGAAGATTATATCACTTCTAAATTGCGGGTGACCCATTCAATTATAAATTGAATTCCCCTTCATTTAGGCTCCTGTCTTCGGTCATAGTAGTTTTTGGACTCTCGAAAGTCTCCTGTCCCAGTCGTAGTAGTTTTTAGACTCCCGAAAGCCTTATGTCTTCGGTCGTAGTAGTCTTCGAACTCTTCAAAATCTGCTATCTTTGGTCGTTGTAATATTCGAACTCTAGAAAGCCTCCTATCTTCAGTCGTAGTAGTCTTTGGACTCTCGAAAGCCTCTTTTCTACGGTCATTGTAGTGTTTGGACTCTCGAAGCCTCCTGTCTTTAGTCGTTGTAGTCTTCGGACTTTCGAAACCTTCTATCTTCGGTCGTTATAATTTCTGGACCCTCGAAACCTTTTGCCTTCGGTCCTAGAAGCTTTTGGGTTCCCAAAACCTTTTTCTCTGCTCATTCACTTCATTTTATATGCTAAAAGAGTGGGGGCAATGTTGGGCTGTGTATTTACTAGCACAAATGAGTTACTTATATTTGTCTTGTCCTCGCAATCCATTAAGTCTAGTGCGTTCACATAAGAACTCCTAAGTCCAATATACTTTTACCTTCGATTCTAGAAGCTTCTAGGCTCCCGAAACCTTTTTCTCTACTCCTTCACTTCATTTCATATTCTAAAGAAGTGGTAAACAATGTTGGAATGCATATTTACTAGGGCAAATGAGCTGGCTATATTTGTCTTGTCCCTATAGCCCATTAGGTCTAGTGCGTTCAGATGATAACTCTTAAGTCCGATAAGCCTGGGTTAGTTGCCTTAGCATTTAAGGCACTAACTTGTTACCATGTCCAATACTAATTGTTATGGTGAGTACTATGTTCAATACTAATGGGTATGGTTTAATTACTTGTTTTAATAGGATCTCCACTATACAATGTAATCATATCAAGTAAGTGTGACTATTATTAATACAAAGTGAACAATAGAAGTATATACATAATATTCTACCCTACTAAATAGTTATTATATCCATTGTTAACATATCTTGAATCATGTTCTTACTCTTACATCGGAGGTATCCCTCAACGGTTTAAGTCGTTAAATACTTTCTAATGGTTCTTTATGTACATGTTTATATCCAAGCGAGTGGTTGAATGTGTTCACAAATTCGAACGTTAACAATGATCAGGTGTAACTATGGGTTCCTAACTAACATGGAAGGTAAACCAACAAATTTTTCCACTTTCGAGGGTGGACCTATCATATACAGTTAGTTGCTATGTTGCCTTGATTAGAAAGAAAATTACTTAAATTATATGAAGTAAATTGATTTTATCAAGATTCTTTAACTCTCTTTCCTAACTCTTAATTATATACTTAAATTTTTTCTAATATATGTTTTAGTTATAAAACCCCTTTGGTATGCATTGTAGTGCAATCATGCCTAATCTATAGGTGTTTTAAGTGGACAAGAGGGAAAAATTAGACTCAACTGCAGAAGAGTGAACTAGCCAAATTAATTTTCAACCATAAAAGGAGATAAAAGTTCTTTTATTTTCTTTATTTCTTTTTGTGGTCTTGCGATTACTATATTCATTTTTTACAGTGAACCTTATAAAAGAAAGAAAAATGTTAATTACTTAGAAGATGAGCAGTTTTAGGTCTACAAATATGGTACAAATATTTGTGCACAAACACAAAAAAAAAAAGAAAAATTTTAATTACTTAGAAGATGAGCAGTTTTATGTCTACAAATATTGTACAAATATTTGTGCACAAACACAAAAATAAAAAAAAATGCGAGTCCTATTTAAATTACTGATAAGATTTTTTAACTTTTTTACATCATTTTTTAGTATTCATAGATGGAGTAATAATGTTTGTTTGTGCACATGTAATCACTCTTCGAAGATATTCACGGCTACATTGCCTTTTGTTTCAAATAAATTTTGCATTATGTAATGTTGATGTAATAATAAAGGAGTCACTAAAAAAAATGTTTACGGGTCATACACGTTAGGTTTTGTCTTTGCAGTTATACGAGGTAAATAGTTTCATAAAGAAAACTTCTACTCACTTTGTCTCTTAAAAATTGATTTAGTTTGACTTTTTAAATTAAATTAATTAATTTTAAAATTAAAAATTAAATATATTTATTTATTTTTTCAAACTTATTAAAATTAGAGGTTGCAGTAAATTCGACATAGTTTCTAATAATTATAGTTTCTTCACCTATATATATATATATATATATATATATATATATATATATATATATATATGTTGATTATAAAATAGATAATTTGACCCAAAAAAAATCAAACTAAATCAGTTTTTATGAGACAAGGGAAATATTTGAAAAAAAAATAATCCATATACAATTATACTTGATAGTAAAGGTAAACCAATGATATTCTTTAAGACGAGAGGTAAAGAGTTTTGTCTTTTGATCAAATACACAAAAAGAAAAGAAAATGAAAAATGGAATAGAAATAAAATACAACTAAATCAGAAAATTGTGTAACCTATCAAATTATAAAATAAAAAATTATTAGCTAAAAAGAATACATAGTATCACATAATATGATTATAATAAATAAACCATACATGCTTTCTCGAAGAAATAAATAAACTTAAATATAAACTATTGAAAGTTTTCATCGAATATGTGATTGAACATGTCTGTTAGATGAAGTATATAAAATAAAAATTAAAAGGATACCATAATTAAAGTAGAACCCCTATTCTTTTCCAAAACGTCTCATAGGCGTCTCAAATATTGATGGCTCCTATGTAAAGCCCACTGATACCTGGGTTCGAAGTTCGAACAAACAAAAACCTAAAGCCATACTCCATATTGCTTAACCATTCCGGGTAAATATTAGTTGGGCCGTTGAACTCTAAAATCACTCAAGAGCAATTTAACGCTACATTTAAAATATAAACAATGTTAAGCCAAACAAAATCGAAAGAAAAGCCCACAACTAGAAAGTCTATCGGCCCAATGAACCTAAAAACATACCCGAACTTGGAACTTGGAAACGGCTCATGAAAATTGTCCCTCGCTATTTGTAAGTCGTATGGCAGGCACACACTACTACGTGTGTAAAATAATAATAATAATAATAATAGTAATAATAATAATAATAATAATTAGAATAGGTTATGAATGAGTGAAAGTGTAAAAAAAGACATAGCTTCAAGAATGAAATAGTCAAAATTCTTCCTTTTCCTTTATAATAAGATATATGGAAGTTGGTGAAGCTATATGTATCATTTGATACACTAGTGACCATATATAAATGGAAGTTTGAAGGGAGTAAACTATTACATTTTACTCCTCCGTCATAAAATAATTTCATCATTTGTAAATTTTTATGAATATTAAAAGATATATTTTTATTTCTTGTATACTCTACAAACATAAAATATTAGTTTACTTGTATTTGTGGTATAATAATTCATGTATGATAGCAAATATGGGAATGTTATGTCACTTTATCATATAATTAACTAGAAAGTGGTTTTTTTATTTTTGGAACCAAAAGAGATATCCATAGCAAGCAGAATGGATTTGATAGAAATCATCACTTCTTCATCCAATGTTTAACTAGCTTGTGATTATTTCGGTTATCTCGGTCTCACATCTGAACATCCATGTGGATTGTGTACTTTTGTGTTATTTTAACTCTATAATTTAATTAGAGTACTAAAAACTTCTAATGATTTTGTTCAATGCTCCTTAGCGTTGAGCTTTATTCTGAAATTAATGTGAATGGAATCGTTGCATTATTTTCTTTTAAAGTATGTCATATTTGTCACATTCACAACAATCTCCATGTCTTATGATTTATATCTTTATTTTATTCCAAAATATAGGATTGTGGAAGATATGAATAAGAAGCAAAATTCCAATTCTCATTATATATATACCAACTTTTCGGTTGTCTTTGTTTCTCTAAGCTTCCATAATTTGGCCCTTTATAGAATAAGAAATATATATATATATATATATATATATATATATATATATATATATATATATATATATGTTACGGTAAAATTTAATTAATCCGAATCTTAATTTAGAGGTGATTATAAAATTATTCAAAAGGTAACTTGGTATGTTCCTGTAACGAAGGGAGTGGAAGGAACGGGCCCATACATGCGCAATCATGGTTTGATTGCTGATATTGCGTTATATAAGAAGGAGATCCTGTGATTGTATTATATACAAATTTTCTATATATATATATATATATTACGGTAAAATTTAATTAATCCGAATCTTAATTTAGAGGTGATTATAAAATTATTCAAAAGGTAACTTGGTATGTTCCTGTAACGAAGGGAGTGGAAGGAATGGGCCCATACATGTAGGGGTGTTCAAAATTTTTGATTTTTTCGGTTTTTTACCGAACCGATCGGTATCGGTTTTTTCGGTACCGGTTTTTTTCGGTACCGGTTTTTTCGGTTTCGGTTTTTTCGGTTTTTTATATTTTTCGGTATCGGTAGCGGTATGGGTAATTTTGCATTTCGGTTCTATTCGGTATACCGAAAAAACCGAATTACATAATTTAATAATAAATTTATATATATTATTATATATATAATAATATATATAATTAATAATAATTATATATATTGCTAATCGGTAAAAACCGAAAACCGAACCGAATTTGTACCGAACCGGTACCGAAACCGATAATTCGGTTCGGTTTTCGGTTCGTGTTTTAACGGTAATTTCGGTTCGGTATCGGTTCGGTTTTTTCGGTACCGGTTCGATTTTTTACCGATGGACACCCCTACATACATGCGCAATCATGGTTTGATTGCTGATATTGCGTTATATAAGAAGGAGATCCTGTGATTGTATTATATACAAATTTTCTATGTGTATATATATATATATATATATATATATATATATATATGGGAATCCATCCATAACCTAGAAGTACTATTCCAGCAAATATATTTCATACCATCTATCATAATAATTAATAATTTGGATTAAATACAAAAAAGGCACTGCTGCTAGCCTCTAGCGGCAGTAAAATCCTTCCCGCTAATAAGTAATTGATCCACCGCTAGAGGAAGGATTTTACTGGCGCTAAAGGCTCTGGCGGTAGTGTTTTTTTTGCATTTAATCCAAGTCATTAATTATTATGATAGATAGTATAAGATGTAATTGTTAGAATAACACTTCCAGCAATCAGTTGCTATGGTGCCTATATAATATATATAACTTCCGCTTCTCATTTTTGTTGCTTCAAGTCCAAGGCAGGACCAATACCAGTATACCATACCCGATATTGGGAGAGATTTTTAAGGACCACGGTTGCAAAAGTCCTTTGTTTGTTTCCCTTTAAGTAAAAGCCACGCTTGAGTTTTTTTTGTTCACAGAATATCATATTGTCAATGACTATATCAAAATCCTCTTTCTTTTTAAAAATAAAATAAAATAGAAGCATCAAGAAAAACATTTAGACCTTTTTAATTTGTTGCTCAAGCTTATAATAGAGTTGGTATAATTATGTAATATGATATTGAACCTGTTGTTCTTGTCGCCATTGTTGATCGGTATTGTTCATGTCTCTGCCACACACAACCACCGATGACAGTAAGTTTCAGGAGAAGCACCAAGTTTACACTCTTTTAATTTTTATGTGGATCCGAATTTTATGAAATTGTTACTTTTTTATTCTATGTAAGTTTATATGTAGCACTTTATTACAGTTGTTATATAAAATATTACAGTGTTAATCCACAAAAAGAGCGTTAAATTACAGACATAGCAGATGCAATTTTGCTATAACAAAAAATTAAACAAGTTTGAGCAAAATATGTTTCACGCGTAACTTGAAAGGAATATTTACTATGAACAAATAAAGCACATCAATTAATGATATGAAAAGTAGAGAGACCCTTTGCTTCAATTGTGTGTATTAATTTAATTGGCTTTGCGAACACCACTATAATGAAAATTAAATTTATGGGGTTTGAGACCCACAAAAATGATCATGCTAGATAAATAATACACCTCAATGTTTTTTTTCCCTTTTGCTTTATTAGGAACACCTCATTGGATGTTATAATTTGATGCGTGTACTTTACTGATTGCATAATGTACAGAGTGCTGGTGGCTGCAAAAAGTTGTGATGAGATAATGTTTGCCAAGTGGAATGCTCTAATTAATCAACCCCTAGTAATTAAGTGGTTGAATAACAACATATACTTGATCATTAATCTTCACTGAAAAGTATGATTAGTTTTAGTATGTGTTCCTATCTAACATCGAAGGCAAACCCAACGAAATATTTCCATTTTCAAGGGTAGCCCTATCATATAGAGTTAGGATCTATGTTGCCTTAGAGATACAATAACTTTAAGTTTATACTTTCAACTCTCTTTCCAAAGTTTTAGTTATATACTTAAATCTTTCCAGATCGAGTTTTAGTTATAAAACCCTTGGTCTGTATTGTAGTGCAATTATGCATAAGCTAATATGGATGAGATTCAACATGAACAATTTAACTTGCTCCATCTTTGGGGCTTTTACATTTATCAAAATAACTGCACTGAACAATACCTTTTCTTTCTTGTTAAACATGTGCTAATTGGCAGTTGCCATCTCCAAAGTTGGTGATTACTAAAGCAAAAAATAATCTACATATTCTTTCCCTATATATATATATATACATGGAGAATGATTCATAGTAAGCGTTTGCTATGGACACTATTCCAACAAATGCATCTTGAATCATTGAAATAATAATTTTAATGGATAATATGGAGTCCCACCTGTTATCTAAGATAACGGGTAGGAAAAAAATAATTCTCAGTCAACCCGTCATCTAAGATAGCGGGTGGGATGGAAAAAAAAAATAAAAAATTCACTACCCGTCATCTAAGATAGCGAATGGGAATAAAAAAAAAAAAAATTATTTTCACTACTTGTTATCTAAGATAGCGGGTGAGAATGAAAAAAAAAAAAAAAATTATTTTCACTACCTGTCACCTAAGATGGCGGGTGAAAAATAATTTTTTTTTTAAACTAACTTTAATAACAAAAAAAATAAAATATTACTCCACCCGGCATCTTAGTTAGCGGGTGGAGTAAATTTTTTTTTTTTTTTTGTTAAAGTTAAAAAAATTACTCCACGCGCTAACTAAGATGCCGAGTGGAGTAATTTTTTTTTATTTTTAAACTAAGTTTAACAACAACAAAAAATAAATAAATAAATAAAATCCTCCACCTGGCATCTTAGTTAGCGGGTGGAGTAAATTTTTTTTTTTTTTAAACTAAGTTTTAAAAAAAAAAATCCTCCATCCGGCATCTTAGTTAGCGGGTGGAGTAAATTTTTTTTTTTAAAACTAAATTTAACAAAAAATAAATAAAAACACAAAAATTCTTCCACTTGGCATCTTAGTTAGCGGGTGGAGTGACACTTTTTTTTTTAAATTAACTTTAACAACAACAAAAATAAAAAATTTCTTCCACCCGACATCTTAATTAGCGGGTGGAGTGAAATTTTTTTCTTTTTAAAAAAAAATAACTTTAACATGCATTAAAAAAAATCACAAAATGCCAAACACTACCACAACTTGATATTGCCATCAGTTACTTTTTTTATAAAAAAAAATTATTTCTCTCCACCCCTAACTAAGTTAACAGGTTGGAGGAGATTTTTTTTTCCTTATCCATCTGGAGAGGATATAATAAAAAATAATAAAAAATTGAACAGTACCCGTTATCTTAGATGACGGGTAGAGAAAATAAAAATTTTTTCCTTCTCACTTGCTATCTTAGATGACAGGTTGACTGGAATTTTTTTTTCCTACCCGTTATCTTAGATAGCGGGTGGAATTCCATCTTATCCATTAAAATTATTATTTCAACGGTTCAAGATGCATTTGCTGGAATAATGCCTATAGTAAACGCTTGTTATGGATCATTCCTGTGAGGATCCGAATTTTCAGAATTTCTTTAATAAAATTAAATGAGAATTTAATTGATAAAATTATCAAGGTTGTTTAAATTAATTATTATTTTATGTGATTTAAGGTATGTGATGAGATTTAATTAGTAAATTAAATCTGTACAGAGATCATGACGAATTGTGTTAATTTAAAATAATTGAAAAGTAAATAAATTGTTTAAAAACAATTTACTAAGAATGAGAGAAATTTCAATTAAAGGTACAATAAATTGTACAAAAGAATTGTTGTGGAAGTGCATAAATTTTGATTTAATAGTATATGTGATAATGTGAAATATATGATTTAGTTATGTGTATATATATATATATATATATATATATATATATATATATATAAATGTGCATGTTTAATTGATAATTATAAATTTTATTAATTATGGAAATTAAGGGGTTAATAATTAAATTAATCCAATTCTAAATGAAAAGCGAATGAGGAAGTTAATAAAATTATAATTATTGATTTTAGATTTAATTAAGAATTATAGTGGAAATTTAGAAATTGATTGAGAAGAAATGTAATTATATAAATTATATAATAATAAATTATATAATTTATATAAGAAAATTAAAGTGATGTATAAAGGAAATTATAATTATATAAATTATATAAGGATAATTATATAATTAAAATAATGAGAGAGTTAATAAATGTGAAATTATTGATTAATTGATAATTATGGAGGAATTTAAGAAATTATTTAAAAGGAGAATGTAATTATATAAATTATATAATTTATATATAAAGAAATTAATGTGAAATGTAAAGAAATGAAATTAAATGAGAAAAAATGAATGTTTTAATTCATTAAAAATTATATTTATGTATAATGGAATTATTATGACTTTTATGAAGGATAATATTTTAAAAACGTGAACATGGTAATGGGATATGATGTCCAAGTAACGAAGTGAAAAATTATGAAAAATAATTTTTATATGTTAGATTAATTATTTTATGATTTTTGGAGGTATAAATTATCTCAGATAACTACATGCATGTCATTATGCGTGTACAAAATTTGTCAAGTAAAATACCAAAAAAGGTATTAATATTACTCATAAATCATGTTATGATTTTTAGTAAATTAAAATAAATATTTTATGTATATTACATAAAATATTTGTTACACAAAATAATTACGTAATGCATTTAAATTAAAAATTTTGCACGCTATTTCTTGAAAAATCCGGAAGTTTCATGCTAAGTCGGTGGGTAAATTTTTTTTTATTCAAGTGGGCTAACAAGCTTGAGAGATATATATATATATAGAAAAGGAAAGTAAGTAAAAGAGAAAGAAAAAGAAAAACAAAACAAAACAAGCTAACTTTCCTTCTATATTCTTCCCACCTGAAGCCACCACCTTGCCACCATCGGGAAAACTCCATGACCACCGTGAGATGAGGAAATTATGGTGCATCAAGAGGAAGTTTTTTGCTTAAGAAAGGTATAAAAATTAAATTATTTGATTATTTTTGTTATTTATGATGTTAAATAAAGTTTATGAAAAAAATAGAAAATAATTAGAATAATTATTTCCAATAATTTTTGGATATATATATATGAATTATGTAATTTTTCGAATGGTTTTGTTGTGAAAAATTGGATCAAAATGATATCATTTTGCTTGGGTGGCGTACTGTTCGCGGAAGGAACCAAAATTTTTTGCCAAGCGCGGTATAAAATGACGCCGTTTTGGGGTCGCGCGGAAGAAGGGGCCGCGCAATGCGCGGACCTCGGTACAGCACAGCCAAACGACGTCGTTTGGCTGGTGCAGGGGAAGAAGGCCCCGCGCAATGCGCGGCGACCGACGACTCGAAAAAGACCATTTTGCCCTCGGTCTTTTTCAGAAAGGACCAGCGTGTCCTTTAGCCACGTGTAATTACAGTTATGCCCTGCGTTTTTTTCAGAAATCCCGGTTGTGTCCCTTAACGCGCGAAAATTACGGAAATGACCCTGGGCTTTCCGAAAAATACCGAATGTGTCCCTAAGGGCGCGGAAATTACCAAAATGCCCCCAGAAGTGATTTTTAATTGAAATAAATGTTTAAAAATTGTTTAAAAATTATAGAAAATTTCTAAAAATACAAAAAATGATGTTTGGGCATTAAATGTAGTATTTTTGTAAAAATATTAAATATTGGGGATTAATATTTAAATATTTTAAATATTAATCTATTAAGTTTATAAATTAGAAAATGATTAAATGGGTATCTAGACAAACCAAATATGCTAAATTGTATCCAATAAGCCGAGTTATCCGTAGTAAAGACATTAAATATTAAGTTATGTTAATATTTTAAAGGACGAGGTTAATATAATTAACCGTATTATGTAATAATTGGCTCAGGGATGATATTAATTTAGTAAATTAATATCATGAGAGGATAAATAATTATTAATTAATTATTTTATGGCCATAGGTTGTTCGAGGAAGGGTTTTAAACTAACAATTTAATAGTTCGATTTTCAGGCAAGTTCTTCAGTCCTTTAATGTTAAATTGTTGCCGGTTATATGTTAATACTTCTTTAAATGTATATAAATTATGTGTTATGTGATCTGTGGCTAATATGGCAACTATGTGTACTTTGTACAATGATGTGAGATATATTGATATAGTAGAAGCACAAGCACATGATATATGACACACAGAGCATGTTAAGGTATGTGCTATGTGAAGCATAAACTGTTGAACTTGCTGAGCCGTTGTGCTCATTACTTGCTTAATATACATTTTTGTAGGTAAAGAAATAAATTTCAGAAATATCGAATTGTGATGGATTTTGCTATAAAAGGTTATAAAGATAATTATTTATGTTTTCAATATAATACTCTAATGTGGATACATTGACAAAGATGTATATATGTGTTGTATATAAATGCAAATTAGATCTAGAATGGAAAAATAAAGTTAAATGATATATGATAATTCAAGATTGTTGTTATGATAAATGATAAGATATATTTGATTATGGATTATGAAATCAAGAATAATTTGTATGGATACGAACAATATTAAGTTTTGAATAGCGAGCATTATGATACTGGTTACAGAAAGAAAAGTAAAGGTTACGATCCAGGGACTAGGATCCATACGTAAGATTTTTTTTTTATGAACAAATAGTTTAATACAATGATCGAATTGAGAAAAAGAAAATTTTATACCGGAAAATTTGGTAATTGATGATTTATAAAATCAATTAAGTGTTTAAATAAGGTAATTAAAAATTATTAACGAACTGAAATTCGGACATTAAGGAAATAAGGTTTAATAAATATGAAATTTAAGGTAATAAAGTGGGTCAAATTTCGGGGTCGTTACAATTCCCTTATATATATATATATGTGTGTGTGTGTGTGTGTGTGTGTGTGCGCGCGCGCGCGCGTGTGTGTGTATCTCCTATTAATGATATCTCACCGACCAAGGTTAAATTTTTTTTTCTATGAAGGTTAGAGACGCAAAAGGAGATAGCTTCCAGGGTTCGAGTTATAGAAATGGTGAATTTTTATTTTTTTTCATCTTCTTTCTATTTTTTGATAGGTCAGCCACCCAAATATAAAGATATTCAGTTTTTGGTTTACTAATGTATTGGACTTGAGCCCATGTTATAGCATCTAGGGTTTTCTAGTTACTATAAAAATAAATGTTTGGTATGTGAAACATTGTAGAGCATGTGAAACATCTAATGAATACGTTAGACAAGCAGGACTAGTCAAATTAGCGAACCTAGGTATATCGCATATTTTTATTTTTCTGTTTTTCATCTAATATTCTGTGTAATTGTGTTAGTATTCGATCTTAACTTCTAACATAGATAATTCACGTATTTAGGTGCCCGAATACCATTTCAAAAAATTGTTGTTGTTGAGAATTAATATAACTAATATTATGAATATTAATATTAATATTTGTACTGACATCTTTTTTTGGAGTATCAGTCAATATCTTTTAACATATTCTGAAGAAAAAAATGTTAGTAGTACTATTAATATTAGTATTAGTAATTAATATGATTTAATATTAATATTACTATGAATTAATATTAATATAACTAATATTAATACTAATATTAAAAATACTAATAATTACTATGAATTAATATTAATGTTAGTAATAATAAAATGAATATTAGTAATAATTAATATTAATTAATATTAATATTACTAATAATTAATATTAATAAAATAATATTAAAATTAATATTTTAAAGATGAATATTAATATAAATTTTAGTAATACTAATATTAATATTATTACTTACTAATATTCATATAATAAATATTATATTACTAATACTACTAAGGGTTATGCTCCTGCAGGCGCTGAGTGTTTTTTTTTTAAAAGTGTCTACCGCTATTCGTTGTTGCAGCAAAGGAAAAAAGTAAAAAATTGCACCTGCCATTCATCCTTGTTGCGACATGTAAGTAATATTAAGGGAGTATTATCGTAATATGCTGTATCGCTAGAGAAAATTATCCTGTCGCTTATCCTTATTACGGTAGGGAGAAAATTCAAATCAATCAAGGCCTTCCATTCCTCAGATCAACGGTGGAGATCTTGGTTACTGGAACAGTGCCCATGGCAACTGTTTGCCATGGATGGGGATCATATATATATATATATATATATATATGTTTGTTTATGGACCCAAATCGGAGCACACATGGAGCAGATCGATGACCCGGTGGGTATAACCACATAGTTCATTATCTATATACGATGAGCATGTGGGTTGCTCTCTATTTATTCTCTTGTGGGAGTTACATATATCACATTCTAATCAATTAGGAGTTACACTCTAATTGATTGAAAGTTACACATTTGAGTAGGTGTTACACATTTGAAATGGGAGTTACATATTATTTAATTATGTGATTTTATTTGGGGGGTTACAAATAAAATCACATATAAATATGTGATTTTCTTGGATGTGTAATACACAACAAATAACTGATGATTTGTAGAGAAGCAAGCAACAAAGCAACTTGAGAGGGAAAAAAAAAGTTTTTCTATAAGCCATTAAAAGTCATTCATGAAACTTGTAAGTTTGTAACTTTTCGAATTGTGAAATATATATTTAGTACTCGTTTGTAGTCTAAATTATCGATGAGAACATAGTTCGTTGAGCATGTAATTCTAACCGTTCGTGATCGTGGGCATATGCTTCAAAAGTAATCAAAATTCTTTAATTTTTCGGTTCATATCTGCTACGAGTATGCTTACTTTTATTACAATATGGGAATGATTCATAGCCTGTATTTTGCTATGGATCTTTATAGGGTATACACCATCTATACCATTGAAAACAATAAGGAACGGTCATGATTAGAAATTGAAAATCGACGTCGTCGATAAAAAAAAAACACATACCATTTGCTACTAAAATATAGTAGCCAACGATAATCAAAATAAGGGTTTAGCGGTTTATTAACTCATCTATTAACTGGGTTTAGGGTTTATTAACCTTATTAACCTCAGGTTAATAAACCATAAACCCTTGTTAATAAATCTTAATCTTTAGTTAGTAAACTTTAAATCTTGATTAATAAACTCTTAATCCTAGTTAATAAACCCTAAATTCTAGTTAATAAACCCTAAATCTTAGTTAATAAACCTGAATTCTACTTAATAAAGTCAAACCATTCCCTTATTCTAATTAGTGTTCACTACCATTAGTAGCGGATGGTATGTGTTTTTTTTATCGTCCGCTATTAATAGTAGCGGACGTTAATTTTCAGATTCTAATCATGGTCGTTCCTTCTTCTTTTTAATAGTATAGATAATGCCCTACGAGAATCCATAGTAAATACATGTTATGATATATATATATATATATATATATATATATATATTGAATAAAGGCTAGAGAAAGGCTAGCTCTCCTGTCGTCCTCTTTCTCTTTTCTTTTTCTACGGGGGTTATAAAAGTGAAAGGATTCCTCTCCCGGCAAAATGATAGAGATTGCACTCATGAGGTTTCCAATTTGACATCATTTTTTCTTTCTATGGACCGTTAGACTTGATAATTACTAAATTAAAAAATTATTTAAAATATTTGAAAGAAATAACTCAAAATATATTAAAAGACTTCCATTTATGTGGTCATTTCTATGGATATGGTACCTATAGCCTAGTTGATTTCCAATGTTTTGTCAGGCAACAACTTCTCTAACTAAAAGAATGTTAGCCATATTTTTTGCATATTAACTTATTTTATGATGCATATTTTTCGACAACACCAAAACAAATCATACGTGACACCATTTCTAAGATACGATAAACCCCATCAAAATATGAAAATTATTAAATTACTTAACTTTGAATATTCAAATTTTAGCCAGTTGAATTGAGTTCCTTGGTTGAACACATTGACTAACATTTATCATTTTTCCTAGCCTTTAGAAATGGTGGAGATTTGTGGTGAACCAGAGTGTACATGGTACTAACACACACACACACACACATACACACACACACACACACACACACACACACACATATATATATATATATATATATATATATATACACACACACGTATAGCGTTGAAGATAACTCTTATATTTATAAAGACAATTTATTAATAAAACAGAAATTATATTAACTGAAAATATATTACAAAGTTTACCTACAAGATAGCTCAGCAATCTTGAATCATAACTGTCCTAATCTAAAATAAAAGAACTGAAAGTAGAACTGAAAGTTTTAGAGAGAATGTAGAGAAAACAAGTAAAGAGAGAAAATTTAACTAAGAATAAGACTTGCCCTCAACTCTTACAACACCATCACTTATATAGAAAAGAAAAGTAAAAGACTGTACAAACACGCGTACATAATAAATAAAAACTTTTTTTTTAAAATAAACAGTAAAAGTTATCTAGGCATCTTTACTGTGGAATCACGCGTTGATTAGGCAAGAGACAGCATCATTTTATGGATAGTGGCTCTTGCTTTTGCTGACTGAGTGTCTGAGAGCATCTGCTTTTATTTTTGGCTACTTTCGGCTAGTTAAATGTCTGGGGGGACAACATCTACTTTTGCTTTACTGAGTGGGAACTTTGGGCTGGAAAGCTAATAACATCTTTGCTTTCGATGGAAAGTTGATCGGAAGATAAGGACTCATAATGCGTATGAGTCTTGAGCATCTTGGAGTGACTGGCTTCTGTAAGGGTCGCTAGTAACTGAATTGTGACTAGAGATTGAGGAGTTTTCATCAGAAATTTCCTTGTAAAGTTCACTGACTCTATTATTAATGGCTAGGAGTAATAATTTTAGCTCTGACTCAGAATATTCTTTTACTGAATTAATATTGAAGGAAGATGAAGGGCTAGAACTGATCTCTTTATCTTTTGATTGAATGACTTTGGGGATTTTGACTGAGACAACTGGAATTTAAGGGAATTCTTTTTGAACCCGGCCCACAATTCTATTGACATCAAATTTATCCCACCATTTAATGAAGAAAATTCGAGAAACATAATTGATTTGACTATGGTGAGTAATTGTAGCTTGGGACTGTCCAAAAGTGTGAACAGGTTAACTCATCTGGGGATTTCAAGTTATACTGCCATTTTAAAATCCAAGGAATTTTATATTTACTAAAAAAATGCAGCATAACTGGGATTCCATCAAATTTTAGATTAAATGGGGCCTTAGTACTAAAATGGTTTATTTGGTCTTAGAGTGATTTAGGAATAATAACAAATTTTGGTCTATATTTAGACCACCAAATTCTGAACTATAACAGAATCTGACTTTTGAATTTGTGGTCAAACTAAACAAATCACGAATGACTAAATGACTGGTTTTGGTACAAGAAAATTTTATTCCAAGCTTCCATATAATCAAAATAACAAAAATTATTATTATTATTATTATTGAGCAACCTAAGATCAGAAGGGTTTTTTCCCTAATTTGTCATGGACAATAACTGTTTTATGCATAGGGAGTGACAGAGGACTTTGGACTCATCATTCATATCATAAATGGGCTTGATTACTATTGACTCGGTTTGGAGCAAAATGTCTTTGTAATAAGTTAATGACTTGAATGGGGCAAGTGGGATGAAATGCCAACCCAGGGGAAAGAACTGGGAAACAAGTTTTACTGGGTCATTTTTTGGGCTCAACAAAAAATAGGGTTGGCTCAAAATTGGGTGTGTACTCTGTTTTTGACTTTTAAATTTTGGGTTTTTGGGGTTCTGATTTATAGATGTCAAAAGGCTCGAAAGGATCAATTTGTTTGGGTCTACTGGCTAGGACTGAATTGAACGGCCTAGGGATTTGGCCTAAAACTTGGTACATATTAACTAAATCCACAAAAGGGATTGGGTTTACCGGGTGAGAAACCATAGGTCCCTTAAGTTTACTAGACTAACCAATAGTGGAGGAGTTACCTCTTCCACGACTATTACTGACTTCTTTCTCACTCATTTTGGTGAACCTGTTTGAAGAAACTCTCGAGTAAGAAAATCAGGAATAGAATTTTGATGCCTTTAATATATTCAATATCAAAATAAAAAATACTTAATAAAGTTTGTCATCTAGTAAAAATTTGCTTAGAAACAATATTTTCCACATCTTAATCTAAAACATATTTTGCAGATTTGCAATCAATTCTTATTAAAAACTTTTGGTTTAATAAATCACTTTGAAATTTATTAATACATAAAACTAAAGATAAAATTTTCTTTTTAATAGTAGAATAATTTATTTGTGTATTATCCCATGCACGATAATAGAAAGAAACAATTTGTCTTGGAGAATTGGGGTTTAACTTTTGTTTGAGTATACCTCCTAATCCAATTTCAGAGGCATCAATTTCAATAATTTTAAATGCATCAGGATTTGATATGCCAAGACAAGAAAGTGTCTTAACATGTTTCTTTACTTCCTAGACAATTAAAGTATGAATATCAGTCCAAAGAGGGGGATTACTTTGAAATCGTTCAAATAACGGCTTACAGATTCTTCTCAATTTCTTATAGAATTTACCTATGTAATTAAGGGAACCTAAAAATCTTTGAAGTTGATTTTTGTCTAAAATTTTATCAGGGAATTTACTAGCAAATTGAATAGCTCTAGCAACAGACTGAATTTGACCATATTGAATAACATGACCAATGAAGTGAACTCTAGTTTGAAAAAGAGAACATTATACTGAGAAAGAACTAATCCATTGGTTTGAACAGTTCTAAAAAATAAATTGAGATGTTTTTCAATGGTCTTCAATAGATTTTGAAAAAATAAGAACAACATCAATGTAAAAAATGACAAAGTGACTAAAAGGATTTAGAATATCATTCATAATATTCTGAAATTCACTGGGGGCATTTTTCAAACCAAAAGACATGACATTTCACTCATAATGACTGAAGGGGGTGGTAAATGCTGTCTTATACCTATACTCATGGATCTGGATTTGTCAAAATCCACTTTTAAGATCAAATTTACTAAAAATAACTGTTTGACTAAGCCTATTAATTAAATCATTTTTGTTAGGTAATGGATACCTAATCCATTCAAGAACTTTATTTAAAGGTTTATAATTAATAACTAAGCAGGTTCCTCTCTCACTTTCAACATTTTTGTTTACATAAAAAGCTGGACAAGACCAAGGGGATTTACTCTTTTTATGTAATTCTTTTTTCAATAGATCAATGATATTATTTTTATAATAACTCATTTGTTCATGATTCATTTGTATAGGTGTAGCCTTAGTAGGAATTAAATATTCCTTAAATTCCTTAGTATAAGAAAGCCTAACAATATGCCTCTTTCTATGCCAGAAAGCATGCGGTAAATCAGAACAAAAATTATTAGTTAATAAGTCATGAAAATCTTTTATTTTATTTTTAAGATTATTATTTTGTAACTGTTCTTCAATTCTTTTATACCTAATTTCATCTTTTAAGTATTTTAAATGATTTGTCTTATTATTTAAGATATTTAAACTTTTAAAAATTGACTCATCTTGAATAATCTTCAAATATTTACTCTTAGGTTCATTAATAAATGGAAATGTTATCTCTTGACCTAAGTGTTTATTAGTTAAACCATTTGTATTAGTAGTAAAATGGTATAATAAATATATAAATGGTAATCTTAAAATAATCTTATCTGTCATGCTTCTTATTAAAACAAAAGACGTTTCAAAACAAACATTAGGTTGACAGATATAAGCTTTATGTAATTTATAATTTATATCAATTTTACTTCCATTAGCTGAAGTCATTCTTTCAATAGTTTTTACATAATACCTAGTTGGGATTAGACATTCTTGAATATAATTCAAGTCAGCACTAGTATCAACTAAGGCTGTAATTTCTAAAGTGAATGTCTTGTTAATAATTATAATGACTTTAATATACCATTTCTGAATGGTAAGAGATTTTAATATCTTTAAAGACAATCCTTATTGATTAAGGATTTCATTATCACTATCTGAGTTATTAACTTTAGAAATTTCAGCTTCTTCTATATCATCACTATCCGAGGAACTATTAACTTACAATGTATCTTTTTCTTTAAGCTTATTAATTTCATTTCTTAATTTAGGAATTTCTGATTTTAATTTAAAAATCTCTCGTTTTAAGTTATTAACTTCTTGATTTAATTCAGGTAACGTTATTTCCTTTACCGGATTTTTAAATCTTTCTAAAGTTTTATTAATACTAAAAATAGATTTTTTTTAATTTATTTACTTTGTTAGTTGGAGTATCTTTATTAAAAAGATCTTTTAATTATTTAGTATATTGTATTTTTAATTGAGGATCAGATATTTTACTAATTAAATCAATTAATAGACTTTGTTCTTCTTCATGTCTACTTAAAACATTTATCGTTTTATTACAATAAGTATCAGTACATCCTAAGGTTATTTTAGGGTTTTGACTAAATTCACTATCTGAAGTGGGAGTGTTATCTAAGTTACTAGAGGACTGAGAATAAATATTTTCATATTCATTACTACTAGAATCATTATCTATTTTAATTAACTTAATTATTTGATTACTATATTCTCTTCATATATTTTTAATTGTTTTAATTTTTCTTTAACTTTAAATTTATTTTTATTACTAGGAGTTCCAATAAAATATTTTATTATTACTAGGAGTTCCAATTTATCACATTGGAGAACTGATGCGGTTATGAGTACGCACGTGAGATTACTTAGCTAATCATGGATCCTATCAGTTATATTACAAGGAGTTTTAATAAAATATTTTATTATTATATAAATTAAGGTATTAACTCCATTAGGGGGACCTAAACCAAGGGTTTCATCAAGTATAGGGTTACCTTCATTATCACATTGAACTATATTAATAATATAATATCTGGATTCTTCAGTAAGGTATTTTTTCCACCAAGATCTAAGAATACCAGTAAATCTACTAGTCAATAGTTCAACAATCTCAGGTTGTCCTAAATAGTGAAAAATAGTTAAATAACTATTAGTTACCATGGACATGTAATTTAATTTATTTAATAACTCTTGTTCACTAAGGTCATTTATGTTCCATTCATAAATTTTATTAGCTGAAACAAAAAATTAATTATCTAAATTCATTTCTTCAAACTGTAAGTCTGAAGGAGTTGGTTTAGGATACCAATTTTTTGTTTGACTAGTAATAGTTGTGTTTTTAAAAGTTAATTTTCTAAATTGATTCTTAATTTCTTGAATATTAGAGTTGTTAGTGTCTAACTCACTACTATTAGAATTTTCTCTTTGACTATCATATTTTTCAATGACAGTTAAAGTCTTAGTTTCACTAGGCTCAAGTTTATCCAATTTTTTAAATAATTTATCTAATATTTTAACTAATTCTTTATCAATACTGCGTAATCCTAGACCTTGCCTATTTTGAGGTAGTTTTAACAAAGGTTTTTTAATTTTATTATTGTGATCCTGATTGAGACTTTTATCTTTAAATTTTTTTTCAATTTTATCTAACTGTTTACCTAATGTTGTCAAGTGCTAGTTAGTAAAATTGTTTTGTTTAATTATTTTTTTATCATCATTATTACCATCTGAAATTTTAAAATGACTTGCAACAACATATGTGTTTTTAACTGGTAAAATAACTATTTTCAAAGGTCGATGGCTAGAATTTTTTTTTGACTTATATTATTTTACCCATTGGCTTTTAGTAATTACATTACATTTACCACAATATTTTTTATACCAGGTATAAAAAGTAATATTCACCTTTTCTTTTA
Organism: Hedera helix; assembly: GCA_947179155.2. Taxonomy (NCBI): domain Eukaryota; kingdom Viridiplantae; phylum Streptophyta; class Magnoliopsida; order Apiales; family Araliaceae; genus Hedera; species Hedera helix. The sequence continues at coordinate 12,411,584 of OX359278.1, forward strand.
AAACAATTTTTTTTTCATTTCTTAACTATTTTTTGTCTATCTATTTCACTATGATTTTTACAAAATTGATGTCTTTTATTTTTATTTTCTTTTGAATTAAAATCATTAGTTAATTTTTCTCATTTAATTTTAAAGTCTTTTTGTATAACTCTAAATTGGTGGTGAACTGATTTTGTTTCGAAATCTGACTGAGTAGGAGATAACTGTTGTTCATCATCTTCATCTTGACTAACAAATTTATTATTATAACAGGGTTGACTAGTTTGACCCTCATTAACAATTTATTTTAACTTAATATTTTAAAGTGTAGTTTTGCTTAATAACTCTGAATCTTTTCTAGAAGATGTTATAGTGCTAGCAATATCTTTCAATTATTAAACGTCTTCTAAGTCTTGAATCATCAAAGCTTATTCTAACAGTTCTATCTACGTATTGTTTAACATTTTCTAAATTCATTATGTTACTATTAACTAGTTTATGTGGTATTTTATTTTCTAATATCCATTGTCTAGGGTGATTTATATATCTCCAAAGAATAGTCTTTAGGACTTGGATATTAACATCACTAGTACTATTTTGTATTAAAACGATTTTGTCTTTAGGACTTTTACTTAAAACTTTTACATTTAAATTAGTTTTCATTATTTTATAATAAATTCTAAATATTAAAGCCAATGCTTGAGAACTCTCAATCATTTGGGTTATTTCTCCAACAGTTTTAATATTTAAAATTAAAGCTTTTAACAAATATGGATCACTTAGATTTAATGTAAATTTTGAAAAGCAATTAAAATGGATAGGTCCATTGTGCAGACTAGATTTCATTATACCTAAAATACTTGGTACATAGTTTAAATACCTTGCATCACGAAGACACAAAAGTATGCTTGAATTAATTCTTTTAATGTTTAAAGGTTTAATTGCAACCTGAATAAGACCTATGTGGATCTTCACTTGTTAATAAGGAACAATTTTCATGTTCTTTATTAATTGCATAAATTTTTTCAATAGTTTTAACATTATAATCTGACTTGAAATTATCAGAAAAGGTTGACTTGTAAATTTCTTTAGGCGAAATATTAGGTATATTCCAATTACCAAAGTCTTGACTTAAATTATCATAACTATGTTCTTCCTGATTAACTATGTCTAGGATAGAGGACAAAGCTGCTGACCTTAAACTGACTGAGGAACTAGACCTAAAAAGTCTACTCATTTTATCTGGAAAAACAAAATTTTTATCTTAGATCATTCTGCTTAAACGACCCTGCTTACCTTATGTAAACACATACCTAAATTTTAAGATTCTCTTAGCCTAAACTGCTCTTACCTAGAGTCTTACCACGGCTCTACAGGACTTATGCCAAACTAGGTGATTTACAGTAATAAAGGTTACTCAGTTTAGATCTTAAGGACAAAAGTTTTGAATTAAACAAAAAAATAAATTAACTAAATAGACACGAAGATCAATAGTAGAACAAGATCAACAGTAGAACAAGATCAACAGTATGACTCTGATACCAAATGACGGAGATTTGTGGTGAAACAAAGTGCACATGGTGATAACACATTAGTGTGTGTGTGTGTGTGTGTGTGTGTGTGTGTGTGTGTGTGTGTGTGTGTGTGTGTATACATATATATATATATACTTATGATGACAGATCTAAAACATACCTCTCTTAAATAACATATCTTTATTAAAACTATATCGTTTTAGAGATTCTTTTAAAAAATAAAATAATATTAAAAAAGAGTGGTCTCATTTACTTTTCTTTTATTTATAAAAAGGTCACCCGCGGTCCCACTTATTTTTTAAAATTAAATAATCTCCAAAACGACTTAGTTTTAATAAACATATGCTATTTAAGAGATGTATGTTATTTAAGAGATATGCTTTAAATTCATCCTCATATATATATATATATATATATATATATATATATATATATATATATATATATATATATATATATGTAAGAAAAATGTAATCTAAGGCATGCCTTAGTTAAACTTGATTAAGGCTACTTAGTAAAACGATGTAGCTTTGTATAAAAAATTTAACTAAAGATTTTTTTTATATTTCCCAAATATAGAAAACTTAACTTTAGGAGTAAAATTATGTTGTTTTAATAAGATTTTACTAAGTAATCTTAGCCAAGATTGGTTAAGTCATGCTTTAGATTACGTTATACATACATATATATATATATATATATACACGAAAAATACATTATAGTGTTAGCACTAAATAACATTCTTTATACTTATTTAGTAAAACTACGCTGTTGTGGTAGTTTTTGTTTCAACTTTTTTTCTTGTTGCTTAATATTTTTTTTTTTTTATCTATTTCCATATTTTACCCAATATTTCTTTTGCCTCATATTCCCCTGTAAATTAATATTTATTTTCTTTATTGATGATAAAATCTTCACACTTGCTTGGCTACTAAGAATACTAACGCAAAGATTAAGAAATGAGATAAAGTTTTTAAACTAGTACTCAAGAAACTATTAAACCTAGTGTTAACACCTAAATTTATCTGGACGTTCAACTACTAACTTGAACATGAACTTACACACACACACACACACACACACACACACACAAAATCCTATTAGAAAGTACTTGATGGCTTGAGTTGTCGAAGGATATTTTCGATTTAAGAATAAAAATAGGTTTTAAGACGGGTTAAAAATAGAGACTAAAAAGTATTAATAGGCTAGAATGGGTTATGTACCTCTATTGTTCACCTGTATTTATAGTTTTTCTATATCGGCTCAACAGGTTACAATCCTAGTAAAAATTGTATAGAAAGACCCTATTAGAAAAAGGTAACTACCATACAGGAATTAGTATTAGGTATGGCAATTGCATGGTGTCTTGTTTGGTAAGGCGATGACCTAAGTCCATTAAACTTAGGAATTTATTATGTGGGCTTATAGCATAATAGGCTAGAATAGGACCCAATTCAAACAGCTCATTGTAGTAAATTATATGCAGCCCAACATTACCCCCATACTCTTTTAGAGAATGAAGTAAAGTGAAGGTGTAATAATAGTAGAGAAAGGCTTTAGGAGTCCAAAGGACTATCAAAACCGAAGGTAAAGCCCAGATCTAAGGGGAATTCAATATACAATTAAATAGATCACCCTCAATTAGAAGCAATGCATGTTTCCCTTTTAATTAAAAAAAAGAGGAGTGATGTGCTTAACTATGGGCAAAAGGGTATTCATTGAGCCCATATGGACTCCTAAGAAATGAATTCTGACCCAATGATAAGCTAGGCCTAATTCAAATTAAAAAGGAGACCAAATGATCTGAGTTACCCATACGTATGAGAATAACAAGAAGTTCCAATGGCTTAGTCGTAGGGGATCCCTAGATAACGCACACGTAAGCATAGGGGATCGTGCTCTATTAATTTTCCCCAACCAATGGATTGTGATCGATTAAGCCACCAATTTTGGGTATAAATAAAGAGAAAAAGTGGAAATTTCCCCAATTTTTAGCATTTACGAGATCAAAATATTTTAGGAGAGAAAATAAAGCCTTAGTTTCCTTTTGGTAGCAGATTCAGTAAGGTAATATCTTACTTAATTTCCTTTTTAGAATTATCTTTTCTGTTACTACAATTAACCTTGTATCTTTTAGGTAAGTTAATGCCTCATACTATCGCATAATTGATGAATATTACAAACTCTGTAAGGATATGGAGAATCCCGTCAGCCAGTTAGAAACAGAGTCTTCCAATGCCAAGAAATTGGCTAACAAGCACGAAAGCCAACTAAAGAACTCATACATATATTCCAAAAAGATGAAACCGAGCAGAGGCAGGCTAAGGCTGCCCAAAAGAAGGATGAAGATGCTAAAAGGGCATTTGATGAAGCCGTTGAAAGGGATAAGCCAAGGGCAGTTGAATTGGAGCAAAAGCTGAAGGAATCTGAAGTTTATCATCAAGAAAAAATGTCTCAAGTTCAGCAATAAACTGAGTAGATCCATACCTTAATGATGAATATCCAGAAGGTCATTAAGGATTGATGTACAAAGGAGGCTGAATAGAAGAGACAACAAAACGGTTTGACTTTTGAGTCTTCCAACCTTATTCTCTTAGAGGTAAGTCAACAAATAATCAAAGAGTGCAAGGAGTTCAATGAATTTGTCGAAGATGTCAACCTAAAGGTGGCCAATGAGTTCGACAAGGGCTTCGAGCACGTAAAGAAAGTGGTTCATGAAATGAGGCTGAACCTTAAAGAAGTAAAAATTATGGTTCCCTAGTCAGTTTTTATTAATTTTTTTAATATCTTCATATAATTATACAATATCTTCCTCTGATGGGGAGCTTTATTTGGTGATGATGTTTATCCTTTTATCTGATTCTGTTATTATTATAGTGTTTGATAACATATTAGCACTTAGGCTTTCCAGCCCCCTAGACTTGCCTGATGAATGTAGAGGTAAGATTGAAAAGTAATAAGTGATGCATTAGATCGAAATGAAAAGTAAAAGACAATAATAGTGAGACGGAACCATTACTTTATTGGATATTGAAGAGATGGCATATATCAGTTGGAAAATAACCTCAAAAAGTCTATAAGTATAAATAACTTAGAAACTGATTACTAATAGTATCTTTGAAGTCGACTAGCATATCATGCATTAGGGATATGCTTTCCTTCCACAGTTTGAAACTTATAAGTATTAGGCTTTAACACCTCTTTAACCATATATAGTCCTACCCAAATGGGTACTAATATTCATGTATCCTGACGCATGGATGTTTTAGCTTGCCGAAGGACTAGATCTCCTATTTGGAAGGTTCTGTTCTTAACTTTTTTTGTTAAAGTATTGAGTCGTTCATTATTGGTACATTACAAGTTAAAGGACTGCCAAGTCACGATTCTCTTCAAGTATGTCCAGGTTCAGCCGAAGCCCTTCATCATTAAGTACTTTATCAAAGCTTTGGACTCTAGTTAAAGGTATCTCAATTTCTATTAGGATGTTTCTCTCAAAGAACTATTATGGCGTCAACGTCTTCTTCAGTCTTATTCACTACTTCTTCATCGCGAGGGTGATTTGGTTCTTCTCCTTTGGCGTCAGTTTGAATCAAATGATCGGGCACTAGTGCTTCTACTAGATGAAGAGGTCCTACAAGTGAGGCAAGAACTATGGCGTCTTGATCAAAAAGGTATTCCATGTCTACATAGGCCATTTTTTGCTCTTGTTAGATCTGCAAATTTCTTCTCAAGCTCTTTTTCTTTGAGTTGAAGAACTTTTCTTTTATCCTGAACTTATTAAAGGCGACGCTGCCTGTCAGTGTCTATGGATTGATGTGGCTGTGAGCATGCCTCTCCGTGAGAGTTGTTGTGATAGTTTGGTGACGATGATGGTGCCGCCATAGAAGATTTTGTAAAGAGTTGTTGAAAAGTAAACTCTACTAAATTCTAGAAGCCCTCATTCTAGTATCAATGTTAATATTTGAATTTGTTTGCACGTTCAACCATTGAATTAGACATGAACCTATGTAAAAAAAACCACCAAAAAGTACTTGATGACTTGGGTCATCGAAGAATACATGTAGTGTGAGAATAAGAATAGGTTTCAAAATGGGTTAATAATATAGTCAATAAGTATTTAGTAGGCTAGAATGAGTTATGTACCTCTATCATTTACATGTATTTATAGTTTTTCTACACCGGCTCAACAGGTTTACGATTCCTAGTATGAATTTTATAGAGAAACTCTATTGAAAAAGCTAATTACCATACAGGAATTAGAATTAGATATGACGATTGCGTGGTGCCTTGGTTGGCAAGGCAATAACCTAAATCTATAAAACTTCAGAATTTATCATGAGAGCTTATAACATAATAGGCTGGAATAAGACTCAATTCAAACAGGTCATTGTAGTAAATATGCGGCCCAACACCCATAAATAAAGTACTTGATGTTGATGTAAAATTAGTACTTCTTATGTTATCCCATAATTCCATAGTAAATTTATTTGTTGGTTATCTATAGATCAATGTCATTCTTGCTCTTGTCTATATATGTGTGTACCAATGTTTTAAAAATCAGTTCAGAACCACCGGTTAAATCGGGAACCGGTCAGTCAAACGAATCGGTTTGGCCCTTTAAATCGGAATTGGCTTATAACCGCTCAAAATTGGTGACCCAACGGTCGAACCATCCGGGTCATCGAACCGGTGACTGGGTCACAGTTTTGACCGATTCACAAACTTACATTAAAATCCAAAACATGTTAGGACTTACACTTTTTAGCCTTAACGCCGCAGAGATGTGAGAACTTCTCTTGAATATCTTCCTTTCCTCTGCCGCCGTGTCACGCATCTCCTTCTCTAATTCTCTTTCTCCGATGGCCGCAACGTTCTCTTTCTCAGTTTTCGGTGACCGCAGCCACTGGCTTCACCATGTCGCCTCACGATTGTCTTTTTCCTCCAAATCTTGATGTGATTGGGTAGGCATCACTTGCAGTTTCATTATTGAAGGTTTATAAGTGTCTAATATCTTGTCAAGTAAACTTCCTAACTCACTAATTTCTAATTAGTTTTTAGAAGTGGTAGAGTGATTGAGTCCTAATTTCATGCATTTGATGTAGTGGGTTAGATTGTTATATTTAGTGGTGGAAGTGAGTAAGGAGTTGTGATAAGTGGATAATTATTTTATTTTTGTCTTATGGAAAAGGGGCGAAGAATATGTATCAGATTAATCTAATGGAGGTTTGTTTCTCCATGAAACTAAATCGTTAGAGGTTCTGCCCCCTTCGAAATGGGTTATCTCTTCCCTTATTTGTCACATTCCATTTCTCTTCTTCTATTCCTATCTTTATTTTTGTTCTTAATTCTATTTTGAGAATGAGTAGTATCAATTTACCTTTATTTAAATTGAATATATTAGAGCATGTCTATGAGGAAGAAATGTTATTTGTGTATTCATACGATAACTAGCAATTGTAAGTTGAAACATCCTTATGATGCTACTTATAAGTGGTAGGTTATGGATTACTATACTACACTAGCTTCTCATACAACATTGTAGCTTTTCTGAGACCATTTTCTCTGCAGTTTTTGGGCTTTTGCCCTTTCCATAAAAGAAGAGGAGTTGGACTCTTTATTAGGGAATTTCTCGACTTTAACTAGACAAACTTTTAAAAAATTGCAAACCAATATATGAAAACCCAGTGAGCAATTTACATAGTTACTTTATGATATTGTAGCTTAGAATTGAGCCACCTATATAAACTTTATACGAGTTCTTCACTATCTTATGGATGTTTATGTTCATTTGTGTTTGATTTTATCACTTTTGATTTATGAGCATGATTTAATATCTTTCTTTTCATATAGATTTAGTATTTATTTGAATTGTATAAAGTAAACATTGTACAAATATGTTTAGTTTAGTTTTTTTTTTTGTAGATAAATTAATTAATTTTACATATTTGATAAATATTATATATAATATATAATAATAATTAATATATTTATTATTTATTACATATTAATAACGTCATTAGGTCAATAACGATTCGACTACTGGTTGAACCAGTGATCCATCCACCTGGTAACTTTTTCGATTTGATGACCGATCCAGAGTTAAGAACATTGGTGTGTACGTTATCTTCAACACAGTGCTCAAAATAATTAACTTATTCTCGATGAAACAATTTTCTTCAAAAACAATTTTGGCGAAAATAAAGATTTTTCTTATAGTGTTTATTTGTTTTAAATTAAAAATATATTCTTCATTTTTTTTTTCAAAATATTTATTTATATTATAAAGTGACGTGAGTCGGAAATAACAATTTTTCTTCTAACGAGAGTAATATATGGAGTAATTTCTATTCTCAATATTCAGTTTCACTAACTTACAAGTAAGACCCAAAATTTAGTCTTCACATCCATTTTGACCATAAACTTTATTTTCAATTAAAAGCACTCTAATTGTTTTTTTTAGAAAAATAATAATTTGTACTTTCCGTACTAAAACGTGTGCCAATACTTGCGCTTAAATTTTAAAATGCTTTTAATCTCAACTAGAATTTAGATCAATTATGAGCTTAAACTATAGACTACAATTTGTGATTTAGTCTTTCATCAATTATTTTGAAAACTTAGAAAATTGATGGGAAATAATAAAGAGAACCAAAGGGAAAAGAATTGGAAGTCATCATAATATAATCTATATGCTGGAATGGTAGTGGGATTAATTTAGCACGATGGTTTATATGTAAAGCACGATTTCGCCTGAGAGATAATGCAAGTAGACAAAAAAAAGCTCGAAAGAAAATATTGTCTATAAGATAGGAATCGACTTTTTAGGGAAAAAATGAAATAAAAAAAAAGTATCAAAACTAGGTAGCTTTACTAAATATGTGTAGAGAAAGTTATCTAGTGCTAGCTCCAGAATAGATAAGAAAAATGTAACATGAGACATGCTTTAACCAAACTTGGCTAAAGTTACTTAGCAAAATGACAAAATTTGTATAAAAATTATAATTAAAGATTTTTTTTATATTAAACCTAAAAATAAAAAACTCAACCCTAGTAATAAAATTACGTCATTTTACTAAGGTTTTTCTAAGTAACCTTAGTCAAGTTGCCGAGCATGCCTTAAATTACTTTTTCTCACTGTTATGGACCATTTTTTGGGCAATTAATCTCTTGTCGTTCATCTGAAATAGCAACGACTCAAATTAAGTGTGATGATCACTTAATATCCGCAAGAAATTTTTTCATATACTACTTAGTATCCGCAAGAAATTCTTGCGGATAACTTTTTATGTTAAAATTCAGACCATTTATTCTCTCTTAACCTAACTTTTTTTTTTCTTGAATCAAATTTTAAAATTCAATAATTTTTTTGCTAAAAAACTAAAACTGTCAATTTATATATGGTTGAAAAACTCTCGTCAATATTTTTAAAACATGATCTATTGTTGATATATTTATTTTTATTTAAAAAATAAGAGAGTACAAATACAAAGTAAATACAATATCAATACACATGTATATTTCCTCTTGCAAAAGTAAAATTGCTGCTATTTCTGCGTCAAAATGAATCATAATCTATTTATATTGGATATTGTTATTTTTTATACCATGAAAAATGAAAATTGTTATTTTCAAAAAATTATTTTCTTTTCCATTGAAGGAAATCAGCATTATACTTGCGAAACATTCTCTCTTTTTCACAAGAATTTTTCATGCTATTCAAGAAATTTTTGAGGTTGGTAACTTGAGAGACATGATGGAAATCACTTTTCACTTTATCCAAAATAAAAAATGAAACACTCCTTCTATTGCATAAAATGATTATCATTTGTAAATAAAAAAAAGTAAAAAATATTGTGAATAATAACTTATTAATAGTACTCTCACCGTTTCAAATAATAAGAACAATATTGATTTTTAAAAAATTAATTTGAGATATTTAAAATTTTTAAATTGATATGATTAATTAGTTAAATAAAATTTGACATGATTCATTTAAATTTTTGAAAATAATAAATCTTATAACTAGTAGTACATATTAAATAATTTATGATATTCATAATTATAATGACATAAACTATATCAATTTATATCAATTTTGAGTTTTAAAATATTTGAAATTGACTTTAAAAAAATAAATATTGATCTTATAATTTAAAATGAGTGGAGTTTATAATAAATGATCAATTTCCTCACTAATTTTACTAGCATACTACACGACTATAAATTATCAACTTATTATTTTAAAGGTAAATATGAAATAAAAATATATTACTATTTTTTTTTTAAATTTATAAATATTGAGTATCTTAGTGGAGTGAAGAGAGTACATATTATATACTCCCTCTATTCCCAAAAGGATTGCGTAAGAACAAATTGCACACAAATTAAGTTAGTTAAATAAGAAGAGAGAGTATAAATTTATTTTCTTTTTTGCTCTTGTATTGATATGTGTCTTAATTACTTTAATTAGCTCTTGAGTTTGTGTTGACAAAAAGAATTAATTTGAGTTATTCATTTTGTGAGGTGATTGATTAACAATTTGGCTAAGATGTAAGATGGACAAAGACAAATTATTCAATGTAAAATTTTATATAGTTGAGTTATATATTTTAGACATATTTTGAGAATGCAATTTTTGTCGCGTAAACTATCTTTCTAGGGCAAAAGGAGTAATTACGAAGAAAATCTTTTCATAATGATTGCTTATAAGGGATAATCAACAAACACAAACTACCCAGTTTGATGGTTTAGACTAGGCCACATAAAGATCAATCACTAAGTTAAAAAAATTAATAAAAATACAGGACTTAAAACTGTTAAGCGGATGAAATTCAACTCATTACCAACCACGAACCACCCAACTTGATGGTTTAGGTTCCATTCTAGTAACAACTTTGGAATCAGCAAGTTGATGGAGGATGGTTCACCTATTTGAGGGTATAGCTTATTTTCTAATAGACAAGAGCATACAACAATATGGTAGTTAATTGAGGAATATTATAAACTAATCTCGATTTTAAAAAATCTAATATTAACAGTTTATTTGGACAGTTCATAGAAATAAATTACGTTAGTATAATAGTAGATTGCGTTAGTATAATAGTAGATTGCATTAGTATAATAGATGGTTGTACTTTAAATGACCTAATTTGTTATATGCAACATTATATGACTAAAACTCTCTTTTATAAAAATAGAATTAGTCAAATAATAAATGGTGTGATTTTAACTTTCAAGAGTATAAATACAATATAAAGTCATGTAGTGATAGATACCAATCAATACATATAAACTCACGTTACTCAACCAAAGCCTCACAAATCCAAAAGGGCCAAACCTACCGACTCCAAACATAACATATATTTGAAAGCAAATTGATATTTTTGCAAGTGGGACTTTTGAAAATATCAATTTCATATGGAAATTGATATTTTCGTACTTTTTAAGTAATTAAAATGAGACCCACCTGTGAAAATATTAATTCCGGCTACGGAAATATCAATTAGCCATTTGAAATCATCACAATTCCCACATCTCTCTCTACATTTTCTTGAACTAAAATTTCACTTTACCCAAAACAACCCAAACCAGTTTTCAACCCACTAATTGTAGCAATTGAAGAAAAAACAAATCAGTATGAAGTTTTTTATTACTCATCAGTCACGGGGAGTTGTTTTGTGCATGCACTTGTTCATTCAAAATTGACTAATTGAGCTGTGTGTATATATAAGTTTATATACCTATTTTGATGTCAGTGCGTATATATAAGTTTATATACCTATTTTGATGTCAATGAATATCATGAAGAGGTTGCAGTTTTTGGCACGCAACCTAGTGTCCTCCCCTCCCTCCCTCCCTCCCTCCCTAAATTACAAACAATTTTCTCTCTCCTCTTTCTCTCTCTAAATTTCAATTAATCCAACACCCTCTTTTCTTCTTCATTTCTTTCCCTTTGAAATTCTCTCCCCAGAGTGGTGCCAAATGACGGAAAATCCAGAGTTGGTGAGCTTTGTTTTTCTGGGTCTATCTTTATGTTCTTATGATTTTATGTTTTTATCTTTAATTTTTCATTTTCAACTTCTTGTACAGGGAAAAGTGGACAATACACAGAAAGTGTCTGTTTCCAATCAAATAAACAGTAATTTACATTACTCAAACATCAAATCTGATAACTGTACCCTGGACATGGACCAATTCAATACTATCCCAAATTCAAGAATCACCGTCAGTTTTCCCCCTTTCAAAATTTACTCCTTTTTGTTTATGCTCTGTTTTTTGTTCACTTTTAGTTGTTTATGCTCTGTTTTTTGTTCACTTTTAGCTTCAATGCTCTGTTTTTGTTCACTTTTAGCTTCAATGCTCTGTTTTCGTTTATCCAAAGATTTTTTTTTGTTTTTTTAAACCATTTAAGATCACAATTAAGTAACAGTTCAAAGTGTAGAAGTTATTTTAAAGAATCATAATATAGTACTTATGTTTATCCAATTCTTAACAAATATAATCATCATCATCACCTAATGTCCACTAAGTTTTACCTTCTATTTTAAACAAAATCTACTCGTAAATTTAGGAGTTCTGAGTTTTATAAAACTTGGGGTATGTTTGCTTATTGCAACTATAATGAGTGTTACGATCAAACATACTGGGTTGCATTTGAGTCTAGAATGCTATATTTTTTAGTTAAATAAGTTGCTTATAAATGAACAAGTACTTTACATGTACTCTTTAGTCCCATAAAATTTTACTTAATTTGAATTTTAAAATCAAACTAATTAATTTTAGAATCAAAATTTATTCCATTTTTTTAATTCTAAGTAAAAGAATTATAACAATAAGAAACTTCGTTTAATTTAATACAACATTCAATTTTTGAAAGTTCAGAAATAGAAATAAAGTTGCTTCATTATCAATTCTAAAATTAGTCAATTTAACAAAAAAAAAATCAAACTAAGTCACTCTTTACAGGACATGTGCAATAATAATTTTTTTTTTTTGACTAACATACAGTTTAAATCCCAAACTTTGTAGAGTTATTAATGTTTGTAATGTGATATTTAAAATGTATTTAATTATATCGCAAAGTTCTTTTCTACTAAACAAAATGATTCTCAAAGGTTTAAATTGATCAAATGAACCCTAAAGTTATTTTTCGTTAAACAAAATGCATTATCACTTTTGATCGATTAAAACTTAAAAAATAAAAATTAAGATGCACTTAAATATATTTTAAACATTGAAGTGTAAAGTGTAATTTAATTTAATTTTTTATTTATAATTTTTATTTTTTTACGAGAAGTTTCAGAGGAACCATTCAAGAAAAGGGTCACAGAGAGGCGGTGAGAAGAAGATGAATTCAACTGCTGACAATGGGAGAGATGGTAGTATTATTGTCCCAAATTCATCGTTACCAAAAGGTGAGTGACCATTAAATTACGCACAAAAGAACAAATTAATCTTTCCTATCTATTCATTTAATTTAAGGAACTGATAAATTTACAATAAATTTTGATATTTCTACAACAAAAGTGTTGCTATAGATATATAACGACAGTTAAATCATCGTTATATGCTCTACATGTAGGTTCTACGTGTGAAGATATTAAAATCTGTTGTGAAAATATCAATTTCCTTAATTTAATGACAAAGTACTTATCAAAGCAAGACTCTTATCCTTTTTTTTCCCAGACATTTAATTTGTTTCGAACAAAAAGATAGAGATTCAATTCTTACATATATTTAAAATGGGTTTCTATTTTTGGCTAAAATTTCACACACACACACAAAAATATATATATGGGGACCGATCTATTGACAACCTTATAAAAGTTGATCTATCCTTACAATAGATCTCAGTCGTCTAGGCTGCTGAGATTTGACCGCTTATATAGCATTTGTCCGCAATATAATATTCAGGTATCCATAGCATTATACTGCGGACAAAAGATATTATCCAAAATGCCCACAATGTGCATGTAATACACTTATCATCCGTAGTATTATATTGTGAACGGTAAAAGCTAGGCCTTACTTGAGGAAAGAATGGTGTTTTGAAATTTCATCATCCGCAGTATTATACTGCAAACGCTAATTTAATTATAAAAACTACGTTTGTCATTGTTCATAGCAATTATTTTGGATCTCATCTCAATTTTACTATAGCGATTTGGGTAGTTATAATTAATGTTATTATATTTTCTATTTCTTCTTGCGTATAACATGAATTTGCAACGTTGTAATGTATAAGAAATAGAAGATTTATAGCCTTAATTATAAAACTGCGACGTGGGTTGTTCGAATTAAGGCTATTAAATTTTCTTTATCTTCTTGGATATTCTTATTCTTACTGATTCATGCGATTTGAGCAGATGACATAAATTTGCAACAAGAATACTCAGGAGATAAAGAAATTTTTTAATCTTATAATCCTTCATCTGCAGTATTATACTACAAACGGGTAAATCCAACGACAAAGTCTAAAACGACGTCATTTAGGGACTGACCTTTTGTTTGCCCTTCGTCCGCAGTATTATATAGCGGATGCTTGGTTTTTGTTGTAATCAATTATTGAGAATTTCAACCGATTACATTGGTGCAACAATCATTTCCCATTAATGCCAAAAAAATTGTCCCGACTCTTTGAATCTGAGTAATCCAGTCCACTATAAATAAGATGGAGGATTGTTTACTTATCTCCAATACTTTAAACTCTCAAAACGAAAAGAAATATATATTCTTTATGGGCATAATTGTTGTACATGTCCATGTCCATGCTCTTCATTCTAGTAGCTAGTTAGGTAAATATTGCTTATTGTTCATTGTTTAAATATTGTTTATTGTTCATTGTTCTAATTGTTTTGATAACTGATCTAGGTAATTAAAAAATTTACCATCTAACTGTGGATGAGGTCTACCTTGAGGAGGATGGATGAGATCTGGGTGAAGTATTGTTGAAGAACCTCTGTAAGAACACAACAACATTGTTATGAACACGATGTTGCTGTTTTTTTACAAAGATTCTTCAAAAATTCTCTACTCAGATCTCTTGCACTTACTTGAATAGACTTCATCTGTAGTATTAAATTGTGAACAGTAAATTTTTTTAGTTATCTTGTCCGCAATATTATAGTGCGAACGGTTAAAATTAAAAAAGTCGTTGTGTTTCTCGAGTAAGCCCTAGCTCTCACCGTAAATACGTCCGTCAGTAGTATTATACTGCAGACGAAAGTATTTACATTAATGTCATGGATTTAATTAAACTAATAGCGGCATTATTGTAAATACGTCTGTCCACAGTATAATATTGCGGACAAGCCTTTTAAAAATTATTGGTTTTCTTCTTCTCCTGCGTAGTATCTTTGCAGATTCATGTTATCTGGGATAATTGACAAACATGAATCAATAAGAATACTACGCAAGAAGAAGAAGAAAACTTAATAGCCTTGAGTCAAACAATCCAGATCGGTACTGTCAAAACTAGATGACGAAAGGAGTTTCATATTTAAGGCTATTAATTTTCCAATCCACCTGCTTATTCTCGTTGCAAATTCACATTATCTAGGATGAGTGAAAAACATGTATGGCCATGGGAGACGACATACTTCAGTATTTCTTTCCAATTGATTTGGCAATATTTTTTCTCATAAGCTCAGACAACATGAATCAGTAAAAATTAGAATACATAATAACAAATAGAAAATCTAATATCCTTAAATACAACTACTCTCTCTCTCTCTCTCTCTCTCTCTATATATATATATATATATATATATATATATATAGGGGACCAATCTATTGTAACGTTGTAAAAGTTGATCTATTCTTACAACAGATCTCAGTAGTCTAGGTTGAGATTTGACAGTTTATATAGCCCTCGTCCGCAGTATAATATCAAAGTATCCATAGTATTATACTGCAGATAAGGGATATTATCCAAAATGCCCCTAATTTGCATGTAATATACTCACCGTCCGCAGTTGTGGACGGCGAATTACACGAGGAAACGACGACGTTTTGACATTTCACCGTCCGCAATATAATACTGCGGACGGTGAATGACTATGCTAATTTCTTTTAAAATTCACCGTCCAGGTGAAACACACAAGTTTTATTATAAATATACGTTGGACATGAATCCATGTTTTCGTTCAAGTCTTTCATTCTTCATAGATCTCACATTTTTTAACACAAAAGGGGCTAATATATATTTTGCTGCACTCTAAAAACTATTATCTCTATTTCAAAATTAAATATACCTTTTTAGAACAACATGTTTTCCACATATTTTCAATGAAATTTGCTAATAATGTGATTGTTGTGGTATTATAGTAGTCAATATACTTAGAATATATGTAATAACATATTACAAAATTTATGTCATTTTATAATAAAATTAAATTTTATCTTTAATTGTGTCGGTTGAAAAATATATATCTAATTTTTAAAATCGACAGAACATAATTAACGGTAAAAATTGGAACATACATATATCGACACACATGCTCATGTACACATGCATATACATGTTTATCATTGGATATATAAAGTCCTCGTTTCTTGGAAATAAAGAAAACAAAAAGGTCCAATAGCATTAACTTTAGAAGTACTCCTTCAGAAGATTATGCATCCACACTTTGTGCATATACATGTTTATCATTGTAGGTGACTCCTAAGTTAATTTGTCGTATCATCTTGTTGTTATTATAATTAAGGAATGATTAGTTGAATATGTTAGTTAGCTAGCTGGTTTCGCAAGTGATTCATATCAATGTGATGATGTCTCAGTTAATTTATTAATCTACATTTCATCTACAAATCAATTAATGGAAAGATACGAGAACTGCACGTATAGTTTTCGTATCTTTTTTATATGATACGATTCGTTTAAACAAACAGAAAAAATTAAAAACTGATTGGTTAGTTAGCGATTATAACCAGCGTGTTATTTGTACTTCCAATCAATTTTTGTTTTTATTCTCTCTCGGAATCCTGCTTTATTTGTAATGTTAATCAAAAGTTGTATATTTTTCTGAACTGATTGTGTAGGAAAGTATTACATGAATCTGGATTAGTTGAATTTGTACATCGTGATCATGCATATCCTTGGCCTTCCATGGAAATTAATAATAAAAAATATATATATTGAGTTGATGAACTGTTTTATTTATTTATTTATTGGGTGCAAAAGTTGATGCAATTTCAATGTTGTACAAAATAGATCAATAGTCAATTAACCCTTAACTGATCTGATATAGATACATAGGCTACATACTGTCATTATTTCTTGTTTCAATCCATGTGCACTTGTTTTTCTATTATGAGAAATATACACAATTATAAATATAACTTAAAACATTATATTTTGATCTTAATCATTGTAAGATAGGGACTAACACGGAAATTTGTATCAGATTTCACATTTTAATAATTGATATATATAGTGTTTAGTTACGGTGTGAGAAATATTGGCAATAAGTGCTAATTTTAGTTAACTGGATAAATTATAAATAAAATAATCTGGATAGTAAACTGCAGCTGCTTTGGTAGGGTCTAGCACGCTTGAAAAGCCCATAGTAGTGACAGTGGGGGTCAACACCAACCACCCAATCACCCAGGAAATCCATCACCAAATCACCATCACAACCCCGGCCACCCTCGCCGCCTCCTCCACCGCCGCAACCAAAAGCAAACTTTGGAGCAAACGACACAGTTTCAAGCGCTCTTCTTCGTCTTGGACCGTTGCCCCTAGAAGAATCCTTTTCTTCTTCGCCACCTTGTAAGTTGTCATGCAACAATTTTTTACAGTTTCTTTTTATTTTCTTATAGTCGATAAGAACTTCATTGCATCAATAATTAAATAACATGTACGTTTAAATGTTCATATAAGCAAGCGAAGATTAAAAATTAATAATAATAAATTATTGATTTTGACAACGTATACATTTTGTGACAGGTCAAGCATGGGAACAATATTACTGATTTACCTCACACTTTCCATGGGGAAGCTAAGTGGGGATGACAACATTCTCAATTAATGGCACTAGAAGCCAGGTTTTAGAGATATTAATACTTTTTCTATTCCACAAAAGGAGTCTGATCTACAAAATTTGCTAAGCTTAAAAGTATAATTTTTTCCATATTTACCTATAAAATTGTTGAGTCGTCATTTTAGTTATGATAACATGCATGATAATGAAATTGTGAGTGTAAACTTGAAGACATTATTCATTTTATATAACAACTAAAACAAAATGAGATTCAATTAAGGTAAAGTTGTCACACTACATATCACAATAAAGTTCTATAACTTTCTCTGCATTGGCTAGCTAGTATTTGTTCTTGCCCATAAACAGAGTTTTAGAGTTAAAATGCAATATTTGTTATAATAAATATAGCAAAAAAATATAAAATTTTATAGCGGCATGTCGTGTGACAATTTCACCCAAACCAAATTCAACAAAATGAGACTCTATCCGGAGCAACATGACTTCTACGATTACTAAGCTTTTAAACTTCAAAAACGATTTATATACAGCCATATATAGTGGTTTCTTTTAATAAGACTTGCGCACAAACTGATAAGGGCATAGAAGGGAAACAGATGACTAAAGCAAAAGATAATAGACCTTCTATTAGCAAGGGCTTCAAACTTGGCTCTTTTTCCGGGCAAGGGCTTCAACTTTCTTTATTAATAGTCTAAATGAAGACAAGAGCGTAGAGCACTATGACAAAGATGGGGAATCTACATTAATGATGAGTGGAAGAGATCAGAAACACATGATGTACTGCTTACCTTTTTGTGTTAGTTTAATTATTTTTGCACAAACTTAATGGAATTGTCAGAAAGTTACTTTTAGCTCCATGGGTTTTCCTTTCTCTTTCCCCCCATATATATCTTTAGTTCCTTCTGCAGTCCCAAACTCATCGGTCTGTTCCTTGGACATGTCCATGTGAGAATTGACATGTATAAGGGGAGCAAAACTGAGACCTAAATTTGCATGCAATAATAAATTAAATAGATGATGCTTGTGCACAAGAAGCTTTTTCTGATTCAAGAAATGTATTATTTTCTTTACAACTATAACATTCCCAATTCAAATGATCACTTGGTTACAAAAGTAGAGCTTATAAACTATCATACTAAGCCTACTTCTATTTTGTCATAATACAGTTTGCTGGACTATTCAAAATAAACCAGACAACTAAATCTCAACTCTCAAGCTTTAGTGGGGAAGAAGAATGGAGAACCATCTTTAATATATGTGATTTTCAGAAATTTTTCAAGAGTTTCATGTTAAGATATATATAGAGGTTTGACATCAGTATGATTTTATTTAAGGAATATATATATATATATATATATATATATATATATTATGTTAGTACTTATTATTATATTAATATTTTGACCAAATACATATTTTATATATACAATTAGAAGGTGTAAACTTATTCAAAAAAATTGGCTTGGGGCATTGCCCTTGAACCCCTATTAAATTATTTATAAACATACAATATTTTAACCCTACTGAATAAAATTTCCACCTTGTCATTGATGGGTATATGATATTCAATAGACGAATAGTAATTTATATTCATTTATTATTTATTTTCCTTATTATTACTGTTAGCTTCCTATGTTTAATTAGAAACTTTTTTATGATACATTACTATTACGGATTTTTCATGTATATAAACTATAAATAAACGTCACATTTTAAGAGCATATTTCACCCCTCATTGCTTAGTTCGTTACTTGCTGGTGCAGTTCGCAGAAGTATAATGGATTACTACTTGGTATTATTCTAGGGTTCTTTATAGTAATATACAATAATTAAGAAAAAAAAATATAAAATTAGTATAGTCATAAAATAATTACAAAAAGAGTGCAATGCAATACTCACATTAAATCATTTCAGTACAAATTCCTTAAATCAAGGAGAAGTAAATTAAATTACTTCAATTCAATTCAATTTCTTCATCTCTCTCTCTCCTACTTTGACTCCACTAGCATACCAACTCCATTAAGTATAATTAAAGTCATCTCCTCCAAAACTCCGTCGAGTTCGTCTTCACGTTCATAGTGGCGTCAATGATCAGCGCCGTCATAACCCTAGCCAATCCCTTTTACACCACCGTCGAGATTTAATGGGAAGTCATAGTTGATCACCACACTGAGGAAAAAAAGAAGACCATGATTGTTACATAACTTAAGTTATAATAAGCGCCGATAAACAAGAAATATAGGTACATACCGAAGATAAGTAAATTCAGGAATTGGTTACCTCCATACTAGTGTTTGGTTCCTTAGATTTACTGCACGAAAAAAACTACATATTCAGGAATTGATTACCTCCATATTAGTGTTTAATTACCTACATACTAGTGTTTGGTTACCTAGATTTATTGCAGCAAAAAATCACCATAATAGTGTTTGGTTACCTCCATTATAATGTTTGATTACCTCCATACTAGTGTTTGGTTACCTAGATTAAATGCAGCAAAAAATCGACATACTGTTGTTTGGTTACCTCTATACTAGTGTTTGGTTACCTGGAGAAATCGAGAAATCGAGAAATCCAACCATGAACGTGAAGATTCCATCAATGCCACTATGAGCGTTAATACGCAATTGACGCCACGTTTGACGCCACCATGAACGCGAAGACTCCATTGACGACACCATGAGCTTATTAGCAGTGGTGTAAAAGGGATTGACGGTGGTTATGACGGTGCCGATCATTGACACCACCATGAATGTGAAGACGAAGTCGAGATAGTGGCGGAGAAAATGGATGAGAGGGAAAGCGGCGTATGAAGTTTTGGAGAAGATGAAAAAAGCGGCGGAGGAAGAGAAAATGAGGAAAGAGAAAGCGGCGGAGGAAGTTTGGAGAAGATGAAAGAAAAGAAATATCAGAGTATTTGGCGGTGTAGTTATTGTTAAGTAATTTGAATTTTGAAATTTGGAACTAACTACCCATTAAATCACCTAACTAAATTAAAAGAATAACAATGCACTAATTTGAAAATTAAATATTAAAGATGCACTAATTTTGTAAACATTTTATGTATACATTTTTGTTGTAATTTTTTTAAAAATATATTAGTAAATGTAATTCTTTTATTATTCTACAGTATTTAGGCTCGACCCATAAAAGCTTTATATATGAAAAGGGGCCTACAATTTTGTATTGAGCATTTATTATTTAATACATTCGTTCCAAAATTAGACATACATTGATTTTTGTATTCAATTTATGTAGTTTTAAATTTTAAAATCAATATGAATTTGTTCAAGTTTTTAAAGCAACAAATTTGATAATCAGTTGTAGTTTTTAGTTAGTTTATAACAATTATAATTAACTAAAATTTATATTAATTTTAAATTTTAAAAATTTTCAAATTAACAGAAGAAATCAAAAACAAAATTCTTTAATTTTAAAAAAGGAGGGAATATTAATATTGTCTTTTTGCGAATTATAAGTTATGATTCCAAAGAGATATTGACAAAAAAATTTACCTTATCAAAAGCCTTTAACCATTTGAAACTCTTTACTTTTATCTTTCTCACCATCTTCTTCCAACAACAATAAGCCCTATTAAGTACTTAGTAGAGAATTGATATTTTTAAATAAAAATGATAATATTTTTACAAGATCTCTTTCACATGAATAATGATAGATTCATATGAATGTGAGGAAGACTCGTATAAAAATATCATTTATTTCTCTTTGTGAATTATAAGTTATGATTCCAAAGTAAAGAGATATTCACAACTCATATATTTCTGAAAATTTTACCTTAGCAGAAGCCTCTAACCATTTGAAACTCTTTACTTTTATCTTTCTCGCCATCTCCTTCCAACAACAATAAGCCCAATTAAGTAATAGAGAATTGATATTTTTAAATAAAAAAATAATAATATTTTTACATGATCTGTTTCATATAAATAGTGATGGATTCATATGAATGTGAGGAATACTTATATAAAAATATCATTTATTGTCTCTTTGCGAATTATAAGTTATGATTCCAAAGTAAAGAGATATTGATAACTCATCTAGTTATTTCTGAAAATTTTACCTTATTAGAAGCCTCTAACCATTTGAAACTCTTTACTTTTATCTTTCTCACCATCTCATTCCAACAACAATAAGCCCTATTAAGTAATAGAGAATTGATATTTCTAAATAAAAAAAAAATTATTTTCACATGATCTCTTTCACATGAATAGTGATGAATTCATATGAATGTGAGGGAGACTCGTATAAAAATATCAAAAAAAATTCCATGTGCTCGTTTCCTAAGTTATATTTTGTGTATTAATCCAAAGTACTTACATAAAATTAGATTTATAAAAAATAAGTAATGAAAATCTCTATAACTTGTTGTAGGCATGCAGTTCAATAGTCCACATGAACCTCCTACCATTCAACTGATTTTCCTTCTGGGTTATGATTAGGCATACCCGTGATAGTAGCTCCCACATCCTTAGTATCACTCTAAGACTAGTGACACCTCTGTAAGCAAACCCTGTTGTCACCCTCTAAAATTCCTTCACTAATCCATTTGGATTAACATCCTTACTCTAAGGCAAGTTTATGTCTAATTACATTCACAAATGGGCCTTTATGTTATTTGCCAATGAATATTGCTCAAGTTTATTATACCTTAGGTCCTGCTCCTGCCCAGGGTTCCATCACTAATGGGGGATGGCCCTATAATCTCATGTCTTGGGTTCATACCCAACTATTCCATCACTTGTAGAGGATTAAATTACAATACCGTGTCTTGGGTTCATGTTCATCTATTCAGTACTTATCATGGTTCCCGGCCCAGACCAACGGTCTGACTAGTCAAAAATAAAAACTAGTTAGTACGCCGGTTCGATTTGGCTAAAAAAAAAATTGAATTTTACCGACTGGTCAAAACAGTGGTTCAACTGGTAAAATCGGTTAGTTGACCCAGTTTTAAAATATTTTTTAATATTTGTTTTGTACAATAATATTTTTATTTTTAGAATTAGACTTAGATATTTTTACAAATGTTATAACATGCATTGTTTCACTATATTTTTTCTTACAAAAAAATAGATATTTTAAAATTTATTAATTATTAATAATATATTTTTTTTATGTATTTTTGACGTCACCGGTTCAATAACGATTCAAGCACTAGTTGGACCAGTGCCCTTTCCGGTTCGTTGACTGATCCGAGTTTGAAAATATTAGAACTTATTTGGGGACTTTCCCTATCAGCCAATGTCTTAGGAAGTTGCCTTATATTCCATCACTAGCTTGCGGAGGAGTGCCCCATAATCCCGTGTCTTGGGAATGGAGTCCTTGCCTCACGTTAACATTCATAGGTGATCAGTCCATGAATGCTTAGTATATAAGATTATTAATATAGGTTTGTAAGATTATCAAGGGTTCACATTTCCCTTTCCTTTAGGAACGATAGGTTTTCCAGGGATATTATCCCTTTTAGTAGGTTCTTAGGGCAAGACCCAAGATACATTATAGGTTAATATATTCTTCCCTTTGGGGACTTAATATAGGTTACATTAAGGTTCATTTAGGATAAATTTCAACATTGTAGGTTTCTCAAAGGAAATAACTTAGCCTGGATATATATAAGGTTCCTTTTTTTAAGGTTTGTTTAAGATAGGTTTCGTTAAGGTTTATTTAGGATAGGTTTCATTAGAGCCAGCGACCCCAGGGCATCATATTAGGTGCCTTGGGCAGTCAAGGGTTCTTTATTGAATGATACATTTTTATCCTCAGGGCTACATCTTAACCCTAGCAGATGAGATTTAATTTATTATCCCATTTTATCCTTAAGAAATGTCCCAATACTTAGCCATTTTCTTATTGTTCTATTTTATCTTTTATTTCTCTTAAGGCCACATAGGTTAATATTTCATTTAGGCAATCAAATATCCAAAGGTTACCTACCATGTAGGTAGTCAAACATTCAAAATTTTCCTGCCATGTAGGCAATCAATTATTCAAAAATTGTCCTACCATGTAGGCAGTCAAATATTCCAAGTTTTCCTACCATAGACATGCACAAAAAGCCCATAGCCCGCAGGCTGCCTGGCCCGACCTGAGCTCGACCTGGTCAAAGCCCAACCTGGTCAAAACTCAACCTGGTCAAGGCCTGTGATAGTTCGACCCGGCTTGCAGGCCTTCAACAAACTGCTATTTATGTAATGTTACGAACTTCGAAGAATATTATAATTCAACTTTATATGAATAAATAAAGAATTACACTTTAAATATGCTATGAAATTATCATATGTGTCTGTTTTTATGTTTCGTTTCAAGAATCCAATTTAAAAAATTATTAGAAAAATAAAAATTATTTTTGAGAAAACCTAAATTGGAAAAAAAATATTATAAACCCTAATTTGGAAACCCTAAGGTTCAAATCCAAAACCCTATAAATGTATTAATCACAAGTATGCGTATAAATATAAAAATTATACGGATATAATACAAAAATAATATGAAAATTATATGATATAAAAACGAAAAGTCAATCATGAATAGTAAAAGTTAACTAACCAAAATACTTGAAAATAAACTAAGTTGAATGGTATTTAGTTGTAATCAAACTAGGTTAGATGTAACAAAGTTAGTATAATCAAACTAAGTTACAAACTAACTTAACTAAATTAGTAACCAAACTAAGTTATGAAATGGCTAATCGACCCTTCATTAAGTAAGGGAAATGACTAAAATAGCCCCGTATACTAGTCATTTGGTAGACTTGATACTTGTTGAAATTAGATGAGTCATTTTAGTGTAATGATAAAACATTCAATGGCATTAAAAGCCATGTTATACCCAGCCATACGTGTCGCAAAATGATAGATCTTTTCCTTTTACTTAGCTTGGAAGTAATGCATAAATGACAAAAATACCCTAGGTTTGAAAAGCCTATAAATCCAAGCATTAATCCTTCATTATTTTCATCTTTTTTTCCAAAGCATTCTTAAGCAAAAAATACTCTCTAGTATATTCTATAAAGTTATTTTTCAAGTGATCTCAAGTGCAAAGAAATAGTTAAAGCTTGCACTACAAAAGGTAAATTACCTAGTTGTTATTATGTTCAATTATTTATTGAGCAAATTCTTTATATAAATATTCATTTTAATAGTAGTTATAATGTCGAATTTCATTTTATAGTTTAGAACTAAAGCTAAAGAACCTAAGTCGTAACCATGTACGATTTTTCGTTCTCCGTGTATTCTTGAGCAATAGTTATAAAGTGTTATAACCAAATATACAAGCCATTATAATGACTAAATTATTTCAAGTCTAAAGTGTCATTAACCATATATGTAAGCAGTTATAATGCCCAAATTATTTTAATTATGAAAATCAAAAGTTCAAGAACATAAGTCGTTGCCATGTACGATTTTTTATATTCTTCGTGTGTTCTTGAGCAAAAGTCATAAAACTCTATATAAGAAGGTTTACGATTTTATTATTTTTATGTTATGAAATGTTATTAAGTGTTAGAACATGTCACCCTAACAAATTAATGCTTAGGGTATCATGTTTTATGAATTAGGTCAAAGAAAAATAAAAACAGTTTCAGCAGTCCCCTTTATGCCTAGTTCTATGAAAATCTATAAGGAATTTGGGGTTTCGGTCTAAATATGATTTGTATAGACGAAAGTTATGAACGTGTGAAATTTTGAACGACTCAAAAATGTTCTAAAACGAAGAAGTTATGGCCCTTTAACTGAGCCAAGGTCTGACAACAAATAAGCTGTCCACTTTATGAAAAGTCCCTTAAAATGAGTTTTTGAGTTTGAGCATTTTATGAATAAAACCACTAATAAAAATAGTCTAGTTAAGCTATAAAAAAACTTATTAAAATGTAATATTCGATAAACTGACAGTCGGGTTCGCGTAACCCTTTATATAGGCTTTTAAATGTTTATCGGAAAACCCTAGTTGTTATATTTGATTTACACACTTTGTGCAACAACGCGTTATAAATCTTTGATATGAAAGTTATTACTATTTTTTTCGGTATAACTTGCGAAATGAACATTTATTCCTAAAGTATTGAATTGCTGTAATTCTTTAGTCGAACCAAGTTGTATTGGTGAGACCTATGCATGTGAAATAATTTGTGTTGAACAAAATGGTAACCACTATTCATGATTAGTCTAATGTAATGTATGTTATGCATAACATAGGATGTCATGAGGTTGATCCTTTATAGATATCACTTGATAGTTTCGGAGTCGAAAGACAAACGAACAAATAGTTATTGGTTTAATTACCACTTAGTTTTGCTATGTTAAAAGAATTGTAACATCCTTTGTTCAGTTATGAATCATTTTAAATCCGTATTGGTGTGAGTTCACTTATATGCTATGTGTTTAGACTTGCTGAGCTTTTGTATGCTCACCCTTGCGAATAAAACTTATTTGTAAACAAACCCGAAAGCTCCAGTTCGAAGAATAAAAGAAATAAGAAATGCTTATACTAGTTTACATATTTTCGTATATTGCTTGTCTTTTTGTTATAGTCTTTGTGATGACCCAAATATTAGCAATATTTCTTTTTAAAGAAATATTGAATGACTAATTAAATGTTAGATTTTAAAATCTAATTTTGTAAACAAAATGTGTAAAAAGAGGAATAAAATTTCAAGATTTGAGAAATGGTCAAATAGTCAAAGTGGGATTAAAGAAAAGAAAAGAAAGTAAAAAAAAAAAAAATCAATTTGGAGTTCGAAAGAGACTTTTAAGATGCGGACTGCACCATTGAGTCCGTAACGTTGAAGTTAGCAAGAAAAGGTGGTAAACGCAAATTTGAGTCAGGGTTGACTTTTTGGTCAGAGTCAACTTTTTGATTTGTAAAGGTGAAAAGTCAAACTTTGAGTTTGAAGATTTTTTTTGAGAAATGGACTTCACCATTGTAACGAGAACATCGAATTTAGTAAATATGGACTGTAAACACGATATGTGTTTCGGTTGACTTTTTGATCAAAGTTGACTATTTGATTTTTTAGTATAAAAGGTCAAACTTGAAGTTCGGAAGTGAATTTGAAGAAACGGACGCTACCACGATGATGAGAACGTCAAAATTAGTAAAAAATGACCGTAATATTAAAATTTTAATTTTAGGGTTAAAAAGTCAAAGAACGAATCAAATAAATTGAAGCGGGACCCATAAAAGGAATAAAATTATACAGAATTTCAGTATTTTGGAAGAGCAATAGGCGTGGGTTGCTTTGGAAAAAAAAATGGGACAAGCTCTTTTATTTATTCTCCCAAAAAACACTTTATGTCTCCTTATCCCCTATTTGTTTTCAACCACCATCTCTTATCTTAGATATTTCATTTCGATTAGACCAAGACCATATTCAGCAAAAAAGAGAAGGAGAGAGAGAGAGAGAGGAGGAGGAGGAGGAGGCTACCATGGAAGAAGAGTGAAGAGGAAGAACATGTATTAAGCTTATTTTATCTTTCTCCTCGTTCATATCTCAAGCCAATGAAAGTCACCCTTAAACCCCCTTACACTACACCCGTGACTGGAAATGAGAGAGAAAAGAAGGATATGGGGCTACCAAGGATGATATAGGGAAGGGATTTGATCGAAATATGTGTTATATATATATATATATATATATATATATATATATATATATATATATATATAGAGAGAGAGAGAGAGAGAGAGAGAGAGTTGTTAATGGACACCCACAACCTATGTGATAAAAGTCCTAAAATAAAATATTTTCCTAAATCTTGTGATTTCAAGTGTTTAACCTTGTGGAGATTAATGAGTTGAGTGTGATAAGTGTTTTGAATCATGTTAATTTAAGTTATAAAACCTTGTGACATGATTGGGATGAATGTATAAGCATAATGTTGTAAAGACTTCAAACGAAATGGCTTAACTTAGTTGAATGATGGTTTAAGCTATATGCACACTAGGTGTTTGTTAAAATGCCTAAGAGAATGTTTTTCTAACTTTGCTATCCAAAGTGTCTATGTAATGGTGAGTCCATTAGTTATGTGTTTAAGAAACTATGTAAGTCACAATGATGACTTCATCAGAATAAACGAAACTATAATGGTTTAAAACCTAGTATAAAGTGTTTTGTTAAGTTATAAAATTCAATTTGAAGGCTATGTTTCCATAGGCCAAGAAGATGTGTATGTATTGGTGAAGAACTTAATTATGTGTTGTTTTTCCAAAACTATAACTAGTGTACTATATGCATTTTGGTTAAATCCAAAAGGTTTTATGGTTAATTATTGCTTGGTGTTGGTAAATGAAAAGGAGAGAAAGGTCTTGTATATAAGACCTATGTGTAGAGATTTGCGACCATTGTTTTAGGTTTAAAAATGTTTTTTGAAAATGATTAGACTTTTGTTGGTTGGTTATTCATGAATGCCAAAAATTAAAGCTAATAATGTGGCCTAGTTGAGGCATGATTGGGGTAGATAAATGAACAATGCATCTTAATTAGAGCTGCAAACGAACCGAACTGTTCGCGAACCGGTTCAGTTCGGTTCGAGTTCGGTTCGGTTCGAGTTCGACTAGTTGCTTTTTTCGAGCCGAACTCGCATATGGTATCGAGTTTGATTGCTCGATCGAACATGTTCGCGAACCATGTGGTTCGGTTCGACTATGTTCGTGAACGGTTCGGTTCGAGTTCGGTTCGACTATGCTAGTGTTCGACGCAGTTCGGTTCGGTTCGTTAGCTGCTCCAGTTTGAATTGTATTTCTTACATGTTTAATATTTTTAAATTCTAAATACAAATAATTAGTTATTTCATATTAAATTTTAAAGTTTGTCTTATCAATAATTGTTAATTTTTTAGTAATTTTCTTTTTTTATTACTTAAACATCTTTTTGTTTTTTTAATAATTGATTAGAAGTATACATTTTTATTAAAGAATTAATAAATAATAATGTGTACTTTTTCACATGTAATTTAATTAAAATAATTGTAATATTTTCATAAATTTTTTAACAATGATTGTTAGATTATTACAATTTACATCACTGATAATTTAATAAATTATAACCCATGTCATAAATCACATAAATAATGTCATTAATATTCATGCAATGACAATTTGATATTAATTAAAGAATGATACAATACAATTGCTTACATTTGCTTGAGTTATTGAAATTGCCAAATTAAGATAGAGAATAGAGAAATCAAGTTATCAATGTATCGAGACTTCACTAATAGAGTAATAATCATTGTTTACATCAACCTATTGTCCATCAACCATATAATTAAAAGTGCAAACTTGATTTTTAAATTTTTAAATTTTTTAGTGTTACAAACTTATAGTGTATATGTGAGACGGTGAGAAAAAATAAATAACTAACTTTGTTTTATGCAATTAAGTAATCATATTTAGTATAAAAAATAGCGTTTAAAAAGTTTAATAATCCAATAAAGCAATGTCACGGTACCGTTTGCATGAAATTAAATGAGTTAATAATTTAAATTAAAATAAGCAAAATGGTGAGAAAAAAAACAAAAACACAAAAAGTCTTTAAATTACTTTGAGTCTTTGATATTAGAATTGTAGTTAATTTACAAAATTGTAAAATTTAATATATTACTTTAGGTTTTTAGAAAAAAATTATTTAGTTTTAAACAATATAATTTTGAAAATTATAAACTTTTTATAAAATAATTCTCAAGATTTATTTTATTCAAAAGTTAATTACCACATTCCTTTTGAATTAAAAATTCATACTTGAGCAGTTGATCTTATTACTTATATTTTAGAATGGAAGAAGTATCTAGTAGTAATACATTTCAAGGTTAACAACTTAACAATATTAGTTTATTAGATATTGAATTAATCTAAATCAACTAAATTCACATTATTTTAAATTTTATAATTTCATTATAAAAAAATCTTAAATATGACTCTTTTTATGAAATAGATGGAGTATTTTTTTTTCTTTTGTTTTACCTAAAAGTAAAAAATACAAAAATATGAAAATAATTAATTAATTGAGGAAGTAGTAATATCGCCCTTTTTTTAAGTTAATTGAAAGTAGTAATATTTATTTATTCTAGACTAATTAAGTAATTAACAATAATATTGACAACTACTACTAATTTAATATATATGAATATATTATAATATGATATTATGATATATTATATCTTTTTTGGCTATTCCTAATTCCTAAATAAACTCGAGTATCTGAGTCCTCTTAGCCTTGTAATTAATTTTTTTTTTTAAAATAAAAATATTTAGCCTAATTTTTGCAAACTCGAGCATAATAGACGAACTCGAGCATTATAGGCGAACTCGAGCATGCTCGCGAACTCGAGTATTATAGTCGAACTCGAGCATATAGTCGAACCCGATCTGCTCGTGAACTCGAACATGTTCGCGAACTGTTCGTGAACACTAACGAACCGAACTCGCACAAGTGCGTTGGTTCGATAGTGCTACTCGAACATGTTCGAGTTCGACTAATGAGGTTCGGTTCGGTTCGGATCGTTTACAGCCCTAATCTTAATAATCTTTAATAAAGAAAGTTAAGGTTTCTTTAGAAAACTTAGAATGGTAAACCTATATTGGTTGATATTTGTGTTGTGAGCTTAGAATGTTAAAACCATGATTTGGTTGTTAATATAGTAATAGGAGATTAAGAATTTTGATTGCTTATATTGATGAACCTAGTAAGCCATGGAATGAATTTAAGCTCATATTGTGTATTGATGAATAAGCGATGAATTTTTGAACAAGAAAACTATGAAACTACTTTTCAAGCTGTCATTATGAGCTGTTTTAGTCCATTTGTGGTTGGAATTTTGGACTTTGGCCTGAAGAGAAGTTGTAGAGAAATAAAATGTGTTATGCATTAGCAAGTGGTCTGATTATATAAGTTATGTTTGTTTTCAAGATCAATTTTGTGAAGGTGTTATGCTAAAATTGAAAATTTGATCAAATGTGCAATATGTGATGAACAAGGATATTTAAGCCCTTGGGTTATATCCGTAAACAAGTGATTTAATAAAAGCTATATTTTTATAAAATACTATGTAGTATGCTATAGATTGTGTAAAAAAAAAGGAGAAAATCGGATGAAAATTGAGTAAGTTTAAAATATGCAAAGTTGGTATGAAAATCAGGGAAAAAATTCCATAAGTATAAAATTCTGGAGCAGAGTAATGCTGAGTGGGTGCTAAGTGGGCGTCTATGCACCTGAAGCTACTGTTCGAATTTTTATTATTATTTTTATTTCATGATCTTATTTCAATTTTATGCGATCAAGATAAGTTATGACATCCTAATAATGTATAAATTAACATGGAATGTGTGAAGACTAAGTTATGGTTACATTACAAATACAAGCATGATAAACTAGTACATATAAGGTTAAATGATAATGATTTGATGTCATGTGCTTAATCCAAAAGAGGATAACATAAGTCACATGATAACTAATTAGCGTAATATGAACTAAAAATGTATGTATGCCTAGGTTAAGTTGAAAATATAACAAGATAGGACATTAAATGATTGAAATGGAAATAAATAAGAGTAAGGTTTTAACTAATCAACTGTTCGATAGTACAAGAACAGATACATTACAAGACTAATGTAATGTACTAGTAAGTGTATGGTTACAAGATGAAGAATGAGTATGTATGTGCACGGTTCAAATGATTGAATGAAATGGATATATCTAATCCAAGTTGAATGAACCTAGATAGTATGTACTTAACCAAATGTGGTGCATATAATGGTATGTTTTACACGCATTGAACTACAAATGCAATAAGCTAGCACATGTGGTGATGAAAGTGAAATGAAGCTGAGTTATATAAACAACAAAGTTGTATGCTTATAAAGGCGATACATAAGACGATATATTAAAGATAGAGTCCATAAAGGAAGAAATGGGTAAATAGACTATACCACTATAAAAAAATGGACATTTGGCAACGATTTTTCAATCAACGATTTATAAAATCGTTGCAAAAAATACATGTTTAGCAACGAAATTTGTCATTCGTTGCAGATTTTGATAGACTTTCATTTTTCGCAACGAATTTCATAGGTCGTTGCAAAATTTTGTTGCCAATTCGTTGGCAAAAAAAACCCGCCTATTTACTTTTTTTTGTTACCGATTCTTGGTGGACATTCAGCAACGATTTTTGTCATTGCCAAAAATGCATGTTTTGCAACGAAATTTGTCATTCGTTATAGTTTGTTAAAGGTTTTCATTTTTTGTAAAGAATTTTATAGGTCGTTGCAAAATATCGTTGCCAGTTCGTTATAAAATTTCGTTGCCAATTCGTTGGCAGATTATGATTCATTATACTATGTCCCTCATGCCAGTCAGATTTTGATTCATTATAATCTGTAATTTTTTTATAAATTTAGTGAGAGAAATTACTTAACTGAGTTAAACTTATGAATGACAAATGAACCACTAAATTATAATGAATTTCCAAATTATTCTTTTTAATTTATTATTTTATTATATTGTTAACTTATTATACTAACAAAATATTAATTGAATATCTCATTAAAATATAAATAACAAAATAGTTCACATAAATTTGTATATACTAAATGAGAACCTAATTATTATATCATTTCAAAAGAATATATTGTATACAAAGCTAGTATAGCCAATATATACACACTAAAATTACAAGACTTGTTATCAAAAGCAAGTGTCATATCACATACAATATGTATTCACAAATATTACACAAGGATGAAAATCTCTAGCTATAAGGCATGATAATTGTCAGCTCTTCATTATCTTCGTCTTCAAGTAAGTCAAGGTTGAGCCTTTAACTTCATATTGCAAGAAAAGTATCAAAACTCAATTTTATAAACATGAATAACAAAAGATTAACTGGCTAAACATAAAATAAGAAAACAGTTCAACAAAATGAGAGAGATCAAAATATAATGATTACCAAAATTGAAATATTCATTGTGCTAGATGAATTTATATTGAAACAAGAAAAATTGCACTACATTGAGTTAACCATATCAGTATTATATCGTCAAGGCATATCAGTACATACAACTTTAAGATTCAGAAACATATTGTCAAGGCATAACAGTTCTGTATTCGTCACCTGTTTGTTACACTGAAACATGGCTCCATGATCTCAAGCTTGGCAACTATATTTGTAGCAGAACCCTTTACAATGTTGTTTAAGTACACCATAGTTGTCTTCCCTAATAGCTATCAAATGCAATAAACCATAAAATATAAATAAAGTGACACGAAGGTGGCTTCAGTTAAATAAATAAATGGGAGACATAACTGATTAAAAAGTTCAAATTTCTGATCCGCATGTCACCAGTTAAAGTCCCTTTACTAATAATATTAATAGAATATCAAAATGGCTTAAATGTGTATGATTGACAGAATAGTTTAACATATTGATAATCTACAGTTCTAGAGATGAAATAGTGGCGCATCATTTACTCACATGTTAGATATCTGAGGCTATGTACAAGATTTAAATGAATTCTTTCTAAACTATGTTACCAAATTAGTTTACTGATGAAAAGTTGAATAATTTCTGATGAGTTGATTAACAAGTTAAACCGCTCAAAATTTAGGACATAATACAGGTATTGGACAAGCTCATTAGCATTCAAAACTTAGTTTAGAGATTATATTTAAAATAAAACAACAAACATGTGGTAGGCAACACTACTTCAGCTCCCAATTTGAAAACAAAAGACTTAAATAAACAGAATCTAGTGTCTATCAAGAAAACTAACATCCCAGTTCAAGCAATAAAAAATACATATGGATCACTTTATACCAAATTGAAGACTTAGAGGAACCTTTACCTGAAACTCCTCGAATCAAGAAAAACACAAAGTTCTGATGCACCTGTATCCAAAATAAATTGTAAACAAGTTAATACCAAATACTACGTTTAAATATATGTTTAAAACAATCCAAGGGTTCCAAGAGATGTTTCTTCAAATGTGGCTCTGACTTGTTGAAGCTAAGCATGATGCATAAGAAGACATAACTAACAATTTTATTACATGGTTTGGCAGCAGGATGTATATTTAGTCTAAATAAACCTAAATGTTTTGCTAACTTCTGGTTGGAAAATATAAAAGCTGACATGATGCAGTTCCACATAACTATGACATACTAACCGATGTGCAACTTCAAAAAATAAAATAAAATGCAGCCGCAAAAGAACCATGTCCTATTTCAATTCTTCCTGTATCTATCAAATTAACAATGCAACACACATTAGTAGGGACCAAAAACTATCTACTTTCAAATCAAAACAAAGTCGGCATATAACTTATGAAACTTATTCAACACATTCATTTACAACTTCACACTCCTTGGTAAGGATTGAGACTACTGCAAGAATGCTTTAAACCAATGCACTCTCAAGGGTTCATAATTATTCTTAAACTACACTACCTCTTGTCTTTTCCACCAGTTGAAATATTATGTACTTTGTTGTTGCTATATATGCCTTCACATAGAAGCAAGTTAATAATTGCTTTTTGAAATTTCTTATTTCGTCCAAGTGACAGCGTATAAAGATAACATTACACTGGTACAAAATGACAATTTTACTAGTTAAGGTACAAAGAATTTCCTATCATTCATAGAAAAGTTAAAGAATAAAAGAATATATACAAATCCTTAGCTACCAAACTAATGTTTCAGCTCAAAAATTACAAATAGAATTGATAAAATTGATCTATAGAAGGAAAATCTGAATAGAAGGCCTGCCCGTGGGCTTCCAATAATTGAAAATTAAGCAAAAATAATTAATTAAAATAGAGTACAAGTTCACAAAATATTACTTATCCGTTCTGCAAAAAGAGTGTTATTGAGTTTGTTTTGGTTAGTTTGTCATGGACAATACATTAAATATATTTCGAGAAATTGAGCTCTTCCTTGCCTAAGAAAATGTTGTTATATGAATTTATTTTTTCTAACAGTATCTGCTATTAAAATTATCAAGTCAATTGAAAAATATAATTCAATAATTTTGGTCAAAGTTAGGAAAATAAGTAAGTTTAAAAACATATATAAAAGAAAATCCTATGGAGAGGACACTAATGTTTTATTTTCTTTTGCTAAAGACTTATTTGTCATCATCAAAATGAATTCCCTGAAGGTGGAGACCCAACAGTTCTAAACACAAAAAAGTCTCATTTTGAATTTTAAAATTTAAATTTAATGTGATACATGTAACTTTTAAAAATAACAAATTTGTAAGTAGTAATAATTTTAAGATAGTAATATGTATAATTAATTAAACAAAATTAAATTTTCAATTAAAGTATATTAGTTTTCTTAAAAAAAATCAAAATAAAACTCGTAATAAAATGTCATTTCATATCTATATGCATATTTTCATATATCATAATTTGTTGCTTGAGTTTCTTAATGATACATTAAAATTTCCTAATACAAAAGAGCGGATCAATACAAAAATAAATGGATTCTTTCACAGTAAACCTAAACCAGGTGTAAGGTCTGAAGTAACAACATGATATAGACTTTAGAAGTAAATATTCAACCCCGATAATCAGAGGTGAAGCTTTCAAAAAGTTTCCATCAATCATTCTAGTTTATAATACAATGTTTAAAAATTATTTTATTCTTGTTGAATTTATTTTTATATATGTACACATATCATCCATGAACTTTCAAAGCTTTATCCAAGTTATCAGTTGGAAACCAACACTTAGAATAACGAGACTTATAAAGTCATTTCCTACACGATTAATAACCAAAATCAGGTTCATTTACAACACCTATGCAACCTCATGACTCCTTTAGCATTTAAACATTGAAAATAGTAAAACATGGCTAATTTTGTTCTCTTAGAACTTGTGTCGAACATGTGGTGTGCAGCCATTAAATCACTATAGATAATAAACACATATGACACATAAGGACACATATCTCCACCATAATCCCACCCTTATTGTGACGACCCCGAATCCGGGTTCCTTTAACCTCGGATCCGGTTCAACACTAGTACTACATTTTCCTTATTGTTCATGAATTACAACAATATTATAATTGCTAAATAATCATTTATTTACAATTCTACAACATCTCTTTCTACTAAAGAATCGCAATCTTTAAACAAACCTAGTATGTCTCAATATCATACATGATACGACATTCCATTACAATCATTTTGAGTATTTAACACTCATATAACATACCAATTAAGTCTTATACTACACCATCAATTATCTGTCCAATTCAGACTGATATCTATAACATACATTTAGATCTTCAGTGAAAGTAATTTATTTTCCTGTTCCTTGTTCTTTATCAAAAACTTCGAATAACTTGCACTATCTGAAAATGTTGGTTTAAGCAAGAGTGAGCACGATGACTCAACAAGTTTAACAGTTACATATAACACATTACATACTTCACATAATATACATGATTTGCATCTTATTCTTACATCAGGCTTTTCATATTAATAATAATTCATACCTCTTATGCATCACATACAATAATCAACTAACACTTAGCAAATCATGCTTCATTCTTGTACATAGTTTTCATGTAGTCATACCACATGTTGCTCATCTATCACAAACATCATCAATATATCTTCATATTATCAATTTAAATCACATTATAGCATATTAATGCACATAGGAGCAAGTTCTGAAAAACTTGCCTGGTTCGCTTCTACCATTTACTCTTATTTGAATCTTTCGTTCAACCTACAATTTATATATAAAATCGACATAATCATTAGTTACAATGACTATTAATTAGTCTTAACTTAAGATATTAACTTCAAATTATTAATTAACTCTTTAGTTGTCCGACAAATGAACCTTTACGTTCCGGACAAAAACCCTAGCCCAACAAACCTAGTTGGACATGTCAGTAAACTTAACCAACTTACACCTTCACTACACATTTTTCGTATGACTTACTTTTAATAAGTTGTCTAAAATTTAGTCACAAATTGACTATTTACATTGATTTAATTTAATTAAACATTCTTCTTTTACATAACTTAATGATTCGGACATTTAATAATGTACCAAATACTTCAAAATAATATCTACCTTTGATAATATACAACTACATTCAAATATTATTAACTATTTAATAATATTTTAATCACTTATTAATATTATTAATTATTTAATAATATTTTAATCCTTATTAATATTATTAACCATTTAATAATATTTTACTCACATGTTAATATTATTAACCATTTAATAATATTTTAATCACTTATTAATATTATTAACCATTTAATAATATTTTAATCACATATTAATATTATTAAGCATTTAATAATATTTTAATCACTTATTAATATTATTAATCATTTAATAATATTTTAATCACTTATTAATATTATTAACTATTTAATAATATTTTAATCATTTATTAATGTCATTAATTATTTAATAACATTTTCATTAAATACCAATGTTATTATTCATTTAGTAACCTTTTAATCTCATAATAATATTTTAATAATCTTTAAACCATACAAATAGTTAACTTTTTAATAGTGTTAACCTTAGTCTTTATTTTATACCTTTAACTACCAATTAGTCACTAATATACTTTATATATATATATTGGTTTAATATTCAAACACATTCATTTTACAAGTTTATCTTAGGTTTTAAGTCCCTGACGGTGTTTCGCTTAGACTTTTTATTAGTGTAAAGGTAATTAATTTAATTAAAAAAGTTAAAATAAATTCGTATGTATTTTATAATTTTTTTTGTCATTAAGTTATATATATATATATATATATATATATATATATATATATATATATATATACATGTGTGTGTATATGTGTGTGTGTACATAGTTGTATAATTAAGCTTTGGCATATTCAGATTCCATTTATGTGAGTTGATGATACCTCTTCTAAGACAACAATGGCAGTAATTTGAACAAGTGCCTTTTCTTATTATTTTTTTTATTCATTCGGCTTAAAACGACTGAATAGATGAACTGGAACACACAGTACAACTACATAGGTAATTTTCACAATTTAAATTTTTTCCAAATATTTGGTTTTTAAATTTATTTAATAATAATACAAAAATTAATGTAAAAGTAATTAATTTTATTAAAAAGTTAAAATAAATTTGTATGTATTTTATAATTATTTTTCTACTTTCAAGTATGTTTATACTTTATTTAATAATTATGTCGCTTGCCAAATGCTAGCATGAAATTTTATTTATTAAGTGTAGTAATTTTGTTAATAGTTTCAAATTTTATTAGTTTTAAAATAATACTTTAAATACTTTAAAAAATTGGTATGATATTTAGTATGAATAAGTCAAATGAATAATTATGTTAGCCTTTTTAATCAAATTATGTTATAAACATAAAAATTTATTTAACCTTTTTAATTAAATTAATTGTTTTAAAATTAATTTTTGTATTATTAGTAAATAAGTTTAGATTAAAATATTATAAAATACAATTTGTTATTAACTTTAATTTTTATAATAGCAAAAAAACATGTTGGTTAACATGGTTTGATTTTTTGGTATTCTGCAAAGATTTTCAAGAGCACAATGTTTAATCTGTTAAACAAATAACATATTAGTTAAGTTAATAACAGTTGCAATGTTAGAGTTACATTTAGGCTAATTTGCTTTAGATATAATCTTTTATTATTTTATTTTTTTTCGATCTAATTAGATTAGGTTGTAAGCAGATTGAGTATTTAAACCTGTTATATGAAAGGATGAACACATCTCCCATTTTAAAAGTCAAAGATTGCAAATGTAATTTTTTCTTGTATAATAATTGAAAGAAATAATTTTTAAATATACCATTTTTATAATAATATATATTATGAATTGAAATATTTTTTAAAAATATATTAATGTTTTACATAATCATAGCTAATATATTGATATATGCATTAGTTTACTAGATTATTATTTTTTTAATAAAGTTATATAATTTTCTTTGTAAAATAATATGTTGTATGCTATAATAAATTCTATAAGAATATTTATGTGCTACACTAATTAAATACTATTATACAAATATAATATTTGGTAAAATAATTAATTATACAAATAAACAAAAAAATAGTTTTAAAGTATTCTCTTAATTTTTGGAATTAAAATTTATATTACTTATGCTTAAAATAAATATGGGCCTTTGAGATAAAAATACTAATTGATTCAATAAATGAAAAATTGGTTGATGACAAATATCCTTTACCATCCTCAACGACCAATTAGAAACAAGCACTCGGATTATGAATAATCAGCTTAAGGTGTGATCATAGCCTTCAGATCAAATTGACTTTTAACCCAAACCATCCATTCAAATCTACTTCGCATGCAAACCGTGAATTAAATTTTAATTTCTAGATTCAATCTTGGTCGTTGATCAATATCAAGGATAAAGTCTCAGCCATCGGATCAAGAAGTAGTCCAAAATATAAAAGATGAAAATGATTTTTCTAAAATCATTTCATTCATCTTTTTCTCTCTCCTCGCGACTGAACTCTTCATTCTCTTTCAAAAACCTTTCAAACGTTAAAGCTTCAAATCAGTAGTCTTCAATTAAAGGGCAATGCAAATTAAGTCAATCCAACTTTAATTACATGGAGCGACCCAAAATTCGAAGCTTGTAGGGGTAGTTACAAAGTCCGATTGGGAGAAATTAGATGATAATAGAGAAGTTAGGGTTTCTGATTATATGGTGAATTTAGGCTGATTATATGGTGAATGTGGTGACGATATACCAGGCGCGGAATTTAATTCAGGTTAGAGTTCATTAGTTGAAAGTTGGGATGGGGTTGGGTTCTATTTGTACCACGCAGGAAGTCTATGCCGTGGAACGTGGTCAAGTCAGTACTATTGCTGTGATTACTAATTCAATTTGAAATATCACTTGCTGAATTTCCACCATTAATCTATGTGTAAAATGATGGCCGGTATGGTAGTAGTCTGGAGTTATTTACCAGTATATAATACTCTTTTAAACTAACAAAAAAAGTAGAATGTAAATTCTTACTAACTGGGTAATACTTACATAATTTTCTCTCGATCCATGATATGCCTACATATATCTTAAAACATTCAATAAATATGGAAGCATATTTGTTGACAGCCATATTGCAAGTTAACTAAATGAATTATTTTACTTGTTCAATTATCTTCTGCAGGTTTCTCTTGTCTCTAATGGAAACTCACCTGAATCAATTCCTTCGACCTCTTCGAAAAAGGAAGTTATACAAATGTCTAATTTTTACCTACTAACATGAATGTTTTTATTGTAACTATAGGATGCAGTTTGCATTTAACATTCAACTTATTTATTTTTAAAACTTATATGACGAGTTTTTGCTTTCATTTTTAATCTTTAATTTCGATTTTTGATTTATTGACATACCTTATTTTTTTTCCATACCTAAGCATTCATCCACCACCTGCCTTTGGTTCTTCTCTTAATCTCGAACCCCTTGTAAGTGAAGCTAATGAATCTCAAGTTCAAGAGAAAGGTATGTTTATGTTGTTTCTTTGTTTTTCGGGAAACCTAATGAGAGAAGGGGGGGGGGGGGGGGGGAAGTGCTGTAGGGTGGGCTTTACTGTGACTAACTTGAGGAAATACTTCTAGGATTCAGTTTTCATTCATAGTAGATTTCTCACTTTAGGAAAGGTTTTGTTGAAACATGTAATCTTTGTGTTCTTACTTGCTTTCGTCTCAGTTGTGAGATTTTATAATTTATCTCCATTACCTTCATGCTTTTAGTGGGACTATTATGAACAGTTTAATCTTGTGTTTCCTTTAATGTTTTCTCTCAACCCAAATAAAATTCTTATACTTAACTTGGCATAATAACAATTGTTCGACAGAATTCGACAAATCTGACTAGTTCACTCTTGCAGTTGATAAAGCTTGACTAATTAAAGAATCAAAGTATTTACAAAGATTTTAATTTTGAAACAGCTGTTAAACTCAAATAAATAGTAAAAAGCTTATTTAGTCTATAAAGGATAAAATATCAAAGAGATTTTAGTGACTAGTTAGACCTACTGCAAAATCCTCCTTGCAAAAAAAAGTATAAAAAGGAAATGAAGAATAAAATGACTAATTATATATGTTGGTTTCCATAGGTTTGTTCGTTTTGTGAGCACTCCAGAGATTTTGGGATGGGTATACACTATAGAATCTAAAATTTTACAGATTGAGAAAGCAATTACCATACAGGGAAACAATAATAATGTGCTTAATACTGTGAGCATTTTCTCTCTCACTCAATTTTAGTTGTGAAAAGTTCAAGTTTGTTTTTTAGATTTCACAATATTTCCTTCTCCATGACAGGTAGAAGACCATCAAGCAAAACCTGTGCTAAGATTAGAAGGTGCTACATCATGTCTATGAAGATGTGAAACTTACAAGTTACAATGGTTTAAAATAATGCTAATTGAGTTTCTATTTTTTCTTCTTTTCTTGTTAGTTTATGTGAAACTACATCAGGGTTTTTTTGTGTGTAGCCTGGTTCACAACCACCGGACGCAAATGGGACTGTCACCTAGGAAGGAAATTCAAAGTAAAACTAGTTCTCTTCTGACTGAAAAAAGTTTTTATATGAATTACTCGAGGTTCAAGGATATTCGTAATTAAGATTAGTTTTTATATGACAGAGTTCAGGTGCTGAAAGTGCTGAAGACACACATAAATGTGCTACGAAAGGAACAAGGCATGGTTTTTGCACGTGCTGCAGCTGCGGGTTTTGACATTGATCACATAGCACCACTTTTTTCTTTTTCTAAATGCTTTGGAGCATCACATTTGATGTAAGTAGATAATTGTTAGTGGATTTGTTTACAACCTAATGGGGAACGAGGTTAATTGGGGCACTCAATTAATCTGATACGGGAACTCAAGAATACTCAAATTGATTTTATAATTCTGATTGCCTAAAAAGCATTGATATGAAAATGATGTACGGGCATGACATTTATAGTTGACACAATATTTTAAAAAGAATAGTAGAATATTGATATACTAGGAAAATTTTAAAACATTCTATGGATGGTTGACTATATAATTGGCTTGTAATTGTTTTCAATGCATTTTTTTCTTTTAGTAAATCTTAATTTCAAGATTTAGTTGATTGCAATTTGTAATTTATTGTAGCGTATGTAGTGGGAAGAAATTTATGAATTTTGATATTCTCTGGAATAGGTGTCAACTGGGAAATTTCAATTCTACTGTTATTGCACATCTTGTAACTCCATAGAGTATCTGGCAACCTAATATCAGTTGGTTTGGTTAAGTGAATCACCTTATCCATGGCCAGGTCTATTCGTTTATAAAGTTTAAACCATATGATTGTAGCTAATCTCAGAGTTAGTTTCCTTAACTGTCAATCTCTAAGGGGATCAAGTTGTAAACTATAGTTTAAAGGGTACACAAATGATAGTTTATGATTTGTAGGTCTTCCATCCAGTTGATTGCATATATTGTGCTCAAGTAGTAATCAATTGTTGTTTCCATGTAATAATTTTTGACTCTTTTCCCTGATAATTTGTGTTGTTTCATTATGATCAATAGTATCCAGGTCTCAACAATAAGAATACAAATCAGATGTTGGAGATGATAAGGTTTTGTTAGCGTTAAATGTGTCCTAGGATGTTCTACAGCCTCTTCAATTAGGGATTGTCTGGATCAACTGCTCCTAGTCATGCTTCTGTCAAGGTCCATGGGGTGGGAAAAATTGTAGTGGTTTTAGGCGTGAACTAGGAGAATGGTAATATAATACTCCATAACCATAGATAATTATTTCTTTTTTTTTTCTTTTACTTTTTTATAAAAAAAATGCTTTTTGAAAATATGAAAAGTTATATATGTGTGTGTGTGTGTGTGATATGTTTCTACCATTATCTTAATAATAACTAATACCTCAAGTATAATAAGCTTAATGATCTTGGCTACACGCGCTTGTCTGTTATTATATTTATTAATTTGTTCCTTTATCAAGACCATCACTTAAATGAGTAATCCCTTATTTTAGTTTACACTTCATTAGTAGATATTCGCAGCAACTGGTCCTAGAGTCACTTAAAAAGGAATTTGACCAAGATGGTACCCAGATTCATGTTCAACTTGCTGACCTTGTCCCATTTTTTGTGCCTAGTCTGTTACCTTGTTCATGTTTTACATGATATAAAACTTCAAACTTGATTAGTTGGCTTATTTTAAGAATGACAAGTTGCTAAATGATGCGTTAAATTGAACTATCTACATAATGCTATCAGTCATTGGCATAATTAAAAACTTTTAAATCAACTTATATGTTGTATAAGTATGTCTATGCATCTTACATAATTATGTCAAAGTGGATAGTATGGTATGTCAATCTTTTTGTTTGAAATTGTATCAAATGATATTGTGATTGCTTATTTGCCTTTTTTTACTTATGTGCAATATGGTGTACATTAGTACCACATTGCAACTCTATTGTCTTTATGTATTGATTTTGGCACTATGTGCTTCTGCTGACTTATTTGCTTCATTTTCCTTCAATTATGACTTGCTATTATTTTTAAATATGTGTAGGATGACTACTTCTATCTGCCGTATAATATTGGGTACCAAATTTCCTGTATATGATGCGCTATGTTTACGGAAGAAAAGGGACGAAATAAGAAGTGTACTCTATCTCTATATATGTAAATATATATTTAATTGAAGAACTGTGGTAGCCTTAGATGGTTGATTGTAAAGATGATGAATGATTATGTATTGGATGATTTTATTAAGTTAATAATATTTTAGTTTTTTTTTTTGTCATTATTTGCTATGGGGTCATTGAGCCAGTCAGGTACATAAGATTGTCAATTTTTGATTTGGCAACGATACAGTTAATGACTCTTTCGTTACTAAAGCGTTGTACAATTAAGGATATATCAACAATTTTTTATACATTTAGCAACAAGTTTTCGTTGCTAATGACATTAAAATATAATTTTTGGCAACGAAAAATTAGCCTAATAACAACTGTGAGGATATTATTGTTATAACCAAATAAAAGGAAACATTTATATTGTTGCAAATCATATCAATTTTCGTTGCACATATAAAGAAACGGCAACGTATAGTGTTGTTGTTAATCAAAAACTTTCGTTGCTATTGAAAATAATCTGCAACAAACATTATCGTTGCAAAATAGTATAATCAGTAACGAACATCGTTGCTAAAAAGTATACAATCAGCAACGAAAATAGGTTCAGGCAACAATTTCTATGCTTTTCCGCAACAAAACCGATCGTTGGCAAATGTGCACCAACCACAACGAAAGCACGTGTTCATTGCCCAAAAAAAAAGAGTTCATTTCATTGCCAATTAGTAAGATTTTGCAACGAAAGGTGATTTTTAGTAACGATTTTTTATTGATTTTGCAACAATAAATTTCGTTTCTAAAGGATCGAGGTTTTGCACAAAAGCCAACTATCGTTGCAAAATGTATCACTTTCTACAATGACAAAATTACGTTCGTTGCAGAACAATTAGCAACACTCATTGTGCAACGAAAGGTGCAACGCCAAAAAAATCGTTGCCAAATCCCTTTTGCAACGAAATTTGACACCTTTAGCAACGAAAATCGATTGTTGCTAAAGCCCCATTTTTTTGTAGTGTATAAAGGATAATAAATTAAAGTAAAGGTTTTAAAATAAGATTAAGCATTGAGTTAGACTTTGACTGATTATTGTATTATTGATCTCACATATTATGTAGGTCATGCGAAGAATGCAAAAGGTTAACGTATTGGTAAAACACCGGTACAAAAAAGTTTTTCAGAACTTGCTCCTATGTGATAACTGTCATTATGTGTGACATGTTTTTATATGCAAACATGAGTTAATGTGATTTTATGCCATAATGTGATTCAACTGTTCTTGTTCAACTACTAAGTTGAGTTAGTTGTTTTTTATGAACTGTATAAATTGTGAACTGACAAGCATGTTAATATGGATCATGAATTATGTTTTAGCCCAGTTACATGTATAAAATGTCATACATAGATATATTGATAAGCATGCATAATACATGAATTATGTGTAACTGTTAAACTTGCTGAACAACGTAGTTGCTCATTCTTACATAAATAAAATCTTTTAGCTAAATGCGAGATATTCGAGGACTCCGGTCAAGAACAAAGAACAAGAATTGCATATTGATCTTGTCAGTATCGAAAATAAGTCTAGCAAGACCTTGATGTCAGAATTAGAGTATAATTTCAATAAAACCCTTTTTAGGGGAAAATAGTGTTG
The DNA here is from genome assembly GCA_947179155.2 of Hedera helix. Taxonomy (NCBI): domain Eukaryota; kingdom Viridiplantae; phylum Streptophyta; class Magnoliopsida; order Apiales; family Araliaceae; genus Hedera; species Hedera helix. The sequence goes on from OX359278.1 coordinate 12,456,420, forward strand.
TAAAAATGTATAGACTGGTGTATTAAAATGTGTGTATAACATGTGTATAAGCTAAGCACTTGTATTATTACAAATCACAAAGGATTCAACGGTTGTTTAATAGATCATAATATATGTGATCCAAGTTATATAAAATTTATGTAAAGATTTTGATTCTGAGACAAAGGATCAAAGGATTATTTGTAAAAGTTTAAATTTATTGAGTTTTTAGCAGCATTTTATTATTCAATATTGTGATTGTTAAGGATATGGTTGTACATTAATGCACGAGGTCTCCTGCACCAAGTACGGGGATTTTTGGGGTGCTACAGTTGGTATCAGAGCTAATAGGTTATAGTTCTTAGGTTGCAATACCTTAGGTTATTATCGTGGAAGGAATGATGTAGGTAGTAGAGGAATAAAATTGAATAGAGTTTAAAGGATAAAAGATGAAGAAATATCTTATAAAAGACTGTTGAGAGAATGTTGTCTGATTATAAGGTAATCTGCTGTATATGTGTAAAGATGAACTCATGGAGAGTTCAAATGATAAAAAATGGATTTATAAAATTCATATTTAAGCAAAGAGGGAATTATAGGTTTGTTGTTTTTAAATTGAGGACTCATGTTAGCGGCTGAATTTGTACAGTTCCTTGTATGGGCGGGAAATTTGTGTTTGGTTTAACAACCACTTAGCTTCCTATAATGATAATCAGTGGAATCTGGGGTCGCACTATTCGTTATTTATATGGCGAGAAGGTGATTCTTTTCTCCTAAGGATATCGGATAGTAGGATGGAGTGATGTTAAGGTTAAATGTGCGTTCTTAAAACTCATACGTATGGTAAGTTCCTGACTCATAATCATATGATATGTTTTTAAGCCCCTCAATGTATGGACAATCCTTGATTTGTTCTTGGACTACATATTACTAGGACAAGATTTTAAACTCATATTATTGTGGCAAGTTCCTAAACTCATATTGTGTGGCAAGTTTGATGAATAGTGTGGGTAGAGATTAGAAGAATGTTTAAGTAAGGAAAGAATAGGGAAAAATTGGAATGAATGAGGTTTTAGGGATTCCAAATCATCTAGTTATGCTAGATCTCAAAATTTTTGAAATCATGCTAAATTCGCACTTATGTGCCTTTAAAAACACAAAAGGATTTTATTATCATTACTGCAATGGTAACCTAGGTGTGAAGATAACACATCTTTACCTGTTATAGTATGATAAAAACCTAAAATATATTATTTTTTTGTATTTTGAAATGTTTAAAGAGGAGTCTACGCTAATTGTTTAGGCTAGAAAAAGTTGATTTTTAAATATTAAAATATATTTATAAAATCATCAAGCACCATTAAAGTTATGGTGTGGTGATGAAAATGTCGGAATCCTCAACGCATAGTTGCAACGGTGCGGTATCATGAAATCATTAAAATTTATTTTCAGTACTTGAAATTGTCTAAACTTTTAAAGTTCGTAATGCACGAACAATTTAATGAGGTGCGTCTATATCATTTGTTTCAGCTGGACCCTTTTTACAAGTAATGACAGTTGCATCGTAAAATTTTATTGACGTGGTTGCGTCGTTAATTCATATTGACGTGGTTGTGTCGTTAATTCATATTGGCGTGGTTGCGTTGTTAATTCCTGAACATGGTCTTATGAACTTAAGATGTTACAGTCTTTGTGATTGTTAATGTTCTTAATGAATTGATGGTCTAACAACCATTGGATATTTTAATCTTGGTGATTGTTAATGTTCTGAACGAATTGATGGTCTGACAACCAATAGATATTTCAATCTTGGTGATTGTTAATGTTCTTAACGAATTGATGGTCTGACAACCATTGGATATTTCAGTCTGGGTGATTGTTAATGTTCTTAATGTATTTCTGGTCTTATGACCCCTCAGCATTGTATGAAAATTATTTTTAAAGGAATTTATTGTTATTTCTAGTTATTCAACCTCTTTCACAATTATTGTACGATTGTTGAAGTCTCTTGTAAGATATTCAAGTGTTCTGGGAATAGAATGGGTATAAGTGTAAGTTCATAGAGAAAGTGATCATAGACTAAGTTGATCAGAAATGGATCCTCAGAAGAGGAAAGAGTAGAGTACTCAATTATTGAGAATTTAGTTAAATGATATGAAAAGCTATTTTTGGTAAATAGAATGAGTGGAGGTAAGTATGCTGTAATTTCGAGGACGAAATTCTTAAAAGAATGGGTGAATGTGTGACCCGAATAATAGCAATATTTTTTTTAAATAACTATTAAATGACTAAATAAAGGTTAGGTTTTAAAACCTAATTTTGTAATAAAATGTGTAAAAAGAGGAATAAAATTTCAAGATTTGACAAATGGTCAAATAGTCAAAGTGGGATTAAGAAAAAGAAAAGAGAGTCAAGAAAAAGCAATTTAGAATTCGAAAGAGAGTTTTGAGACGTGGACTGCACCATTGAGTCCGAAACGTCGAAGTTAGTAAGAAGAGGTGGTAAACACAAATTTGAGTCGGAGTTAACTTTGAAGGGATCTCCGACGATGACGATCTAGATGATTATCTTCATGATATGGACATTCTAGTCGCGGAGGATGACAATACATAATTAGATTTGGATGAGATCATTAATGAAACGCCCGAAATGGAACACATCATACAAGAAATGGAAGAGGAAGCGGTTAAGGAAGAAGTTTTAGCAAATCTGGTTGCACTACAAAAAAATGGACATTTGGCAACGATTTTTCGAGCAGCGATTATAAAATCGTTGCTAAAAGTGCATGTTTAGCAATGAAAATTGTCATTCGTTACAGTTTATGAAAGTTTTTCATTTTTCGTAACGAATTTCATAGGTCATTGCAAAATTTCGTTGCCAATTCGTTAGTGGGAAAAAAAATTAGCCGCCTATTTACTTTTTTCGTTGCCAATTCTTAATAGACATTCAGCAACGATTTTTGTCGTTGCAAAAACTGAATGTTTAGCAACGAAATTTGTCATTCGTTACAGTTTGTGAAATTTTTTAATTTTTTGTAATAACGAATTTTATATGTCGTTGCAAAATTATCATTTATCCTATTTATTTATTTTTTAAAGAAACGAGTTACTTATAATTCATAAGTTAAATAGACAAAGACAACATAACAGTACATAAATGCATGAATGAATAAAATGCACCAAGAGGGACCACGGAATTAATTTTAATCAAGCACATTACATTAAAATATGAAAACAAGAACACAAATATAACATCACTATCATCAAGCAGGCTTACATAAAGTAGGCATTCACTTAATTTGCATCAATTTTTGCAACAACTGTTAAAATGTTGCTCTAAATTAACATAACCCTAACTAGGGCTGTAAATGAATATATCTAAATTTGAATACAGTAATATCTATATCCAAAAAAATAATGCACTATCCGTATTCTTATTCGATATTTGATAGACTTTAAAAAGGATATCCTTATTCGGTATTCGAAATTATATTCGAATAATATCTGTTTTCATTTTTTTGTTCAAATAAATAGATTATTTAAATATTCGGATATCTGAATTCGAACATCAATCACCTAATAAACAAACTATTATAATTATTTACAAAAAAAATAAAATAAAGAAAGAAAATATTGAACAATTACTTACAAGTCACAACAATTTAAAGTTTTAACAATACATATTGATAAAACAGCCTAATCATAAAGGGGATAAAATGTCAAATACATCATCATTCATAATCATAAAAATAAATTAAAATTTAAACATCCTACAAAAAGTATCAAATTAACACCATTTTAATTTTTAAAAAAATACTAATATATCCTCCACTCTTTTTCTCCTTTGCAATCATCTTTCGTCAATTTGCATCTTAACTCATTGCAGCTGCAAGAAAAAAAAAATAATATTAATATCACTAGAAGATAGATACATAAACTTAGAACTGCAGTCCTTCTATAAAATACAACTTGTATTCCTTTTCTTCTTAATTATGAACTATTTTTGTTAAATAAGGTTACAACACTTGTTATTAAAAGAAAGCCAAACACCAACATGATTAAGTATAAAGAACAATTATTAAAGTTCATTTAAAATCGAAAACCTAGAGCATCTAAGTATTTTCTTGGGAAAGGTAGGTAACCTTTTGTGTCCATTCAGTAGTAAAAACATCAATGTGAGCCCTAACTAAATTAATCCTACGACGGGCCCATAATCCACGCACTGAATTCTTTGTAACTTGCTCAAAAACTGCAGTAGAAAGAAAAATATGAGTATACACGTAAATGAAAACTGCTTTAGCAATGCTTATAGAAATTTTAAACAACCCCCCCCCCCCCCCCCCAAAAAAAAGCACTCACACTCCACCTACCACACACCCCTTTCTAAAAAAGAATAGTGAAATAAAATGCAAGAAAATAGAAAAGACAGAAAAAGGAATGTCAAGATTCTGTGATAGGAGTGAGTGGCAAAATGCAATTTGCATATTGGAGGCTGAGTAGGATGTTACAACTTTAACGTTTGTTTTACTTCTATTTTTCATTCCTCAGTTATGTCTTTCTAGCCTTTTAAATTTCTAAGTTATTTTAGTGTTATATATATATATATATATATATATATATATATATATATATATATATTATTTGCATATTTATTTTATTGTTGTTATTATATATATACTTATTTTTTACAATATTATTATTATTTGTATATTTATTTTATTATTATTATTTCAATTCTTTTTTTTTTTATCTTTTTATTGTATGCATTTTTTTTCCTTATTATCTTCTTTTACGCTTTCATATTGGATTCATTCTAGTTTGGGAGAAAAAGGCCTTGTTGAATCAAATTTGCATACAGAGCAAACCAACCTTGAGAATCTAGGAAACATCACAATCATTTAAATCACCTCAGCAAAAATAACAGTAAAATCAACCCAGCCAAACTAACTAATTTAATTTTAAATGGAGACCTGCAACAAAGCTTTTCAAGTCAGTGTCTTGTTGTGTGATTTTGACCATATTATTTACAGCAAATCAAGAGTGAGTTTACCTAGTCATTTATACTCATATTGTTTTCTGCATGACATTATATTTTAAGCAACCTGTAACCACTATTTATTAGTTTCTTTAAGATTCACAGGATTTTTAAAACTTAGTTGAATAATTAAAAGTGAGACCACCATCTAAGCACTCTCTAATGATGGTAGCAATACTTAGTTACATGATAGTGTAGCCAATGTCTCTAAGTGAGTAAAGCATATATAGAAAAGGATATATTTTTAAACCGACTCCTCAAGAAAGAGACATTCATGATGAAGTCTAGTACTACGCCATGCAAATTTTCATTGCTTTACATCTTTAGTGACGTGTCATTCACATTCATGACATAAGACATGCCTACAGCTATTAGTGCAAGCATTAATATAATGAGACATCTCACACTATGAGAAGAAACTAAGGAAAAAGGAGCAGATCGCTAAAAAATATAAACAATAGGATTAGAGATGTGATAAAGAGGAAAAAGAAACTTTGCATCAACGCCGTGTTAGGAGTATTTGCCTAGACATAAACTTTTACGTTGAAACTCTATTACATGAACATCACAATATAAGAAATATTACATCTTTTAACCTTCCCCATAATTAATATATATGTATTAAAAACTTACTTGATCGATCTTTACGCCATCCTTGAAGTGGCGAGGTGCAAATGGAATCTTCTCAGCTGCTGAAATGGGATCAGATACATTTTTTTATGTATAGTGACAAAAGTTAGATATAGGGAAGTAGCATGAGACTAAGATGGAGTCAGACCTCTTGCATTGTATCAAATAATGATTTTGAAATAACATGTCAGATAGAGCAGTTCCATCAAGTCATAATAAAGGGAAAACTATTTAAAACCCCTCAAAAGAATTCAACCCAAAATTTTATGTAAGGAAAAAAAAGATTTTAAAATTATATTTAAAAAAAAAGTAGTTGCCTACATAAGAAAATCAAAAGTCAAGTGGTTAAAATAAAATTTCCAACATTTAAGTCTCTCTTAGAGGCAATTAACATAATTAATTGTTAGGACTACCATACCTTTGTATCCAAATCCATGTAACTTTTGCACTTCAACCTTTAGTGTAACCAAGTGTACGTCGGCCATTACTACCCACAAGCTGTTAATCCTTACCTGGTGATTCATACTGTGAAATCAATTCACCCCCAGAAGAAGGTGTAACATGAAGTACTTAAACTAATATCACGTCTCACCAATTGTCAACTTTAAAACAGAAAAGTGTTGTACCCTACAGCAGCAATTTACTTATACTACGTCTAAAGAACCTTCAACTAAGCTTTCACTAGTACAAAATAGTAAATATATAACACCTAAAAAACGTTATAATTTCCCCCCTAGAAACATCGAGGTTAAGGGTGTCATCTATTTGACACATTTATACAACGTTTTAAAAATGTTGTAGTTTATCACGTAACACAACGTTTTTTAACTAAAAAACGTTGTGAATTTGTTTTAAATAAATATTAAGATGCTTGAAAACGTTATAGGTGGTATGATTCCACAACATTTTCTGGTTTAAAATGTTGTAGTTTGATACATCACACAACCTTCATACTAATTTATACAACGTTTATAAGATGTCATCTATTGTAATATATTTAAACAACGTTGTACCTGTAATGTTGTACTTATAGAACTGCTAATATTAATGCAATGATATATAGCTAAAAAAAACTCTAAATTCTCATTTAAAGCCAAAATGTATCAACCATTCTCAGTTTCAAAAAATACATCCAATAATACTAATTATCCACAAAATATACCAATCATCTAATCATGTGCACTACTACCTAATCATGTGCAAAAAAACATTCTCCTAAAATACATTCATCTAAATATGTACATCCACCGTTAACTCCCAAAATACATTCATCTAAACCTGTACATCCACCATTAACTCGAGGCTTACATGTAGCTGCTCACATAAGCTACCCACTCACCCCGTACTTCGTCAATTTGTTCTTGTGTGTACATTAATCCATTTGCCTTATCCCACTGAAATAAAATAACAAAAAGTTTAGTCTCCCACTGTAGACTAATTAGTCAAGTTTAGTACAAATTGGAATGTTAGCAAACCATAGCAGACCCACAAACAAAACCACAATCGACCCAAAACTGCAAACCACTATCATAAAACTGCATCTCCAAGCCGGTTCAGCCATCATCATGGTCTGAACAACTAAAGGAGACAAAACAGATAAAATAACAGTAGATATCCAACATAGTAGAACAAGCTGTTAACAAACTAACAAAACAAAAATAACTAAGACATCCATAATAGTAGCAAAGGAATCAACCAAGCCAAAACATGTATATAACACCAAACAGATAATCTCATGGGCATCAGATTCAACTACATCACTAAATTTGCTTTCCCGCAATAAATAATACAAATGTAATTTAGCTATTAAGTGAAGTTTATAGAAAACTTTCTATTTGTCATAATATAGTCACCTCATGATCTGTTCAATTTCAGATTCTGGCGGAGAATAGTCTTCAATGTTGGAGCCTTGCATTATGTGTGCCAAAGAACTCACCACCTATTGTTATAAATCAATCATACGCAAATAAAAGTATCGTCATGTAAGGATAAGTGCACACACACACATACACACACACACACACACACACATACACACACACACACACATACACACACACACACACACACACACACACACACACACACATATATGTGTGTGTGTGTGTGTGAGATCTGCAACAAGAAATTTATACTATAACATGTATTTTGTGCCTTGCTTGTTTTCAAACATGGAACATGGACTATGAAATATGGTCATATCTAGAGTGCAAAGCTCTTGAAAATTAGTAGCAAGTTCTAAGGAGGGAATGAGCATCCAGAATAATATTACACGATTGACTAAACTACTGGGGTTTAATTTCCTAATAGGACCTATTTACTAATTTCATGCTACTACAAAAGAATTTTGTCATGTATATTGAGAGTTTTGTTGGTCTTTTAACTATGAACTGCATACGATACCTTTTGTATCGAGTATCTTTTGTAAGGATCACTGCTGAGACATTTTTCTGCCAAACAAAACATCCATAAGAAATGGTGAAGATCATGTGAGTCTAGTACTGCAGGGTCGATTAAATCTCCATAGCATTTTTCTCTTAAGAGTGGTTTTGCCTATTAGAAAAAGTAAAAAGAAATTGTGCACAAGACATAATTAAAGTAGCTTCATCAAACTATCGTCATATTACAGACTTTGATAAATATTGTTTGCTAAAAGAGGGTTAAGTTGTTGTATTTGTTACCCATCTTAAAAATCTTCTTCCATGTGTCTCTTGTATAGTCTTTCTACCCGTGATCAGTTCCAAAAGAACCATCCCAAACGAATAAACACCCAATGACATCTACACAAAAATCAGCCCCAAACATATTTGTATAGTCAAAACAAAAAGTTTTTTTATAATCAGGAGTTCTAATAAAAAAAATGTAAAGAACTTTACCATTCCAGATCGAACTATATATAATAAGTACTAACTCGGAGTTGTAAGGTATCACAAAAACTGTGCCAGGAATAACTTTGTGTAATGACATTACTCGGACGGAACCATTTACTAAGCGCATAATTACTATTTACACCAATTAACCTGGTTGAGAAGTATGGATTAGGATCCTCTCCATGAAATATTTCACTCAATTTCCCTCGCAATACAAATTTTGTTTCACAAATGTTACATTTAGAAACACAATAAAATTTGTCACAAAATAATTGTCGTCGGTGCCGTCGCTAAAAGCAATAATTGTGTCGCTAATATCTATTGGAAAAAATTACATGAAAGATGTAATGGAGACGATTCTAGTCCCACAAGTTCAAATGAGAGAAACTATCATTATGACTCATGAGTATGCTCTTGTATCATCAGGGTATAGAACAATTGTTAAACAGCTTGTGTTACTGGTATTATTTTACTAACCTAATGAATTCGGAAAGCAAATCTCACTCCTTGAAGTAGTATATGGTCCATCAAAGAATCTTTCTTTGATGTTCCTTTGGTATGAAGTTCCATAGCCACCCTCTTCATGTATTTTTTTTGCCAGCTTGACCGAGCCAAATTTTATCTACAATAAGTGGTGCATTATTGGCTACAAAGAGCTGCTCCAAAAACTATTTGCTCTATTTGATTATTGTTATGACAAGGCTGAGAGGGGGGAATTATTTTTTTTCTTTTTATTAAAAAAGTAGTTGTGTTCCTAACAAAAAGGTTGTTAGAGCACAAAATACAGATCATGAAACATGCCATATAAATAGATTCCTTGATGCTTAATATAAATAAGTTTGAACGACAACATGAACTTATGACACCCCTAGACAAAGAGTATAGTACTATGGATGTATCAAAGTTCTTGACATCTGTGTAGAAGGCTAGAATCAACTATCTAGCATATTTACGTACTATACTCACATGGGTAAATCCAAAACATTCTGTTAGAAACCCAAAAATGTTAAAGACTATTCTAGGGAATGTCAACTAATGTAGCCTAATGACCTAAGTTGGCATCCAATAAGCGATAACATGGCATAGGGATTTGAAAATGTGAAAATTGACAAGAAAATGAACAAACCCTGCTTAAGATCCCATTGTCAAGCATCCATTCTGTGGGAATTTGGAACTCCTTGCAATGACGCATCAATGAATCTCTTGACCGGAGAAGACTGAATACAGTACATTCCATCCTGGCAGTAAAATAACGTTAACATCATTTATAACAGCTGAAAAACATTTTTGAAAGGCATCCACAAACTGCTTATTTGGCATTTAGGGGGCTCATCACTCTTAGACATTTAAACAAACACTTTGTAGGCAACATCCAAAAACACAAATAACTTTGTGCAAAACCTTGTCAAAACCATCACAACTTTAAAGGATGAAATAGAAAAAAAAAATGATGAAGAAGCAAATTGGTTACCTTGGTCGATACTAAAAGTGAGACGACAACCATATAAACATGCAGTAGATATATATGGCCAAAATTAATGGCTGGGGAAGAAAAAGAAGAAGATTACAAGATGATTAAAATGGGTCATGGAAAAATTAAAACCCTAACTTTTATTTCCATACCTGAGCCAAAAATCTGGGGTAGAGGCAACAACTAGCATTCCCTTGCCCATAGTTTCGTGATTTCGAGTCTAGATTGAGCGAGAAGGGAGAGAGCTAAGTTAAGGATGAGTGAGGTAGATGAGTTCGATCAAGGACGAGAGAGAGCTGCTTCATTTGTGAGGATGAATGAGCTAGGTAAATGATTTCTTTAATTTGGATTGGGGAAGTTTTCCTTTAATTGTTATGAAATTTGTTCATTTAATAATCAAAAACTATATATGCTCCGTGTTTTAATTTCAAGTTTTCACTTCTGCGCGGTTTTTTCAAGCTCCATGTTTTTTAAATAGATAACGTTTTCCTTAAGAAAACATTATAACTTTAAAACCAAATATTGCCCCTTATAAATACATAACGTTTTTGCATATGTATCTATAACGTTTTTTGAAAAAATGTTGTGGAAAAAACACCACAACGTTTTTTTATAAAATCCTTGTTGTTTAAGTGTTATCTTTTTACTATTTTGTAGTAGTGCTTAGTAAAAAGTTCAGTGATAATATTGTTTATTTTCATTAGTAGCCATCGAATTAAACAGATGTTAACTTATTATAGCTCCCTCATTTGAAAGAGGTTTCCATACTGTAATGATGTGTGGACCTTGATAGTTGACTCAAATACCAAGACCTTTATTGACTAAAGTCACAAAATCCGTAGGAAAACAAACCATAAAAAGAACGACCAACATGCTTACAGCTCTAGGGTCAAATTGAACATATTAAGAATGTAAATCAAAACCTGAACGCATGTAAGAATATTGGATTAGATTATTAATACCAAAATAAATGGTAAATGCAAACCTAGTTGAAACTTGAAACTGTTTGATATTAGTTATCTGCAGTCCTAGTTGAAATTGTTCTAATAAACTATGAACATATAGCCTGATAAGCAGGGTAAGACCAGTAAAGATAGGTCGTTTTACACCTTGCTTAATATTGTCAAAGAGAACAAGACACATTTAAATTCCTTTGATAGGTCAACTAAAACAAAGTCACAAACTTTATAAGCCAAACTACAATAAATCAAGAAAACAAATAAAAAATTTCAGCCATTAGATCTAAGAGTGCCATGCAGCAAAACATACCATAATTCTAAGACTTTCTGGAATATTTCAGCAGCTGCAGCATAATCACCTGCCCGAGCAAGAAGCCTCCCCTGTCAACTTAAAGTTAAAGAATACCAGTTTATAAGAAATGAATGCAAACAGAACCTAAATGAGAAAAGAAAGTTACAATTATTTAAAGCCTGAATTTATAAAAATTTCACAAAGTGAAAACACTTCCCAAAAATAGTAGAAAAGCTTCATTATTTAAGGAATTATACTCCAATGCAACAAAATGAGCAATAAGACCTATCACCTATGTATGTTGGCTACTTCTAATAAGTTCCTTTCTTTTCTTTCTTTTTTGGTTCTTTTAGGATAAAAAAGAGACATAAAAAAAGGATAATGTTATTGACTCGTAAAAAGCATCCTCTAAAAAATTAAATACACAGTTCCCTCTACAATATCCAAAAGTTAAGTAAGTTCTCCATATGACTCATTGTGAGAGGTTGCCAAACTACTACCTCCAGCTTCTACCTAGTTTAGAAATTTGAAGAAAATAACATGAATAGGAAGAAGTCCTATAATGTTCATAGGTAGATTATGTTCCGAACCAATCGGTTGATATATTAGTAGGGATGGAAGCACTCCTGCAGCTATACTGACTAAGTTAGAGATCAAATCGTGCAAAGTTGTAAAGAGAGGTTTTATAAGGATTTTACTATCTATTTATCTATTACCATATATATTAACCCTAACGGGGGATTTTTGACCAAAAAATAGTGGATAGTTAGGAACACCAAGGTACACAAAGGATTCGTAATAGAGTTTACGTAAGTTATTCAATAGAATTTTTCTGTGCATACTGCAAAAAAGGGATTCTAATTGGGGCTTTAAATATATGGTCATAGGTGGATAAAAAGTACTATTGAGATTAAAAAAAGAAGCAGTTGATGCTTATTTCAACTTCCAAGTCAATCTTACAATTCACAACTTTGCATATAAGGCATGATCTACTTTATGTTCAAGCTAAAACATGCATGGTATAACATAGAAGTGTTTATCAACATGCTATTTCCATAGAACCTAAAGTAGTTGAAACAAAAAAATAAAATTAGTACTGTATACTATATATATATATATACACACACACACACACACACACACACACACACACACACACACAGAGAGAAAGACAAAGACAGAGTTAGTGCTCATTCCCAGTTAATCTTTCAATTTGCCAATTAGGCCTGATCTACTTTAGGACAAAACACGTACATTTATAACTAAAATCTAAAGTGGATGAAACAACAAATAGCATTTACTAGGACAACAATTGAGAGAATGAGAGTGACGAGTAATAGAACTGTGCTATAAGAAAAATGCAAAGAAATTGAAAGGTACACTTATATACAAGTTGATGAAGTTACCCAAAGAAAGAGAGTGGTAAAGGGAAAGAAGAAACAAGTTTATGTATCAAATTATTGGGTAAGTTTGCATTCTTTGTTCTCTCAGGTCGTAAGTTATTTAGAATGAGTCATCTATATTTTTCGTTAAATTCAATTCAAGAAAATGAACATTTGGAATATATCATAGAAACTATTCAACTAACCAAAGTAGAATAAGTCGTCTATATTTTTTTCATTTTGTTGTTTCTTAACCAAAGTAGGTTGCAATCAGTTTTACCTCTCAAACAATTTTTATCCTATTAAGAAGAGAGTGTTGCTTTCTTATCAAAACTCAGACATTTCGGATTGATCTTATCCACTCTAATCACTATTATCTGACCGCTTCCTTTCTCAATCCACTTTATGGATTCCCTCTCTAGTAGCTCCAAAATCTGCGATAAAGATGCAGAACATGCAAAACAAAACCAAACAAGAATTAGAGGAAAAGGAAAAGGAAAAAAAAAGGATGATAAAATTGGAAAATCCTGTATGTGATGTGAAGCTATATTATAGTCACACTTAGAATAAAAATGTCTGAAATAACCAAGCAAAAGATTATTATGCATACGTAAGATGTATAACAAACCAATTTTGAATAGTCTCTTAATGAGTGTTGATATAGGATTCTGGCTTCCAGCTAGTTTCAAACTTTCTCAAAAGGTAACAATGTATTTCAATGGGCAAGTAAGATAAATAAGGATACTACATGCCCCAAAAGAGCCCATTACTCAAAACTTGTACCACTATTATATGTTGCCTCTTGTTCACAATGTCAGTTGTTGGGAGTTATAGATAGGATATTATATGAATGTTCTGATATTATGAGCGCGATGTGGCTGTTCAGACTTAAATCCATGTTCCCATGCTAGAGAGGACAAAATCATATACTGTACCAAACAGCGACTACTTGATATGAAAAGTAAAATAAATTGGATCCTCCATGATTCAGTAGTGCTCTTATGGGAAACACAAGGATCACATAACTTAGTTATGAGTGGAAAAAGCAGCGATAAAAGTTTGTTACTTGTACTAAACGTATATGATACTGATAGAAAAGCATTAGAAGACACCAAATAGCATACAATTAACCAGTCAATAGGATATCATTCTACTCATATAATATAAATCAAGTAGCAGTTTTTCAAATTTATAATTGGAATTATTATCATCATAGTGATACTTCTTAACATAATTGTGTATGCTGATATAGAACATGTAATGATGTACTTAATTAATATCTTCTTTTTAAATTATAATTTTTAAAATTATAATTCTAACAATCTTACATTTAGTAAGTAAAATTTTATCGAAAAAACAAGGCAAATAAGAACGGCGCTCATGTATACAAAATGAAAGAGAGTATGAACTAAAGACATTCCCTACAGAAATTGTCCAAAACAAAAGACCCAGGAGCTTTCAAGTAACAACAAGAAGATTAAGAAATTCAAAGGAGTGAGAATGAGGAGCTGGGGTTCATGGGTATCAGAATTAAGAGCACCCAATCAAAAAACAAGAATTTGGTTAGGCTCTTACTCAACAAAAGAGGCTGCAGCCAGGGTATATGATACTGCCCTTTTATGCTTAAAAGGCCCCTCAGCCAATTTCAATTTTCCACTTTCATCCTCGCACAATATTGATAGTTCCACAATCATGTCTCCCAAGTCCATTCAAAGAATAGTTGTAGCGATAGCCAATAACTTTCTTGACAATCCCACCACTACCCATCACCGCCGCTATCCTCCTCCACCTCCTAATTAGTCTCATCCCCAAAAATCACACTTGTTTAGGGAAATCAGGCATCTTGTATAGATATATCCTTTAATAAAAAATAATCTTTTAAGAAAATCATCAAAATATTTCAATTTTCATTTTGTAATTCTCAAAGGACTCATACTTGATCAATAAAGCAAATTGAAAAGACTAAAATCAATATCATGATAGGTTTGAGATCAAATTGGCTATCGAAATCGGTAAATAATGTTAACCGAGGCCTAAAAGTGGAAGTTTTTCCCAAGTCAAACAATCATAACTGCTTCAGACTTAAAGCCATCTGGGTTACCGTGATAAATTTGGCATATAGAGATTAATCTGGTTCGCAAGGGTAATCTTATCCTAACCTAATTCTAAACATTAACTCTGTAAATGCATCAAATCCGAACTCTACCCAATTGAGAACTTAATTAAATTTAAGTGTGTAAAAGAAAGAAAACCTTCTTTTACCTACTTCGCAAACCTTGACGAGAGCAGAACTCATAAGCTTGGGCTGATCGAAAACAATGGCATCTTCGATGGTCAGCGTAGAAGCAGGCGGAGGTTCAAGGTAATTGGGAGAGAGAAGACCTAGAGGAGCGTCCATTTGGTAATGTCCCAAAGATATTGAAGGTAAGTGCTGCTATGGTGTTCATTTGTTCTTGCAATGACGAAGAGGGGTAGACATGTAATTTAGCAATGAAGTAAAGGGATAAAATATACGATTCATGTGGGTTGACCAACTTTAAAAAAAACAACTTTATAAGTCATTTTAAAATAAGTAACAAAATGGAACTTATTTTATTGACTTAAAAACTAACTTAGAAGTCAAAAAAAAAAAGTTATCACCAAACAGGTTTTTGGGACAAATGAAGTTGGTCAAACCAACTTACAAGTCATTGTCGAATAAGCCCTAAAACAAATCAATCCATTTGGGTTCAATCCAAGCTCGACTTGCAAAGATGCGAATGAGAGTCAAATTCATTCATAATATGATCTACATTTTAGCACAAAAAATAATTCGAATAAAAATATGAGTATAATCTAAGTAAGGTTATACTCAACTCGTTTAGGATTCAAACTACTCAAACTCTCGATTGTGATTTGATACATATTATTATTTTTACTTGTTTTTTTTTTATTTGTAAAGTGTAATAGTAAATATTTTTTTTTTAAATTCGAATCCGAGTGAAATTCGAATATGAATTTAACTTTTTGTGTTGAATTCGAACAACTCTCTGTTTGGTTTAGTTCGGCGCATTTACACCCTTACTCCTAAGTAATTGAAATTGCACTTTTAATACTTGAAATTTCCATTATAACTAACGAGTAATTTGTTTATTACTTGTAATAAATAATATATTGGTTTGTCTAACTTGGTAACACTGACATGATAATTGAATTGTGATGAAAATTTTAAACACATTATGTCATTTTATACTAACATAAAAAGAAAGGAAAACAAACTCTTTAGGTGTGAAATGATGAGAGTGATAATCATCATTATGCTCAAGCCCCAAAGTCGCGTTCATGCCAGCATTTGACAGATAACTTAGCATTATGGAACGGGCTAAATATTCTTTTGTTACATTAAATTTCGTCAAATTCATAATTTGGCACATAAAATAATTGGGCTTACAAATTGCTACATAAAGTATTGAATTGCTTAAAATTTTCACCTCCAAATCAATCTCCGGTAGAAATTGACCAGAATTCCCAATTTGGCAACGATTGGTTTTATATAGTTTAATCGTAGTCTAACTTGGTTGGTAGATGATGACTTCATAAGTGTAAATATATGAATGCTCGGCAGTGGATGACTTTACAAGTGTAAATATGTATATCCTCCGGTTGATCATCGCTCAAATCGGTGGTTCAACTTGTAAAACTAGTTAATTGACTAGGTTGACCCAGTTTTAAAGTATTTTTTTATTTTTTTTGTACAAAAATATTTTTATATTTAAAATTAGATATTTTTACTAATATTATAACATTATTTCACTAAAACATTGTGATAAATAATATTTTGGTGAATTGCATCCCACAATTTCATTCCCGCTCATTTTTTATCTTAGAGCATTAGCTAATTATTCAACCCAAATTTCATTCAAGTTGTCTTACTCGTGGTTTCTCTCTCTTCTATAATCATGGTCATCTTGTAATAATAACAACAAAGAACGAAAGAAATCGCTGGAGTACACGAAAGAGTTGATGGCGAGAGGATCCAAAGCTGACAAAGAACGCGATTATGCTGAAGGCACCAGCTGCTACAGTCGTGCCCTAGAAATCAGGTTTATTAGTTTTATGATTGAAACCCAGAACCATTAGGTTATGATATTTTGTGTATTGCATCTCTTTTATTCAATTATGGCTTGTCAAGGGAACCTTTTTGTTATCTTGAACGGTGAAGAAGACGAAGAAGTTTCAATGTTTATTGAGAGCATTGCAGCCAGGGTTGAGGTTTCTTCATGGTCGTCCACTTCGGGGAAGAATGGGAAGAAGTACCATCATCCTGACTCTGGTAATATCTCTTTGCCATTGATCTAAGATTGAAGCTTCAATTTATTTCTGGTATATATAAAGTTTATCTCTTTGTAATAGTTGCATCACATTTCTTTATCAATTTGTATAAGTAACTCTTTTTAAGTACTTTTCACCAGGACATGAAATTTAGCCTCTGCTGCAAATATGAGTTTACAGGTTGTCATTATTTCCATAGAGTTTGCGTAGTAACTACAGGCTGAAAGATTTATTTTTCTTTTTTCCTTTCATTGTGATCATTATGAGATTTTGGGTATTAATTATTTCTCGAAATACTTTAGTTTTCTTAGGCAATTTGCTTTTATAAACCTCATCTAGGATGAAGATGCTCTTGACTTCTATATGTCGTATTATTTAAGTCGTAGATGTAGTTTAAGAAATTATATAGGAGCTAGCTACCAGTAAATATTTGTTTGAAACTATTATATGGTGCCTAGATAACTACTATGTATGCTCACAATTTTTTGGTAAATTTATCATTATTTAAATACAAAAAAGTATCTCTTATATCATGGTATTCATTTTATACTTCTCTTATTTGATTTTTCCCCATTGTGCAGGGTATTAAAATGTACGATTAATTGCTTAAAAGATCTTACCATTAATTGCTTAAGAAATCAGTGTTCAGTATTTTGTATACACCTGGTTTTATTATTTGAAAACTTAGCAGCAGTCTATCAGTTTAATTTCATATCTTGGACTTGATTTGTTATTGGCTCATTTTATTGTATGGCTTATGTCACTATTGATCAAAGAAATCTAATCTAGTGGCTAATAACTTTATATAGGCTTCCCTACTTGGTAGCCACAATTAGTCATTTTAAATGAAGACGACATTGGCATTCATCATCATGCTTATTGCTCTATTGCTTTTTTACTTCATTTGCATTTTGACTACTTTTTATCTAATGAAAATGCTCCACAAAGAAAATTTTAATGAGTAGTGATTTTTTTGTTGCTATATTCCTCCATTAGTTTTTCATCTAACACATTGACAATTTTTCTTGTCGTCTTTTAAATAGTGATTTTGAAACATCATCTCTAATTCAACAGTTAATTTTTCTTGAAAGCAGGCTAGGGAAGAAGATTAGTATCAGTATAAAGATTGTACCTCAACATATCCCCTTATTCAATGCAATTTTCTAACCATTTTACCCTGCATTCATCAGTTCATAGACCCCTGTTCACTATTGCTGAATTTGTTCAACATTGCACAATAGTTTATGTGCCTCGATAACGACTTTGTGAATACTATTGATATGTGATGATTCACATTTAAAAAGGACCATTACACTTCCAATGGCTGAGCGCGATGAACAAAGATTACACCTCAACCTCTCCACTTATTTATTGCAGTTTCTCCACCATTGCATTTCCATTGACCAATGCACTTCCATTGACCAACGCACTTAGTTAATCAACCAACCATGAACCTTTCCCCTGCTATGGAATGTTAATTTGTACCCCTTTTCATCAAATCGGTAATCCCCTCTCTCACAAATGGTTGCTTTAAGTATTCGAGTGTGAAGGCTCACAGCTACTAGCATTCCTCTTCTAATAATTTCAAGAGATCATTTCAATCTAGGTTTTTTTTTCTGATTTTCTTTCTTCGTTTCATAAATTTACACTAACAATCTCGTACATGCTTGCGTTCCCCCTTATATGCTTTTGTTTCCTTATCTATAACTAAAATTCGTAATATTTGTTATTTTATATGTATTTGTAGGTTTATGTGAATATGAAAAAATTGTAATTGTTATTGTTCGGAGCTACCACATACATTCAATATTACATTTTTTTTTTTAAATTCTAGCTAAGCTTGTTCATATGATTTCTCATTTTTTCAATTCTAGGTGAGCTTGTTCATATGACTTTTCCTTTTGTTTCATATTTTTGGAATCCCTAGGTGTTGTAGTCCGTTTGGTTATTGGTAGAATTAGAGTAAAATGAAGAAAATAAATCTTCAATTTATGTTTCGAGTCTTTTAAATAAGCTTGAACTTGTTGTTTATAGATACAGAAAATATGTATTCTTGTTATGGTTTATGGGTTGCGTTTCAATAGTCATTTTTTGACATTTACTAATTTATCACCAAACCATTTTGACATCTTAACTTTTATGGTGGGTTGTTACCCAGTTATAGGATGTTAAATTATGTTTTAGTCCATGTTTTATTTTCATCATGATTCTTTGTACTCCATCCGTTCCACAAAAAAAAAAAGATGCATTTACAAATTTAAGGATATAATTTTCTTTCATGTATCCCAACATATAATAAGTTTTCGTAGAAGTGATATAATAAATGTTCAACTTTTTGATATCATAACATTCTATACTATCAATAATAAAAATATCATGACATTTTATATTATCATCAATAAAAGTATAACTCTTTTTGTGGAGCAATTTTTTAATTTTTTTTGGCATATGTACTCTTTTTTTTCGAATGAAGGAAGTATGCAATTTACATTGGTACAACCAATGGTGTGCACTAAAATTTATTAATTGGTTTATTAGAAACCAATTATATTATATGCTAAATTTGTAACCACTTTTTGCAACCTTTAAAGTCATTTGTTCAGAGTCCTAAGAAAAGCTCCAAAATCTTCTTAAAAATGCCCCTTTCCAAAATGCGAAGCTTTAGCGATCCTATCGAATTGGTTCTTCTCTCTCCACTTTGGGGTTTCATTTACTTTCTGTTCCAAGTAGTATATTAATATGTGTATCTGTTTGAAATATTTTTGAGCAAAAGGTTTGCAATTTCCAAGTTCTTATTATTAGTGTGATGTCTTATTATCATATTCTTGTGACTTGTTTAAATTCAATGAACTTAGGAATTTTACATTTATTGGTTTAAGAGTATATATATATATATGCCTCTAACTACTTTTTGTAATTTTTTTTGGAAATAATACATGTAGCAAAAAAGATTTAATATTGAAGGATAAGAAGAATGTATGGCAAGTAAGCACTTAAATATTGAAATTGAGAAGGAAAGCTTAAATCCTATTATGTATGTTATAAGTTGTGTAAGTCAAAGAATTGTGTCAATTTTCATTCCTACGTTCTAATGGTCTAAGCAGTCGACCATGCTAATTTCTGGTGCTCATTTATCAAATGACAATAATATCCTTTGGAATAGAAAGGCGTAAGAAAGATGGTCCACAATTTATGCCTAGTGATAAAGTTTATGAATACATACTATTTCATGGAAGTGATATCAAGGTATTATGATCAGAACCTCATGGTTGATTACTGTTATTTTTGAACCTTTAAACAGGGCTTTTTGTTTTTCTTGCTATTTAAAATTTGTATATCACTATGTGAGTGTACCTTGTATTTTCGTTCTAATTCCTCACAGTTACTATAAATTTTATTATGAAGATCCCGAACAACAAGGTAAAGTGCCATTGAAGCTTTAATTACCATGTCTAAGAATTTGTCTTTATTATTTTTTCTGATGTGATTTCTTCGTTTTCAGGTTGGTCTTATAATAGGTAGAGGTGAGACCGAAAAAAGTATGCAAAACAATATAGGAGCTCGAATACAAGTATGTTAGATATATTCTTCTTCTATCTATTCTTTTAGCACTAATTAGTTTCTCTAGTAAATGGCAATGTGTATGTTAAATATATCCTTCTTCTATCTATTCTTTTAGCACCAATTAGTTTCTTTAGTAAATGACAATGTTTTCTTTGCAATCCTAGCATTAGATATTTTCCACTTGCATAATCATCTCTACAAATTTTGTCTCCCTATGATTGAATAGTTACAGAAAATATGTTTCTTAGTGCAGTTTGTAACTATTTTGCATGTGTATTCTATGCAGGTGATACCTTTGCACCTGCCTCCAGGTGATCCCTCCACAGAGAGGACATTACAGATTGATGGGTTCAGTGAACAGATTGAGGCCGCAAAAGTTTTGGTCAATGAAGTAATCAGTGAGGTATGTACACGTATACAAAGAGATCATGTTGGACTTGGTCTAACAAAGTATAGTTTAGATTACATCCTTCATCAATTATGCAGAATTTGCCTATACTTTTGAATTTTGTGTTCAAATTCTTTTACTTGATTGAAATATATAGCCCATGTGCAGCATAAATTTGAACTCAATATCTCTTCTATAAAAGATTTGTAGCATATTTTAAAATTTTCACCTACTTTAGATAATATCGACACGTGTTTTTCTTATATTTTTTGTTAATTTAATTTAATTTTGAATTACTCTATTATCTATAATGGAAAAATTGATGTTATTCCTCTCAGTGGTTTCATTTGTATCTTCCTTTTATATCGTTTCCTATTCTTCTGTGTTGGTGTAGTGTGAGTTACGTGACATTATTACTCGTACATATGGACCTTATTTATGAAGTTTACTATTTAATGTAATTGGATTCTTAGATTTTTTGTTAGTAGTTAATGATTAGATTATTTAGTTTTGTAGTGCTCTCCTTTCGTACAAATGTACAATATTGTTGTGTATCAACTAACCGTGCGTCTTCCCTAGTTATCAGATGTTGCAGATTTCTCTAGTCTGCTCTTGTCTAATAACTGGCTTGGTTAATATTTAAGTTCATGTGTCTAGTAGAGAGCCTTGCTCTTGAACCAAAGTTGGGCTTGCTTCTAGATACAATTACTCAGTGAATATCACGTTATTTGTAATGCGGTCGTAATATATACCTGTATCCATATTGTATGTGTAGTCTCTGTATATCTAGACTGCCTATGCAGGATTATTAGCAGCCTACAATGAATTCTCATTTGTCACTCTTCTCTATCTCTTGTTATGAGCTCATGGCTTTGCAGAATTCGCTTGGGCGGGTCTGTCTGTTTTAATAAACAGATTAGTAGGTTGACATAGTACATTTATTATAAATAAAATGATCATTGAATGGTTGCTCTACACATTTTTCTGATGGAGCAACTTGATGTTTGAATTTGACTTTTAAATACAATTTAGGAATGGGTTAACATGGTAATTTGAACTACAATTTTTATATCTGCCTGTATCCATAATGGATGGAAAGTCTATATATACAGACTGCATCTGCAGGATCGTTGACAGCTTAACAAAGAATTTCTGTACTTTGTTTCTTTTAATATCAGCTGGGATGAATGGTGGATAGAGTTGGGGACTGCTCAAGACTCTAATTGTGAAACATCAGGTTTTAATAAATGGCATTGATTATTGTATCTACAATATGACTTGAACCTTATAATGATTTACTAGATATTTGGCTTTGTGAGGAAGTTTTTATTTGTTAGTCATATGTAAGGCTATTATGGCAGTACGTAGCTTTCCATGTTATAGAGGATATATCTAAAGTCAAGTAGTACACATGTTCTTAGTTGAATGTTGAAGTGAAGAGTCTTTGGATTAAAATGATCTAGTGTCAAATGTACGATTTGTTTCTATATCCGTTACTCATGTTGCTATCGAGAACTACTGTAGGGTTAGTGAGTATTGGACCATTGGTGACACCAACTGGGGACCCTCCCTTTTTATTTTTATTTTTATTTGTAATCAGCACGAGAACTGTCTAGAGTTATTTCCTTAGAGCATTATTCTGGTATGGTCTAATCCTTATATTTGTAATTTCACTTATTATACGGAGAGAGGTTGAGGATCTAATTGTTCTAGGAGTCTATGCGAGTAAATAAACCATTACAAGATTGGATATTTGGATTAGATTGAAATTCTTTGTAGTGCTAATTTACATAATTTAAACCCACAGGGAATTCAGTAATTTATGTTGCTGGACCACTAAAGCCATACTTCTGGTTTACTGGTTTGCTTCTAGATTTGGTGAAGTACGCTATTAATTGTAATTTCTTTGTGCCCTAATGCATTGAATAATCTTTTAGATTTTGCTCAATATTGTGAAGTCAAATATTCTTCTTGATGTTCATAACATCATTTCAGTTGAAGTACCGTGGTCACTATTATACTCAGGACACTCTGATAAACTTGGTTTTCTTCATGTTTTGTCATCTCTCTCATTGTTATGAACTTATTTTTTTCCAAACAATTTTCATTTATTGGATTGAATAATATTGTGTTCAATTGCTCAATATATTAGTACCACGCTGCAACTCTATTGTCTTTATGTATTGATTTTGGCACTACGTGCCTCTACTAACCTATTTGCTTCATTTTCCTACAGCTACGAATTGTTATTATTTTTAAATATGTGCAGGAAGACTGCTTCTATCTGCCTTACAATATTGGGTACCAAATTTCCAGTATATGATGTGCTATGTTTACGGAAGAAAATAGATGAAATAAGAAGTGTACTCTCTCTATATATGTAAATATATATTTAATTAAGGAACTGTGGCATCCTTAGATGGTTGATTGTAAAGATGATGAATGATTATGTATTGGATGATTTTATTAAGTTAATAATATCTTAGTTTTATTTTTTATTTTTGCTATTGGGACATTGAGCCAATCAGGTACACAATAAGATTGTCAATTTTTGATTTAGCAATGATACAGTCAATGACTATTTCGTTACCAAAGTGTTGTACAATTAAGAATATAACAACAACTTTTTATACATTTAGGAACAAGTTTTCGTTGCTAATGACATTAAAATATAATTTTTGGCAATGAAAAATTAACCTAATAACAACGGGGAAGATATTGTTCTTATACCCAAATAAAAAGGCAACATTTATATCGTTGCAAATCATATCAATTTTCGTTGCACATATAAAGAAACGGCAACGTATAGTGGCATTGCTAATCAACAACTTTTGTTGCTATTGAAAAATAACCCGCAACAAACATTATCGTTGTTGATTAATTATAATGTCGTTGCAAAATAGTATAATCAACAACGAACATCATTGCTAAAATGTATACAATCAGCAACGAAAACAAGTATATGTAACAATTTCCATGCTTTTCCGCAGCGAAACAAATCCTTGGCAAAAGCAAACCAACTGCAACGAAATCACATTTCGTTACCCAAAAAAAAGAGTTCATTTCATTGCCAATTAGTAGGATTTTGCAACGAAAGATGATTTTCAGTAACAATATTTTATTAATTCTGCAACAATAAATTTTGTTGCTAAAGGATTGAGGCTTTTGCACGAAAGCCAACTTTCATTGCAAAATGTATCACTTTCGGCAACGACCAAAATACATTTATTGCGGAACAATTAACAACGCTCATTGCGCAACGAAAGGCGCAACGACAAAAAAATCGTTGCTAAATCCTTTTTGCAGCGAAATTTGGCACATTTAGCAACGAAAACCGATTATTGCTAAAGCCCCATTTTTTTTGTAGTGTTAGGGAAGCAAGGGCAAACATGCAAGTTGCCTTAGCCAGAATTGAAGAGTTGGAAAGGTATTGGACAGATGAAATAGACACAGGCTCTCACCTCGAAACTTTGTTAGCCATAAAGGAAGCAGAAAAGCTTCATCTAAAGGAAGAGCTTGAATATGAAAAAAAGGAGCGCTACTGGTCTTATTGGAATATTAATAAGGAAGTGGAGGATTTTCCCATAACAAAGAATGAAACGGGTTATGACATCTAACAGATCAGTAGTATCTAGTATGTTGAACAAAGCCTAACATTAAAAGATTTTAATATTTGAATTATGTTTAAGTGTGTAATATTAGTAAACCCATTTGTATAAGGGATGTTAATAGTAGTAAAGTGAAATTATTCACTCGGTTAATAGTAGTTTGTAATGTGTGAAAGTTTATAAATATAAAATTTGTTATAAAATATGATGTGTAAAATTTTCTTTTTGCTTTCATATTTATACTTATCTTTCTTTTATTTTAGAGAAATGGCACCACCAAACATAAGAGCAAGAATAACGGCACATGCTAGTTCTAGTAGCGAAAGTGTAGAACAGCCATCAAAGCAACCAACTAGTGATAATCATACTGTCGAAAATTATATGCAATAATTTGCTAATAAGTGTCATAGTGAATCAAATAAATAATCAACCTCGAACCCCCATAACCACGTTTAAAGACTTTAAAAATATAGGACCTCCCAACTTTCAGGGAACCACTGAACCAATCGATACCCAAAATTGGGTTAGCAAAATTCAAAAAGGCTTTTGACATAGTCGATGTTAGAAAAAACCAACAGACAAAATTTACTACCTATCTATTAAAAGGATAAGCGAAATTTTGGTGGGAAGCCAACAAATCAAAAGCAGGAGAAGGTATAATCACTTGGGAAAAGTTCAAGAAATTATTTTTCAAGAACATTTTCCCAAGAACCATGCAGAATTGGATGAAAGTCCATTTTCTGAACCTAACACAAGGGAACATGACAGTTCCCCAATACACAATAAAGTTTAATGAGCTCGCGCGTTTCACTCCACATCAAGTGGCTACGGAGGAACGTAAGGCGAGAAGATTCAAGGAAGGGTTGAAACCCTGGATTCATGGCAAAGTTTTCTTGTTGCGGATAGAGAATTTCTCTCAAATTCTCGAAAAGGCCATCATCGTCGAAGTCGACAGTCATGCCTATAATAAGTATGAAAAGGAAAATAATAAAAAGAATTAAGAGGGGGAGTTAAGTAAAGGAAGTAATGGTGGGGAAAATAACAAAAGAAAATTTAATGTTGGGGGAAACACACAAAAAGAGGGAGATAACAAAAAAAAAATATAATACTATAAGACATGTGGCAAGGGCCATATGAGAGTGTGTCTTAAAGAGAAAAATATTTGTTACAACTGTAAACAAGAGGAACACCTAGCCATCACCTGCCCAAACACAAAGAATGACACATGCTTCAATTATGGAGCAACGGGACATCAAGCCAAGATGTTCCTTAAGAAATGAGGAGAAGTGGGAGGGAGCAAGGTGAGTAACGTCGCCCCGACAACTACACCAAGAGGCCTGGACTGTCCAACGGCAAAGATCTTCAACATGTTAGTGAGAGATGCGATGGCATCTCAAGATGTAATGTCATGTATTATTCCGATAAACTCCATAAATGCTTATGTGTTATTTGACTCGGGTGCTACTTGCTCATTTGTTTCATATGAATTTGCTAAAAAAATTGAATATACCTAATGAGAACTTAGATTTTCCCTTGAATATGGAAATTGCGAATAGGGAAATCATCCTTGTTAGACACGTCCTTAAGAAATGTTGCATAATGATTAAGGGTTAAGATTTAAAGGTGGATTTATTCCCATTCAATTAGGGGAATTCAATGTAATTATAGGTATGGATTGCTTGACTAATCACAAAGAGGCAATTGATTGGCAACGAAAGTGCGTAAACCTTTAAAAATGTCGAAGTCAAAGGTCATGTTCAACAGAAATCAGTTACGAAGAAAATATTGTTATTTGTTAGAAATGCAAGCAAATTGATTATTAAAGAAATGGTGTCAATGCTATTTGACTTATATCGTAGATACTCAATGGAAAGAGTTAAATATAGATCAAATACCAATCATAAGAAAATTCACAGATGTGTTTTCCAATGACTTATCAAGTCTCCCACCTGAAGAGAGATCGAGTTTGTCATCGACTTAACACCAAAAACTGCACCAATTTTGAAGGCTCCATATAGGATGACACCTATGGAAATGAAGAACTTAATGGTACAGTTGCAACAACTATTGGAAAAGAAGTACATTCAACCTAATGTTTCTCCATAGGGAGCACCTATGTTATTTGTCAAGAAAAAGGATGGAACTTTGTGATTATGCGTTGATTATCGTGAACTGAATAAGTTGACCATAACAAATAAGTATCCATTACCTAGGATTAATGACTTATTTGATCAATTGAAGGGAGCTGAACACTTTTCTAAGATTGATCTACAGTCAGGTTACCATCCACTAAAGGCTAGAAAGGAAGATATGCCGAAGACAGTGTTTTGAACATGTTATGGACATTACGGGTTCTTGGTAATGTACTTTGGATTAACGAATGCACTGGCAACATTCACGGAGTTAATGAATAGGGTTTTTAGGTCAAGTCTAGACAAGTATGTAGTGGTATTCATCGATGATATCTTGATATACTCGAAAACACCAAAAAAATATACTAAATACTTGATAAGTGTAGAAATTCTACGAAAGGAACAACTCTATGACAAATTATAAAAATATGAGTTCTGACTAGAAAAGGTTCAGTTCTTGGAATATGTGATTAACAAGAACGGAATAGCAGTGGATCCATCAAATAATGAAGCGGTGGTGAATTAGGAGCAACCACAGAGACCCACCAAAGTAAGAAGTTTCTTAGGTTTAGCGGTATTACAGGAGATTTATCAAAGACTTTTCAAAAATAGAAACTTTGTTAACCAATTTAACAAGAAAGACAGTGAAGTATTTAAGGACAGATAAATGTGAAGAAAGCTTTCAAAAGTTAAATAAGAGAGTAAGTGAGGCACTGATATTATCTTTACCAGATAATAGTAGAGGTCTTGTGGTTTATAGTGATGTCTCACATAAAGGATTAGGTTGTTTTTTGATACAACATGAAAAAGTCATTGCTTATGCTTCGCGACAATTAAAAAATGATGAGATAAGGTATCCTACTCATGATTTAAAATTAGCAGCGATAGTATTTGCTTTAAAATTTTGGAGGCATTACTTATATGGAGAAAAATGTGAAATTTATATAGATCATAAGAGTTTGAAGTATATTTTCACACAGTATGAGCTAAACATGAGGCAAAGACGGTGGCTGTAATTGATAAAGAATTATGACTGTGAGATTCTATATCATCTAGGGAAAGCCAACGTAGTTACAGATGCATTAAGCATGAAGGATCAAGATAAACTAAATGTATTAATAATTCAGAATGAGTTGCTCAAGAAATTTGCTAGACTCAACATTGAAGTGAGGGTTCCTTCCATCTCAACGAGAAAATTATTTGTAATGGAGGATCACTCAACTCTGTTGGGTAGAATCAAAGAAATCCAAGATAATGATATAGAGTATGAGAAAATGAAAGATAAGATAACCAAGAATGTGAATAATAAGTTCAAACTGAAAAATGAATGAATTATAAGATTCGAATCAAGAATATGGGTACCTTCTGTATAAGAATTGAAAGAAGAGATCATGTCAGAAGTACATAGTACTAAGTTTTTAGTACACCCAGATAGTACCAAAATGTACAAAGACATGCGTCAACATTTCTGGTGGCCAAACATAAAAAGGAAGATGAACCGAATTCATTAATAGGTGTTTGACATACCAACGGGTTAAGTTGGAGCATCAAAGACCAAGCGAGTTGTTACAACCGTTGAAAATTCCAGAGTAGAAATGAGAGTATATTACAATGAATTTTGAAGTAGGACTTCCCACTACACAAAAGGGTCATGATGTAACTTGGGTGATAGTGGACCGACTAACCAAGTCTGCTCATTTTCTACTAATCAAGGTTAAGTTCATCCTAAATAGATTAGCCAAATTATATATTAAGAAGGTTATATCTAGGCATAGGGTTCCAATTTCAATCGTGTCTGATCGAGATCCAAGGTTCACACCGAACTTTTGAAAAAGCCTTCAAGAACATATCATGACACAGTTGAGATTAAGGACGATTTACCATCCACAGACTAATGGCCAAAGTGAAAGGACAATTCAAACGTTAGAAGATATGCTGAAAGCATGCATGATGGACTTTAAAGGGAGTTAGAAAGATCACTTACCTTTGGTAGAATTCGCATACAACAATAGTTACCATGCTAATATTGGAATGTCACCGTACTAAGCCTTATATGGGAAAAATTGTAGAACACCTATATGTTGGGACGAAGTTAGCGAACGACAAATGATTGGACTAGAATTAGTTCAGCAAACGACAGAAGTAGTTCAAGTCATCCAAGGAAGATTACGAGTTACACAAGAACGACAAAAGAGATATGCATATCAACACAGACTGAAAAGAGACTTTGAAGTCGGAAGTCATATCTTCTTAAAAGTGTCTACCTAGAAAGGGAAGATTCATTTTGGAAAGAAAGAAAAATTGAGTCTAAGGTTTATAGGACCATTTGAGATATTAAGGACAATAGGTGAAGTAGTTTATGAATTAGCCTTGCCTCAAGAACTAAAATATATACATAATGTATTTCATGTTTCAGTATTGCGCCCCTATAAACCCGACTACAAACACGTTATTGATTTCGAACCAATCCAAATCGAGAAGGATCTAAATTATGAAGATATTCCTGTTAAAATCGTTGATAGGAAAGAACAAGTATTAATATATAGAGTAATACCTTCAATTAAGGTAATATGGAAAAATCAGTTCATAGAAGATGCTACGTGAGAGCTAGAAATGAAGATAGATTATCCGCATTTATTTTCTTAATATTATACTGTAATTGTGAGGACGAAATTCTTGTAAAGAGGGTTAATGTAATGCTCTGAACTTCGAAGAATATTCTAATTCAACTTTATATGAATAAATAAAGAATTACACTTTAAATGTGTTATGAAATTTTCTTATGTGTTTATTTTTGTTTTTCATTTCAAGAATCTAACTTAAACAATTATTAGAAAAATAAAAGTTATTTTTTAGAAAACCTAAATTGAAAAAAAAATTATAACCTAAACCACCTAATTTGGGAACCCTAAGGGTTAAACCCTAAACCCTATAAATATACTAATCATAAATACGCGTATAAATACAAAAATTATACAAATAGAATATAGAAATAATATGATAATAATACAAAATTTATATGGTATAAATATGAAAAGTCAACCATAAATAGTAAAAGTCAACTAACCAAAGTACTTAAAAATGAACTAAGGTTTATTTAGGATAGGTTTCACCAGAGCCAACAACCCCAGGGCATCATATCAAGCGCCTTGGGCAGATAAGGGTTCTTTTTTGAAGGATACATTTTTATCCCCAGGGCTACATCTTAACCCTAGTGATGAGATTTATTATCCCATTTTATCCTTAAGAAATGTCTTAATACTTAGCCATTTTCCTATTGTTCTATTTTATCTTTTATTTATCTTAAGGTCACATAGGTTAATATTTCATTTAGGCAGTAAAATATCCAAAGGTTACCTACCATGTAAGCAGTCAAACATTCAAAATTTTCCTGCCATGTAGGCAATCAATTATTCAAAAATTGTCCTGCCATGTAGGCAGTCAAATATTCCAAGTTTTCCTACTATAAACATGCACAAAAAGCCTACGGCCCGCAGGCTAGTCTAGCCTGACCTGAACTCGGTCTGGTCAATGCTCGACATGGTCAAGGCTTGGGCCGATTCGGCCCGGCCTAGCCTGTAGGCCTTCAACAGGCTGTTATTTATGTAATTTTTGAACTTTGAAAATTATTATAATTCAACTTTATATGAATAAATAAAGAATTACACTTTAAATGTGTTATGGAATTTTCATATGTGTTTATTTTTGTGTTTCGTTTTAAGAATCCAACTTAAACAATTATTAGGAAGAAAAAAAAGTTATTTTTTAGAAAGCCTAAATTGGAAAAAAAATATTTTAACCTAAACCCTAAGAGTTAAACCCTAAGGTTCAAATCCTAAACCCTAGAAATGTACTAATCATAAATACGCGTACAAATATGAAAATTATACGGATAGAATACAAAAACAATACGACAATAATATAAAAATTATACAATATAAATACAGAAAGTCAATCGTAAATATTAAAAGTCAATTTACCGAAATACGTTGAAATAAACTAAGTGGATTGGTATTTAGTTGTAATCAAACTAGGTTAGATGTAACAAAGTTAGTATAATCAAAGTAAGTTACAAACTAACCTAACTAAATTAGTAACCAAACTAATATATGAAATGACTAATCTACCCTTCATTAAGTAAGGGAAATGACTAAAATAGCCCCGTGTACCAGTCATTTTGGTGTAATGATAAAAAATTTAATGGCATTAAAAGCCATGTTATACCCAGTCATATGTGTCCCAAAATGATAGATCTTTTCCTTTTACTTAGCTTGGAAGTAATGTACAAATGACCAAAATACCCTAGGTTTGAAAAGCCTATAAATACAAGCCTTAATCTTTCATTATTTTCATCTTTTTTCCAAAGCATTCTCAAGCAAAAATACTCTCTAGTATATTCTATAAAGTTATTTTTCAAGTGATCTCAAGTACAAAGAAATAGTTAAAGCTTACACTACAAAAGGTAAATTCCCTAGTTGTTGTTATGTTCAATTATTTCTTGAGCAAATTCTTTATATAAATATTCATTTTACTAGTAGTTATAATGTCGAATTTTATTTTATAGTTTAGAGCTAAAGCTCAAGAACGCAAGTCATAATCATGTATGATTTTTCATTCTCCATGTATTCTTGAGCAATAGTTATAAAATGTTATACTCAAATATACAAACCGTTATAATGATCAAATTATTTCAAGTCTAAAGTGTCATAATCATATATGTAAGCAGTTATAATGTCCAAATTATTTCAATTATGAAAATTAAAAGCTCAAGAACACAAGTCATTGCCATGTACGATTTTTTTTTATTCATGTTCTTCGTGTGTTCTTGAGCAAAAGTCATAAAACTCTATATAAGAAGGTTTATGATTTTATTATTTTTATGTTATAAAATATTATTGAGTGTTAGAACATGTTAACCTAACAAATTAATGCTTAGGTGGGAAGCTGTCGCAAGCAACCAAAAATAAAATCTTACTTTGAAAAGTATTAATGTAGTAGTGAAAGTAAGAGTCGAACCCGCAAAGAGTGAATTGTTTTAATAAATCTAATGTTTTCAAAAATATCTAATTAAATGAGGGGTTTGGAATTAATTATTAACTAATTAAAATTCAAATAAACAAATAAAACTGAATAATAAATAAATATGAGAAAAATCAATTAAAACAAACTTCAGTTCCTTAGTTCAGTATCCCCTTCTTTTAATTAACAAATTAATCAAGTTATTATTATCTTTTCCTTCAATTGAAATTAATAATCCTAGATAACCGACAATCGCCAAGCTACCCGAAATCCTCCTTAAATTATAAATCTAATACAGCAATTGCTCACAAAAGACCCTAACTATCATACAACCTAGAACTATCAGTCTAGATTTAATATAACAGTTGCATTAAAAATTAGAGAATTAGATTATTCCAAGCAACAATCTCAACATCGCGGACCATTTAACTTGCCATCTTGATAATCATAATAATATTCAAAAGTTTGTCCACAATCAAATATTATTAACTGCTACTTATGATCAGATAAAATATCATTTGCTTAATATCAAATCTTAATCTAGCATATGATAAATTATTGATTAATCTAACAGGCCATTATCAAATTAATCAAGTAAATATCATAAAACAATTAAAACAGACCATCAAGAATAAATCTCATGCATGAAGGAATAAATAATAAAAGTCAATTAAAACATTAATTAAAAATAAGGTTCAACATCCCTTTAGAACTGAAAATAAAAACTTAGCCTGACATTCTTCAAAATAATCTCCAATAGTTGAAAAGCTCTCTCCAAGAAAGTAGAAGAAAGAACTCGTAAAAACTTACAATGAATAATGAGAGAGCTTGGCCCTCTATTTATAGGCCTCTAACTTGTCCAAACCCTAATAGGATTTACAATTAAAAATAAAAAAAAATAAAAAAATTTATTATCCTAACCCTAGTTGGAATTAAAATCTAATTTGGAGTCAAAAAGTAGAAAAAAAATCCGGAAAATCCCGTTTTTCAGCATTAATGTGCAAGCCAAACGCGTCCTAACACTCAGCAGTTGACTGGTCAACGCGGAAACGCGCATGGATGACGTCAGCATCTTCCTCCACGCATTGCGCGGAAGTTTTTTTCCCCAGACACAAAACGACGTCGTTTTCTCAACTGTGCTGCTACTAACCGAATTTCTCGCGCGCAATGCGCGCGGCCCTCCTTCCTTATCCAAAAACGACGTCGTCCTGCAACGCTTTTGCTGGCCTCGCGCGCAATGCGCGGTTGTGAGATCTGGTTAATTACGAAAATGCCCCTCCGCGTCTTTTCTTCTTATTTACATTTTTGCCATCTGTGTTGGTTAATTACAGTTTTGCCATCAGGCTTTTGCCAGATTTACAGATTTGCCCCCAAGCTTTATTTTTCCTACAAAATAAAATATAAAAATAATATAAAAATACTAAAAATTCTAAAAACACATAATAATAAATAAAAGACCAAAAATAAATAAAAACACATAAATAAAAAGAAATATAAAATTACTATAAAATTACCTAAATTAATATAAATTAACTAAAATCTTATGAAACCTATTAAAACCAAAATATGCTAAATAATTAAACCTTTAAGCACACAATAAATATAAAAACTAAGTATTAGGGAATAAAAATATCATATAATTTAATCCTATCATTAGGGTATCATGTTTTATTATTAGGTCAAAGAAAAATGAAAACGGTTTCAGCAGTCCCTTTTGTGCCAAATTCTATGGAAATATGTAAGGAATTTGGGACTTTGGTCTAAATGTGATTTGTAGAGACGGAAGTTACGAATGTGTGAAATTTTGAACGACTCTAAAATATTTTAAAATGAAGAAGTTATGACCGTTTAACCGAGTCGGGGTCTGACAGCGAACAAGTTGTCCATTTTATGAAGTCCCTTAAAAATGAGTTTTTGAGTTTGTGCATTTTATGAATAAAATCACTAATAAAAATAGTCTAGTTAAGTTATAAAAACACTTATTAAAAAGTAAGATTCGATAAACTGATAGTCGGGTACGCATAACCCTTCACATAGGCTTTTAAACATTTACCGAAAAACCCTAGTTTGCTATCAAGGCAAATTTTCTCTCACCCACTTATGTTTTCTTGTTTATATTTGATTTATGCACTTTGAGCAGCAACGTATTATAAATATTTGATATGAAAGCTACTGCTATCTGTTTCGGTATAACTTGCTAAATGAACATTTATTCGTGAAGTATTGAATTGCTATAATTCTTTAGTCAAATCAAGTTATTTTGGTCGACCTCTACATGTGAAATAATCTGAGTTGAAAAAAACTGTAACCACTGTTCATGATTAGTCCAGTGTAATGTATGTTATGCATAACATAAGATGTCATTGTTTGATCCCCTATAGATATCACTTAATAGTTTCGGAGTCGAAAGACAGACGAACAAATAGTTCTTGGTTTAATTACCACTCAGTTTTGCTATGTTAAAATAATTGTAACATCCTTTGTTGAGCTATGAATCATTTTAAATCTGTATCGGTGTGAATTCACTTATATGCTATTGGTGTGTTGTCGCAGGCACCCAAAAATAAAATCTTACTTTTGAAAAATATTAATGTAATAGTGTAAGCAAGAATCGATCCTACAGAGAATGATTAATTTACTTTTATGTGTTGCAAACCAAAATTGGGGGGCTTTTAATTAAAGAAACAATTTAAATAAAATTAACTAAAATAAATATGCAAGAAATAAATAAGAAGAAAAA
This sequence comes from Hedera helix, assembly GCA_947179155.2. Classification (NCBI taxonomy): domain Eukaryota; kingdom Viridiplantae; phylum Streptophyta; class Magnoliopsida; order Apiales; family Araliaceae; genus Hedera; species Hedera helix. The sequence continues at coordinate 12,490,799 of OX359278.1, forward strand.
GCCTTGGTTTAAGTCAAAATCCACCATCAAGAATTTACAACTGATCACTGATGCAAGAATAACTCAATTCATATTTTAAATATTTAACGTGGAATAATTACTCCCATTCGAATAATTTTTCTATCTCTCCTTAATGTTAGTTAAGCAGAAACAAGCGATCTAAATAATCATTACTACTAAATAATCTCAGACAAGCGCTAAAGATTTAACCTAGTAGCAGTATAAAGAAATAGAGAGATCGTTGAACTAAACAACACAATCCAAGCGTATGCATTTAATTTAGATGAATATTTTTCCTAAGATATAACAATCTTTTAATATGCAAAATAATTATTAATCTTAGTTGTTTCGCAAATTAAAGTGACCAAACAATTATGGATTTGATATTTAATTTAGCAGTAGATTTCAACGAATAATAAACTAGTATGCATCCTAGCAATCAAACGAATTAATCATAAAATTAAACACAGAAAAATATTCAATACTCAAAATATAAATTGAACAATTAAAATAAATTAGATCTCATAGTGTATAAATCTTGATGGCTTCAATAACTTAAACCAAGAAAAAGAATTTAGCTACTCATAATTGTATAGAGCACCAAAGAATAGAAGAGAGAATTTTTCTAATGAAAGTTGTATATTACATTGTGTCTTAAGCCCTTTATTTATAGACTCCATAATCCTCCTAACTTGTCCAAACCCTAATAGGATTTACAATTAAAAGTAAAAGAAAAAATAAAATAATTATTATCCTAACCCTAATTGAAATTAAAATCCAATTTGGAATCAAAAAGTAGCAAAATTCGCGAAATAATCTGATTTGGACAATTAACGCGTCTGCCAAACACGACCTTCGCTACAATGACCAGTCGCCATCTGCCGCGCATTGCGCGGACGTCTTCCTCAGGTGACATGGCATCGTTCCGCTTTTCCGTTGTGTTGTTGCTTGGCCGCGCATTGCGCTAATTACTATTGTCCACAGCCAAAATGGCGTCGTTCTTGGCAACGTCTTTTTCTTTTAATTACGCGCATTGCGCGCACTTCTTTCCCCGCAGTCACAACCAAACGATGTCGTCCCAACCTGCTCACTAAGCCGCGCACATTGCGCAGTCCATGCTGATCAGTTTAATTACGGTTCTACCACTGGACGTCCTTTATTTATCATTTTGCCACTACATCTTTGCAAAATTTATAGATTTGCCCCCAAACTTATTTTTTCTACAAAATAAAATATAAAATAAATAAAAATAATATAAAAATATTAAAAATAATAATAATGCGTTAAATTAAATAAATAACCTAAAACACTAAAAATACTTAAAAACTCACAAATAATTAAGTATAAAAATACCCAATAAATTGATATAAAATCCACTTATCAGCTATATGTTTAGACTTGCTAAGCTTTTGTATGCTCACGTTTGCGAATAAAACTTATTTAGAGACAAACTCGAGAGCTCTGGCTCGAAGAAGAAAAGAAATAATAAATGTTTAGACTAGTTTACATGTTTTCGTATATTGCTTGTCTTTTTGTTATAGGCTTGATGACTTTGTAATACGAACGAGTAAACCATGTAACCGAATATTATATTAATATTATCATGTTTCATCACATTCTCTAGTTATATCTTTACTTTTATAAAACTTAGAATTGTTAAATATTAACATAGTATTGATAATGAAGTATTCATCTGAAAGAGGATATTGATTAATATTGTGAGTGTTGTAAGACCAGAGATTTAGCACCGATGAAGAAACCAAATTCATCGCAAGGTTCCTCTGTTCCAAGTACAAGTGTGTTAATAATATTGTGAACTTTAGATAGATAGGGAATGCCAATATAAAGATATATCTTTATAAAGTTATGTGTCGTCTAAGTGAGAGTATTGAATGATATTGGGAGTTCTGTAAGCACTGATGTTCCATTAATGAGCGTCGGTAAAATGCCAAACTTACTGGAATTTGCCCCTCGGTTCCAAGAACAATCTTTGTTATTAATACCGTGAATCTTGGATATGTAAAATTATAGAATATCTAAATCTTAAGATTAAAATATACGAAGTGAGTATGAAATCCCTTGCATCAATTGCAAAGACTTGGTATGAAATGATGAAAGATCTTTGAGAATTAAGATGAGAAATTTGTTTATAAAACTGTTAGATTGAATGAGGGTATTGATAATATGGACTATTCATGTTATTATTAATACTCTAAAATTCAGTTTGATAAGATTTGTGAATAATGGAATCATCTGTAAACTTAAAGATTTAGTATTTATAGTAAGCGTCAAATTAGTTATAGAAATTATAGTGATTTTGGGGTGTCACAATTTAGATATAAAAGCTCAGTTTGACCGGGCCCACAGGCCTAAACCGGCCTGTTAAAAGTCTGCTTATGTGGGTTACATTCAATACACATATCTAAAAGGGAAAAAAAAATTAGTGACATTGAAGTTGGTGGTTGATATATAATAGAATATTTGTTATTATATTTTTACATAGTTTACTAGAAGTATTTTTTTTAATAAGGACCAAGAATCGGAAGAGCCATGTGAAGCTCGACTTGACTCATCCCGCAGGCCTTAACAGTCCATAGTTTTGTTGGAAAGCCCAACATGCAGACTCAAAAGTCAAAGTCTGGCCTAACCTGATCAACGGTCAAAGTCTGCTAGGTCCAGGCCAAGCCGACCTACTATACATGCCTACATGTAGGCAGTCAATTATTTAGCATTTCTAATATCACTAGGCAGTCAAACACTCAACTCTTATGAGTTGTCACTTTTTCATTAGCCTCATGGGTCACCATTTTTAGTTACCGACACTAGGAAATATGTTAAAAGAGAGGACATTTACTAAAATCGTGTGACCTTGCAAGGTGGCCACAAAAATTATTTAGGACAAGAGAATACTCCATATACAAAGGCCTTAGTTTAAGAACATAATCATACACTTCAATTTTACAAAATCTAATGAAATTTAATTGGCAAATAATTAGTATTGTTGCAATTCATGCAATAAACCTAGGAAGCCCTATTTTGTAACCCAAATTATCCACATCATGTTGAACTTGCTGTCTAAATTCTTTAAAGCTGAACGTTCTGTACACTGAAGGCTCCACACAACTCTGTATCGGAATTTCATATGATGGACATAAGAAATACGCGGTAGAGAACCTCTCCACTAGCTTATTAGTAACAACCCGATGTTCAACGCTCTTATAAACATCATTGCTCCATGCCTGCAATGTCATACAACAATTTAAAGCAAAATATTACTATGAAAAGAATAATGTTTCCGGTCCTTCTAATATTTAATGGTGGAACTAGTAGCCACTGCTCTGTAAGTGTGCTATATGTAAAATGGTACATTAAGGAATTACCCAAATACATATACATACAAAAACTTGTAAAAAAAAATACCTGAAAAAGGTCACCGATATTGATAATTAGAGCTTCTTGTTTAGGTTTAACTGCGATCCATTTCCCATCTTTCACTAATTGCAATCCTTCAACCTGATCTTGATACAATATTGTGAGAAAGTCGCTATCGGTGTGTGGCATCAACCCGAATGCTTCAGGAGATACTGAACATGGTGGATATCTGTTCAATCGAAGATAACAAGTGCTAGGCAAACAATTTTCTTTGAAGAAAGTTGACTTATGACCCATCTTCTCGGTCAAAATTTCTGCCAACTTTTGTGCTAGATCAGAAATTGTTGTAGCAAATTGTTCCATTGTTGATCTGAGTTATTGTTAAATTGAATTAGAAAGAATATCAAGTAAAACAGTTGCATACTCTTATTTAGATATATATTTATTTACTAATAATGTGTTGGTGACAAAAAAATGTATACGAAAGGAGGATACAAAATGATGTGTATAATTGTAAATAGTTATGAACATTAGACTCATTCATGTATAGTGTAACATCAACTAATTATAATATGACATATTATTTTGTATTCATATTTTTGTAAATATATATCTTTTGTCACTATAGCATTACTCTATACCAACTTTTGTGATGACTTTATTTTCCATAGTTATAGGAGTTTCGTAATCTCATATATTACTCACATTATTTTTATTCAGTTACAAAATTGTTGTATATAAATAGATAAGAAATAAATAACAATACACATAAAAATGGAATAGCAGATGAGATGGTAGAATTGGACTCCCTGTCCGACCATCTATCTTGTCTCATGTTATTTATATTCTCATTAGGTATAATATAGTGACTTATTTACAGTTAATTTTTTACATGAATAAAAATCTGAATTCGCTTGATTATGTTCTACTATATTTTCTTCATTTTAATGCAACAAATTTTGTAAAAATGCCCTAATGAGGTTGAACAAAAAAGATAAAAAGAAGAAAAGAAAGGGAGCAACAAACAGCAAATTCCTTGGATTTAGACGTGTGACTAGGGATCTTCTGGAAGAGAGATAGATAGATATATAGATGTATGGGGCCTGGAGAGTTAAAATCATAAAAAGAAGGAAACACGTTGAGCCTCAAATCCAATAGGGTACTTGTATTTGAATTTATAATTAATAGGCTTTCTGATGGAATAGTACTAAATTACTTTACATTTCATTCTAATATTCCATTTGACGACACGAATCATCGTGGTCATTTCCCCAAAAAGCCGGAAAATATCAAATCACGACGTTGGTGTTTGGATAATATCTTTCTTTCAATGTCAAACTTTCACATTTGTAAGAAAGAAAAAAAAAACACTTGGTGGAAATTAGTATCCGTCCTAAGATTCTTTATTTTTTTTACATTAAATAATAACCTAAAAGGAAAGAGTGACATTGATATTGACTTTAAGAAAATATCTTTATATGTGGACCAACACATATATTGATTATTACAGATTTGAATTTCAGATAATTTGTATGAGACAATTTTATAGAACATAGATGTATTAATATAAATAGAGAGTATTATTTCAATGACTTTAATTATATAAATAATATATAATAAAATTATTTTAATTGTATAAATACAATTCACTTTTATAAAACAATCTAAAATTAAATTACTTAGAATCATAATCTAATTATTAATAAGGTGATAGTTTTCTCTCCTACCCTACTCACTTGTACACTTTTGACGAGGAGACCTAGCCGCCGTCTCCAACATATGCTATCTTTATATTCATCACATCAATCCTACTCTAATAGTGCTTTGACATGAAATGCCTTTAATTTATACAGGAAATTGATATTTTTGTAAAGTTTTAATCATATAATTAGTGAGTGGAATTTATTTTTATAAGAGTAAAATTTTATAAAAATATTAATTATTTTTGTGAAAATATCAATTTTCATATAATATATGTATATTCTCACGCATGGTATTAATGAAGTTGTAATTTAATTGCTCTTTTATCTATTTAAGAATGAGTTGTATTTATAAAATAAATGAATATTTGTTATATAAAAAATAATTTTACACTATACAAATACAACTAGTCTCTATTAAATTGTTAAATATTTCTGACTTAACATGTGTGGGATGACCTACATTCAACATACGCGCATGCGCTATACACTAGTCCTTTAACATGAGGCTCATCCTACGTTAATGAACATAAAGATGAATGAAAACAAAAAGTAGTTATTCTTGGGTCAATGTAAGTTTATTTACTTTTAGATGGTTCTCCTGATTTTTATAAACTTCTTTGCATTTACAAAAAAATTCTACCTTAATATGATTTGTGGTAGACTTGTAAAATATTTTATGGAATAATATTAATTATATTTTTATAAAATTAGCCTAATCGATTGGTCAAGTAAAATATAACATATGAACTCTAATTAAGTGTATTATGAACTAGCATGTGAATAATATAAGTAAACTTTTGAATTTGTAATGAGTAAATCCGCTATGTTACTATTTTTAATGAGGTCATTTATCTTAATTTTACACGCTTAGGATTTTAGAATATCAAAATGTTATTAAGAATTCTCATCAAGTCAGCATTTAAGGCATTAAAGGAGTGGCATCTTGTTTATCCAGAATAAATCAATTCCTATGCGTTCATTATGGATTTTAAACAAGTTACCTAATATTATTATTTTCTATATGTTAATTATAGGTGTTTTTCTCTCATCTATATCTAAAGATAGAATTAATTGTTATGAATTAATTCTTACCATTGGTATCAAGAGCTATTGTAGAATAGGGTTAGAATCCTAATAGATTAAATTTTAATTTTTGATTGTTATGGATTAATTTATTGTTGGTATCTAAATTCTATAACATAAATTTGTGAGTGACTAAACAAAGAAGAGAATGGCTAGAAATTAAACTAATTACCTGAGGCTAGTGTGACCACCAAAGCTCCAAATATCATCCAATGGTACATGAAAAGCTTCTGACCATGAGAACTGCCGGAGGCAAGTAGCTGAAGGTGTTCCCCAACGATAAGTACCCGCAGGGAAATACAAATTCTTCTCATTAAATGGCTTCTTGAATACGTGGACTTGTTCATTTCTTATCCTTTCTAAAATCTCATTAGAAATCCCATGGTTCACTACTTGAAAGAAACCCCACTCTTGTGAAGCTTTGGCTATCTCTCTCTTGCAATTTTCTCTCTCCAATTCTCCTTGGCTTAACATGATAAGATCAATCAATGGAAGCTCACACTCCTGCACAATCTCTTCATCTTCCTGCTTCTTTTTAACTTCCGCATCAATGGAGTTGTACCCGAAGAGAGCTTTGTATGTATCTTGAAATGGTGGATCACATGATGATTCCATTATTAGGCTTTGAAAGAGAGGAGATTAGAGCTAGATGGGTTAAGCAACTCTTCTTTTTTTTTCTTTTTCAAGTATATGCCTAAACCCTAGGATCAAAACATGGCATGAATTAGTATTTTACTAAAGATATATATACACATGCTGGCGTACAGTTAAATGATTACTAGAGGGGGAAGATATAAATATGCGCCTTTCCAAATTCATGAATACCATTAAAAAAAAATAAGGGTAGGTGAGCTAAGGAACGTAACAAAAGAAAAAAAAAAACCTTTCAACATGTTCTACGTGGCTTAACTAGGAAATTTGATGTGGACATGTGGTTATAGCGATTAGAAAGAAGGATCCGAATTTTAAGAAGTTGTTTATAATTTACAATCAGCCTATAAGAGATAATAAGTTGCACTTCGTATAACAAGACAGTTGGGTTCGCTGTCCTTCATAGAATTGCAGTTCTCTTAATAATCATCATTTTTATAGACTTGATTAATGGTAAATTGGACAACGTCACGGAACTGAAAACTGAGAAAGAGAAGGGATGGTTGGAAACATTATTTGTAATATTTAATCATGTTCTTTCGTTGTGGATGAGAACTTTACGATTTTGGAGACATGCAATACTGTTACATATATTTTTTGCCATATATGCCCACACACACACACACACACACACACACACACACACACACACACACACACACACACATATATATATATATATATATATATATATATATATATATATATATATATATATATATATATATATATCTTAAAATACAAATCAACATGCTACTCGATTGAGAAAGAGGGTCATTATGAACCAACCATTCTTCATGCATATTTACCACACAAAAAGCCACAAGTACAACGGATGACCATTCAATATTTTAAATGAATTATAAAATAGAAGAATGCTACAAGATGTGACCTAGCTAGTGTAATTATTCCAAAAGTAAATTTAACAACTTTAATTTTGTTAAGGTTGGATCCCAATCAAAAAAAATTAAGATTTCTTGATTCTCTAAAATTAAATTTAATCACCGTATCAAATAAGCTTGATTTGTTTATATAGTTTGAAGAATATTAATCTTTAGTGTCAAATCTATCTACATATATGCTATATATTGCACGGGCTCCGCACACGTTTACTTAATAGTATCAGCTGAGCTGTTTAGTTCCACTTGCTGCACATGCAGGCTGCAGCAGCCTGTACAAATTCTCACATTTAAGTTGTTTGTCTTGTCAGTTTTCTTAATTTGTCATTTTAAAACTGGATTTTGTTCTCACCGTTCATTTAGTGTAAACCTTAATTATTTCTCTTAGTAAAAGGTCACCTTGTAATGGACCTCACCAAGAAACTACAGCTCAACGAGCAAGAGGTTTTTACGAGTATATGGTCCATAGGGACCTAGTACACATTTCTTTTCACTCGGAACATTCATACTCTGCATCTCCTACATTCTTATTAGAAATAAAATTATTGAGGTTCGTATATAATATATAGCGTTTATGTGTCAAAATATAAGATTATTATTTATTTTTTTATTGTTAATATAAAATATTTTAAAATTTAAAATTAGGATAAATTATAACTTAAAACGCATAATTTATATATTATTGCATATCATCACATGTGATTTAAAAATCGCAAAATTACCACCCGTGGTTTCTTAAAATCTGCACATCACCTCAAATCCGTCCAACTAAATAGCAAGTGTTCACTGTTTCCTAACTACTTACCAAAATAAACCTCAAAAATTTAATGAAATATATTTAAAAGGTCAAATCAGTTGGACTACCCAACAAGGTAATCAATAATTTATTTTTGTAATATTTTTAATTAAATTATGTGTTAATTTTTGCCTAAAGATATTGTTATAAAATACCTAATTTATTTTAGTTTCGTATAATGTACCCATACGTGTTTATTGTATGTATTTAGATTGCTAATTAAATATTTTTCGAATGAAAAAAATCTAACCATAAAATAATATCTTGTAATTAATTACAAAAAATAATATGACAAGTTATAAAAGATATCTTTTTCAGGTATATTAAAACTAGAAGATAGGAATAACAAAAAAATATCTAATTATATATTCTTCCTTTTTGTTAACCTTCAATTATAGGAAAGGGAAAAATAAAGTATCAGTTGCAAAAATGGAAAAATAAATACTTAATTAAGCATGGTATAGAAATCACCAAAGTAGAGTACTCCGTTCACTAGTTATGTGATCATTAATTAATTAGGCATAGTTATATTGACATAATTAGGTGTAAATAGTGCGAAGAGTATTTCAAATTTGAATTTGGACGAAAATGATAATAGCGTTAACCAAAAAAGAAAAAAGAAAATGAGGCGTGTTACAACTTTTAAGAAATCAACCATAGGTGGTACGTGATATACAATAACCTATAAACCATAGATAATAAATTATAAATTCCATGAACTATGTAAAAACTATACTACTACTATAAAATTTATTATTTTTAGAATTTAAATAAATTATGTTAGTTTTAAATTTAAAATAATTTAAATTAATTCTTAGAAAGTTATCGTCAATTTTATTTTATTTTAATTTTTATATTATGAACTCAATACCGATAAATCTGTAATGGGTCGAAATATTACTGTCAACCTAGCCGTGAAAATCTTCCATTCCCATAATCTACACCTCTAATCTTATATTTTGAAGGAGAAGGAATATATATATATATATATATATATATATATATATATATATATATATATATATATATATATTTATGCCCTAGTATTCTATTGAATATCACAAGCTCTACAAAGTTAAGTACACAACATACTTTATCATGTAGGACTATTGGAGGAGAGATATTTTATAGGGGTATCACTCATTTGTATTTTTTTCCTTTGGTGCAAGCCTGCAAGGTATCAATCATTGACTTATCATGAAACATATACAGTGAGCACTGGGAGGCTATGTTTAAGAAAAGAACACGCGGTTTATGGTGCTATCAGATAAAATCTCAAGTCATATAAATATCCTCCTTATTTAGCACTGGTCCAGGCATGTTGGAATGATATTTTTTTCCATTTTTTGCTATGTGTGGCCAATAGAAAGAGAAATAAAATATCCCTTAAACTGGCCGGTGTATATTTATCCGGGTCTACAATAAAATATCACAAGCTACCGACTCATTTCATTTACACTTATTTCATCTGGTCATCCTTCCTCCAAGTTTTCTCCCTTGCTCCCTTGCACCCTTGCATGCATATTTTTCATTCTATTCTAAAATATTGGATTAAATTTAATTTTTCACTGTTCAAATTCAGAATTAATATAATTTGTTTAGATTTTAAAAATAATAAATTTTGTAATTAATAATATAGTTTATAAATTTTATAATTGAATTGTCTAAAATTTAATTTTACCTAAATTATTTTAAATTTAAAAATATTTAAATTGACTTCAAAAAATTAATATTAATTTTATATTTTAAAATGAAAGTATGAGAATGATTTATAGTTAAAATCATTATGTATTATACATCAATATATCTGCCACATGGTACAATGGATAGAGAGTTTTGCGTCTGAATATACACGTATATAGTGTAGGAGACTGACTCTTAGCTAACATTGACCCCCAGCCAATGTCTACCATTCAAATTAGTGTTACACAGCCATCCCAAATGTATAGCCTGAGGTATGTATAAAACACCTTTTGTGTTTGATTCATATATATACATACATACATACATATACATACATACATATATATATATGTGTGTGTGTGTGTACTTATGCTCAAGTCTGAGAAAACTCTAAATTCAGAAATATTCTTAGAATAAATATAAGTGCATAAATTTTGAGATATAAATTTAAACACAAATTTTATTTTTATCATTAAAAATAAGATCTAACGAGAAAATTCATACCAGGTGTCACTTTTTAATAATAAAAATAAAATTTATATTTAAATTTATATCCCAAAATTATATTTGTAGATTTGTCCATATTCTTAGAACGAAAACAAGTCACATGCATGTTAATTACTGACCAACAACTGAAAAAATGGTATGAGGAACACATATCAGGTGTCATTTTTTAATAATAAAAATGAAATTTATATTTAAATTTATATCTTAAAATTATATTTATAGAGTTGTCCATATTCTTAGAACGAAAACAAGTCACGTGCATGTTAATTACTGACCAACAACTGTGAAAAAATGGTATGAGGAACAGAGTCCATGTCGGCACAGAATTAGCAATGTATATGAGAAATCCCGGTTGAATCCTTAGGGTATTTGATAAAATTAAATGAAATAATTTTTAATATTGAAATAATTTAAATGAAACATAATTTTAAATATTGAATAAAAAAAATTATTTAATAATTGACATATCTGAAACATCTAAATAACAGATTTTTATTATTTTACCCTTTTAAAAAAATTTAAAATTATCATAAATTTATTTAATATTACTTAATATAATAGTTAATATTATAAAAAAAATATTAAATATAAAATACTTCATTCAGTTGCTGGATTTAACCATTCAATAAAAAAAATTAAATTTAGCCATTCAACCCAAAAATTTAATTGATTAAATCATTCAAAAAAAATTTATTCAAAATAAATACACTGATCGACCAATTCAACAATTCAATTATTAAACCATTCAAATTCATTAAATTTTAAACAAGCAGCCCTTAATCTGATCAATTAGTTCCGTGCTTGTTAAAAACTCACAGAATTGATCGACGACAGCATTGGCATGATAGGTATTATTAGCGACTCTTTCTAATAATTTAAACTTTTACATAAATTGGTTATTTAAGAGACGCATGAATGTGCACCGTTACATCAACTATTACTTACACTGTTTTTGAGTATGGAAATAAAAGAAAGGAGAAAACAACTTGGATAAGGATAGACAATGAAAATAGAAAATTTAAATATTTTAGAGAATTATTATTTTTGCAAAAAAATATTTATTTTCACGAATGTCTCACTCATATGAAAATGGGGCCTATTTATTATTTATGTAAGACGAGTCTTACGAAAATATTAATTTTCTTTGTAAAAATAGTAATTCCATGATTTTATTCATATTGTTACCGAGTTTATAAAATAAGCAATTGCCAAAAGTATCAACTTTTACCCTTTTTTTTTATATCTGTCTTTTTAGAGATTAAAATTTATTCTTTCTTATCTGTCAAATTTTAATAAAGCACTACTCCCTCCGTTCCTTTTTAATTGATGTTTTAGGAGAAAATATAAAAATTAAGAAACACAATTAATGTTTTATCTGATTAATTAAAATGAATAAAAAAATCAATATAACCCTTCAAAATTTATTGAAAAAGATGAAAGATAAACAAATTAATATTTAATATAGAGATAATATGGTAAACTAAGTCATTAATACTTCCCTAAAATCTACAAACAATAACTAAAAATGAACAGAGAGTAATAGCTTACGGGCTATTTGGTTAGACAGAATTGTTTTAGAACGGAATGTAATGATGGTTGGAATTAATTTTAATCGGAATCAAATGAAAATGGAATTGAATAGTTTATTTATGTGTTTGGTACATTACTTAAAAATAATATAGAATTTGAATGAAATAGAATGTAATGATTAAAATATCCCTAACTAACTAAGGTTGTGTTTGTTTAGATCTTAATGTCTCTTAATGAACCTATGTATAAATTGGTAAAAGACAAAAGTTGTTTGCTAAAATTTTGTCTGCCTTTTAATACCTCTTAATCGGTAAGATATAAAATTAAGTTCAAATCATTAAGAGATGCCTCTTAATAAAAAAAAAATTGGTAATTTTTTTTATAAAAATACATTCGACAATACTATCTACTCATTTTTATTGAATTGAATATTTAAAATTATTAAATAAAATCTTATCATTTAAAATAGTAAAATAGCACCATTAAGAGGCACCTAGCTCACTTTTTAGCTATCAAACAATTTTTTAGATTTAAATGTTATTTCACTCATATGATTTAATTTATTAAGATATATTAACCATTCAGATATTAATTATTCAATTTTATCAAGCACAACTAAAATATATGTATATGTAATAATCCAAAATAAGTATAACACGTATTAATATTATAATACTATATTATATATTCATATATAATATTATTATATTTTAAATATAATATAACATAAAATAAATATAATATATACTAATACATATAATAATATATATTATATTAGATATTCTATATATTTATATATATAATTATAATATAATGTAAAACAAATATAATACATATTGCAAACATAATATATATATATATATATATATATATATATATATATATATATATATATATATATATATATATATATTATATTTATTTATTTATTTATTTATATGGGTAAGGTTTCCCTATTCATTTACTCATTGGAATCACAATTTCTGAGGAGAGTAAGGAATTGCGATTCTAATCTATAAGGAAAATTCGATTTCGTCGGAATGATCATTCCGACTAAACTTAGTATACCAAACAATCAGAAAAGAATACTTGCTCGGAATGGTCATTCTTTTTCACCCTCAATTCCTCTCAACCAAACGGCTCATTAGTTCTCATTTTATTCTTACATTAAATACTATTTTTTTTCTCTTTTATCTTTTTAGTGAATTTTAGAAGGTTAATATTGAGATTTTATATTCAATTTGACTAATTATGCAAAATATTAATAATATTTTATATTTTTTATATTTTCTCCTGCAACGTCTATTAAAAAGAACGAAGAGTGTATTATTTAAAAAATTGAGGGAGCATCACAAATGATATTAGATAATAATTACTGTTAAAAGAATATAAGTAGTTCAAGTCAGCCATAAGTATTACTCTTTCCGTCTAATTTTATTAATTATAATTGAATTTTAAAGGTTAAATTAACTAATTTTTAAATTAATAATTATATAAATATATTAAATATTTTAAAATTAAATAAGTTGACTTTGATGATATATTTGATGTACTTTTTTAGGGTAATAATTTTTGCCTATATTTAATAAATTTAAAAATAATTTTTTATTTTAAATATGATTAATTTGATTATAAAAAAAGTCAATTAGAAGAAATAAAGTTTGTCGAAGGAATACTATTATATACAAACCTCAATTAATTTATTTTGGATAAAGTATTCTTTGTTTTCAAAGTATTAATTAATGCTTTAATTATGCAACCATAGTTTCCTTGAAGGCGACATCAAACCTCATTTTCCAATCTAAGCGAGGTTAAAGTTCAGGTCGGCAACCTACCTGCTCTAAATGGTTGGTTGAATGAGCTTTTCGAAGAAAGAGAAGAATAGGGACAAAAAATGTGGGCTTCACAACTTTAATAGCTAGGTCAGGAAAACCATACCATGATTCCTCTATTAATGAAATCAAAGATAAATTAATCTTATAACCAATGGTATTAAAGATAATTTTACATTTTTAAATGCATCATCAATATTAATTAAAAATTCAGTAACACTTATGTGATGTTAAATATGATAATAAAAAAATAATAATAAATTAAAAAAAAATCACTTTATAAATTTATAACTTTAAAATAAATATATATTTTTAATTTTACAACGGAATGAAAAAGACATATATCTCTTATTTTGTAGTGGAGGAAGTAGCACATGCATTAATTAATTTGCTCGAGTTGGTGAACGAATTTTAACCACTTTAAAATGCAAACTATTGGATGTGCCATAATTATATTTTCATTGAACTGTTTATGTTGAAGACTAAAACAATTTCTAGTGTTCAGTCTTGAAGTATGAATGAGTGGTCGTACTTGAAATAACTGCAAGAATCACAATGACGAAATGACAGTCGGAGAAGATGAACAAATTTTTCATGTGTTATTATTTAGTAACCTGTTTATAAGTTTTATTTTGTTTGTTTGTTTTTAGTTTCAACGATGGGAAAGGTAAAGCAAAGAAAAATAAAGTAAAAAATTAACCGTTTATTTCCTAATACGTGGATTTGGGTACATAAAAAATTGTAGATACCATCGCTAACTATTTTTTTCTAAGAAATTTTTTCCGGCAAATCTCATCTGCATATGATTTTTTGTCATGAGAAAGTTTAAACGTATTTTGTTACAAATTATAATGTCGCTGTGATTTTGGTGCTCCAGGGCGAAAAATAAAGACGATATCATTTTCGAAACATTATCTTCAGAAAAAAAAATTAATAAAAAATACAAGTTGTATAAAAAAAAAGTCTTTTCGGAGCTTAAAAAATAATAATTCGACTACAATAAAATATATGAGAACTTCAATTACAACAAAATATATGAAAAGTTCAACTACAACAAAGTATATGAAAATACATTTATTGAAAGATTCTTCTTCTAGTATTCCTATAGGCAAAATCTTCAATCAAATTTGAGGCCCCCCTTATCGGGGGCAGGACGGTCGACCCTCCCTCCCGTGCTCAGGAACGGCCCTATATGCAGTGACGAAGTCAGAAAAAAAATTCAGTAGGGTCAAATTATGAGTTTAGTTCGGGGACAACACTCCCAAGCCAATTTTTTTAAATAATTATATATTTTTTTGGTTGCATATATAAAACATAAATTTGATTACAATGATGGAACAAGGCCCTCATGTTATTACATCTTTGGAATTTGGTGAACCCTCACTCCATTTCTTTATGGGCTAGATGGATTAAGAATGTCAAGCTGAAGAACAAATACTTCTGGTGCATGGATATCCCGCTTGATTGCTCCTGGGCATTTAGGAAGATTCTGCAGCTTAGACCTTATGTCGTGCAACATATTTCCTACCAAATTGGTAATGGGGAACTCACAAGTCTTTGGTTTGACCCCTGGTTATCTTGGTCCCTCCTAGCTTCAGATCCATCTTCTAACCTCATTCGGAGTTCGAGGTTGGGTCCTCATACAAAGGTAAGTAGTATTATTGTTCAATCCTCATGGCATCTTCCTAGCTCGAATCGTGTCGTTGTCATTGATTTTCGTACTAACTTTGATTACTCTAAAAGTTGCAATTCGGAAAATTCGGATTATGTGTCTTGGGATAATATTTCTGCTCAATTTGTTAACGCTAGAATTATATGGGAATCCATCAGAAGCATTGCCCAGACTATTGAGTGGTCCAGTATTGTCTGGCATAAAGTGTTAACCCCTATATTATATTTTCATTTGTGGCTTGCTTTTCATAAGAGACTGAGAACTAAAGACACTTTGATCAAAGTTGGTATTGATGTAAATCCTTGGTGTAGACTCTGTAATTCCTCGTTAGAAACATTTAATCATCTGTTCTTCGAATGCTCCTACTCTTTTCAGTTACTGATAACTATTCTTAGGAGGTGTGGCTGGAGAGGGTTCTCCTGCAGTTGGAAAACTTTAACCAACTTTATCCTTTCTAGAATTAGCCACACTATGCATCGCATTGTTCTACATTTGGGTTTTGCTGTTGTTACTCATGCCATTTGGAAGGAACGTAATACTAGGAATCATAATGAGAGGTCTACTCCTATTAGAATTCTGATAAATGATACTTTGAATATTGTTAAATGTAAACTCCATACTAATAGGAAATTCCTAAAACAAAATGTTAGAGCTAGTTATTGTATGCTTGATCTTAACTTAGAGTAGTTTTGTCATTATTGGGCCTATCCTCTGATGTCTATTCTAATCCTTTTTGGGGGTTCCCAATTCCTTATATTTTCTTGCTTTTTTATATAAATCTTAATTTAGCAACAAAAAAAATAATATAATAATTGTTAACTCTATATATTTTAATATAAATATATATATACACCATATTGACCCATAATTGATTTATTTTTTAAAAATTATTTATAAATAATTAATTCTTCAAAAAATAATATAAAATAGATTATTAATTAATTTAAGAAGATTATATGTAGAGGAAGTAGGAATGATATGAGATTAAGACTTAAGTAAGAAAGTTATAAACATTCAATTTGACCCCGTATATTAAAAAAATTTAGTGGGGTCAATTTGTATATAACCTTTAAAATTCTAAATTTTTTTCATATATTATAAAAAAATAAAAAATCAGTGGGGTCAATTGACTCCACTATCTCCTATGTGGCTTCATCCCTGCCTGTGTATTGATTACAAGAAAGTAATTTTCTTTATTTTTTATATCCTTTACTTTTCTTAAAATTTATTTTCCCATACATGATTCTCAACATCCGAAGAGAGCCTTTGGTTTCAAACTTTTGATCCTAGCACTTTACATGTACTAAATGTATTAAACTACACATATATATACTGAATCTACCATCTCAAAATCAAGCTAAATATTTTTTTTTCATGTACTGTTCATACAAACATCAGTCTTATATATGGTTGGGAGACTAAGAAATGTGGTTGGGAGACTAAGAAATAATTACGTTATCTGAAATTATAAATAGGTCCCAAATTTAAATATCTATATCATGCATGTGAGGTATATATACCAACAGCTAGGAGCAGCCCTATGTAGTTGTTATGGGCCAATTGTTGAGTTGTTCTGGCCGACGTACGTACCTTATTTCCATCACATAAAATTATTTGGCGTTAAATTCGTGTACATTAATTGTAGGAACCCACGTTCGACAATTTTAAGCTTATAGCTACATGTATTATCAAAGACAACATCATGATATTAAATTATTAGTTACACAATCAATTTATTCATTCAGAGGTACACACCCATTTTAATTGACTTCAAGTACAATTATATTTTAGTAAAATCTACATATAGGTTATGGGTTCAATTAATATACTATTTTACTAACAAACAAAAAAATAAGAAAATATTTAAGGCACATTACACATCCAACTTTCACTGTCAAAAAATTTGATTTTAGTCTAACACAAATTGGAAGCTCGAGTAAATCAGCAACAACAAAAAAATTGCAAGCTCTAGTAATTTGGCTAAATTACATGCCTAGATAGGTAGGGTTGTGTTAACATCAGTCACATTTGTCCATGACTTTTTATTCTGATAATTTTGGCCGAGAACTTATAACTATTAGCTATTAGCTTGCAAGTTTGATTCTTGTTATATTCTTCTTTTTTTTTGAAAGAATTTTTTTCTTTTATATTAACCCCCCCCCCCCCCCCCCATATCGTGAAGTTTGTATTTTCACTCAATTAGTATGAAATTTACTTAATATTAAATATTGAAAAATTATTGAAATTATTATATACTAAGTGGAAAAATTCGAGTTACTCGATTAATGGGGCCAAGGGTCAAGTCAAACTGAGTGGAGGAAATGGAATGGGGGCATTGCAAGTCCCTATGGGTGGTGGTCATGCATGAATGACTGCTGACTAGGTCATTGATCAATCATCAAATTTGAGACGGTAGATTCAGTATACGTCGCATGCATTTCCACCATCGAAAATATATTTAAGAGTCGTAAAATTAATTTGACAGAAAATATAATATATATATATATATATATAATCTCAAATGATGGAACATAAAATTAAATATGATCTCGAGTGATGTCCCATCTCAATTGTTATTTAATTCGAGTCACTGGTGCAGACTATACTTGCACAATGGAAGAATTATCGTGAAACTTGGCATAGTCGAGGGGTGGTTACTTTAGTATAATAATATAGTAAATACATGAATGAATGATGTTAACAATCACAGGTAGATTCGCACAAGGGGAAGAACCTCTTTTGATTTTTGTGATTTTTTTATTAGTATAGAGATATTTAGATAAAGTGCCCCTCTCAAAAATAAAAAAAGATTTGGTAACTTTATAAAATGATTTGGTAACTTTATAAAATGATTCTGTTTTAAAATATGATATTATTAATGACTTTTAAAATTAATTTAAGATATTTTAAAATTAAAATTAATAGATATTGACTTAAATTTAATTAATACAGTAATAAATAATATAAATAATTTTTAAAATATTACTTATAAAATTTATTATATGATAATTTTTAATGAGTCGCATTAATTTTGAGGTTGAAAATATTTAAAATTAACTTTAAAAGGTCAAAATTAATCTTACAAATTAGAATAAAGTATTTTTTTTGAAATCTATAGTTGATGAATTTTATTTCTCTGTTTCACAATAAAATAGACTCTTTTGTTATATATATATATACCTTTGCTACAAACCTCTATCAATATTGTATACAATACTCTCCACGTCCTAAAATATAAGATTATTATTGATTTTTAAAAAATTAATTTTAGATATTTTAAATTTCAAATAGATATGATATTACAATATGTAAATTTACACAAAAAGAAAAGAAAAAAATATTTTGTTTGAGGGGATAATTAATATGAGCTTTTAATAGGGTAAGTATACTTTAGTTTTTAGACAAAGTTGTAGAGTTTATTTTATAAATAACTCAAAAAAAAATATTATTTTTTAAGTCAACTCATAATTAACCAAAAAAACTCAGTTAACTCAGTCATTTTTTTTGTTATTGTTCTCCTTATTATATATAGTATAGACAATACAAAGTGATACAATATATTCAACATTATTATCATAATTTTATTACAAGTCATCACTATTAAACTAATAACTCAATATATTAAATGGTAAACATGAAACTAAAATATATCATTAATATTTGCATATATTTATAATGAGATTTTTTTTTATAATAAATAGTAATTTATTTTTTTTTACTTTTAATAATTATAAGAATATCCCTCTTGATAAAAATTTAGCGTCCATCCAATAAAAATGGAAGATACAATTCGACAAGTAAAAATATTACCTTTCTTAGTTCAGTTATTTAATATTGAGTGTTGTGTTGCATATTTACTAGTGCAAATGGGTTGCCTATAACAGGCTTTATCCTTACAGTCCATTAGACTTAGTGCGCACACAAGAAGACTCCTAATTCCGACAGGGTTGGGATCACTATCCTATCGCTTTGGATACTTGCTAATTATCATATCCAATAATAATTGGTATGAGAGTTATCATATCCAGCAATGATTAGTATAACAGTTACATTCTCCAACAAACTTTCAAATCCATAATTCCTATTAAGAATCATGGTCCTGTTGAGCATATCGAGTACTATAAATACAAGGTGAATAATAAAGGTACATAAAATTTCATACATCATATTCTAGCCTCCACTATTAACATATCTTGAAACCTGTACTTACTCTCACACTAGATATATTCCCCTGCAACCCAAGTCGTCAAGTACTTTCTGATGATTCTTTTTGTGTAAGTTCACATCCAAGCCGATGGTTAAAAGTGCAGACAAATTCGAGTGCTAACATTGGTGCTAGAATGAGGGACTTCTAGTATTTAGTAAAGATTCTTTTAGCCAAAAGGAATTAGTATAGCGACTGTATCACCCCCAAAGAGCTATAACAACTTCTAAGGATAGACACGATCGCAGTCACATCATATAACAGATAGACCTGGCAAACGGGCCGGGCTGGCCCAAACGGGCTAGGCTATTGCCGGGCTGGGCCGTCACTGGGCCGGGCCAAAACGGCCCAGCTTTTTATGGGCTAAAAAAATGAAGCCCGTGGCCCGCCCGGGCCGGGCCAGCCCGCGGGCTTTTCTCTATATGTACACAGTACATTACAACTAAACACCGAGCATCCGAGCCTGTACGCATAATATATACATATATATAATAACTCTCCAGAATAAATATTTCGAATAATACATGAACATATTATCATCAAATTATTCAAATATATCAATCCAAACCCAACAATCAATATATATAATGCTTCAGATCTGAACTTCAAATCTCATTAACTGATATATATATATATATATATATATATATATATACTAGTTTGGACTTCAGAAGGAAGGAAATATATATATATATATATATATATATATATATATATATATATATGAAACTCATATAATCATATAATATATATATATTGATATAAGGAATGAAGTATATATAGTTTGGACTTCGCGGAAGGAAGGAAATATATATATATATATATATATATATAGATCTAACTTTATATACCAGTTTGGATTTCAGAAGGAAGGAAACATATATATATATATTTATATATATATATAGATAGATCTAACTTATATATACCAGTTTGGATTTCAGGAAACATATATATATATATATATATATATATATATATATATATATATATATCTGAAACAGTGGACTTCGGAAGGAAGGAATCGGAAGGAAGGAAACATATATATATCTGAAACGGAAGGATCAAGGAAGAAAACATATATATATATATATATATATATATATATATATATATATATCGCCACTGGTTGAAATTTGAAGGAGAGTTAGAGAGAGAACGGAGAGAGAGAACGGGAAGAGAAAAAGGAGTAATGAACTAATCTGAATTCTGATTTAGTAAAGAAGAATGAGTAATGGACTAATGAGTGAAAAAAGAGTTGAGAAGAAAACAAAATCAAAACAAATAAGATTGAAGATTAAAATATGAACAACAAACTCTTGTAGCTCAGATGGTTTGTTGTCTAATTTAGGGACGCGGAGGTCTGTGGTTCGATTCCCCCTAGAAACATTGATTTTTAAAAATAAAAAAAAATATTTGCGGGCGGGCCGGGCCATTACGGGCCGGGCTAAAAACGGGCCAGGCCAAAATGACCCAGCTTTCTCTGGGCTTAAAAATTAAAGCCCGTAGCCCAACTTTTGACGGACGGGCCTGGCCAGCCCGCGGGCCTGGGCTTTTTTTGCCAGGTCTAATAACAGATGTCGACAAGAAGCTTCGCCTCCAAAAGATGCTTGACAGGAAGAAGGCTTTTGATCTCCAACAATAAAAGCTTAATAGACAGTATGCAAACTTAACTAAGGCTGAAAATAGCCTATTGAACAAGTGAGGCACAAACTCCCGCCAAGGTCATCATAGCTCACACTACGACCATCATTATGATCACTAGTATGACCATAAAATAACCAGTGCCTAATCAATAACTTCTAAAGATAAAAAATAAAAAAAAAGGTTAAGATCCTCCCTACAACTTAACAAGGATGATCAAAATCAGAAGCAACGTAAGGGCAGTCACACTACAGAATCGTCTCTCTAGAGGACTTTTGAGAAGCATCCTGGATCCAAATTGAAGAAACCCTACCCATCTCCCTTCAACAAGGAGTTTGATGAAGCCAAGATTGATAGAACTCTTAAGGCCCCAATTCAAGAGACGTATGATGGAACAAGTGACCCACGTGATCATACTTTTTCTTACGAGCATGTTATACATTTTTATGGTTATGATGCAGCTGCAATGTGTCACCTTTTCATCTCCACCCTGAAGAAAAATACAAAAAAATGGATAATCTCTCTCCCTCTATGCTCCATTGATTCATGAAAAGAGTTGTAGGAGTAATTATATACATGTTTCGTCGGTAACAAAAGGCGTGCGACGATGATGCCTTCGCTGCTTCAAGTGTAACAAAGACCCAATGAAACTCTTTGGCTGTATATGAAGAGTTTCAGAGAAGCGATATTCGAGATCCCCAATATAAACTCAGTCTAGGAAATATAATTTCTTACCATAGGCTTGAATATAGACAAATCCAATCTCTTAATTGAAGAAATTATCTCTAAAGCCCCTCAAAACTCTAGTTGAGGCCTATGAAAAGGTCGATAAATTCATAAAGTTAAAAGAGGTCCTCGCTAACATTCGGGGTTCTTCGAGATTCGATGATGATTATCATCATAGAAGAGACCCTAGAGGCGATGGAGCTGATAAAGGAGATGATGGCAAAAGGGACTCCAAGAGTGATCAGAGACATGAAAATGATAAATCTAGGGATAAAGGACATAAATAAGTACAGAGATTCTTCAGATAAAGATTACACTCCCTTGAACACCATCGGAGCTCAGATATTGAGCGAAATAATGAATGAGCCTTTCTTCGAGAGACCTTAAAAAAATCAGAGTCTTCGTCAGATAAAGGAATAATGGCAAGTATTGTTCTTATCACGAGGCATAGGGTCATAATACGGAAGACTGTTACCATCTAAAGTGCTTCCTCGAAAGCCAAGTACAAAAAGGAAACCTAGAATGTTACGTGACAGATAGAAATAGGAAACCAGCCTTTGATTATATCGCACCACCTCTTCCCTCTTCAGCACCGAGACCAGTAGTTGATTGAGATAACTCCATTGAAAGTGGTGCTGAACCACTAGCTATGTAAGACCCCAAAATTATAAAATACAAATTTAATTTTTCTTTATATATATATATATATATATATATATATATATATATATATATATATATATATATATTTCTGAAACAGTAAGTGGTTAAATTGACAATGTTAAAAATTAAGGATGTTATGTGCAAATTTTATTATGTTGGAAATATTCGTTTTGTCGAGAAATATTCGTTTTGACGGGGAATATTCATTTTGTTGGGAAATATTCGAGTCGTATGACGGCGCCAAAATAGTTAATCATTAGTGTACCTCACAACAAAATATTGTCGGATATAGAAAATGACAGAAGTAACTTTTTTTATATAAAAACAGTGTTCTCACTTTTAACTGTTAAAATACCAGCGAAAAAAAAAATAGTAGCATACGGTATTTTATGGTATTTTATTGTAGCACATAATATTGTACAGTAGTACATGATATTGTATAGTGTCTCATATTATTGATCTGATAACGTGGTTATTACACAGTATTCACCAATAATTAATGATACACAGTATTTTGCATTATTGATTCTATAATTGTCATTACACTATATTTTATATCATCGAGACAATAATTGTTATTGCACTATATTAAATCAAATAATTGTCACAGTAGCAAATACATAGTAAATTATATTATTAAATTAAAAATTGTCAATAACGTGTTTCTTACATTATTGTTAAATTATTATTATCACTGTTGTAACATTATCTTAATTATTGTATTAGTAGTGGGTATTATTATTATTATTATTATTATTATATATGAATAGTATGTAGACCCTCTGTGGGGGCCACATGAATAATGAATGTGAATTGGTGAAGAATGGCAAGCTGCCACTTTTAAAAATTAGGCTGGCGTGTAGCACGCCAGCAACACACTTACACAGTGCACTCCTCTCTCCTATAAATAGCTTACTCAGCTGAATAGAAAAATCACACCTAAAACATAAAAATTTTCTATAAGTATTTTGTGAGTTTTCTCTGAGAATAGTAAGGTTATTTTGAGTGTTTGTAAATCAAAAGGAGTGCATGAATTTTTCAAGTAAGTATTTTATTAAAGAGTAGTAATTGCACAAATACCTATTTCACACGGTATTCACAAATCTTCCTTTATAATACTCTTCTTTGAGAAGATTTATTTTAAAAAGCTTTCTTAGGAAAATTTATTATTATTTTTGAAGTTATTATTTTACACTACAAAAACTTATATTATATAAATAATTTTGATAGTTCATAATATATGAGTTATCATACACCTTGAAATTTATATGTGGTAATTACTAATTATATTATAAATATATAGGTTGATCAATCTCATTTTTATCAATATCCAGTCACGTAATAAGGTTAGGAATACCATCTTTTTCATCTTTCATTATTCAAACTTACTACGGTAAGAGATATCATTCCTTTTATACTCTTAAACTTACTATGGTAGGTATTGTTCGGTAAAACTTCTGAA
The DNA here is from genome assembly GCA_947179155.2 of Hedera helix. Taxonomy (NCBI): domain Eukaryota; kingdom Viridiplantae; phylum Streptophyta; class Magnoliopsida; order Apiales; family Araliaceae; genus Hedera; species Hedera helix. Next base: position 12,515,226 of record OX359278.1, read on the forward strand.
ATGGTCATAATTTTCTTAGTAGTTTACGCTTCATTGAATATCTTTTCAATTGAACATTTTATTTACTTGGACCTTTCTATTGAACTTCAATCGTTCTTTTGAAATATGGATCTTGAATATCGTTCTTGAATTTGAGTCAACGTCATGTTGACAATTTGAACATCATTTGAATCTGAACAAAGTAAAATTGTAAACTTTTGATATTTATTGGTATTCCTATTTCTTCTGTTCATAAGTTATATCTCTGTTGTTATTCTAATCATCAAGAATTAAATTGTTGTTAATATCTATGGCCTGGGGCATAGGTTGGATAAGGGTGTTATTAAGTTAAAAGCGATATATTTGATGGTGTGTCTTTTAGGGCACGTGGTGAATGTTCTATTCGGTCTGTAGTGCAAAAATGAACTATTGTTTGGTATAATTATGACCAAAGGCTGAAAACTGATATGATCATGACCGTTGGTGTTATATTTGAATATCTTTGGTCGTAGTATAAAGATGAACTGTTGACTTGGATGATTATGACCAAGAACTGTGAGTTTGTATTATCATCGTCAGTGGTATTTCAGATAATATAAGTTGATGATATTTTTCTTAAAAAGAGAAGTGAGTGGACATCATGGTTCATATTATTTTCCTAATCGTTGTTTTTCTGCTGCAGTTATTGATCTGAACTTTGTTTAAGAATTTAATTGCAGTTGTTGAATTAAAATTTGCTATTTAAATTATTCTATCAAGAACTCAATTGTTGAAGACTAACGATAATTTATTCGTCATTATCTTAGTCATGATATTCTTTACTAGGCTATTTGAGCTCACCCTTTCTTTTTTATTCCATTATTTTTCAACAGGAGATAAGAACGTAGTTGGGTCTAGCCGGGGGATAGAGTGAATGTCCGAGGGTTAGCTATAGTAGTTTTCACATATTTTAAAATAGTGTGACAATAATAATGAAGACTTAGTTGTGTATTATTGTACGATATATTGTATTGTAATAGTTGTTGTGTATTTTGACAACTCAAGTTTGGGCGCTGTGTGGGACTGGATTTGGGGTCATCACACTAATTCTGAAACACCCATTTTAGAATCAATCCTTCTGAACCTTCAAACCTTACTGAATTTCACTCTCAAAAGCAAATATCCAATCGACATTGAATGCCTCTTTGATGAGTTATTAGTGAAGAATCTCTCTCCCACTTCTCTTGTTGGTCCAATCTTTTTAGCAATGGACTCTGAGTCTACCTATATCTCTCTATTGGCTTCAAAAGTGTACCTTTCTTTACTTCATTCCCCAAATGCCCTTGTATTCACTCTGAAATCTTATTGGTTCCATTCTTCATTCTTTCAAAAACCCACCTCCTCATTCAGCTGATAAATCGGCCTGGAAGAAAAAGAGCCATGGTGGTGGCAGTGCCGGAGTTTTTAGATTTAGGGCTTAAAATGCCCGAGAATATGATTATGAGAATGGAAATGCTCCAAGTGGGAAGCTTAATGTCAGGTAACAGAGTACATTTCCTAATAATCATTATTCATAAAGCAAAATAATTAATTAAAAATAAGAATATGTAAATTAGTAGAGTACCTCAGTTGTCGTCTAACTTGATGAAAACCTCATTTAAGAGTAGAGAAAAATGAGGATTCATTAACAGATATATCACGATGTGTGCAACCCAAGCAATTGAGACAATCAATCTGTTATAAAAAAAAATGCAAATAAAACAATAATTAGTGTTGTTAATGGGCATAATATTACATGTAAAACAAGATTAAAAAGAAAATACAGCAGAATGAGCCATCATACATCAAAACATTGAATACAAATACAGGGAAAAAGCATATAGTACGAGCAAATATAATGTCATATCATTGTATTTGGTTGACTATCTCCTCGAAATCATCATCCTCTCTTGGTTCCTCCGATGTGGCCACACATCGGCTTCCCTCCTCGGAGGTGCCACTGGCCGAGTCAATAGATTACCTTTAAAAAGTGATTCTTCTATTTAGATGATTAGGTTCTACTTCATTCAAAAGGCATGTAGGCATTTGTTGATAAGGTTAATCTGCCACCATTGTGGTTAGGATTTTTTGTTGATTTGGGGGAGAAAAAGGTTTTTTCATGTATTTGCACTATTTTGTTAAAAAAAATACTGATAAACTACTTTAAATATAGTCAATACATTAAAAAAAAATGTCAGTACACGTCAGTATTTCGACCAAAATTTTTGCTGGAATTATATTTAGGGTCATTTTTGCTAACTTAAATGTACTTAGAGGTTTCTTTTATTAGTTTTTATATTTGAGAGGGTCACTTGCATAAAAGGTGTGATACTTTGAGAGACAAAAGCGTATTTAGCCCTATAATTTAGAACGGAGAAGTAGTATGTAAATGAGTTTCCTTTGTAATAGCATTTATTTTAGTTTGATGGGCTAAAAGCTGTGAAGGAGGCTACACTGCTTGCCGTCCCACGTTAATGAACTTGGTTCCCCTCTATTATATATTTCCTTTCATTTCATTTAATACATCATATTTTTATAATTTTAGATAATATAATTGAAAAACAATGTCAATTAATTAATTTATAATATTTAGTAGCTTAATTATTTTTATAAAAAGAATAATTTGACACTTTTTCACAATTTGATGCAAATATAGATTTTTCATTAAAATTTCAATTGTTGAGTTTTTTTTTAATACTTTTGTTGATAATTTTGTTTAATGATTATAATTTTTTATAGGATTGATTTTAATATCATTACTTATCTATGAACATATTTTTATCATTATTAATAAAAATATTAATTAATATATTAAATGACATTAAAGAAAAATTGTAATCAAGGGGAGCCACCCCACATTAATCATCACTAAAACATGTATTACAAGAGATCTCACCACTAAAACATGTATTACAAGAGATCTCACCACTAAAACAATTTTGATGGAATATTTTCAGCGCACTTATAAAGTATTAAATGTGCATGCAACACAATGATTAGGGTTTGATCATGCACCAGGTTAAATTATTTAATTTCTCCATGTTACAGCTCGAATTTGGTCGCACGTTCAACCACCGGCTTAGACGTAAACCTGCATAGAAAGAATTATCATAAAATACTTGACGGTTTAGGCTGCTGGGAGATTGTAATATCCCGAATAATTATGAGGCTAATAAAAGTGAATAATGTAATCATGGTGTACAATAATCCTTGTATAAGAAATTGAAGGATAACCATTGAAGTAAAGATAATGTTAAGATGTAAAACCTAGATTGGGAGAAATGAAATGTGTAGAGAAATAATTAAATTTTTAACCTAAATTATGTATTAGAAAGAACATGTATGATTCAATATGTGTAATAATGTAAAGAGAGGCTTTTGTTGCAAAGAGGTTCGAATGAGGTTGGTAGATCAATCATTAATTCAAGATATATTAATGGTTTGATAGATGATGAAATTATAATAATAAAATCTATTATGATTGAATGAGAATGAAAGAAGATTAAATGCATATGATAAGACTGCATATATATGAATGTGGAGGAAAAAAAAGAAATGGGTAAAAAAACTAATTAATTTGATGAGTTGAATTAATTAATGAATGAAAAAGTAAGTAGAATGATTTCTTTTAACCCTAAGGGTTGGTTTTAAACCAAACATCGATTTAAGTTTGGAAATGTATTTCCAAAGTGTAAGATTTTGTGAGAAGAGGAATAAGTGTAGATGGCATGAGCCTCGATGGTTTGATTGAGGAAAACTATGTTAGTACGAGTTTGTTAATGTCTTTGAATAAAACATATTTTGTAAAAACGAACCAAAGTACTTTCTATGAGGTTGTAGTAATGTTTTTAGAGCTTAAAAGTGTTGAAGGATGCTGTCGTATGAATTTAAGAGGCTAAAAGGTGAAATTTTTTAGAGAAAACAAACTAAAATTTTTTGGTGTAGTAGTGTCGGGTGCGCCATCTCAGTACAAAACTGGGCGTGCCGGACCAATTTTCTAGGTTCTGTCAAGAGTGCGCGGGGAACGCCAATTTGCTTTATATTTGGGTTCGGGGCACGCCACCCCTATAAGGATGAAATTTTTATTTATTCAAAATATTTTCTTGAAGGAAACAATGTATTAACTAATGGATTGAATTAGTTAAGCTATGGCACAAAATTAATTTAATTGGTTATATGAAAATATGATGTAAAGTTAGGTTATTTATGAACTAACTTAACAGATGACCTTGAAAGGCTGGGTTAGGGACCATAATTAATTAAGTGGGTAACTTAATCAATATGTTATGGCATCATAATTATTTGATAATGAAGTAAGTTATCAATTAATAAGATTGCTATGAGATTAATAGAACAATTAATGTGCTTGGATCAAACCCAAACTTAAAGTTTAGAGCATAGAAGCCCAATGAGTGAGCCTAATGTTAAATTTATTTATAAACCAATGAAGTTTTGTATGATTACAATTTGTCATATGTGTCAAGTGTGGGTGATTATTTAATTAAACCAAAAAAAGATAAATGATGAACTCTAATGCCTAGCCCATCTATTAAAACAAGTTCAATAATATGTTTAAAGATGTGTTTGGTATGGAAGAAGTCCAATGAATTATTGTGGTTATAAGAGGCCCAATAAAATTCATGAAATTAAGTCTCACGACAAATATAAATAAAATTAATTAAATGATTAGTGAATTAGCCCAAATGCTATGGACAATATTAGACATGTGTGAAAAGTAAACAAAACCCAATGATATGGTTAAAATTGTGTTTTGTATAAAAGGATTAATCAGCTAAGTTTAGAATAAAAAAAGCCAATGAGAATTTATTTTAGTAGCCCATAATAGTGGAACATATGTTCGAAAGATGATATATATATATATATATATATATATATATAATATGATATGTGTCAATAAAATAGTCAAGGTTAATATTTGATCATGCTTGAGTTAATTATAGAGAATTATGAATGTAAGTGGATATATGTATAATTAGATTTATTGGAAGGATAATGTGTATATATACGTGTATTGGTGTATTTATGCATGTATGCAATTCAAAAGGAAAATAAAATAAATGGATTGTGGGGCCAAATTGTAAGAATTTGTGTGAGATGACTGCTTTGCCCTTAAGGAGAGAGTTAATGACCAATGTGTCCTAAAGATGGTTAAATGACTTTTTGTCCTTAAAGAAAATTAATAATTACTAACATATCCTTGAGAAAATTGCTAGAAAGTTTCTTAATAATGACGAAATGACCACTTTGCCTTAGAGAAACTTACTAATGACCAATGTGTCCCAAGAGAAAAATTTTAGGACGTTTCCTAGTAATGTCCAAAATGACCATTAAGCCCATAGTAAAAAATTAAATTACTAGGAAAACATTTCTAGGAAATTTACTAAGTTAAGTTTCCTAACTTGTCCTTGAAAACATTTCTAGGAAATTTACTAATCATGATGAAATGATTAAATTACTTTTAATAAAAGTTATTAATGACATATGTATCCTAGAAGGAAATTTCTAGGAAGTTTTCTAGAAAATGGTCAAATGACTAAGATTCCCTTGGTAAAAATTATTAATGACAAAGAAGTTCTTAGGAAAATTTCTAGGAAATTTTCTAAGTAAAGGTGGAAATGACCATTTTTTCCATGGCGAAAATTACATATGACCAATATATCCTTGTCAAAAAAATTTAGGAAATTTTCTTGAGAGATCTAAATGACTATTTTTTCATTCCCTAGTAATGGCTAAAGACCATTTTTCTCTTGACCTTGATTTTCTATAAATAGGGGTTGCCAAGCCATTTTGGAGGAGTTTTGCTTTCTCTTTTTTTTTTTTTTTTTGTAGAGAAAGGCTTGGAAGAGGGAGTAAAATATAGAATGAGAGAGAGAGCTTGAAAGAAAATAATGGAAAAATAGTGGAAGCCATGTTTGGGTAAAGCTAGCATGAAGAAGATGAAGCTTTAACACCTCCTAGCTAGCCATCAGAAGAAAGAAATCAAAAAGGTATAATGCTCTAAACTTAAAACTAGTTCATTATATAAATATATTTGTTATGGGAGGTTGAGTTAAATGTCGTGGATCATGATGGATACGGAGATATAAGGATAGAAGTTGTTGGTGATATATATATCACACGTTACGTATGATAAACACAGAAGATCAAAGGCTAATTAACTAGAGGCTATGTTTCAAAAAGATGACAATGAATGCTTACAATGTGTTTGACAAAAGTCCTTCAAGAAATTATTTGCTAAGTTTTACATATTTTTCATGATTGGTAGGTCATTTATATATGAGATACGATGATAACCCAAGTGGAATGAACAAAAAATAAGTTAAAATGAAGTTTTATCGAATTTTTTATTAAATTAAGTTGTGTTAGAAGCCCTAAATGGGTAGAGATTTAAGGCCATTGTTTTGGGTTGAAAATGTTTTTGAAAATGATTAAAATTTTTGGCTTTGTTAAAATTATAAATCCAACAAGTCATGGTATGCAATTAAGCTTAATATGAGTGTTAATGATCAAGTTATAAACAATTAAAGCAAGAACGATGAAACCTAGTTTTCATTATATTTTTGTGAGCAATTTTGAGTCTAATTTCGATTAGAATTTAGATTTTTAATCGAAAGTTGAATTGTAAAAGGGGGAAGTTACTGACGTGTGGGCACTTAAATCACCCAAAAATATTAAGAAACGAAGAAGTTATGGTTATTTTAGTGAGCAAGGGTCGAGCAGTCTAAACTGGAGATTTAAGTTCTGCCCTTTTAGCGTGGGGCGCGCCCAAATAAGCCTAAGAGTGCATGGGGCGCACCCGTCTAACAGATTTTGTGTTTTTCTGGTCTGGTCGAGTCGGTTTAAGTTGAGTCGGTCCAAATCGGGTTGGTTTTCTTTGGAAAAAAATTGTAAGTTTATTCATGAAATGAATACTTAAGTGTATTGAACCAATGTGAAGGGTCCACTAATGACTAATTGATAGACCAAATTATAAAATGTAGGTCAAATAAGGAACACAAGACATTAACATATGCACGATAAACAAGCCAGACAAGTTTTTCAGAACTTGTTGCTATGTGTTAAATTTTGTTATATGCAAACTAGCTAATTAACTATATGCAAGATTTTCGTAGTATGTGAAATCCTTATGAACATGTTTTAAATACGCACTCTATGCGACTATGTGACTATGCGACTATGTGATGGTAACTGTTGATATTCAGTTGATGATCTAAGTTAAATGCTTTATGTTGACTTTATAACTTGAGAAGCATTATGCATCTATAAAATAATGAATGAGAAACATGAAGCATGGATAAACCATGAAGTATGAGATATTTAAAGCATGTATAAATTGCAAAATATGCATGATATGATGCATGTATATATCTGAAGCATGTTATTTGTTAACTGTTAAATTTATTGAGTAATATAGTTGCTCACTCATGCTTTAAATGAACATTTACAATTAAATTGAGAACTCCGAAGACTCCGATAAAGTCAAAGGAAAGAGGAATGAGTAATGAACGGAAGTGATCACGCATTAAGTTGTTGATAATAAAACTCTATTAACTAGAATTGATCGAATATGCAATTGTAATCCTTTTTATGGTAATTATACTTCGTAATGTTAAAGGGTAGAAAACTTGTTAGTATAACCTTTAGCTATGCGAGACAAGTATTAATATCATAAGTCACAGATGATTAGTTGAAGAAGAATGTATAGAAAGAAAGCTTTAAGGTTGGATTATGAGTTATGTAATACTCATAATTTTGTAATAGATCAAATCATAATTCATATGATTTTGAAAATATAGTAGAATTTCTAAAGGTTACGATTTGGGAATAGAGGAATGTTATAAAAATTTGGTATCAAAGCGAGGTTTATTCATTATATTATATTTGAGTGTTGTAAATATGAAGATAAAAGTTATATCTTAATGCACTAAGTCTACTATAATAAGTACACATATTTGAGGGTGTTATAAAGATACCTCTGATATAAGAGTAAGTACAGATTTCAAGATATATTAACATTGGAGGCGAGAAGTATTTATTAGATTAGAATATGATGTATTAAATTATGTGTACCTTCATTGTTCACTTTGTATTTACAATACTCGTAATTATATCAATAGGACCATGATTCCTAATGAAAATCATGGATTAGAAACTCTGTTGGAGAAGATAATTGTCATACTAATCACTGTTAAATATAATAATTCTCATACAAATTAGTATTGAATATGATAATTAATTAGTATCTGAAGTGATAAGACAACGATCACATGCCTATCCGACTTAAGAGTCCTTTTGTACATGCACTAGGCTTAATGGGCTGTAAGGATAAGGCATGTTATGGACAACCATTTTGCGCTAGTAAATACACAGCCTAATATTGCCTCAACTACTTCAGCATATGAAATAGGTTGGAGGAGTAAATATGAGGCTTTGGAAGTCCAAAGACTGTAACGACCCGAAGAGGGCATGCTTTCAAGAGCCCAAAGGCTGCTGACCGAAGAGAAATCTCATTTAGGAGCTTGGAGACATCAGACCGAAAAAAAAGTTCATTCGGGAGCCCGGAGGCATCAAACTGAAGGAAAAGTTCTTTTGGGAGCCTGAAGGCATCAAACAGAAGGAAAAGCTCATTCGGGAGCTTGGAGGCATCAGACCAAAGGGAAAACTCATTTAGGAGTCCAAGGACTACTATGACTAAAGAAATACTACTGTCGAGAGACCAAAGAAAAACACAACTTTCAGGATTCCTTACTTCAAACTGAAAACAACACTTAGAAGAAAATTAGTTTACTTTTTCCTTGTAAATACTGAACACTTGTGTAAATTTACAATCATTAATTACATTTATTTTATTTTCATGAAAGTTGAGTTTCATATGTTCTTCCTTTTACTTTATTTGGTAATGTACTAATACTTAAACTTAGGCTTCCCTTCCTAACAACCTTAGCTGAATAAAACTGAATGTAAGGCTAGAGAGAATTAAGTGGTGCATTGGATCAAACAGAAATAAGATAACATGAACAAAACTTTCATTTATTAAAAATTGAAGAAGTAAAATTATCGGTTAAAATAACCTTAAAAATTATCAAGTATAGAACTGACTACTGATAATATCATCGAGGTTAAACAACATTCGTATATGAGAGACAGGATTCCTGTCTGTGGTCTAAAGCTCTTCAGTAATCATATGGAGATCTTCTCATTCAGGCATAGGCATAGTAGTCTCCAAGAGTTTAAGGACTGCTTAGACCGAAGACGAATTGGCTAGGCTGAGGTTCTGCAAAGATATCCTAGTCCCGCATAAGGGCGATCAGGCAGTTTTGGACACCTACCTGTTATCTGAGCCTAGGCTTCTTGGGTAGAATATCCTCGATCTTTTCATTGGCGTAGCTTATGACGACCCCAAATTTGGGCCCACACAGCCCAAATTTGAGTTGTCAAAATACACAACAACTATTATAATACAGTATATCATACAATAATACACAAATAAGTCTTCACTATTATTGTCACACTATTTTACAACATGTTAAGACTTCTATAATTATCACTCGGACCTTTACTTCATCCCCCGGCTAGACCAGCTACGTTCTTATCTCCTGTTGAAAAACAATTGAATAAAAAAGAAAGGATGAGCTCAAATAGCCCAATAAAGAATATCATGACTAAGATAATGACAATAAATTATCGTTAGCCTTCAATATTTGAGTTCTTGATAGAATAATTTAAACAACAAATTTTAATTCAACAACTGCAGTTAAATTCTTAAACAAAGTTCAGATCAACAACTGTAACAGAAAAATAACCATTAGAAAAATCATATAGACCATGATGTCCACTCGTTTCTTTTTTTAAGAAAAACATCATCAACTTTTATTATCTAAAATACCACTGGCCATGATAATACAAACTCACAATTCCTAGTCATAATCATGCAAGTCAACAGTTCATTTTTGCACTATGGCCAAATATATTCAAATATAACACCAACAGTCATGATCATACCATTCTTCAGTCTTTGATCATAATCATACAAAAAAATAGTTCATCCTTGCACTACAGGCCGAAAAGAAAATTTACCACATGTCCTGAAAGACACATCATCAAATATATCGCCTTTAACCTAACAATACCCTTATCCAACATATGCCCCAGGCCACAGATATTAACAACATTTTTTTATTCTTGATGATTAGAATAACAACAGAGATATAACTGATGAACAGAAGAAACAAGAATAACAATAAATATCAAAAGTTTATAATTTTACTTTGTGCAAATTCAAATGATGTCCAAATAGTCAACATGATGTGGACTCAAATTCAAGAACGATATTCAAGATTCATATTTCAAAAGAACAATTGAAGTTCAATAGAAATGTCCAAGTAATAAGAAGGATCAATTGAAAAGATATTCAATGAAGCGTAAACTATTAAAAAAATTATGATCATTTTAGAAGTTTTACCAAACAATACTTACGATAGTAAGTTTAAGAGTATAAAAGAAATGATATCCTTTACCGTAGTAAATTTGAATAATGGAATATGAAAAAGATGGTATCCCTTACCTTATCACGTGACTGGATATTGATAAAAATGAGGTTGATCAACCTATATATTTATAATATAATTAGTAATTATCACATATAAATTTCAAGGTGTATGATAACTCATATATTATGAACTATCAAAATTATTTATATAATATAAATTTTTGTAGTGTAAAATAATAACTTCAAAAATAATAATAAATCTTCCTAAGAAAGCTTTTTAAAATAAATCTTCTCAAAGAAGAGTCTTATAATGGAAGATTTGTTTATACCATGTGAAATAGGTATTTGTGCAATTACTACTCTTTAATAAATTACTTACTTGAAATTTTTTTGCACTACTTTTGGTTTACAAACATTCAAAATAACCTTATTATTCTTAGAGAAAACTCACAAAATACTTGCAGAAAAACTTTATGTTTTAGACGTGATTTTTCTATTCAGTTGAGCAAGTTATTTATAGAAGAGGGGAGTGCAATGTGTAGGTGTGCTACTGGCGTGCTGCATGCCAGCCTAATTTTCAAAAGTGGCAGCGCACGCTGCCTACCATTCTTCACCAATTCACATTCATTATTCATGTGCCCCCCACAGAGGGTCTACATACTATTCACATATAATAATAATAATAATAATAATAATAATAATAATAATAATAATAATAATAATAATAATACCCACTAATAATATAATAATTAAGGTAATGTTACAACAGTGATAATAATAATTTAACAATAATGTAAGAAACATGTTACTGACAATTATTTATTTAATAATATAATTTACTGTGTATTTGCTACTGTGATAATTATTTGATTTAATACAGTGCAATAGCAATGATTGGCTCGATGATATAAAATACAATGTAATGACAATTATTAAATCAATAATGCAAAATATTGTGTATCATTAATTATTGGTGAATAAATTGCAATAACCACGTTATCAGAACAATAAGATGAGACACTGTACAATACCGTGTGCTACTGTAGAATACTGTGTGCTACAATAAAATACCATAAAATATTGTGTGCCACTATTTTTTTATCGCCGGTATTTTAACAGTTAAAAGTGATAACATTATTTTTATAAATAAAGTTACTTCTGTCGTTTTCTATATCCGACAATATTTCGTTGTGAAAACGAATATTTCCCAAAAAAATGAATATTCCCAACATAATAAAATTTGCACATAACATCCTTAACTTTTAACTTTGTCAATTTAATCACTTACTATTTCAGAAAAATATATATATGAAGAAAAAATAAATTTGTATTTCATAATTTCGGGGTCTTACAACCTCCCCTCCTTATGAAATTTCGTCATCGAAATTTACGTACCTAGCATTTCGAAGAGGTAAGGATACTTAGATTTCGTCTCAAATTCTAGCTCCCAGGTCATTTCATCTATATCTTGGTTTCTCCATAAAACCTTGACTTGAGGTATAATCTTTGAGCGTAGGATCTGCTCTCTCTTATCTAAGATCTTGATAGGTACTTCCTCACACGTTAAATCCTTTGCTATAACGTCCGATTCTAACTCAATGATATTGTTTGAGTCATTCACATATTTACGTAACATAGATGTGAAAAAGCTTTGGATGCGGAACATACTTGGTGGTAAAGGTAGTCTATATGCTATAGTTCCTACTTGATCAAGGATTTCAAATGGGCCAATAAATTGAGGGTTGAGCTTTCTTATCTTTCCAAATCTCATAACTCCTTTCCATGGGGAAACATGTAAAATACATGGTCTCCGACGTTAAAACTTTCGTCTCTTCAATGAAGATCAACATAACTATTTTGTCATTCTTGTGCGGTCTATATTCGTTGTCGGATCATTTGGATCTTTTATGTTGTCAAGCGTACCAACTCAGGTCCTAACAGTTTTGCTTCTTCTACCTCATTCCAATATACTGGAGAGCAACACTTCCATCCGTATAAAGCCTCGAATGGAGTCATGCCTATACTTACTTGGTAACTGTTGTTGTAGGAAAATTCAACCAATAGCAAATACTTATCCCAACTTCCTTTGAAGTCTAGTACGCAAAGTCTCAAAAGATCTTCGAGGGTCTAGATCGTCCTTTCCGATTGTTTGTCTGTTTGAGGATGGTATGCAGAACTAAAATGTAGTTTAGTGCTCAGAGCTTTTTTATAGACTAATCCAAAAGAGTGAAGTGAATCTAGGATCTCAATCAGAAACTATGGAAACTGACATGCCATGCAATCTCACAATCTCATTTATGTACATATCGTCAAGACACTCAAGTGAAAAGTTTTATCGTATAGGCAGGAAATAAGCGGGTTTGGTCAATCTATCTAGGATAACCCAAATTGCATCTAAACCTTGAGAAACTTTGGGAAGACCTGTCACGAAGTTCATATTGATGTGTTCCCACTTCCATTCGGGAATTTCAAGTGGTTGCAATGGACTCTGAGGCACTTGATGCTCTGCCTTGACACGTTAACAGGTTAGGCACCTTGAGATAAACTCTGCAATCTCCCTTTTCATATTGTTCTACCAGAATATATATCGAAGGTCACAATACATTTTGGTACCTCCTGAGTGGATTAAAAACGGCGTGTTGTGTGCTTCCATTATGATTTTATGCTTCAACTCAGGGTCATTGGGAACACAAAGTCGAGAGTTGACTCGAAGTATTCCTTCCTCGTCGATTCTTGTTTAAGGAATAGCACCTTCTTATACTTTCTTCATCATATTCACCAGTTCTGGATCAATAGCTTGAACAGCTTTAATTTTATTGATTAAAGCCGGTTCTACTCGCACGTGTGCAATCTTTAAGTGGGTTCCTGACATCTTTAGCTCTATCTCCATCTTTTATAAGTCGTATAAAATACTTCTTTGTGTTGTCAGCATTGCACTTGTACTTGCATAAGATATTCTGTTTAAAGCGTCAGCTACAACGTTCACTTTTTCCTAGTGATACTGGATGGTGTGATCATAATCCTTCAATAGCTCAAGCCAACGTCGTTATCGCATGTTAAGTTCCTTCTGAGTGAAAAAATACTTAAGGCTTTTATGATCTGTATAGATATCCACTTTTTCTTCGTACAAGTAATGTCTCCAGATCTTTAATGCAAAAACGACGTTGCCAACTCTAAATCATGAGTAGGGTAATTTTTCTCATAATTTTTGAGTTGTCGAGAGGCATAGGCTATAACATTTCCATGTTACATAAGGACACAACCTAGACCTTTGCTTGAAGCATCGCTGTATATGACAAGTTCTCCCGATCTTGATGGTATGGTCAGAACAGGAGCTAAAACAAGTCTCCTCTTGAGTTCTTGAAAACTTTTCTCGCATTCCTCATTCCATACGAATTTTGTACTTTTCTGAGTCAGCTGAGTTAATGGAGTGGCGATTCGAGAAAATCCTTCTACGAATCTCTGATAATAACTAGTTAGGCCCAGAAAACTTTAGACTTCAGTTATAGACCGAGGTTGCTCCCAATTTAATATTACTTCAATCTTTGCAGGATCAACTGATATTCCCTGACTAGAAATCACATGCCCAATGAACATAACTTCCTCAAGCCAGAACTCATATTTCTTCAACTTGGCATATAACTTGTTCTCACGTAGCTTTTGGAGTATTAATCTCAGGTGTTGTTCATGATCCTCACGACTCTTGGAGTATATGAGAATGTCATCAATAAAGACAACCACAAAATGATTCAAATATTCTTTGAATATTCAGTTCATCATGTCCATGAAAGCTGCAGGAGTATTTGTTAGTCCAAAAGGTATGACTAAGAACTCATAATGCCTATAACAAGTTCTAAAAGAAGTCTTTAGAATGTCCTCAGCTTTAACTTTTAACTGATAAACATGTCATCAATCCGAGGTAACGGGTACCTATTTTTTATGGTGACATGGTTTAATTCTCGGTAGTTAATGCACAACCACATACTCCCGTCTTTCCTCTTTACAAATAGAATAGGAGCACCCCAAGGTGGTGCACTTGAACGAATAAAACCGGCATTCAACAATTCCTGTAGTTGGATTTTTAATTCTTGAAGTTCAATAAGAGTCATTCGGTAAGGAGCTTTGAAAATTGGCTTAGTACCAAATTCAAGGTCAATACATAATTCAATTTCACTTTTTGGGGGTAAGAGAGAAAGTTCATCAGGAAAAACGTCAGAAAACTCATTAACAATAGGAATATCATTCAAATTTGACGTGTTTTTGTTCAAATTAGTGACAGACTAAAAAGGCTTGACATCCGTTTTTCAATAAGCGAATGACTTTATGGCTAGAAATAACAGTTATAGATTTCAATGGTTTAGTTGCTTGAATTTGCATGACAGGTTGATTAGAAATATGAAAACAAATAATCTTTTAAAAATAATCAATTTTAGCATGATGGGTAGTCAACCAATCAATTCTTAAAATCACATCAAATTCATGTATTTCCAAATAATAAGGTCAACAGGTAATATGAGGTTGTTGATTTGCACTAGGCAAGATTTATATATAGTAGATGTGATGGCTATTTCTCCCAATGGGGTTTCAACTGATAAATCAAAGTTTAAGTTTTTAGAAGCCAAATTTAAACATTGAGCACATGTAGGTGAGATAAAAAAGTGGGTGGAGCCAGTATCTAATAGGGCATAGACTTCACAAGAATTTATGAATAGCTTACCAGTTATCACCTCGTTCAAGTTCTGTGTTCTTTAAGATGTCACAACAAAGGCTCTTCCTTGAACTACAGATTTTTCCTTGTCCGTGCTGGCTTTTGGAGTCATCATTGTGGATGCACTTGATTTCGTAACAGGGAAAAATCGCGCAATATGTCATTTCTTCCCATAATTATAGCATAACTTAGACTGCTGAGTACAGTTCGGGCTGATGTGACCCTCCTGACCACACCTGTAGCATTTCACTAGTGGTCGATCTTCTCCCCTTAAAACTGGTGCCAGTGTTGGTACTAGTGTCGGTGCCTTTCCATAATCATTATGGGATCTCTTCCTCTTGAAATTATTCCCACTGGATTCTCCTATTCTGTTATTCGATGCAGGATCACCACCGAAGTGCTGGTTACCTCCTCTATGGTTCTCATTCCTGTGATTGTTGTCATTTCCCTCTCTATGCTGGTCATTGACTCTTGGCTACACTATTTCATTTTCATGTTCTACCCTTTAAGCCCTATCCACCACATCTGAATATAAACAAAATTTGTAAGAGCTAAGTTGTTGACGAATTTTGGTTCTCAAACCTCGCACGAACATACGATTCATCCGTGCTTCATCATCCACTAGATGGGTCACAAAACGAGATAACTCGGTAAACTTAGCTTCATATTGTGAGACTGTCATATTTTCCTGCTCTAGCTTTATGAACTCCACCTCCTTCATATGGCGGATGCTTTATGAAAAATACTTTTCGTTGAACAGCTCTTGAAATTACAGCCAAGACATTTCGATAGCCGAATGATGGATACGTTTTACTGCCTCCCACCAAAAGTCTGCCTCACCTCATAACATAAAAGTGGCGAATGACACCTTCTGATTATCTGCACATCGCAGGACATCAAGTATTTTTGTCGTTTGATTCAACCACGCCTCCGCTTTGAATGGCCTCAACTCTTTAAATTGCTTAACGGTGACAATCCTTGAATTATTAGCGTTTCCACTAGTAGGACCTTCCCTCGCCTAATTTTGGATAAATTGCATGAAGTTTCTAAAGAAACCATCCTGATTTGCATGATCACCAGCATTATTTTCTAAAGCTGCAGAAGGATTATTTGTAGCTTCCTAGCTCTTAGCTACATTCGCCTCGGGCAGTGGATAGTTCATTCCCTGATTTTTAGAAGCCATTCTAAACTGCGGTTATAAGATAAAGGTTAGTTAAACAAACTAACTTATCACTTCTCATCCACATATTCAAGCCAACTCATTAGATAACAAAAATTAATTTATGTAGGATACACTACTGACGTAATCTATTCGTTTCTCTCCTCCTACTTCAACCCCATATCTCCATTCAAGATCATATCCCAAAGCTCTGATACCAAATGTGACAACCCTAAATCTGGGCCCACATAGCCCAAACTTGAGTTGTCAAAATACACAATAACTTTTACAATATAATTCCCTCGGACCTTCACTCCATCCCCTAACTAGACCCAGTTACGCTCTTACCTCCTGTTGAAAAATAATGGAACAAAAAAGTAAGGGTGAGCTCAAATAGTCTAGTGAAGAATATCATGACTAAGATAATGACGAATAAATTATCTTTAGTCTTCAACAGTTGAATTATTGACAGAATAATTTAAACAACAAATTTTAATTCAACAACTGCAGTTAAATTCTTAAACAAAGTTAAGATCAACAACTACAGCAGAAAAAAAACCATTAGGAAAATCATATGGACCATGATGTCCAATCGCTTCTCTTTTTAAGAAAAACATCATCAATTTTTATTATTTGAAATACCACTGTCCATGATAATACAAACTTATAGTTCCTAGTCATAATCATGCAAGTCAATAATTCATCTTTGCACTACAAACAAAGATATTCAAATATAACACCAACGATCATGATCATACTAGTCTTCAGTCTTTGGTCATAATCATACCAAACAATAGTTCATCTTTGCACTACATGCCGAAGAAACACTCACCACGTGCCCTAAAAGACATACCATCAAATATATCGCCTTTAACCGAACAACACCCTTATCCAATCTGTGCCCTATGCCACAAATATTAACAACAATTTGATTCTTGATGATTAGAATAATAACAGAGATATAACTGATGAACAAAAGAAATAGGAATAACAATAAATATCGAAAGTTTATAATTTTACTTTGTGCAGATTCAAATGATGTCCAAATTGTCAACATGATGTGGACTTAAATTCAAGAACGATATTCAAGATCCATATTTCAAAAGAACGATTGAAGTTCAATAGAAAGGTCCAAGTAAATAGGAAAGTTCAATTGAAAAGATATTCAATGAAGCGTAAACTATTAAGAAAATTATGACCATTTCAGAAGTTTTACTAAACAATACTTATTATAGTAATGTAAGAAACACGTTACTGACAATTATTAATTTAATAATATAATTTACTGTATCTTTGCTACTGTGACAATTATTTGATTTAATACAGTGCAATAGCAATTATTGTCTTGATGATATAAAATATAGTGTAATTACAATTATTGAATCAATAATGCTGTAGACACCCAAATTTTGCACTTTTGCACTAACCCTGACAGGAGGGCAAAATCGTCACTTGACTCGACATACAAAAAGGAAGGTGGACCCCAACACGAAGCCACCTCAACGACTTACGATCAAAGCTGCCACAACGAACAACGAGCATCAGGTTACTTGAGACAAGGCAAACAGCTGATCCAAAAAGAACCTGATTTGATCACCAAAGACGACAAATGGCCACTACGCTTACGGTAGTCGAGGGTCTTGCTCCCCGGTGAGCGAGCGGCTGCCCAGCAAAATTCTATATCAAGTAACATCCTTCCGAAATAATACAGCAAAAATGATGTTTTAAGACTGCGTGACACAAGAATCAAGAAAAAGGTAGCTGGGCAGCCGTAGATGCATCTAAAAAAGAGCATATACAAGAGCGATATAATTCCTGACGTCAGGGCTGATCGATTAAAAGGCGAGGGAGGGTAACATGGTCGTCGGTCATCGATAAAAGAGAAGCTAAGTGGACTACCTCAATCAGATGAAAGTCAAGAGCTATCAATGCATACGACCAACTGACAAGGGGATCACCTAGATACCAACCCAGAATTTAGGCATAATCTTCTAGCATAAAAGGAAGTCCCTGCATCCCAAATCCAAAGACATGACGATCTGTGAGCCAGCGGGATGAGGAGCCCTGGATAAATTGATTGGGTGTTCGAAACGACAGATACAAATCCCCAACAGAGAAATGATCAGGGGCATGCGATTCAACGATCCAACCTTGAAGTCCAGAAATTGTACTCCCAAATAAGGCATGACACAACTAAGTAGTCAAAAAGAGCGACACGTGAAAAATTGTATCATTTGACTAAACAGGAGTCATTTCTTTCCAAGCATATCTATTGATCCATGCATAACATTCGTGCATACATGTATATATCAAAATAAAATGTACATGAAAGGAAAATCACAGGTACGAGACTGTCGGCGTCGCGAATGCTAGTGCCATTGATCGGAAAGACAGGGCAGTGGGAAACTTCCACGATCCAATGCGCCCAGAGTCTATGGAACATCAAGGAATTGCAAAACGATTGCCTGAAGCACCTTCAGCTAATCAACAAGGAGGACAGGCCAAAAGCAATGGCTACCAAGAGCGATCTACGGGGAAGAACCCCCAAGAATGACAAGTCAAACCAAAGAAGTGGCTGGCAAAAGCGATTTACGAGGACGAATCCCAAAGAGGCGCCACAAACTAATCAGGTACGCTTTCCTTTTAAATTTGTTCAAGCGATTATTGCATTTTGTTCATATAATGTACAATACGATACGAGTCCATTTGGGACAATATACAGCGATTCCGGATACGAGACCCGGCAATTACGAGACAACTTGTTGGAGACGAAGCCCAGCAAGTACGAGACGACCTGTTGGAGAAAGATCTGACGATGACCGTTGGAGAAAGATTCGACGATGACAAGACGACCCGTTGGAGAAAGATCCAACGATGACCGTTGGAGAAAGATCCGACGATGACGAGACGACCCATTGGAGAAAGATCCGACGATGACCGTTGGAGAAAGATCCAGCGATGACGAGACGACCCGTTAGAGAAAGATCCGACGATGACCGTTGGAGAAAGATCCGACGATGACGAGACGACCTGTTGGAGAAAGATCCGACGATGACCGTTGGAGAAAGATCCGACGATGACAAGACGACCCGTTGGAGAAAGATCCGACGACGACCCGTCAGAGACGATACCTGACCAACCCAAAAATGACCCGTTAGAGACGATACCTGACCACCTCAAAAATGACCTGTCAAAGACGATACCTGACCAACTCAAAAATGACCTGTCAGAGACGATACCTAACCGTCCAAAAAACGACCCGTCAGAGACGATACCTGACAGTCCCAAAAACGATCTGTCAGAGACGATACCTGACCGTCCCAAAAAATGACCCGCAGAGACGATACCTGACCGTCCCAAAAATAACCCGTCAGAGACGATACCTAACAATCCTAAAAATGACCCGTCAGAGACGATACCTGACCATCACAAAAACGACCCGTCAAAAACGATACCTGACCGTCCCAAAAATGACCCACCAGAGACGATACCTGACAGTCACAAAAACGACCCGTCAGAGATGATACCTGGTAGTCCCAAAAAAGACCCATCAAAGACGATACCTGACCGTCCCAAAAACGACCCGTCAGAGACGATACCTGACCGTTCCAAAAACGTCCCGTCAGAGACGATACCTGGTCGTCCCCAAAAACGACCCGTCAGAGACGATACCTGACCGTCCCAAAAAACGTCTCGTCAGAGACGATACCTAGTCGTCCCCAAAAATGACCCGTCAGAGACGATACCTGACAGTCCCAAAAACGACCCGTCAGAGACGATACCTGACCCTCACAAAATTGACCCGTCAGAGACGACACCAGACAGTCACAAAAATGACCTGTTGGAGAAAGATCCAACGATGACGAAAGGATCCGTTGGAAACAAAACCCAACGAAGCGATTGTGATGCAACAGAATAAAAAAAATCAATCAAAAAAATCAAGTACGATTAATTGAAAGTGATGCGATGCGATGCGATGTGCTTACGGTATGCGATTTGCGATATGAGAAAACAAGGATGAATTTTCCAAAGCGATGCTATGTGCGATGCGATATACGATATGCGATTTCATATGCAATTTGATGTGATTTTGATTTAATATGATACGTGATTTGATATTTAACATGTGACTTGATATGCGATATGCGATAAGCAAGAGAAAAATAGTTTTCCTTGATGAATATGCGATGCGAGTCCATTTGAGGCAGTAACCGATAATATTGGTGTTGCATCATTAATATGTATATATTGCATCAATGATATATATGTTGCATCATTAAAATATGTACTGTCATTTTCATGCATTGGGTGCCTACTTCTTTATCATGTTCATTTCATATTGCATTACATAAACATGATAAAGAGGGGCAGCTGTAGACACCCAAATTTTGCACTTTTGCACTAACCCTGACAGGAGGGCAAAATCGTCACTTAACCCGACATACAAAAAGGAAGGTGGACCCCAACACGAAACCACCTCAATGACTTACGGTCAAAGTTGCCACAACGAACAACGAGCATCAGGTTACTTGAGACAAGTCAAACAGCTGATCCAGAAAGAACCTAATTTGATCACCAAAGACGACAAATGGCCATTACGCTTACGGTACTACCCAACTCACCGGTGAGCTAGCGGGGGTGTAAGGGGGCAGCGCCCCCTAGAAGCCAAGCACAAAGAGCAATTTCTACATCAAGTAACAGCCTTCCGAAATAATATAACAAAAAATGATGATTTAAAACTGTGTGACATGAAAATCGAGATAAGGAAGCTGGGCAGCCGTAGATGCACCTGCGGCCAACGACAACTGGCATTTTTCGTGGCTCGAGACAACGCACGGCAGCCGAGGGTTCGGCGCGAATGGCCACAGCAGGCAGTCGTAGATGCACCTGCGGCCAGCCACAGATGCACTTGCGGCTGCTCTCAGTCAGCTATACAACGCCATTGTTGCAGCCGAGAGGAAAAAAGAAGGGGGAAGAAAGTTTTTTCTTAACAATTAAAGAGAGAAAGCCGCGAGAAGAGAGAGAAAGGCTCGGGTGGAGTGAGAGTTAGTGAGAGATTGCTTGTTGTTGCTCCAATAATTAAGTGTTCTTATGTTTTTGCTCGAGTAAGGAAATATAAAGCGTTTGTTGGCGTATTGCAAGGTGAAAAATGGTGTTTTTCTTTAAGTTTTAGCTTACGTTATTGTTATAATCTTTGGTTATTGAGTTGTTTTGGATATAATATTGTGGTATATTATTGAGGATCCGTAGATTAGGGATTATTAGTGAGGGTTCCATCGGAACGTAATTTCCTCCTAATGTCCCAAGGACATCCGTACGGTGATATGTCGGTCATTGTGTTAATAGATAGTTCGTAGTATTGGGCTTGGGATTTTGATTCGTGTAGTATAATAACGAGTCTTGTATTGTTAAGCTTGCTTTGGTACAGTCGTGCAGTGATTTGGGTGATTGTGAGCCTAGGAATGAGATCCTCGTGATCAAACTCCGAAGATGGACAAATTTTGGTGTATGTAATCATTGCAAGGGTCCATTTTGTACATATGTAAATATTGGGGCCTTAAAGCGATATCGAACCGTGATCGGGTTTAAGGCCCCGTAATAGTAAAATATGTGATTGTGGGTGTCTGGGGATATTTAGATGGCTCACATCCTCATAGATAGCCCCGACACAGTTTTGAATGCTCATGTTGATTTGCGACATGAAAAAACGGTTTTTCAAAGTAAGGCAAACGACCAAGATTTTTTAAAAGTAATCAAATTAGGATATTAGAATCACAAGGTTAAAAATTGAGGTTTTTAGTAAATGTCGGTCCCTGTTTGGCGAAAAGGCTATAAGCGGTTTTGAAATATCAAAAAAATGGTTTCATAAAAAATAGACAAACGTTTTCATTAAACTTTGGTGCATAGGGTTAAATAGCTTCTAGAAGTTGCCTTCATTTTTATTTGACTTTACTATTAGAAGGCAATGTATAGTCTCAATTCCTATTTGACAAAAGTTTAAAAAATCTTGTTTTCTGAAAACGACACCTAATAAAAATCCCATCATTTTCAAACTTAAAATCAATGTTTATTAGAAAACAAAACCTTGTCATTTGAGTCAAAAGACGTTTCAAAACACTCACTAAATAAAGCACGTCTTCTACAAAAAGAATCAAAGCAAGTCTTCTCATCACAACAAACACTTAGGCACACACACACACACACACGTTTTAGGATTTTAAAAGGATAGAAAAACATCAAGATTGCGGTAACTGTGTTTTTCACGGAAGTCGGGGGGTGCCTAACACCTTCCACTCGCTTAAGCAAGCTCCCGAACTCTATGAATCTCGGTGCGTATATTCGGAGTCCCATATGAGCCAGCGATTACAAAAATAAAATTCAGATGAGTTGTGGTGTGATGTCGCAAGCACCCAAAAATAAAATCTTACTTTTGAAAAATATTAATGTAGTAGTGTAAGCAAGAGTCGATCCCACAGAGAATGATTATTTAATTTTATGTTTTTGCAAACAAGAATTGGGGGGTTTTTAATTAAAGAAATAATAAAATTAAAATTAACTAAAATAAATATGAAATAAATAAATAAAAAGAAAAAGTCTTGGTTTAAGTTAACATCCACCATCAAGAATTTACAACTGATCACTGATGCAAGAATAAATCAATTCATATTTTAAATATTCAACGTGGAATAATTACTCTCATTCGAATAATTTTCCTATCTCTCCTTAATTTTAGTTAAGCAGAAACAAGCGATCTAAACAACCCTTACTACTAAATAACATCAGACAAGCGCTAAAGATTTAACCTAGTAGCAGCATAAAGAAATAGAAAGATCGTTGAACTAAACAACACAATCCAAGCGTCTGCATTTAATTTAGATGAATATTTTTCTAAGATAAAATAATATCTTGATAAGCAAAATAATTATTAAACTTAGTTGCTTCGCAAATTAAAGTGACCAAACAATTACGGATTTGATATTTAATTTAGCAGTAGATTTCAACGAATAATAAACTAGTATGCATCATAGCAATTAAACGGATTAATCATAAAATTACACATAGAAAAATATCCAATACTCAAAATATAAATTGAACAATTAAAATAAATTAGATCTCACAGTGTATAAATCTTGATGGCTTCAATCACTTAAACCAAGAAAAAGAATTTAGCTACTCATAATAATAGAGAGCATCAAATAATAGAAGAGAGAATTTTTATTCTAAGAAAAGTTGTGTTTTACATTGTGTGTCAAGCCTCTATTTATAGGCTCCATAAACCTCCTAACTTGTCCAAACCCTAATAGGATTTACAATTAAAAATAAAAGAAAAGTAAAATAATTATTTTCCTAACCATAGTTGGAATTAAAATCCAATTTGGAATCAAAAAATAACAAAATTCGCGAAATAATCTGATTTGGGAATTAACGCGCTAAACAAACAAGCCATTCGCTACAGTAGACGCCGACGTCAGCCGCCCGCGCGCAATGCGCGGTCCTGGCATCAAAACGACGCCGTTTTTCCTCCGGTTTCTGCTACTGTTCCGCTCTCGCGCGCATTGCGCGAACGCTGTGATGAAACGACGTCGTTTCACTTGCCGGCTAATCCTTCCGCGCGCATTGCGCGAGCCAACTTTTTCGGAATTTACCAAAATGCCACCGCGCTGTGTCATTACCAAAATGCCATCAGAGTTTTCCAGAATTTACAAAAATGCCCCCAAAGCTTATTTTTCCTACAAAATCAAATATAAAATAAATAAAAATAATATAAAAATAATAAAAATAATAAAAACACATAATAATAAATAAAACACCTAAAACACTAAAAATAAATAAAAACACATAAATACAAAGAGATATAAAAATATTATAAAATTACCTAAATTAACATAAATTAACTAAAATCCTATAAAACCTATAAAAACTAAAATAAACTAAATAATTAAACATTTAAGCACACAATAAATATAAAAACTGAGTATTAGGGAATAAAAATAGCATATAATTTAACTCTATCAAATACCCCCACACTTAGCTTTTTGCTCGTCCTCGGGCAAAACAAAAATAAAAACTATAAAATAAAAACTAATAACCAAACAACTTACTTGAGCAACAGAGCAATATAAATTTCCACATCAGCCTCAAAGATTTTTTAAATGATAACTCAAAGAAAATTTTAAAATTATGCAAAATCTAGAATTTCAACATATTTATTAATTCTACTTTACTCAAGATCTTTTGTGTGTGTGTGTGAATCCAAATGTATCAAACTAATTAAAACTCAGATAAGTTTTGGTCATTAATTACCTTATAAAAGATATACAACAAAATTCAATATACTTATTTTTCTCATCATTTTCAGTTAATACAGACAAATATAAAGCAGAAGATCAGAAGATTTTTAATCCATGAAACACACTAGGATTATTAATATCACTTTTCCAATTTTTTTTTCCATTTCATTTTTTTTTCTTTTAATGGGTGCATTTTATGCTCCATCCCATTTTTTTCTTTCTTTATTTTTTTTTTCACGGTGAGTGCATTTTATGCTCCATTTCACTAGCGAGTGCGTTTTACGCTCCATCTCGCTTTTTCATGTGTTTATGACTGAGTGCGTTTTACGCTCCATCTCAATCCACCACATAATTTTTTCCAATAATAATCCTAGAAAAATTACCTAAATCATCTCCTCCAAATTATATTTTATCTTATATTTCACTTTAAATAATGATCAAATAAGATATATAGTTCAAAAATATCTTTCATAAGCATTTAACCATTTAAACTTTCTCTAAATTAAAACTAGCTCAAACAAATGGATATAAGTGCATAAAAATTTAAAAGATCTCAAGCAAAATAATAATCAATAAAAAGTCAAAAATTCAAACTAAGCAAAAAATTATTCTTTTTCCAAGAGTTATTAAATAAAAACCAAAATTTTTATCATTGGCTAAAAAATTAAAATCTAATTAACTCATTGCTCAAGTGACACATCCTAAAAATAAAAAATAAAAAAATTACCCCATTTTCGTAGGAAACACGGTTACACTTAGCATGTGCAACAAGCCTTTAAACCCCAAGGTTACCCCAAGTGGACGAGTTTTGTCTCGCGAGGGTTTGCAGTGAATATACCCACAAAATTCAAAATTTCAAAATTTTCAAAATTTCCTAAAATTTTTAAAATATGACCTAAAAATAAAAAAATAAATAAATAAATAAATAATCCTAAAAATAACAAAAATCCTAAATCCCTTCCCCCGCACTTCAAATTTACATTGTCCCCAATGTAAAATAAAATGCAAAGAAAAAGACACAAATAAATATAAAAAGAAAAAGAAATGCAAATCTGATTTCTTGGGTTGCCTCCCAAGCAGCGCCTTTGTTTATTGTCATTGGCTCGACTTCATGCTCAAACACTACGTCACTCCAATTTCATGAATTTTTAGTACCCCATCCATCACATTATTCTTCATCGGTAGATTCTCTTGGATTTGACATTAATGTTCCACTCCCTCTTTAACAAACAAATATGGGATATAAGTAGAGAAAATCTGCAAATTTAGGATGGGATTCTGCAAAACAAAAGACAAAGATTTATTATGAGTAACAGGTAATGGAATGGAAGGTGCTACATAATTATCTAAAATCACTGACAAAGAATTTAATGCAGCTTCAGCCTTATTCAAATCTAATTTCAGCTCATTTTCTTCTTCTTTCTCTAACTCCAAATTGTTAGTAATCGCAGTCTCTAACTCTTCCTTGTTTGCTTCCTCAACAACTTCCTCCACCTTAGTCATGTCATTATCAAAAATAACATCATCGTCTACATTAACACTGTTCACTTTATTGATGTTGTTTGTTTTCTCCTGCTTCGGTGATGGAGGGACTGTCGTTTCT
The DNA here is from genome assembly GCA_947179155.2 of Hedera helix. Classification (NCBI taxonomy): domain Eukaryota; kingdom Viridiplantae; phylum Streptophyta; class Magnoliopsida; order Apiales; family Araliaceae; genus Hedera; species Hedera helix. The sequence goes on from OX359278.1 coordinate 12,541,494, forward strand.
GGATCTTCACTTCTTAACACTTGTGCACTTGTATTCTCTGTTAGATTATTCATCGTTGGAGAATGTAATTCTTCAGAATCTAGTTCCTCCAAGTGACTGAGTGCAATTGCCATTTGGCCCATTTGCTTTTCCAAATTCTGTATATTTTCCTTCGTTTCCTGTTGAAATTGCAAAGTGTTAGTTTCAATTAATTTAATTATATCCTCTAAAGACATATCAGAATTAAATGATTGGTCCTGTTGTTGTTGGGAGTATGGCTGCCTGTATTGTTCATAGCTTGAAAAATTCTAATTTGTGGGCGGATTCATTTGTGGATTCTCATAGCCAAAATTAGGATTATCCCTCCATCCATAATTATACGCGTTTGAATAGGGATCATATCTCCATTGGGGATGACCATGGAAACCACTTGCCACATTGACTCGCTCATAAGACTCCTCTTGAAGAATGGGGCACATATTAGTTGGATGTCCTACCACCGCACAAATCCGACAAGCTTCCATTGGTTGTGCACTACCTGCAACCATTTGATAAAAAAGAGAAGTTAGGGTATCAATTTGTTGCTCAAGAGAAGAAATAGTTACCTCATTGACATAATCATGCATCACTTCCATCCTTAACCTGCACAACTAAATTAGATTATGAAAAACTAAAATAATAAAATCTAACAAAAATTAATAACTTAAAATACATGTTACAAAAGCACAAAATTAAATTAAAATCATTCCCCGGCAACGGCGCCAAAATTTGGTGTGATGTCGCAAGCACCCAAAAATAAAATCTTATTTTTGAAAAATATTAATGTAGTAGTGTAAGCAAGAGTCGATCCCACAGAGAATGATTATTTAATTTTATGTTTTTGCAAACAAGAATTGGGGGGTTTTTAATTAAAGAAATAATAAAATTAAAATTAACTAAAATAAATATGAAATAAATAAATAAAAAGAAAAAGCCTTGGTTTAAGTTAACATCCACCATCAAGAATTTACAACTGATCACTGATGCAAGAATAAATCAATTCATATTTTAAATATTCAACGTGGAATAATTACTCCCATTAGAATAATTTTTCTATCTCTCCTTAATTTTAGTTAAGCAGAAACAAGCGATCTAAATAACTCTTATTACTAAATAACCTCAGACAAGCGCTAAAGATTTAACCTAGTAGCAGCATAAAGAAATAGAGAGATCGTTAAACTAAACAACACAATCCAAGCGTCTGCATTTAATTTAGATGAATATTTTTCCTAAGATAAAATAATATCTTGATAAGCAAAATAATTATTAAACTTAGTTGCTTCGCAAATTAAAGTGACCAAACAATTACGGATTTGATATTTAATTTAGCAGTAGATTTCAACGAATAATAAACTAGTATGCATCCTAGCAATTAAACGAATTAATCATAAAATTAAACACAGAAAAATATCCAATACTCAAAATATAAATTGAACAATTAAAATAAATTAGATCTCACAGTGTATAAATCTTGATGGCTTCAATCACTTAAACCAAGAAAAAGAATTTAGCTACTCATAATAATAGAGAGCATCAAATAATAGAAGAGAGAATTTTTATTCTAAGAAAAGTTGTGTTTTACATTGTGTGTCAAGCCTCTATTTATAGGCTCCATAAACCTCCTAACTTGTCCAAACCCTAATAGGATTTACAATTAAAAATAAAAGAAAAGTAAAATAATTATTTTCCTAACCCTAGTTGGAATTAAAATCCAATTTGGAATCAAAAAATAACAAAATTCGCAAAATAATCTGATTTGGGAATTAACGCGCCAAACAAACAAGCCATTCGCTACAGTAGACGCCGACGTCAGCCGCCCGCGCGCAATGCGCGGTCCTGGCATCAAAACGACGCCGTTTTTCCTCCGGTTTCCGCTACTGTTCCGCTCTCGCGCGCATTGCGCGAACGCTGTGATGAAACGACGTCATTTCACTTGCCAGCTAATCCTTCCGCGCGCATTGCGCGAGCCAACTTTTCTGGAATTTACCAAAATGCCACCGCGCTGTGTCATTACCAAAATGCCATCAGAGTTTTCCAGAATTTACAAAAATGCCCCCAAAGCTTATTTTTCCTACAAAATCAAATATAAAATAAATAAAAATAATATAAAAATACTAAAAATAATAAAAACACATAATAATAAATAAAACACCTAAAACACTAAAAATAAATAAAAACACATAAATACAAAGAGATATAAAAATATTATAAAATTACCTAAATTAACATAAATTAACTAAAATCCTATAAAACCTATAAAAACCAAAATAAACTAAATAATTAAACATTTAAGCACACAATAAATATAAAAACTGAGTATTAGGGAATAAAAATAGCATATAATTTAACCCTATCAAGTTGGTACATCCATTTCAAATATACCAACTGGCGGCTCTGGTCAATTGACTAATCATAAAATCGACCTTTCAAACCCCGTCGACATTCAGACCGACTCTTTTTCCAAAAAACACATCTTAATCCAAAAGGCTAAAATTGAAAAGGGATTTATTATAAAATGAAACGACTTTTCCGGCGTCGACAAATGCAAAATATTATGTATTATTAATTATTGGTGAATACTGTGCAATAATCACGTTATCGGATCAATAATATGAGACACTATTTTTACTGTAGAATATCGTGTGCTATTGTAGAATACCGTGTGCTACAATAAAATACCATAAAATACCGTATACTACTATTTTTTTATCTCCGGTATTTTAACAGTTAAAAGTGATAACACTGTTTTTATAAATAAAGTTACTTCTGTCATTTTCTATATCCGATAATATTCTGTTGTGAGGTCCACCAATGATTGACTATTTCGGTGCCTTCGTACGACTCGAATATTCCCCGACAAAACGAATATTTCTAACATAATAAAATTTGTACATAACATCCTTAACTTTTAACTTTGTCAATTTAATCACTAACTGTTTCAGAAAAATATATATATGAAGAAAAATTAAATTTGTATTTCATAATTTTGAGGTCTTATAATTAAGGTCATTGAGAAGGTTGTGATGGGTTTTGAGGTCAGGTATAATACCATATATGGTTTCCTCCATAGTTGATTTGCCCAAAATATGACAAAGTTAAAGGATTCCACCGATATCTACTCTAACAATAACAATACCTTCATCAAGACACCTCAATGGCAAAATACATGTATTAATTTTGTTTTAATGGCAAAATACAGTGAAATATGTCAAAAATTACAAAAATAAACTAGAAAAAAAACCTTGCTCGCGACAGGTCAGCAATCCATCCATTTTTATGGTTGGAAATAGATTTAAGACCATTTTGTTTACTTAAGTATACTTGGAGGCTGCTATTATAAGTTTTTTTAGATTATGGTCACTTGTGTAAAAGGAGTAATATTTCAAGGGACAGAAGTGTATTTAACCTATAAATGATCATTATTGACTTTTAAAAATTAATTTAAAATATTTTTAAACTCAAAAATAATATAACTCATTAAAAATTATGAAATAATAAAACTTACAAATAGTAATAATTTTTAGATATTTTATAGTATTTACCATTATATTGATTAAAATTAAAACAATTTATGTCAATTTTGAGTTTAAAATCTCTTTTGTTGATTATAAAAAATAAATAATATGAAACGGAGAAAGTATCATATACCTATAGTAAATGAATAAATTCCGAGGAATAACATGCACCGATGCACATCATAATTTATTACCCCATCCATTTCAAAAATAAAATTTACAAAATTTTGTAAATATAAGATCTTTATTTTTATCTCATATTTTATTTTTAAAAAAGACTAAAGTATACTTTGCATCCCAAACTTTACACCACTGTTGATGTTTGAACCCCAAAACTCGAAAAGTGCCTAATACATCCCAAATTTCATTTCATCTAAAAAAAACGCACACTTTTTGGACTTAACCGATTAAAAGTCACTGGTTAAGCCTATAACACTTATTATAGAGGGGTAATTTGGGTAATTCACTCATATGGCCTTATCAGACAAAATCCCCTAAACCACCTTCAACTCTCTTCTCCATCTAAACTGCCCCTACATCACCTTCAACTCTCTCCTTCAGGAACAAAATTAACCGTCCGTACAAACCCCAATCTCCCAAATGATTCTTTCATTCTTTATCATCTTCATTCTCTCTCCTCATCCCAATCCACCACCACAAACGCTTTTATTTCTTGCCATCTTGACTTCACTGTCCTCTGCAGCCTTGCTGAGGGATCCAAACCCCCCGTCGTTGATATTGTCAGCCAGTGCTAATGCATCCTCTAAGGACTTTTCCTCGTCCAATCGAAGTATCTTCGCCGCACTAACTCGTTCGTTTCACCGCTCGACTTGGCCAAGTCATACTGGAACATATACCACACTCTATTCGACGAATACATCCTCAATTTCGACATCTAGTCCAATTGCGACTTCCAAACTGTTTGGATCACCATGGGCAATGAAAATATCACAACTCGCACCCAATGTCTTTAGACCCGACCAATCATCAAACTGAAAAGGTACCGAGGGGATGGATCATTAGTCCAACTACTGGTTAAACTGTTATTGACCCAGTGACGTCATTAATATATATAAATATATATTATTAGTAATTAATAAAATTTTAAAAAATCTCATTTTTTATGAACTAAAGCATAATAAAGTTGAGTTACAATATTACTAAATGTTGTTGATTTTAATATTAATTTTTTTTTTGGTAAAAAATAAAAAAATCGGGTCACCAAGTTAATAACCAATTAAACCACCGGTCCGACCAGTGGGTCAACCAGGTTTTGACCAAAACTGGTTTTTTAGTTCAAACCGAACCGAAATGCCAACCGGTTCTGATTTTTATCGGTTGGACCGACAGTCGGGTCCGATTTTTAAAACCATGCTCGCACCCAATATAAAGTTAAAAATTCTCAATCAATACTAAACAATGTCGTTTCAGACCGCAATAAGTCTTTACAGAACAGTTCGCCATACGCGACTTGCACCACTAGTCTAACTGGTATGGATCCAAATTCTGTCAAAAATCTCATTAATTTCAGTGCATTGGGTTAGTGTAATTAACATATTATATATTTAATGCTAAAAATTTGGAGATAATTGTACTAAGCTGTTAAGAAATTGACAATGGCAAATACTTCCAATCAGTGCTAGTATACGTATTAGGACCTAAATAGTGTAGTTACCTTATAATTAGGAGCTTTTTCAGACATATTGTATCATAACATATTACCCTTTGTGTAGAATGGCCCAAATTAGTGATTCTTGTGGCGGTTATGGTGGTTCTTGTGCCTATTATACTAGTGGTTTTATGGAATTATGCATGGAAAATAAGCGATTTGCTAGGGTTTTTAAGGAGGTATCCTGATGCTGAGCTTAGAGGTGCCATTGATGGACAATATGTCACGATTATTGGGTTGAAGTTGAAGGCTTTAATAGTTATTCCAAATGCGGGAAAGAGAAGAAGAGATGGAAAAGACAAACATGTCTTTATCAAATCCACATTTGTGCGAGTTTCGATCATTTTTGACCGGTTAAGTCTTAAAAGTGTGTGTTTTGTTTAGATGAAATAAAGTTTGGTGTGTACTTAGGCACCTTTTCAAGTTTGGGGTACAAACATCAATAATGATGTAAAGTTTGGGATGCAAAATGTACTTTAATCTTTAAAAATAATAAGCTGGCGATTTAGTAATAGATGCATGTAATGAAATTATAATTTCAAACTTGAGGATATTGTGTCAAAAAACTATTATAAATAAAAAAGAAAGCACCCTTAATAAAATAAAAAAAATTGCAAATTGACTCTTTTTATACAACCCTCCAATTCAAAAATAAAATTCAATTACAAAATTTTGTAAATATAAGATACTCCATTCGTCTCAAAATAAAAGTCTTTCATTGAATTTTATGGTCAAATTGACCATTTTTAAAATTAACAATTACATATATATATTTAGATTTTTCAAAAAATAAATAAATATTGAGATTAGTACTAAATTGTATGTAGATTATAATGTTTATAAACTTTATATATATATATATATATATATATATATATAAAAGAATAATAAAATATATTGATTTGAAAAATAGTCAATTTGACCATAAAAGTTAATAGAGGACTTTTATCCTAGGCTATGTTTGTTTGTAAAATGCATACTTAGGATTGGATTATTTGTATTAATTTAAAGCTATTTTTAACTTTTTTATCTCATGATAAGGGATTAATAGTCCTTGGACTAATTTTTTTTTTTATTATTCTTAAGGCTATTTATGAGGGATTATATAATTTCATGATGAATTTGGGATTAATAGTCTCTCTCATTTTAAGCTAGTAAATGGCTTTATGGGACTAATATTCCAATATGAAGGGACTAATAATCCCTCATCATGGGATAAAAAAGTCAGAAATAGCTTTAAATTAATACAAATAGTCCAATCCCAAGTATGCATTTTGCAAACAAATATAGCCCTAGGACAGAGGGAGTATTATTTTTATTTCATATTTTATCTTTAAAAAATAATACGCTGACAGTTTAGTAATAGTTGTATGATAATGAAATTTCGATTACAAATTTAAGTATATCAAGTCATTTTATACTATTATTATCGATAGAAAGAAGACTCTTTTAATATAAATAATAAATAAATAATTGTCAACTGAGACTCTTTTTATACAACCTAGGAAGTTTTTCACATTTTCTCTTTTTATATAGCACAGGAAGTTTTTCACATTTGAAGGCATTACATTTCTTGGTTGTCAAATTTGCGTAACAAACTAAATTATAATGCAACTTGGAAAATGGCATAGGAAGGTTTGGTTTTGTGGAGGAGAAGGCAGCAACTTTCTTGTGGCTTGGACCAAATTAAGATTACATTTGAGCGAGCCAAGCCCATTAAAGAAGAAGGCAGGTGAAGTCATTCCCACCCACAAAAGGTCCATTCAAACAAATTTTTGTGCTTGGGCTTGAAGGACTTTTGAGTTGGCCATGAAAGCAATGTATCCAAATTGACAGCAGACTTTATAGTTTGGGCAATTTGACCAACTCAAAAAATATATGACATTTTCCTCACCTCTATCACTTATTATTATTATTATTATTATTATTATTATATAATTTAATGCTATATAATAATAAAACACAATTTTATTAATTCGGTGAACCTCCTGGACACAATTTTAACCAGTCTGCTTATCACTCCGTTTGGGCCGGCCCGACTCGTTTGCCAGATCTACCAGTAATTTTACCCAAAACTGGGGCTTAAACAGACAATCGGTTCTCTCTCGAAGAATTTAGGGAGTAGAGGCACAAGGAGAAGATGACCATGGCGCCAACACCACCAGCTGCGATTCGCTGGTGCGCAGTAACATCAGTCGTCATGCTCCTCTTTATGGTCCAATTGTCATTCGCCATTTACTGTGACGAAGACGATTGTTACGATCTACTAGGGTTCGCTTCGCCTACATTTTCTCTCTCTATATTTTGATTCTCTAATTGAAATTGCTTTGTTCAGCTAGTAATCGATTATTCTTTTGTAGGGTTACACAAAGTTCCAATTCTTCTGAAATCAAGAAAGCTTACTACAAGCTCTCTTTGAAACAGTAAGTTTTTATGTATGATATATACGAATTTTTCTTCGAATCTGATTTTGATTTTTAATAGGGGTTTACGTGTGTTTTGTTCAGTCATCCGGATAAAAACCCAGATCCGGAGTCGAAGAAGCTGTTTGTGAAAATTGCAAATGCTTATGAGGTAAATGCTGATGGAATTTACTTTATTTCATCATTATTGATCATCATATGTGTTTTGTAATCTGATGAATTGCTATATATTTCTTGATGCTCACTCTGTCCTAAAGAAGAATTTATATTAAAAATGTAACCTTTGATGATCAGCTTATTATACCGTGTGATGAGCATATATATCTACATTTATAATTCAACTAACAATTAGGAATGGAGGTTTTTTTTTTTACCCCTTTTGATAGGTAACTTTTCCCAAGTATTCATTTGTGTGAGTAGGATTTTATCATTTTGTTAATATTTGCAGTTGGTTGTGATTTTCTCTTTTATGTGGAATTTAATTTTTTGTGTTCTTTTGTATGTGACATGACCTTTATTAATGTGTTTTAGATTATTATGTTCCTAAATGACAAAGTTATCTTATTCTGCCCTGTTCTGATTTTGTATTATATTTCTGGAAATGCTTTGTTGTAGCCTATAGTGTAATATCTTTTTGCAGATACTTACAGATTTTGGTATATATGGTATTAGATGAAATGACTGTTTGTTAACAGATTTTGAAGGATGAAGCCACGAGGGAGCAGTATGATTATGCAATTGCACATCCAGAGGAGGTTAGTTACTGTTTTCATCAAACATAGATACATTATACATTTATACTTGTTAAACAGTGCATTCTTTAGCTGGCTACACTTCCCTGCCATCCACCGTCTTCTGAGTATTCTACCTTTGTTTGAGATAACTTTACTATCGGTTTTAAGTTGATAATTGATGAAATTTAGTCTGAATTATGTTAGTTCCATTAGAATTTAGATGTTTTTAGGTGGACAACTTGTGAAATGCATATTATTAGGCTCTTCATGAACTTGTTGACTAAACATTGAACTTGACCACAGCCAAATTGCCAATCAACCTACTGTATGGCTAGCCATTTAAGTGACTGCATTCATATCTTGACGATTTCCCTTTATAAAATTGAAAATTTGACTTGTAGAAAAATTATACTAAAGGTTTTCTGTTGTCTCTTTATTATATCTGTTACCCAGTGAGAAAGGATTATTGAAACTTTTTGAATATGTTTCATGCGCATTAATCTTTTCATTTACAAGCAATAGGTGTTTTGAGATAAGTTAAATTTTAGAATATGCCCATTACTTGAGGACTGAAAATGTTTGTTTCATTTTCCTGCTTAGTTCTTTTACAATACGGCTCGCTACTATCAGGCATACTATGGTCACAAAACGGTTAGTACCTTCTTTCATTTATTGATTAATATTTTTGTTCTTTCTTTTTGCAAATTGCTCTACGTAGCAACTTTGCAATTCTATGTTTTATTTTTACTCAAGTATCTGTATTTTTGCATGCTAGGATCCAAGGATTGTCCTAGTGGGCCTTCTTCTGGTTCTATCAGGATTTCAGTATCTAAATCAGTGGACAAGGTATAATCAGGTAATAGCATATGTCGAATATTACTTCAATTTAGTAACATATAAAGTCTTTATCTGATAATAGTTCATAAATAAGCTAATGGTGGTATGATCACATGGGACATATTATCTAGTCATGTGGCTGTTGAATACGTTATAGGGAATTGATATTGCCAGGGGGAAGTCTGCATCAGGGTCTTGTAAACCATATCTATAAGTTCAACTCTTCTCTGGCATCAACAAAGGTTGCTTTCGATATTCGTAACCATAATTGTAATTATTATCATTCATGTTACCTAAGGGCCTTGACGAAATTCGGAGTGCGTCAGAGAAAAAAATGAAAACTAAGAAAAGAGATGAGAAAGTTTCAAAAATATTAGTCTTATACTAACATTATACATTTTTTTCTAAAGTGTATATAGTTGAATTAATTATCATTAAGAGTGTGATTTCTATTTTTTTTTAATTGAGTTGTGCCACAACTCCTGGTTTTAGTCTCTGCTTGTGCTTTAAAAGTTGTGTAAAAATGTTGATACTAATACATACTCTACATGTCTTTCTCTCTCTCACACACGCACACACTATATATACATGAGCATAATAGTAATGGAAGCCATAGTTCCGTGGTTTCGGTTTTTCTCCTCAGCTTCCTGATTGTATTTATCTTTGTTGAAGGCTCTTGACATGGTCAAGAAGACACCAGCATACAAAAATAGGCTACGGGCATTGGAGCTGGAACGCAGTGGAGGTGTAACAAACAAAAAGAAGAGTCACAAGCAAATGAACAAGTATGATCTGACTAAGCAAATTTAAGTATTGGCACATTTAGATGTTTAGCTGCTTACTGATATGCTGTTTTTCTGAATATTCACTGTGACATTGTTTATTTTCTTCTCTCTTTTAAAGAGTACTCTGTAAACAACTACTTGGATATGCTTTAATGACAGGAAAGTGGAGGAAGACCTCAGCAAGGAACTTGACTTACAGATAAAGGGAGCTGAAAAGCCATCCATTTGGGAACTTCTTGGTGTCCGTTTCATTCTCCTGCCTTACACAATTGGAAAGGTTAGAGCACTCATGTCTGTTCAACAGAACTTCATACAACATCATTTCAAGATTACTTGTCATCTATTTCTGTTGCATTCTTAGAAGTTGATCCTAGCTTATGCAATACAAGAATTATTGATCAGTTTTCTATCCATCCAGCTATTGTTGTGGCATGGTTTTTGGTTCTGGAGATATCAGGTTAAACAAGCTCTGTATTCATGGGAAGATGCTTCTTACTTGACACAAAGAGCCCTAGGGGTGCCTACCGAGTCATGGAGATATCTAGGTAACTATTATTCATATTTCTCGTCGTCGGGTTATTCTTGAGTCACTGCTGTTTAATTTTATCAACCGCATATGTTTACTATGAAATTTTGGGTCAATTCAACATGCACAGCAACTCTATGTTCTGGGAAATGATTACCGCTCAAATTCCATACTATCTCTTGATTGACTGTATATGTGTGAACCATCTCTGTCATTATTTCATGCTTCACAAGTTTCTTGGAGATTTGCCATGACCTCTTGTAAGAAAGATGACCAAATCAAGGGAAAGATCATTAAGAATCATATGGTGGCTGTTAGACACTGCACATATTATGCATGTGTTGCTGTGATTTGAATTCCTCGTAGTTCAATGTTTCACTAACTTGTTTTCCCGGTCCCCTTATTAGATGAACCGAAGAAGGAAGATCTCATTGAGAGACGTTTATGGGAGAAGTCTAACATGGACAGCTACACGGCTGAGATGCGGAAAGAATCAAAGCGCAGAAGATAACTGATATTAAATATGTGACTACTACTTGATATCAGAAGGAATTGAAGATCATAAGACAGCTATGTCACTTCCATTTAGAGTTGGATAACAGAATTTTTGTTCAAGTCGATGTAAACCAAAGATAAATGATAATTATAGAGGTCCAGTAAGTAAAATTCCAAAAGCAAACTAATTTTTTATTGCCAACCCCGATTCAGTTGGGTTGATGACAATGTTATATAACACAAATATGAAACTTTTGAGGGATAATCGTAGACTTTGGACAGATGCCTTCATTACTACTTTTTTTATGTTGATTTTTATTTATTTTTTAATCTATTTAGATACTATGTCATTAAAAAATAGCATAAGAAGTTCTACTGTTCTTTTTGTTTAATTTGTTGGAGGTGGTAGTATTTGTGAAAGAATAGGCATGTATTAGCTTGTATAAATTGCACCTTGCTGACTTGATGCTCTCAAAGAAAGGGTTTTTTTTTTAACCATAAATTGGTTATATATATATATATATATATATATGTAATGTTTTACGCTTTTGCTTAGATATTTAAATTACATATTATTATGCAACTCTTACCTTTAATTATTTCCGATTTTTTTTTTGTTGCTATTTTTGAAGTGGAGAGATTAAGTTGTCTTGGACTAATTAAAAGCAAAAATTCCCAATTTTTTCTACGTTTTTTCCTATGAATATTAAAATATGTAGAAGACATTTATACATAATTATTTTTAATAAATTTTTGTCTGATTTCAAAGCTCAAAATTTTGGTTAAAAAGTTAATAATAAAAATTCATTAAAAGGACTTTTTGCTTTTTGCATTTATAGGTATTTTATTAATAAGAAAAAAAATTTACTCCAAGAACTTAACATTGTGATTTGTGAAAGTTTCTAGCCTGACACTACTCTTTTGGGAAACCACCACTTATGCATTAGGATGTTCACACCTCATATGGCGACCATATAAGCTATTGTGCATAACTACATACATGTATTCTCAACGTAAGGGCGCGAAGTTTTCCGACTCATCAATGGCGGCATACTCTCCTCAGGTCATTATTACTTCCTCTTTGCTATATTCAATCAATTTGCTTTACTCAATTTGTTAATGTAATTGATTTGAATTTTTCTGTTTAAATATGAAGATTGGATTCTTGATTCCTTTGAATAACAATCTAGAAGAAAGCACCTCAATCCCTAAAATCCCTATTTCAAAAGGGGTTAACGTTGTTGGCCGCGATTCCATTCCGGTCACCGACAAGAGACTCAGCCGCCGGCATCTCTCCATTAATGCTTCTTCCAATTCCTCTGCCGATATCCTAGTGGTAATCATCCACTATTTTCACTAACCCTTTATAATTTTTTTAACTATCTTTATTTCTGTAGTGTGTATCATATGTATCTCATATGCTGTTATGACGTGAGAAATGATCATTATTTAGCAAAAAAAATGTTAATTTAGAAATGTAGGTCTTGTTTAAGATACTGAAGGGAGTTAATTTGTAGGAAGGAACAAACCCAGTTGTTGTTAGATTACAGGATGAAAGGAAGAAGCTTTTGTCTCGAGAAAAATGCACAATTAGAAACGGTGATGTGATAGAGTTAATTCCTGGACATCACTTCTTTAAGTTTGTAGCTACTTGTGGAGAGAAAAATTCTTCTACACCCAATAAACATAAAAGGGCTTCCAACGAAGGTAATAAAGCTAGTGAAGAAGACGAGTCCCTTAGTCGAAAGAGGATAAGACAGGTATCTCAAGATGAGGTTTTGGCTAGAGATTTGCAGGTATCTTTTTCATGACCTGTAAAAAGAAAGGCTTAATTGTTTCGATTGAGTTTGCTCTCTAATTTGTTAGCGCTTCTCTGTTTTCTTGCGACTGCATAGGCTGAACTCAACAATGATAGTCCCGTAAATGAAAGATCTCCTGAGGCTATCCGTCGCTTCAACCCTAATAAGGATAAATTACCATCAACCTTCAGGCTTATGAAAGTGAAGGGGCTACCTGCATGGGCTAATACGAACGCGGTTTCTATAGGGGATGTGATTCAGGTAATTATTCTTTGTCCATGGTTTAATAGAAGTTGAATGGATTGTATATGTGTGTGTTCCCAATCAATAAAAGGATTTAATTTTTAAGGGTGGAATTTGTTCTTGAAAACCAATTTTTTTGGAAAAGAAAAAATTACTTAAACCATGAAGTGTTCTTCTGTTTGCTTAATTCTCTCTGAAGATGATTATATAATTTATGTTATTGTAGTTTAATGCTGACTCATAGCAGATTTGATATATTGATATTAACTAAATTCTCTATGGCTTGACTGAGATAGTTCTGTTAAGAAATTGGAAAAGTAAGGTTCTGTTAGGACAGCTTTGGTACCTGTTTTTGTTTTCATTCTCTAGAAGCGTTATGTATTTGAAATTCATTTCAGGAAATATATTTGAATCATCTGCAGGTGTTTTCAGTACTAAATAAGAAGTAATGAGATTAAAATGACCTGAAAACATTCTGAAATGCACTCATGCTAGAGAGCTACTGAAAACTGAGCACTTCGGATGTAAAGACATTAGTTTTTCCTAATTTCTTAACAATACTACTAAACAATTTTTTTCAAATGTGTTACCACCTTAGAATTCCTTCTTCAATGATATTATCTTTTTTTTTTAGTTTGTAGTTCATCCGTAGTCGAACATGTCTCCGAATTTTCCTTTACTTTATCAACTTGTATCACAAGATGAACTGAAGTTCTTCCAAACTTTTAAATGGTAGGGAAATGTGCTGGTTGCTGTCCTTTCAAATTACATGGTGGACATTGACTGGTTGACTTCTGGTGAGTTCCATTTTACTAATTGTGTGGCTTGTGCCACTTCAAACGGAAATTCTCCAACTCTGAAGCTACTACTCTACCATAGTATAAGTTTATCCTTTTATACTTTTAAATGTTTCTGGTCTTAGATGCCGTTATTATGTAGGATCAGAACCTCTTATGTGTCGTTCATTGTGTCTGATAAACACTACTTCAGTAGGTATTGAGGACTCTTCACCACTATACAAGGATTTACTTCTTCTGGTTATTCAATTGTATTGTCTTATTAATTGCATATGTTATCTGATGATCCAGGCACGTGTGCGGTTGTAATTGCTTTTCATTTTCAGTAAAATCTCTTATTGGTTTGTTTTATGTTTTTAACTATGTCGATCTGTCTCATTTTTTACTTTAATATATGATGATCTTTTATCATTTGTGATGTAGCATGTCCAACACTTACAAAAGTTCCTCATGTTCTGGTCATTCATGGAGAGGGTGATGGTACACTGGAGTATATGAAGGTCTACAGTAGCCATTGGCTATAATAATCTCTTGCATTTGAAGCTTTTTATTGTGATCACAAACTTCAACTTTGTTTGCTGATTATTTTCTAGAGAAACAAGCCTGCAAATTGGATTATGCACAAACCTCCGTTACCCATTTCATATGGGACTCACCATTCAAAAGCCATGCTTCTTGTTTATCCTCAAGGAGTGAGAATAATTGTACACACAGCAAACTTGATATACGTCGATTGGAATAACAAAAGCCAAGGTTTATGGATGCAAGATTTCCCGTGGAAAGATCCAAACACTTCAAGTAAAGGATGTGGTTTTGAAGGTGACCTAATTGATTATCTCAGTGCACTGAAGGTACTACTAATGCAATATGTTATCTGGATGATATAGTTGTTTCTTTGATTGTAAGATAAGTACAAATTAAGTGATAGTAATGACTAGTTTAGGTTTTCTTAGTACTTTCTTAAAATTTTATTTCTGATAAGGTCATTTTCCTTGGGCGTACTACACGCACAATTTGCTCCAGCTAATGTCATTTTTATCCTTAATTAAGTAATCAGCAGGAAAACTTATCATATACTTGTTGCTCCTACAGATTTTACAAGTCTGGCCCATAGATGATTAATTCTATCGATTTTGTCGAATTTAACTTAGTTTAATGTGTCTAGTTTGGCTTATTCTGCTATATAAGAGAGTGTGTATTTGTGTGTGTGTGTGTGTGTGTACATACTCACACGTGTACATATATGTATATTATATGCATATATTTGTGTGTGTATTTATTTTTGTCAGTGTGCGCATGTAATTTCTGAGGTTTTGAAAAGAAATTAGGAAAAAGTTGATAATAATGCTTATTCCTTATCTTGTTGAACTTTAAGGATTTGAAATTAACTAGTATCCGCTTTCTACTTTGGTCGCTCTAAACAAATTTAGCTTTGTATATATTATCAACTAAAAATCTCAAATATCCACTTGTTCTGAAAGTCATTATATGCCAGTTAGATACTCTGTTTCTAGGAATCTTAGTCATTTCAAGTATTTTCCAGGGTTCCCTCTTGACCCTTACATAATCAAAGAAAGCCTCATGAAAAATGTCCTCATCTCTCTGATTTTTGTATTTTCATTCTTTCTTTCTCAAAGTTTTAGCATTACTGACCTGTTTATGGATAAGTTACTGATAAAGTAGTACTTTCCTAAAGTAGACTGCAACCAGTCACAACCTTGCTATATTTTTCTATTGTTCATGATGTTCATCACATTGTAGTACTAGTGAAAGTTTTGAGTAACAAGTTTGATGCATCAATCATTCAATCGTGTAAAGAATTTCCTGCAGAAATTGTGACTAATTAAGATAAATTTATTCCTTTTCTATGTTTTGTTTCATATGAATGTTTTGTAGTGGCCTGAATTTACTGCTAACTTGCCGGCCCTCGGAAACTGCACCATCAATTCATCATTTTTCAAGAGATTTGATTACAGCAGCGCAGCGGTATTGTTCTATTCTCTCTATCCCCCCCCCCCCCCCCCCCCCCCCCCCCCCACGGGCGGCGAGAAATTATTATGTTAGTAATAGATTCTATTCTTAGGATTCTGCAAACTTTGCTAATGCTTTGTATTCTACTTGATACAACTATGTTAAGGTAGCTTCTTACATAATCTATCTGTGACTCTTGTCAACTACAATGGCTCATTTTTCCAAAAAGATGATTAGGCATTTTACTGCATTATACCTAATGCAACAGTCAACTGCTTCTTCTTGGGACAGAAACTTATTCTTGGATAACTAAGGTCGTGCTCGTCTTTTTCGATTCTTAGATTAGTTAGTCTATAAATATGTTATTTCCTCAAACCTCAAATTCGATCAAGTACATAAACATTTGTTTCTAAATATTATGACCTTACTTCTTAAGGATACGTGAGCAGCATTTACCCTTAGCAGATAATATATTGAAATATCATTTATGTTTTCATATTCTGAACAGTGTATTCTAGTAATTTATTTCTAAAGAATCAATTTTTCCATCATTCCAGGTCAGGTTAATTGCATCTGTCCCTGGGTATCATTCAGGTCCTAATTTGAAAAAGTGGGGCCATATGAAGCTGCGTACTGTTCTGCAGGAGTGTATTTTTGATCAAGAGTTTCGAAAGTCCCCTCTTGTTTATCAGGTATGTCTTGGTTGTTACACGACTGCTTGGGAAACTATATACAGAGATTATGTGGTGGATGCTTTTATACAATTAATTAAACAAAACAAAATTAAGCCATATTTCTGGTTTCTATTTCTTCATGGACATCTATCTTGCTACTGTTCTTTATGCTTTCGACTAAATAGGTTTTAGATATGGGAATACAAGTGATTGATGATAGGTTGGAGGAGAATGCATAGTAGGGCAGTTTGTGAGCTCTTTCATTTGGTTTAACAGACATATGATAGTGGGTACATTTTCATGGGGATTGGGAATACTTCAAACTTTTTCAATAAGGTTGTTTGGCTAAAGTAAAGTGGTTTGAAAATTTTACATATTGTAAAATATGTGAAACTAGACTACTGATTAATCTTGCACCTTATTATGCTACTTCCATCTGACCTGTGTATCTGCTTCTACCTTTCTGATTCAGTTTTGTGGATTTTCTTCCTAGAACCCCTTTTTCTTGCTGGTTCTTGCATATGGGTTCTGTCTTGAAACTTGTTTAATTCTATCATTCTCATTGCATTGTTATATATAATTGTCAGAATCTTACGATACGCAATACGTATCGTACTATACTATACGGAGACAATTCGATATGTATCGCAAGGTGAATTGAAAATGACAACATATCGTATGATTCAATTGCGATTCTTACGATACAATGCACAATACTTTTTAAAAACAATCAACTTGAAAAAGTTTTCATGTAGATCCAAAAGAATAAAAACAAAACTTTTAAGTCTTTTAGCATTTCAATTGAAGAGATTTTCTAGCCCAAATATTCTTCATGAGCCTTTAATAACTTTTTAGAGTATTATATCTTATTAAAAATATCGTTGTATTTTTCTCACGTCACTTTTTATAAGCAGATATATAAATCTTCACTTGTTAATTTGAATAATTCTCTTTTGCTTTATAGATTAAAAGTGAATCTGAATTTTCGTTTTCTCGTATTACTTTATAAAGATTACTGAAATAATATCTAATAAATCAATTTAGAATATTTTTTAACTTTAAAATTTATTTTTAGTCTATAATAATAATTACTTGACTACTTTTATATATAGTCAAGTTTGTGTTTTATATATTTAAATATATATTATTATATTTTTTATTTTGTTTCTGTATCGTATGATATGATACATGAAACACGATATGAGAGTTTTCGATACACGATACGATTCATGTTTTGACAACTATGTTGTTATATAAGAATAAGGCGACCTCTACCTTTATTAGACTTAGTATCCTTTCCATTCCTGAATGGTACTGAACCTGTGAAATCAGGCTCGGTGATATGGCAGCCCACAAAAATCTTAAATAAATTAGGCTATGCCAATGCGCGTTTAAAATAATTATTATGTAATGTATAAGCTTCCGTAGTGATCTCTCTCTGTTATGTTTCATTTCTCTATGCTTCAGTGGTATCTGAGCAATTATTCCTGTTTCTTGTACATATTTCCTCCTTTTTACAGTTTTCATCGTTAGGTTCATTGGATGAGAAGTGGATGGCGGAGCTTGCATTTTCAATGTCATCAGGAGTCTCAGAAGATAAAATGCCTCTAGGTCTGGGGGAGCCACTAATTGTATGGCCCTCTGTCGAAGATGTTAGATGTTCTTTAGAGGTAGATTATTCTAGTGATCCCATCTGTTATGTTTTCAATAGACTGCTAGAATTAATGATATCCTAATATATGTATTCTTTTTTAATTTATTATTCAATTGAACTGTTGGGTGGTTGTTTTCAATAGATGAGAGAAAGAGAATTCTTAAGTTATGTTCTGTTGTTAATTACCGTTAATTTAAATTCCTCATACTTGTCACCATATGGGTACGCATATCGTGTTTGATTTTTCCAAGATCCTTCATCAACTTGTATCTTAAATTCCTAGCTACATTCACTGATTTAGGGTTGCTATGCACTGTTTTTCTTTCTTTGTTTTGCAGGGTTATGCAGCTGGAAATGCCATTCCAAGCCCACAAAAGAATGTGGAGAAATTTTTTTTAAAGAAGTATTGGGCAAAATGGAAAGCAGGCCACACTGGTCGTTGGTATAGTCTCATATCTGAAAGAACTTTAAATGAATAATTGTTAATATGTCCATTTTCCTGTTACTTTTATATTTTCATTTCTATACAAACTAGTAAGTTGTGTTCCAGACTTTAAGCACGTCAGTACAATAATGACAGAAGAAACTGATAAACTTCTACATTTAATCTGATATGATAATACTGAAGTCTGAAGGTCCTGTCTGATCTTCCCATAATATTAGTTCCATTAGTGTTTCTGTATCTTTGCCTGGTAGTAATGGACCGCTGTTTAAAGTTATCCCCACGACAGGTTTTCTATTTATCCTCATCTTCTAGTACTGGCCATCAAACATGGAATTGACTTCTAGCAGCTAATTAACCTTGAGATGGTCTAGCTTAACCTGTGCTTTAATGAAACTAAGAGAAACTGTGATTTCAATCTGAAGAAAATAAAGAACAAAGTCTTCTCCGGACTGTTAGTGGGCCTATAAAACTTTATAATGAAGTCCTTTATACCATCTTTGTGAGTTTGTGAGTTTAGAGGGATGGGGAGGGAAGGGAGTAGGGAAGGGACTGGATTACTGGAAAGGATGGAAGGGATTTTAACTTGATCTCAGATTAATATTTGATGCAGTTTTTCTAGTTCACGTGAATAAGTGCCTTGACTACCTTTATTAGATTTTTGGCGTCTTATTTTTCAAATTCTTTTTCTTCTGTGTAGTGTTAACAAATCAGAATTGCTAAGCCTTCTCTGTGTCACCTAATACATAAAGTAAGCAGCTCTAAGATTATTAACTTGTAAATGATGCTGACAATTAGCCTTTCATTGTTTCAGTCACGCAATGCCTCATATAAAGACATTTGCCCGTTATAGTGGCCAAAACCTTGCGTAAGAATCCATCTCAGAAGTTCTTGCTATTTAGATTTTAAATTATTGACTTTGCTACTAGCTCACCCTTGTAAGCATTTCACTTTTGACTAGTAATACGTGGGCGTGGTTTTTCCTATTCTTTTCACCAGGTGGTTCTTGCTAACTTCATCAAACCTCAGCAAAGCTGCCTGGGGAGCACTCCAGAAAAACAATTCTCAGTTGATGATTCGTTCTTATGAGGTATTTGACTTGAATCATCGTTAATGCTGATAATTAAAATCGACACTTCGCCATATAATCAGTTAAACTACATAAACAATATCAGCTAGGAGTGCTGTTTTTACCTTCAAAACAACGCGGGTGTAGTAGCTTTTCTTGTACAGATAACGGGAACCGATCAGAGGTAAGTACTGTAACAGCTATTGTTCCATTTATTAAGTAGGTTAATAATAATATTCATCTTTGGTCCTTAACTCTGATTCTCCTTTAATTTTCAGGATAACTGTACTTCGTTAGACGGTTCTAAAGCGAAGAGAACAAAACTGGTCACCCTGCTATGGCAAGGAAACAAAAACACAGAATTATCTGAAGTGATCCAATTGCCCGTGCCATATGAGCTCCCTCCACAACGCTACTCCTCAGAAGGTTATGTATTTCCTCCCCTGCTTATCTTTAGCTTCTATTCCGCTGATCATCTTTAGCTTCTATTATTACTGCTTGTAGCTAAATTTAGCTTTCTCCGACGAAACAGATGTTCCCTGGTCTTGGGACCAAAGATATAACAAGAAGGATGTTTATGGTCAAGTTTGGCCAAGACAAGTGCAGCTATATAAATGTCAAGACTCTTGAGATCAGCTTTTTTATTGCTAGAAGACTCGCTGTTAGTCTGATGAACGACCCTTGTGACATTTTTTAGTGATCTTCCTGTGGATGTGGAACATTCGGAGGATTTGTAATTAAAATGACAGTGCTGGTTTTGATTTTATATTTTTCAAATTGGCCAAAATTCATTTATTTATGATATACATGTAGTACATCACCATCGAACACACCACCATCTAAATAACATAAGCAAGTCTTCCTTTGCAATACCATGTCCTTGGAAACAAATAGCAAATACCAAGATAATTCTTACAAACAACTAGCAAATATCTAATATATAAAGCTGGATGTGGCTGTGGAGTCAACAAAATTTAGAAGTTTTTTAACTTTTTCTAAAATGCCTTTTTACTTTTATGGTAAATTTTTTTTATCCTTTTTTATATATATATATTTTTATCTTTTTATTTAGTCTTTCAAAGTTTATAATTTTTTTATTTTACCTCACATAATTTATACATACGTGTTTATCATCGGGTGTTAGTGAAAATAAAAAACAATGATATATCTTACAATTTTATATATTAATTTTTTTTTATTAATGAAAAAATATAAGTGCAAAACATTCGGTGACAAAATATATCTTATTTATTAAAAAGTAAGGTCTAATATGAAAATTCGTGTTAGGTTTTATTTTTTAATAATTAAAATAAATATAGTACTTAATTTTATCATCAAATATTATATATATAATATTATTTTTTATTAATAACGTGAATAAATATAAATTATAATATTTTTTAAAAGGACATATAATATAAGTCACTCTTATAATAATATCATCGATCTCTGCAGAAAACGTTTCGCTACGTAACGCGGTACCAGAACTCCAAGATAAATGATCATATCATGGGTATGTGGAAGGACCATACTCAAGATATTAATCAAATTATTTATAAGTCAAAATCTTAAGGTAGAATGAGCAGCAGCGGCAATTCTATGTTTTTTCCCCTTATTTAGGATCCCAAACTCACCAACCATAAATAATGATCAATTATGTTAATTATTAAAATAATCGATAAAATGTAGGGTAAATATTTAATTATAATTTTAAGGAGACACTTGTAACTATTAAATTATTAAACTATTTACATAAATAATAAAATTTTAAAATCTATATTGTAAGTAAATTTGTCTTGAATGGAGAATAAATTTATTTATTTATTTATAATTATGAGAAAATAATTATGGATAAATAAAGGAAATTGATATTTTCACAAGTTAATTTAATATTTTTAAAAATAAATCCCACTTGATCTTATAAAAATATCAAATTAACACGTGAAAATATCAATTTTTTAAATAAATTAAGATGTTGATATATTTTTAAAAGTAGATACCCTTAATGTGTTGTTGCACAACTTTTATATGAAAGAGAATATAATACCCTTACTATATATAAAATCAATTAATAAATTTACCATCTATCAATTATGTCTTTAAATTTATTACACATCATATTTACAAGACAAAATGTGTATAAACCTGATTAGCTATTTCAAAACACGATTCTAAACTATATATGAAATTAAGCTACTATATTAAGCTAGTTATTTAATTATATATTATAATTTATTAATATTTAAATTTTAAATTAAAGACTAGAATACATAAAATATTAGAAAAGATCAAAATCAAAAAATTTATAAAGCTAAACCTTCTTGATCGTATATTTTAGGACATGATATATAATTTAGCTTGATATCATATTAAAGTGATTCTCCACAATATAGTCAAATTGGTCCATCTAAATTAAATTTAAATTTATTTTGACTTTGAAATCAATTCATGAATTTTAAAATTCAAAGTAAATAAGAAATTATTTACTCAATAAAATTGCAAATTGTCAATTACATTTTTTTTTTCTCTAGACCCAAAACCCATTGGAGCATCTGTTGAAGCACCCTATTTCATTTAAGGAGGAACTTGGAGTCGAAGCCATGTCTCACGGCCCTCATCGCCTGAAGCCATTCCACTATTCTTATCTCACCCTTCTGTTATACCCTTCCGTTTCCTTCACTCTTTGCCCTAAGCCTAATTGAATTATAATTACATACGCCTCCTCCATCCTTCCCTAATAAAATTTCAAATACCGTAAAGTGTGTGTGTGTGTGTATATATATATATATATATATATATATATGTCAAGACTTAGAAATTCACAAATTTATTACTACCATGACTTTATTACTACCATGACTGATAAAATATATTGAAATAATTTATATTCTATGAATATAATTGATAGAGATTTATTAGATTTTTTATTTTTTGAATTTTTTAAGTATAAAAGTTTAAGTTTAAAATGAACAAGTGTTGAATGATTTAATTGATTTACCATTAATTGTTATTTTAAAATTTCTATTCTTTCAAAATATTTTTGGAGAGTTACTAAATAATAAAAGATTTCTAATTTTAATTTTAAAGTGCTTTATGTCCACCTAAAAAGCTCCCAAAACAGGCTCTAAAGTACGCGTGACAATTGTGAATTTTGCGAGAATTCTTGTCAAATCAGCTCACATGTATTACTCTACATTGGTCAAAGCTAAAAAGAATTTTATCTATTTTAGTATTTAATTTACAAAATTTTAAAAATTAAAATTAATATAAATTTATTTAATCTTAATTAACGTAATTATTATATATAAACTATCTAAAAATATTACTAACTAATATATCGAAATTTAAAATAAATCCACATCATAATTAAAATTTTAAATTCACAAATTATTAAAGACTATTTTTATAAAATAAAGTGAGTAATTAAGTATCTCCCAAAACATTTATAGACCAATTTTATTTTAAAATTTAAGAATATATATATATATATATATATATATATATATATATATATATAGTTTGGGTTGGATATAGTTGTATAGTGCTCCTCACCCCATATATTTTAATTTTAAGTATTTCATTCTTGAAACTTGTCACACGCATGAGGAGAGAGAAAGATATTGTGGAAGGTACAGTTGATATTTTTTCTTTTTTCTTTTTTTAAATAAAAAGGGAGGACTAATTATCATTGATAAATGACTCAAAGTATAAAAATACTTTAGTTGGCGGTGATACTCGCTCCAATCCCAAATTGAAACTTAGAACTCGGAAACATATATATATTTTTTAAAAACACTCGTTCCGTTTTAGAATAAATTTTTTTATTATTATTTTACGTAATTTTAAAGTAAATATTTATTTATTTTAAATAATTTATTATTTATAATAATTTATCTATAATATCCTTAGTATTAATTATATCATATTTTTATTCTCTATACATATTTATAAAACATAATTAGTCATGTATAGAAAATTATGCAATTAAATGGGAATTTAAATATGAACAATTTTATCATTTGATCTTTATTCTTAATATACACAAAAAATCACTCAAAACTTTTATCTTAAAATGGAAAAGCAAATAAAAATAAACAGACTTGACCAATTCTTTAATTCAAGCAATGAAAAAGAAAGTAAATTGTCACGACAACAAAAAATTATCTAATAGTGTCTTAAGGTAATAAAATCTTTTCATTTTAATGATATCTTACTATTTAAAGTTATGAACCTATTAAAATAAAATAAAATTATTAACTTAAAATATTATATAAATTTATTTTAAAATTATTGAATAATTACTCCACGACAACCCAAAGTACCCAAATCCGAATAAAATGAAAAAGAAGAAGGTACGCGTGACAATTGTGAATTGCATTGGTAAATGTACGTGTTAGTAGATGACCGTTACTGTTTCAGTCCATTCTCTTTTTCTTTCCTTTTTTCCTCTCTATACTGTCTCTCATCCCTTGTTAAATTCAAATTTCAAACATATTTATCACTTTTAGAGGAATTATCACGCGCATCGCACATTTGCATATAAACTGATCGATCTATAGTATTATTAAGAAAGAGCAAGTAATTATTATTATTTTTCTGAATTTTTGGTCTCTCACATTTTTTAGATTTTTTATTCTAATTTTCGTATTCTTATTAATTTGTCTCACTCACCAAATTTTGTATTTTTATTTTTAAAATTTATAAAGAGAATTGTATGTGTTAGGTAACTAGAATAAATAATGGAGCAGCTTGTTTAAAATTCTATGTCACCTAACTATATATAATACTCTCTCCGTTTTAAAATATAAAAAAAAAATTATTTTAAATTATAAGACCATTATTATCTTTTTAAAGTTAAGTTAAGATATTTTCAAATTAAAATGATAAATATTTTAAACTCAAAATGAATATATATATTTTTTTAATTTTAGTCAATAGAATTATGAATATTGTAAATTATTTAAAAAATATTATTCATTATAAAATTTATTATTTCTCAATTTTTAATAAATCTTCTTAATTTTGAGTTTTAAAATATCATAAATTCATTTTCAAAAATTTATAACTATCTTATAATTTGAAACGCGGTAATACGTATCTCTATTAATAAACCGTGAGTCTTTAATAACCGATTTTTTTATTGTGTCTTTCAAAAACAGTTACATTTTATTACCTCTTATTTTTAACTTCATCCTCTCTCTTTCACTCTCTATTTCCTCCTAAATTATCTCACATAATTGATTCTTATCAAATTCAAAGCTCTTTATCCAAATATTTTTAAATCTCAAATTATAATAATCATAAAATCTAATCGTAAAGTATACATATGTGTCGTGTGTGTGTGTGGTCCTAATCTCAATAAAGCCTCCGGCTTTTAAAACCGTTAATGTGGTAATTTTGTATCATAGCCTCGTAGGATATAATTTAATCTTTTATTTTATCTCCCCTAATCTCTCTCAACTCCTATTTTATACATTAATCTCTCTCACATTATCAAATATTCTCTCAGGCTTGTAAAGATTAATTTATTCGGATTTTTTTGGGTCAAGTTGACTAATTTTATAATTAATAATTAAACATATTTATTTATATTTTTGAACTTCTAAAAATTGAATATTATAGTAAATTAAATATATTTTCTTATGATTATAATATTTTTACCTATATTTAAAATAAAATGGGCTAAATTTTAATTCTAAAATTGATCACTTTGACTTTAAAATTCATATTAAGCCAATTTTTATAGAATAGAGAGAGTATTATATTTTTTTTTATATAAAAATTAATATTTTATATCTGTTATGATAAAAGAAAAAATTTAAACACGTATCATGTGTGCCAGGGTGACTAGCATAAATAATACTAATAAAGATGTCAAATTTCATGTCAGTTTTTTAAAATGCTGACGTGGCTAAATAAAGTGCATCTTCTAAATTTGACTGTTATATGGTAAGTAGTATATATAACTGGTATCAAACAATAATACCGTGAACTAATTAAGTTTGAAAACCTCCCATAAAATCAGCTAAAAACGTTTAAAGCTGACGTTGATTATCTCATTTATTAATTTGAAATTATGAAAATTACTACGAGCCATGCAAATCGGGTAACATTGAAATAAAACCGTGTTACAACCATGCACTACTCGTTTGCGTAAGCCTACCATCACACACACACACACACACACACACACACACATATATATATATATATATTCTCAAGCTCTCTTTTTCATTCACACCACATCTTTTATTTCTATAAATTCTAATATAGCTGAAGGAGTGAATAAAGGAAATGCTCGCATAAATTTTGCAGTACTCTTGCATCTACTAGGTCCATATTTGATTATTTTTTTTTATTAGAAAACCGTTCTTGTGATTTGTTCATTGATCTCTACAAAATTGTTTTCTTTTCTTGCTAGAATAATTCATAAAATTTTAGCAGGAACGCAGAACAAAAACGGATACGATTAACGTTACCTCTGGTGGGATGCACAAGGAGTTTAATTTTTCGTCTCACGATTTGGAGCAATAATACTCAATTTACAAAACGCGAGAGTTCCATGGTAATCTAGTTTGGTACATTTAATTTTCAAAATTTTCTTTTATCTTCTCGATTTACATCAACTTCAAGCTCTAAAACCCAAATTGCATCCTCCTATTTGATTTCAAATGGATGTGTTTTTTGAAACCCGAGCAGGAAAATCATTCTCCATTGAAATAGGTTTTTTCGATTCTGTCCTTGAGATTAAAGAAAAAGTACAAAAATACCAAGGGATACCCATAGCTAGACAAACCCTAATATTCAGAGGTCAGTCCCTAGAAGACGATGGCAATGTGGAAAATTGTGAAATTCTGCATAACTCGCTTATTCAACTCGTTATAGCTCCGGAAAATCCAGGAAACACTGAAGAATCATCGGCAACGCCATCGACGAAAATTAAACTCGTTTTGAGGATGCCAACGTGGTCGAAAAAACAAGTTGAAATGGACGTGGACGATACAATTTTGCAGTTAAAAGAGAAAATTAATGACGTAGAAAGTGTGACAAATTCCCGGTTGTCACTCTATTTGCATGGAAATGAATTACATGATAGTCAGTCGCTACGTTATTATGAAATTACCGGTAGTTCTGAGATTGATGTCGTGATTAAACCACCACAATCGACGACGGTTCTACCAGCAACATCAGGAGGTACTACTAATTCGAAGAAACTGAAGTTGATAGTTTTGACACAATGTGGAACAAAGAAGATCCCAGTTGAAATGAATGGTTCTGATAATGTGGGGGAGTTGAGGAAACAACTTCAGAGATTACAAGAGATTCTTCATTTTCATCTTCCTCCAGAAGGGTATTTCTTTATCTACAAACAAAATGTGATGGATGATGACAGGTCTTTCAGGTGGCACCATGTTGGTACTGGTGATACGATTGAGATCTTCAATGGAAGTGTTACAGGGGGGTCATCTTAGTCATTTTTAAAATTTTATTTTATGATGCAAATGTTTTTAATTAGCATGCAATGTGGTTCTCCGAGTATTAGTATGGTTTCTTTGTTATTTTAAATGTTATTTTTGTATGTTACTTTTTATATATATCAAAATAAATAGTAGCATTTTTATTCAATATTTTCTAAAAGTAGAGATATATTTCTCTTTTCAATCCGTTCTAAAATTGACGTACAATTTTTTTTTTATACACATGAGTGGCATGAAACTTTTAACATGACTATACTTATATTTTAGTAGATTAGATACTAATGTGCCTCCACTATTTTAACAATTCAGTTTAAATCTCAAGATTGAACCTAATTATAATGTATCAAGAATTCACTGCTTCAATAATATTTTTTTGAATTATTTTACCTATCACACGCTCAGCCAAATGGTCGGAACTGAAGATATCATTAATAGTAGTTTTTGAACCTAAGGGCACATGCTAAGAGGATCCAAATTTTATTTTTTTTTATTTTAAATCAAAAATTATTTATTCTACATTAATTCAAAACCTAAACTATTAACATACATACATATAAATTTGTATTACTTTACTTGCACCTAGTATGATATCCTTTATTTTTGGTGTCATTCCATTGCATCAAACAAATATTAAACCATAAATTTCCCTCAATTCACCTCCTCCGCAGTACCAAGGAGGTTTCGAATAACTTTTGTATTGTGTTATTAACTTAAAAATAAGAACTTTGACTGTAAAGGTAATTTTATATTGTTAATTAATTTTTTACTTCCATTGCCAATTTTTGTTATTGGTCTTTTGATTTATTTTATTTTTTTAATAACACACAAATTTATTAATCTATTGTCCTCAGTTGGTAGAGTACTAGGTAGTGTAGACCTAGGGTTTCTATATTCACCAAAAACAAGACAATAATAGATATAGACCTAAATGTAGGACAAAAAGAAATAGCACTCATATATATAATTCTTTCAAATATTTTTGACAATCAGATAAAAACGGTGTTATCTAAAAATCATATACTTATCAACAGATTAAAAGAGCAATTTTCTTATGACTAATGATTTATATAATAATGAGTATAATGATTCAATATAAAAATAATGAGATTTATAATATAAAAATAATAGGTCTCGTTATTTTTATATTGAATCATTACACCTATTATTACATGAGTTATTACATATAACAAAACTCTTAAAAGAGCAATTAAACACGTTATATACATGATATTGAAGATGCAGTAACAAGGTGTATGCAAGAAGTGAGAAACAAATGCAAGGGTATATATAGAGTAAATTTTACATTTAAGACTGGTTTGAAAATTTATAACTAGAAATAAGGGCAGACAATGCGAGTGCGATGAAAGCCAAAAATTCCATTTCTTGGCTGCTGTTGAGGAGACCGTAAATACGTTATTCGCTCCATCCCCCTCATCTTGTCTATCAATGGAACTGCTGATGATGATGCTGATATCAATAAGTATGCACATATCTAAATTTCACAAATTCTCATACTCATTTACCACTAATTTATGTATCAAATTGGTTATGTGTAAGAATTTTAGTTTTTGTTTATAAAAGACAAGACACGGAGATAAACCCTAATTATGCTCTTATTAAATTTCTTTTATGAAATATTTAGAAATATGTTAATAAATATGTATTACACTTGTGTATATGTAAGCATGTTGGATCATGATGATAAAGAAATTAGATGATGGAAAGGTTAGTAAAGAAACCAAGAGAAACCATAAACATGAAAGTTGGAATTTTAGTTTCAGGACTAATTTTTGGAATAGTATAACTCTTTATATATGTTGAAGTTTTGAACTTAGTTAGTCTTAAATTGAAGCTTGATATATAACCTACATGTAGAGAAAAGAATCACCTAAAAATCATTTAAAATGAATAAGTTATGATGGTTCGAATAAGTTAAGAAAAACATGAAATATGCGCAAAACAGTAGAAATTATGCTTTTTTAAGAGCTATATATTCTTGTGTATAAGGCGTTAGGATGAGTTCTTTACGTCTAAAAATAATTTGTCATAACATTTACGCATAGAAAAAAGAATCACTCAAAAACAATGTTTAGAGAATCGGACCGGACCGGCGGTCCGACCGCAGTTAGATCGGAACCGGTAGACTTTCAAGTCCGATTCGCCCAAAAAATTGATTTGACATCAACCCGATCAAAAATCAATTGGCCACCGGTTTAATCAGTGGTTTAACCGGCAAAACCGGTGAGTTGATCCAATTTTCAAGTTTTTTTTTTTACAAAAATATTTTTATTAATATTATAACATTATTTTACTATATTTTAGCTTATAAAAAATTAGATATTTTAAAATTTTACTAATTATTAATAATATATTTTTGTATGTATTTATGACGCCACTGATTCAATAACGGTTCGACTATTGGTTGGACCAATGACTCATCCACTCGGTAACTTTTTCGGTTCGATAACTGGTCCGATTTCCTAAACATTGCTAAAAAATACTTCATTAATTATTTGTTGTAATTTTTCAAAACTGACTAGTTGAACACAAAAAACTTAAGACAATACAAAAGGAACGTTGTTGTACAGGATTTTTGAGGCACTGTTTGGGCAGCTTAGCTTGCTCAAAAAATGAAGGTCTTTCAGAGTCTAAAAGTGTACTATAACAACTACTATACCTTATGTCCAAAACAGAAATCAGTACTGGATTAATTGGATGTAGTCATCTGTTGAGTTTTTTAATCTAATATTTAAGATTTTGCTTTTTAATTGACATTCGCTACTATTAGTAACGGACGTTTTAAAAAAAATTAAACGCCCACTACTAATCATGGCTAATGTCGATTTAATCATAACCATTACTTCTTGTTTTCAGTGATATATATGGTGTTTACCCATTTTTGATCCATAGCAAATACTTGTATGAATCATTCACCATATATATATATATTCAAAAATATGTGACGAAATCGAATTACGACTAAAGCGAAAATTTATACGGTAAGATATAATAAATTAAGTTAAAACCATTCTTAATTCCTAAATCTCCCGTGTGCGCATATATGACGTAATTATAACTCAATTAATTTTTTTTATAATACATAATATGACTCTAATAGATATAGAAAAATTGTTTGAATGATTTTGTCTAATAAATTAATACTCTTCACACAAAAAGAGTTTTATTTAATTTGCTCATTTTTTTATTTCACAAAGTAGAGCCATTTTTTATTAATAATAGTATAATAAAATCTGTCTCCATAATTTTTTTATCTTAGTAATACTACTAAACTCATAATTTACTAAGATAACTATTCCCTAATCCCTACCCTCTCCCTCTCCCTCTCCCTCTCCCTCTCCCTCTCTCTTTGTATAACCAAAAACTTCAAACTCAAAGATTCAAATTTGGATTTGATAAGGTTAGCCATCGTCAACGCTCTTTTAATATGTGTTTTGGAGCTTTTTTTGAAGGGAAAAAAGAAAAGAAATAAAGAGAACGATTCCTTGTTTGTTTTCCTTACTTTTTCCTATCTCAACTTAAACTTCAAGACGTGTATTTATTTCGTTTTCTTCTTTACTAAAAGATACAAGATATTCTTATATTTTTTTCTCACTTTATTTTCTTTTCTTCCCAATTTGAACTCCAAGACAAGGCTGAGAGACCCACCCTTAGTCTTGTTTTCATACTTTAATATTTAATAAATGATTGCGATAGACTCATTTTCTTATATTTTTTAAATTATATAAAGAAAATTTTGTATTCTTCTAAGAATTGTAAAAATTAACATTCTTAATTTTTCTAAGGGTAAATAAAGAATATGTTAAATAAAATATTAAAATGAAATAAAATATTTTACTAGTAAAATTTATAGAAAGTGTTATTATATATAACAAACAAATATATGAACATATTTAAATATGAATTAATATAAATATACTCATTTCTTCCTAAGATAAAAATTATCTATTGACTTTTATAATTAAATTGACTATTTTTAAAATTAACAATTAAACATATATATTTAAATTTTTAAAAAAATAAATATTGAGATTATTAAATTATATATAATTTATAATGTTTATAGACTTTTTACGTATATATAAAAAAATAATAAGATATACTAATTTAAAAATAATTAATTTAATTATAAAAATTAATTAAAAAAATTTATTTTGAGACAAAAGGAATATAAAATATGAGACGATAAAAAAAAGGATCTATATATTATTAGACATATAATTTTATTTTATTTTATAATTTTTTTTATAAGATGGAAGGATTATTAATATAATAATATGTCAAAGCCCGTTAGGTTCACCTAACCCAACCTAGAAGCTAACGTCACGTCGGATTCTTTATTCCAAAGCTTGCCGTGCAGCTAATGCATTACAGCTCAACCGTACACGTGTCATAATATCAGAGTAGTAATCTCCACCAAAACAAGTTTCCATAGCCGTGCCCGTGATGGATTAGATTCCCCCTGTTTCTCTCTTCACACATTAGCCTATAAATAAACCCCAATTCATCTCCCCAATCTCACACTGTCATACGGCAAACAAATCCATAGCAACAAATTTCTTTCAATTCTCTATCAAGGTAATTTTAATCTTTTTGGCAGTTCTTTAATTTCTGGATTTTGTAGGTCAAATTATAGTTTTTGTTCAAATCAATAACAATTTTTTTTGTTTGAAAATTACAGATGCAGATCTTCGTGAAAACCCTAACCGGCAAGACCATTACCTTGGAGGTAGAAAGCTCCGACACAATCGATAACGTCAAGGCTAAAATCCAAGACAAGGAAGGAATCCCGCCGGACCAGCAGCGTTTAATTTTCGCCGGAAAACAATTGGAAGACGGCAGAACCCTAGCCGACTACAACATCCAGAAGGAGTCAACTCTCCACCTCGTCCTCCGTCTGCGAGGGGGTATGCAGATCTTCGTGAAAACTCTCACCGGAAAAACCATCACCTTGGAGGTGGAGAGTTCCGACACGATCGACAACGTCAAGGCCAAGATCCAAGACAAGGAAGGTATTCCGCCGGATCAGCAGCGTCTGATCTTCGCCGGAAAACAGCTGGAGGACGGGAGGACACTGGCTGATTATAATATCCAGAAGGAATCCACCCTTCACCTTGTGTTGCGTCTCCGTGGTGGTGATTTCTAAAAATGTTAATTTTTTTTTAAGTTCAGCAAAATTTGGTATTTATTTTCGTATCAGTAAGAACACCATAGCCGGTGCCTGGTGTTCGTTTGTCTATGTGGTGTTTTCAAGTATTCAATATTTCAATAATAAAAAAAAAATGGTTTGGTTATTCAAGTTGAAGTTGCAAGTATCTTGTTGGATTTAATGACTAAAAAATTTAATGAATTTTACGTTTTTATCAATTTAATCAATACTATTAAAACTATTGAACTCTTAAATTTTTTTTAAAATAAATATCTAAATTTAACTATATGTTTAATTATAATTATTTACTGGTTTATATCGCACTTCAAGTAGAATTTAAAATAAAAAATAAAACAAAATAAATTATTTTAAAGTATTATTTTTGTGGTAAAATATTATTAAATTAACAAAAAAATAAAAGTAAATTCACTTGAAAATTTTAATTAATTTAATATAAAAAAATAACTAAATAAATTAAATAAAGGACAAATATTAATTTAATTTTTTTTTAAAAAAAGTAAAAGTCAAATAAATTAAAAAAATAACAAAATATTATTTAAACAAATTAAATAAAACATTTAATATTTATTTAACAAAAGATAAAAATTATAATTAAATCATAAGCAAAATAATATTTTAAACATATTAAATAAAGCGCAACGAATTAATTAAACAAAATATAAAATAAGATATTACTCTAAAATAAATTCAACATGAAAAATAAAATTTTAACTTATAGAAAAAAAATAGAAAAAAACTTAAAATGTAATTTTGTATAATAATTTATATTATAAATATTTAGACAAAAGTTATAATCACATAATATTAAATTTTCTATATAAGAAAAAAATATTTATAGTAAATATTTGATAAATAATACCAAAGTTTTTATATAAGAGAAAAAAATAATTAATACTTTGTCATTTGTTTAATATATTTAAATTAATATTTTAGCCATGGTTTAATTAATATTTTGCCTAAATTTCTTTTGTTTAATTTGTTTGACCAATATTTTTCCATTTGTTTGATTTTTTTAAAAGCTAATTAATATTTTTCCCTTTGTTTAATTATTTTTTATATTAAATTAATTAAATTTTTTTAAGTTCAAATACTTTTTTTTTTTTGTTGCCAATTTAGCAATATTTTGCCACATGAGAAAATTCATATAATAATGTTAGATAATCTATTTTAATTTTTTATTTATTCTAAATTCCACTTGTGATAGGCTAATAATTAAGTATAGTTTAACATTTCATTCTTTGTTTGTTAGGAAAGGTTAGTTGAAATTTTTGTTTATTTAGGAAGTGTTGGGCCGTATATTTATGAGTTTGCTTAATGGATTTTATCTTAGTCTACCTGTTATTTCCTAGGGCTTTGTTACCTGTCAGTTCGTTATTTCTTAAGCGTCCATGATAGACTCCTAAGTATAGTAGGCTTGGATCACTGAATTGTTAGTCAAGACAGACTCCTAAGTATAATAGACTTGAATCATTGTATTGTCAATCAAGGTGTCACCGTCAAGGTATTATGTACTTATCATATACAATACAAATTCTTATATATGATACTTATCTTTTTCAATGGGATCTTTATATATATTTCTAATTAACAATTGCAACCCTATTGAGCCGATGTAACTAAGATATAATTACAGAAAAACACATTCTAGTCTACTAAATATATTTTGCCTCCAATGTCAACATATCTTGAATTCTTTCTCTCACATGGGTATCTCCATTACTCTCACACCAGAGATATATCTTGATAGTTCAAGCCATCAACTATTTTTTGACAATTTTTTCTGTGCAGATTCACGTCTAAACTAGTAATTGAGCGTGTAGACAAATTCTAGTGTTAACATTGTAATACATTGATGGCAGACTGAAGGCCTAAATCCCCTTCATCTTCCATCAGAGCCTCCCTCTTCTCCTTTATCGGCTTTTTGACTCCCGAGCTCATCCCACCTCACTAATTGGATTTACTAAAATGGGTGATAGGGTTAAATTATACGATATTTTAATTCCCTAATACTTAGTTTTTATATTTATTGTGTGCTTAAATGTTTAATTATTTAGCTTATTTTGGTTTTAATAGGTTTTATAGGATTTTAGTTAATTTAGATAATTTTATAACATTTTTATATTTCTTTTTATTTATGTGTTTTTATTTATTTTAGGTGTTTTATTTATTATTATGTGTTTTTAGGATTTTTAATATTTTTATATTATTTTTATTTATTTTTATATTTTATTTTGTAGGAAAAATAAGTTTTTGGGGCAAATTTGTAAATTTTGCAAAAGTCTAATGACATTGTGGTAATTTCAGCAAAATCGGAGGGCAAAAGTGTAATTCTGCAAAA
Source organism: Hedera helix (assembly GCA_947179155.2). NCBI lineage: Eukaryota > Viridiplantae > Streptophyta > Magnoliopsida > Apiales > Araliaceae > Hedera > Hedera helix. Next base: position 12,576,149 of record OX359278.1, read on the forward strand.
GACCGGTGGCATTTTCGTAATTATGCGGAACTTTTCTTCGTGCAATGCGCGCACGGAGAATTCACGGTGTTCAGCAGGAAACAACGTCGTATTTAGCAGTTAGGAAAAATTGCGCAATGCGCGGAGGAGCATGCTGACGTCACAACACGCGGCTTCCGCGTTGACTTGGTCAACTGGCGTGTTAAAGGCGCGTTTGGCTTGCACATAATTGCTGAGAAACAGGATTATTTCGAATTTTTGCTACTTTTTGATTTCAAATTTGATTTTAATTTCAACTAGGGTTAGGATAATAATTATTTTAATTTTTCTTTATTTTTAATTATAAATCCTATTAGGGTTTGGACAAGTTAGAGGCCTATAAATAGAGGGTCAACCTCTCATTATTCATTGTAAGTTTTTAGGAGAGAACTTTTCAACTAGTGGAGATTATTTTGAAGCTTGTTAGGCTAAGTTTTTATTTTCAGTTCTAAAGGGATATTGAACCTTATTTTTAATTGATGTTTTAATTGAGTTTTATAATCTATTCCTTCATGCATAAGATTTATTCTTGATAATCTGTTTTAATTGTTTTATGATATTTGCTTGATTAATTTGATAATGGCCTGTTAGGTTAATCAATAATTTATCATATGCTAGATTAAGATTTGATATTAAGCAAATGATATTTTATCTAATCATAAGTAGCAATTAATAATATTTTTTAATATTGTTATGATTATCAATATGACAAGTTAAATAATATGCGATGTTATGATTGTTGCTTGGAATAATCTAATTCTCTATTTTTTAATGCAACTGTTATATTAAATGTAGGCTGATAATTCTAGGTTGTATGATAGTTAGAGTCTTTTGTGAGCGATTGCTGCATTAGATTTATAATTTAAGGAGGATTTCGGGTAGCTTGGCGATTGTCGGTTATCTAGGATTATTAATCTCAATTGAAGGAAAAGATAATAATAACTTGACTAATTTGTTGATTAAAAGAAGAGGATACTGAACTAAGGAACTGAAGTTTGTTTTAATTAATTTTTCTCATCTTTATTATTTATTATTTAGTTTTATTTGTTTGAATTTTAATTAGTTAAATAATTAATTCAAAACCCCCCAATTCTGGTTTACGAAAAAATAAAATAAAATTAATCATTCTCTGTGAGGATCGACTCTTGCTTACACTATTACATTAATATTTTTCAAAAGTAAGATTTTATTTTTGGGTGCCTGCGACAGCATCCCAATGGGTTCTTCAAGTGTAATGATGGGAGGAGAGCTGGCAGAATTAGGGAGTACCTCTTCAAAGACTAGAGGAAGAGCAACAACTGCCTCGGCAATAGAGGTGATGCTTTTAAAAGTTAAAACTGTGGCCTTCCCCTTGTGTTTCCTAGCCAATTTAAGGTTCTCTAATGGGGTTATTGGTTTCCTTAGTACTCATGCAGTTTCGAGTATAGCTTCCTTTAGTGCCTTCTTTGGTTGATTAGCCAACAACAAAGATTAATTAGTACCAAAAACAAAATGTTTAGCAATAAATTTACTGACAAAGACATTTAAGCAAACACCATAGAAGTAAAAAAGTTTAACACAATCATGGCTGAATAGTCAGTCTTGATCATTCAGCACTTATTTTGTCCTCCTTGATTGAGTGTCTCTTAGTGTACAAAGCTTCAAATTCTCCTAATCTGGCCCTACTGATCTTTATAGAGTTCAGTTGGAGCTTATTCGGTTCTGCAAAGGGACTAATCAGCGTCGAATCTGGCCTCTTGATGTAAAACCAATCTTTATGTCATCCCTTATTACTGGAAGGGGTTTCCATTAACACATTTATACCTATTTTCTTATTAAATTGTTAGAATCATTTTTTCTTACAAGCCCTAATTGAAAAGAATTTATACATAAAATCCAAAGTGGGCTTAACCCCTTGATTATGGCAAAAGGCCTTAAAACTATGAATGAGATGTAGCAGTTGGGTAGTATTAGTTAGTTCAAACTAAGTCCAACACTATAAAGAAGCTCAAGCACAAATTCTTGAAGAATGAATCGAAAGCCAAAAAGAAGAAGGTGTCTGTAATGACCACGAATTTCATTAGACATTGTAATTATAATTATTATATAATTAGCAATGAATTAAAATTTTTGTACTAATTAATTGTGCATTAGATAATTGAATGAATATACTTGTGTGTGTGTATATTTATTTAAAGCAATAAAGCAAGGTGTTTTAAATAATTAAAGCAAGTCTAATTGGATTATATTTTAAATCCAAATGAGGTATTAAACTAGGTCAATTAAATTTACCTAGTAGCTCATGTAATTAAATTAAGCCTTAGTCCATGTAATTAATTAAACAAGCCCAATGTTTATTTTAATTAAAGGTAACATAGGTTATTAAATGTTAGCCCAATGTGTTAATTAAATTAAGCCCAAACCAATTAAATGGATGAGCCAAATATATTTAATCCTAAAGTCCAATGTGGAGCCCAATAGAAAGTCAAAATTGGTCAACAATTAAACATATGTGTGTGTGTGTATATATATATATATATATATATGTATATATGCACAATTAAAGCATGAAAAATAAAGGGAAAATGGAGCCAAAATGGCCCATTTGGCCGGCCAAAGCGGTCCCCACTTGGGGGTTGCTTGATTTACTTGGTTTCTTCAATTTCACTCATTGTCATAGTAGCTCAACCACTCTAGTTATTCACATTGTCAATCAAATGGTCATTCACTTCAACAGTAATCTTAATTAAGCACTAAATTGACTATGATGGTGAATTAGGAGAATTGATGATGGATTAATAGAGTACTATAAAAGAAGTACTCCACACAAGTATTATGTTGGTTAGTTCATTTGCAAACTTTTCAAGAGAGAAAATAGAGAGCATTTAAGAGAGAAAAGTGAGTATATACTTGTGAGTTGAAGGAGAGTGCTAGAAAAGGAGCTTGCGTATGTAAAATAGCTACACAACATACTTTAGAAGGAGAAGAAGAAGAGCATCCAAGACCATAAGGTTCAAAAGGGCTCTAAACATTCCTTTGTTCATTTTTGCAGTCTAGATAGATTTTAAACGATTAAAATATATTTTTAATCGATCAAAAGTTGTTTTGATAGTCTAGAAGTCTTAAACTATGTTAAATATGTATATTCATGATTTGATGTGTTTATATCATGTTTTGGTATGTGTGTATAGGATAAAAATGGAAGAAATGTTCATAATAGACTTTACTGGTAAAACCCTAGTAAAGCATTTGATGTTTTATGATGTGGTTTAAAATGTACAAGTTGAAAAATGGATTTTTATGGCTAGAAAGTTACATACATGAGTTTTAAAGAAAACCCAACTTGTAGCTTTCAAAAATATTGAAAAACAAAGGAGTTATGGCTTTTACCGCAAAGTACGTCATTTTTAAACCCTAAGTGGTTCGATCCTTAAATTATGTGTCAAACGTTTTCAAAAATTCAATCAAACCATGAAATGTTGTACAAAAATAAGTTAGGAAAATATCAACACTGATTTTGTGTCATTTGGATGGGTAAATTTCATTTTATCAAGGTTTGAATCAAAAGTGTCAAAAATCTGGAAATTGAAATTTGTTTCTGCAGTACAGCGTCGGGGCGCTGTGTTGCAGTACAAATCACTGCGCCGGGGCGCCATGCACTGTTCCAAGAAAAATAAAAAATTCAAACTGGGTTGGGTTGGGCCGTGCCGGGTTAGGTCAGTCCGGGTCAGAAAATGAAAAATGTTCCAAAAATCATTTTAGTATTTTTGTACTTAATAAATGTATTTTTAAAGTTGTAGATAATTGATTTAATAATTAAAAGTGTATAAATATTATAAAAGGATTAATAATATAATTAAGTTAATAAAATATTATTAAATAAATAATAATATTAGAAATTAATTAAAATATTATTAAAAGTATAATAATATTATAAAGTCAATAAAATATTATTAATGAGTAATAATATTAATAAAAAGATAAAATATTATTAAATGAATAATAATATTAGAATATGAATAAAAATATTATTTAATGATTAATAATATTAGATAATTAATAAAATATTATTAAAAAGTTAATAATATTAGATAATGATTAAAATATTATTAAATGATTAATAATGTTAGATAACTAATAAAATATTATTAAAATAGTTAATAATATTAGATAATGATTTAAATATTATTAAATAATTACTAATATTAGATCATTAATAAAATATTATTATTTAGTTAATAATATTAGATAATGAATAAAATATTATTAAATGATTAATAATATTAGATAATTAATAAAATATTATTAAATGATTAATAATATTATAAGATTAATTAAATTTTATTAAATTGTTAATAATATTAGATAAGTGTATGATCTATATTAGATATTTAGTATAGTTGTTATGTAATTGAAATATTATCAAGTAATGATAATATTTCCTAAGTGTTATATACCCGTAAATCTATAATTATTTGGTTACGAAAGAGTTAGAAATGTTATGATATGTATGTGTATATGATACTAATTTAAGATCAAACTGATTAATTGTTAGGTTTGTTCAAAGCAAATTAAATTGAATTGATTTGCAGTAGACTACGTACGAGGCAAGTTTTCTTTAACCCTAACTTGTATTTATTGTTGCAAGTTTTCTTCAACCTTAATTACATTGAAAATTCAATTATTGTTGAGCAAGTATCTACACTCGTAGTTATTTGACAGAGTTTTAAATGGGTTAATTATCTAAAATTATCTCACATCATTATTGTTATTGTATTCGCACATAGTGCTTTTGTAAATGTTTAAGTTCATTAATTCAAGAACTGTTCAAGAATGTCTAGGGTAATTGTATCGGCTAGACAATGCATGTTTAAATTTATCAATTGAATATTTTAAAAACTTATCCAAACCATTGGTTGGTGCGGATTCTTATAGTAAGACTGAAAATGAACAACCCTAACTAAGGGGGATTTTTATCTGTTGGGAAATCGAATTTGCGCAAGATGTCTAAATAGTATGCATATACATAGGGTACAAAAGGCTGATCTCCTCGCATACCACGTTTTTCGAGGTGTCAAATAGATATATATCTGTTCCATGGTCATTAAACACCACTCATGTAAGACCCCGAATTTTATATAAAATTTAATTTTCTTCTCATATATTTTTTTTTTCATGAAACAGTAAGTGGTTAAATTGGCAAAGTTAAAAGTTAAGGATGTTCCGTGCAAATTATACTTTGTTGAATAATATTCTTTTTGTCGGGGAATATTCGTTTTGTCGGGGAATATTCGTTCTGCCCGTACGACGGCGCAATATAATATTCGTGTCGTACGACGGCGCCGAAATAACTAATTATTGGTGGACCCCACAACGGAATATTTGTCGGATATAGAAAACGACATAGGTAACATTTTTAAATAAAAATAGTCAACGGAACTGTTAAAATACCGGTGATAAAAGAATAGTAGCATACGGTAGTTTATGGTATTTTCTGTAGCACACGGTACTCTACAGTAGCACACGGTATTGCACAGTGTCTCATATTATTGGTCTGATAGTTGACACCGTAACTGTTGCGCATCATTTCATCAATAATTGTCACTGCATAATATTTTATATTATCAATTCAATAATTGTTATTACTCATTGTCTTATTAATAATTGTTGTGACACAACATATTGGATTATTGAAACAATAATAATGCATATTATTGATCTAATAATTGACACAGTAGTTGTTGCATTATTATGAATTATTACTATGGTAGTATTATTTGGTAATTTGATTATTATAATATATTCATAAAGTTGTTTGTTTTATTAGACAATATAATAATAAAAAGTTATTTGTTTTATTAGAAAAATATTATTATATTCAGAAGTTACTGTGCAAGTTACTGTGCCAAATTTGAATTCGTTGAATTCGTCTGCGCAGAGGCTGCGCAGCCTCTTCTGCCCGATTTCAACATTGGCGTGCTGCCAACAACCGCGCATAGTACTATTTTTCTCCTATAAATAACTTGTTCAGCTGAATAGAAAAATCACACCTAAAACATAAAATTTTTCTATAAGAATTTTATGAGTTTTCTCTGAGAATAGTGAGGTTATTTTGAGAGTTTGAAAGCCAAAAGGAGTGCAGAAATTTTTCAAGTAAGTCTTTTATTAAAAAGTAGTAATTTCATAAATTCCTATTTTTCACGGTATTCACAAATCTTCCCTTAGAAGACTCTTCTTTAAGAAGATTCATTTTTAAAAGCTTTCTTTGGAAGATTTATTTTGAAATATTATTTTAAAAACTATTTTAAAGTTGTTATATTATACTACAAAAATTATGTAAAATATATATAATTTTGATAGTTCATATTATACGGGTTATCATACACTTTGAAATTCATATGTGGTAATTACTAATTTTATTATAAATATATAAGTTGATCAACCTCATTAAATCAATATCCAGTCACGTGATAAGGTAAGGAATATTATTCTTTTCACACTCTTAAATTTATTACGGTAAGGGGTATCATTCTTTTCATCATCATAAATGGATATTATTTTCTTTCTTACTGGAAGGGATTATCATTCTTTGATCCTCGAAAATAATATCGTTTATTTCTTGTGCCATTTATTTCCATGTATTAAATTGTGGGAATAACCTTACGGCGCGGATTACCGCCTGTTGGTGAATAACCTATCGTATTCATTCCTTATTAATCTCTAAGAATAACCTTACGGCGCGGATTACCGCCTGTTTGGTGAATAACTCTTCGTATTCAAATTCTATTAAATTGTGGGAATAACCTTACGGCGCGGATTACCGCCTGTTTGGTGAATAACTCTTCGTATTCAAATTGATGGGAATAACCTTACGGGGCGGATTACCGCCTGTTGGTGAATAACCCTTTTTATTTGTCTCGTGTGGAAATAATTTGTCTACACGAATTATCACATGACACTTTTATTCCATATTCGTAAGTGATATCATTTTCCTTTATACTCATAAGGGATACCATCTTTTTCATCTTCCATTATTCAAACTTACTATGGTAAGGGATATTAATTTTCTTCACCTTTTGTTAATCAAACTTGCTACGGTAAGGGATATTATTTTCTTTCATACACCTAAATCGAAACTTATTATGGAACTATTGCTTCTATAATTCCTGAAAATATTATATGTTCCATAATAGTTGAATTTCATTATTTCAACTGAACCTTCCTATTTTCTGAACATTTCTATTGAACTGAAATCGTTATTCTGAACTGTGGATCTTGAATATCATTTTCAATTTCACTCCACATCATGTTGGCAATTTGGACATTATTTGAATCTGCACAAAGTAAACTTCCGATACTTATTGTTTATCCTGTTCTTCTGTTCATCATTTGTATCACTCTTATTTATATTAATCATCAAGAATCAAGCTGTTGTGAATATCTGTGGCCGGGGGCACAGATGTGATATAATTGTTGAACAGATGATAGGTTAAAGGCGATATACTAGGTTAAAGGCGATACATCTGTTCGGTGTCTTTTATGGCACGTGGTGAATGTTTTCTTTGGCCCGTAGTGCATAGATGAACTCTTGTTTGGTATGATTATGACCAAAGGCTGAATCTGGTATAATCATGACCATTGGTGTTATACTGAATATCTTTGGTTCCGTAGTGCAAAGATGAATTGTTGATCTGCATGATTATGACCAGGAACTGTGAAGTTGTATTATCTTGACTAATGGTATTTCAGATGATAAAAGTTAATGATATTTTTACAAAAAAGAGAAGCAAGTGGACATTATAGTCTGCATTATTCTTCTAATAGATTGCTCATTCCGCTGCTATTATTGATCTGAACATTGTTTAAGAATTTAACTGCAGTTTTTGATATAAACCTTGTAGTCTATTGTATTCTATCAAGAACTCAACTGTTGAAGGCTAATGATAATTTATTCGTCATTATCTTAGTCATGATATTTCTTACTGGGCTATTTGAGATCACCCTTTCTTTTGTTCCATTATTTTTCAACAGGAGATGAAAACGTAATGGGGTCTAGCCGGGGAATGGAGTGAGAGTCCGAGGAATAGCTATCATAGTCTTCACGTGTTGTAAAATAGTATGGCAATAATAGTGAAGACTTAGTTGTATATTATTATACACTGTATTGTTATACGTTGTGCTTTGTTGTAATATTTTTGTTATAGTCTTTTGACGACTCAAGTTTGGGCTGTGTGGGCCTAGATTTGGGGGCGTCACAACTCAGCAGTAAATAGTCAATCCATTCTTTAATTGAAAATTGATTCTTGATATCTTTCACAATTGTTATCTATTGTTGAAAATCTTGACGTTAATTTCCTTTTCATGATGATATATCTTATGTTATTGTTTATAATCTCGCTGAGCCATTTAGTTGTTCATTCTTGCTATATCATGACTTATTTTCAGCTAAGCCCGAATGTTCTAAACAAGACAAAGGCAAGGGAAAAGTCAAAGTTTAGATTAGCTTAATGTATGCTAGTTAAATTACTTTTTATGTAATTTCTATTGTAAATCTTTTGTATTCCCTTAAGATATGTAATGTTTATGTTAAGGTTAATCGACCTTGGGAAGTGTAGTCTTTTTTATAAGTAACCTTTTATATTATTCCGCGAAGTTTAAATGCAATTTATGTATTTAATTGTTAGTAAGTATTGTACAGTGGAGAACCAAACCCAAGATTATGGAACCCGAATTTGGGGTCGCCACAATGTCTGGGCATCGATATCCAACCCCATTCAAACCATTAGTACATTCTTTCATCCTCGTTGGGCTTTCTAATCTCATAGTCTTCTAGGGTGTAGAACTCAGTTTTTAGTAGTTCCACATCCCCTTCAATGATGCTGGAAGAATTGTTTGCTACCTTATAAATATTCCTAGTGTATTTGGCTCTATTGTATGCTTCTATGTCAGTAAGGGTCCTCATGCACTCAACAACAAGAAGTTTATAGGTTTGGCCTTCGAGAATCCTATCTACTACCCTAATAACTCCATCCTCAACACAGGAGGATGAATACGAGCCTATATAACTATAAAAATCAACCATTATAGATAACGAAAAGAGAAATTAAAGAAGATATGAGAGTCTTATTCGTAATGAGTTGACAGTGAAAGCGATTAGACCTCTAGACTCAATCTATAGAAATTAGGGCTTGATTGTGACACCCCCAAATCTAGGCCCACACAGCCCAAACTTGAGTTGTCAGAAGACTACAACAAAATTATTACAAGTAATGCAACGTACAACAATACAGTGTATAATAATACACAACTAAGACTTTCACGATTATTGTCACACTATTTTACAACACGTGAAGACTACGCTAGCTATCCCTCAGACTTTCACTCCATCCCCCGGCTAGACCCAACTACGTTCTCATCTCCTGTTGAAAAACAATGGAACAAAAAGAAAGGGTGAGCTCAAATAGCCTAGTAAAGAATATCATGACTAAGATAATGACGAATAAAATATCATTAGCCTTCAACAGTTGAGTTCTTGATAGAATACAATAGACTACAAGTTTTATATCAAAAACTGCAGTTAAATTCTTGAACAACGTTCAGATCAATAATAGCAGCGGAATGAGCAATCTATTAGAAGAATAACACAGACTATAGTGTCCACTAACTTCTCTTTTTAGGAAAAACATCATCAACTTTTATCATCTGAAACACCACTGACCATGAGAATACAAACTCACAGTTCCTGGTCATAATCATGCAAATCAACAGTTCATCTTTGCACTACGGGTCAAAGATATTCAATATAATACCAACGGTCATGATTATACTAGTATTCAACCTTTGGTCATAATCATATCAAACAACAGTTCATCTTTGCACAACAGGCCAAAAAGAACTTTCACCACGTGTCATAAAAGACACCGAACAGATGTATCGCCTTTAACCTATCATCTGTTCAACAATTATATCGCATCTGTGCCCCCGACTACAGATATTCACAACAGCTTGATTTTTGATGATTAGTACAAATAACAGTGATACAAATGATGAACAGAGAAAACAGGATAAACAATAAGTATCGGAAGTTTACTTTGTGCAGATTTAAATAATGTCTAAATTGTCAACATGATGCGGAGTAAAATTCAAAAATGATATTCAAGATCCACAGTTCAGAATAACGGTTACAGTTCAATAGAAATATTTAGAAAAATAGAAAATGAATACAAAAGAGTAATTCACCAAACTTGCGGTAATTCGCGTAGTCAGGTTATTCTCAGAGATTAATAAAGAATGAATACAAAAAGTTATTCACCAACATGCGGTAATCCACGCCGTAAGGTTATTCCCACAATTTAATAAAAAATGAATACGAAGAGTTATTCACCAAACAGGCGGTAATCCGCGTAGTAAGGTTATTCTCAGAGATTAATAAGGAATGAATACGAAAGGTTATTGACCAACATGTGGTAATCCGCGCCGTAAGGTTATTCTCACAATTTAAGACATGGAAATAAATGACACATCTTATGAGTAAGAGAGAAACGATATTATTTTCGAGAATCAAAGAATGATAATTTCTTACCTTAACACGTGACTGGATATTGATTTAAATGAGGTTGATTAACTTGAACAGTACTCGTACACTTATAGATCTTCACAAAATACTCAAGATGACTTAAGCACACTTAGAGAGAACTTACACAAAGAAGTATTTAGAGAGTGAAAGAAAGAACAAATAAAGAAGTTTATGAAAAATCCTTAAGTTAAGGCATCTATTTATAGCCAAAAATCTTATCATAACTAAGATTTCCTAATTTAATCCAAATCGTTCATTTCAAGATAATATTTAATCCTTACCACTCATTTCATCTTTTAAGATTTCTTTAATTTAAACCATTCATTTAAAGATCATCTTTAATCTACACCATCCATTTCAAATTCTATATTATCTTTAATCTATATCATTCATTTCATCTTTTAAGATTTCCTTAATCTAAACCATTCATTTAAATATCATCTTCAGTCTACACCGTTCATTTAAAATTCTATAATTATTACATTATCTTTAATATATACCATTCATTTTATGTCACCTAACTTTATATTATTTATTATAATAAACAAATAACTTTATCAATTCAATTATTCAACAATAATTCACATGTATTCATTATTATGACTAATTGTTATAAATACAGTGTAGTTAGCTCTCTGAGTTAGATATCAAATTAATTAATAATGAAATACAACTGTTTAATTAACATCATAATAGAGATAACAATAATGCAGAAAGTATGTAAAAGAAAGAGTACATTACTGTGTAATGACAATTATTGATTCAATAATGTGAATTACTGTGCATATGCTACTGTGACAATTATCAGTTTAATACTATGAATTATTGTGCATGTGACAATAAAGTCAAATATTGTACGATAACCACTTTATCAGTTTAATAATACGAAATACTGTGCAATATCGTGTGCTACTGTGCAATACCGTGTGTTACTGTGCAATACCGTGTGCTACTGTGCAATGCCGTATGTTACTTGTAATACCGTATATTACTATTCTTTTACCACCGGATATTTTAACAATTAAAAGTGATATTACCATTGACCATTTAAAAATTATTTATGTCATTTTCTATATCCGACAATTATTCGTTGTGGGGTCCACCAATGATTGGCTTGTACGGTGCCATCGTACGATTATTCCCCGACAGAACGAATATTTTTCAACCAAACGAATATTGTCCGACATAAAATAATTTACAGATAACATTCTTAACTTTTAACTCTATCAATTTAACCACTTACTGTTTTAGAAAAAATATAAATGAAGAAAAATTAAATTTTGTATTTCATAAAATTCGGAGTCTTACAATCTCCCCTCTTTATGAAATGTTGTCCTCGAAATTGGCGTACCTGGCATATCGAAGAGGTAATGATACTTAGATTTCATCTCAGATTCTAGCTCCCAGGTCATTTCATCAGTATCTTGGTTCCTCCATAAAACCTTGACTTGAAGTATAACCTTTGAGTGTAGGATCTGCTCCTTCTTATTTAAGATTTTGACAGGTACCTCCTCGTACGTTATATCCTCTGCTATAACATCCGATTCTAATTCAATGATGTGGTTTGGGTCCTTCACATATTTACGTAACATAGATATGTGAAAAACGTTATGGATGCAAGACATACTTGGTGGTAGGGCTAGTCTGTAGGCTACGGTTCCTACTCGATTGAGGATTTCAAATGGGCCAATAAATCGAGGGTTGAGCTTTCCTCTATTTACGAATCTCGTAACTCCTTTTCATGGGAAAACATGTAAAAATACATGGTCTCCGACGTTGAAACTTTCGTCTCTCCGATGAAGATTAGCATAACTCTTTTGTCGTTCTTGTGCGGTTTGTATTCATTGTCGGGTCATTTGGATCTTTTCGGTCGTCAAGCGTACCAACTCGGGTCCCAACAGTTTTGCTTCTCCTATCTCATTCCAACATACTGGAGAGCGACACTTGCATCCATATAAAGCCTCGAATGGAGTCATGCCTATACTTGCTTAGTAACTGTTATTGTAGAAAAATTTCACCAATGGTAAATACTTATCCCAACTTCTTTTGAAGTCTAGTATGCAAAGTCTTAAAAGATCTTTGAGGGTCTGGATCGCCCTTTCCGATTGTCCGTTTGAGGATGGTATGCAGAACTAAAACGTAGTTCAGTGCCCATAGCTTTTTGTAGACTGATCCAAAAGCGTGAAGTGAATCTAGGATCTCGATCAGAAACTATGAAAACTGGCATACCATATAATCTCACAATCTCATTTATATACATACTGGCAAGACGTTCAAGTGAAAAGTTTTCTCGTATTGGCAAGAAATGAGCTGATTTGGTCAATTTATCTATGATGACCCAAATTGCATCTAAGCCTTGAGAAACCTTGGGAAGACCTGTCACGAAGTTCATATTAATGTGTTCCCACTTCCATTCGGGAACCTCAAGTGGTTGCAATGGAACCTTAGGCACTTGATGCTTTGCCTTGACACGTTGACAAGTTAGGCACCTTGAGATAAACTCTACAATCTTCCTTTTCATATTGTTCCACCAAAATGTATGTCGAAGATCACGATACATCTTGGTACCTCCTGAGTGGATTGCAACCGGCGTGTTGTGTGCCTCCATCATGATTTTATGCTTCAATTGAAGGTCGTTAGGAACACAGAGTCGAGAATTGACTCGAAGTATTCCTTTCTCGTCAATTCTTGCCTCAGGAATAACACCTTCTTGTACTTTTTTCATCATATTCATCAGCTCCGGATCAGTAGCTTGAGCAGCTTTAATTTTATCGATTAAAGCTAGTTCTACTCGTACATGCGCAATCTTCAAGTGGGTCATTGGTGTTTTTAGCTCTATCTCCATCTTTTGCAAGTCGTATAAAATACGCTTTTGTGTTGTCAGCAGTGCACTTGTACTCGCATAAGATCTTCTGCTCAAAGCGTCAGCTACAATGTTCTCCTTTCCCGGGTGATACTGGATTGTGTGGTCTTAATTCTTCAATAGCTCAAGCGAACGTCGTTGTCGCATGTTGAGTTCCTTCTGGGTGAAGAAATACTTGAGACTTTTATGATCCGTATAGATATCCACTTTTTCTCCGTACAAGTAGTGTCTCCAAATCTTCAACGCGAAAATGACTGCTGCCAACTCTAGATCATGAGTAGGATAATTTTTCTCATAATCTTTGAGTTGTCGAGAGGCATAGGCTATAACCTTTCCATGTTGCATAAGGACACAGTCTAGACCTTTACCTAAAGCATCGCTGTAGATAACAAATTCTCCCGATCCTGATGGTATGGTCAGAACAGGAGCTAAAACAAGTCTCCTCTTAAGTTCTTGAAAACTTTTCTCTCATTCCTCGCTCCATACGAATTTTTTACTTTTTCGTGTCAGTTGAGTTAATGGAGTGGCGATTCGAGAAAATCCTTCTACGAATCTTTGATAATAACCAGCTAAGCCCAGAAAATTTCGGACTTCAGTTACTGACCGAGGTTGCTCCCAATTTAATATTGTTTCGATCTTTGTAGGATCAACTAATATTCTCTTACTGGAAATCACATGCCCAAGGAACGTGACTTCCTCAAGCCAAAACTCACACTTCTTCAGCTTGGCATACAACTTGTTCTCACGTAGCTTTTGGAGTATTAATCTCAGGTGTTGTTCATGATCCTCACGACTCTTGGAGTAAGTGAGAATGTCATCAATAAAGACAACTACAAAATGATCCAAATATTCCTTAAATATCCGGTTAATCATGTCCATGAAAGCTGTAGGAGCATTAGTTAGTCCAAAAAGCATGACTAAGAACTTATAATGCCCATAACGAGTTCTGAATGTAGTCTTTGGAATATCCTCAGCTTTAACATTTAACTGATGATATCCAGAACGGAGATCAATCTTTGAGAAATGTTGAGCACCTTGCAATTGATCAAACATGTCATCAATCCGAGGTAACGGGTACTTGTTTTTTATGGTGACATGGTTCAATTCTCGGTAGTCAATACACAATCTCATACTCCCGTCTTTCTTCTTCACAAATAGAACAGGAGCACCACAAGGTGATGCACTCGGATGAATGAAACCGGTATCCAACAATTCCTGTAGTTGGACTTTTAACTCTTGAAGTTCAATATGAGTCATTCGGTATGGAGCTTTGAAAATAGGCTTAATACTGGGTTTAAGGTCAATACAGAATTTAATTTCACGGTTTAGTGGTAAGCTAGGAATTTCCTTAGGAAAAACGTCAGGAAACTCATTAATAATGGGAATATCTTTCAAGTTTGATGTGTTTTTGTTCAAATCAGTGACATGAGCTAAAAATGCTTGACATCCGCTTTTCAATAAACGAATGGTTTTATGGCTAGAAATAACAGTTATAGATTTCAATGGTTTAGTTGCTTGAATTTGCATGACAGGTTGATTAGGAATATGAAAACTGATAATCTTATGAAAACAATCAATTTTAGCATGATGGGTAGTCAGCCAATCAATTCCTAAAATCACATCAAATTCATGCATCTCTAAATAAATAAGGTCAACATGTAATGACTATAAATCATTACCTAAATCATGATCTAATGACTGGGAAAATAATAGAACACCCACCTCGAGATACACGAACGCATGGCCCTGAGATCCCCCCACTAAGCTGTCATATCTTTTTAATATTTGCACGTGCATAAGTTATGTGTTTATGATGTCTCTCTTTCTAATTAAAGCTTACTAGGCCTGACTTAATATTAAATTTGGTGTATTAAATTCACTTTGTAGTAGCCCCTAATAGGCTCGATGAACACCTACTAGCCCACACCATGGTAGATCGCTTCTTTTAAAAGGAAAATGCATCACTTCTAATCAAGGGTGACCCATTCGATCATAGATTGAATTCCTCTTCATCTGGATTTTGCCTTCGGTCTAAGTAGCCCCTCAGTTTCCTATGTCTTTTCTTTATTTTACTCATCCACTTCTCTTTAGTCTCTGAAGGAGTGAGGGGTAATGTTGGACCACATATTTATGGGTTGCCCTAATTGGCTTTGTTCCAAGTTAGCCTGTTATTTCCTAAGCATTCATGATAGACTCTTAAGTCTATAATAGGCTTGGATCACTTTCTTGCCAACCAAGGTAACCATATCAAATATCAACTCTTATATATGGTACTTATCTTTTTCAATAGGGTCTCTATATACAATTTTAATTAGGAATTGTATCCTTATTGAGCTGGTATAACTAAACTATAAATACATGTGAACAATAGAGGTACATAAAAATATATTCTAATTCTTACTTTCATCGTTAATCTATCTTGAACATATTTTTTACTCTCACACCAGAGATATCCCCCGACTGCTCATGTCGTTAAGTATTTTTTGGATAACACTTTATGTACAAGTTCACGTCCAAACTAGTGGTTAAACGTGTGGACAAATTTGAGCGTTAACAAGAAGTATTCTCATCTAAAAAATATAAAATATAATTTGAAATTATATCTTCATTTATTTATTTTTCTTCCTACCAGTACACAAACATAAGAAGTTACAGATTTATGCGTTTGTGGTAGGACTTTCTTCTTAATGTTTATTGTTGAAGGTTTAGTATATGCAAAGTTTACTTAATGTTTATTCTTGCAACTGATTGTGTGATTTACTGTACTTAACTTATATTTGTTTAAAAAGAAATAATTTTTTAAAATATTTTTTAAAGAGTACTATTCTCACATTTGGCTTTATAATATTTTCATAAAATCTTTATGCGGAGAAGGTCTCAACTTCAACAGTGCTTTTACTGAGTATGGATTTTGACTAAGATGCATTTTTGATGAAAACTTTAAGTCTGATTAGGAGTTCTTGGATGGATTAAAAATACCTTTAAATTAAGATAATTTTTATTTTATTGCTTTATTAATTCTTTGGAAGTACTTTTTTAAAGAGTACAAATTTA
Organism: Hedera helix; assembly: GCA_947179155.2. Lineage (NCBI taxonomy): Eukaryota > Viridiplantae > Streptophyta > Magnoliopsida > Apiales > Araliaceae > Hedera > Hedera helix. The sequence continues at coordinate 12,592,639 of OX359278.1, forward strand.
AGTTAAAAAATGATTTTAATTAAAGTAAAAAATATATATTTTTGGTTTACAAACTTTTGGTAAAATTATATTTAAATTATTAAAAGAATAATAATTTAATACCACATAATTATCTTAAATATGTCTTTATTGTTTTTAAAAGCATTTTCTATAATTATGTCAGATAACACTATTTTCTTATAAAAAATACTTTTGTCAAAAATTCTATAAATAAAAGTGTTGCATCTCATTGTACCAGCTCTATCAAGCGTTTGCTAACTATTTTTTATGTTAAACAGACAATGGTTCGTTTGGTAATTATTTCTACTTTCATCTATTTTTTAATGTTTCTGCTTTTATCAATGAAACACAAATGAATATATAAAGGGTTAATTACATGTATGTTACACGAAATTTTATCACTTTCATAATTTAGTCTCTAAAATAATTAGGCTTATAATTTACTACATCAAGTACTAAATTACATACAATTTGGCCCTCGATTTTCAATTCCGGCAAAAATTGGTCGGAATACCTGACCTATTCGGCGACTCGATTAGTTTTATATGATTTGACTATATTCAAATACGATTTGGCTTCATATAGTAAATTGTAAGTCCAAATACTTTGGAGGCCGAATTATGAAATTAATGGTACTTGGTGTAACAGAAGTGTAATTAACTCTTAAAAAAATTAAATACTTTTAAATACTACTAATCCCAAACTAACATACTTTTAAAAGCAATTTATATTAACAATAATAACTAATTTGAAGAAAATATTTAAAATACTAATAAATAATCTCATTTGAATATTTCTTTTCTACTCAAATGGTCTTACAAAATACAAAATTTTTATTTTAAAAACCAAAATAACTTAGACAAGACCAACACAGTTGATAAGCCTAGAACCAGACAAAAATCAATCAGATTTATATGTGTGAGAAATATTTGTATCACAAAAAATCAATTATGGGATAATATAAGATTTTTTACTATGATTTTTTTGTGTGAGAATTATTTGTATCACAAAAATCAATTATGAGATAATATAAGATTTTTTAGCGTGATATTCAGCTATAATTGTGAAAATTATCTTATTAGGTGTGAGAAATATTTAATTATGGGATAATATAAGATTTTTATATGTGAGAATTATATGTAAAAAAAATTCAAAAGCCAATTTTGGGATAATATAAGCTTTTTCTGTGTGAGAATTGTATGTAAAAAAAAAAAATTCAAAAACCAATTATCTGATAATCTCATATTTGTATGTGTAAGAAACATATGTATCACAAAAACCAATAACAGGATAATATAAGATTTTATGTGTGAGAATTATATGTAAAAAAATTCAAAAACCAATTATGGAATAATATTAGATTTTATGGGATAATATAAGATTGTTCTGTATAAGAATTATATGTAAAAAAAAAATCAAAAATCAATTATGGGATAATTTAAGTTTTTTTAGTGTGATTTTTATGTGTGGAAAAATAATTCAATTGTAATTATGGAGATTAGATTTGTATGGGGGAGATTTTTTTAAAATAATCAAAATACCAATTATGTAATAATATAAAAAAATTATGGGATAATATAAGATTTTATAGGATAATATAAGATTTCTCCAAATTGGGTTATTACTTAATTTGGTATTTTGTTTAGTTCTTTAGTGTTTCTCCAAATTGGGTTATTATTATATTATTTAATTAATTAGTTGCTATTATACTTATTTAATTTTTCTTTTCTGAAATTAATTGAGTTAGCGGCGTTAACTATTTTATTTGAATTAATTAATTGAGTTAGTTATTTTATTTAAGTTAATTAGTGGAATTTATTATTTTATTTGGTTAATTAGTGGAGTTAACTATGTAATGTGATGCCCCAAAGCTAGGCATACATAGCTCAATTTGAGACACAATAAAATACACAATTTCTAATATAAATAGTACATAGAACAGAAATACAGAACTCAATAATACAATTAAGTATTCACTATTATTGTCACACTATATACAACATGTGAAGACTACAATAGTTATCTCTTGGACCGTCACTCCATTCCCCTGTTAGACCCAGTTATTTTCTCGTTTTCTGAAAAATAATGGAACAAAAGAAAGGGTGAGCTCAAATAGCTTAGTAAGAAAATATCATGACTAAGATAATGACAAATAAATTATCATTAGCCTTCAACAGTTGAGTTCTTAATTGAATATAATAGACAATAAGTTTTATATCAAGAACTACAGTTAAATTCTTGAAGAAAGTTCAGATCAATGATAGCAGCGGAATGAGCAATCCATTAAAAAATAATGTAGACTATGATGTCCACTCGCTTCTCTTTTTAAGAAAAATATCATCAACTTTTATCATCTGAAACACCACTGGTCATGATGATACAAATTCACAGTTCTTTGTCATAATCATGCAAGCCAACAGTTCATCTTTGCACTACGGGCCAAAGATATTCAATATATCACCAACGGTCATGATTATACCAGTATTCAGCCTTTGGTCATAATCATACCAAACAACAGTTCTTCTTTGCCCCTGGCCAAAGAAACTGGCCAAAGAAAACATTCACCATGTGCCCTAAAAGACACAACAATTATATCGTCTTTATCCCATCATCTGTGCCCCATGCCACAGATATTCACAACAACATGGTTCTTAATGATTAGAATAACAACAGTGATATAGATGATGAATAAGAAGAAACGGTATGATTAATAAATATCGAAAGTTTATGATCTTTCTTTGTGCAGATTCAAATAATGTCCAAATTATCAACATGATGTGGAGTCAAATTCAAAAATGATATTCAAGATCCACAGTTCAGAATAACGGTTAAGGTTCAATAGAAAGATTTAGAAAAATAGAAAGGCTCAATTGAAATGATATTAGATGAAGCGCAAACTATTAAAGAATATATAATCATTTCAGAAAACTTTACCAATAAGAGACAAATACGAAGAGTAATTCACCAAACATGGAGTAGTCCGCGTAGTCAAATTATTATCATAAATTAATAAGGCATGAATATGAAAGGTTATTCACCAAACATGCGGTAGTCCGCGTAGTCAGGTTATTCCCACAAATTAATAAGGAATGAATACGAAAGGTTATCCACCAAACATGCGGTAGTCCGCGTAGTCAGGTTATTCCCATAAGTTAATACATGGAAATAAATTATACATATTACGAGTAAGGAAGAAACGATATTATTTTCGAGAATCAAAGAATAATAATCCCTTACCGTAGTAAGTTTGAATAGTGAAAGATGAAAAAGATGGTATCCTTTACCTTAACACGTGACTGAATATGAAGTTGATCAACCTATATTTTTATAATTTAATTAGTAACTACCATATATAATTTCATGGTGTATACCAATTCGTATGAAATCATCAAAAGTGATTTAATAGAATAAAGTAGAATAACTTCAATATAGTTTTTGAAGAAGATAATATTTCAAAATAAATCTTTCAAATGAAACTTTTCAAAATGAATCTTCTAAAGGAAGATTTATAAATATCGTGTGATGTGTGTGGTTACTTATATAACTTTTATAAAAAGACTTACTTGGTCAGTACTCGTACACTTACAGATCTTTACAAATACTCAAGATGATTTTAGCACACTCAAAGAGAACTTATACAAAGAAATATTTGGAGATTGAAAGAAAGAATAAGCAAGGAAGTTTTTATGAAAAATTCTTAAGCTAAGGCCTCTATTTATAACCAAAAATCTTATCATAAACCAAGATTTCCTAATTTAATCCAAACCGTTTCATCTTTTAAGATTTTCTTAATCTAAACCATTCATTTAAATTTAAAGATCATCTTTAATTTATACCACTCATTTCATCTTTTAAGATTTTCTTAATCTAAACCATTCATTTAAAGATCATCTTTAATCTATACCAGTCATTTCATCTTTTAAGATTTTCTTAATCTAAATCATTCATTTAAAGATCATCTTTAATTTATACCATTCAATTTACTTTATATATAAAACAACTAACTTTATATAAATCAATTAACTTTATATATAAAAATAAATAACTTTATATAATTTATTATAATAAAAATAAATAACTTTATCAATTCAATTATTCAACAATAATTCACAATTATTTATTATTATGACTAATTGTTATAAATGCAGTGTAGTTGGCTTTCTGAGTTAGATAAGTAGAGAAATTAACTAATAATATAATATAACAGTTTAATCAACATCATAAAAGAGATAACAATAATGCTGAAAATAAATAAGCACGTTACTGTGTAATGACAATTATTGATTCAGTAATGTGAATTACTGTGCATATGCTACTGTGACAATTATCAGCTCAATAATATAAATTATTATGCATATGACAATTATTGATTCAATAAAGTCAATATAGTACAATAGTCACTTTATCAGTTCAATAATATAAAATAATGTGCAATACCGTGTGATACTATGCAATACTATGTGCTACTATTCTTTTACCACCGGTTATTTTAACAGTTAAAAGTGATAGTACCGTTGACTATATTTATTTAAAAAAGTTACGTATGTCGCTTTTTATATCTGACAATAATTCGTTATGGGGGTCCACCAATATTTGGTTATTTCGGCGTCGTCGTACGAATCGAATATTCCCTGACAGAACGAATATTCTCTGACAAAATAAAATTTGTACAAACATTTCTTAATTTTTACTTTTGTCAATTTATTCATTTACCGTTTTCAGAAGAAAATATATAAAGAAAAATTTAATTTGTATTTCCTAAAAGTCGAGGTCTTACATTTTATTTGAGTAAATTATAAAATTTAATTATTTAATTAATGAGATTAATTATTTTATGTGTAGTGTGGTAATTTATAATGAATTTTATTTATTTTAAGTGGTTATTTGAATTAATTAGTCAGTTTTACTTTTTTAACTTGGAGATTGTTTTTATAAGAAAATTTAAATTAGGGACTTAATATAGTAAATTGTAAGTCCAAATATTTTGGGGGAGGACGAATTATAAATTTGATGGTACTAGATGTAATACAAGTGTAAGTCAAACCATGTTGTATACGGTCAATTGTATACAGAAAATATTTGGCCGACAAGTTGTATATTCTAGTTAATTTTGGTCGAAATTAGAACTAGGGGGCAAATTGTATGTAATTCTTGATGTAGTAAATTACAACTCCAATTATTTATGGGCTAAATTATGAAAGTGATAAAATTTCGTGTAACATATGTGTAATTAACCCAATATATAAATTAGGAAAAATTATTTGGTGACTATATTTAAACATTAAAATTTAATTTATTTAATATATAAATAAAATTTTAAATTTTGCTATTAATAAGACTCCATGTCTGGACTTTATTAAAATTAAATGGCTCCATGAGTTACAAGAATTAAAAAATAAAACAAGTCTTTTGATATTTTTACTTTTTTGTTGTCAAAAAAGGTTTTACTTTCCCTTTTATGAAAGTAGAAACAGATAGTAAACAATGTTTACTTAATTGATTTCAAAAAAGTGAAAATGAAAAATTAAAAGTAAAAACTGTTACCAAATGATATTTATTTTTTTGACCGAAATACAAAATATAATTTTTTTTTAAATTATTGAAGAAAAATTTAAAGGTCCCTAGCACAATTTTTTTTTTTTTTTTTTTTTTAATATTTATTTCGTAAAAGTATTTTCAATATTATGTAGCTAATTAAAAATATTCCACTCTACCAAACAAATACTGTCTTCATCCTCAAAATGATATCCTATGTATATTTTTCATGTAAATTATGAAAAATAAAGTAAAGAAAAAAAGAGTAGATAATTTTTAAAATCTAACTTTAATGGCCCATATAAGATTATACAAAGTGATAAATTATTTTATTTTATTTTTAATATAAGTAAATTTTATTAAATAATATATTTATTTTTTATTTTATGTATATATTATCATTTATTTGAAAATAAAAAGGAAAATAGGCAAAAAACAGGAAATGACATTTGACTTCTACCATGGAGTAATTACCGGAATTACCAGAGATTCCTAATATATAGTGCTCAATTGTGTGGTCTTTCTTTTTCATTCATTATTTACAAGACAAGATAAATACAACTCTCCGTTCCTATTTCGATCTCGCTTGTCTTCTATCTCCTTCTCCGATCAGGTACGGCTATTTTAGATATACGTGATACTTAATAATTTTTATTCAATTGGATTATATAGAGATGAATCAAAATCGCAATAGATCGTCATCTTTTTCATTTGTTCTTTTGATCTCTCCTTTGGGGATTTCTTATTATGGTGCTTGTTGTTTGTTTGGTGTAATTGAATCGTTTTTTTTTGTTCATATCCACTATATGTATTATACATATGAATGGATTGCATAATCTTGTTGGACAATTGCCAATTTTGGTTCAGTTCATGTTCTGTTGATTTTACCCCCTTTTGATCTTGGTCTATGCCTACATGGTATTTGTTGTATTGTTTTTTTAAGGGTTTCTGTATGTCTTTATATTCTTTTTATTGTTTTATGATACTTGATCCCATGAAGAATATTTTTTTTATACTACTTATATGGCCTCATTTAATGCATAAACTTTGATTTTTAGTTGTATTTGTGTATCATGTTCAATGAATGGATGATATATTTTTTGTTATGGGTACAAGTATAATTTTTCTTTATTGGCTTTCATTTCTCAGGCTTTGTAGTCAGCAATTTGCATTGAAATGGTTATTTAGTCAAGCTTATAACAGTTATTAGATGTAAGATCTAGTTAGTCCTTTTACTTGCAGGCATACACATGCCATGCACGCACGCACGCACACATATGTAGTTACATCCGCACGGGACCCCCTGCATGTGAAGGAAAGAAAATATAAATTCATCAAGCTGAAATGAAAAGGTTGTGGTGGGCAATTAGATAAGATATGTCACTTTAAAAGGCTGAAAATTTGGGTTGGTACTGAAAGCATCTAACTTGCAAAAAACACCAAAATTTGCTGATCTTTTATAGAATTTTAGGATATTTGTGATAATTAGGATCCACGTAGGGTTATGTAGAGATTGAAAACAATGGGCTTTTGATTATTTGTTTGAAGAGAGATGAAGAGGGTTCCATGTCAGGACTCGGGTTTAATCAGAGGTGAGGATTTAATTTTTATTTCAGCATGACAGTGTTAGTCTACCATTTTCATGCAAGAACAAGCAAGAAAGAGATCAAATTGATAATTAATTTAGCGGCATAGGTAGTCCTTCAGGAAGCTTCATCACTTCTTAGGAGTTTGCTTAGATGTGTGTGAAGGTTATATACATCTAAGATCTCTTCAAGGGTTGGGAAGATTTTATTGCCACCTCCCTGGGGAATTTTACTTGTTTAGATCTGTGTTATGATACTTGGACCCCAAACTTAATTATAGAAAAATGATTTTGTTGTCCAAATATTTGGAGACCATTTACTGCAGATTTTGATTCATTCTTTTTTCCTGTAAGTTTCTCTACATTTGTCTTATACTAGCTGTTGGTTAATAGCTAATGGATTACTGATTTTTTGGTTCAGCTTTTGTGTTTCTGATAAAAGGAAAAAAGTAATATCTTTTGATACTTTGTTACTTCAATACTAGAAGCCAAGGTTCATGTCTGAGCTTGACATCCAGGTGCCCACAACCTTCGGTATGTTTTTTGAAGCTCTATTCATGTATACTGTCTTGAAGGCAAAAGTTTCTTCTTTCTATTGTTTGTTGGCTGCTATTTGATATACTGTCAGAATCATTGGTCTCAGCCATTTGCTCTCTAATCATAGATATAATTTTTAAGCTTTACTATGATATAAGACCCTATAATTGAAGCCACAGAAGCACCAAAGTTTTAAGCTTGGGATAGAAAATTACGAAATTTAATATCACCACTATGAAGGATGTGTGTTTCCTGCCTGCCCTATGTTTTTTTTCGTGTGTTTCTCTTGGTTGAAAATCTGAATGGAGTTTTATATTTGTTCTATGGATGATGGTATGGACAGATCCCTTTGCTGAGGCAAATGCTGAGGACTCGGGTGCTGGGTCAAAGGAATACGTGCATATTCGTATACAGCAGCGTAATGGTAGGAAAAGCCTGACAACTGTCCAAGGTTTGAAGAAAGAATTCAGCTATAGTAAGATTCTTAAGGACCTTAAGAAGGAGTTTTGCTGCAATGGTACTGTAGTCCAAGACCCCGAGCTGGGCAAGGTGGGCATATTCTGCTTCGTACTGGCTCTTTTTCTTTCCTTTTATATGTAATCATGTATACAATTCCTAAGGATTTCTTTATGGATGCAGGTTATCCAACTTCAAGGTGATCAGCGGAAGAACGTCTCAACCTTCCTTGTTCAAGTAATTCTCATACTGCATATTGTCCAATGTCCATTACTATTATCTTTTGTAGTTATCTTATATAATGTTTTCGGTATTTTTCATTACAGGCTGGCATTGTGAAGAAGGAACACATCAAGATACATGGTTTTTAAGTTGTAGCGGTGGCAGCATATTAATCTGCCTGATGTTGCAACTGCTGCTGTATCTAGGTGATATCATTAAGTCGTTGTATGTTAATTGTTCTGTTGTGTGCAATATTGATATATTGGGTTAATGTATAATTGTCTAAATTTGTCAGTCATTTGGTGGTCTAAGTTAAGATGCATTATGTGGAATTTGCGAGTGTAGTGAACTGGTTTTTCATGTTGGTGCAAAATAGTATTTATCATTGCAATGAGAATAAGAGTTTCATTGTTTTTATATACTTTACTGTGTTTCTGTGGTCTTTGTTCCGTCTTAGTTTAACCTTATAATCTTATACGAGGATAGGGATGCACAAAAGGCCTACGGCCCACAGGCCGGCCTGGCCTGGCCTGAGCCCGGCCTGGTCAAAGTCCGGCCTGGTCAAAGCCCGGACCGGGCCGATCCGGCCTACAGTCTTTGAACAGGCTGCTATTTTGACGTAAAAGCCTGGCCTGACCTGGCCTACCAAAAAGCCCGGCCTGGCCCGGCCTACGAAAAAGCCCGGCCTGGCCCACGAAAAAGCCCGGCCTGGCCCGGCCTGGCCCACGAAGACCGCCCTGGCCCGGCCTACAAAAAAGCCCGGCCTGGCCTACGCAGAGGACCGGCCCAGCCCAGCCTGCCCAGCCTAGCTAATTCATTTTAACTATAGACTATAACTTGATATATATAAGCAGCAAAAAGACGGATGAAGGAAGAAATAGTTCATTGTAGGGAGATAATAAACTTTGAAAAACTTTGTTTGGCTTTTCTGTTCATTGTACTAATCACAATTGGTTGACAAATCCGGTTAATGTTGTACAACTTTTTCAGTTTCAAAATAGAATTAATTAATTTAGGTATTCTAAAATTAATTTTAAAATATATTTACATTTAAATTGATTCAATATAATTATAAATTATCTAAAAATATACTACTCAAATATTCAAAATTAATTTTTTTAAAAAGTTAGATAAATAAATTCATCAATAATTTTCTTTATCTGGCAGGGTATTGGATGAAAAGAGAAGTAGACTTAGCTTAGAATCGTTGGAGATATGCATTTATTATAGAGATTATTTTTCCGCACAAAGAATAATACAAGATGTAATAGACGATCAAGATAGCTCAGAAGATCTCGAAGTTAGAGTAAAAACTGACGAAATTGTACATCCATGAATATTGAAGATATATATTTTTTCTTAAGACTGAAGATATGTTTCTTGAAGATATAACGAAGAGATAAATTTTGAAGATAGGAAGATACATTTTTTGAAGATTTGAATTTTGAAGACATTTTAAAAATATTTTGAAGCAAAATATTTGTAACCGACTCATTATTTATTATTGATTAATTAATCATTTTTAATTTTTTGTCAATACATTTAATTAATATAGTAGTTAGTTTATTTAATATTTATATTTCACATTAAAAATTAGTTGATTACATTTTTAGGCCTGGCCTGACCCGGCCCGGCCCAAGGACTAGCCTGGCCTACCCTGGGCCGGCCCAAGGCCTGGCCTGGCCTAAAGCCTGGCCCGGCCCGGCCTAAAGCCTGGCCCGGCCCGGCCTACAGGCCTGGCCCGGCCCGGCCTACAGGCCTCAAAAGGCCAGACTTCGATCGAGAAGCCCGGCCCGATCCGGCCTGCAGGCCCAAAAGTCAAAGCCCGGCCTGGCCTGGTCAACGGCCAAAGCCTACCAGGCCCAGGCCAGGCCGGACCAGTCCGGCCTACTGTGCATGTCTATACGAGGACAAGAGAACCCAACCACAGCCAAGGCTGAATAAAGGAATTGAGTTGCAGATTTGGCTTATAAGTTACATCATAGATTTGGCTAGATTGGATTCTAGTAGCCCATACTTTTCAGTGGTAGCTGGTAACACCTTCCCCCCATCCCCACCACCACCCCCACCTCCAGCCCCAAGCCAAAAAAAATTAAAAAAATACATATACGCCCGCACTCCTACACATCTTGGACAGTAGAAATATGTTGAGATTCTAACTTGAAGATTGCCCGTACGTTTAACTTCATTTTCCCTTTCACAAGAAATTTGTTTTATCGTAATAAAAAAACACTTTTCTCTCGGTTCTATAAAAGAGTGTCTTTCGTAATTAAAAACAAAAAAGAAAAATGTTTTACAAAAAGAGTTATTATGACAATGTCCTCGAGTATAAAAATAAATTTTTACTATCATATCATTATTATTAAACTAAATATTCTTTTTGTTTTAAAATATAAATTTATTATTTGCTTTTTTTGAAGTCAGCTTAATATATTTTTAAACTCAAAATTTTCATGATTTTTATTAATTTTAATCAATAAAATAATAACTGCTGTAAATTATTTAAAATGTATTATTTATTTTAAGATTTATAGTTTCATAATTATTAATAAATTATTTAAATTTTAAATTTAAAAATATTAACTTTCAAAAGTTAATAATAAAACACATGGCCACGTGGGTGATGGGCTAGCACAGCTGGAGCTACATTTATAAATAGACATAAAGGAAAAATATATTTTTAAAATTTGTAAATTTTACATATAAAACCGTTTTTGTTGAATAGAAAGAGTATTATACAATAAAACAATCAATGCAAGTTCCGCTAAAAGGTACAAAACACGGAAACATATTATGACCAACGTTAGAAAAAAATAGATTTGGATTATACGAAATTGCCATACTCGTAGCCATAGATAATATCGTAATTTTTATTGCATTTGCTATATAAAAAATGGCATACACTATTTTTGTATGTCTAGCATCCTTTTTTGTAACCCAACACATTCAACATTTGCGTAACAATGCAACCAAAGGCTACAAACTAAAATATGATCACCGAGTGTGATGACCAATTCATGAAATGTGGGTTCCAAATTCATAGTCTTCGCAGTCGAGTAATTATTCAGTATTCTTAAGATATTTATCATATTTATTTATGTGTTATTATTTTAACATTTAAAATAAATTATTTTATTTTAAATATTAAAATAACAGCATTTGAAATAAAGCAATGTGCTCAATAACATTAATATTTTTTCTTCACAAGTACCCACCTCCAAGGCCCACCATTCTTGCATCTGACCACATCTCTTGGGATAACTCTCCCTGCAGCGTGCAGGAAAGTTAAGGCGCCCCTACCTGCAAAGAAAGAGTGGTTGGGGGCCTGGGGCATGGGAAATCACATGCAACGGTTAAATTATTCAAGACGCATGACCATAAAAACAAAACAGTTAAAAGTATTAAAGACAGAAAATTGATATTTTTATATAATTTTTTAATATTTTTATACGAAAATTATCATTTATAATGACGGTCAAAATTATTGTTATAGACTTATAATAATATTTTTCATATAAAAATATCAAAACATTCTATAAAAATATCAATTTCCTAAAGATATTTGAGTTGGATTCTTCTTCAAAACAAAATAAAACAAAACAATTTCTTTAGTTTTAAAATTCAAAACATGTGAACAGTTAGCTAATAAACAACACATATTATTACATATATAAAAGTCAAACACTATATTTTTTTTAATTATTAAAAAATAAGATTTGATACAAATTTTCGTACTAAATTCTATTTTTAATAATTAAAATATATTTTATACTTTATTTTATTATTAATTTTTATTAACTTGTACATTTTCAGAAACAAGTTACTGAACTGGCATGTGAAAGTGCCATGGTTGATTGGAGAGTGGTACATGGCGCAAATATTGTGGGTAGATTTCGAATCAAATATTTTAACACAAAAATCATTAAATAGTCATGTGGCACTTATTATTAATTTATCCCATCCATTCCTCTTTATCATTCCAGAAATACCAATTAAATAAATAAATATAATAGTAGGAAGCAACTAGCTCCATGATCTCTGCACTACCAATTAAATATTATTCAGAAAAAATATATTTAATCAAATAATGTCACGCAAAAAATGAAAGTTATTCAATAATTTTAAGTATCACGTGATCATGCATTGAGATTACTGAATAACTTTTTACAAAAAAAAACGTTGACTACTCTTTAAATTTTCAAGTTTTAAAGCTAAACAGGCACTAATCCTGTTCTCATCTACAATTTTTGTCTCTAGAAGAGGACTATAAATAAATAGTATCACCAAAAAAAATTACAAACTCGCAATCAAAAGAAATGAAGACTTCATTACTTTCATTTGCATATCTTATACTCTTCGCAATAACTTTAAAGCTACCACCACCTTCTTCAGCCGCTACGGACTTTGTTGAGTGCCTCCTTGAACCTCATTTTGTAGACATCACTACGTCCGAAATCGTTCACACACCAAAGAACAGTTCATACACATCAATTTTCCAATATTCAATTCAAAATCTCCGATTCTCGACTCCCTCCACCCCTAAACCTCTAGCCATTGTTACACCAGTCGACGAAGCCCAAATACAAATAGTTCTCGGCTGCGCCAGAGATTTTCCCGTGCAGGTTAGGATACGAGGAAACGGTCATGACTTTGAGGGACTTTCTTACAAATCCCCTGTCCCATTCGTCATTATAGACCTCACAAATTTCCGCAATATCACTGTTGATGCTGTCAATGGCACAGCCTGGGTTCAAGCTGGTGCAACTGTCTCTGAAGTGTATTATAGAATTGCTGAGAAAACTAGCACTTTTGGATTTCCAGGAAGTACTTGGTCCACAGTTGGAATTAGCGGATTCCTAAGTGGAGGAGGGTACGGAAACTTGATGCGAAAGTATGGCCTTGGAGCGGACAATGTCATTGATATTCGGTTCATGGACAAAAATGGTAATATATACAATGACAAACAGTCCATTGGTAAGGATGTATTTTGGGCCATTAGAGGAGGAATAGCTTCTAGCTACGGAATTATTCTAGCCTGGAATATAAAGTTAGTTCCTGTGCCTACAACTGTAACTGTCTTTGAGGTTAGAAGGACATTAGAACAAAACGCAACCAACCTTGTTCATCGGTTTCAATATTTTGCCCCGAATACTGAGAGAAATCTATATGTAAGAGCCCGAATGACCCCTGTGAATTTAACTGCAGATGGTAAGAAAAAAACTGTACTAGTTTCTTACCAAGCCTTGTTCCTTGGTCGGGCTAATAGACTGCTACGTGTTATGCAAGATGGTTTTCCGGAGTTAGGTTTGGTCAAACAAGACTGCCTAGAAATGAGTTGGGCTAAATCTACACTCTGGTTTGCTGGGGATGTTGGTTTCCCCAATGGACAGTCACTCGAGGAGTTGATGAACAGAGATTTTCCTCCTAAGTTATATTTCAAGGCGAAATCAGATTATGTTCAAGAGCCCATTTCCAAGAAAGGCCTTGAAGGGATATGGAAAAGGTTAATCCAGCAAGAGGTAGGGGCAGCAAAGTTAGAGATGACACCGTATGGCGGAAAGATGGATACAATCTCAGAGTCTGCAATTCCATTCCCACATAGAGCCGGAAACTTGTACATGTTGTTCCAAGTGGTGTATTGGGAGGGAAATACGCCAGTGGTGACACAAACGAATCGCTTGAAATGGCTCAGAAGCTTATCGGCCTACTTAACTCCTTACGCTTCGAAGAATCCTAGACGTTCTTATGTGAACTATAATGATCTGGAGTTGGGAGTAGCCAACAAAACCTATGCTGAAGCAAGCATTTGGGGTACTAGATACTTCAAGAGTAATTTCAAGAGGTTGGTCCAAGTGAAGAACAATATTGATGCTGAAAATTTCTTCTGGCACGAGCAAAGTATTCCTCCTTTTCCGTCACTATCTTAGATTCGACGAAAATTATAGGCGTAGCCTGTGCTGGCTTTCATGGGGTGTATCATTGTTTAAATGTTTGTAATTTCCCACCACGTGTTCCCCCCTAACTAAATTGTGTTGTTTTTCTAAAAAGTCAGATAAAAAAAATGGCACATTAATTTTACAGCTCTTTTAGGCTCACAATGTTTTGTGTATGAAATCTATGACAGATAAATGGTTTATGCCCATTTGGAAAGGGATAAGGACACAAAATTTAAATATAAAATTAAATATTATATTTATCTTAATTATTAAAAAGTGAGTCATAATACGGATTTTAATATTATGTTTTATTTTTTAATAATTAAAATTGATATAATATTTGAATATCATGCAGCTATACTTATTTTTTGGAAAGATATAATCATTTACTATCCCATTATTTACTTTTTTGCCCCAAATTGTTAAGTATTTTGAGAAGAAGAATTAGAAGGCTTGAATAGAAGAAGAAAAGTTTGATTTTGATTTTTACGTGATATCTTTGATTGATGTCGCTGGGTTTAATTTATTGCTGATTATTTCTTTCAACCTCAACCATATGCAGGCTCTGTTATTCATCATAATATCTTTTGCTTTTCTGCTCCAATAAATAAAGCTAAAAATTTGATTTATGTTATTGTTATTTTGACGTTTGTTTTATTTGGAGCATAAATATTTTGACTTTTTATCTTTATTTTTTTGGATTTTTTGTAAAAATTTTAATACTGATAGCATAGGAAGTTAAGGAATAGAGAACAATTTTAGCACTTGATGTTGCATTAGAATTTGCCAAAAAATATACGAAGCTCGCCCACTTATTCAAAACACGTGTTTAGATGATAAACATTAATTTAAGATATGGTGGTAAAAAATACGAATGACAATTTGATACGTCCTTACGGTAGTTAATTCATAACTTCTGTCCCCAATAGTATATATATGTACAATCACATAGTTACATGTGGAGTCGAGAAGGAATTGATAGTTAGTGAAAAGAGTGTGAAGCAGTACGTATTTAAGAAGATAGCTGCTAAGTTAGAAATAAATAAAATAGAAGGGGAGTTGAAATCAAACTTGGAGCATTAATTCAAGGTTAAAACATGGATTAGAAAACTTGCATTATTAAGTCGACGGGTAAGAAAAAGAATAAAAAAATAAAGAAAAGATAAAGCATGCAAATGAGTTTTGGAATTTCTTCTTGCTTGAGGGAATTCTTCTAACATGTGTTTTTAATTTGTGTTGAGACTTTTATGATGGAGTTTTCTCCGTGGACATATACATTCAGGTCTTATCCAGAGAGTGGGAGTTTCTTTAGGTGAATTAATTTATCCTATGGTTTTTCAGGCTTCTTTTAAACAACATATCGTAAAGTAGTGTATTTGATCATCTCACATCAACAATGTTAACTAAGTTTTCAATTAAGAAACTAAGAAAGTTCTTACATATATTATTTAGTTAAATACTCTCTCGGGGGATCTCATTTTGGTTTATATATATATATATTGACCGTTACGTTTGTATTTTCGACGTTTGTTTAGTTGAACAAACGATAAATTTGTATTTGATGTGTAAATATGTTAAACGCAATAAAATCTAAATAACCGAACATATACATAGTAGTACTTCCTCGTATAAAAAGGAAACTGATAATTCTATATGAAAAAAAAATATTATTTTTATATAAATCTCTTATATAAATATGGGATCTATTTATTATTTATGTGAAATAAATCATTTGAAAATATCAATTTTCATGGCACTCGCTGTGTGTGAAAATAGTGCATACATAAAATAAAGTTTTTATAAAATTTGGAGAATTAAAAAAGTTTTAAAAGTACTTAATTAAAATTAATTAAATAATGATATTACTAAATTTATATGGGATAAAAATATAAAAAAAGCTTGTGATTTAGTTACACCAAGATGACATCATCAATCCATTATTATGAGCGCTTTATAATATAAATAAATGACAACTTTATAATAAAATTACACACCATATATTTAAAGTGTAAAAAAAACTACATCAAAATTAACCATCTCCCTCTCCTCCCACTTTTTATAATGGATAGATAAAGAGTAACTAAAATGATCTTTTTATATATATATAGTAACTAAAATGATCTTTTTTTATATATATAGTAACTAAAATGATCTTTTTTTTATATATATAGATCTTTTTTTTATTTTATAAAGATCATTTTTTTTTTATCATTTTAGGTGAATTAGATAAAAGTTTTTTATTTGGTTCGATAAGAGTAAAGAGGAACTTTTTATTATGTTTGTGAATTTTGGATACAAAAGAAAAGATAAAAAAATTAAATTAGGATGGAGAAAACTTAATTACAAGTCTTATTTTGTACTATTTTTTTATGTTTGTACATGGAAAAAAAAATAACTTTAAATATAAATTACCATTTTATCTTCATATATATTAAATGCTCTTATGTTTGTATATAAAGAGTAATGTACAGACTATAAAAGATTTGCCAAAGTCTTTTTTATTTCCCCGCTAAATCCATTCAGTTTTTAATGAAAAAAATTAGTAATAAAGGTGACTAATTTTTATTTCTATTTTTTTTTGTCATTAAAAAAACACACAAACAAGAAAAATAGATAGAAAGTTTAAAATTTTCATTCATTTCTTTTCTTTTCTTTTTGTTTTAAAAAACTTAAACACACTATGAAAAAAAATATACTTTACTATCATTTATAGCATATAACCTCCATCCTTAGTTAATAGTAATATTACGTTTGTATATATAAAATTATTTCCAAAAGTCCTCACTTAAAAATGTATAGTATATTGTATTTTGTGAAAGAATAGTTTTGTAATTTAAATATTTAAAGTATAAAGAATAATTTTATAAGTTAAGTTCTATTTGAAGTTCAAACATTATGTATTTAGTATTTAGACTTAAATCTCTATGAAAACACCTTCAAATCTTTAAAAGAAGAAAAACCCACCGTAAGTTCTCTTTTTAAATTCACCGAGTAAAAGAGGAAGATAATAGCGGGGTTGGATGAATATTGGGCAGTGCTAGCTTGATAAAGAAAGGGAGATGAAAGGAGGAGTATTACGGTGCTTGAAAATGAGAGAGAGAAAGGGAGGTGAAAGGAGTATTCCAGTTCTTGAAAATGAGAGAGAGAACATTAATTTATGTAACAATATTGCATTATGAACTTATTAAACCAAGTATATTTTGCTATGATGCAAGGTTTTTCGTGTTATGGATTCAGTTCAATCATACTTCAAAGACTCATAAGTCTTTGAAAATTTTCATAATGCTCTATTCAATAGCGCCAAAGATTTTAAATATTACGGTGCACACCTCAACATCTTATAAATTTTAAAGTATAAATTGTATTTTTGTCAAAAATAACTTTTATATCCATTAATTATATGTCGAATATGAATCTTAACTATTTTGTACTGATAAAATAAAACGCAAGTATATAAGTCCATTATTTACTCTTTCGTATCCTATATACCCGTTATATTTAATATCTTAATCGTCATATAACAACAGTCGCAGTTGTTGATATGTATATTGATTTGTGGCTATAGAATAAGCAGCTTTTTCTGGACATGTATTTCCCTTTTCCGGTATGGACTTTAGCACTGAGGTTTGGTAATTTCCAAATTATGATCTAAGCTTTTGGTTATAGTTTTTTCAATGATATAATTTTAATTCACAGTTAATTTGTCACAGCAAAAAGAAGAAGAAAATTAGGATTCCAATGGATGGTTACTGTATCATAAAACAATATGATTTCGATCTGTTCTTTCTTTCTTTTTTTCGCTCCCAAGTTAGAAAATTTTACTTGAAAAAATAATAAACTAAATAAATAGATAAATAATTTGCTCCTCTTCAAGTAACTACAAGTCTTCAATTGTCAAACAATGTGACAAATGGCTTGCTTTTTGGGAAATTCAAATAACAAACGAATTAAATAAAACTTAAATTTCCTTCTTTTCTACTTTCTAGCTCTATCCCTATGTATAACTGGTATAACTCGTTTATATAATTGTGCATGCTAAATATGGTCCATTTTCTCCTGTAAAATACTTCCATTTAATAATCACCATTATAGGAATTAAGTCCTTTTTATTCTAAAATGTTTGATCATGCCGTCTAAGTAAAGGATTGTGTAAATAATATGCATGTATTTCTCATGCCCACGTCTGTAAAAGATTACTCCATATTATTCTTAAATGTTTGATTTTATTATTTTTGATGAACACGTAATTTAGATAATTCTGATATTGTGACGCCCTCGATAAAAATCCTGCATCCCACACAAATTTAACTATTCAAGATAAATGGAAATGATAAGTTAACTCACAGAATCTTATCTGACTTGTATGTTTCCAGATGTTACAGCATCAGCAAGTTGTATACCGAAGATATAGGGATATTATTGACCTTTTGACGCATACATATACTCAATTTTTAGTGGTTGAGGTGATTGTGTCCGTTAATAGTATTTGGATCTCAAAATACATTTTATTATTTTTAATGTGTTATATTTGAGTTTTAAATATTATATTTTTAAATTATAAATAAATTAAATTTAAAATAAATTGTTTCTATTCAAATAAATTTTTTATTTGTATTTAAAATTTTAAACGCTACAAATTAAACTTACTAAAAACTATAAACAATGTGTAACAAAAAAAATATGACCGTAGTGATAGGGATATAAAGCTTATGAGTTATGAAATTATACCATATGGAATTTTGTGGTGCTCTTTACACTTGATGCTACAAAAATCTTCTCAACTATAAAAATATCAACACCCTGCAGCCTGCACCATTCAAATCCTATCTTTCTTTTTCTTCCCCTACCTACACCACAGATCTTTCTACTCAGATATTTTCATCGCCACTTCTATAAAGGAACCATTTCCACCACTCGTTAATCTTCAGCAACAAGTTTCATAAAACCCCCCCCCTAGCCATCTACCTATCTATCCAACCCAAAATCCTCACCACAAATGGCAACCATGGCTACAATCCTAACCTCATCCCTCTCCTCAAACCCTAAACCTTCCTTCCTCGAAAACAAATCCTCCTTCCATGGCTCCCACATCTCCTCAAAAACCCTCTTCCCCATCAAATCCGCCCCACAAAACCTCTCCATCGCCATGTCCGCCGCCACGCCGCCCTACGACCTCGACAACTTCAAGTTCAACCCCATCAAGGAATCCATCGTTTCCCGTGAAATGACACGTAGATACATGACAGACATGATAACCTACGCTGACACCGACGTTGTCGTCGTCGGAGCCGGCTCCGCCGGCCTCTCATGCGCTTACGAACTCTCCAAAAACCCTAACATAAACATAGCCATCATTGAACAGTCCGTCAGCCCCGGCGGCGGTGCATGGCTCGGTGGACAGCTGTTCTCCGCCATGGTTGTACGTAAACCGGCCCATTTATTCCTCGACGAGCTCGAAATCGAGTATGACGAGCAAGATAATTACGTGGTGATCAAGCATGCAGCACTTTTTACGTCCACTATTATGAGCAAACTTTTGGCCCGGCCAAATGTGAAACTCTTCAATGCTGTGGCTGCTGAGGATTTAATTGTGAGGGGAGATAGGGTGGCCGGAGTGGTAACAAATTGGGCTTTGGTATCGATGAACCATGACACACAATCGTGCATGGACCCGAATGTGATGGAAGCTAAGGTGGTGGTGAGTTCTTGTGGCCATGACGGCCCATTTGGGGCTACAGGGGTTAAGAGGCTGAGGAGTATCGGAATGATTGAAAGTGTACCAGGGATGAAGGCGCTTGATATGAATGCGGCTGAGGATGCCGTTGTTAGGCTTACTAGGGAGATTGTGCCTGGGATGATTGTTACCGGCATGGAAGTTGCAGAGATTGATGGATCACCAAGAATGGTAATTATTTTGTTTATTTTTGGTTGAACTTAGTATTTCAAATTACAAATTAAAAATATATGTTGACTTTTAAAAGTTTATTTGTCAAATCTTAAAATTCAAAACTGATATGAACGATTTTATTTTCTAAGAGTATAGGTTTTTTCACTAAAGTTAAATAAACTCTTACTAATTTAAATTTTAATTTTTTGCAATCATTTTCGGTATGCCCGTTTTTGGGTGGAGGGAGTGATTTACTAATTTATTGGGATTTAATTTAATTATGAATGCTGAAATTTGATTTTTGTTTGATGACATGAATTAAAAATAACCTTTGAATTTTGAAATCAATTTGTAAAATTTTAAAATTAAATATTGATATGGACTCATTTAGACTGAAATTAAATAAATTCATGCTGATTTTGAATTTTATTATTTAAAAAGGTCAAAATGTATATTTAATTTTTAGAATTTTATTATTTTAAAAAAAATCAAAATATATATTTAATTTTGGATTGAAAAAATAATTCACTAATTTATTGGGATTTAATTTTAAATTAGAAATGATGATTTTTGACTGTTGTTTGATGAATCCGAAATGAAATGTATATTTTGTAATGCAGGGTCCAACATTTGGGGCTATGATGATGTCTGGACAGAAGGCGGCTCATTTGGCATTGAGGGCACTAGGGCTGCCAAATGCTTTAAAGGAGGCCCAACCAGAGTTCGTTATTGCAGATGCATCAGATGAGATTGTTGATGCCTAGACATTTATTTGTTTTCAAATGATTAAGAAGAAGAGGATCAAGCCATAATGATATTTGTAGAAGAATAAAGTAGAGAAGGGGAAGATAAATGTATGTTCCCTGTTTTGGTTGGGGGGAGGAGAGAGGATGTAGATACATGATGTATGTGGTTTTGACTGATGTACCAAACTCATTGGCCTTTTGAATTACTTGAACTTTTGCTTAATATTTTGGTTTATTTTGTTCAATGTCACTACAATAATAATATTTTGAAGCATTTACACATATTTTATTATAAAATTATTCAATACATACGATAAATAAGATATTAAATGAATATATATATATATATATATATATATATATATATATATATATATATATATATAATGCATATTCTAAGGATAGTGATTGTAAATTTATTATAATTCTGTATTTTGTTTTTCTAAATAATACTTTGATTTAGTGGTTAACGTTATTAGTGATGGTTAAACTGTATTAAAATGTATAACTCAACTTATGAAATTAATTTTCAAGGTTTGTTGTTATTTGAGTAAAAAATATAATTGAACAAAGACCAGTAGGTATATTAATTGTTGCTCACATTCTACATTTGCTCATGCCTTCTAAGTATAAATAAAATTATATCCCCTTCATTCTGTAAAAATTGACCTAATTTGGCATTTTCTAACAAATTGAATATTTTTATAATTAAAATATATATATATATATATATATATATATATATATATATATATATATATATATATATATTTTGCAGATATAAGTGGAGAAATTATAATTATAAAAAATTATATTGAATTTGCTATTACTTTCATTTTTTATGAGTCTAAAATATAAATAAATATGTTTAATTTTCATTTAAAAGTTAATTAATTTAACAAAAGACACTCAAACTAAATCAATTTTTAAAAGAAAATTTTAAATTTACTTGAAAAAAGTATTTACTAGTCTTACCCATAAAAAAGACGAAAAAGTATGATCTTATTTTATTTATATTTTATAAATAAAATGAGGCTATACTCCTTTATCTTTTATGAAAATAAGATTTATAGGTAATTTTTTAGAATAAGTATAGAAAAATTCATTTTTAAAAGACGGGGAAAGAAGCTGTCGAATGGTACGGCGCCCATGAAGGCGGCGGTGTGCAAAAGACCAAGGAAACCAATCCAAAAGCACACAACTAGCTAATAAAGAAGAATTTCTTTCAAAAAATAATAATTATATGTTATCAAAATAATTCATATATTTTAACGATATTTTATATTTAGACTAAATATAGTTTGCATTCTATAGTTTATAGTATTGTTGAAATTTGTACTTTATTATTTAAAATGTTCTTAAGTGTATTTTAAATTTAATTTTTACTAAATAAAATGCACCCAATTTACATGTTAGGATGTATATTTAACCAGGTCTGATCCGGAAATTCACATTGGGTTAGGCCCAATAGACCGTCTGTCCGGTAGCCTTCCTATTGAGTTTACAGCACGTGGGTGGAAGATGAACTGGGTATACATCATAACTACCTAGCGTAATGGACAAAACCGTTACACAGGTAACCGTTATTCAGGTATGCAGTATAAATATCCAGTTGATTATGGAGAGAAGGGTAACGCACTATTTTGCAATACTAGATACTCAAACCTCCATTGTTGACTTTTCCGATACCTTCACTAACACTCACACCGGATGAGTCCACAAACGGCCCAAGCCGTTTGGACTTTTGTGCAGGTATTCTTACCGGACGGCCAACAGGACTGCCCGACAAAATCAGGCGTCAACATTGGCGCTAGAAGGAGGGCCAAATCAATTCAACGTTGTCTTTGAGATTCTTCATCTGATCAGTCTAAAGTTGGATTATGTTTTCTGATTAGGCCAGGAGAATCTTCTGACTTTGGATTTGGGCTTCGAGCTCGTTCTTGTTTTTCTCAAGCTGGATTTTCTTAAGCTCTTTGGCCTGCACCAAATCCATTGCATGGACATTCACCTTCTCCAGATTGATCAGTCGGGCCTTCAGGAAGTCGATCTCCTTGTCTTTCTCCAGACGAGCCTCCCGAGCCGATTCATACTCCTTTTTCATGATGTGGAAGGAGTCATGAATGGTCTTCAGTTGGTCCTTGGTCTTCTGGTGGTTCTTCAGAGCCTCGGCATGCCCTTTGCTGCTTTCCTCGGCTCTTCTCTCCAGAACCTTCTGCTCATCGGATACCCTTAGGAGAATTGCGTTTCCCTAAAAAAAACGGTTAAACGATGAACGAGTCAGAACGTTAACCAATTCAAACAAGAAAATTTTGCAAGCAGATCCTTACCTTTGCATGGCAGGAGAACAACATCTCCATAAGCGTCTTCAGATCAGCCCCCTCGGTACCATCTTCGGCAAATGAGATCATCGAGGAACCCAAGGCATGCATGTTAATCCCCTCCTCGGGTCTTGAACCCCCGGTCGGCATTGGGGGATCCATCGGACCGCCTTGGGTGTTAGAGGGCTCTTGATCTTCAGCGGGTCTTTTTCCTTTATTTTGAGGAGGGGGAGCAATGCATTCCTCCGACTGCCTGATGACGCTTTGCTCGACGGGAGGAGTGGATGAGCTCCCTTGAGAAATGGAAGCCTGTTTGGTTCTTGCCTCCAGCAATGATTTCAGAACCAACCTCCTCATCTTTATTCTCGGTCTGTTAGCCCCCGAGTCTTCAGCAGCAGACTTCTCTTCTTCGGTGGGCTTGATAATATCATCCACCTGAGAAGATCCCGTGGCCATCTCGGGAGTGACAGCAGCCTGGGTGGAGTCCTTGGGCTTTGCAGCCCTCAAGCTTCGGCTCACCTTTAGTTTATCGGTAGCACTCATTTTGATCCTCGGGGCCCCAGCCGCCTCCAGAATGGCTTCATTGTTAGGATGTTTTCCTTGATCAGCCACTGCAATACAATAAAAAAAAAAAGAGTAAGTATATCAAAAGGGCATCAGAACGAAGGAGCAAGCACGGAAAAGGACTTACGACCAAATGAATACAACCAATCTTGGTCGTTAAGGAGATTCCGGTCCCACTTCACAGATGGTCTCTTGGAATATAAGACTTCGAACTCTTCTAACCTTGTCCGAGAGATTCTCTTCGGATTTAACTGGTCTTTGTTTGGGTCTGACCAAGGTCCGACCACCTCAGTGTCCGGTCCTTTGTTGAAAAACCAATCCACGTGCCACCCCTTATTACTTGAGGGGGTCTCCATTAGGGTATCCCTCCCAGGGGTCTTTATTACTGTGTAAAACCCCTTTTCCTTATTATTAGTAATAGAAAAGAATTGAAAAAAGAAATCTATGGCCGGGAGGGTCTACTCAGAAGAACAGAAGACAATAAAACTACTTATGTGGATGAAAGAATTGGGGGATAGTTGGTTCAGGCTGAGCCCCGTCGTATGCAGTAACTCCAATACGAAGGGGCGAAGAGGGAATCGGACCCCATATATCAGTGCCTGCCTATGGATCGGGATCCATCCATCCTCGAGCTGGTAGTACATCATCTCCCCAGCCCCAGGCCTTTTGATTTCATATGTATCGGGGATATAGAATTCTGTTTGGGCTAAATCAAAGTATTGGTTCCGGATTGAAGAATGGATGTTGGCTACTTTATACTGAATATTAAAATATTTATTCCTATTGTACTCCTCTACATCCCTCATCCAGGTGACTACTACGGGTTTCCATGGTTGACCCTCTGGGATCCCCGGTTCGGCAACAGCAACTTCGTCTTCAACCCGGGAAGACGAAGCTTGAGCCCTCGTATCTTGGGTACTTCTAGCCATTATGGGGTATTGAAGAAAAGAGGGTAAAGAACTTACTTGATTTTAATAAGAATGATTGGTTGAATATCGATCGGAAGACAGCAGAGCAGGAATGATAGAATCTGGGCTGGGAATGGAATTTTTCTCTCTCAAACGTCATTTCTTTCGTGATAGCTGCCTCTGGTAAAAACGACGATACACTTGAAGTGATCCTTTTTATCTTGTTTAAGCGTTGCAACAGTTCAGATGAAAACGATCTGACAGATGGGGCACATTCGCAATATTTACTGCAGCGTAATAAATACTCCTTCCCGCATAAGCTTCGCCAGCTATTTGGACACGGATTTCGAAATTCAAAAATAAGTTGTCAAATGAAACGTCTGTGTAAGCCTTGGGCGGATCCGTTGGGTTGAAAAATAAAGTTTTGGGCTTGATTGGTACATTAGGGCCCAAAGCTTGAAACCCTGATTATAAAGGCCCAAGGCCTTATCCAAAAGCTTCCCCATCGGTTTGATGCCTCCGGGCTCCCGATAGAGCTTTTATCTTCGGTTTGATACCTCTGGGTTCCCGAATGACATTTTCCATCGGACTGATGCCTCCGGGCTCCCGATGGAGGTTTTTCTCTTCGGAAGGTTTCATTCTACTCCCCCAGCACATCCATATACTGGAGGAGTGGGGGGGGGGGGGGGACAATGTTAGGATGTATATTTAATCAGGTCTGACCTGAGAATTCACATTGGGCTAGGCCCAATAGATCGTCTGCCTGGTAGCCTTCCTATTGGGCTTACAGCACGTGGGTGAAAGATGAACCGGGTATACATCATAACTACCTAGCGTAATGGACAAAACCGTTACACAGGTAACCGTTATTCAGGTATGTAGTATAAATATCCAGTTGATTATGGAGAGAATGGTAGCGCACTATTTTGCAATACTAGATACTCAAACCTCCATTGTTAATTTTTTTGATACCTTCACTAACACTCACACCGGAGGAGTCCACAAACGGCCCAAGCCGTTTTGACTTTTGTGCAGGTATTCTTACCGGACGGCCAGCAGGATTGCCCAACAAAATCAGACGTCAACACTACATTTAACCAATCAAAAATAACTTGTTCTTCTTGTAAAAATATTTTTTAAAGTGTAAAATAGGTACTACGTGCTTTAAAAAAAATTAAAACATTCAAAGAATTTTAATAAAAGATATAAAAAAATTATAAATCCAAACCCTCAAACCTCTACCACCTAAACCGATTAACTTTTAAATCCTAGTCCCTGGTCAAATTCTCTTATTCTTTCCTTTCCTTCATCTAATTCCTGTCCAAACTACTATATAAATAGTAGTAGCAACATTACAAGACCTTAGCATCATTTCGATCACAAGGTTACTCCACTGTCACGTAGCACTTGTTTAGGTACGGCGAATAGACCAAATCCTCCCATTGGTCTTATTGATAATAAATGACGATGATTACTTGTTTATGGACCTTGATTTTGTTGATGAGTTTGTGATTAGACCGATATAATGTATGTTTGGAGTTAGATTTGGATTTTGATGTTATTTTTGTTACTTTTTAATTTTTTTTAACATATTATACTTATTTTATTTTTAGAAAATGGATTTACAGGAATAATAAGTTATTTTTGACTAGTTAAAATCTTAAAATATTTGTTACCTTTAACAAAAATAAAATTTAAGATATATATATATATATATATTTTATTTTTTACAAAAATATTTTTAATAATATTATAACATTTTTTTACTATATTTTAGTTTATAAAAAATTAAATATTTTAAAATTTTATTAATTATTAATAATATTTTTTTTATATATTTATGACGTCACTGATTCAATAACAGTTCGACCACTTATTGAACCAGTGACCTATCCATCCCAATAATTTTTTCCGTTCAAGTCCGATTTTTTAAAGATTACATAAAACAACATCATATTACTTGGCAAAAAGAAAACTGTAATTATGAAATTCTATCTTGAAGAAACAAAGGAAAAATATGAAAGGAAACGGAGGAAATAAAAAAACTCAGGGAAACCTCTTATAAATCTTTCCAAGTCGTCGTCTACCAGATCACAAAACCTTTGCCCCCTTCAATCCCAACTCAGCAATGGGGATCTTCGCAAAACCAATCCTCCTTTTACTTCTCATCAGCCTCATCTTCTCCTTCCTACCCATCAACAAATCAGACCCAGATTCCGATTCAGTAGTCTCGGAGCTACAAAACCTCCTATCCCAATCGAAAACCGGCGTAATCCACCTCAACGACAAGCTCCTCCGTCGCTTCCTCACCAAACCGCCACGCCCTTTCTCTCTCCTCATCTTCTTTGACGCAACCCAACTCCATGACAAACCGGAGCTTCACCTCCAATCCCTCAAATCTGAATTCTCTCTCGTCGCCACTTCTTTCATAACCAACAATCAAGACTCCCCTTCTCTCTCCAAACTCTTCTTCTGCGATATCGAATTTGGTGAATCCCAATCCACTTTCGCCCAATTTGGTGTCAATTCCCTGCCCCACATCCGCCTCATCGGACCGTCCGATCGAGACCTAAAAACCGAATCCCAGAAAATGGATGCCGGTGATATCTCCCGTTTATCTGAATCCATGGCTGAATTCATTGAATCCAAGACGAAACTCGTTGTGGGTCCGATTCATCGTCCTCCAATTGTTTCCCAGAAGCAGTTGATGTTCATAGTAGCGGCATTTTTGATTTGGTTGCCGTTTATGGTGAAAAAATTGATTTTTGGGAATAGCATTTTGCACGATTGGAAGGTTTGGCTATCTGGGGCGGTGTTTGTGTATTTCTTTAGTGTTTCTGGGGCAATGCATAATATAATTAGGAAAATGCCGATGTTTATAGCTGATAGGAATGATCCAAACAAGCTGGTTTTCTTTTACCAGGGGTCAGGAATGCAATTGGGAGCTGAAGGGTTTGCTGTCGGATTTTTGTATACTATTGTTGGGCTGCTGTTGGCTTTTATGACTCATTTGTTGGTTAGGGTTAGGAGCGTGACTATGCAGAGGTTGGTGATGATTGTTGCACTGCTGATTTCATTTTGGGCTGTCAAGAAGGTGGTGTTTTTGGATAACTGGAAGACGGGGTATGGAATTCACGGTTACTGGCCTTCAAGTTGGAATTGATATCCTAAGAAGAGGCGAATGTGCTTGGTTTTATTATAGGTAAGAGGCTTTCTTTTTACTAGCTGAAGTATGTATAACACTTTCGAGTGAAAATTACAGAATAATTCTGCTTGTTCTTCTTTGTATGGATTCTTGAATTTTGCTTTAAGGATTTAACTGCTGGGAAATTTTGAATTTAGATTAAATGCCTTATAGTTATAGTTATCATTGTTTTTGATGATCTTGTTCATTTGATAGTACTTTCATAAATTGCTGTGTCTGTGTTTATCTACAAAGCTGTGGGTGTGTGGTGTTTTGATATTCTCAGCAGTGGTTTTTATTCTTAATATGAATTGCCCCTAGGCCTTGGCTATTGTAAGTGTGAATGAACTTTCCTTGAAGTCATATGGTTAGTTGTGGAGTAAGCCAAAGAAGTGATAGGGGATTGCTTAACGCCTTGGTTGAGCTTTTTCCTTTTTGAATATTGGACAGAGGAAGTAATCTGATCTAAAGAATTACTGATAATGTTCTTCTTCAAGCTAGGTTCAAATTGAGTTTATTGAGGTTTCATGTTAAAATTGTTGCTTGAAAACCACCTATAAGTAGCTACTATTGTTAGGTCTTGTGTTATTTCCATGTTCCCTAACAGTAATCACCTGCATTTTTCTTTAGGTGAGTCAATAAAATATATCTATTTTATTAAGGGAGAGCGGACAAAATAACTATTTTCTTGAAGTTGTGTCACCTTTTTAACTTATTTTTTCACATCCACCTGTATTTTATAGGTAAGAGGCTTTCTTTTTACTAGTTGAAGTATGTATAACACTTTCGAGGGAAAATTGCAGAATAATTTCCTCTTGTTCTTCCTTGTATGGATTCTTGATTTTTGCTTAAAAGATTCAACTGCTAGGAAATTTTGGATTATGATTTTATGCCTTATAATTATCACTGTTTTGATTATCTCGTACGTTTGATATTTCTTTTATAAGTTACTGTTTGATGTAGGACGAAAATAGATGGCCAAATAATGCACTGGTAACGGTAATTCAATAAGGAAAATTGATAAAAACTAGGGTGATCCAACCGCAGGAGAACCACTACCCCTAGGATTTCCCAACCGCAGTAGGGAGAGAAGATATTGATCGCAACCAACAATTAGGGTAATTTCAGAATTAATAGTAATAGCGTCCATTTTTCTGAGAGTACATCAACCTTTAAATAGGAACAAATCCTAATTCAATTAGGACACAAACCCTAATTACCCTAAAAATATTAAATGACAAAACTACCCTACTAATTAAATAAAACACTTAAAATATTTAAAGTACCCTAACTAATAAAATACTATCTACCTCCTAAAATTACAACAATTCCATAAATAAATAAAAAACATTAAATCTATAAATAAATACTTAATAACTTGATCTTGATCCCCATCATTTCTCCCCTTGTTGGAGAAAACTCGACATCGAGTTTTATAGAATGAGATAATGAACCATGAATTCTTCTTCATTGAAACATCTTGGAATACCGTTGGGAAGATAGCTGACAAGAGAATCACTTTTGCATCTAAAGGCGTTTGAAATCGATCAAGAGGAATGATAAACTCAATGTGATTAACTTGGTTTGAAGCAATTTCTTGAACCGGCTCCTCTTTGACAACAATCAACTCAACATCAACTTCAAAATCTTCCTCAATCTGTTGTTCACATGCAATCTTTGACTCAATTTTATCTTCAATAATGTTCAATGGTTCAACTAGTGGAGTTTCAAGAATTGTCAGAGACGCGTCACAGCTATCTGTAGTCTTGGAATGGTGAACGTCCTCTTTCTCTTGCTCTTGCGCTTGCGTTTGTTCTTGCTTTTTCTCTGCTCGAATATGTGCCAGCAAGTTAACAATGTCATCTTTTATAGAAGAGATTTCATCTTTTATAGAAGAACATATAGAACCAATTTCACGTGTAGCCTTTTGAAGTTCTTTTGATTTAACTTGTTGACGTTTATTTGTTTCAGCTTGTCTTTGTTCTTCTTGATAATCCCATTCCAATCGATCAAGATCGCGATGTTCCATAGCAATAAACCGTCTAATCTCATCTTGTCGGAATTTCAAATTTGTAGTACGACCATATGTATTGATAAGGTAATCTATTCGATCACTTTCATCATAAAAAAAACAAAGATCCTCCTTCTTTAGTGCAATCAACTCTTTTGTAGGGAGGTACCTTGATGCCATAGCTCAAAACTAAAAATAAATAAATAAAATAACCTTCTTCTTTTTTTTTCCTCCTTTTTCTTGTTCTTTTGTTCCTTCCCCCTTTTCTGCAGATTTCTAGATAGATTTTTAGGTCTTATAAACTGCAAAATATTTTGGACAGAATTGCTTCAAATGGAACTTCAGAAAATTAGCCTCGAAACTTACAAGTTCAAAGCTTTAGTTTGTTGCTTGGAATCAAGACTGTTGGATGGAGTTTTGATGCTTTTCGGATTGGAACAACTTTGCTTACAACTGGACAGCTTTAAAACTTGCAAGGATTGATGTTTTAGATGGCTCGAATATGCAGAATTTGGCTTAAAGCTACTGGAATCAGGCACTGATTTGCACTGTTGAATAGAATTCAAAACTCATGGATCAAGGCTGCAGAAAATTAACGGATAGAACAATTAAAACTAAGATGAGAAAATCTGGATTTTCCAGCTTTAGGATGTCTTCGAATTGGGCCGCACAAATTGTTGGAATTGCAGAATCTGAACAATTTGGTGACGAATAGTGCGACAAGCAGCGGGATGAACAGTAATTTCGATGAACAGTGTTGCGATGAACAGTAACCACGATGAACAGTGCTACGATGAACAGTACTGCGATGAACAGTGTTTTCTTGAATACCCAAGATCTCCCAAAAATTAAGGAATTAATGGAGAAACCTAAGCTCTGATGCCACTTTGATGTAGGACGAAAATAGATGGCCAAATAATGCACTGGTAACGGTAATTCAATAAGGAAAATTGATAAAAACTAGGGTGATCCAACCGCAGGAGAACCACTACCCCTAGGATTTCCCAACCGCAGTAGGGAGAGAAGATATTGATCGCAACCAACAATTAGGGTAATTTCAGAATTAATAGTAATAGCGTCCATTTTTCTGAGAGTACATCAACCTTTAAATAGGAACAAATCCTAATTCAATTAGGACACAAACCCTAATTACCCTAAAAATATTAAATGACAAAACTACCCTACTAATTAAATAAAACACTTAAAATATTTAAAGTACCCTAACTAATAAAATACTATCTACCTCCTAAAATTACAACAATTCCATAAATAAATAAAAAACATTAAATCTATAAATAAATACTTAATAACTTGATCTTGATCCCCATCACTGTTGCTGTGTTAATGTTATCTTGGATGCTGTGGGGTGTTTTTATACTCTCTTTAGAGCTATTTAATTCTTAATATGAATTGCCCTTAGGCCTTGGCTATTGTAAGTGAGAATGGTAGTGTTCCTTGTAGTTATATGGTTAATTGTGGAGTAAGTCAAAGAAGGGATAGGGAATATTGCAACACTTTGGTTGAGCTTTTTCTTTTTACAAGGTCTTGTGTTATTTCCATGTTCCTTACACTAATCACCTGCATTTTTCTTTGGGTGAGTTGGTCTAATATAGCTATAAAGTATAAAGCATTTTTCAAAAATCTCTCTCTTGGTCCTGACGTGGATACATGGTTTTGTTGAACTCTGCCCATGTAGTTGGTCTTTCTATTTTTGGTGGCTATTTTAAGTTAAATTTGTGGCAGTCCACAAAGCTTGGTCTGAACTTGTTGTGAAACAATGTCACATTGCCACTGGAAATCAGTCGCAGATATAAATGAGTATTAGAAAATCTTCTCCAGCTGTTTCTACCTTGCAGCTACAGCAATGTTGCAATATATCTTGGTTCAAAGTTATATATGCACCACTTTCACTGTAGCTGCTAGTGGTCATAGTGGCAGAAAATCATCTCCTAAATACTGTAAAGTCTAATTATGGAAATTAATATACTTGCTAGGACTTTTGGCTTTTGGTGATCATTAATTTTTGCAAGCAGACAAAAAAAAAAAAAAAATTAGGCATGGCCGTGATGTTTCATATTGCAGCTCAACCAACTCGTTATGGTTTTATTGGTGTATAGATGCATCCTGTACCAACGTTACCTTACATTTTTGAATCGCCTCTCCTCCGATGTTGCTTGATGTGGTGTTAGGTAGGTATCTTCTCTTTTTTTCTTTCACGTTTAGTTGGAGGAACAAACAAGAATAACGAAAAATCAGACAACGTATGAGCTTCTTAGGAGTTTAGAATGGCAACGAAGGATAAGAAGATTTCAGGTCCGTCGTATTTTTTAGCTGATTTTTGCAGTTTAGTGGAATACTTTGGATATGAGGTTTCTAATAAGCCCTTGAATAGGGGTTAGGTTAACATGCTATTCAATGCCCCTTTCTTTTAACCTCAAACATTATTACTTTTCTATACTGCCCAATGTTCCATATAGTAGTGTGGTTTATTGAATGCATTGACGTTCCATTGCTTTAAGAGGTGCCATAATATTTGTTGTCCCTTTCTTTAACCACTGAAAATATCCCTTTTGAAAACTGCATAAAGAATTTTTGGAAGAGGTGCCCCTAGGCTAACAAATAATTATCACAATCAAGGGTGGCCAAGTGCGCCCCCCCCCCCCCCCCCCCCCCCCCCCCCCCCCCGCGCGATTACCACAGCCAACCTATCTATTGTGCACATTTACCGCCCTACATTCAAGATTTAATCTGTCATTAAATTGTTTTCCAAATAGTTTGGTCGGAGGATAAGTGATATGTATAGCAGATGTATTCTACACATCTACTCTATTCTCTTTTTCTCTCCATCAGTTGACAAAAACCCTAGATTTAAACACCCTTTGTACGGGTCACCTCGTTCAAAATCTCACAGACAGAGTTTAGTGAGAGAATTAAACCATAATTACCCACGGTTCATAAATTATTGTAAACAATCTCGGGTGCACTGAAAGCAGAATGTTTCAGTGTGTAATTGATTGGAATATTGTGTAGTTTTAACCAAAAATGTGCTACATATATGTGTGTATGTGTGTATTTATATATATAGTAAAAGACATCTCAGATTGCCCCAAAACAACATCGTTTTGGCTTTAAAAAAAGAAAAAAAAAAACTTCCTCTCCCAAAACAACATCGTGTTTAGCTTTAAGAATAATAAATTATTAGTCTACTGAAATATCATATGTGATCATAAAATTATGACGACAAATTTGAGCATATTATGTTATTATATGCGCTCCTAAACTTTTACTTAACACAAATATAAATATATAATCCTACAACTTACAAAAAGATTATAAATCTTTAAAATTGGAGATGCATCTAGATTTTTTTAAGTGATATAAAAAAATATTTGTAAAATTTTAAAATGTAAGATTATATAAGTTTATTAAAAATATTGTTAGTAACACATTATAATTACTAGTACTTATTACTAGTCTACCATATTTACATTTGTTTCTATTAATTACAATTCCGGGTTGGTTCTTATGTGGGATTATGAAAACTGACTGAATAGGCTTTTTTAGAAGGTGACTGAATTTCATTTTTTTTTCCCTTTATTTTATTTTATTTAAAAAAACTTATTTTCCATGGATAAATCCGCATTCACTACCCCTTTTGATATGCATTGGAAACCTTTTATCTCAAGATAATTATCATAATATTCTTTAGCATACTAACCACCCCAATAGCAAGTAATTAAAAAGGAAAATCTGTTTTTCTACTGGCAAAGTCCAGGGAGGTAACTGCAGAGAACAAACCTTTTCTTTGACAAGCAGGAATCTCTCACCCCTCAAGGGGGCGGCTCAAACACCTTGGCATAAAAAAGAGAGTTTATTGATATTTTTGAAATCAATGTGTTATTTTAAAATTTTGAATTAATATGAATTTATCAGATTTTAGTTAATTAAATTGTGAATTTCATAAGTTATCTACAAAATACTATTAATTACTCC
The DNA here is from genome assembly GCA_947179155.2 of Hedera helix. Classification (NCBI taxonomy): domain Eukaryota; kingdom Viridiplantae; phylum Streptophyta; class Magnoliopsida; order Apiales; family Araliaceae; genus Hedera; species Hedera helix. Next base: position 12,626,521 of record OX359278.1, read on the forward strand.
CACAAATTGTTTTTAATTTTAGAAGAAAGTATATAGATTAAGAAATATAACTAATGCTATGTCTAATCAGCGAAATTGTGTATAAAATCTTAATATTATCTTTCTAAATTTTATTGAAAAGATGTACAAGAGAGATACAAATAAGAATTTCATACTTGATAATATAGGAAAACTAAAATATTAATATTTATCTTGGGGATATATCAAGGAATTTATGCGTCGCGTGCGCGTACACAAGACATTAATTAACACACATTTTTGAACTCACTTGACCCAAAAACTTAAATCATTAGGTCTTAGGCTCATTCATGTATATGTATATTAGTTATTCACTCTTTCATTATTTTTCTGCTTTGAAACTCCAACTTGGTTGATATATCCTAACAATCTCTCTATCACAAGTGAGTTCATCATATCAAAAACTTCCTCTCACTTGAAACACTACTCTTCAACCACCCTAACACTAATTCTTGACTAACCACTCTGGGCTTTATTCATTGAGAGTCAACTTCTATCAAGAATTGAATATTTTTTTTTCAATCATCGAGAATTCATAACCAATTCTCAGCTAACCACTCTAAGAAGAAAATCTAAGCTAAACTCGTCAAGAATTCAACTTCACAATCGAGAGCCCTTTCAAGAAGCACCAGCCTTTCATCGAGAATTCAACACACATCGTGTGTCTTTTGAAAAGGTTGCCCGGGATTTAATTTTTGAACTACCCTCGCATATCTTTTGAAGAGGTTTACCATTCAATGATCAATCTTCCGTAACTTTGATATCCGTTGTTGAGGGAGAACCGGAGAGTTTACTCGTTGTGTGTGAATACACAATACACTAGTACACATGTTTGAAATCTAACTTGACCCAAAAGTTTAAGCCATTAAGTCTTAGACCCATTCATATATATTAGTTTTTCATTCTTTTATTATTTATTCGGTGTAGGAATCTAATTCACTTAAGAAATCCTAAAAAATTATTTGAAATTCACATTCGACAGCTGAGAAGGAGCAGATTTTTCTCTCTAAAGATACATATAGAAAGGAACATAGAGAGTACAAATATGTTGATCAAAAACTTGAATACATCTTTTAAATTTTAGAAATTAACGTATGGACTTCTTACCGTGAAAGTGAGACTGTTTGTATGGAATGGATCAAGTAATTGTTAGCAGTTTGATACGGCTAGTAAGACCAAAAGCCACATGAATATTCTATAATTATATAAAAGTTGTGTTAGTTGCATAGTCTTTTTCTTCCTAGGTTAGTACTCATTAATTAATATCAACATATTGACTTCTGTTTGATCTAATGATCTCCCCATGCCTATTTAAAGCACACAATATAGAAGAGAAGATCCACAGCCACATAGAAAGAAAGCTACTAATCTAAGCTAAGAAATGGCAACAAATATTCAACCCTTTCTACAAGAGACTCCAATACCAAAAACTTTTTACGTCCTTCTTTCCTTTGTTGCAGTAATAGGCCCAATTGCTTTTATCACTCTCAGGGTGGTTGACACAAGCTCTTCCTTGGGAGCCCATATTTGTGATAAGGCCCTAGATCCAGCACCATGCCTGGCTATGGTGTTGGAAATAACATGCGGTTGAACGGTGAAAATGAAGGATGATGCAACTTTGTTACAGATGCTTTTAAAGGAATCCACGTTGCATATACACGTTGCATATACACGATACCATTAGGACGGCGAACGATATCAACCATCGGATCAACAATCCGAGGGAGGAAACAGCTCTAACAGATTGCCTGGAGTTATTGGACCTCTCCGACAAATACATGGTGGATTCAATAAAGGCCCTTGCACACCTCACGACCCGTTCTCATTCCTATGTCCATACATGGCTTAGTGGTGTGCTCACTTACCATGTTACGTGTTTGGATGGGCTCAAATGGGTCAGCTCAGCCCATTATGGAGCCTAAGCTCACGGACTTGATAGCAAGAGCAAGAGCTTCCTTGGCTATGATAATTGCAATTTCACCATTGAAGCATGATGCAGGGGTGGCTCAAGACATTTTGAGGCCTAAAGCGATATTTTTAAATGAGTCATTCTATTTTTGGTACATCTTTTATTGATTTTTATGGTCAAATTGATCATTTTTCAAATCATTATATCTTATTATTATTTAATATATATAAAGCCTATAAACATTATAAATTACATAAAATTTAGTACTAATCTTAATATTTATTTTTTTTAAAATCTAATTATATATGTTTAATTTTTAATTTTAAAATTTGTCAAATTTGACTACAAAAATCAATTGAAAACTTTTATTTTGAGACGGAAGGAGTATTAATATTTTTTATTTAAATGAGATTTTTTTTATACAGTTAATTTTTTTTACGTATTTAATATTTGAATTGGACTATAGGTCTTAAAGAATTAATTGAGCTTATATTTTTATAAAATATTTTTTATATAAATTATTTATGATATTTAAAAATTTGGGGCCTTATTTCAAATGGGGCCTAAAGCCCATGCTTTTTTTGGTATAATATAGGGCCGGCCCTGGCATGATGTGCCTCGGCCTCTGTATGGGAATTTTCCGTCTTGGATTACTAATAGGGACCGAAAATTCTCACAAGCTATGCCTAAAAAGATCAATGCTAATGTAACTATGGCTAAGGATGGTAGTGGCCAATATCATACTGTAAACGAAACCCTGGCATTATCACCAAATAATAGCAAGTCCCGTTATGTTATTTACGTGAAAAAATGCATATACAAAGAGAATGTTGATATCGGAAAGTCTAAAATAAATTTGATGTTAATCGGTGATGGCATGTATGCAACCATCATTACCGGTAGCCGAAACAAAACAGATAACACATCAACCTATCAATCTGCAACAGTTGGTAAACATTTAAATCTTTTTATTCAACTTTTTTTATCGTACTTTACTTATCCTATAAGGGCATCAAAAGAAAACCTTGTTATGCTAGTAGTTAATTTCTCTGTGTCTAATTTTTCTCAATTCAAGGACACTACGATATATTTCACATAATAACCTATGAAATGAACCACAACTAGTGCTCCTTAGCAACGCACGACGGCTCGTTTTTTCCAAAATAGAAAACTAAATATAAACTTGTACAAAGCCATATTAAGTATTTAGTCCCAATCTGGCCCATACAAACAGGATCTGAAAACTTTAATTGAACTGGGTTTATGTTGTCGGCCACATATTAGAATACTTCCAAGTTTACAATTGTCAAAAATATTTTGTTCATTTGACGTTTCAGCTGTTATGGGAAAAGGATTCAAAGCCCAAGATAAATCGTCTACAAGGCGTAGCACAGATGTGCTAATGCTTTTAAGTCATAGAAAATTCCAGTTGAACCAAGTCTAATTGAGACCCAAATTCAGGAAAAATTATACCATGCTCCTGGAGCATGGTGAACAGTATGCTCCTTCTCTCACATGAGGGTGGGGGCCACGCGTGTTAGAATCCGTGCCCAACGTGTGGCCCCCACCCTCACGTGAGATGATGACATATTGTTCATCCATGCCCCAAGAGCATGGAATAATTTCTCCAAATTTAGATATGAACGACACAAAGGCCCATCTACCAATTTCACCAAATTGACATACCACCTTAATGACCTAACTACCCACCCAAAGTTCTTATTAAAATTGTAAAATCATAACTAATTTAAAGATCATGGAGAAATATTTGACCTCTTCCTCATATCATAGGCGATTTTTAACTTGAACGGAGGAACCTACATTTGATATGGAGAATTTTCAGAATAAATGTTCATGTCATGTTGTCAATCACACTTGGAACAATTATATAGAGTTAAATTTCTGATAGATTTTGTTTAGCGTTTGGCATTTCCTTCTACGCCTCTAATTTGTGATGTGCCATATTAGCTACCAAATGCTTTTAACTTGTGGTGTCAAGAACACGAGGGTATATGTAGATAGATCCTCACGATCATTCATGTCCTCCTAGAATTTAATGGATTTCATCTTCTATATTGTGCTACAACTTTTTTAGAGCAAAAAACATGGCTTGAATCGAAAATATATAATGATCAAAGATTTTAATGTTCTATTTAATATAGCTCAACTATATAAAAATGTTTGCCAACGAAGCTCAATATGTAGATCATAACTTTCACAAGGGGGCAAGGTGAGCAGTTGTTCAGCTCGATTTATCTATCAGTATTAAAAATACATTATTTGTCTTAAAAAATTGGAAAGGTGTAAATATGTATAATTTTACTATAATACCCGGTTAGTTTTTAAAAGAAAAGTCTCACATCACCTAAATATTAAACCATCTCCCTTGCCTTTACCTATATGTATGGCCATACCCCTTCCCATTTTAACAACAAAAACATTAAGGCTTTTCCCAATGTGAGGAAACCTTTTTGTGTGAGGACCTTTTTAGTAAGGACCTCCTTAATTAAAATATTTTTCGGTGTCGAGGACGTGGGCGGACTGCGAACCTCATAATTTCGGGTATGTCTCTTTTTCTTTCTTTGTGTAATTATTTAATTTTCTGTATTAGTTATAATTTTGTAGTTTTAATTTTTGTATGCTATTTAGTTTGTTAGTTAATATATTTTGGTATATCTTTGTTAGTAATTAGCATTTTAGAATATTAAATTAATATTTTTGTAACTTTAAAGTTTTGAAAGAAAATAATAATAATAATAATAATAATATTTGTTTGTTTGTAATAGAATTAAAAATGGAAATAATACTTTGTAAATATTTTTATATGTATTTCAGAAGAACAAGAAAGCTATTATTTATTAATATATACGTTATCATGATTAGAATATTTATGTATGTATAACTTTAGGTAGAAGTTTGTTTATAAAGGAAGAATTTTGGATTCGCCTAAGAGAAAGAAATTGTAAAGTTTAATCAATTAATTAACTATTTATTTATTTGTTCCTTTATTAGTTTCGACGGAGAGAATTTAACGAGTCGTTTTTGGAATATAATTTTGGGTATTACATTGCGTATTCCAGGTACGGATTCCGTACTCATTCAGCGATATTCCTTTGATTTTAATTTGTTTGTTTTGTTCCTTATTAGAATTTGGATATTATTTCGATATATTGTTCATGATCAAATGCATATGATAGCTTGGTTTGATTTTAGATATTCGCAACTTAGTTTGTACTCTTTAGACTTATTAAGCATGTCTAGTACTTATTTTGATTCTGTAGAAACGTACATGCTAGTATATTTGGGAGACTTTGTGTCAATTTATTTCGGTTTAGCATGTGCGTATTAGAACCCCTTTTGTGATATTGTGTCGCATTCGTTGTGACATGATATTTTTGTTAGAAAGTACCGTAGGGTATACCTGAGCTATAACCACCTGTGGGGGTACCACAGGCATGTCTCTGGGCACTGAGGCATGACACCTTCCGTGGCGGTGTGATCAGTCCGCGGCGTCTCCATTTTGTGTTTCGGTGGGCATTGGTGTTTTGTTGTGGGAGGCGTATGGGTCGGCCCTAGCATTTTGTTCTGTTCTGTTTTGCGGTCTGATGTTGTTTGTAGTGCCGAGCACACCTTTCCGATTTTGCATACATTTGGATCTGCAGTCCAATGTGTGCCTGCCTTTGTGGCAGTATTTTGACTTGTCTTTGTGACAAGGTATATTTCTGTTTTATTCTGAGCTCGGTATAAAATAAACACAACCATTCAATTCAGCCTTTTTGTGTTGTTCAGTAAATCAGTTCAGTTCAGTGGGTCAGTTTCAGTTCAGTAAATCAGTTTAGTTCAGTAGATTAGTTCAGTAAGATAAAATTATTCAGTTCAGTTGATTTTGTTAATCTCAGTTTGATTCAGTTGATTTTGTTATTCAATTTCAGTTCTTATTTGTGCACTCTTTCTCCGTACTGGGCATTTGGCTCATGCTGTGTTTTTCTTCCGGCAGGTTTGCAAGGGGATTCAAGGGCAAGTGTGAGGAGAGTTTCCTTTTTGTTTTGACATTCTGTTTAGAATTCGTTCGTGCGTAGCCTCCCTTTCCACTAGTCGGGAAGGGGGTGTTATATTTACCGTCACAATTTTGAAAATATGTCGTAGTCCGCCTCAATCAAAATTCTTAAACTCCGCAATTGCTTTCAAATCACATATACCAAAACTCCTCCTTAGATTCATATTTCTATTCCGATCGGGCATATTGGAGAGGATTTCATTTTCAGTACTCTCTCTCTGCCTAACAAAGAAAGTAGAGCAACTGAAAGTCAACATATATAGCAAGTATGTCCATTTCAAGGCATCACTGCAACAATATGAGCATCATATACATATATATATATATATATATATATATATATATATATATATAGGAATGATTCATAGTTAAAATTTAATAGGAGCACTACTTCATCCAACTCAATCTTGACCGTTCGTTACGATATTCAACATTAGGGGAGAAAAAAACATACCGCATAATAGTTTTGCGGTATAAGATCCACAAAAAAAATTCAAAGTTACCCTCATTGTACCGTACATTGTGTGCACCAAATCTTAAAATAATAAAAAAAACATACAGCCAACTTTGGTTATGCGGTATGTCTAATTTTTTTTTCTTCACACCGTATAAGAGTTATGCGGTATCTAGAATTTTTTTTTATACATACTGAATAACTGTTATGTGGTACGCATAATTATTTTTTTGCATACCGCATAACAGTGACGTGATATGTCCAATTTTTTTTCCCCTATATAACGCATAAAGGAAATGATCTCTAGTAATCAGCTCAAGAAAATACCCAAAATATGAGGCAAGAGATGTTTTTTTCCTCTAGATACTGCATAACTCTTATGCGGTGTGAAAAAGTAATAAAAAAACGTATCTATACCGCATAACAGTTATGCGGTATGTATAATTTTTTTTCTTCGAAATCTTGTTCATAGTTAATTAAAAGTTTAAACAACTTTATTAACCATGGAATACAACAACTGCATATAATACTTTCATCACCAGCAATACTCATTTTGTACGTTTTAAGAAAAAATAATTAATATTTTATTCGACTAATTAAATTGAATATAAAATCAAAGAAGAACAAATTAATATCTAATGTTTAGTGATATACGATAAATTAAGTCATTAACTCTGTTAAATCTACAACCGTCCAGATAAAAATGAACAATAATATTTCAAGATCTCCATTATCAGTACTATCAAACAAGAATGTACGGTAATGACAAGACTTCTCAATGAGGAAATGCAAATCCTAGATACTGTTTGGTTACGAGTAGCAACTTAACTAGACGTGGATCCAACTACCCAATTAAAAATTTATAATTCTTAAATTATGTGTGAGGACTTTATAAGAAATTGCACATGAAATGTATCTTAATAAATAAAATAAATGGAATATATATATATATATATATATATATATATATGAGTGGCAAAAAGTTTTAGTATATATTCCTTGGGATTTGGAAATGATTCAATACTATACGATTGTAATGGACAGACGGAAACAACAAAAACACCACTTGTTTTAATACCATAATAACTAAAGATATGATTTTTCGTGTGGATAGCACGAAGGATTATTTATTAAAAATTATTGACGGTTGGGATGATTTGGTTTTTAGTATTTTATGGAAATTAGTAGATTAATAATGTGTCTGTCTGGTTACAGTTTTTTTTTTTTAATTATTATTATTATTTTTTTATTTTTAAATAAAGGAATAACAATCTTTGTCATCTTGGAGGAAAACTACTTGCCAACAAGATTATAAAATGGAAAACTAAATAGGACATGTTGGAGGTCAGCAGTCATTAACAAAAATAAAAATAAATAAATAATTGTTACAATAATTTTTCCATGTTTATTTATAAGGTGAAATACCATAGCACAAATCGTTAAGAGCATATTTGTCCAAAACAAAATAACAGGCCTGTTAATATTATCATCTCTCTAATATTAACCACTATAGTAAAAAAAAATAACAAAATTAAAAATATTGTGTTATTTTATAATAAAATATATATCGACTAAACAAAGAAAATGTGTCTCTTAACAGCTTTTTCAAATTTATTTTTTTATTTTAATTTTCTGCGAACCAAGAAAATGTGTTTGGTTGACAACCAGAAAATAGGTTTTATTTATAGAATATACAGCTTATCTCTCTGTCCAATGGTCGGATACTTTAAGACAAATTAAAAGTGCTTTTAGAAGGTCATTAAATACCAACAAATTTATAATTTTAATCTAATTTTTTAAAAATATAATTAGTTTACTACACGACTTTACCAAATGGACTCTAATTTTGGTTGAGAAAATATCACTTTCCTCTTTATAAGAAAATTTTAATAATAATATAATCATAATAATTATTACTAATTACATCAATAATAATAGTGATATACGTAGGAAAATAATATATCAACTTTTATTGCGAGTAGTTACATTAATAATAGATGAGAGTCGATATATAACAAATAGTAATTGCAATGTCTTAATAAGTCACCAAATCTTTTCACAATTGTAGTAAAATTTGATAACTAGCAATTTTTTTTTTCCATTCCCAATATTATGTTATTGAGTCTTATTTCTTTAACTCCTGATCATTAAATTTTATAACGAATGATATAAGATTTAATGGTTAATTAAGACCATGTGACCATTATTTATTATGAATTGAGTCTCTTAATATATTCCTCATATAATTTATTTAAATGATTTATTGTTTTATTTTTTCAACAAAAAAAAAAATTGTAATATTTTGCTGCAAAATATACTCTTATGGATTCTCTATCTGTGGCATGTCCTTGAAAACCCTCCCTTGTCTTGCTTTCGGGAGGTTTCCGTGGTGGTCCACCTTTCAGTTTTTTCCTTTTCTCTCCAACTCCTCCCTCTCCCCTCTCCCCTCTCCCCTCTCCTCAATCCTCATCAGGACAGCTCTACCATTTGATTTATACCAACTAGTCATCATCTATCCAGCTCGATCTCCAAATTAGAATTCAAAGACACCCAGTTTTCCTTGTCCGATTCCCTTCAAGGACCTTCTTTATTGAATTAAAAATCAAAATTTGTTTTTGATACTTAACCCATTTGGCATGCAATGTTCTGATATGAGTTTTTATATATCAACAAATAATTATGAGTGAAGGAAGAAGATGGGGAATGTAGTTGGAAGGGGAGGTGAAGCAGTTTCTCTTTTGAATGTCCTTTAACATTTTATCCCCTAAACCCCCTTCTTTCATTCTTGTACAGGTAATTGATTTTTTATGTTTTTGCTTTCTAATTTCTCATGTATATTCCATTGATAAAAATACCCATCTAATTTTTTATTTTTGGGAGTATTTGGGAATAGATACTAATCTCATTCCACATGCAATCTGTTCATAAATCTCATCTTTTAATGTTCTGCAATTTCCTTTTATGAGAAGGGTCGGATGCTATTAAAAAAATAACATTTTTAACCATGTTTGCTTGCTTGCTTTTTAAACAGCCAAAGGAATCATCTCTTCACATTTTATGTGGTGCTTCCTCCATTAATTTACTTTAGAAAAGGGATATTGGATTGGGCTTTTGTCATTTTCCACCATGGGGACCAAAATCAAAGGGATTTATAAAGGATTCAAATACATATCTCAAATCTTTGGTAATGCTCTTTTCTTTCTTGATTGTATGCAATTTGGGTTAATGTTCTGTATTTTGTAATGGGTAATTATTGGTGCGTTGGGGCTAAACTGGGAAATGGGACTTTTGTAGTTGTGAAGGATAGAGAGATGGAAATTGGGTATCCAACAGATGTTAAGCATGTTGCACACATTGGCTGGGATGGCCCCTCTGGTAGTGCACCCAGTTGGGTGAGTATTCTATTTTTCACATTTCTCCTAATCCCATTCGTCCTTCAATCTTAAATTTTATCATTTAACATGGAAATATATGTTTCTCTCTCATTAAATGTAGTTTTTTTTAAAAAAAAAAAATTTATTTTGTGTAAAATTTTTAGATGGATGGATTCAAGACGGGGCCAGATTTTGCAGCCACATCTATCGGCAATTCTGGTTCAGCTTTCTCCCCATGGTCCTCTCAAGGTTGGTTCTTTCTCTCTCCCTCTGCCAAATTTTCATATTAATAGATTATACTTTTAAGTAACCTCTCTCACATAAAAATCGAGACTTCAAGAAAAAAGGAGCAGTTAATTTACTGATTTATGTCATGTGCAATTTTCCGAATCAGACAAGGCAGGTAGAATCTTTTTCACGGGTTAGAATGTTGAAAGAAAAATGATAATTTGTCTTATATGCTGTCATATTATAAAGCTAATATGTTAGGGAGAAAGGCCTCAAACAGGAGAATTTGGTTCTTCTGTCACAAGACATTGCTTTTGTATCAAGAATAAAAAGAGAAATGGTCCAATTTTTGGTGTATAGTTCAAAATTCGTTAATATATTGGTAGGGCTCAAATTACATTTGCAACTCGTATGTAATTCCATACACATGATACACTTGTGTACTATCTACATATCAAAAAAACATTTCAGATTTTAAGGTTATTCACATAAGAATTGACAAAAGGTTTGAGACTTCAAGGAAAAAACAGCAGTTAATTTACTGATTTATATCAAGTGCAATGTTCCTAATCAGACAAGGGCAGATAGAGTGTTTTTCATGGGTTAGAATGTTGACAGAAAAATGATAATTTTTCCTATATGTTTTTTGTCAATTGTAATATAATAAAGCTAACATGTAAGTTAGAGAGAAAGGCGTCAAACAGAAGAATTTGGTTCTTTTGTCACGAGACATTACTTTTGTAGCAAGAGGTTTAGAATCTAAGGATGAAATGTCAAATTTTGGTGTATAGTCAAACATTCATTAATTTATTGGTAGGGCTTACCTTAAAGTTGCAACTCATGTAATTCCATACACAGAATAAACTATGTATTATCTGCATATCAGAAAAGCAATTCACTTTTGAAATTATGTACTTGTGCAAATCATTATACTCTTGCCAACAGAAATATGACTGTTCTTCATCCTTATTCTCTTCACAATTCAACTCAACTCAACGCCGCCTTTTATACCAAACTAGTTGGGATAGGCTTAAAGAATGCCTTGTTTATTTTTATTTTTTTTCGCAATGAATTTAATTTCTTGAATCGACCTGATAAAATTATTTAATATAAAAATGAAAAAGATTTGATTGGTAATATTTTGCAGTGATAAAGAACTAGACGACCAAGATATCAAGAATGGTTGCTTTAACTGGTAAAATTAGAATGAACATAAATAATTGTGGGCTGGATTAAAACCATTTTCTTGATTCTTGAAATTTGTTCTGACTAGTAAAATGTGTTAATCCAAGAAATTACACCAGAGGTTCTTTCTTGCTAAGTTAGACAGAGATGAATGCATATCATTGTTATCCATTTAGTTTGCACTGGAGTCCAATTTTCATCGGAAGCCCTTCGTTAATGTCTTAATAATAGTAGGAGTTTACCTGTGCAATTAATATACTGATAATTCATTATTCTTTCATGTACTCTTCTCCCTCTCCATTAAGGGAGATACATCCATTGTATGCGCAGGAAAGCTTGTTGCATTAAGATCTTCTGGGATCTGAGTCCCCCCACAAAATTTGGAATCAGACGAGCAATCTTTTTTTTATGTGCAAATTTGATCTTTAAAAATTATATAGAGTATCGCTTCAGAAAGAAAATTTTCAAGCAAGCTTGAAAACGTTTCTTTAATCCTTATAAAGCTTGACTTCAGAGCAATACAATTATATTCACTTTTGCAATGTATTGCTTAGTAGCTAATATGTTCTGTATCAAGTGTACCTTGTTTGGTTTTGAAGGATTATATTGAACTCAACTCCATAAACTTTAAAAACTAGCAACTCCAAAATAGATTCCGGAAAAAACATCATTCTACCTTATGTTACTAACCAATTCAGAAAGTTGACTTTATAAAATTACCTTGCACCTGACTGTATGTCATGTTTATTATTATGATTATTGTTACTTGTTTGTTTTTTTGATAATTCTTTCTGTTTTTTTATTAATATGAGTTTTAATAGTTTATATTCCTAAATTCACAGTGATTTCATCGCGTTCTTCCTTTTGTGACCTATTGTAACAGATTTCGGAGAAACTCTAGGACTAAATCCATCAGCTGAGAGGTTTACTGACATACCACCCACAGATCTGCCCAATATCCCAAAGAAGCCAAAGCGCAAGAAGCAAAGGTCGACGTCTTCCCCCAAGTCTTCCTCTCCCTCGACAAGGTCATCACGACGATCAACAAAGTCAAAGGCTAAATTCGTTGAAGGAAATGTCAAAGCTTCGAACATAGAAGTGGCGTAAAATCTTTGCAGTCATACTAAAAGTTCATGGAATCCTCTTACCGTTCTCGGCTGTTAGTTGAAGAAAATGCAAGAGGTAAAAAAAAAGAAAAAAAATTATGTAAATTTAGCAGTAAATTGCATTTCTCATGTGAAACTAGCAACATATACATAAGATGAATTAGGTGGGGACTAAAGGTTTGTGATACAAAAGATGAATCCATTGTTTCAAGGTGATGCTGACAGAAAGATGGTACTTTTTTCTCTTCCATTCCTTTTTTTTTTTTTTTTGGGATTTGCAAAAAATGGTCGTGTAAAGAGTTGAATTAATTAATTGTGGTGGAAAACTGAGCTAATGCAAATTATTGACTTATACATATACTAGAAAAATGCTTCTTTGGCATATTGTGTACCACTTTTTATTTAAAATGTTCAGTATATTCATCAGAATCTTTTTCTTTGAAGCTTGAATATTCGGTCTCTATGTTGAGTCTCTGATGTTGGTACATAAGCTTAAAATAATGAAATAAAGTAAAAATTTCTACAGAGAAAAATATCGAACCATAGCTTATGATAAAATAATGTCGGGGAGACTGAGCATATAACTTAAAATATTGTTCCTGAATTTTTGCTGGAAAAAACGGTATCAACATACACTTCAAAATTGGATTCCTAAATTATATAAAGAATTCCCAACATTAACGAAAGGGTGGATAGATGTTAGGAATATGTGATCTATTTGATAGAATATTTGATTAGAATACCTACCCCTCAATTAAAAAGAATGGGAAAAATATGAACTACTGTGAATATTACTGTTTGTCGAGGTAGCACGTGATAATAAAGACCATATCGAAACATAAAAAGAAAAATTAAGGATATATTTACTAATAGATCATAAACATAATAGATTAATCTTTTTAGTCAAGATGTGCTTTCAGATGAATATATTTGGGCCAAATATTTTCAACAATTACTGCCAATCTCGTTTATTACAGAAGAACAACAAATTGATTGACAGTTGGTAGTTTTCTTACCCGCCAATTCTTTCGGTTACATGGAGGAGGAGATTTCACCCTACTTAGTCTTCACTATATTCAAGAAACTAGTACTCACCCACAAAGTCTAGTTGTTGAATCTCATTTTGATATCTGTACATTTATATCCTTAAAAAAGGTCCATTAAAAATGATCTTAAGAGTTGTAACATTCTTAATTACCATGCTATTCTCTTCTTTCACAATCTATGTTACTAAAGCTCAGGATGATTATGATGCTGCTGGCGGTGGTGGTGGTGATAAAACCGCCCCGCCCCCTCAATGGAATTTTCTTGTCATATGAATTTGTCTCGAGACAAAAAGAGTAACCTCTAATAAAGAACGCGACAGCACAAGCGTGGGCGTTTAAGTCCACAGCAACAATACTGAATACTGGAATATATGAGCTAAAAGCATGGAAAATGTTCATTGGATTTCAACACACGGATTTTAGTCTCTGCTAGTAATGCAGTTCTATTAGATGGTGCTGATTTCCCGTCTCCTGTGGGAAATGGAACTCACTTTTCGGGATATCCTCAAACAGATTTAAAAACTTACATTGACACTGCTGGTGATGTTACTCAAATACAAACTGAGATCAAAATAGCTGGCACTCAATTCGGGGTCAAGCCCCCGAGGGGTTCCTATGCCCAAGACAATTCGCCTTGAGAATGATGGATACAATTGTCCAGCACCAAATCGTCGTGGTATGTTATGAAAAAAAAACACTAGCAAAACTAGTCCTTGTATGTTTACTTTTGATGTTTCTATTTACATTACGTATTTACCGTCATATTTTGGTAACGCGGCTAAAAAAATGTACTTGTGTTGTGTGAAGGATCCGAAATACAAGGTCAAGATTACAAAAACAAAGGTTTTTCCTCGGCAAAAAGGCGATCTATGCTTCTCCTATGACGTCATCCATACCTATCCAAGCAATTATATGGCTCAGGTAACAATTGATAACAATAATCCTTTAGGGCGCCTCGACCATTGGAACGTAACTTGGGAGTGGATGAGGGGGGGATTTATATATACAATGAGAGGAGCATACACTCATTTAAAAGACTATTCGGATTGCATATATGGTCTTGCAGCGCAACACTACACAGATTTAGATTTTTCTCAAGTAATGAATTGCCAAAAAAACCAATCATAGCTGATTGGCCAGCAGATAGAGCTAAAGATGAGAAAATTGGAAACATCCCACATTGCTGCAGAAACGGCAGCCTCGTGTCAACTGTCATGAATGATACCAAGGCCAAGTCTGTTTTTCAACTCCAGGTATATAAACTTCCTCCAGACTTGAGCAGAACAGCTCTGTATCCTCTTGAAAAATGGAAAATTGTTGGAGTTCTCAAGGAAACTATAAATGTGGGGCGCCTCTTAGAGTGGCAGAAACGGAATTCCCTTATCCGAGTGGGCTACAAGCGATCACATTAGCCATTGCTAGCTGGCAAGTAGTGTGCAATATGACGCATCCTAAAAAGGGCGAAACAAAATGCTGTGTTACTTACTCGGTCTATTATAACGAGTCCATTATTCCTTGCAACACTCGCTTGTGGATGTGATGATACTGCAAAATGTAGTACAAAATCTCGAGCTTTACTTTTACCTCCAGAAGCACTTCTTATACCTTTGGGAATAGGACTGCGAAGGACTTAGCTTGGTCTAAAATAAAGCACCATCGCATGCCAAGGCCATTTGCCCAGTGGCGATAACTGTGAGGTTAGTGTAAGCTAGCTGGCACATTAACACCAACTACATAAACGGATGGAGTGCTCGAATCACACTTCTTAATTGGGAAGAAGTGAATTTTGAGGACTGGTTTGTTGCTGTTCAGCTCAAGAAAGCTGGTATTGGCTATGAAAAGGCTTACTCCTTGAATGGAACATTACTTAAAAGCCTAAACAACACCATATTTTTGCAAGGGCTACTAGGGTTGAATTATTTGATGGGCGAGACAAATGGGACAAACCCTAGCAAAGATACTAGAATTCATGGTAAACAACAGTCTGTGATTTCGTTTACTAAGAAAAAACACACGGGGCCTTCAGGTTGTACGTGGAGATGGTTTTCCTTCGCGGCTGTATTTCAATGGTGAAGAACGTGCACTTCCTACACAAATTCCTATGGCCGATTTTGGGCATAGATGTCATGTAAATGTAGTAGGAGTACTTGTTGCTTCAGCAATTTGTATGCTTTGCCTGGGGACTAATAAACTAGTTTGATCTTTGCATTAATATTCAATGTTTGCTTAGCTTCAGTTTTAGGCCTTAAATGTGAAGTGTTGATATAGGTATGAAATCTGAGTTAATTTTATTTATTTATAACTTTGCACATCTATATTGTGGATTATTATGAGTCATTAGTCCTCCTAAATTCAGATGAAAACGGGGAGAGAAAAACATTCTTGGATGTTGGCATTATATATAAGATTCCGACTTTTATGAAATACAAATTAAATTTTTATTTATATATTTTTCTTCTGAAACGGTAAGTGGATAAATTAACAAAAGTTAAAGTTAAAAAAATATTTTGTATAAATTTTATCTTATCGGAGAATATTTATTTTATCGGGAAATATTCGTTCTGTCGGGGAATATTCGATTCGTACGACAGTGCCGAAATAACTAAACATTGGTGAATCCCACAACGAAATATTGTTGGATATAAAAAACGACATAAATAACATTTTTAAATAAAAAGGTCAACGGTACTATCACTTTTAATTGTTAAAATACCCGGCAATAAAAGAATAGTAGAACACGGTATTACACAGTAACATACAGTATTGCACAGTAGCACACGGTATTGCATATTGTCTCATATTATTGAACTGATAAAATGGCTATTGTACAATATTGACTTTATTGAACCAATAATTGTCATATGCGCAATAATTCATATTATCGAATTGGTAATTGTCACAATAGTATATGTATAGTAATTCATATTATTGAATTAATAATTGTCATTACACATTAACGTGCTTTTCTTTTTATTTATTTTCTACATTATTGTTATCACTGTCATGATGACGATTTAATAGTTGTATTTCATTATTAGTTGGTATTTTTGCTTATATTGTGAATATCTAACTCAAAAAGCCAACTACATTGCATTTATAATAATTGGTTATAATAATGAATAATTGGTGAATTATTGTTGAATAATTGAATTTATAAAGTTATTTATTTTATATACTTTATATAAAGTTAATTGATTTATATAAAGTTCATTGTTATATATATAAAGTTCATTGATTTATATATAAAGTTAGTTGTTTTATTAAGATATAAAATAAACGACATAGATTAAAAGAAATTTGAATAAATGATTTAGATTAAAGAAATATTAAAAGATGAAAGGTGTGGTACGGAATAAAAATTATATTGAAATGAGCGATTCAGATTAATTTAAGAAATCTTGGTTTACGATAAATTTTTTAGACTATAAACAGATGCTTTAACTTAAGAATTTTTCATAACTTCATTGCTTATTCTTTCTTTCACTCTCTAAAATATTATTTTGTATAAGTTTGCTCTCTGTGTGTGCTTAAGCTGTCGTGCGTATTTATGAAGATCAACAAGAATACAAGTATTGTTCAAGTAAGTCTTTTCATAATAGTTAGTCAAGTAACCACATACATCATACGGTATTTATAAATCTTCCTTTAGAATACTCATTTTGAAAAAAATTCTCTTGAAAATTCTTTTGAAATAATATTTTCAAAAATTATTTTAAAATTTATTATATTTTATTATGTACACTACATAAATTTTTACTATTAAATCACTTTTGATGATTTCATAGGAATTGGCATACACCATAAAATTATATGTGATAGTTACTAATTAAATTATAAATATTTAAGTTGATCAACTTTATTTGAGTTAATATTCAGTCACATGTTAAGGTAAAGGATATTATTTTCTTTCATATTCTTAAACTTACTCTAGTAAGTATTGTTTGGTAAAACTTCCTGAAATGATTTTATTCTTCTTAATAGTTTGCGCCTCATTTAATATCATTTCACGTGAACTTTCCTATTTACTCGAATCTTTATATTAAACTTTAATCGTTATTTTGAACTATGAATCTTGAATATTATTCTTGAATTTGAGTCCACATCATGTTGACAATTTGGACATTATTTGACTCTGGACAAAGTATCATGTTATTCTATTCATCATTTATATCTATGTTGTTATTCTAATCATCACGAATCAAGTTGTTATGGATATCTGTGGCATAGGGTACAGATGATAGGATAAATGCGATATAATTGTTGAGTGTCATTTAGGGCACGTGGTGATTGTTCTCTTTGGCCTGGGATAAAGAAAAATTGTTGTTGGTACGATCATGACTAGTGGTATTTCAGATGATAAAAGTTGATGATGTTTTTCTTAAAAAAAGAAGTTAGTGGATGTCATAGTCTTCATGATTCTTCTAATGAATTGCTCATTCCATTGCTATTATTGATCTAAAACTTGTTTATTATATTCAATCAAGAACTCAACTGTTGAAGTCTAATGATAATTTACTCATTGTTATCTTAGTAATGATATTTTTTTACTGGACTATTTGAGCTCACCCTTTCGTTTGTTTCGTTATTCTTCAAGAAATGAGAGAGTAGCTGGGTCTAGCCAGGGGATAGAGTGAAGGTTCAAGTGATAGCTGTAGTAGTCTTCACATGTTGTAAAATAGTGTGACAATAATAGTGAAGACTTAGTTATGTATTATTGAGTTTCGTATTTTTGTAATATGTACTATTTTGTAATAGTTACCATGTATTTTTGTCGTCTCAAATTGGGCCGTGTAGGCCCAGATTTGGGGGCGTCTCATTTGGTATTCAAGCTTAGAGATATGATCTTTAATGGAGTTATGTGGTAGAAGTTGGAGGAGATAGATGAATATAATACGTCACTAGTGTGTCCTATATAAATTAAATTTTGTTATCTAATTAGTCGGCTTAAATGCGGGAATAAGAAGTGACGAGTCAGTTTGTTTAACTAACCTTTATCTTGTGACCGCAGTTTAGAATGACTTCTAAAAATCAGGAAATGAACTATCCAATGCTAGAGGCGAATGTAGCTGAGAACCAGGAAGTTATAAATAATCCTCCTATAGCTTCGAAAAATAAAGCGGGTGATCATGTAATTTATGATGGTATATTTAGAAACTTCATACAATTCATGCAAAATCAGGTGAGGGGAGCTCCTACTGGTAGAAACACTGATAATTCGATGATGGTCATTGTTAAGCAGTTTAAGGAGTTGGGACTACCTGAATTTTTCGGGAAGCCGGACTTACTTAAGGCGGAAGCACGACTAAAATAGATGACAAAAATATTTGATGTTCTACGATGCGTTGATGATTAGAAGGTTCCATTTGCCACCTTTATGTTACGAGGTGAGACGGACTATTAGTGGGAAGCGGTAAAACGTATCTATCATTCCGCACTCGAGGTGTCTTGGATAGAATTTCAAGAGTCGTTTAACGAGAAGTACTTACCAGGAAGTATTCGCCACATGAAAGATGCGGAGTTTATTAAGCTGGAACAGGAGAACATAACTGTCTTACAGTATAAGGCCAAGTTTTTCAAGTTATCCCGATTTGCGATCCATCTGGTGGATTATGAAGCATGAATGAGTCGTATGTTCTTGCGAGGTTTGAGAATCAAAATTCGCCAACACCTCAGCTTTCATAAATTTTGTTTATATTCATATGTTGTGGATAGGGCTCAAAGGGTGGAGCAAGAAAATGAAATATTATAGCCAAGAATCAATGACTAGCAGAGAGAGAAATAACGACAACAATCACCAGAATGAGAACATAGAGGAGGCAATCAACACTTTGGTGGTAATCCCGGCTCAAATAATAGAAGAGGGGAATCAAGTGGGAATAACTTCAAGAGGAATAGATTCCACGATTATTACGGAAGGGCACCGACATCAGTACCAACACCGACACCAATTTCAAGGGGAAGGTCACATCAGCCTGAACTGTACTCAGCAATTCAAGTTATGTTACGGTTGTGGGAAAGAATGTCATATTGCTCAATTTTGTCCTGTTACAAAATCAAGTCCAGCTGCAATGATGGCTTCAAAAGCTAGCGCAAATAAGAGAAAATCTATAGTTCAGGGGAGAGCTTTTGTTATAACATCCCAAATGACACGAAATTCGAACGAGGTGATAACCAGTAAGCTATTCATAAATTCTCGTGAAGTCTATGCCCTGTTAGATACTAGTTCTACCTACTCTTTTATCTCGCTTACATGTGCTCAACAATTAATCTTAACTCCTGAAAATTTAGACTTTGACTTATTATTTGAAATCCTATTAGTAGAAATTGTTATTACATCTACTATATATAAATATTGCTTAGTTTAAATCAACAGCCTCATATTACCTGTTAACCTTATTTCTTTAGAAATGCATGAATTTGATGTGATTTTAGGAATTAATTAGTTTACAAACTATTATGCTAAAATTAATTGTTTTCAAAAAATCATTAGTTTTTATATTCCTAATCAACATGTCATGCAAATTCAAACAATCAAACCATTGAAATCTATAACTGTCATTTCTAGTCATAAAACCATTCGTTTATTGAAAAACGGATGTTAAGCCTTTTTAGTTCATGTCACTGATATGAACAAAAACACGTCAAACTTGAGTGATTCCTATTATTAATGAGTTTTTTGATATTTTTTCCAATGAACCTCCTAGCTTACCCCTAAACTATGAAATTGAATTATGTATTGATCTTGTTGGAAGCTATCATTAACACTCCAAAATTAATCCTTACTTTTAATAACAAAATCAGTATAATAGCAAGTAAAGGTCGATCCCACAGAGAGTGTTATTGCTTCAATAAATCCCAATATTTTCTATTTCTAAATAACAATCAATAAATAAATGGGGTTTTGAGTTATAACTTTGACTAACTAAATTGCAAATAATTAAATATTAATGAGAGAAATTAACAAAGAGAAACTTTAGTTCTTCAGTTCAGTATCACATTTTCACCATTAACAGAACAATCAAGTTTAATATTAATCTTTTCCTTTCCTATAATGAGACTAATAACCTTAGGTAACCACAATCGTTCAATTACCCGAAATTCTCCATAGGTTTTAATCTATTGCAGCAATCGAATCCAATAAATTCTTACTATCATACAACCTAGAACAATCAGTCTAGATTTAATATACCAATAGCACTAAGAATTAGAGAATTAAATTATTCTAAGCAACAAATTCACAATCGTAGATTATTTAACTTGCCTTCTTGATAACTTTAATAATATTCAAAAGCTTGACCATAATCAAATATTACTAATCGCTACTTATGATCAGATATAATATCGTTTGCTTAATACCATATCTTAATCTAGCAGATAATAAAAACTCAATCAATTTAACTGGCCACATTAAATCAATCAAACTAAATATCATTCATCAATTAAAATAGATCATCACGAAAAAATCTCATATAAGAAGGATAAGATAATACAAACTTAATCAAACTATAATTTGTGAATAAGGTTTAACATCCCTTTAGAACTGAAAATAAAGAACTTAGTCTGACATAGTCAAAATTGCAAATTAACCTTCAATCCTTGCACTGGTGAAAATCTCTCTCCAAAAGTTAGGTTACAATCATCATGATCTCATCTATTTATATCTCTCCTAATTCTTCTAAAAGCTCCTAACTTGCAGCCACATCATATTCCTTCTTGAACTCAACTTCTAGGAAGTGCACGATTCATCCCAATTAAGTCAGTCGACCACGGCCCCGACCATGGAATTGCACTAGAAATCTGGCCCCGGCCACAGTCCATGTTCAAAAATTACAAATTGCCATTAAGTTCTGATTTTACTGTTTTGACCCTCCAAAGTCATTTCCTGCAATAGAAACATAAAAACAAGTAAAATGCATCTAAAAATACTCAAAGATAGCAATTTA
This sequence comes from Hedera helix, assembly GCA_947179155.2. Classification (NCBI taxonomy): domain Eukaryota; kingdom Viridiplantae; phylum Streptophyta; class Magnoliopsida; order Apiales; family Araliaceae; genus Hedera; species Hedera helix. Next base: position 12,647,841 of record OX359278.1, read on the forward strand.
TGAAGTCAAAAAACATTCGATTCGTAAGTATAAACTACACTCATTAAATACCCCCAAACTTAAGACTTTGTTTGTCCTCAAGCAAAAACATCAAAAAGAAAAATAACTACACTAACCACATGAATGCATATGCATAACCAACTAATGTCTTGAGCAATAAATCAACATAATTCATGAAAATCCAGCCTCAAAGATTCTTAAGTAATAATTCTGTGAAACTTCAAATTTTTTCACAGTAAAAAATCCAACATGTCACCAATTTATCTCAGTATCAACCCTTTTGTGTATGTGTGAATTCAATATATCAACCCAATCAAGATTCTAATACACGCATGAACCAAAGTGCTAAATAAATGATATCAAATCATAATAGCATTTTCTAACTCCCTCTTTCCACTTGTTTTCACATTTTTTTTTTATTTTTCTCCTTCAATTTATGAGTGCGTTTTATGCTCCATCTCATATATTATTCACTTAGCATGTGCAGTGTCCATTTTTCTTAGGCTTTTCGAAATCACCCATGTAGCAAACTTTCCACCAGTGACTCCCAAACCAGTTAACTTTAGGGCACTGAGTGTAAAGACACTCCTAAGGGCTTACTTGTTCGAGCAATAGAGGCCACAAAAATAGATTAGCCAAGTTTTGCTTATACTTGTCTATTTTTTTTCCTTTTTATTGTAGTTAAGACAGAGATCGAAGTAATTATTTATTTTTCTCTTTATATTGCATGATCTAACATGATATAAAGGTCACCAAGATCTTTAATTAGCACCTAATTCATAAAATCGAATCAAAAGCTAACTGACTCAATATATCAAATGTGCAATGAAGAATTAAGGGTCTCAAGTTCAATAAAACTAGCAAATAGTTAAAATTTCCAACTTAGCATTCCTTATCCATATCACTGAGAATTATTAAATAATTTATCAAGCTTTTATCATCGACTTTCATTAAACTTCATGCATCAATTCACTACTCAAGTTATTTAATTGCAATGAAATATGATCATAAATGCTAATGCAATAACCTAATTAAAACTAACTACAAAAAGAAAAATATTTTTGTGAATTTTTAATTTTTTTTTGTTATGTAACAGAAATATGCTAAAACAAATAAAATAATCAATTCACATGAAAACGTTCCTAAATTATCATAAAATATGCAAATGCTATGCAACATGCAAATATGAAAATTATATACATGCAGACTATACCCCACCCCTAAACTCAAACTAAACAATGTCCTCATTGTTAGAAAAATAAAGAAATAAGAACAAGAGGACTCCCCTAATTGGTCAAGCGTCGTGCTCGACCTCCTCCTCATCTGCATAGGGAGGTAGAAAAACTGGCAACGACTGTGGCTCAGGAAAAAGAATTGGATCGGCAGTCAGATTCATCCTAGCAAACATCTCAATCAAGGCCATATTAAAATTAGTTTGGTAAGCGAACATATGAGCCTGTCGTTCAGCGAGTCGGATATTCTGTCGTTCCAATCGCCCCATCTACTCGCCGACCCATAATTGTAAGTTTCGAACCTGAGAACTAAACTTAGCCTTGCATTGAATGCCAGAAGTGGACGGTGCTCCAGAATCATCATCAGCACCATTGTGACGACCCCAAATCCGGGTCCCTCGAACCTTGGATCCGGTTCAACACGAGTATAACCTTTTCCTTATTAATCATAACTTATAACAATATTAACATTGATATATAATCATTTATTTACAATTTTACAACATCTCTTTCTATTACAGAATCACAATCTTTACAAATTCCTAGTATGTCTTAATATCATACATGATACAACATTCTATTACAATCAATTTGAGTATTTAACACTCATATTACATACCAACCAATTCTTTATTCTACACAAATATTTTACCTGTCCAATTCAAACTGATATCTACAATATTCAGTTAGACCTTCAGTGAAAGTAATATGCTTTTCTGTTCCTTGATCTTTATCGAAAACTTTGAGTAACTTGCACAATCTGAAAATATTGGTTTTACAGCAAGAGTGAGCACGACGGCTCAGCAAGTCTAACAGCTACACCTAACACATTACATGCTTCACATGTTATACATATTTTGTATTTTATTCCTATATCATGCATTTCATGCTTTTCATTTTATGAATGCTTCATATTTCTTATGCATCGCATATAATACACATCTAGCATATACCAAGTCATGCTTCTTATTCTGTACATACTTCGCATATAATCATACTTCATGCGTTTCACATAACACAAATATCATTAATATATTCTCATATCAATAATCTAATAACATATGGTTATATAGAAATGCACATAGGAGCAAGTTCTAAAAAACTTGTCTGGTTTGCTTCTACCATTTATGCTTATTTTGCGTATTTCGTTCAACCTACAATTTATATATGAAATTGACATCATCATTAGTTACAATGACTATTATTTAGTCTTTATATAAGACTCTAACTTCAAATTATAAACTCTTAAGATATTCAACAAATGAACCCTTAAGTTCCGGACAAAAGTCCTAGTCCAAAATATAGTTCGGACATGTCGGGTACGCTTAACCAACTTACGTCTTCACTACACGTTCTTCGTACGACCCTCTTTTAATAAGTTGTCTAAATTAGTCACAAATAGACTATTTACATTGATTTAATTCAATTAAACTTTCTTTTTTTTACATAACTTAATGATTTGGACATTTAATAATGTACCAAATATCTCAAAATATTATTTATCTTTGATAATATACAATTACATTCAAATATTATTAACCATTTAATAATATTTTAATCACTTATTAATATTATTAACCATTTAATAATATTTTAATCTCTTACTAATATTATTAACTATTTAATAATATTTTATCCCTTATTAATATTATTAACCATTTAATAATATTTTAATCCCTTATTAATATTATTAATCATTTAATAATATTTTAATCTTTTACTAATATTATTAACCATTTAATATATATATATATATATATATATATATATATATATATATATATATATATATATATATATATATATATATTCACCTATACATGCACAATACTTGCATTTTTGACATTTAAAAGTCATCCATCAACTTGACTACACGCAACATAAATGGTGAAGTGTAAAATAAACAACAATCACCAACACTTAATGTAAGACCCCGAATTTTATGAAATACAAAATTTAATTTTTCTTCATATATATTTTTTTGAAACAATAAGTGGTTAAATCGATCAAGTTAAAAGTTAAGGATGTTATCTGCAAATTTTATTTTGTCGGACAATATTCGCTTTGTCGGGGAATATTCGTTTGGTCGGGGAATATTCGTGTCGTACGACGGCGCCGAAATAACTAATTATTGGTGGACCCCACAACGGAATATTTGTCGGATATAGAAAACGACAGAAGTAGCCTTTTTAATAAAAATAGTCAACGGTGCTAACTGTTAAAATACCAGTGATAAAAAATAGTAGCATACGGTAATTTATGGTATTTTACTGTAGCATGCGGTACTCTACAGTAGCACACGGTATTGCACAGTGTCTCATATTATTGGTCTGATAATTGACACCGTAACTGTTACGCATCATTCCATCGATAATTGTCACTGCATAATATTTTATATTATCAATTCAATAATTGTTGTTACACAGTATTTTGCATTGTTGATTTAATAATTGTCATCACACTGTATTTTATATCATTGAGTCAATAATTGTTGATGCACTGTTTTTAAAATTATTGAACCTAATAATTGTCACAGTAACATATGCACAGTAATTCACATTATTGAATCAATAATTGTCATTACACAGTAACGTATGCTTTCTTTTACATTATTGTTATCTCTATTATGATGTTATTTAAACAGTTATATTTCATTAATTAATTGACTAGATATCTAAGAGCTAACTATACTGTATTTATAACAATTAGTCATAATAATTGAATTGATAAAGTTATTTGTTTATAATATAAAGTTAGGTGATATGAAATGAATGGTGTAGATTAAAGTGTGAATTATTGCTGAATAATTGAATTGATAAAGTTATTTGTTTATAATATAAAGTTAGGTGATATGAAATGAATGGTGTAGATTAAAGTGTGAATTATTGTTGAATAATTGAATTGATTTGTTTATAATATAAAGTTAGGTGATATGAAATGAATGGTGTAGATTAAAGATAATATAAAATTTGAAATGGATGGTGTAGATTAAAAGATGATCTTTAAATGAATGGTTTAGATTAAAGGAATGATAAGATTTTTGGCTATAAATAGAAGCCTTAACTTAAGGATTTTTCATAAACTTCCTTACTTGTTCTTTCTCTCTCTCTCTAAATACTTCTTTGTATAAGTTCTCTCTAAGTGTTCTTAAGTCATTCCTAGTTTTGAAATCTTTTGCATTCTTCTTTGAATTCCCGAGTGGAATTTTCTTATGTACAGTAACTCTTTCGAAAAATCATAGTAAATTCATTATTTGTCAGAATTTAATGAATTAAAAGCCTGTCTCTTCAGTTTTTCATCCTCTACAACTTTGAAGAAGGAAGAAAAGTCATCTGAAATCATCTTCATGCCTTAAAATACTAAAAACCGTAACCTATTCTGATTTTCGTCACTATTTTCAGTCTTAGTTTTGAAAATTCATAACTCATTCATATTAACTCCGAATTGAGTGATTCTTGAGTCTATGCCGCCTATCTTTTCGAGAGTAACATTATTTTAAAAACATAAAGAGATTTTAAAAACTCTAGAAGACTCAAAAGTCAGATTCTTTACTGCTACATAGACAAACAAGGAAGGATTTGTTCGGCTAATAAACTTGTTTCACAATATCAAGGTAAGTGATGTCATTTTCTTTCATACTCTTAAATTTACTACTCGTAATGAATATCATCTTCTTTCATATTCTATTATTTAAACTTACTACGGTAAGGGATTATCATTATTTGATTCTCAAAAATAATATCGTTTCTTTCTTACTCATAAGATGTGCCATTTATTTTCATGTATTAAATTGTGGGAATAACCTTACGGCGCGGATTATCGCCTGTTGGTGAATAACCTTTCGAATTTATTTTCATGTATTAAATTATGGGAATAACCTTACGGCGCGGATTATCGCCTGTTGGTGAATAACCTTTCGTATTCATTCATTATTAATCTCTGAGAATAACCTTACGGCGCGGATGACCGCCTGTTTGGTGAATAACTCTTTGTACTCAAATTCTATTAAATTGTGGGAATAACTTACGGCGCGGATTATCGCCTGTTGGTGAATAACCCTTTGTATTAATTTCCTTCACCTTTTGTTAATCAAACCTGCTACGGTAAGGGATATTATTTTCTTTCATACTCCTAAATCAAAATTTATTATGGAACTATTGCTTCTATAATTCCTGAAAATATTATATGTTCCATAATAGTTGAACTTCATTATTTCAACTGAACCTTCCTATTTACGTGAACCTTTCTATTGAATTGTAACCGTTATTCTGAACTGTGGATCTTGAATATCATTTTTAAATTTCACTCCACATCATGTTGACAATTTGGACATTATTTGAATCTGTACAAAGTAAACTTCCGATACTTATTGTTATCCTATTTCTTTTGTTCATCATTTATATCATTCTAATCATCCAAAAATCAAGCTGTTGTGAATATCTGTGGCCGGGGGCACAGATGTGATATATTTGTTGAACAGATGATAGGTTAAAGGCGATATAATAGGTTAAAGGCGATACATCTGTTCGGTGTCTTTTATGGCACGTGGTGAAAGTTCTCTTTGGCCCGTAGTGCATAGATGAACTGTTGTTTGGTATGATTATCACCAAAGGCTAAATCTGGTATAATCATGACCGCTGGTGCTAAATTAAATATCTTTGGCCCGTAGTGCAAAGATGAACTGTTGATTTGCATGATTATGATCAGGAACTGTGAATTTTTATTATCATGACTAATGGTATTTCAGATGATAAAAGTTGATGATGTTTTTACGAAAAAGAGAAGCGAGTGGACATTATAATCTGCATTATTCTTCTAATAGATTGCTCATTCCGCTGCTATTATTGATCTGAACATTGTTTAAGAATTTAACTGCAGTTTTTGATATAAATCTTGTATTCTATTGTATTCTATCAAGAATTCAACTGTTGAAGGCTAATGATAATTTATTCGTCATTATCTTAGTCATGATATTTCTTACTGGGCTATTTGAGCTCACCCTTTCTTTTGTTCCATTATTTTTCAACAGGAGATGAAAACATAACAGGGTCTAGCCGGGGAATGGAGTGAGGGTCCGAGGAATAGTTATCATAGTCTTCATGTTTTGTAAAATAGTGTGGCAATAATAGTGAAGACTTAGTTGTGTATTATTATACACTGTATTGTTGTACGTTGTGCTTTGTTGTAATAATTTTGTTGTAGTCTTTTGACGACTCAAGTTTGGGCTGTGTGGGCCCTAAATTTGGGGGCGTCACACTTAACCTACACGCGGTTAACTCTCTAACTCCCATAAGACCTATGGTTAAAGTACTACACTTAACATTAATCACTTAAATCCCCAACATTGGTTAAAACTAATTTTATATATATATTTACATATTTATACATCTCCCAATAGTTAACCACAATGTGATTAATTCTCTACATCATCCAACCTATGGTTACTTACCAATTTTACCTTAGTGAATTATATACATACATAATTGTATCTATAATATTATTCATACAACTAACTCATGCATAATTAAATCTTTAATTTATTTACTACCTAGGGTTACTTAATTGACTCATCTATAGTTAATTCTCATCATCACATTAATTCACCTAACAATTAACCCATGTTTGGTTAATGTTCTCTCTTGTCTACTAACTAGGGTTATTCAATTAACCTTACATTAGTTAATTCTCTACACTCAACAATACTTGAAAATATTTTCCCAACACTTTGACCATCATTTGACTTTTAAATGTTTGGGCTACATAGTTTACTTTGCATTGGGCTCTCTTATTTAATTACTTGGGCTACCCAACACAACTCACACATTTTTCATAACTTGGGCTAGGTAATTTATTTAATTGGACTACCATCACATTATATACAATACTTGCCAACATAATTTAATTAGATTTATATTAATTACCTCTTGGACTATAACATTTGGGCTTATTATTTAATTAACCACCTTCATGCAAGTATTCCCATATTGGGTTAACATCTATAATCCTTTTGGGCTAGTCCACTAGTAGTAATTAAATTACTTAGATTCTTCATGAAGCTAGATCCTTAAATTTATTTGGACCTCTATATAATTACCAATGAGACTTACATCAATTAAAATATTGGATATTGGGCTTGTTTTAAATTCATTAATGGACTCTATATCACAACTTAATAATTAAGTTAATTACTTAATTAATTACTTCACATTATTGCTATCCTAGACAATCATCCTAAATTTTCTACAACTTTAACTCATAACTAATATAATTAACCTAATTAATTATATTTCATGACTTTCCTTCTTACTTCATATTTAAACTAATTAATTTATTAGTTTAATTGAGTATTAAGTTACTCATCCTCTTATTTAGCTAGTAAGCACGTTTTAGGTATATATATATATATATATATATATATATATATATATATATATATATATATATTCACATTCACTTCTTAATTGAATTTATTTCCTTAATAAATTCTCTACATGCATCATTAAAATATTTCCACATTTAATTTCTAACAAATAAATTATGTTAAAAAAAATGTTTACCCATTTTCTACACACCTCACTTCTATAACTCTAGGTTTTAAACCATAATATTTAATTAATATTTAGAAGAAAAAAAATCTTATCTACAATTCTTGTAAATATCTGGGATATTACAGCTGTCCTCCTCCTCATTATTTGATGGGGAAGAATACCATATAATAAAGCCCAACCCACGTGGATGCGAGTCACTGCTATAGGGATTTCGGATCGTAAAAGAAATTTTTTTTTAAGATAATTTTTGAAACCCTAAAACAGGATCCATGCGAAAATATATTAATTTAGAGGTTTAGATTTGTTTTAGCGATTATCTGAGCTTGAATGGAGACGATGAAACTTCTGGAACAACTTCGAATTCTCAACGCAATCTAACGAAACTGCGCCTCTACGGTATCCACACGAACGCTCTGCGAATCGTCACATGATCCGCAGTAAAAGGGAGCTGCAATACTAGCCAACAAGATCTGAATTTTCTGAATATTTTTCTCTCTAGTCTCTTTTTAAAAGCGGCTATGGTTTAGGTTTTTTCTTACGTGACTTTCTCTACTGATATATCATATATATATATAGTAGTAAAAAAGAATCAACCAAAACTTAAATTTTTATTAGAAAAATAAAATTCGAATTTATATATATATATATATATATATATATATATATATATATATATATATATATATATATATTATCGTAATTAAGTCTGACTTAATTAATATACATATATATAAATTATCCTATTAATTTAAATTCACAATTTAAATACTATCAATCATATTGACATATTTAAATCCTTACAATTTAAATTAATTTCCTTTTAATTACATTCTAAGTATGTGACCCTATAGGTTATTATTACGTTAGCAATAATTTTAAAATCATATTATAAAATTATAAACAGTGAGTGACATCTAGTAATGCATCACTGCTACATAAGTAATAATAAGATTGGTGATTCGATGCAACCTTTTCGTGACCAATGTTTCAATGTAATTTAATCCTTTTAACCCTAACATCCTAGATTAAACTCGAGGCATGGAATGTGTCATACTCTTCATAATTTGATCTGAGTTTTCTTGATCAATGAGTAGACTATATGAAACAATCACTATTTGAGTATGGCCATGCATTTCATAGTCCTACTCAATCAAGAGACCTATGGATATCACCCCTATTATATAGGAGGGTTAAATTCCATCTATATCACTCATATTCCTCACACGATTCATGATGTACCAAATAATCACCTTTATTGTCCACCCTATTAAAGGTGACCTTTGATGATATCAAAGTACATAAATTCTCGTGTAATAATATAGTAATTTCAGGTCGGAGGATCATTACATCATTGTCACTATGAGAATTTTTTATGACACTTTGTATAATACTTTACGTAGAATTCTCATGGTAGGTCTGTCCAGTACATTGTTCTCTAACATGTACCTATAAATTGACTCAATATCTCATATATTTATGACTAATGAGATTTGACCATCAGTCAATCCACATACTAGTCTCAATGCATCATTGTTGTTTCATTAACAATGATACTAGACTAGGGACATTTAAGAGCAATGATACTAATTGTAATTATATAATCTCATGTTCAAGTCACATACTTGAAGCTATATAATTCGTATCACTATTCTAAAGACTTTTATTATGCTAACATTTATATAACGTAGTAAATAAAATCATAATAAAATAGTTCATTTATTCAATCAAATAAAATATAAAAAATGTTAAGCAATTACATCAAATAATTGGTCACTAGGGCATGAACTTTAACAACCGCCGTCCCATACCTTGTACCGCGTAATTAACCCATGATCCAACAAAATCAAAGGTTGCGACAAAGACTCTTCTGCACCCCATTTAACTCCCGCTTGCATACATAAGCCACAAATGAACGATGGATGTGGCAATCCACCTGGAGTAGTTCCTTGCAAATTCTTTCGAATAGACTTTCAATCACATCGCCCACATTTATCTTTTTTCCCGTCACAATCGCATACAACAAAACTGCCCTTTCTTTCGTGACATCACTAACATGCATAGACGACATAAGTTTGGCACACAGAAACGCATACCAAAATTTTCCAAAACGGCTCAAACAATTAAATGGGAAGATCATTGAGCCACGTTGGCCCCTAGGTGTCCAAATGGTATCAGGCTTACACAACTCTCATATGATCGTGTCATAGTTTGGATTTTCGGTGACAAACTTTGCATATTGGCAATAGGCGGGTGGCCGCACGCTATAAAACTCATTAATTGTCTCGCCGCTAAAAGAGACCAGCTTACCCCAAATCATAACTTGACAACATGATTTACCTTCAGTATTGGCATAGAATTCTTTAACGATTGAGATAAGCACGAGATTCGGCTGATTCATGAACGAATCCCAACGTCGCTCCATTATCATAAGTGCCATTTCTTCATCAACAAATTCATCGGGATGAAGACCACACTCAGGAGTTAGAGCTTTACCCATCAAATAGTTATCAAATTTGTCCGTCGCCTCCGCGCTAACAAATTTTTTCTTATCAAAAGCACAAGAAGACGGTGTGGAACTTTCACCCCGTTGACGTTTGGGTGCCGTATGGAACAATGCAAACCCCCAACGACTCAATGTCTCACCAAGATGATGGAACCCAAGTCGAAACATAAAATGGACAAATCCCATCTTTGAGACAATAAAACAAACATGTGGTGGGCACTCTGTTTCTCCTCCAAACTTAAGGCACACCTACTAGTTCTAACTATTGCACTGATTCAGGCTCTCCTTGACATAAGACAAGAACACCCAACTCCCCCAACTCCTCCAGTTGGCCAACACAAACCAACTGAGTATCCAAAAGACAACAGTAATAGGAAGCAAAAATTTGATTTGAGAGAACTGAAATCGAACGTAGTACCTGAATAGGAAGAGTGGCTATGTGCAGAATGGAGCCCCCTCGTCCGAGATGGAACAAACCCACCTCGTTAGCAAATTGGTACCTTCGCTTTGGCAGAATCAGACCTTTCGTTATGGCAGAATCGAAAGTGGGTGAGAAAAAAGAGATTGAGTGGGTGGGCAAATGGACACGGCTGGGGGATATGTGTCAATGGCTATTGAGATTGTAGTCTAGGAGGGAGATGGACTAAATAAGGAAGGAAGTTGGATTCGAGATGGTTTCTGTTACGAGGAAGAGAGAGAGTAACGTTTGGGGAGGAATGGGAATTGGTCTCGATTTCGGGAAGAGAGAGAAAAAGAGATCGAGTGGGCTGTGGGTTAAAAGTGGAGTGGAATGTGCCCGGGTTCTGTGTTTTTGTTTTTTAAAAACTGAAATGTTCGCCCACAGCCTGGGTCACTGATGTGCATTGAAAATTCGGCCGGGGCCAGATTTGGCTGCGAGCATCCCGCCAGGGCCACTGTTCATAGGCAAAAAATCTGGCCGGGGCCATATTCGGCTGAGAGGTCTTGGCTGGGGCCAAATTTTTGGGTTTAAAATTTCGGTCAGGGCCGTGTCCTGTTTCGTTGATTTTTTTCTTCTTCTATGATTCTTTGCAATCTGGATTCACCAATACCTTTAAGGAAAACACAATGCACAAGGATTAATATGGCTAACACAGAGTAATATATCGTAAGCTACATATATACAAAAACTATCAAATCCTAAAATCAATCAATTTGAACTAAAATAATATCAAAATTGAAAAACGTATGAAATGATGAATTGAAAGTCGGGTTGCCTCCCGAAAAGCGTATTTATTTAATGTCATTCGCTCAACATTTTTCTGCGATCAATCTGGATAAACTGGTTTTTCCAGGCCCATAATCTCGATATCCACTTGATGTCCTTCATAAAATGATTTGAGCCTATGACCATTAACTTTGAATATGTTTCTTGTTGTTGGGTTATGGATCTCTATAGTACAATGAGAAAAAATGTTCGCAATAAAAAATGGTCCTTCCCAATGAGAACGAAGCTTCCATGGGAATAATTTCAGTCTTGAATTGTACAAGAGAACTTTTTGGCCGAGTTTGAAGGTTTTTCTTAGAATGTGCTTATTGTGAAACGCTTTTGTGTTTTCCTTGTACAGTCGTGAGCTTTCATATGCTTCATTTCGCAGTTCTTTCAGCTCTTGTAACTATAACTTCCTATGTCCTCTCGCTTCGTCTAAGCTCATGTTGCATTGCTTTATCGCCCAAAAAGCCTTATATTCTAACTCTACAGGTAGATGGCATGGCTTTCTAAACATAATCCTATAGGGTGACATTCCTATAGGGGTCTTGAACGCTGTCTTATAAGCCCACAGTGCATCTTCCAGTTTCAGACTCCAGTCTTTTCTGTTCAGCTTGACAACCTTCTCCGAAATGGACTTGACTTCTTGATTGGATATTTCAGCTTGGCCATTGCTCTGTGGATGATAGGCTGTAGAAACTCTGTGTATGACGTTATACTTCTTGAACAGAGCTGTTAGCATCATATTGCAAAAATACGTCCCTTTATTGCTGTTGATGGCTCGTGGAGTGCCAAACCAAACAAAGATGTTAGACTAGATAAAATCTACAATAACGTTAGAATCGTCAGTCCTGGTGGCTTTAGCTTCCACCCATTTCGAAACGTAATCAACAACTAAAATGATATAGATATTGCCATAAGATACAAGGAATGGTCCCATAAAATCAATGCCCCAAACATAAAAAATTTCTACAATCGAAATAGGGTTTTGGGGCATTTTATTCTTACTGAATATATTTCCTATCTTTTGGCAATTTGCACACGATTTACAAAACAGATAAGAGTCTTTGAAAATACTGGGCCAAAAGAAACCAGATTCTAAAATTTTATGGGCTATTTTTTTAGGTCCGAAATGACCTCCACAAGCATAAGAACGACAGAAAGTAAGAATAGACAAAAGCTCAGAGTTAGGCACACATCTTTTAACTACTTGGTCAGAACAAAATTTTCACAAGTACGGGTTATCCCATACATACTATTTGGCATCCCTCTTTAGCTTTTCTTTTTGAAGTTTGAAAAACTCACTTGGTATATATGCATTGACTAAATAATTCAGAAGAATAGCATATCGGGGTAAAGATTTATTTATGGAGAATAGATGCTCATCTAAAAAAGAATCCTGTAATGGTAGTGTTTCTTCCTCCTTGATTAGTCTGCTCATGTGATCCGCCACCAAATTGTCAGCTCATTTCTTATCTTTAATTTCCAAGTTAAATTCTTGGAGTAGCAGGATCCATCTTATGATCCTAGGTTTTGAATCCTTCTTTGTCAGCAGGTACCTGAGAGCAGCATGGTTAGAATAAACTATGACTTTAGTGCTGAGAAGATAAGATTTAAATTTGTCTAAAGTAAAAATAACAGATAATAATTCTTTTTTCGTTGTAGAATAGTTAATCTGAGCATCATTCAATGTCCTAGAAACATAATAGATGGCATGCACGACTTTGTCAACTCGTTGGCCAAAAATAGCCCTTACTACATAGTTATTGGCATCACACATGATCTTAAAGGGTAAATTCCACTTTGGTGGCTGTATCACCGGTGTTGAGGTCAGTAACTTCTTCAATTTATCAAATGCCTCCTTACACTCATTGTTAAATTGGAATTCTACCACTTTTTGTAGCAATTTACACAACGACATAGCTATTTCGAAGAAGTCCTTGATAAACCTTCGAGTAATAATTTATATCTTAGCTTTATCCACTTCTAAACCTTTTGATGACACTACGTGTCCAAGTACAATACCTTGTTTTTCCCAGTTAAGAACAAGATTAGTTTCTAATCATCTATCCAGCATACGAGTTAAATTATCTAAGCATGCATCCAAAGAATCACCATGAATTATGAAGTCATCTATAAATACTTTTATGCAGTTTTTAAGAAGATCAGAAAATAAACTTACCATACATCTTTGAAAGGTACCTGGGGCATTGCAAAGTCCAAAAGACATTCTTTGACAGGCAAATGTGCCGAACGGACAAGTGAAAGTGGTCTTTTCCTGATCCTCTGGCACAATCACAATTTGGTTGTATCCTGAAAAACCATCTAAGAAACAATAATAAGTATGACTAGCTAATCTTTCTAGCATTTGATCAATAAAAGGGAGAGGAAAATGATCATTTCTTGTTATAACATTCAATTTTCTATAATCAATACACATTCTCCATCCTGTTTGCATATGAGTAGGCACTAACTCATTATTTTCATTCTTAATGACAGTTATACCAGATTTCTTTGGAACCACCTGTACTGGGCTCACCCATTTACTGTATGAAATAGGATAAGTAATACTTGCTTCAAGTAATTTCAAAACTTCTTTTTTCACTAATTCCATCATAGGTGGATTCAACCTTCTTTGAGTCTCCCTTGTCAGCTTAGCTCATTCTTCTAGGAGAATGCAATGCATACATATAGCCAGACTTATACCTTTAATATCCGCGATTATCCAACCAAAGACAGTGATATGGTCCCTCAAAACTCTAAGAAAAAATTCTTCTTGAACTTTGGTCAGATTATTGGTAATAATCACTGGTAGTGTGTCTTCCTTTCCTAGATATGCATACTTAAAATGTGTTGGAAGGGCTTTAATTTCAGTGTAGGGGCCTGCACAACAGAAGATAACAAGTTTTTATGAGACACAAGCAATTAAATGGAAGAAATTACAAACTTATCTAAAATTTTTGGTAAAGAATGTAGTACAGCTATTGTATCCTTTAATTTTGAAGAATCCTCAATCTCTTCTTCTTGTTCTAGCTCCAAGCTATTTGCGATAGCAACCTCTAAAGTTTACTTATGCATTTGGTCGAAGGATTTCTGTACTAAAGAATCAATGACATTAATAACAAACTTAGAATTAACATCACTAGGATACCTCATAACCTCATAAATTTTGAACTGGATCTTTTCGCCATCAAACTCCATGGTTAAGGTCCTATTGTGTACATCAATCATAGTCCTTGCTGTTTTCAAAAATGGCCTCCCTAACAGTATATGAGCAGAATTTGGAGATGTATCATCCTCCATATCCACAATATAAAATTTTGCAGAAAATATAAACTTATTGACCTGTACCAACACATCCTCAATTACCCCTTCAGGGTAAGTATTAGTACGGACATCCAATTGAATACTAACACTAGTATTCTTTAAAGGACCTAGATTTAGAGAAACATAAATAGATAATTGCATAACGTTAATTGATACTCCTAAATCTAACATAGGTTTTTCAAATCTGGTACTACCTATCTTGTAGGGAATTGTGAACATGCCTGGATCCTTACATTTAGGGGGCATTTTTCTTTGAATGACTGCTGATACATTCTCTCCAATAGTCACTTTTTCATTGTCTTTTAACTTCCTCTTATTAGTGCATATTTCCTTCAAAAATTTGGCATACCTTGGAACTTGCTTGATTGTTTATAATAGAGGAATATTCACCTTTACTTTCCAGAAGGTTTTCAGAATCTCCTTATCTTTCTCATCTTTGTTTTTAGTTCGGTGATTCCTGGGAGGAAAAGGTAAATGATTAGTCTTAAGTTGAATAGGAGGGTTAAAGATTATCTTGGAAATTGCTGCCTCCTCATTAGCTTTTTCTTCGTCAAAGTCAACAGTAGCCCTTGGTGTGTCCGTCTGTTTTCCACTTCTCAAGGTCATGACACTTGCATTTTCTCTCAAATTGATCACTGTTTGAGAGGGCAACTTCCCCGAGCCTTGAGAGTCTAATCGTCCAACTGTGGTAGCTAATTGGCTTATCTGAGTACCAAGCTATGAATGGAAGTCCTTGTCTCTTATTGAAATTGTTGTGAGTGATTAATGAAGGATTGCGTTTGAGTCATGAATGATTTAAACATATCCTCAAGTGATGTTCCAGAACTAGTAGGCTTTATCTGTCTAGGTTCGTATTATTGTTGGGCTGGTTGAAAACCTTGTTGTCGATTTGGAAAAATATTTTGCATTGGTGGCCTATTTCCTTCGTAACTCAGATTAGGATGATCCTTCCATCATGGATTATAAGTATTAGAGTAGGGATCATATCTTCTCTGAAGTTGTCCTTAAAAATTCCCTGCTACATTGGTTTGCTCAATGATGTCATCTTCTTGCAATGTTGGACAGGTATCTGTTGAATGATCCGATAATAAACAGATTCCATAAGTTTTTATAACTTGCACGTTCCCCACATATATTTGATGAACCATAGAAGTTAAGTACGAAATCTGTCGCTCAATATTACTCGAGCCAATCTCATTCACCCTTTTTGGCGCATGGTCCATCCGAGTTCTGTGCGGCGTCTGGAGTCTAATCAACCAATGCTTCTCTACTTGCAGCATCGATCATACTCCTATCAATTGGTAGCAATCCCTCGTAGAAGTACTGGATTTGGTGTTGATTGTCAATTTGATGTGGAAAACACGAGCACAGCTTCTTGAATCTTTCCCAATACTCGTTAAGAGTTTCTCCACTAAACTGTCTGATGGAGCATATCTCATTCCTTATGTTGACAACCCTTGAAGGAGGAAAATACTTCTCCAAAAATAGCCTCTTCATGTCATCCCACGATTGTATCAAACTGGAGGGAAGATAGTACAACCAATCATTTGCCAAATCTGCTAAGGAGAATGGAAAAGCTCTAAGCTTTATGTGTTCTTTTGTTACTCCTTGTGGCTTTATGGTAGAACAAATCACGTGGAACTCCTTCAAATGCTTATATGGATCTTCACCTATAAGACCATGAAAAGTAGGCAAAAGGTGAATTAAGCCAGATTTCAATTCAAAAACAGCATCTAAAGCAGGATATTCTATTCATAATGGTTGTTGGCGTAAATTAGGAGTAGCCAACTCCCTCATAGTCCTATTATTCGGCACAACCATTTCTTTTTCTTCTGAATCGTTGGGTGAAGTCAGTAATGCGAGCATTACGTTTAAGCCTGGTGATGTAGTAAAAACTTCTTCAAAATCTGTTGTTGTGCTTCTTGCTCGACGAGTCTCCTTCTTTATTTTTTTTCCGTAGTTTTCTCTATTTCTAGATCAAATTTTAAATCAAGAGAGTGAGAGGATCGAGTCATAAACTAAAAGAAAACAAAGAAAATTTAAAAACAATTAAACATTCCCCGGCAACGGCGCCAAAATTTGGAAGCTGTCGTTAACACTCCAAAATTAATCCTTACTTTCAATAACAAAATCAGTATAATAGCGAGTAAGGGTCGATCCCACAGAGAGTGATATTGCTTTAATAAATCCCAATATTTTCTATTTCTAAATTGTAAAAAACCAAGAATTTTGAATTACATTATAAATAAAATTGGAAAACTAAATTCTAATTAAATGAGTTATTGTGTGATTTAATTTAAACCTTTATGTGGTAATTTGATTGTTGACTATTCGGTTAATTTTAGTAAAAGAAGTCTGATTAATGGATTTATTAAATTAACGGACTAGCCTAAGATTATTTTGTGAGGAACCATAATTAAATATTCAATTAATATTGAATATAACAAGTCTAAATCGATTATATAAATTAAATTTAAATTGATTATATTTAAATGTTCCTATAATTATTTAAATAATCCCAAACAATTAATTAAGTGAGGGATTTATGTGATGTGCTTTGTGGGTTGATATTTAATTAAGCTAGCCCAATTTATTAAGAAGTGGGTGAGTTATTTTGGTAGCCCAATGTTGTTGGATTATTATGATCATATATGGCCCAAATGAAATAAATTGTAAGCCCATTCCTTGATCCAATTGCTAAAGCTTCTAGAAGATCCATTATTTACCAATTTGACTATAAAAATAAATCAAAAATGGGACAAATTAGAGAGCATGGCTGGTGGTATGGAGAGAGTACTATGGATTCCAAATTTTTATTCAATTTGTTGATTTCATTAGTGTGTGGAACACTCAACCTTTTTGGCTAACAAATTTTGTAAAAATGTTGAAGTCCAATCTATACATATATATGTTATATGTATAGATTTATACTACTATAAATAGAACCTAGCTCATTTGGTGGAGAGTTTACAAAATATTGCAAGTATTCTCTATATAATGTGCTAGTGAGTTTTAGTGAGTTAACTAGGTGAGTTAAAGAAAAAAGAAGTGAGTTGTGTAGTGAGTCACCACCGAGTCAAGTGAGTCAAGTCATTTTCATCAAGGAGGGTGTTCTTGAATGTCATCACAACTTATTACCTACTTTGGAAAACAAAGAAAACAAGCCATCAAAAGCAAAAGGTAAAAAAAATTCCTTTAAAACCCTAATCTTGGTTTTCTTTCAAATTTTATGGTAGAAATATTATCTTGGAGATCCTTATGTTTAGAATCATGCTAGACATGTTTATATAGGATGCCATGTGGTTTAAATGTATAGTGGTATGGATTTATGTCAAAAAATCTAGCAAAATACTTGAAAATATTTTTACCGACGAACAAAACATAGGTTGTACGAATAAATTGCACATTTTAAAATCTACAATGGATAAGTTAATAAAAAAATCCCTTTGGAATCACCCAAAAATGTGTTAAAATGAGTAAGTTATGCATTTTTGACCAAACACACCTCACTGTCCAAGTTATTGCATGAACAGTCTACTTTAAGCCTAATTTCCGAAATCAAAACTTATCCAAAAATGGTGTTTGAGCACAAAAAATTGTAGTTCGGGAAGTCATGATTCCATCGATACCTAGTAGAGCTCCATCGGAGTTATAGAACTCAAGTTATTAAGGTTTTTCTCCAAGACCCCAAAGTTAGACAAAAATCTGGAAATGAGTAATATTTCTGCCAGTTTTTTTTCATGAACCGGCCAGAACTTTCCGGCGACCGGTTCATCGGAATTATGACTGGTTCCGGCGATGGGTCCTTGACGAAAGTTGCTTGGTTTTTCGTGTAGTATTTTATAAAAATATGTTTGTATTTTTAGCATGTCATTTGGTAATTTCCATAATTAAAATATGATTAAACCTTACTAACTAAAGGAAAAATGATAAATTAATATTTTTAATTTCTGAAAAATCATAAAACTGCTAATTACTTATTATTTTAGTAATATTAAATAATAAGTAAGATTAAGTAATAAATTAATTATTTTTAATTGTATTTAAGGTGTAAATAATGCACTAATTAGCTATTAATTAATTAGTAATTACATAAGTTTACTAATAAATTATTATTAAATATTAAATATGTGATTTAAGTATTTAATAATAATATAAGAGAGATAAAGTAAATAAATTAATTGTTTATTATTTAATTTATAATTAAATAGTAAATAAAGATAAATAGTTAACTAATTATTATTTAATTAATATTAAATAATAATTGAAAAGGGATAAAATTTATAAATTAATTATTTATTATTTATTAAGATTAAATAATAAGTAAGTATAATTAATTAATTAATTATTATTTAACATTAAATAATAATTAAAGATAATTAAAGTTAATAAACTAATTATTTATTATTTAATAAAGATTAAATAATAAGTAAGGATAATTAATTAATTGATTATTATTTAATTAACATTAAACAATAATTAAAGATAATTAAATTTAATAAACTAATTGTTTATTATTTAATTAAGATTAAATAATAAGTAAGGATATTTAATTAATTGATTATTATTTAATTAACATTAAAAAATAATTAAAGATAATTAAAGTTAATAAACTAATTATTTATTATTAAATAATAATAAATGAGGATAATTAATAAATTAATTATTATTTAATTAATATTAAATAATAAGGCAATTAAGATTAATACTTTAATTATTTATTATTTAATTAACTTTTAAATAATAAATAAACATAATTAGTTATTATCTATTGTAAAATAATGACTAAAGGTAATTAATTAATTACTCTTTAACTGATATTAAATAGTAATTAAATGAATATAGAGTTAATATTATAAAAAGAATTTAATTAAACAATGATAGTAAATTGTTTAAGAGTTTAATAAGTGTTTAACACTCAAGAAAAATAATATTGATTAATTAAATCATTAATATAAGATCAATTAAATGTCTTATATGATTAATATAAAATTATATGTGTTATGTGATTAATTATTTAGCATAGATAAGTGTTTAAAGTGCACGATTATATGTTATACTAATTGTTAGGCCAACATTATTAATGTTAGGACATCAAGAGGAGTTTAAATTAAGCAAATTAGCCGTAAGTCAACAGACAGGCAAATTCTTTAACGTTACTCAAATTTGTATTGAGCAAGCTTCCTAACTGTACTCAATATTATTGTGCTAATTCTTAACTCTTGAGCTTATATTATATCGCAAGTTATTCCACAATAATATTATTGCAAATCATATATATTATTTGAATTAATATTCCATTCTTGAATTATGAATTGATTAAAGAAGAAGTATAAGTCATTGTTCGGCTAGACCTATGTGAAATTTATTTTGAAAGTTATCCAAGCCATAGTGGTACGAATTTTTAGATTGAGAAGAACAACCCATAATGGGGAATAACCTAAGTATCGAACAAACGATACAAACAGAATAAATGTTATGCATATACATATGGTACGAGAGACTGATCCCCTCAAGTACAATTCTGACAAAGTAACCTAAGAGGGTCAATCAAGTGATTCATTTCCTCAATAGTAGTTCATGGTCCATTTGACCACTCAGCAGTTAAATAATCAATTGTCACTTCTTTATTTTGTGCATTGATTCTATTGTTCATTGTTGAGCTCCTTTTATTAAATCATTTAGTTGATATTCCTATTCATTTTTGACATAATTATTGTTATTCATTTAAATTGTTGAGCAAGCTAGTTGCTCATACTTGCTATGTCATAAAATATTTTGCAGCTAAACCTGAAGGATCGGGTAAAGATAAAGGAAAAGGGAAAGCAAAATCTTAATTATCTAGATAGTTGTTAGTCTATTTATATTTTGTTTAGAACTTATAAGATTGTAACGCAAACACTGATATTATTTTGTAGTTTGTTATGTTTATTTTGGTAAAGGTTATAGACCTTGGGACTAGAAAGTCATTGTAATAGACAACATATGTTTATTTATTTTCCGCATTAGTATTACATGTTGTTTAGCAGAGATTGTTTATATTATTGCGTGAGCACCAAATTCAAGGTAGTGGTACCTGAATTTGGGGTGTCACAGGTTGGTATCAGAGCTGTAGGTTATAGACTTTAGGAGTTGTGAAACCTAGGTGATAACCTTAGAATTAAACAAATATGGAGTACGCTAGGAGGATGGGTCGAGGAGATCCTTTGAGTCGAGTTTTGTTAGAGGTGAATTGTGAAAATTCATCGAGCCGATGTTGTACATAATGAAATATTGTTTCATTTCATCAATGAATATATTTTATTATGATACTAACATGCTGTTGTTTTGTTTATTATTGTGTTTGTAGGATGACAGATATAGGCGAGCCTAGTAGACTGATGGAGGATGCTCCGGTGGACAAACATATTGTCTGGGTTGAGCCGACTGAGCCAGTAGGACCAGTGATTGAAGCACCTACTGTTGAGCATGAGTTGGAGGCTGCTGCTCAGGAGGATTATATAGTAGAGGCTGAGTCGCCAGTGCGAGGAGGGGTTATGAGATTTGAAGGTGATGATAAGTCTGAAGGACAACAAACAGACTTCAAGGAGGAGTCAGCTGAGGAGCCATTTTCTGAGGATGATCTGATTGAGCAGCCAGCTGAGTATGCTGACGGCATGGGCACCACTGCCAGCGATATTATCGAGGAGCTGACCAGTGCTAACATAGAGCTAGAGTCTAGAGTCCAGCATTTGGAGGGAGGGAATCAGACCCATCAGGAGATGGAGGACCGGTATAGAGATGCGGCATATCAGATGTCTGACGAGGTGACCAAGTTGAAGGAGCATGTGGCTGTGTTGGAGACTGAGGTGCAGGGGCACCGTCAGACTGCTATTTCGCTAGGAGTTACAGTACACCACCTCCGTGAGAGGGAGGTAGATCTAGTTGATGAGCTGGAACAGTCTAAGAGACAGGCTGAAGGATTCCAAGCAGAAAGGGATGAGTAGCAGAGACAGTTAGCAAGGATGTCAGCTGAGTTTGACATGGAGATAGCGGATAAGATCCGCATATATGATGAGTGGATGAGCGTATCCAGGAGGGCTGATGAGCTTGAGGCTGAGGTTAGGGCCAGTGCTACCAGGATTGATACTGCTAGTTTCGAGTTAGATACCGCTTTTGGTAGGCTGAGGAGCAGGATCCTGAATTATCCTCGAGAGGAATATTTGAGCAGGTAGGTAGTGAGACGCAGTGTGGTTGACAGGATCGCTCGGCAGGAGCACGAGGCCGCTGCCTGTCGGATTGATCGTTGATATTTTATTTTTCTGTTTGTATATAGATGCAGTTTAGAACCCACTTTTTGTTCATAGGGTTATATATATGATGTAAACCTCAGACTATGAGAGATGCTAGGTGTTTATGATACATCCCCACTTTTTGTGTTTTAGGGAAATATAGTTCTTGTGAATCCCATCTATTGTTGTTCTTTGGGATAGGTTTCATGTTATCCTGTCTTTTGTTGACTAGAGGGATAATTAGCGTTTATAGAAATATGCCTGTGATGTAAGTCTTTCACACTACCAGTTGGTATATGAATATAGATGCGACATTATTATGATAACTTGGTCTGATTGAGCTTGATTTTTGCGTTAACTATTAAATGTCTAAACATTTATAAAATGTGCATAAAATGTAATATACAAAATAATAAATATAAGATTTTGTTTACTAACAGAGAATGCCGCCAAGACGTGTACCTCGAATTCGACGTATAGATGAAGTCGGAAACAATGCTAAGAGGTTGGAAGATCCAATTAGGGCTTTCGCAACCATGATGATGGAGATGATGCAAAATAGACCACCACCAGTAGTATAACCAGTAGTACCGCCAGTTGTAAACCAGCTAGGGACACACTTAGCCAATTTTAAGGATTTTAAATTAGTAGGACCACCAGAATTTCGTGGGTCTACAGATCCTATAGAGGCCCAAACGTGGATTGAGGAAATAGAAAAAGTGTTTGAGGTTGCACGAGTGGCTGATGAACAACAGACGTCATTTGCCACCTTCATGCTGAAGGGAGAGGCGAATTACTGGTGGAAAGCGAATAAGGGTAGAGTTGGAGAAGGTATTGTAACATGGACACGTTTTAAAGAATTATTCTTTGAGAATTATTTCCCGGACAGCATGAAAAACAGAATGGAGATGAAATTCTTGGACTTTAAGCAGGGAAACATGTCAGTGGCAGAGTACGCCGCAAAGTTCAATGAATTAGCTCGATTTGCTCCACACCAGGTGGACACCGAGGCGAGGAAAGCATGAAGATTTGAGCAGAGTTTAAAGCCTTGGGTGTATAGTAGGGTTGCTGTTATAAGAATCGACACATTTTCAGCATTATTGGAGAGGGAGATTATTGCCGAAGGAGGGAATGAAGCGTTAGTGAAATACAACCAAGACAAGAAGAAGAAAGGTCATGATGGGCCTAGGGAAGGAACAGGAGGTAGCAATTATAACAAAAGGAAGTGGAATGATAACCAGATGTCAGGAGGTAGTAAAACTGGAGGAGAAACCAAGAAAGGCAACAAATGTAAAAAATGTGGGAAGAACCATTCTGGGGAATGCATGAAGGGCAAGGGGGTCTGTTATAACTGTGGGCAGCAAGGGCATATTGCTCCCCAATGCCCTAAAGGGAAGAGGAGCGAATGTTTTTCTTGTGGAGCGTCGGACCACCAAATTAAGGACTGCCCAAAGAAAAAGAATGACGCAGTAGAAGCAACAATAACAAGCTAACCATTGGAGGACCAGCCAATCAACCGAGCAGACCAATTGCACGCACCTTTAACATGACGGTTCAGGATGCTGTGGAATCAAAGGACGTAGTGTCAGGTATTCTTCCGATCAATAATATCAATGCTTATGTATTATTTGATTCAAGTGCTACCTGTTCATTTATATCCGAAGAATTTGCTAATAGATTAAAACTACCCCGAGAAAAACTAGAAAATCCTTTGAATATAGAAGTAGCCAACAATGAAGTTATTACCGTAGAATATATTCATAGGAATTGTTGCGTTGAGTTAGAAGGATTTAAACTTGGAGTGAACTTAATTCCAATTCTTTTGGGAGAGTTTGATATCATTCTCGGTATGGACTGGTTATCGAATCATGAGGCGTTGATTGACTGCCAAAAGAAGAGTATAACTTTGAAAACCCCGAGTAAGTTGAAAGTGGTATTTCAGGGGAGTAAATCGCCAAGACAATATCGTTGTCTGACGATGATACAAGTAAAGAGATTGCTGAGAAAGGGGTGCGTAGGTTATCTGGCTCATGTGGTTGATACTCAAAGAGTAGAGGGTGAATTGGGTCAAATACCTGTGGTACGAGAATTCTCGGATGTCTTCCCAGATGAGATACCGGGTTTACCACCGGATAGGGAAGTTGAGTTCAAAATTGAATTGGTACCAGGGACTGCACCAATTTCGAAAGCACCATACAGAATGGCGCCGGTAGAATTAAAGGAATTGGTAATACAACTGCAGGAGCTACTAGATAAAGGATATATTCGACCAAGTGTGTCTCCTTGGGGAGCACCGGTATTATTTGTAAAGAAGAAGGACAGATCCCTAAGACTTTGTATCGACTATCGTGAGTTGAACAAAGTTACGATTAAAAATAGGTACCCGTTACCCATGATTGATGATCTGTTTGATCAGCTTAAGGGAGCGAAGTACTTTTCAAAGATAGACTTACGAACCGGTTACCATCAGTTGAAGGTAAGGGAAGAAGATGTACCGAAGACGGCATTCAGAACTCGTTATGGACATTTTGAGTTTTTGGTAATGTCATTCGGTCTAACGAATGCACCAGCAGCATTTATGGATATGATGAACAAGGTGTTCAAGCCGTACTTGGACAAGTTCGTTGTTCTATTCATAGATGATATTCTGGTATATTCGAAGACGAAAGAGGAGCACGCTGAGCACTTAAAAGTGGTGTTGGAAACACTAAGGAGGGAAAAACTGTATGCAAAATTCTCAAAGTGTGAATTTTGGCTACAGAGGGTATAGTTTTTGGGGCATGTAATTGATGAGGAAGGTGTTTCGGTGGACCCAACAAAGGTAGAGGCAGTTATAAATTGGGAGCAGCCAAAGACACCGACATAAGTTAGAAGTTTCCTTGGGTTGGCAGGTTATTATCGAAGATTTATCCAGGATTTTTCTAAAATAGTGACACCGTTAACCAACTTGATAAGAAAGACAGTTAAATTCGTATGGACGGATAAATGCGAAGTGAGTTTTATGGAACTTAAGAAGAGGCTTAGTGAAGCACCGGTGTTGTCATTGCCTTACAATACCGGGGGTTTTGTGGTATACAGTGATGCGTCACTCAAGGGACTTGGGTGTGTGTTAATGCAACACGGAAAGGTCATTGCGTGCGCATCAAGACAGTTGAAGGACTATGAGAAGGGATATCCAACTCACGACTTGGAGTTAGCAGTAGTAGTGTTCGCCCTAAAGATCTGGAGGCACTACCTGTATGGGGAGAACTGTGAAATATACACAGACCACAAAAGTTTGAAGTATATTTTCACTCAAAAGGAGCTAAACATGAGGCAGAGGCGATGGTTGGAATTGATCAAGGATTGCGATTGTGAAATTTTGTACCATCCGGGTAAAGCCAATGTTGTAGCTGATGCTCTGAGCAGAAAAAGCAGGGAGAAGTTATTAATGTTAACATCTCAAGAGGAGTTGATAAAAGATATAGAAAGACTGGAGTTAGAGATAAAACATCTGAAGGGTTCAGATGAGAAACTATTCGCGGTAGAAGCTAGTCCAACTTTATTAGATAAAATAAAGGAGGCTCAAGAGCAAGATGAAGAATGTGTCAGTATTAGAAAGAGAATTTTAGAAGGGGAAGATTTGAAATACAAAGTGGATAATACAGGACTGTTAAGGTTTGAAGGGAGGATCTGCATACTGATGGTTCCAGAATTAAAAGAAGAAATCTTGCAAGAAGCTCACACTACGAAGTACTCGATACACCCTGGGAGTACCAAGATGTATCAGGATTTACGTCAATATTTTTGGTGGCCAAATATGAAGAGGGAAGTGGCAGAGTGCGTTAGCCGGTGTCTAACATGTCAGAGAGTTAAAGCAGAACATCAAAGACCGAGTGGACTGCTACAACCGTTGGAAATTCCGGAGTGGAAATGGGAGCATATCACGATGGACTTTGTGGTGGGACTTCCAGTTACTCAGAAGGGATTTGATGCAATATGGGTAATCGTGGATCGTTTGACAAAATCTGCATACTTTTTATCGATCAAGATAAGATATAGTCTAGAGCAGTTGGCGAAGTTGTATGTGAAGGAGATTGTGTCACGCCATGGAGTACCAGTGTCGATTGTGTCTGACAGAGATCCGCGCTTCACGTCAAAATTTTGGAGAGGTTTGCAAGAGAGATTGAGAACACAATTAAGGCTGAGTACTGCATATCATCCCCAAACCGATGGATAGAGCGAGCGAACGATTCAAACACTTGAGGACATGCTTAGAGCCTGTGTTATAGATTTGAAGGGCAATTGGGATGATCACCTGCCTTTGGTGGAGTTTGCCTACAACAACAGTTATCATGCTAATATTGGCATGCCACCTTACGAAGCACTTTATGGAAGAAAATGTCACACGCCCTTGTGTTGGGATGAAGTTGGTGAACGAAGACTGTTGGGACCTGAAATGGCGCAGCAGACTGTCGATGTGATCAAAATAATAAGAGCTCGTCTGGTAGAAGCTCAGGATCGTCAGAAGAAGTATGCCGATTTGCATCGTCAGAAGCGGGACTTTGAAATCGATAGTTTTGTATTTTTAAAGGTATCTCCTTGGAAAGGGAAGATAAGATTTGGCAAGAAAGGAAAATTGAACCCAAGATTTATGGGGCCATTTGAAATTTTAAAGCGGATAGGTGAAGTGGCGTACGGGATAGCCTTACTTCCTGAACTTGAGCACATTCACAACGTGTTTCATGTTTCAGTGTTGCGGCCATATAAACCTAATTACAAGCATCTGATATCCTACAAACCGATTCAAGTCGAGAAGGATCTATCATACGAAGAGATTTCTGTTCAAATACTAGATAGGAAGGAGCAGACGTTGCGAAATAAGGTCATACATTTAGTCAAAGTTCTTTGGAGAAACCATGCAGTTGAAGAAGCTACGTGAGAGTTCAAAGAAAAGATGAGAGCGAATTATCCGCATCTTTTTAAGTGATGTTATGTTGTAATTCCGGGGATGAAATTCTTATAAGGGGGGGGGGGGGGGGGGAATGTAAGAACCAAGAATTTTGAATTACATTATAAATAAAATTGGAAAACTAAATTCTAATTATATGACCTATTGTGTGATTTAATCTAAACCTTTATGTGGTAATTTGATTGTTGACTATTCGGTTAATTTTAGTAAAGGAAGTCCGATTAATGGATTTATTAAATTAACGGACTAGCCTAAGATTATTTTGTGAGGAATCATAATTAAATATTCAATTAATATTGAATATGACAAGTCTAAATTGATTATATAAATTAAATTTAAATTGATTATTTAAATGTTCCTATAATTATTTAAATAATCCCAAACAATTAATTAAGTGAGGGATTTGTGTGATGTGCTTTGTGGGTTGATATTTAATTAAGCTAGCCCAATTTATTAAGAAGTGGGTGAGTTATTTTGGTAGCCCAATGTTGTTGGATTATTATGATCATATATGGCCCAAATGAAATAAATTGCAAGCCCATTCCTTGATCCAATTGCTAAAGCTTCTAGAAGATCCATTATTTACCAATTTGACTATAAAAATAAATAAAAAATGGGACAAATTAGAGAGAATGGCTGGTGGTATGGAGAGAGTACTATGAATTCCAAATTTTTATTCAATTTGTTGATTTCATTAGTGTGTGGAACACTCAACCTTTTTGGCTAACAAATTTTGTAAAAATGTTGAAGTCCAATCTATACATATATATGTTATATGTATAGATTTATACTACTATAAATAGAACCTAGCTCATTTGGTGGAGAGTTTACAAAATATTGCAAGTATTCTCTATATAATGTGCTAGTCAGTTTTAGTGAGTTAACTAGGTGAGTTAAAGAAAAAGGAAGTGAGTTGTGTAGTGAGTCACCACCGAGTCAAGTGAGTCAAGTCATTTTCATCAAGGGGGGTGTTCTTGAATGTCATCACAACTTATTACCTACTTTGGAAAGCAAAGAAAACAAGCCATCAAAAGCAAAAGGTAAAAAAAATTCCTTTAAAACCCTAATCTTGGTTTTCTTTTAAATTTTATGGTAGAAATATTATCTTGGAGATCTTTATGTTTAGAATCATGCTAGACATGTTTATATAGGATGCCATGTGGTTTAAATGTAAAGTGGTATGGATTTATGTCGAAAAATCTGGCAAAATACTTGAAAATATTTTTACCGACGAACAAAACATAGGTTGTACGAATAAATTGTACATTTTAAAATCTACAAATTATTTTTGTGATTTAATAATTTCTGAGAATATATGGATAAGTTAATAAAAAAATCCCTTTGGAATCACCCAAAAATGTGTTAAAATGAGTAAGTTATGCATTTTTGATCAAACACACCTCACTGTCCAAGGTATTGCATGAACAGTCCACTTTAAGCCTAATTTCCGAAATCAAAACTTATCCAAAAATGGTGTTTGAGCACAGAAAATTGTAGTTCGGGAAGTCATGATTCCATCGATACCTAGTAGAGCTCCATCGGAGTTATATAACTCAAGTTATTAAGGTTTTTCTCCAAGACCCCAAAGTTAGACAAAAATCTGGAAATGAGTAATGTTTCTGCCAGTTTTTTTTCATGAACCGACCGGAACTTTCCAGCGACCGGTTCACAGGAGTTATGACCGGTTCCGGCGATGGATCCTTGACGGAAGTTGCTTGGTTTTTCGTATAGTATTTTATAAAAATATGTTTGTATTTTTAGCATGTCATTTGGTAATTTTCATAATTAAAATATGATTAAACCTTACTAACTAAAGGAAAAATGATAAATTAATATTTTTAATTTCTGAAAAATCATAAAACTGCTAATTACTTATTATTTAAGTAATATTAAATAATAAGTAAGATTAATTAATAAATTAATTATTTTTAATTGTATTTAAGGTGTAAATAGTGCACTAATTAGCTATTAATTAGTTAGTAATTAGATATGTTTACTAATAAATTATTATTAAATATTAAATATGTGATTTAAGTATTTAATAATAATATAAGAGAGATAAAGTAAATAAATTAATTGTTTATTATTTAATTTATAATTAAATAGTAAATAAAGATAAATAGTTAACTAATTATTATTTAATTAATATTAAATAATAATTGAAAAGAGATAAAATTTATAAATTAATTATTTATTATTTAATTAAGATTAAATAATAAGTAAGTATAATTAATTAATTAATTAATTATTATTTAACATTAAATAATAATTAAAGATAATTAAAGTTAATAAACTAATTATTTATTATTTAATAAAGATTAAATAATAAGTAAGGATAATTAATTAATTGATTATTATTTAATTAGCATTAAATAATAATTAAAGATAATTAAAGTTAATAAACTAATTATTTATTATTTAATTAAGATTAAATAATAAGTAAGGATATTTAATTAATTGATTATTATTTAATTGACATTAAATAATAATTAAAGATAATTAAAGTTAATAAACTAATTATTTATTATTAAATAATAATAAATGAGGATAATTAATAAATTAATTATTATTTAATTAATATCTAGATAGTTGTTAGTCTATTTATATTTTGTTTATAACTTATAAGATTGTAACGCAAACACTGATATTATTTTGTAGTTTGTTATGTTTATTTTGGTAAATGATATAGACCTTGGGACTAGAAAGTCATTGTAATAGACAACATATGTTTATTTATTTTCCGCATTAGTATTACATGTTGTTTAACAGAGATTGTTTATAATATTACGTGAGCACCAAATTCAAGGCAATGGTACCTGAATTTGGGGGTGTCACATAAATAACAATCAATAAATAAAGTGGGTTTTGAGTAATAACTTTAACTAACTAAATTGCAAATAATTAAATATTAATGAGAGAAATCAATAAAGATAAACATCAGTTCTTCAGTTCAGTATCACATTTTCACCATTAACAGAACAATCAAGTTTAACATTAATCTTTTTCTTTCCAATAATGAGACTAATAACCATAAGTAACCACAATCGTTCAATTACCAGAAATTCTCCTTAGGTTTTAATCTATTGTAGCAATCGTATCCAATAAATCCTTACTATCATACAACCTCAAACTATCAGTCTAGATTTAATATAACAGTTGCACTAAGAATTAGAAAATTAGATTATTCCAAGCAACAATTGCACAATCGCAGATTATTTAACTTGCCTTCTTGATAACCTTAATAATATTCAAAAGCTTGACCACGATCAAATATTACTAATCGCTACTTATGATCAGATATAATATCATTTGCTTAATACTTTATCTTAATCTAGCAGATAATAAAAACTCAATCAATTTAACTGGTCACATTAAATCAATCAAATCAAATATCATTCATCAATTAAAATAGATCATCATGAACAAATCTTATAGAAGAATGATAAGATAATACAAACTTAATTAAACCATAATTTGTGAATAAAGTTCAACATCCCTTTAGAACTGAAAATAAAGAACTTAGCCCTACATAGTCGAAATTGCAAATTAACCTTCCATCCTTGCACTGGTGAAAATCTCTTTCCAAAAGTTAGGTTACAATCATCATGATCTCATCTATTTATATCTCTCCTAATTCTCCTAAAAGGTCTTAACTCGCAACCACATCACATTCCTTCTTGGACTCAACTTCTGTGAAGTGTAAAAATCACCCCAATTAAGTCCACCGACCACGGCCCCAGCCACGAAATTGCACTAGAAATCTGGCCTAGGCCATGGTCCATGTTCTGAAATTACAAAATTGCCATTAAGTTTCGATTTTACCGTTTTGACCTTCCAAAGCCATTTCCTGCAATAGAAACATAAAAACAAGTAAAATGCATCTAAAAATACTCAAAGATAACAATTTATTAAGCCCAAAAAAATTCGATTCGTAAGTATAAACTACATTCATCAAACCCGGTACTAAGCCTATTTCCAAAGCTCTATATTGAATGGCTCATATTGAACTTCAAGAGTTAAAGGTCCAAGTACAGGAATTGTTAGATACTGATTTCATTCGTCCGAGTGCATCGCCTTAGGGTGCCCTGCTCTTTTTGTTAAGAAGAAGGATGAGAGTATGAGATTGTGCATTGACTACCGAGAGTTGAATTATGCTACCATAAAAAACAGGTACCTGTTACCTCGAATTGATGACGTGTTTGATCAATTGTAGGGTGTTTAACATTTTTCAAAGTTTGATCTTCGCTCTAGATATCATCAGTTAAAAGTTAAAGCTGATGACATTCCATAAACTCCTTTCAAAACTTGCTACTGGCATTATGAGTTCTTAGTCATGTCTTTTGAACTAACCAATGCTCCTATAGTTTTCATGGACATAATGAACCGGATATTCAAGGAATATTTGAATCATTTTGTGGTTGTTTTTATTGATGACATTCTCATATACTCCAAGAGTCACGAGGATCATGAACAACACCTGAGATTGATACTCTAAAATCTACGTGAGAATAAGTTGTATGTCAAGTTAAAGAAGTGTGAGTTTTGGTTTGAGGAAGTCACGTTCCTTGGGCATATGATTTTCAGTCAGGGAATATCAGTTGACCCTGTAAATATTGAAGCAATATTAAATTGAGAACAACCTTGGCTAGTAACTGAAGTCCGAAGTTTTCTGGGCTTAACTGGTTATTATCGGAGATTCGTAGAAAGATTTTCTCGAATCACCACTCCATTAACTCAGCTAACTCGAAAAAGCACAAAATTTGTATGGAACGAGGAATGTGAGAAATTTTTTCAAAAACTTAATAAGTGACCTATTTCAGCCTCTGTTTTGACCATACCATCAGGATCAGGAGAATGTGTTATCTACAACGATACTTCAGGCAAAGGTCTAGGTTGTGTCCTTATACAACATGGAAAAGTTATAGCCTATGCCTCTTGACAACTCAAAGATTATGAAAAAAATTATCCTACTCATGATCTAGAGTTGGTAGCGATCGTTTTCGCATTGAAGATCTGGAGACATTACTTGTACGGGGAGAAAATGGAAATCTTCATGGATCACAAAAGCCTCAAGTATTTCTTTACCCAGAAGGAACTCAACATGCGACAACGACGTTGGCTTGAGTTGTTAAAGGATTATTACCACACTATCCAATATCACCCAGGAAAGGCGAACATTGTAGTTGACGCATTAAGCAGAAGATCTTATGCGAGTGCAAGTGCAATGTTGACTACGCAAAAATGCATTTTGTACTACTTACAAAAGATGGAGATAGAGTTAAAGACATTAGGGACCCACATAAAGATTGTGCACATGCGAGTAGAACTGACTTAAAACGATAAAATTAAAACTACTTAAGCTACTGATCTAGAACTGATGAACATGATGAGGAAAGTACAAGAAGGTGCTATTCTAAAAGCAAGAATCGATGATAAAGGAATACTTCGAGTCAACTCTCGATGTTGTGTTCTTAATGACTCTGAATTAAAGTATAAAATTATGATGGAGACACACAATCCATCGTTCGCAATCCACCCAAGAAGTATTAAAATGTATCGTGACCTTCAGCATATATTTTGGTGGAACAATATGAAGAGGGAGATTGCAGAGTTTATCTTAAGGTGCTTAACTTGTCAACATGTCAAGGCAGAACATCAAGCGCCTAAGGGTCCATTACAACCACTCGAAGTTCCAGAAAGGAAGTAGGAACACATCACTATAGATTTCGTGATGGGTCTTTCTAAAGTTTCTCAAGGCTTTAATGCGATTTGGGCTATCGTAGATAGATTGACCAAGTCCACTCATTTCTTGCCTATAAGAGAAAAAATTTCACAAGCGTCTTGCCGGTATATATTTAAATGAGATTATAAGATTACATGACATGTCAGTTTTCATAGTTTTTGATTTAGATCCAAGATTCACCTCATGTTTTTGGATCAGTCTACAAAAAGCTATGGGACCCAAGCTACGATTTAGTTCTGTATACCATCCTCAAACGGATGGACAATCGAAAAAGATGATCCAGACTCTCGAAGATCTTTTGAGACTTTGTGTACTAGACTTCAAGGAAAGTTGAGACAAGTACTTGTCATTGATTGAATTCTCCTACAACAATAGTTACTAAGCAAGCATAGACATGGCTCCATTTAAAGATTTGTATGGACAAAAGTGTCGCTCTCCAGTATATTAGAATGAAGTAGGAAAAACAAAATTGTTGGGACCCGAGTTGATGCGCTTGACAAAAGACAATATCCAAACAATTCAATAACGAATACAAACCATACAAGAACGATAAAAAGAGTTATGTTGATCTTCATCGAATGGATGAAAGTTTCAATGTCGGTGACCATGTATTCTTACTTGTTTCTCTATGGAAAGGAGTTACGAGATTCGGAAGGAAATGAAAGCTCAACCCTCGATTTATTGGCACATTTAAAATTCTAGGATCGAGTAAGAGTTGTGGCCTACAGACTAGCCCTACCACCAAGCATGTCCCGCATTTATAATGTTTTTCACATTTTCATGCTACGTAAATATGTGAAAGATCTGAATCAAATCATTGAGTTGGAGCCAGACGTTATAACAGAATATTTAACGCACGAGGAGGTACCGCTAAGCTCTTAGATAAGAAGGAGCATGTCTTACGCTCAAAGATTATATCTCAAGTCAAGATTTTATGGAGGAACCAAGACACTGAGAAAATGACCTAGGAGCTAGAATCTGTAATGAAATCTACGTATCCTTACCTCTTTGAAATGACAGGTACATCAATTTCGGGGACAAAATTTTCTAAGGAGGGGAGGTTGTAAGACTCCGACTTTTAAGAAATACAAATTAAAATTTTCTTTATATATTTTCTTTTGAAACGGTAAGTGGATAAATTGACAAAAGTTAAAGTTAAAAAAATATTTTGTACAAATTTTATCTTGTCGTAGAATATTCGTTTTGTTAAGGAATATTCAATTCGTTTTGTCAGGGAATTAAAATTTTCTTTATTATATTCAATCAAGAACTCAACTATTAAAGGCTAATGATAATTTACTCATTATTATCTTAGTCATGACATTTCTTTACTGGGTTATTTGAGCTCACTCTTTTCGTTTGTTTAATTTTTCTTCAGAAATAAGAGTATAGCTGGGTCTAGCCGGATGATGGAGTGAAGGTCCGAGTGATAGCTGTAGTAGTCTTCACATGCTGTAAAATAATGTGATAATAATAGTGAAAACTTAGTTGTGTATTATTGTGTTTCATATTTTTGTACTATGTACTATTTTGTAATAGTTATCGTATATTTTTGATGTTTCAAATTGGACTGTGTAGGCCCAGATTTGGGGGCGTCACATTATAAGTTGTGGAAATTTCATTATGTTCATATTTGGTAACATAAAGTTTAGTGGGTTTAGATGTTATGCAATTATACTTATTCTTTGAAAGTTTAAATGCATTTGAAATTCTTGTTTGTCTAGAATTATTCTTGTTCGTATATAAGCAATTTATTTCAAATACAATTTATTTAACTAAATTCTTGAAACACTACAACAAAAACTAGTAATTGAATAAACGCTATATCTCCATTTAGGAAGACACTATTTTTGCAAGTGTTTTTCATATTTTCCAATAGTTCTGTTCTCACATGATCTTTGGGTTAGGTCCCACTTACATGTAAAAAGTAGGCCTAGTAAAATATGGTTATGGGTTGGGTTTGGTTTACAAAATTTAGTTATGGTTCTATTTAAAAACTAAAACCACATTACCTATTTTTAATATGGGTTGTGTGGTTTGAAACCATATAGTTATGGGTCAAATATAGGTCAACTCATATTTTAAATTTCAAGTTTACCATTATTATTGTTCAATTAAATAAATTATTTATGATATTTAATTTATATATTACTTTACCTTTATCTATAATGTTTTATACATTCTTCCTTCTCTAAAATGTTTTATACACACTCTCTCTAAATTTTTTATATTTTTTCTCTAAAAAATTTAGATTTTCTCTCTCTAAATTTTTTATAAACAATTTATCCCTAATGTTCTTTGAACTTTCTTTCTCTAAAATTTGATTATATTTTCTTTCTCTAAAATTTGATTACATTTTCTGATGGGAGATTCTAGAAAATCTGATAATTTCTGGGTCAACCAACCCAAATTCAACTTTATGCAATTCTATGTATATATGGTATATATATGTATCTTAATATATAATATATTCAATATACATAATTGTATTTTTTGTACGTATATATACGCATTGTATTTCTCTCTCCTCAAGCCTATTATGCAAGCTTTTGGGTATGCCGCATGGCACGTGAACTTGTTTTGAAAGAGTGTATAACACTCTCTTAAAATAAATTCATATTTTTTTCTTTTTATATCATATAATTTAAATTTTCTTTTGTTTATTTTTCCGTCCAAAACGTAAAAAATTTGTAAGAGATGATTGTTACTTACTCGGCTATTCAAGTTTATTAGTTTTAATGTTATTCTCATTTTATTTTATAAAAAATTAATTAAAAAGTACATGACATATATTAAAAAAATAATATTATTAACTTTAAAATTGCACACACAATTATATTATTTTTTCCTCTTCTCTCTCCTCTATTTCAATTAATTAAAACAAAAAATTAATTAAGTTCTTTTATTTATGAAAATATTTACTAATTTAATAATTATATATATATATATATATTAGAAAATGTAAAAGTGGCAAAAAATTGTAAATATGATAAATAATAATATATTACAAAAAAAATAAAAATTGGTTGGGTCTTCTCTTTATTTTTCAATTTGTGGGGTAAAATAGCGAGAAAAAGAAAGTTAAATTTTAGAGAGAGGAAGTTAAAATTCTAGAGTGAGTTAAATTTTAAAGAGAGAAAAAGTTAAATTTTTAGAGAGAGGGAGACAGTTAAAATTATTTAGAAACAATTGGAAACGCCTTTTAAAAAAATAATAGTACTTTTGATATAAGATTAACGAAATTTGAATGAGTTAAATTAATATAGGTTAAAATTAATTAACTAGTTTAAACCTATATTTATAATCAATAATATCGTTCCAAATCCAACCCAACTCATAGTACATAAAATAGGCAACCAAAGCATAAAAATGTAGTTGGGTTGGATTGGGTTATCCTGATAGTTTGAAACATATCTTGCCAGCTCTAATGAAAAGGGTCCTTGTAAAAACAACAAAATATCCCTGAAAATTTAAAACTTATATTTTAGCATGAAAATTTGTTATTTTCCTTGTAAATTTTTCCTCACATAAATAACAAAAAAAGTGACCCACAACATTAATCCCTATTGAACCATCGTACTTCCATTTGAAATTATTAATTTGCCTTACAAAAACTGTTATTTCCAAGGAAACAAGTTGTAGCACACACTCGAGTTGACCGTCACAACATAATCATTTAACACAAGCACCACAACATTACGACAATTTAGCCTCTAACAAAAACAAAATTTCATTCCCAATCATTATTTTTAACTACATTCACCTTGAAACAATCTCCATAAGTTTGACTTTTTCAGTAAACCAATAATCACAAACTACGTATGTATACTTGATTCAACAAAATTTGGTATTCACCATCTGAAGTTTACAATCTTCTTCCCTTTCTCAATCAGCCAACTACCAAAAAAAATATCATGGCCAACAAATCTCGAAAAGGCCTGAAAATTTGTTGTAGCCTAACTGCACTTATCATAATCATCCTTCTAGCAGTAGCCATTGTCCTGTTTCTCACCATTTTCAAGCCTAAACAACCCAAAATCGCCACTCAATCCGTTACGCTTGAAAAACTAAATTTTCTGCCCGAACCATATTTTCTAAACGCGTCATTAGGCATAGTGGTTAGGGTCGATAATCGAAATTATGGTAGCTTTAAGTATGAAAATAGTACAGCTTATGTTACTTATCGCGGTACAGTTGTGGCCGAAGCACCTATTGAGCATGACACAATTCCAGCTCGAGGAAAACATGATATAAGAACAACGGTGGTAGTTGTAGGCGAAAAAATGGTTTCAAATCCTCTGATTTGGATTGACGTTCTTTCTGGGACTTTGAATTTTACTTCATCAACTACTTTACATGGTAAAGCAATCGTACTAAAGTTCTTGAAGATTAAGGCAACAAGTTATTGCACTTGTGACATTTCTTTACTACTTTTGCCTCAGATTGTTACCGCTGTTTGCAGCTCAAAAGTTAAGTATTGAGTTCCCTTGTTTTTATGATTCTACTTTTTTATTTTTATTTTTATTTTCTTGTAATTTGTCGGCTAAAATGGGAAGGCAGCAGATTGGTGTTACATCCGGTATTTTTATGTACATTTTCTTATATCATAAATAATTAATGAAAATGTGAAATAAGATTCAAATAATATTTTAGCTAATTTAAGTGTTGTGGGCTTGAGTAATTATATTAACATATATATTTAATGAGAGGTTTTATTTAATAAAATTATTAGTGGGCTCGGTCCAATTAAGTTTAGGTTGAAATGGTGTATATAGTTCTAATTAGTATAAAAAGAGATTCCGTTGTTTTATATATTTCTCCTTAACCGAGGAGTAGGAGGAGAAAGAGATGGAGTGTCAAAACAATTAATTAAGAGAAGCTGACAACTAATTGAATTGTATTGCTTGAATTATTAATACATGCTAGTTGCACTACTATATATATATATATATAGTTGTCCTAGATGGATCATGGAGAGTATGTTTTAGAGTATGTTTAATCTCCATGGCTGTTGTTTCAATCATTATACCTTCATAGATATATCTATACTGGTCAAAATGAGGAGGAAATTGCTGGGTAGCAAGATACCTGCGTTTAATTTTCCATGGATCATTCATCCATTTCTCATCATTCTGTTCAATGTAAAGTACTGTTTCTTCACAATTACTGTTAAAGATGTATTTTTCTGGGGTTACCAGTACATCTTTTGCTGTTTGGCTAGAAGATGCCTCAGGAGTACTGTTTTGAGTGTTTAAACTCGAAAATTCTGTATAATACTGATTTCTGTCTCGGCCTCGGCCTCGGCCACGTCCTCTGCTGGTCATTAGCCCTTCAAATATTCTCTGGTTAGAAAATCTGGTAAAGAATTTTGTTTACTTTTGATATATTCGATATCAAAATCAAATACTGCTAAGAAACTTTGCCATGAAGCAAAGATTTGTTTGGATGCAAGATTTTTTACATCTTTTTGAAAAATCTGTTTTACTGCAGAACAATCAACACGGATTAGAAAATGCTGGTTTAAAAGATCATCTTGAAATTTTAAAACACATTTAACAATAGCTAAACATTCCTGTTTAATAGTAGGATAATTTAGAACTGGTCCTTTCCATGTTCCAGATGCAAATCGAACAAGTTCTTCTTTGTTTTTATTAGGATTGAACAGTTTTAGTATTCCTCCATAACCTTGATTGGAAGCATCTGTTTCCACAATTTTCTTCCATTCGGGATTTGGTAAAGATAAACAATGCAATTGTTTTACTTTTGATTTTATTAGCTTTATAGCTTGTGTATGCTGATCAGTCCATGGTAAAGGATTCTTTTGTAATCTGGTAAATAATATAGCTGTATATTTTGATAATTGCGGATAAAAATCTCTAATGTAATTAAGATTTCCTAAAAATCTTTGTAATTGAGTTTTATCTTTTATTTCATCTGGAAATTTAGAGGCAAACTCAATACTTCTATTTATAGGAATAATAGTTTCATTTTCAATGGTATGACCTAAAAATCTTACAGTTGTTTGAAAGAGTTTCATTTTTGGTGCAGAAATAACTAATCCATTTCTGATAACAATATTTTTAAATATATTTAGATGTTTGAAATGCTGGTCTATTGAAGATGAAAAAATAAGAACATCATCAATATAACAAATAGTAAATGAAGAATATGCATTGAATATATCATTCATAATATGCTGGAATTCAGAAGGGCCATTTTTAACACCGAAGGGTAAAACATCCCATTCATAATGCCCAAATGGTACTGTAAAAGCTGTTTTATATCTGTCTTGTTCAGCAATTTGAATCTGCCAAAATCCTGATTTAAGATCAAATTTAGAGAAGATAACAGCATCATGTAGTCTATCTAAAAGGTCTTTTTTATTTGGAATAGGATATCTAATCCATTTAAAAACATTATTAAGAGGTTTATAATTAATGACTAATCTGGGCATTCCTCTTTCAATTTCTGCATTTTTATTAACATAAAATCCTGTACAACTCCAAGGGGAGTGACTAGGTCTGATGAGCTGTTTTTGTAATAGCATCTCAATTTCTGTTTTGCATAATTCTAAATATGCTTTCTTCATCTGACTTGGTCTAGCCTTAGTAGGAATATTTTTCTCATTAAATTCAGGGATATACGGTAGGAAGATAATATGTTTCTTTCTTTCCCAAAAAGCATTAGGGGTAGTTCCACAAATTTCTGATTGGAATTCTTGAAGAATTATTTTAACCTTATTCTGCAATGAAGGTTGTTGAATTTTCTGTTCAGTAGTAAGAAATTGAATTTCTTTTTGGATAAAATTTATCTGTTTTTCTTTAGAATCAATTAGATCCTTAATTTGGTCTAATTCTTTAGTATAAGGTTTAGTTATAAATTCAAATATAATTTGTCTGTTATTAATTGTAGTATGAATGCCTAAAGCATCAATTTTTGGTATATGCATTAATAGGCATAAAAAAGGTGTTCCCAAAATTATGTTTTGAGACATATTTCTGATTAATACAAAGGATGTGGGTAAGCATAATCCTTGGTTACAGATGAAAACTTCTGCCATTTTATAATTAATTTTCATGGAATTTCCACTTGCACTTATTAATGATTGTGTGGATTTTTGGAAATATTTGGTAGGAATAAGTCCTTCTTGGATACAGTTCATATCAACTCCACTGTCCACAAGAGCGATGGCATCTCTTATTATGAAATCTGGTTTTATAATAAAAGTAATTCTGATGTACCATTTTTGAAATGTTACTTGGTTAAGTAGCATTAAATACTGATCATTTTTATCAGTTTCTTTTGCATTTGATGATGTAGGTATATCTTTATTATTATTAGAAATTTTGTTTTCAATATTTTTTAGATCTTGAAAAATTATTTGATCTGTTATTTGAAGCTGTTTAACTTCATTTTTTAAAATATTTATTTCCATCTTTAAATCTTGAATGGATACAGGTTTTTCTTTTATTGGGTTATTTTTCATACGATTCAAAACTTCTCTTAAACTGTAATTTTCTGTAGAAGTTGCTTTTGTTTTCTGGGTATGATTCTGAAGGCAAATTTGGAGAAATTTCATCTTCATTTCCGGGTCTTTTATTTGATCAGCTAGATTAAGTATAGTTTTTTGTTCATCAGTTAAAACATTTATACTGGGTTTTTCTAAGTCAAGGCCATTCATTTCAATTATTGCCTTCCAGTAATTGGCTTCAGATTGACAACCTTTTTGACAAATTTCTTCATTTTCTAATTGACTAGATTCTGATTCTGTTTGAGAATAAATTTATGCCAAATCGTTTACAGAAGAACTGGTTTCAGAATCGGTATCAGTTTCTGAAATGCAATTAAGAATTGACTGTTGAATTTTATCTTCAATAGATAATTCACTTAATTTTTGTTTTAGCTTAGCTTTGCATTTATTAGCATAGTGTCTTGTTGCTCCACATTTGTAACATTTGATTTCAAACTTATTTTTTCTAGGGTATGAAGATTTATTTCTTCTTTTCCTGTACGGTGTAGGATTGTCAGTTGCTTTATTATATCTTCTAGATTTCTTTGGATAATTTCTTTTCTTGTATCTTTTAGAGGGATAAGAATTTTTTTGTTTTTGGGAAGGATAATTAAGCTTAGTTTCATAAGCAAACTGATCACATAATTCTCCTAATTCCTTTTTCTTTATTAAATTTTGTTTTTTCATTAACTGTTGTAATTTTATATCCTTTTTTGCGTAAATATAAATATGTTCATATTGGACTTGTTCAAATTGCATTTAAACCTTTAACTTTGCTTGGTCAGAATAACAGTATACAATGTACTCTTCGTGATGGACGTTGTTTAAACTGGAAAGCTTCCTTAATGGGCGCTATTGAGACTAGTTTGTCTCATGGACCAGTTTATTTTAATATATATCCAAATCTAAGTGTAGCTTTAACAGATAGTAATCTGTCTAAAGTTCTTGAACTGAGAGTTTTATCTCATGGTTATAAGTATCTCCCAGGTTCTCCACCTTTTGCTATACTGTACAGACTTCATCTTAAAGTCCTATCAACTTTAAACCCTTATACCAGGAAGCAAACTGAACAAGGACACACAGTCCTTATAGATACCAATCTCTTCAACATCCAAGTTGCCATACCCCGTATGATCCCTTGGGAAGAGATTACCTTTATGAAACAATGGCAAATACCTAATGCCATACCTACCAGACCTATAATAAGACATTCAATAGAAGATGTCATTCAAACCCGAGAAGGAAATATTTACCTTCAATTCCAAAATCCTTTAACTAGAAGTATTTCTAGTAACAGTTATAGGAATATTCCTTATAACATTGATTTTCCAGAATCATCAAGAAGATCAACTGTAGAACCTATAGAATCAGTTAATCAAGGAGCATCTTCAAGAAAATCTAGTAATGAATCAAACAAAGAAACTATTAATCTTGAAGATTATATAAAAGGAATACATTTATCAGAAAACCAAATATCACATGGTATTTATGAAATAAATAATAATAACAGAAGGCCTAATAGCCCAACTGCCATTGATATGAAATTTAATATTTAATGGATTTTACACCAAATAGTGAAATAAGAAAAAACTTAAACCAGGACTTTGTGCAGGATAAATATAAAAATTTCAGAATATGGTATTTTAATAATCATAATGATAAACAACTTAAACAAATTAAGATACAATATTATAATCAACTGGAAGAAAAGCAATCCATTATATCATTCCCCGAATGGTATATTGATATAGCTAAATCTATACATACTGAATTGAATGTGTTAACAAGAATAAAAAAGGATTGGGTCACAACTAAAGGATAAATTATCCAATCTGTTCATCCTCCACCCATGGCTTTAGAATTAGCTTCTAATAATGAAGACAATCAGAAACCTTTAGTCATAAGCCCTTATGTTGATATTTATGAAAATCAACCTAGAATCCAGGAACATTTACTACATGTTCAAGATATATTACAAGTTAATAAACAGAATAATTATACAAATTTATTCCTTCAAACCGTAGGAAAACAGCTTAACAGAATTGAAGAACAAACAAGAATACTCACTAGAATAGAAGAACAAACTGACCAAATAATCAAT
This sequence comes from Hedera helix, assembly GCA_947179155.2. Lineage (NCBI taxonomy): Eukaryota > Viridiplantae > Streptophyta > Magnoliopsida > Apiales > Araliaceae > Hedera > Hedera helix. The sequence goes on from OX359278.1 coordinate 12,690,255, forward strand.
AAGTATCATATAACTCCTAAAACTTTAAAAGTTCAACCTGTAAACATAAAACCACCGCTTGAAATTACCAATTTCAAAATGAATAAAAAAGGAGATGCTTATATGGCCAGTCTTACAGAAAAAATGAAAGAGTTAGAAAAACAGGAAAATCAGTTTTTAAATACTCTAATGGAAAAAATTAAAGAAACAGGAACTTCAAAAGAAATTAATATGATGACTTCAACATCATTTAATAAAAAATCTGAAAAAGAATCTGAAGATTATTCTATATCCCAAATACTAGAAATTCAAAATGAATTCCAAGAAATTCAAAATTTTAATAAAATTTCATATGATCAAAAACCAACTAATCGTATGGCTCTAACTGGACCCAGTAGGTATTATTATCCTCGTCCTACTCCTCAAGACATCCTTTATGAGGAGGACTTTCTCCATTCACAAAAATCTTATCATGGAAAGACCATTTATGAATGGAATATTGATGAAAAGTCAGATTATCAAATATTTGAAACTGTACATCATATACTTATGTATGCTACTGTCTGTAAACAAAATGATAATACAGATCAACAAATCTGTCAATTCGTAGTCAATGGATTTACAGGAATTCTTAAAGGATGGTTTGATAATGTTCTTACTCAAGCCCAAAGAAATGAAATACTTGATGCTGTAAAAATTGAAATTAATCCTAAAACTCAAGCGCAGATGGCAAAACAAGATTCTTGTTATACTTTAATACAAACAATTATAACCCACTTTGTAGGACCAGGAATGATGAATACAGATAGAAATAGAGAACTTTTACAGAACTTAAGATGCCCATCTTTAACTCATTTTAGATGGTATAAAGATGTCTTTTTAATGAAAGTCATGCAAAGACCTGATGCTAACAGTGGACACTGGAAGGCTAAATTTATTGATGGTCTTCCTAATCTTTTTGCTGAAAAAGTCAGAAAGAAAATAAGAGATAAACATGACCAGATGTCCATCCCTTATAACCAGTATACTTATGGTCATCTTATAGCTATTATAGTTGCAGAAGGTTTATCTTTATCCAATGATATAAAATTACAACAGTTAATGAAAAAACAAAATTTAACAAAGAAAAAGGAATTAGGAGAATTATGTGATCAGTTTGCTTATGAAACTAAGCTTAATTATCCTTCCCGAAAACTAAGCTTAATTATCCTTCCCGAAAACTAAGCTTAATGAAACTAAGCTTAATTACGATACCTGACCAAATGAAAAAATGATCCGTCAGATACGATACCTGACCAATTGAAAAAACGACCCGTCAGATACGATACCTGACCAATTGAAAAAACGACCCGTCAGAAATGATACCTGACCAATTCAAACGACCCGTCAGATACGATACCTGACCAATTGAAAAACGACCCGTCAGATACGATACCTGACCAATTGAAAAAACGACCAGTCAGATACGAGGCCTGACCAATTGAAAAAACGACCCGTCAGATACGAGACCTGACCAAACCGAAAACGACCAGTCAGATACAAAACCTGACCAATTGAAAAAACGACCAGTCAGATACGAGACCTGACCAATTGAAAAAACGACCCGTCAGATACGAGACCTGACCAAACCGAAAACGACCAGTCAGATACAAAACCTGACCAATTGGAAAAAAACGACCCGTCAGATACGAGACCTGACCAATTGAAAAACGACCCGTCAGATACGACACCTGACCCATTCAAAAAATGACCCGTGAGATACGAGACCTGACCAATTGAAAAAACGACCCGTCAGATACGAGACCTTACCAAACCAAAAAATGGCCCGTCAGATACGAGACCTGATCAATTGAAAAACGACACGTCAGATACGAGACCTGACCAAACAAAAAACGACCAGTCAGATACAATACCTGACCCATTCAAAAACGACCCGTCAGATACGATACCTGACCCAATTCAAAGACGACCCGTCAGATATGATACCTGACCATCCCAAAATTGATCCGTCAGAGACGATACCTGACCTTTCAAAATGACCCGCCGGAGACAAGACCCGGGTAGTGTTCATTCGTAACTTTGAGAATAGCCTCTACATGAGCATATTAAATGTGACATCGCATCATCTTAACGTATGGGCGACATCGTTAAATATATTTGGCATTTTCATGCATCGGGTGCCTACTTCTTTATCATGTCCATTTCATATTTTATTCCATAGACATGATAAAGAGGGGCAGCTGTAGACACCCAAATTTTGCATTTCTCTACTAACCCTGGCAGGAGGACAAAATTGTCATTTGACCCGACATGCGGAAAGAATGGTGGACCCCAACACAAAGCCACTCCAGCGATTTACGGTCAAAGCCGCCACAACGGACAACGAGCATCCGGTCACTTGAGGCGAGGCGAACAGTTGACCCAGAAAACTTGAGCTGACCACAAAGGACGACTAATGGCCACTCCGCTTACGATGTTCGGGGGTCTCGCTCCCCGGTGAGCGAGCGGCTGCCTAGCTCGCCGGTGAGCTGGCGGGGGTGGAAAGGGGGCAGCGCCCCCTGAAAGCCAGGCACAATTATCAAATTCTATATCAAGTCGCAGCCCTCCGAACTAGCCTCCCAGAACAATATGGCACGTTTCCCAGGGATTTCCGAATCGCAAAAATACAGCCTTCCGAAATAATACCGCAGAAATTGGTGAATTAAGACCGCGCGGCACGGAAATCGAGAAAAGCAAGCCGGACAGCCGCGGATGCACCTGCGACCACCGACAAAGGGGCAGGTTCGCGGCTCGAGGACGGCACACGACAGCCGAGGTTCGGCGCGGGCGGCCAGCGAAGTCAGCCGCAGATGCACCTGCGGCCAGCCGCAGTTGCACCTGCGGCTGCCTTCGGAACTCTATTAAGCGTCCAGATCTGCGTCCGAGAAGAGAAAAGAAAAGAAAAAGAGAGAGAGAGAGGCTACGGGAGCGAGAGAAAAGAGAGGAAAAGAGAGAAAAAAGTGAGATTTCTTCCTCTTTTATACAATCTTTGTATCCTATGTTGATTTTCAAGTGTTAAAGCGTCTATTGCATCGATTGGAATGTGAAAAATCCGAGGTTCATTGCTTCGTTGTGTTTTATGTAGCAAATCTTGTAGATCTATTTTTATTTTTTGTTCTTATTGCATTTGTTGGGTGGATCTACTGTGGATCCGAAAATATTTGGTGCATTGCTATTTAAATAGTTTGATTTTGTGTATTTTGAGTTTAGATCCAATATAGTTAACATATGTTGTAGATCTGTGGATTAGGGACGGTTAGGGAGGATTTATTACGGATAGAATCTCCTCCTAACCTCCCGATGATATCCTTTTAGTTTATTTTCTAGCTTTTACGTATGTAGCGATGGCGATGCATTTGTATTGTAAATATGTAATTTTTGGGCCTTAAAGCGATGTCGGATCGAAAATCGGGTTTAAGGCCCCGTGATAGTGAAATGTGTGATTGTGGGCATTTGGGGTTATTTGGATGGCTCACATGCCCATGAATAACTCCAACGCCATTTTAATGCTTGGTTTTCCCTTTTGACGCGAGAAAATGATTTTGGAATGAAACGATAAACATTTGCATAAAATCAATCAAATTAGGATATTAGATTCACGAGGTTTAAAAATAAAGAGTTTTGGCGAAACTTTGATCCTTGTTTGACGAAAAGGCTATATTTTGTTTGAAATGTCATAAAAGATGTTTTCGAAAGATAAATAAACGTTTTCATTAAACTTTGTGCGTAGGGTTAAAGAGTTCTAGAAGTTGCCTTCATATTTATTTATATTAACTGTTAAGAGGCAATGTATAGTCTCGATTCCTATTTGACAAAAGTTAAAAAATTGTGTGTTTTCCAAAATGACATCTAATAAAAAACCCCTCAACGTTTTCAAAATAAAAAATCAATCTTTCTTATAAAAAGCGAAGCCTTGTCATTTGGGTCAAAAGACGTATAAAACGCTTTCCAGATAAACACGTTTGCCATATAAAATAAAAGCCAACTTTTTATGCAAAACTCACCACAAAGCTCCATTTAGGCACCCACACACACACGCGCGCGCAACTCACACATTTTAGGATTTAAAAGGATGGGAAAAACATCGAGATTGCGGTAACCGTGTTTCACGGAAGTCGGGGGGTGCCTAACACCTTCCCCTCGCTTAAGCAAGCCCCCGAACTCTATAAATCTCGGTTTGCGGACCAATTAATTCGGAGTCACATATGAGCCAGCGATTACGAAAACAAAATTCGGATGAGTTGGTACATCCATTTCAAATATACCAACTGGCGACTCTGGTCAATTGGCTCATAAAGAAATCGATCTTTCAAAACCCGTCGACATTAAGCCGACCCTTTTCAAAATCACATTTAATTCAAAAGGCTAAAATTGAGAAGGGCATTTTTATTATTAAAAAACGAGACGACGAAAATCCCGGCGTCGACAGCTGGCGACTCCGCTGGGGACAGTAGAGGGCTTAAGCCGCGTTAAAATCTCGATGTTTTCTTATCCTTTAAAAATCTAAAAATATGTGGTTGCGTTGCTTGCGTTAATTTGCCTTTTTTTGCGTGTATGTGAATGGTGTGATTGCGATTTCTTTTCAAAAGCTTTACTTTATTAGCATCATATGCATACGGTGAGGAACGATGAATGAATGATGAATGTATGTTGAGCAGTTCCTCCTCCTGAGGCAAACCCGTCGGATGTGGATTACTGGACTCAAAGGGGTGCTCCCCGGCGAGGCTCAGGAAAAGCATCCACTCAGATCCAATCCAATTGAAAGATCGGATTTATTCCCTTCTAGTATGTTGCGAAGATCTGGGAACCTTCATGCCAAAAAGCCCGCGAGAGTAAGCTTAGGGTAGGTCAGCCTCAGATAAACCCGACGCGTGGGAAGTCTCTTCATACCCTTTTACGTTTCACGCACATAATGTCATACTTTAGTCAAACATTTTGTACCTCCCACTTTTGTCAAAATAAAGTACTAACCTCTGTTTTACAGGGACAACTTGGAGAGTATCATAAATTACACAACGTCATTACTTTGGTTAAAATAAAGGGATACTAACCCTATTTTGCAGAAAAAGATTACAAAACCCAAAAATACAAAAAATAATTGCTTTAGCATGCACTGGCCAAATGTCATTTCCCGAAACTAAACCTTGATATATTTTATTTGCAGGATTGCGCCCCAAACTCGTCTCCGATCCAAGAAAGCCGGAGAGTCAACAGTCGAAATGGCTGAGAACCCCAATCCTAACCCGGCTCCCGTATCTCGGGAAGAATTCGACGCGGTGAAAAATCAGATGACGGAGCTGACCATATTACTCAAAGAACATGTTAAGTTAAAATCGGGGCCACAAACTGAGGACCCACCTGGGCCATCATCACAGGGAAACGGGACGACCCAAGAAATTCCTAAAATCGAGCAGCCGAAGGAAGTTATTGTTTTTCCCGAGAACCAAAGTGCAAGTAATTTCAGCCAAAAGATGAAACAGATGAAAGAGGCCATCCGATCCAGCGAACAATCGTGGACACCGAACAATGGTCCCCCCACATCGGAAAATGGAAACCATCTGCAACTACAACAGCAGGCCACGTTCAATCAGGGTCCAGGCAGGCAGAGGAAGTTTGAACGAACAGAAAGTCGAAAATTCACTCCTCTAGGCGATTCCCTCGAGAACGTATTGGCATTATTGGTCGCCCAGGAGAAAATCACTAAGCTAGCTCCGCCCATCGATTCAAGAGGAAAACGATTTGACCCCCGCAAACAATGCGCTTATCACTCAGGATCTCCTGGGCATGATACTCAAGACTGTTGGTCATTAAAACATAAGATACAACACTTGATCGATAGGGGGGACATTGTAGTTGAACGACCAGATGTCAACACCAACCATCTGCCACAATACGAAACAGACAAGGGAAACATGATTGGGTCAGAAAATATCGGGGTGGACCCCAATCGCAATTACATACGAAAGATCAAAGAATACTCCCCAATGAGCGAAACAAATGTCCTTGAATGGGAATGTCTAGAGGAGGTTAAGGTCGTTAGGCAAGAATTGAAGTTGGTCAGGCATCAAATGAAGCAATTAGCAGACCTGGTGGTACACCAACATAATCTGACGAGACAACTCTTCACCCAATTACTGAGAGACCAAACGGAAGAAGAGGACAAACAAATTTCAAACCAGGATCCCTCACAGGAAAACCCGCTGACTCAAGGAGATCAAGACAGAATGAAAGGGCAGGGAACTGAAAATAATAAAGATGCCAGACGACCCCACAAGTGGAGCCTTGATAACCGCTCGGACAGAGGTGAACCCTCAAAAGGGAAAGATCGAGCAGCATTCCCAAGAGATCGAAAGTTCACCCCTTTGAGCAAATCAAATGCAGAGATATTGCACCTTCTGATCAGCCGGGGAAAGATTACGGAGTTGCTGCCACAAACCGACCCCGAGTCTAAAAGATACGATCCTACACGAATATGCCTCTATCATTCCAACTCACCAGGGCATGATACTGAAGAGTGTTGGGCGTTGCGGCACAAGATCCAAAATCTTATCGAAAGAGGAGAGCTAAAAATGGCAAACGATATTGAGATCACCGCAATGGGGAACCCGAACATCGACGAATGGATTGACGAGCCTCCGCGAACTATGAAATGGTGAACTTAAATGATACGATTGCGAGTCCCAAAAAAAAAGGGGGTGGGGATGTTATTGGCGGCTTAATATTATTCCTCGTTTTATTTTTCTATGCATTATTATGTTATGTTTTCTTGCAAAAAAAAAAAAAAAAAAAAAAAAGAAAGAAAAAAAGCAATCTTGTGTGCTATTGATGGCCTGAACTACGAAAGACCTGATCTCCTCTTCCTATAGGAGTACGTAGGCAGCCACTTTGGCGCGGTCTAATCCTTGTAAAAATGTATATAACCCTTCGATAGTTTTGCAATTAACGATCAATGACCCAGACAACCTGTTCTCCTGTCAACCCATCGGAGTGCACTTCCTACCTAATCAAAGGCAAAGGATTCTTGGGTTCCCAACGTTTCATCAGCCCACCTGTCAAAGACACCACGAAGCGACGACCTTGATGACAATCAAAGCTGGGGCAGTTTCGAAAGCGATGACGACTCGGCACTGGGGCATTCGTCAATCATCCATGGAAGGATAGTGCATGATTCGACATCTATGGTGCGATCCCGTCTGCGTATGACAATATTATCAGAACTGTACGATCAATTGGTCTCTTCCAATCAGAGTCTTTTCAGAATACGAGGACCCGCAGGTAAGGGACAATTTTTTCCATCTTTTTTTTTCTTTCCCGTCTCCCCGTACATATATTAAGACTGTACATAGTTTAACTCTGACATTACTTTTGGAAAGAGAAAATTTTATTTGACTTGTTAGGAATCGAACTAATTCTGACGAGCATCCGTGAAGCAGACTCGTGAGTATGATTAGACGATTAAAACTGATCAACCTATTAAAACTGCACAAAGACCTGATTTCGAAGTGTCGTTCGAAGCAGAATCCACCTCATAGGCAAGTCTGCACTTTTCGTTTGCGCCAACTTTCAGATGTGGGGCATAAAACTATGACGATAATGATGACAGTTGATGCAGAGTCGAAAGGTAAATAAAAATGAATCCAATGTCTCGAATCGTGGCCTGAGTCATTCGAGTAATTAAGCCTGAGGGGTGTCTTCACACCTGGTGCCCTAAAGTCGTCTGATTTGGGAGTCACCGGCCCAACACTCGTTACGTGGGTAACTCAGAGCCTAAGAAAACGAGCATTAAAGCTGCAGAGACCTGAGCAGATTCGAATCGTGGCACGGGTTATCCGAGTAATTAAGCCTGAAAGGTGTCTCTACACCTGGTGCCCTAAAGTCGTCCGATTTGGGAGTCACCGGCCCAACGCTCGCTACATGGGTAACTCAGGCCTAAGAAAACGAATCTTGCGCAGAGTCAGACGAGGAATGAATGTGGTAAACCACCTAACTTGTATCGAAGCGTGGCCTTTGTTACTCGAGCAAGTAAACCCGAAGGGGTGTCTTTACACCTAATGCCCTAAAGCCGCATGGTTTGGGAGTCATTGGTCCAAAGCTCGTTAAAGGGGTAACTCTGAACAGCCTAAGAAAACGAGACAAGTTAAGTGGACACGAAAAAGAAAAAGCAGACTCAGGAAAAGAAAAAGAAAAAAATTTTCGACCAGAGAAAAAAAGAGAGGCTCATCTAAAGTCACGGAAAAGAGGCCCCTAATTGAAGGATGCATCGCACAGTGCACTTGCCATATGACGTTAATTCTGTGAATAACGACAGCGAGAATGAAGACGGAATACCTTTGATAAAGGAAGGTAGTTTTGAATTTAAATCATACTCACGTATATTGACCATGAATGCTTAAATGTTTTATTACGATTCCATAACTCGTCAAATGAAAAAAAAAAAAAAATAATAAAATAAAATAAAATAAAATAAAATAAAATAAAATAAAATAAAATAAAAATAATAATAATAATAATCGAGAGTGACTTAATACATTCACAATTCATTCAATGTCAAATTAATCCACTCACGATTTACGAAAAAAGAGATCCATCTCGATGCCCAGTTTTTTTACGATAAAACGAAAACATCACAGACATGAGCTAAATTGCATAATCACGAGCATTCCATTTTGTGCTCTACTGTTGAAATGTTTAGTAATATCGGAGTTAACCCCGCCGACCCGAACGGTCGAGCATTTAGCGTTTGTTACTTGTGCAGGATATGAATCGGTGTGCGTAACTCGGCATGACAAACGAAATGACTTCCCAAACGAATCCTCGACAAGAACATGAGTAAAGGCTGGGGCATCTTAAAGATCATGGAAATGAAAGGAGCACAGGTCTGTATCAGACTCCTCCTCAACAAACTTTCCCCACGACCATCAATGGATTTTGACGACCTCGGTCTGATGCACGTTGACATTACCTCGCTACTCGAGCGAACATATGCAAGAGCGGTATAATTCCTGACGTCAGAGCTCGTCGATTAACAGGCGAGGAAGGGCAACATGGTCGTCGGTCATCGCAAAAAGCCAAATGGACTGCCCCAATCAGATGAGAGTCAAGAGCTATCAATGCATACGATCAAATGACAAGAGGATCACCTTGATATCAACCCATAGTCTAGGCATAAGAGGAAGTCCCTGCACCCCAAATTCAAAGACATGACGATCTGTGAGCAGGATGAGGAGCCCGGGATAAGTCGATTGGGCATTCAGAACGACATATACAATTCCCCAACAGAGAAACGATCAGGGGCATGCGATTCAATAAACCAACCTTGAAGTCCAGAAACTGTGCTCCCAAATAAGGCATGGCACAACTGGGTAGTCAAAAGAACGACACGTGAAAAATTGTATCATTTGACTAAACAGGGGTCATTTCCTGCCCAGCATATCTATTGATCCAAGCATAACATCCGTGCATCCATGTATATATATCAAAATAAAAATGTGCATGAAAAGACAATCACAGGTACGAGACTGTCGGCGACACGAATACCGGTGCCATTCATCGGAGGGACATGGCAGCGGGAAACTTGCACGTTCCAATGCGCCCAGAATCTATAGAACATAAAGGAATTGCAAAACGACTGTCTGAAGCACCTTCAGCTAATCAACAAGGATGATAGGTCAAAGGCAACGGCTGTCAAGAGAGATTTACAAGGACGAACCCCAAGAATGACAAGTCAAACCAAAAGAAGTGGCTGGCAAAAGCGATTTACGAGGACGAATCCCAGGGAGGCCCCACAAACTAATCAGGTACGCTTTCCTTTTAAATTTCCTCTAGAATTATTGCATTTTTATGATGTACAATACGATGCGAGTCCATTTAGGATAGTACATAGTGATTCCGGAGATGAGACCCGACAATTACAAAAATGACCCGTCAGTGAAAACTTGACCAAACCAAAAACGACCAGTCAGATACGATACCTGACCAAACCAAAAAACGACCAGTCAGATACGATACCTGACCAAACCAAAAATGACTAGTCAGATACAAAAACTGACCGTTCAAACATGACCAGTCAGATACGAAAACTGACCGTCCAAACATGACCCGTCAGTCAAAGGAAGATGACCGTCCAAACATGACCCGTCAGTCAAAAGAACTGACCGTCCAAAATGACCCGTCAGAAACAATACCTGACCGTCCAAAATGACCCGTCAGAAACAAGAACTGACAGTCCAACACGACCCGTCAGAAACAAGAACTGACCGTCCAAAATGACCCGTCAGTGAAAACTCCTGACCGTCCAAACATGACCCGTCAGTGAAAACCCCTGACCGTCCAAACATGACCCGTCAGTGAAAACTCCTGACCGTCCAAACATGACCCGTCAGTGAAAACTCCTGACCGTCCAAACATGACCCGTCAGTGAAAACTCCTGACCGTCCAAACATGACCCGTCAGTGAAAACCCCTGACCGTCCAAACATGACCCGTCAGATACGATACCTGACCAATTGAAAAAACGACCAGTCAGATACGAGGCCTGACCAATTGAAAAAACGACCCGTCAGATACGAGACCTGACCAATTCAAAACGACCCGTCAGATACGAGACCTGACCAATTCAAAACTACCCGTCAGATACGAGACCTGACCATTTCAAAAACGACCAGTCAGATACGAGACCTGACCAATTCAAACGACCCGTCAGATACGATACCTGACCAATTGAAAAACGACCCGTCAGATACGATACCTGACCAATTGAAAAAACGACCCGTCAGATACGATACCTGACCAATTGAAAAACGACCCGTCAGATACGATACCTGACCAATTGAAAAGCGACCCGTCAGATACGATACCTGACCAAATGAAAAAATGACCCGTCAGATACGATACCTGACCAATTGAAAAAACGACCCGTCAGATACGATACCTGACCAATTGAAAAAACGACCCGTCAGAAATGATACCTGACCAATTCAAACGACCTGTCAGATACGATACCTGACCATTTCAAAAACGACCAGTCAGATACGAGACCTGACCAATTCAAACGACCCGTCAGATACGATACCTGACCAATTGAAAAACGACCCGTCAGATACGATACCTGACCAATTGAAAAAACGACCCGTCAGATACGATACCTGACCAATTGAAAAACGACCCGTCAGATACGATACCTGACCAATTGAAAAACGACCCGTCAGATACGATACCTGACCAAATGAAAAAATGATCCGTCAGATACGATACCTGACCAATTGAAAAAACGACCCGTCAGATACGATACCTGACCAATTGAAAAAACGACCCGTCAGAAATGATACCTGACCAATTCAAACGACCCGTCAGATACGATACCTGACCAATTGAAAAACGACCCGTCAGATACGATACCTGACCAATTGAAAAAACGACCAGTCAGATACGAGGCCTGACCAATTGAAAAAACGACCCGTCAGATACGAGACCTGACCAAACCGAAAACGACCAGTCAGATACAAAACCTGACCAATTGAAAAAACGACCAGTCAGATACGAGACCTGACCAATTGAAAAAACGACCCGTCAGATACGAGACCTGACCAAACCGAAAACGACCAGTCAGATACAAAACCTGACCAATTGGAAAAAACGACCAGTCAGATACGAGACCTGACCAATTGAAAAACGACCCGTCAGATACGACACCTGACCCATTCAAAAAATGACCCGTCAGATACGAGACCTGACCAATTGAAAAAACGACCCGTCAGATACGAGACCTTACCAAACCAAAAAATGGCCCGTCAGATACGAGACCTGATCAATTGAAAAACGACACGTCAGATACGAGACCTGACCAAACAAAAAACGACCAGTCAGATACAATACCTGACCCATTCAAAAACGACCCGTCAGATACGATACCTGACCCAATTCAAAGACGACCCGTCAGATATGATACCTGACCATCCCAAAATTGATCCGTCAGAGACGATACCTGACCTTTCAAAATGACCCGCCGGAGACAAGACCCGGGTAGTGTTCATTCGTAACTTTGAGAATAGCCTCTACATGAGCATATTAAATGTGACATCGCATCATCTTAACGTATGGGCGACATCGTTAAATATATTTGGCATTTTCATGCATCGGGTGCCTACTTCTTTATCATGTCCATTTCATATTTTATTCCATAGACATGATAAAGAGGGGCAGCTGTAGACACCCAAATTTTGCATTTCTCTACTAACCCTGGCAGGAGGACAAAATTGTCATTTGACCCGACATGCGGAAAGAATGGTGGACCCCAACACAAAGCCACTCCAGCGATTTACGGTCAAAGCCGCCACAACGGACAACGAGCATCCGGTCACTTGAGGCGAGGCGAACAGTTGACCCAGAAAACTTGAGCTGACCACAAAGGACGACTAATGGCCACTCCGCTTACGATGTTCGGGGGTCTCGCTCCCCGGTGAGCGAGCGGCTGCCTAGCTCGCCGGTGAGCTGGCGGGGGTGGAAAGGGGGCAGCGCCCCCTGAAAGCCAGGCACAATTATCAAATTCTATATCAAGTCGCAGCCCTCCGAACTAGCCTCCCAGAACAATATGGCACGTTTCCCAGGGATTTCCGAATCGCAAAAATACAGCCTTCCGAAATAATACCGCAGAAATTGGTGAATTAAGACCGCGCGGCACGGAAATCGAGAAAAGCAAGCCGGACAGCCGCGGATGCACCTGCGACCACCGACAAAGGGGCAGGTTCGCGGCTCGAGGACGGCACACGACAGCCGAGGTTCGGCGCGGGCGGCCAGCGAAGTCAGCCGCAGATGCACCTGCGGCCAGCCGCAGTTGCACCTGCGGCTGCCTTCGGAACTCTATTAAGCGTCCAGATCTGCGTCCGAGAAGAGAAAAGAAAAGAAAAAGAGAGAGAGAGAGGCTACGGGAGCGAGAGAAAAGAGAGGAAAAGAGAGAAAAAAGTGAGATTTCTTCCTCTTTTATACAATCTTTGTATCCTATGTTGATTTTCAAGTGTTAAAGCGTCTATTGCATCGATTGGAATGTGAAAAATCCGAGGTTCATTGCTTCGTTGTGTTTTATGTAGCAAATCTTGTAGATCTATTTTTATTTTTTGTTCTTATTGCATTTGTTGGGTGGATCTACTGTGGATCCGAAAATATTTGGTGCATTGCTATTTAAATAGTTTGATTTTGTGTATTTTGAGTTTAGATCCAATATAGTTAACATATGTTGTAGATCTGTGGATTAGGGACGGTTAGGGAGGATTTATTACGGATAGAATCTCCTCCTAACCTCCCGATGATATCCTTTTAGTTTATTTTCTAGCTTTTACGTATGTAGCGATGGCGATGCATTTGTATTGTAAATATGTAATTTTTGGGCCTTAAAGCGATGTCGGATCGAAAATCGGGTTTAAGGCCCCGTGATAGTGAAATGTGTGATTGTGGGCATTTGGGGTTATTTGGATGGCTCACATGCCCATGAATAACTCCAACGCCATTTTAATGCTTGGTTTTCCCTTTTGACGCGAGAAAATGATTTTGGAATGAAACGATAAACATTTGCATAAAATCAATCAAATTAGGATATTAGATTCACGAGGTTTAAAAATAAAGAGTTTTGGCGAAACTTTGATCCTTGTTTGACGAAAAGGCTATATTTTGTTTGAAATGTCATAAAAGATGTTTTCGAAAGATAAATAAACGTTTTCATTAAACTTTGTGCGTAGGGTTAAAGAGTTCTAGAAGTTGCCTTCATATTTATTTATATTAACTGTTAAGAGGCAATGTATAGTCTCGATTCCTATTTGACAAAAGTTAAAAAATTGTGTGTTTTCCAAAATGACATCTAATAAAAAACCCCTCAACGTTTTCAAAATAAAAAATCAATCTTTCTTATAAAAAGCGAAGCCTTGTCATTTGGGTCAAAAGACGTATAAAACGCTTTCTAGATAAACACGTTTGCCATATAAAATAAAAGCCAACTTTTTATGCAAAACTCACCACAAAGCTCCATTTAGGCACCCACACACACACGCGCGCGCAACTCACACATTTTAGGATTTAAAAGGATGGGAAAAACATCGAGATTGCGGTAACCGTGTTTCACGGAAGTCGGGGGGTGCCTAACACCTTCCCCTCGCTTAAGCAAGCCCCCGAACTCTATAAATCTCGGTTTGCGGACCAATTAATTCGGAGTCACATATGAGCCAGCGATTACGAAAACAAAATTCGGATGAGTTGGTACATCCATTTCAAATATACCAACTGGCGACTCTGGTCAATTGGCTCATAAAGAAATCGATCTTTCAAAACCCGTCGACATTAAGCCGACCCTTTTCAAAATCACATTTAATTCAAAAGGCTAAAATTGAGAAGGGCATTTTTATTATTAAAAAACGAGACGACGAAAATCCCGGCGTCGACAGTATGAAAAATAACCCAATAAAAGAAAAACCTGTATCCATTCAAGATTTAAAGATGGAAATAAATATTTTAAAAAATGAAGTTAAACAGCTTCAAATAACAGATCAAATAATTTTTCAAGATCTTAAAAATATTGAAAACAAAATTTCTAATAATAATAAAGATATACCTGCATCATCAAATGCAAAAGAAACTGATAAAAATGATCAGTATTTAATGCTACTTAACCAAGTAACATTTCAAAAATGGTACATCAGAATTACTTTTATTATAAAACCAGATTTCATAATAAGAGATGCCATCGCTCTTGTGGACAGTGGAGCTGATATGAACTGTATCCAAGAAGGACTTATTCCTACCAAATATTTCCAAAAATCCACATAATCACTAATAAGTGCAAGTGGAAATTCCATGAAAATTAATTATAAAATGGCAGAAGTTTTCATCTGTAACCAAGGATTATGCTTACCCACATCCTTTGTATTAATCAGAAATATGTCTCAAAACATAATTTTGGGAACACCTTTTTTATGCCTATTAATGCCTATACCAAAAATTGATGCTTTAGGCATTCATACTACAATTAATAACAGACAAATTATATTTGAATTTATAACTAAACCTTATACTAAAGAATTAGACCAAATTAAGGATCTAATTGATTCTAAAGAAAAACAGATAAATTTTATCCAAAAAGAAATTCAATTTCTTACTACTGAACAGAAAATTCAACAACCTTCATTGCAGAATAAGGTTAAAATAATTCTTCAAGAATTCCAATCAGAAATTTGTGGAACTACCCCTAATGCTTTTTGGGAAAGAAAGAAACATATTATCTTCCTACCGTATATCCCTGAATTTAATGAGAAAAATATTCCTACTAAGGCTAGACCGAGTCAGATGAAGAAAGCATATTTAGAATTATGCAAAACAGAAATTGAGATGCTATTACAAAAACAGCTCATCAGACCTAGTCACTCCCCTTGGAGTTGTACAGGATTTTATGTTAATAAAAATGCAGAAATTGAAAGAGGAATGCCCAGATTAGTCATTAATTATAAACCTCTTAATAATGTTTTAAAATGGATTAGATATCCTATTCCAAATAAAAAAGACCTTTTAGATAAACTACATGATGCTGTTATCTTCTCTAAATTTGATCTTAAATCAGGATTTTGGCAGATTCAAATTGCTGAACAAGACAGATATAAAACAGCTTTTACAGTACCATTTGGGCATTATGAATGGGATGTTTTACCCTTCGGTGTTAAAAATGGCCCTTCTGAATTCCAGCATATTATGAATGATATATTCAATGCATATTCTTCATTTACTATTTGTTATATTGATGATGTTCTTATTTTTTCATCTTCAATAGACCAGCATTTCAAACATCTAAATATATTTAAAAATATTGTTATCAGAAATGGATTAGTTATTTCTGCACCAAAAATGAAACTCTTTCAAACAACTGTAAGATTTTTAGGTCATACCATTGAAAATGAAACTATTATTCCTATAAACAGAAGTATTGAGTTTGCCTCTAAATTTCCAGATGAAATAAAAGATAAAACTCAATTACAAAGATTTTTAGGAAATCTTAATTATATTAGAGATTTTTATCCGCAATTATCAAAATATACAGCTATATTATTTACCAGATTACAAAAGAATCCTTTACCATGGATTGATCAGCATACACAAGCTATAAAGCTAATAAAATCAAAAGTAAAACAATTGCATTGTTTATCTTTACCAAACCCCGAATGGAAGAAAATTGTGGAAACAGATGCTTCCAATCAAGGTTATGGAGGAATACTGAAACAGTTCAATCCTAATAAAAACAAAGAAGAACTTGTTCGATTTGCATCTGGAACATGGAAAGGACCAGTTCTAAATTATCCTACTATTAAACAGGAATGTTTAGCTATTGTTAAATGTGTTTTAAAATTTCAAGATGATCTTTTAAACCAGCATTTTCTAATCCGTGTTGATTGTTCTGCAGTAAAACAGATTTTTCAAAAAGATGTAAAAAATCTTGCATCCAAGCAAATCTTTGCTTCATGGCAAAGTTTCTTATCAGTATTTGATTTTGATATCGAATATATCAAAGGTGAACAAAATTCTTTACCAGATTTTCTAACCAGAGAATATTTGAAGGGCTAATGACCAGCAGAGGACGTGGCCGAGGCCGAGGCCGAGGCCGAGACAGAAATCAGTATTATACAGAATTTTCGAGTTTAAACACTCAAAACAGTACTCCTGAGGCATCTTCTAGCCAAACAACAAAAGATGTACTGGTAACCCCAGAAAAATACATCTTTAACAGTAATTGTGAAGAAACAGTACTTTACATTGAACAGAATGATGAGAAATGGATGAATGATCCATGGGAAATTAAACGCAGGTATCTTGCTACCCAGCAATTTCCTCCTCAATTTGACCAGTATAGATATATCTATGAAGGTATAATGATTGAAACAGCAGCCATGAAGATTAAACATACTCTCCATGATCCATCTAGGACAACTAGTCCTATTACTTACAGTAAAGTAACTATCAGAAATATCATGCCCATTTCTACATGGGGTATGCATCCTCATTCAACCAGATCATTCAATCACTCCAACAGTGAAACCAAATATAGTTATTGGGATTATATTGATTCCTTTACCTATGTTTTCTATTATCATAATCCAATTCGAAACCATTCACGGTTTATCCGTATATGTCATAATGTTCTTATCAACGAATTACCAAAATGGTTCTTCGTTTGGTGGGATAAATTTGGAATAACAGTAGAAACTACCAGAAATTATTCAAACAACATTTAAGGATTGACAAGTAGCCTATTCTCATTTACCAGTAAATAAAGGCATTTCTATGTCAAAATCTGTAATCCATTTCATTATCCATTTTAATATCCCCTGGATATGGAAATGGGATCTTCAGTGCGATTACCAAAATAAAATCCCTCGACTCAAGAGAGTTTTCTTTACCAAATGGTGGGATAAAGGGATGAGTCATGTTTTACCAGAATTAGTCAAAACTATTAAAGCTCATACCCAAGCCTGTTTTGACATTATTCCTATAGCTCTTCCTTCTCCATTAGTAAACCTTTTTATCAAGGTTCAAACAGAATTAAAACAAAAATACCCTGATTTAAGCGAAATAAAATTGATTGTTAAAGCCATGGATTTCATGAAAGAACAGTTTCTTCAATCTATAGCTCATGATGACAAATCTATGAAATCTGCAAGCAGCCAAGCTAGCTCAGAACAGGATGATAATACCTTCAACGTACTTGCAGGAGAAAGTCAAGAACCAGAAGAACCAGAAGAAGAACTTACTGGAGAGGACCTTACCATTGGACCTTAACGAGCATGATATCCGAAAAAATAGCACAAGACAAAAAAGGAAAAGGCAAAAGCTAAAGGTATCAGATAATAATGCGTACCAAAAGATGTTTGAACAGGAAATAGAGTGTCGGCAGAACCTCTACCACAACTTTGCAAAAGCAGCCAAAAAAGTAATCCAGCAATTTCAACAATCAATTCAGCAAATATGCCACTAATAAGTGTCGGCAGCAACAAACTGTACCTACTTTATTAAAGTTAGGCATGCGTCCACTTTAATTAAAGATAGCTTTAATAAAGCTCAACAGTAGCACCACTTGTGAATAATAATTGGAGACAGGACGAACGACTCCATCATCCAGGACACACCACCTGTTTCACTATTATTCTTTGTTTTCTTATTTAAAGGGAGCATTCACCCATTGTTGAGGCATACTAAGTTTTAGATTTCAGTCAGTCTCTACTTCTCTTGTAATCCTTCTGGTGAAGATAAAATAAAAGCTTCGTGTGTTTTGTAAGTATCTTTTTATGTTTTATGTCCATTAATTATTATGTGTTTTTAAATCAAATATTAGATTATCATAGAGAACGAATAGTTCAATATCGTTTCTATAGTCAAAATCCTTCCTTTGGTGAATACAACCAACAATACTTTCTTAATCAAATAATTCAAACTGAAGAATTAATAAAAAGAACAGAAGAGGAAATTAGGGAAGAAGTTTGCCAACTTGTTCTGGCCGGAAGGCCTCCACCCCCTCAACAGTAGAATTAAATGAGACCATATATGTTGTAATTTAGATCTATATAATTGTATTATGAATTCTAATATTCTTGGAGCTGTGCTAGGCTATTGTATTGTATGACTAGTGGTACGTCACCCAAGTCGCGTTAGATTTGATCGTGTTGCGTGTTTTGCATATAGATCGTATATCTGTAAATCATTGACAGACGTGCTAGTTTATATAACTTTACTTTGGTGTGTGTGTGTGTATATATATATATATATATATATATTATGACTCCTACTAACCCTACTAACAATATATAAACATTAATCATATCCCATTACTTATCTAAAGTGCAACAAATAAATCATTACTACTATTTTATCATCTTGTGAATCTTATCCTCAATGCTCCCCCTCAAACCAAAGACTTCTACGGATGAAGCACTTTGAATTTGAAAATGTACAAAAACAACTTGCCTCTATCAAATATAAAACCATACTGCCATCTTCCATAACAAAAACAAAATACGTAGCTCATTAATAGTAACACATGCAAACAAACAATTAGTGAAGAAAGTAATATTTTGGAGCTTGCAACATCAAGGGATACCCACGACTTACTAATGTAGAAAGCAGCAGGACCATTCCTAAACATGTATGTAGGTGTTGAGAAAATAATAAAATATAGATCACTTTGACTAAAAACTCCATAAACATCTGGAATAATCTCATATAATTCATCACGATATAGAATCATGGGTATATTGAGGTAGGACAAAGATATGATGTTCCGTTCCTTGATTGAAATTGAAGATGATGAATAAATAAAAATTGAATCATATCCTTGAAGACATCAAAGTGAGAATGAGAATAGCCATTAATTGCGGAGGAAAAATGAGGATAGTAACTCAGATTTGAGACTAGTACAACCTGCACGAACTGATAATATAAAATTATCAGTCAACAATGAAAAAGAACCAATCGAACTTGTCTTATCCTCAAGATGTGTAACCACCGAGAGTGAATATCATTAGGCTCAACAATCATAGGATCAAATTTTAAAGTATCAATGAGAGTGATTTGTTGCAACATTTTTTTCATGTGCAAATAGAAGAGTGGAGAAGTCATTAAAGGAAGGGTGCATCAAATGATAATAAATATGAACTCTATTGTAAAGAACATCATTAAGGCCTTCAAATAGAAAATTGGTACACTCTAATTCACTTAGAGAAACTCCCGCACTTTCAAGCACATGAAGAAGCGATTTCGCTTCGTCAAAATAACTTTTGACAGATTGAATAGGTAGCTTTTGTAAGAAAGAAATGTGATCAAAAAGATCATCTGTATATCAATTTGATGTTGCGTCATTTGGAAACTCGCAATCATCATTTTCATAAACCAAAGAGTCGTCAAAATCTGGAAATGGATCATACATTTGATCGGCCATAGAGACAGTACCAAAATCTAGGAATGACAGTTTATGATTAAATCTAGAAACAGGTTGTGAAAAAAAGAAAAACTCTGGTGAGAAAAGAAAAAAATGAAGGATCAAAGGCGGTTAAGCTTCATGGCTTTGATACCTTATCAGAACAACAAATTAAGAGAAACTGAAAACTAATTGAATTGTATTGCTTGAATTATTAATACATACTAGTTGTACTAATATATATATATGATAAACATTAATCATATCCCATTACTTATCTAAAGTGTAATAAATAGATAATTACTACTATTTTTTCATCTTGTGAATCTTATCCTCGGTATGGATAAAGTTAAAATCATGGAGGATAATTGATATGAAAAAATAATCAAATTAGGTTTTGACTTTTAAGGTAAGAATGTTTACGTTTCATGTTTAAATGTTTTCGTTAATTCCTTCCACCTTTTCGCTTCTAAATATCCATTTGATTATATTTTTAAGTTAAAGCTTTTGTCAATCATTAACTACGGTTCTTGAGAAATATGATTGAGGATGAATTTGGGATATTTCAAGTAGTTAAGGTATGAATCTTTGCTTCTTTAAATTTAAATTCGTGCAAAACCTATTTAGAATTTTAAGTACTGTTTGAAAAAAATCATATTAAAGTCGTCTCTTGTTCGATTTAATCGATTCTAGACTTTTTAGAATGGTATGAACATTATCTACATCTTTTGTTCTTTGAGTTTCTAATTCAAAATTGGTCAAAACAGAACTTTTGTACAAACACTAATCAATGATGAAAATCTGATCAGTATTTTATTAAATTCATAAAAAAATCATTTTAACTCCGATTTGGATGATTCTTGACAATTTGGAAAACTCTTGAAATATTTTAAACATTTGTTCTTTAAGATTTTGCAAATTTTATCGATTTGTATATCAAAACAGAACCTTTATAAAACTAACCTGGAATTAGTATAGTAGATTTTTTGCTACAGATTCTCATTTATAAACATTGATAAGTTGATGATTCTAAATCCGATTTGAGTGTTCTTGAGACTAAATTGGAGCTCTTGAAATCTATTTTCTCATAGTATTTTTAAATTTAAGAAACAAATTCTAATTGAAGGAGTTACAAACAAGATATTGGACTGAGGTCTTAAGTATATTTTAATAAGTTGGGGTTTTAATAATTTCTTAACTTTTGTTGTTTATTTTAGTGAGCTTATAAATATGTAAGTTTATAAATAACTTATGTACTCTCACTAGTAAGTCGTTTTGGTAGCAAAAATGAGATTATATTATTGTGACTTTTAATATTGTATTTTAGTAAGTTTTGGGTATTAGTATTTTCTGTATTACTAACTAAGTGATGATCAAATTAACCTTTTGTAAGATTAATAATTTTATTTAGTATTTGGAATATTTTTTAGTATTGTAAGTTTGTTTATATTTTGAAGATGTTTCATTAATATTGTGAGTTGACTAACTATTTAAGTTATATATATGATTTGTGTATGATATAAATTTTGGTTATATTTTGAAATATTTGAGAGCATAGTAAAATATCCGATGTGGATGGATTGAATCTCATACTTGACACTCTCTACGTGGTGCAAATAGTGTAGGCGTGTACCAATTTTATGAGACACATACGATGATGACGGTTAAGTGTATGGAGTTTAATTATGTGTAAGTTTATGATTTTGGATAACATTGTATTGTGTATCTTGCAAGTCCGTGTAAATTTATGATATTGGGTAGTATTATGTGCCTTACAAGCTCATGTAAGTTATTTGACGATTTTCTATTTTTGAATAATCGAAAAGGTGGGACATCGTGTAAGTGAGACTCATGTTTTTTATGACTCCAATGCAAGTTGATCTCTTATATATGTGTGTAAGGAATAATTTCGCATATTTTGTGAGTTGTAAAATTATTAGTAAGTATGAGTAAGTGTAAGTAAGTTTGTCTAAGTATGATTTGAAAGATATCTTATTTCAGTATGTTATTTTTATAGGAACTGTGATAATATGTAAGTTGACTAGTAAGTTGAAAATTGTGAGTAGATATATTAAGTTTGAAAGTATTTTTTTTTAGTAAGTATTGACTACCTTAAATTTTCATAATTGTGGTAACATTATATATCTTATAAGTGATATAAAGAGTAAGTTCTATATGAAATACGTTTTATTTCAGTAAGTTTAAAAATATCATATATCTCTCTTTTTTTCATATAAGGATATATATTAAGTTGTTACACTTAATTCATTATATTCTCCAATAATGTATTTATTCTCATTTGTTTGCGTCATTTCCTGTTTGTTTATATATGTATATGAGCCTTTCGTTCATTGTCAATTTTTTTCTATTCCTACCGACAGGTAACACAATTTAATTGGAGTTGAGATTTGTACGTAAGAGCTGCACTGTTAAATTTAGCTATTATCTCGTTTTTAATATATGAGTTATTAGCTGGACATAATGAATTCAATATGTATTTAATTTTGGACTCTTATTTTAGGAAAACCGGTATTATAGATAAAAAATTTATTTGTCTCAATTCATTTATTACAATTATATTAATATGTCTAAGTCAGGTGATTGTCCCTCTAGACGAGGTTTGTTACATTGGACTGAATATGAACCACAAATCAAGAAAATAATGAAAATGATTGTGCATATAATTAAGTCCTTTAGGTTTTACAAAAAATGAGCATGTAATGTGATTGTAATTTCTATGATAAAAGAAAAACAAAAGATTGTTATAGCTTGAATTTGCTAACTGTTGTATTATGTTTGTCTTAACCACTAGGCCATTCATATGGCTTGAGTTGATTAATACTCTTGAGTTGTGGATGATTACGTGGATATATTATTTCAATCATCAAGTATTTGAGCGTTCATACAACTTAATTGTTCCACGAGACTTTGGGGTGAATCAGTCAAGCATAAAATTTAGGCATTTTGCATGGTGTTTCACAGTTTTAGTTATTGAAGTTATGAGATTTACTCATGAGATCAGTAACTTTTTGGCAAATATGCAGAATTAGTATTAGTCTCTCTCAAATGAATATAAGTCACATTTGTGTAAGGAATGAAGGGATGATGTTAAAATATTATATTTTCATTTTAAACATATCATTTTCTTATTTCACATCATAGTCTCCCTTCCCTTTTCTTTGGGTTTCATTTTTTTATTGGGCCTTTCTAGTTTAGCAATGGATAAGTTTACTTGCACAACATCCGGACACAACTTCCGGACACAACACTCATCCATACCATTAAATGGTGTTGTGTGGCACGGATTTCAATACCACACAACACCATTTAATGGTGTAGATGAGTGTGGTGTCCGGAAGTTGTGTCCGGATGTTGTGTATGTAAACTTATCCTTTAGCAAATAATCCATCACCTAAATAAAGTTAGGGTCCTTTACAGAAGTATACAACTTTTAGAAAATAATTACAAGAATAATACATTTATAAAATAATTACAAAAAGAGTGCAAATACAATAATCACATCAATTATTCAATTTTATAAATCCCATAAATTAAGGAGAAGTAAATTAAATTACATAAATCCCTTAAATCAAGGAAAATTAAATTAAATTCTACAAATTCTTTAAATCAAGGAGAAATAAATTAAATTACTTCAATTCAATTTCTCCATCTCTCTTTCTTACTTTAACTCTACCTTCTTCCTCGCCGAAGTCTGCAAAAGATAACTAGTAACCAACTTTTAATACAAAGGTAACCAAACTTTAATATAAAGGTAACCAACCTTAAATACAAAGGTAACTAGTAACCAATTTTTAATACAAAGGTAACCAAACTTTAATATAAAGGTAACCAACCCTTAATACAAATGTAATCAAACCTTAATACAGGGGTAACCAACCTAAATATAAAGGTAACCAAAACTAGTTACTACACATTCAGGAATTAGTTACCTCCATACTAGTGTTTGGTTACCTATATACTATTGTTTGGTTACCTAAATTTACTAAATGAAAACTTTAATACAAAGGTAATCAACCATTAATACAAAGATAATCAAACCTTAATACAGGGGTAACCAACCTTTAATACAAAGATATTCCTCTACCACAACCACCACCACCACCACCACCACCACCATATTCTTCTTCCGCCACAACCACCACCATCTTCTTCCGCCTCTACTACCATCTTCTTCCTCCGCCATAACCACCACCATTTTCTTTCTCTGCCACAACCACCACCATCTTCTTCCTCTGCCACAACTACCACCATGAACGTGAAAGATGAAGAAAAAAAACAGCGGAGAAAATGGCGGAAGAAGATGGAGAAGATGAAAATGGAGGAAAGAGAAAGCGAAAAATGGAGGAAAGAGAAAGATGGAGAAGATGAAAATGGCGGAAGAAGAGAAAATGAAAGAAAGAGAAAGATAAGTAAATTTAATTAGAATTTTAAATTTTAAAATTACCCAACTAAATTAAAGGGATCATGGCCACATCATCACTCCAATTAATTTAAACTAAAACTAACTGTATTTATTATGTAAATAAAAGATTAAAAATGCACTTTTTTTGTAAATATGTTTCTAATGTACTTTTATTGTAATTTTTTCATAAAAAATACTAGAATATGTAATTAACCCATAAAGTTAAACATGTCGATTTGTATCTAACAAGACCCGTAAAGATATACAAATCGAAACTTTATACATCAAAAAGGTGTGTATGTATGATGTCAAACTTTGACGCATGAACTTGGCACATTTTGGCCCATCCCATTCCCACGTAACGCTTATCCAAAGCTTGCAGTAGTGTCTAGAATTAGAGAAAAAAATCCATAATTTAACTAAATGAGCAAGGAAAAAAGAAGAAGAAATTAAGAATAATCTTTTCGGCTACGTTTGTTTACAAAAAATATATTTGGGATTGAACTATTTACCTTAATTTAACACTACTTCGGACTATTTTATCCCATGATGGGGGATTAATAATCACTTTATGTTGGACTATTAGTATCATAAAATCATTTAATAACTTAAAATGATGATGACTATTAATCTCAATTTTTCATGGGATTATATAATCCCACAAACCTTAGGAATATTAATAAAAATAGTCCAAATGACTATTTAAAGGACTATTAATTCCCCATCATGGAATAAAATTGTCCGAAATAGTATTAAATTAATATAAATTGTCTAATCCCAAATATATTTTTTTGGCGAACAAATGTAGCCCTAGTTCCTTACGAAGAAAATTTCTAAGTATGCTTGAAAATATCCCATTTTCAAAGAGATTTCACTTTTAAAAGTAAAAAAAAAATCTAAAAAAGAAAATTAATTTCTACATAATTAATCGACAAAATCATCGAAGCTCATAAGATTATTAGATATACTAATTTTAAAAGTGACTTCTTAATTTAAATGGTAATTATTGGGCTACGTATTTTTATTAGAGTAAATGAGTTATTCACATTGGGTCTTGTCCTTACAACTCATTAGGCCTATTGCTCCCAGCCCAATAGGCTTGGTCTATTACTTCCTAAACTCCGAATGATTAAATGATGCGACTGTTATCATAACGGTTACCACTCAACATTCATTTCGGAAGTTAAGGTAGTTACTTTGGACATAATGAAGTCATAAGTTACTTCTCCAAGAGAGTCATTGCACGATTCGACGGTTAGAGGAGAAGGAACATCCACGACTCAACGATTAGAGGAACATCCACTATAAAAGGGAGGTGGAGAATAGAGGTAAAACTAATACAATTTTTGAGCCTACTAAATACTAAGCACTTTCATTGTTAACACACCTTGAAACATGTACTAACTCTCACAGCGGAGCTATCCCTTGACGACCCAAGTCGTCAAGTGTTTCCGGTTGTTTATTTGTATAGGTCACACGTCCTAGACAACGGTTGAGGGCCCCGTTATTTTCAAGCGTTAATATTGGTGCTAGAAGGAGGGCACAATATAATGTTTAGTAGAGATTCCCTCAACCATCTTAACACACAAATCTATGGCCACATTACCACTAAACCACAGTCACAAATGACGTTTTCCGCAAAGAATCACCCTCGCAGTCTCATCGACCTTCAAATGTTGACAAGAGGCATCGCCGGTAGGAAGTATAAGATAAGAAGAAAGCTTTTCAACTCAAGTGTGAGGAGCCTGAAAAGAAGCTTGCAAATTTGGAAAAGAAAAAACTAAAGAAAACTTATTGAACGAATGTGGGGCACCATCCCAATCAGCTAGTTATGTCCCTAGCCACGATCGAAGAATAATTAGTGCTCAATCGTCTAATTTTAGGGACCGAATGAAAAAGTCAAGGTCTCCCTTATATTAAGGTGGCGAACAAGTTAAAAAATAGTAGCAGGACAATCAAGTTAGAAAAACATCTGCCCCGAGGGCCTTTGGTAGGTATACTAGAGCCACAGGCAAGAAATTATACTCATTTCCTTTCATTAAGGGGCTTGAAGATGCCAGTATTGATAAATCTTTAAAGGTTTCAATATTAGAGACGTATGATGGCATGGGCGATCCTTATGATCATTCCTACTCGTACGAGCGGGTGATGTGCTTCCATGGATATGATACTGTGGGGATGTGTAACCTCTTCATCTTAACTCTTAAGAAGACAATTAGAGAATGGATAGTTGCGTTTCTCCTAGATCTATTGACTCATGGGAAGAGCCGCATGAGAAATTTCACATACACTTTGACAACAATAAAAAACGCACCAAGATAGTTACTTCGCTACTTTAAGTGAAACAAAAACCAAATAAGCCTCTTCGATAGTATATGAAGAGATTTCGAGAAGCAACATCCAAAATCTCCACCCTAAACTCAATTCTGGTGGTGCAATTTCTTACAATGAGCTTAGATATGGACAAATCCAACTGCTTAATTGAAGAGATCATCTTCAAAGCTCTTTAATCTCTTATTAAAGCCTATAAAACCATAGACAAATTCATAAAGATGGAAGAAGTCCTCACTACCCTTTGAGATTCTTTGAGAATTAATGATCATTATCATCAGAGAAGAGACCCCAAAGGCGACGGGGACGACAGAAGAGACGTCAGCTGAAGAGATAGAAGAGATATTATACCCAGGCAACCACATAACTCAGACTATAGGCAGTTTTTCGCAATCGCCTGATCGCCCTTCTGTTGGACTATCGTTACATAGACTCCAACCAACATGTCTTCGGTTAGCAGCCCTTGGACTTTCGAAGAGTTCTCCCTTCGGTCTTAGTAGTCCTTGGACTCCCGAAGCCTTTTTTCTTCGGTCTGACGTCCTTAGAATCCTGAAGTCTTTTCTCTTTGGTCTGACGTCTTTGGAATCCTGAAGCCTTTTCTTTTCAGTTTGACATTCTTAGAATCCCGAAGCCTTTTCCTTTTGGTCTAACATCCTTAGAATCCTTTGCCTTTTTTCTCTTCGATCTAACATCCTTGGAATCCTGAAACCTTCACAATAAGAAAAAGAGCTAATTATGACTGAATATTTCATCGAAAATAGCCATATTACGCCAGAATAATGTTATTTTCGATGGACTTATCTATCAAAAATTCGGTCAATCATAAACTGGTCGAAAATAAATTCGTCAGAAAGTCTGTCGGAAGTATATTTCGCCGATGAAAATTCCGTCGGGGATAAGATAATTTCAACGGACTTTAATTATGATGTACACATGCGTTGGAGGTACATTTCCATGTGCCAAGTTCCTATTGATACTTTTCTCTTCGGTCGACGTCTTTGAAGTCCTGAAGCCTTTTCTCTTCAATTTGACGTCCTTAAAATCCCAAAGCCTTTTCTCTTCGGTCTAACGTCCTTGAAATCTTGAAGCCTTTTCCCTTTGGCCTGACGTTATTGGAATCCCAAAGACTTATATCTTTGATCTGAAATTCTCGAACTCCTAAAAGATTGTCTCCTTGGTTAGATGCCTCCAAGCTCCCGAAAGCTTATCTAATTGGTCTGAATCCTTGGACTCCCGAAAACTTATCTATTGGGTCAGATGCCTTATGATTCTCGAAAGCTTATCCCTTCAATCTGATGCCCTTGTGATTACGAAGGCTCTATTTCTTCGGCCTGAAGCCTTTTTAGGCACCTCCGAAGACTTTATTCCTCTACTCCTTCACCCTATTTCATATGCCAAATAAATGGGGGCAATGTTAGGTTGTGTATTTTTACTAGAGTAAATGGTTTGTCCACACTGGGTCTTATCCTTACACCCATTAGGCTTAGTGCTCCCATCCCAATAGGCTTAGTCCGTTACTTCCTTAGCTCAGAATGATTAAATGATACGACATTTACATAGCGGTTACCGTTTATCATTCATTCTGGATGTTAGGGTAGTTACTTTGGACATAATGGGGATGTGAGTTACTTCTCCGAGAGAATCGTTGCACTATTTGACGATAAGTGGAGAAGGAACAACCACAACTCAACGGTTAGATGAATAGTGACTATAAAAGGAAGGTGAATAGTATAGGTAAAACTAATACCATTTTTGAGCCTACTAAATAACTAAGCAGCTCCATCGTTAACACACATTGAAGCATGTACTCTCACACCAGAGCTATACTCCGATGATGCAAGCCATCAAGTGTTTTCGATTGTTTATCTGTGCATGTCATACGTCCCAAACGGTGGTTGAGTGTCCTAACATCTTCAAGCGTTAACAGTAATAATTTTTTTATTTCTTATAAAAATATGCGCCACTAAAAATATAAAGGTCAAAATTACTGTCAAGCAGGGACGTATATACACTTAGGCAAGGGTGGTCAATTGACCACTCTTAATTATACTATATATCACATGAATATGTATTACTGTTCCTTATCCTTTTATATATTTACAAGTAAAATTGGTAATTTGACAAAATTCCTCACATGAAAAGTAAATGGATCTCACATTTATATGAGAAAGATTTTATAAAAATATCAGTTTTTACTTGTAAAAATAACAATTTTCTTTATATAATACACACGCATGCATGCATATGTATATAAATTGCCCTTTACTTACTTACATAGTAATAATTGATTATTATACAATTAAAACCTTATGTTGTTGTCATATATTATTATATTTTATTTGTTATAGAATTTATTTTATATTTTCTCCATCTTCTTTGAGTTGTTTTCACATTTTAAGCGTATGTGTGAGGTTTGAATTTTTAATACATTTTAGATTCACATTCAAATAATACACTTTTCATCCAAAAAAAAGTCTTAAATATTAAGATTTATGTATGACAAGCTTTACCTTTCGATAGATACATTCCATTAATTTCAGAAA
Source organism: Hedera helix (assembly GCA_947179155.2). NCBI lineage: Eukaryota > Viridiplantae > Streptophyta > Magnoliopsida > Apiales > Araliaceae > Hedera > Hedera helix. The sequence goes on from OX359278.1 coordinate 12,719,505, forward strand.
AAATAATTCATAAATTTTCATTAAAAATTATTAATTAAATAGATTTAAATTAGATTCGTGCTTGGCACGATATACTCCACTAATATTTTTTAAACTTAAAAAATAAAGACAATGAGTTTGATGGATGGTTGTATAAGTATAATAAATGAAGTGGGGTCGATTATCTCCACTAGTTAATGTAGGAGGAATGTGGTCATCGCTTTTCTGGAGCTGCTGACGTTTTCTCCTCATTCATCACCAACTAGTCAAACTAGATGAAGAAGGATAAAGGAAGGGGTAGAACCTAGAAGGACAACTATGACGTCAAAATTAAACATCTATTTTTCTTTATTGGCACATGAACTCAAAAAGTGATTTTTGATGATGAATTTGCCCACACAAATTTGAAGAAATTTTGTTTGAAGCACTTACTTTACCAAAAATTAAAAAATAAAGTAATCATAGAGTAAAAACATCGTCCTTGTAGTTGTAATGTTTATTTTACTTCTTGCTAGTCCCATTTGCTTTTTTTTTTTGTTCTACACAGAGTCATTTTCAATTATAATAGCAAAAAATAATGCATTATTATCATGTTTATCATCATAATTTATCATCATGCAATCATTATTAAACTAAACTTTTCTTTATATTTATAAATTCTACAAAAGTGATTATTTTTGTAAATTGGAAGGAGTATTTATATATATATATATATATATATATCACAATCAATAATTTATTTTCTAAGTCTTACTATGTATTGTAAAAAAATTCAGCTAAATTATAACCGCAATGTTGTGGGCAGAAAATCAATTATTAGTTTATGTTAATATTGAAAAATATTTAGACAATAAATGCAGGATCGGGAAATGTAAGCGCAATTAAACAACAAATTGAATAAAATTAACTAACAAACGATGTTTCCAATAATCAGTGATCTTTTAATAGCGTTACAAGTGCCGAGCACAATACAATAATATCATACACTATTACACTTTCCGTTGCAATCGGATTTGTTGATTGATAGGGGTTGAGGCGATAATTTCATGAAGGTTGCGAGATTGATGAAGACTTGGATGAGTGGAGAGATCGTAGGCAGACTCTTTAAGGCAATATAGGCAAAACCCAAGTATTAGGGTAGTGGTGTATATGTTTGTGGGTATGGGTGTGATTGGGGTCTTAGTTTCGTGGGGGGTTAAGTCCTTGGAAAGATTGATCCCTTAGGCTTATGAAGACTAAATATAGAACTTACCAACTAAACCAGCAAGGCATGTCTTATAGTACCAGTAGCTTGATACTTGTGATTCTAAAGAGAGTTAGTGAGTTCTAGAGAAGGGAACTTTCAAGTTCTTTAAATTTCTCAAATTCTTTATCTTTCTCACAAATGAGAATGAAAGGGTATTTATAGGCTTCGTGGGGGGTGGGGGGGGGGGGGGGGGGGTCCTATGTGTTGTGCACATGGCCTAACTATCACTTATAAATTATGAGTATAATATCATTTATAAGTATACTTTTCAAAGTCTTGCCCTACATTTACATTTTCATCTGTCAGTCTAAAACTCTCACTGAATCTCATTTCTATACATTTATAACCCTTTGTTAGAGGCCAGAAAGGTAGTTTATTTTCTAAAGTAGTTGAATTTAACAGCATTTCTTTATATTGACTTAATTGGGAATAGTTGGAGATGATCAATCTTCTAGGTGTGACATCATCGATTTGAGTGCAATAGAAGTGATATAACCAGTAACATCATCATTCTGCTTCAAAGAGTTGGATCTTACAAGGAACATCACTCTTGATGTCTTAACATCCACCTTGTACTAATGATGTTAATTGATTGCTCGGAAGCATGAGTTGTTACCCAATTGACTTTAAATTTGGTTAAGCTTAGAGGAAGACTTTAACAGTAGAGTGTCCTCAAGGGCCAAGTTAGAGAGGCCAGCGCTAAGAGAGTTGCAATCCCTCTTTATCCTTTTCAATCTTTCTCCTTGCTTTCTAGAATGCTTCAAAAGTTTTGGGGTCAAAATACCCCTGGAATAGTTAAATGTTAGAGAGAGGGTCATAGGGTGAGTTCCCCCTAAGGGGTGATCCCCACGAGTCAACTTTTTGAGGCTCCTACTTAATCTCCTTTACTTGTCTCTTGGTCTTCAGGAGTGCTATCTTAAAATTGAACTTTGTCCCATATCATTCCCTTTTATTAGACGGTGAGGTGTGAGAGGAAGAAGTCACTTGATGGGGATATACTCCTTACGAGCCTACTTGCTCTTTACGCTCCTACTAGCTCCTTACGAGCCTACTTTAGGGAGTGAAATCCCCTTATTTCACTTTAGGGAGTGAAATCCCCTTCTTTCTCCTTTTCCTTTGTCTCTGTGGAAAGTATTACATTGTCCTTCCTTTGAAACCTTCTAAGCTGGAGTGTAACGCCCCCAAATCCGGGTTCCTCAAACCCTAGACTTGGTACGTCACGATACATCATCTTCATACATGTTCTATAACTAATGCGGAATATATAAACATAAATTGTTTATTCTACAACATTTCCCAAGGTTTCTAACCTTAACTTACATATACACCTTTAGATTCATAAAAAGGTTTACAAAATTACTTACATCATATAACAATTTTGTTATAATGAATAACACTATAATCTTGTCTTTTGCGTCTGTCTCCGTCTCTCCTCGGACATTCGTATTATTCTGAAATTTGTTATCATGATATAGCAAGAGTGAGCAACGACTTTGCTCAGCAAGTTTAAATACAATAACGATATATCATGATTGAAAGAAAGAACAAGCTTTCGGATTTTCAACAATATAATAATTGTGAAAGAGTACGAATCATAATTTCAATAATTGAATGACTGAATCAAGTAATGTTGAGTGTCAATAATGACCATGAACAATTTTAACTGAACCTTATGGTAATGAAGGTGATCAGCCTTTCATACCTGATGAACACATGCAACAAGCACTATGTGCGAATCAACAATTTAAAGATGTGGAATAATTATACAGAATTAAACCATAGCATGCTTGAAACGTAATAACTTGAATTTGAGTTAGGTACTTGAACAATAAAATAATATATCCTGCTCGAATATAAATTGAGTAGGGTTTAGGAAACTTGCCTGTTTGCTCAGCTACAATTAATGTCTAGCTTTAACTAACTGGCTTTGAAAGACCTAACATTAGTAAAGTTGGTCTAATAATTAGTACAGCGTATTTGTACAACTATACGCTCATTAAGAAACTTATCTACCACAAATAAGTACTAACACATAATTTACATCAGTCAAAACAATATTATTAACCTTATAGACCCTCAATCAAATTAGGTTAATAATTTAATAAATTAGAAAATATTTTTCTTAAGTGTTGGACACTTATTAAACTATTAAACAATTTATTATAATTGTTTAAACAAAAGAGTTAAAAGACATTTTCTTTATTTCATTAAATCTAATTTCATTTAATTACTATTTATTATTAATTAAATAGTAAGTAATTAACTACCTTTAGTTATTATTTAATAATAAATAATAACTTACAAGATTTATTTATTATTTAAAATTAATCAAATAATAAATAATTATATTATATTAAAAATAATCAAATATCTTTAGTTATTATTTAATAATAAATAATAACTAATTAACTAGATTCATTTATTATTTAAAGTTAATTAAATAATAAATAATAAAATTATATAGTAAATACTCAAATATCATTAGTTATTATTTAATAATAAATAATAACTAACTAAATTTATTTATTATTTAAAGTTAATCAAATAATAAATAATTAAATAATCAATCTTAGTTGTCTTTAATTATTATTTAATAGTAATTAAATAATAATTAATTAATTTATCATCCTTGTTTATTATTTAATATTAATGAAATAATAATTAGTTTAATCATAAATTCAGAAGATATAATATTAACTAGATTAATATTTACAACATTTAAATATTAATCCTAAATACTTATTATATTTAAAAAAAATATAATATTAAACTAACTAGATTAATATTTACAACATTTAAATATTAATCCTAAATACTTATTATATTTGAAAAATATAATATTAAACTAACTAGATTAATATTTATAACATTTAAATATTAATCCTAAATACTTATTATATTTGAAAAATATAATATTAAACTAACTAGATTAATATTTACAACATTTAAATATTAATCCTAAATACTTATTATATTTGAAAAATATAATATTAAACTAACTAGATTAATATTTATAACATTTAAATATTAATCCTAAATACTTATTATATTTGAAAAATATAATATTAAACTAACTAGATTAATATTTACAACATTTAAATATTAATCCTAAATACTTATCATATTTGAAAAATATAATATTAAACTAACTAGATTAATATTTATAACATTTAAATATTAATCCTAAATACTTATTATATTTGAAAAATATAATATTCAATACCTAAATATCATTTTTGTATTATTAATATTTTTGTTATAATTTTAAATTAATTTTTAAACATTTAAATTAATTTAAATTATCCAGAATGGCAAAATCGTAAATAAACTGAAAAACCGGACCGATGGCAATTTCGTAATTAATTAGAAAACCGAACGGAGGGGCATTATGGTAATTTCCGCCGAAAACTTACGCCCGCGCATTGCGCGCTTTAAGAAATTAGAGGCCCCAAAACGGCACCGTTTTGGGGATATGTCGGCTGGCTTCCGCGCGTTATGCGCGGAGACGTTTTTTACAGGGAAAACGGCGTCGTTTTTAGCTCCGCGTACGACAATGAACAGGGTCGCGCGCATTGCGCGGCACCCCCTTTTTCTTTCCCCTTAGCAGATTGTGAATAGTAATTTTAATACACCACTTTAATAAAAATTATACATTCAAGTAAGCTTTAAAAATCCAAAAAAATTACCAATCACTTGGTATCAATTTATAACATGGAAATTTTAATTTTTCATGATTTAATATTAAAAATTTTTATAAAAATTTTTACATCACATAAACTACCACAAATCATAACTTTTTGTGTATAACTCCATTTTGAGTGATTCAAACTTTGTTTTTCTCATGATTTAATGTTTTATAATATTATAACATTAAACCTAAGTTTTATAAAAAATATTTTTGGACATAAATTCCAAAACTTATTTACACACTATTAAATACATATTTTAGCATATAAAATATACCAAAATACAAACCACGCATATTAAACTCAAGCATGGCATAAATATTACCACTACACATTATTAACTATATTAACATGTTTATACTAACATTATAATTTATTTAATTTAAAAACAAACTACATTTAAAATAATCATTACCTCATTTTAATGGCTATCTTCATTTTTCTTCCAAAATGGGTTGTGAATGTCATGAACTAACTTATGCTTTCTTCTTCTTCCTTGAAGCTCCACCCAAAATCTCTCTCAAATATTTATCCTCTCAATATTTTGCTCTCAAGACTTAGAAGATGAAAGATAGAAAATGAATAATAAAACTCCTAAATTGTAAGTATACTTACAATTTGGATAGATATAAATTCTATATCTATTAAAATTTACCATCATGAGAGTGGTTGGAGACTTGTGCAAGAATTTTAGCTAAGGACAAAGTGGGTGAAAAGAAGAATGGTGCTCATGTCCTTTGAAAATAAAACAAGCAATCCTTTTAATTAATTAAAAGAAAAATAAAAATCAATTAATAATCAATTTCATCCTCTCTCTCCTCTCCTTGCCGGCAATGCACAAAGATTTGTCCCAAAATGTTAGTCACATGCCACTTTTTAATAAATAATAGTTTAATTAAGTATTTTTCAAGTGGGCCAATCATTGGGCTTTAATTTAAAATACCAATTGGGCTCTAATTAACTTGTTTGGGCTACTAAATTGTCAAGTCCATTTAATTTATCATTGGGCTATTTAATTATATCCCAAATGATTAATTATTAATTTTGTTACACATTAATTATCCAATCCATAATTAAATAATAATTGAATTGATTAATTAATTCAATACTCTAACCCATTAATATTAAATTACTAAATGGACTAATAATATTATTAATAATATTTTACATTATTTACATTAATTAATTATCATATTAATTAATATATAAAATTTAATTCACTCATTATATTCAATTTAATTGAATATTTAATTAATGACAACTTATCAATTATTTTTGATATTAAAACTTTAGGGTTTGTTCGCTAATAATAATATATATAATCTATATATATTATTTATACACATCACCTTACCTCAAAAATAATTTCACAATAAATTATAAAATTTAAATAAATACAATATATAATTTAATATATATTATTTAGGCCATAAATTAAATTATTTAATACATTTACATTAAATAATTCATTTCTCATCAATTATGGAAATAATTCCATTTACCCAAAAATACATTGAAATAATAATATATTTACTCAATTTCGTATTTAAATAATTTATTTAATTATTTAATTAATATTACACAAATAATTGTATAATTAAATTTATCACTCTCATAAATCATTTACAATGATTTATTTAATTATAGAATATATTCATTTAATATATTCAATTACTATTTAAAATTTCTCAATTAATTTAAACCCTTTATATATATGTACATATATATGAAATTAAATGTTGTACATATATACAATTACTAATCTCCTTTAATTAATTCATCTACTTTATATAATTTATAATTATATAATTTACGTAATTATTCCTCACAAATAATTTATCAACAATTTGCATAATTGTTGATTAATGAATAAATTAATTCCACAATAAACCTTTTAATTCAATTCGGATTAATTTAATATTAATCTATCTATTTATCACAATTTAATTAACCATTAAATTATGTTACTAAATATGCACGCATATATATATTCATATAAATACATATTTAATTTACACGCAACACGTCGCATAATTACATAACTCCACTAATTAATTCTCTTAATTTAATTAGACTTGTTGTTAGTCAAGTTTATTGAATTATCACTTTACTTGCTAACTTATCAAAATTTTTGATATCACCATATCTAAGTTAGTCCGTTAAATTTAATTTGGACCTCTATTTATCTATCACTACTAGGTTATCAAACTCCAACCTTTATTAAATATTAAATATTTTATTTCTAATTCATTTAAATATCCGGGATATTTCATGGAGAACTTAGGAATTTTGGCTAAGTGTTGAGGTTCTTGGTGAGGTGAATAGAGAAGCTCCCTATAGGGGAAGATCCCATAGGATGATTTTCCCTCTACGAGCCGACCTGAGGGAGCTTTCCACCTCATAATGGCTTTTTTCTTGCTTAATTTCTTATGTTTTGCCCCTTTTTTGCATAACTTACTTGAAGTTGGCTAAGTGTTGGGAGTGAAACATAATCAGGACATATTTGGGGTAGCAACTTCATGAGCTGATGTCCCTATGGGCCAACCTAATACTTACGCACCTACCCTATAATACTTCCTCAACTTATGGAAGCTTCTTAATTGGCACCTTTTCACTTTATTTCCTTTTTATATTGCTTGCTCGAATTTGACTAAGTTTTGATAGTACACGATGAGATGGACTTTGGGACAACCTTTCCATGGGATGAGGTCCCTATGGACCGACCTAGGCTCCCCCTCATTTGTCTTACTTTGTTCCTTTGTTTTTTGGTTACATCCATTTATGTCTTGCATGTTTGAACTTGTTTTTTTTAATTCATTCTTATTTTCTTATGAAAGTGTGATACATGCATTAAGTGATGGCATGAGGTTCTCTATACTTCGTCATTTTCTTGTAGATTTTCAAACATTTAGTCAATTTTGACCTTTTTAAAATGGAAATAGTCAACACCTTGCCTTGGCTCCATCTTAGGCAACTATAATGGATGTTGAGTGATGCTAATGAAGGTTTTAAGTCCTTCAAAGCTGATATGATGATATGGGTGCTTTGGTGGTCTCCTGGGTGGGACCTATTGGGAGCTATTTTCTGATATAGACCATTTTTTCATTGATACTAACAAGTGCAGGGGTTAATTTTTACTAATTATAATTTAGTTTAGATAATTAAACCCCTAATTTATACTCAAAATTTAATAAATAATTGTAAAGTAATGAAATTATTTATTAGAATCAAACAATTATACTTTCGATACCTTTGACTTAAATACTTCTTAGAATATTAACTAATTATAGTGCAATGTAACTAATCACTATGATTTTCAGTAACACAAGACCAAAGGAAATTCTAAAGTTATTGCTAATCCTAATTTTAAAAGACAAAGTAAATTTCAAGAAATACTAATGTCTACCTTTTAACCAAACTTAACCAACCTGATGAGCACTCTTAAAGCTACTGAAAATACTAAGTTACCTAATGAAATCAGGATAAAGACTCTATTGTGCTGTAGATAGTTGACTTGTTGTTATCGTTTGATGATGATGTTGTGTTATGATCAACCATGGCGTGTTTATAAAGTTGTATTCCCCTTGGTAACTTACAAAACTTCTAACCCACAATCTTTTAACTTACGGGAATCGCTAATAGTAGAGTATTGAGCCTGTAGGTGATGAATTTTGTACCTCACCAAGGTTAGGGTTTTGTTGTGATCAAGGAGGCAAGAAATTTGCGAAGAGTACATAATCGATTGGGAGATTGGAGAAGGGAGAAGAATAGGTGAGCAATCACTCGATTAACAAAATGTAGAACTCTTGGAGTGTCGGTGTAATCGCTAGTGTCTAAGAGCTTATCAAGTGTTTGGGGTCTTGAGAGAATCCAAGTTCGACTTTAAGGGTCTGAGTGCAATCACGAATGTCTCAAGTCAGAACTGAATTCTAAGTTGCCAATAACACTACAAGAGAAAAGCTTAAAGTAACTCATACGTTTTCAACCCAAAAAATCACATTCATATAAACTATTTTGCGATATATAAACAAACACAACTGTTTTGAATCCCAACAATAACAATACATATAAACTAAGTTACAATGTATTGTGATGCCCCAAATCTCTACTAACTTGACTATTTTATCAATTTAAGGTTTACATATTAAGACTCTATCATATAAGGTCAAAACATTGTTTTTCAGATCAAAATAGAAAATTTTCCAAGAATAGTAAACTGCGCCCTAGCAAAGAACATCTCGCCCCCAACGAGATCTTCTCAGTCCACTGCGTCCCGGCGTAGTGTTTAGTACAAAACAATTCGCCTCAATGTAGTCTACAAACATTAGTTTTCCCAAAAAAAATTAATGCAATTCACATGCTATTTTTTGCCATTATTTGCAAGACTTCATTCCAACACTTGATTTAGCTTACATAACACACATAAGACTTGTCTAGGCTTCTAAAAACAATTTAGGTTTTTAAATGACATTATTTTTTTGAAATTCACTTTTTAAGTTTCAATGAACGTTTTTGATCGCCTAAAACACACTTTTATCGCCACAAACACCAAATGACCACAAAATCAACGCGGACATGTGTAATTACATAAAACTAAGTCATTCAACTTCATTTCACCATTTAATATTCAAAATAGTCAAAAATCACCCCTTGATAGGATTTTGCAACTTAACCTAAAATTTTCATAAAAACCACTTTTGAGTTCATAAACTCCACTTTCTATATACTCCATAAAAAGTCCATTTACCAACTCTATAGACTCATATAACACATATTTGACTCTAACAAAATATGCTACCGTCTATATTTGGTTTTCATACACATAAAACATCACATAAGATTTTAACTATACAAGACCATGATATATATATATATATATATATATATATATATATATATATAGCATCTAACATGCTATATAGCATGTAAATACCCATACCGCCTTCATATTCTACCTTACCACTTAGGGTTTCACCATAACCCACCATCACATAACACTTAAACTCCCATAACTAACACTTTTACAAAAATCCACACACACACACACACACACACACACACACACACACACATATATATATACTCACACATATAGATGAAAGGTTTAAGACAAGAACACTTTTAAACCTTCTATGAGCTCTTCTTTTCCTTGAAAAGAACCTCCTTAAAGTAGGATGATCCACTTTATTGCTAGCCTTTAAATCTTTAGAACATTTCTCTTTCACTCACGCAAGCTCTCAAGAACTCTTGCTTTCTTTTTCTCTAGGAAACTGTCTAACACTTAGCCAAGAGTAAGATGAAATGAAGAAAAGAAGAAGTTAACCTAATATTTAGTAAATCTATACATACATAGACTATATGTATAATTCCTACAACTAACTACCATTAGTTAGCTTAATCATGCGTGGTTAGGGATATGCTAAGCAATTCCCATCACAATTTAAGGATATAATAGACAACACACACCTTTTAGGACACCAATGTCAAAACATAACTTGTTAAAGGTATCTTGGATATTTCTCAAATTCTCTAGACTTTCTTTTTTAGGAAAGTTTTCCTTATTTCTCATTGGTTCCTTCAAGTGCACATAGCTCCTCCTTTTTGCTAAGTAATTCAACTAGCTTGGTTCTATTTCAATAGTGCTACTCTCACTTAATTACATTTAAATTGGTTAATTAGTTAATTAGTTAAAACCTAATTAACTCACCATCCTTAACTAGAAAACAATCCAGTAACATACAAATCAATCTGATTCCTTAATTAACCAATTCTAATTTTTGTCATTTCAAATATTAGAAATGCTCACATTTTTCATAAAAACGCTTTCTCGAAAAGCGAAATCCTTAAAAAATGAAAAAAATGCTCAAATCGAAGATATTGAGTCCGTATCCATTTTTCCACAAAAATTTTTTTACTCAAAAATCAAATAATACATTATTTGCTTGTCCCAAAACATTTATTAGATTCCAAAAATCTATTCTCATTATTTATTTATAATATTTATAACATTTATAAAAAATACAGATCATTACATGTACTATGTAATTAAAACTATAAGTTTTATGATTACAGTAACTTTTATGATTATAATAATGTATAATGTAACTGCAACTACGAATATATACAAGTTCACATAATACTATGACTATATATCATTGTCATTATCATTATCAGCGAGCTCGTTAGAAAGGCCCCGCTAAGCATCGTCATCCTGTTCATACACAAAAAATATGTACAATGTAAGAAAATCATTAAGAGTACAGAAATAACTAAATATGGTTGAATTTGCGTAACATGTAAATAGTACAACTTCAAGTAGATAAAATACCTAAGTAGTCGGGGGCTGACTCAGTATTGGGCCAAAAGCCTTTGTAAGTAGGGTAACCACTATCCATATCTCCTTGTCGCGTATCGCGGTGAATTACTCGATCCAGAGTGATACCCGTACTCTTGGCGGTGGCCCTAGATACAATATCATGCGCAAGCTGATGAAGGTGAGCATTACTCGGCAAGTCCTGACGATGAAAAATCGGATCCGTACAAAACGTTTCTGACACTCTCGTCAAGACTCTCTGAAAAAGCTGGTCGTCCAAGCCAGCGTCCATATGAAATGATCCAGCAAATGCGATTGGATGCTGACGCTGACATAAAAAGCAATTAGGAAAACGTCTGTATATAGTATCTCCAACCTACAATGTATCATTCTGCAAAGATATATTAACTAGACCACAGACGGCAACAATTTCATATTCAACATGAAACTGTTGCTGTCTGCCGAACGATTTTTTAAGCTCCTAACCAAACTACATGCACAAGTGATTTGATTAAGCTGAGACTATTTGATATTCACTCGTTAGGAGTGAATGTCAAACGAGTTTCCTACAAAAAATAAAGCTGTATTTTGGTACTGTTTGATTTACTTTAACTAGAATCAGGCCGATGTAAAAGGTTATTTGATTTATCTGAGGTTATTCCATATTCACTCATTATGAATGATTATCAAACGGGTTTCTAACCTACAAAGTATACTTGAATTGGTTTGATTTTTATTTAAATGTCATTTATTTTAATTTAATTTAATTTATTTAATTAGTATGTAATTAGAATTAGTTTATTATTTTATCTTAATTTAATTAAATTTAATCATAGTTAATATATTTATTTTAATTTATTATTTTATTATATTATATTTACTTTATTTTAATTTAACTTACTTTAGTATTCATTTATTTACTAAATCAATTAAATTTATTTTATTTTACTTAATTACTTAATTATATTATATTTTATAATTTAATTCTTTAATTTAATTTAATATAATTTATTATTGATTTATTTATTTAATAAATTACAATTAATCTATTTTAATTAATATTTAATTATATTATTTTATTTTATTTATTAATTTAATTTAATTTATTATTAATTTATTTATTAAATATTTTGATTTTCATTTAATTTTTGTTATAATCTTATTATATTATATTTCATTATTTTATTTAATTTATTGATTTATTTATTTAATATATCTAATTTATTTTATTATTTTATTTTATATAATTATAGTTAATTTAATTTAATTTATTAGACTTTATTTTAATTTAATTTATTACTTTATTTTATTATATTATATTTATTTTATTTTAATTTAAATTGAATTTCATCTATTATTTTATTATTTTTAATTTATTACTTTATTTTATCATTATATTTATGTTAATTTAATTTATTTTAATAAGTTATTTTATTATATTTTTTTATTTAATTTATTATTTTAATTCTGTCAAAAATTTTGTCGAAAATAACAAAATCAACTTGCTCAATGTGCTTCAATCCCATACAACTAACAATTAATTAATATTGCTCAGTTCTTTCAATTCCATAACTAACAATATATGCATTTCTCAGTTTAAATTTCATATATTCCCAAATAGCACAAATTAGATTATATAAACACGTACCATATCAATATATATACACATAATATTATACATAATATGCATAGTCTAACCTAAATCAGTTTATATCATTAGCAAAATACTACACAAATCAATAGATACAGTCAGAATATGCATCGTCTAACAATCTTGTCCCAAATCAGATTAATATATATTAACAGTATATAATTAATATATTATATAATACCTCTAATCGAATGGATGGATATTGGAGCGGCGGCGTGAGGGTGGATGATTCACTGTGGACGGCATCGGCGGCGAGTGAGTTGCCGGTCCGATCAATGATGATAAAAGAGAATAGAGAGAGACAAGGAGCTAAGAGAAATAAAAAAAAATGAAACTGATATGAGGAGGCAAATTGATTCAGGGGTTTTAATTTCAATATTTTTGGCGAAATTCTGTCGAAATTAAGTCCATCGAACTTAAGTTTATCTCCGACGGATGTTCTGTTGGAAATACATTATTCCATTGACCATAACTTTAGCGTGAACGGGAATTTTTTCCACTATGTGACTTTTCATATTCCCGACGGAATTTCGTCAAGCATAATATACTTTCGACGGAACTATTTTCGACAAAGTATTCCATCGAAATTATATTATGTTCGATGAAATCAATTCTGGCGATCTTATCTAGTTTCCTTGTAGTGCAAGTTCAGAGATGATTCAAGCTTCTTTGTGTCTAAAGAGAATTCTCTAAGTGTGCAAAAGTTCCCTTCTTATGAAATGAAAGAGGTATCTATAGAGTTCCCTGACAATAGGTTATATGTCAAGCATGTGACTCTGGATGTTTTTTTAGAAATACCCTTAGTAATACAAAAATTCCTAGAATACCCTTGATTATCCGGATAATGCCCAGATCGTCCCATTATTCTAACACCAATCTCATCCCACAATCAATTCTCAAAATAAGTTACCCCCACAAGCCTTCTGACTCGGGACTCATAAGGGCCCATCTCGGGTCTTGTTTATTTATTTCTGTCTTTTTCATCTTTGTTCATTTAATTTTTTAAGTTAAATATAAACCCTAATGTATAACTGGGTCTACAAAGCCTTAACTGCTTCAATTTGCTTTACTCACGTAAGTTCACACGTGGCATTGTTATATTAGTCCTGTGATATGGTCAATGATACCTTCAATAAATGTTTATAGTCTTTAAAATTGAAAGGATATTTTGATCTTTCTATTTATTTATTTATTTTATTAATATATATCAATAAAATATAGATACTTAACTATTGACATGTGTATATACATGAGATATATAGTAATTAAGAATTACATCATCTTAATTTATTTTATTTTATCGCATAAACTTTTACGTTACTCACAATCTAATTTTATCACATATTTATCGACGTGTATATTATTTTTTTTAAATACTTTACTATAAAGTAAGTATTCATGAGAAACGTAATCTAAGACATGCCATATATATATATATATAAAAGTCCTACTCATTTTGGTCCTTTATAATATTAAGAATTGAAAATCCTTTTGGCATGCATGGAACTATATAACATTGATAGGTTTTCAGTAATTTCAAGTTTCAAGTCTCAGAAATAATGGTAGTTCTAATTTTTATCAATATGCATGTAAATGTGGTGCATTTGTACTTAATATTTAAAGGTGGGGAAATGTAAACTAAATATATTTATTAAGAAGTTTAACTTTGAAAAGTGAACTACTTTTTTTTTTCTTTTCTTTTTTTCCAAACTAACAAGAGGAAAATATTACTATAGTATGAAACAGAGAAGATTTATACTCCTACTATAGTATGACAAAGTACTTGGATAAAAATTATGATTCGTATAATTAAAATACCCGGAAAAAAGAGTAATACATTTAAAAGATTTTTCTCCAAATATTAAGAATTGCATAGGGTACATTTCTTCACATATAATCTTTCTAATAGCCTATTAATTATAAACTTCAACGATTAAATATTATTACTAAAAAATTATTGAAAAAGTTATGTTTAAGATTTTAAGATTTTTTTTAACGTTTAAGGCTTAAATTTAGTTTAACATGTAAACTAACAATTTCTTTATAAGAAATTTTAGTTTTATCCAATCATTTTCTCCGAAATAATTAAAGGTTACACTTTTTCTCGTTCTCCTTAATGCTAAACCTGTTTTGTTCAGGTTTAAGCTTTCCATTTTATTAGATCATCAGTGCTAAGTACAATAAATTGTCATTGCGTGGAGATTTGCACTAGGGGTTTCATTATTCTCACTGTGGTTAATAATAATCTTTATTTTACCATCTTAGATTTTAATGTTCTCTCTGAAACCTGAACAACACCAGTACTAGAGGTTCTGCTGGTTGAAGAGCCATTTACTCCCTTCAAACCCAGTCAGTTATATTTGCATATTCATTTATCACGTTGGCACTTCATTTATTCGACCATAAATGTTGCTAGCTAGCTGTATAGTATCCTACCAAATTTTACTCGTTATATCTTTTATTTATGATGGCCAATGAGGTCTTTTTTAATGACTGAAATTGAATAGTTATGACCTTTTAGTCTTTTACCTTCATGTCTCACGTTCTACCCTCACCTGTATAATTTTATTAATGTGTTTTCTTTCTGTGAGACATGATTAATATTGAAATAATGATTGTATATTTGATTATGCAAATATTTTGTACTCTAAAAAAAAACTTATGATAATATATTAACCTTGAAATATACAAGTTTTTCGACGAAATAGTTGGCTAATTAACTTCTCCAAGTAAAACTATCATGTGCTTTTAACCTGCTAACAAATTTTCATGTGTAAAGAAAATTAATATTATTTCTATATCAACAATTATTTTCGTTTAGATCTTAACTATACTTTGCTTAATTATTTTTTTATATATATTCTTTTATAAGATTTAATAGATATAGGAAATTAATATTTTCACACCTCACATGAATAGTAAATAGGGTTCACCTTTATGTAAGTGAGATCTTGTAAAAATATCATTTTTTCTTTGTAAAAATAGTAATTTCTTAATTATAAATATTGTTTTGAAAAATTTAGTCGGGTCTCGGCCATATAAATTTACTCTTTAGTTTGAAATTGTATTATATATATATATTTGGATAATGTAATACTATTTACCCATATTCTATGTTAAAGGCATATATTAGGGACCATCAAACTTTCTTTTCGTGGGGTGGTATAATTCTCGAATAAGTCTAAATGCACAAATATAAAACACAAATTTAAATACTAACAATATCTATATTATTAAAAAGTATGACATTATATTGAAATCCACGACATGTCTTACTTTTTAATGGTATAGATGTTGTTAGTGTTTGAATTTTTGTTTGATTTATGTGTTTGTAAACTTGTCCATAATTCTCGTCTCTCTCTCTCTCTCTCTCTCTCTCTCTCACACACACACACACACACACACATATATATAAAAGAAAATTTTGTTTTTAGAAGCTCCATTTCTCATAGGCAGGAGATGAATTCCACACACATCTATACCATATGTAATAAGAAAAACAACAACAAAAAGTTGTTAATTAGGGTTATTTCCTCCAACAAGATTTTTTTTTTTGTGTGTGAATTTATATATGAATAAGTCTATATACACAAAAATCAACCACAAAGACTAACCATAAAACTAATTTTAACCATAAAAAAGTGCGACTTGGTATGAATTTCAATACAAAGTCACACTTTTTAATAGTTAAAATTGATATAGTGGTTGATTTTAATTTATGGTTGGATATTGTGTATGTAGACTTATTCTTTATATATTGATTCTCTAAATCTTTAAAGTGCATAATATGCAACATTTTGTTATTATGAGATTGTTAGTTAAACTTATATACTCATTATGTTTCACAATAAAATTATTATTGATTTTTTAAAATTAACTTAAATATTTTTAACCTTAAAATTAATATAAATATATTTAATTTTAGTTTGTAAAATATCTAAAGAATGTCTAGTTATAATATTTTACTGTTGTATAGTTGTAATATCATATTACTCTTAAATTTAGAATGTCTCAATTTAATTTTAAAAAAATTAATAATAAGCTTATATTTTGGAATTAGAAGAGTACTGTGTATGATATTGACGAAGGTTTATGATAAAAGTATGTGTAATAGTTCCTAAAAAGAATTAAGTGCATAATAATATAATATTATATTATTATAATTGTTAATTAAATATATATGATAAATTTTTATTAAAATAAATAATTAAATAAGAAAAGAAAAAACTCCTTGCTTGCAAGGGCATGCATACCGGTGTGAGACGGTGAGAGAAGATATGGTAATTAATTGTTTCCTCCCTATAAATACTATTAAAGTATTAAGTTATAATGAAACTATCTTATACTCCCGTCAATCCACATAAAAGTCATGTTTATTTATAAAATATATATTTAAAATTATATTATTTGTGTTAATTTAAAATTATTTTGAATTATTTAATATTTTAACGAGAGACTATTAGTCCCTTAATATGAGACTATTAATCCTATAAAATCATTTGATAACTTAAAATGTGAGAGATTATTAATTTCTTATTCATCATGAAATTATATAATCATTACAAACAGCTTTAGAAATGATAAAAAATAGTCCATAAAATTATTTAAAAGAGTATTAATCCTTTATTATGAGATAAAATCGTCTAAAATATTATTGAATTAAGATAAATAATTCTATCCCAAACATTTTTATTTTTTTTTGCAAATAAACATGCCAAAGAGTATTATTTGTCTTTTTTATATAAACATGCACACTGACCCCATGTGAAGCACGAACGATATGGATAATAGTTTATTATATTATTAAATGTAAGATAAATATTTAATTAGGATTTTGAAAAAATAATTATAGTTGTTAAATTATTAAATATTTATTTAAATAATAAATTATTAAATTATATATCATAGATTCCTTCGATCAATTATGAAGCCAAACATTTACATAAAGTACAAATTTATCTAGTTATGATTATGATAAAAAGAAATACTATATTAGTGTTTATTTTGACAAAATTTTCTTGAATTTCTAATTCGAATAAAACTATGAAACTCAAGTTTTAATTTAGTTATTACAATTAGTTAGTAATAAATTCACTATAATTTTTAAACTATTTTTCTATTATTATGTTAAAAAAAAACTAACATATTATTAATACAATAACCATGTGATTAAAATTTTAAGGCTAATAAATGTAATGTAGTGACATTAATTTAATAATGAAATTCATGATTGATATTAATATAGTTAAATCGCGTAATATGTTAAGAGATTTTTTCGATATCTTAATAACTTATAAATAAAATACTGATAATATAATTATTCTATATAAAATTTGTTAAGATATATTATTTTACATAAAATTGTGATAAAAAAAAAGTTGTAATAAAATTGTTAAGACCAAAAATAAAAATTCTTTTAGAAGTTCATTTTCTTATTAGAGACAAAAAAATATTTTCTTTTATTCTAACATATTGGGGTTCCTTTTGAATAATTTATAAATTTGAATAGTATTTAATTATTCTAAATTTGAATAGAAAATCAAAAGGTTGAACCAAAAATTAGTAAAATCTAAATTTGGTGAATCAAAAAATGGTGAAATCAGATTTGTACTTTTAATTATATAGTTGAACTATTATCTTTTTATTGATAATAAAATAAAATGGTATAATATATTCAAATTTATCATAGCTAATAAACCAACAACCTATTATTTTTAAAAATAAATATAAAAAGACATTCTTAATATTTACAAATTTTGCGGATAAAACTCCTTTTAATGTTAGAGAGAAAGTAAATATTATTATCTATATATACATTATAAAAAGTATATATGTGCGTTGAGCATTCCACGTCAAAGTTTCTGTTTTTCTCCATATGTTTTAATTCACTTTTAGGCTAACGGAAAGGAAATGGTACGTAACGAAAATGTAATTGAATTTAATTGTTCTTTAATTATTCTTGAACATAATAATGAGAAGAAATATTATATACCGTATATTCTTTTAATTCTTATGTAATAAATCATCTTTCCATCATTTTCATTTCTCCATTCCTGAACAATAGCAAACCACACAAAGCCACATGCCAGGCTATGCAGCTGTATGCAGAAACAGGCCAGTCAGGTCACCTTCAAAATTCCTAAAATTCATGCTTGGTTCAAGAAAGCAGAATGGGCATACATTTTACTTACCGAAAGAGATGTTGCGACATGCATAAAAAATAAAAGAATAATAAAAAAAAAACAGCAAAACTTTATTTTTATTGATTAATAATTAAACTATTGAACAACAATAATAATCAGCAAAAGACAAAAAAATAAAAATAAATAAGACATGTAGGTCCATGCATATCCTTGTGATTTTAATGAATATATTTAGTAGCTTAAAGAAAGTAGTGTAATTTTATGTAACATTGATCAAATTATTTTCTTTCTCATAAATATACATCCACACAACAGTCCGGAAACAATTAAGTTCAAATGCTTGATAGAGAACCCTCAAGTACCAATATGAAAGAGCCCCTTCATACCCTTTAAACCCAAACCTTCTATGGTGGGCCTTATTAGTTATTAGCACACTACTGAACTAAATTAATGCCGTTTTGTAATTCAAGTCCATGCCATGAAAAAATAGGCAGTTATAGCAGTGAGTATTGAATTCAAATTGAAGATCGTGTGCTGAAATTGACGAAGCGTGGAGGAAGTCATGAAAGCTTAAATATCTGTTATAAATACGTCATCAAAGAATGGAACAAAGGACAAACAAATAAACATACAAACGAACACAAATTGAAGTTTGTCGTCGTCTATCATAGGAGAAGAGAAGATAGTTTAGCGAATTACCATATTGCTAGAGTTGAGAATGTGGCAGATAATCTTTTGAGATTCAACGCTGCATTTATTTCTTTTGTAATCGACCTAGAACTAGTTATTTTATGTAGGATAACCTTTGAGTTTCAACAACACATTGTAATTTAGTTCTAGCAGTTTTTTTCTTATTGAAATGTTAGTGACAAAATTTGTTCTTTTCAACCTTAATAACTTGATATAAAAGCTCTATATGTGACAAAAGCATTCGCTAGGTTTCTTTGTTTGATTAATGGATAAACTTTTGAATTTCAACATTAATTACAAAAAGAAAACTGTTTTAGGTGCAACTGTCCGATTTCAAAAAATTAAATTTTTTCAAACGAGGTAGTGAATTCTCAATTTCCTGGTTGATTATAAATATTTAATTGAATTGTTGAATATTTATTAACATAAAATAATATTTTAATTGATTTGATTTACTCTCTCATAAAAGAGTAGAAAAATAATAATATTGAATTTTAAGATTTTATAAATTAATTTTAAAAAGTTAAAATGTGTCTCAGTATAATTCTTGCATAATTGTATCCCTCTTTCCCTCCTACTAGTATTTGTGTGCTCGGGCGCATGCATGTGAATCCGTTGTTCATACGTTTAAGGAATTAACTGATTAAGGGTATATGCTACAATTACGATAAACGTTTTAATTTATAGGACCAATGAAAATATTCCTTAATAATGCAGATATCAAGACAATTTTGGACAGTTAATTAATCCATCTGCTATAATTGACAATCTCTAATCAGAAAGTTTATTCCAAAAATATTGTGACCATATTATACGTACCTAATGAAGAATGAAAAACAGCATTATCACGCGTCATTAGTTTGTGCACCAATTAACCACTTTCCCAACAATTCTATTAGGAAGTTTATTTATGATTATCAAAAGAAATATGCACATTAAGAATCAAATAAACGAAAGGCCAGTTCATTACATGTAAAATTATTTATTACTACAAATTAATTATGATAGAGATATTATGTTAATTACTAATTTTCTCTTTTAGCCTATATTATTAAATTATTCTATCCGTTCAAGTTTACTTGTCCTAATTTGAAAGTACACGCCTATTAAAATTTTATTTTATCTCCAAATTATTCATTTTAGCTATTTATTATCATCTATTTTTATTATATTTAATCTCCTAACTTTTTCTTGGAACAATAAAATTGAGAGGAGAGGAAAAAATAGTAGGGTTATACTTCTAATGTCAAAGTTAATAATACTATTTTTTTCAATGTATATCATGTTGTTTTAAATAAAAAAAATTTAAAGTTAAATGAGGGGTAGTATAATAAAAGTAAGGTCAAAAATAGTATTAAAAAAGAAAAAAAAAATTTGGTCAAACCAAAAACAAAATTTTAAATAAGTAAAATTGAACAAAGGGAGTAAGAGAATTTTTTTTGTAAAAATATCAATTTTTATTTATAAAATTAATAATTTCTATTTGTTGTTTATTGATAAAAGTAATAGCTAGAGTCTAGAGAGAAAACAAAATATAGACCCAGTGTTAGCTAGTTTGAAAATTTTGAGCCTGTTGTGAAATTAAGAAGAAATGTATGGTCACTAGTTTCACCATAGAAGAGGTTACTACGGACTCACAAAAATTGGTCCAGAGCAAGTAGTATCACATTACAAATTTAATAGCAGTCCTTCAATTTTAAAATAATATATTTAAAATTAACGATATATTTTTATTTTTAAATTGTAATTAATATAATTTTTTTAATATTTTATTATTTATATTCTAGCTATATTGAATAATATATACTACCATTATTACATTTCTAATAATATATGTTTAGAAAAATAAATTTATCTTAACAATCGTCATTTTATAATTATATCTCTAATTCTTGAATTTTATATATATATAAAAGTGGAGTACTATTCATCTTTTTTTTATTTATATTTTATATATATGGTCCCACTCAAATAAAAATGGCCATTTTATTTTCATGCATTAGATTTTATGTAAAAATATCAAAAATATATATATATAAATATCAATCTTATATAAAAATGAGTAAAAAATACAACTCTATATGATACACGACATAATTATAAATATAAATATAAATATATTTCCTTCTTATAAACTTGACTAATGTTCAAAGCTTTGTTAATTCTGGATAGAGAAGAGGAGAGAAGAAAAGAAAAGATATTAGAATAACAAAGCAATTTTCTTGTCTATCGTCAGCAATATCATTAACAACTCCAATAGGCCTCCATAAATGCCATTCACATCCTCTCGACACGCTCTGCATTTACTCCCCCCCAGCTCTTCCTTTTCCCTTCCCTTCCTCCCTTCATTTCAAACTTTCATTTTCTCTCTCTTCAAATATTATTTCCTCTCTTTTTCTCGATCATCCATTTCTTTCTTTTTCTCTCTCATCCGCATATCTAAGTATTCTTCTTATATTCCATTCACAAGAAACACTAGCAGCTTGTATCATAACAACCACCACCCCCTCAAAACCACTCACTCCCTCTTTCTCTTATCCAAAAGAGCGGTTTTTCGGTTGACCTGAAAACCAGTTCCCTCGATACCGCTTTACTAAGATCATTCACTCCATAACCTAAAAAGGGTTGTCTGGTTTTCCCCTCAAACCTCCAAAACCAGTAAGTAATTTCTCCATTTCTTTTCTACTACTCTTGGTATCACTACTTTATAATTTTATTTTATTTTTAATTGTTTTTGTTTCGGTTTTATTTTAATTTTGCAGAGAAATTAAGAGAGAGAGAAAAAAAGAGCAAAATTTTCGTGGGGGTTATAGTATTATATTACAGTGATCTAGTTTAGTCAAAGGGGGGAGACTTTTTCACACCGGTGTCAGCGTACTTTTTGTTTTCTAAATTATCTCAATCAGATTTACATAATTTGGCATTTTCACGTAAAGACATGCTTTGTTTTGGCTAAGATAAGGAAAAAAAAAAGTGTTTCTCATTAGTTTTCTGCCACTAACTGCCACAGAATCTTTTTAAAACTCAAACTAGGAACAAAAGTCAAACCCCGAAACTAAAGCTAGCCAAGTAGCTCAGTTTTTAGAGAGAGAGAGAAAATAGTTAGGGTTTGTGGGTTAGATGCCTTCTTAGGGTTATATATATATGAATATCTCTATGCCTGCTGTGATATTGCTGCTGCTCCAAAGGATAAAGGCCCCTGAGGACACAGGTTAGGATTTGTTTTTCCATCAATATATATATATATATATATATGTTCATCTAATTTTTCTATATATTTATTTATGTTCCTTTTTAATATGTTTGCTGGTTTTGCCAACTTGAATTCCTTTATTTATTTCCTTTTCACTACTTTTTATTTATTTATTATTAAGTACTATTATTTTTTCGCTTTTGGAATCAGATACATTTTAGTAGATCTGCTCAGATCATAAACTCAAGAATCTACACAGATAATTCTACTTAAATCTTTTTTGGTACAACCGCTCATTTGTACAAGTGAGAGACCTATATATATGGTTTAAGATATAGATCTACTGCCTGAATATATTTGTTTCTCTTTCAGCTCTAAGGTAAAATTCTCTTTTTTCTCTCTTCTGTCTTCTAATGGTTTTTCTCCTTTTTTAGCCCTATTTTTTTTAATATAAATAATTTAGGGGATAAATTAATGTTGTTAGCTATTTTGAAATGCTTATCACGGTGTCCTTTTCTTGCTTTTGACATGTTTGTTTAACTTTCATTCATTTCTCTTAACAGATTGCAAAATCATATAACAATCCACCTTCAGAAGAACCCTAAAACTATTAATTAGCCAATTTTGTGAAGAATTAAAGATGTTTCATCCTACAAACATGTTTGAAACTCATCATCATCTTCTGGATCATATGGGCCAACCCCATAAAACCCCAGAAGAGAATGATCATCATCAATTGGACATGCTTAGAGATGAAGAATTTGAGAGCAAATCTGGTGGAACTGATATCTTGGAACCTCCTTCTGGTGATGATGATCAAGAACCCAATCAACGGCCCAAAAAGAAGCGCTATCATCGCCACACTCAGCATCAAATCCAAGAAATGGAATCGTACGCATTCACCAAACCCTCTAATCCTCCTTAATTAGTATTCATCTCCTTGTTAAAAAATTTATTGATTTTTTATTACAGGTTTTTCAAAGAGTACCCTCATCCAGATGATAAGCAAAGAAAGGAACTAGGCCGCAGATTAGGGTTAGAGCCTTTACAAGTGAAATTTTGGTTTCAAAACAAGCGCACTCAAATGAAAGTAAATACTAGTAGCTTTTATATACTTCGTACTCATAATTATGCATTTAAATCTTCTTTCATATGAATGTAATATTATTGTGGCATTTTGCTAGCTACTTATTAATGGTCCACTAAATTAATTAGCTAAGGTATTAGTGCTTCAATTAATCATGAGTTAATTCATCGTATGTATTATAGGCTCAACATGAACGCCATGACAACACACAGCTGAGGAATGAGAACGATAAGCTACGTGCAGATAATATAAGGTACAAAGAAGCCCTCAGCAACGCTACTTGTCCCAACTGCGGTGACCCTGCTGCTATAGGGGAAATGTCATTTGATGAGCAGCATTTGAGAATTGAGAATGCTCGTTTAAGAGAAGAGGTACTTTCCTAATTTTATGCCTATAGTTAATACTTGTATATGGGAAGGATGCTGAAATCAATATTGATTTGTACTTAATTATACTCCATTTGCAAAAATTTACAAACTTTAATGATACAATTTTATTCCATAATTATTCTTGAATATAATGATTGTATAGCTTAGTAATAACTGCATGATAATGAAAGATTAAAATGCAAAACTCTCTCATTTGTCTGTGAACATGTGATGTTTTTGTCGTTGAATTTAACTATTTAGAAAATCTCTCCCTCAAAGTACAATTATTAGCGCAAAACACTTTTACCTTTTAAGGTATAATTAGTACTAAACTGACCCAAAATGTATAGTTCTTTAATACTAATTGTACCAGGACATACCAGTTTGCTATATTACAAAACTAGGTACTATATCTACACAAAGTGATTGACTCAATGTACAATTTTTCATTTTAGTCATAATAAAATTGTGATGGTAAACATGAAAACATTGTGTTGTACTTATAGATAATACCATTAATAGAAATTAGACCCTTTTTTTAATAAAAAAAGAAGAAGAAAATAAGACTATATTTGTGGAATAGAGGTAGTGAATATAGCATTGAAGTGATGATCATGTATCTCATTGCTCTTTCATTATTGCAGATTGACAGGATATCTGGCATTGCTGCAAAATATGTTGGCAAGCCAATGCTTTCATATCCGCATCTTCCTGTTCATGGACCGTCACGCTCACTTGATCTTGGTGTTGGGAATTTTGGACCACAGTCAGGCCTTAATGTTGCAGATCAGATATTCGGGGCTAGTGACCTTCTCCGTTCAGTTTCTGGCTCCACCGAGGCTGAGAAACCAATGATCATTGAGCTAGCAGTTGCAGCAATGGAGGAACTAATTCGAATAGCTCAGGCTGGGGAACCCTTGTGGATTCCATGTACCGACAATTCTACCGAGATTTTTAGTGAGGATGAGTATATAAGAACTTTTCCTAGAGGGATTGGACCAAAACCATTCGGACTAAAATCTGAGGCTTCTAGAGAATCTGCAGTTGTTATCATGAATCATATCAACCTTGTTGAAATCTTAATGGATGTGGTAGGCTTATTAATTTTCTTTGCAGTTAATTTTCTATTAATTATCATCGGTATAAATATCATTATCATTTAATTTATTTAACCATATGATTATGATCAGAACCAATGGTCGAATGTGTTTTCGGGTATTGTTTCAAGAGCATTGACATTAGAAGTCCTTTCAACTGGGGTGGCTGGGAACTACAATGGAGCTTTACAAGTGGTACGTAAACAGTCCTTATACTACGTTTGGATAGTAGGAATTAAGTTGGAAATGGAAGTTCCTATGAAACGAAAAAAAGAAAAGAAAATTTGTTTGGTTCTTCTATTGGAATGGAATGAATCATTCTAATTTATGCTAAATTGTTAATTTTATTCTTTAGGGGAGGTTATGAAATGACTCATTCTAGTAAAAAATGGAATGAATCATTCCTCTTTCAATTCCATTCCCTTCTCTGTTCTATTTTATCACTAATTTCATTCCTCTAATCCAAACGTAACACTAAAGTGAAGCATTTAAATGAGTTATTTGCTTCAAGAGGAATTGGTGTATATTACCTAACATTGGGAGTTTTTACAGATGACAGCTGAGTTTCAGGTTCCCTCGCCATTAGTCCCAACTCGTGAAAACTACTTTGTAAGGTATTGCAAACAGCATGACAATGGGACTTGGGCAGTTGCTGATGTTTCCTTGGACAATTTGCGCCCTACATTGATCTCTCGAGGTAGAAGAAGGCCATCTGGTTGTTTGATCCAAGAATTGCCCAATGGTTACTCAAAAGTAAGACTTTTGCCTAATCAATGTATCATAACTCTTCTTTCTTTTTCTTCTTTTGTTTACTCAAAATTAATATCATGATTTTATATATTTCTAGGTTACATGGGTTGAACATGTGGAAGTAGATGATAAAGCTGTTCACAATATATATCGATCGCTAGTTAGCTCTGGTCTTGGATTTGGGGCAAAACGCTGGGTGGCAACACTAGATCGACAATGTGAACGCCTTGCAAGTGCAATGGCAAACAACATTCCAGCGGGAGATGTTGGAGGTAATGCATAGTTCAATTTCTTTCACACTTGAAGTTGGATCATATAATGAAAGTTTATATAGTTGTCAAATCGTAAATCGTATCATATAGAGTGTATTGTGTATACATAAATTGTGCATTGTATGGTGAATTGTATTATTATGCAAATGAAACACATTAATTATATATCTAGAAAGAACTTAGTATATTTTCCCAAAAGTATATTAGCTCAAGTTAAATGATAAATAGTCAAATAAACCTACTAAGAAAATTTAAATATACAAATTATAGTTTTAAGACTCTAAACTATAAGTCTACAACCTTAATTACTAGTCAAATATTTATAAAAAAAAACAAGAGAAAAATAACTGAACTTTAACTATATAAGTATAAAACCCAAAGTGATATTAAGCACCCAAAATGCAAAGTGAGGAGCAAATAATGTCAACTACAAAGTTATGTATTTATGTTTCCACGTGAGAAAGAGTCATTGACAAAAATGTGGAGATAGAAGTCTTTAAAAGAAGGTTTTTATGTTCTTACTGTATAATCCCCCCACACGGTCGTATACTGTATTGTAAGATATATATTGTGTAATTCAAGATACTTACAACTATGGTTGATATGATTAATTGATCCTTCCCATTCTTGGTGTATATTGTATTTGCTATTTAAACAGTTATAACAACTCCAGAAGGGAGAAAGAGTATGCTGAAGCTTGCTGAGAGAATGGTGCTGAGCTTTTGCACTGGTGTTGGAGCTTCTACAGCCCACACATGGACAACCTTATCAGGAAGTGGCGCTGATGATGTAAGGGTCATGACCAGAAAGAGTATTGATGATCCGGGCAGGCCTCCTGGGATTGTGCTAAGTGCTGCAACTTCATTTTGGATTCCAGTTCCTCCCAAAAGGGTTTTTGATTTTCTTAGAGATGAGAACTCTCGAAGCGAGGTATGAAATTTCACTTCACTTCAATTGTTGGAGAAATTCATCTCTTCATCTGTATGTATAACGAGTTGAGTTGATAAATAAAGTATAAAACTATAAATTGTGCTTAAACTATTACTAGTATTAATGAGAAGTGATTCATCTAGTTGCTACATTGCATTGGCATAGCCGACTGTAAGGCTAGGGTACTAGAGATGGAAATTCAATTTTTCCGTTCATTTTCCGAGCAATACCTTTGCAGTAATTCTATGTGCACCAACAACTGTGTAGTAATAAAGAGAAAAGAGGACAACCGTCCTACTTGCTGAACTGGCCCCATCTACTATTTTTATTTTCTCTCTATTAGTGCACATTTAGTGCACATAAAAATGCTTTTGTAGTAAGGGCAAATATTATATAGAATTGTGCATAAGAAGTCGACTAGTGCTACCAAACAGTTAATCACCATGTACAAGATACAATTGTAACGAGATCAATATAGGACATAACTCAAATGCATGAATGATTACTTTACTTGACTTAATTTAACTTTCTTGTACAGTGGG
Organism: Hedera helix; assembly: GCA_947179155.2. Classification (NCBI taxonomy): domain Eukaryota; kingdom Viridiplantae; phylum Streptophyta; class Magnoliopsida; order Apiales; family Araliaceae; genus Hedera; species Hedera helix. Next base: position 12,747,452 of record OX359278.1, read on the forward strand.
ATATCCTGTCAAATGGTGGTTTAGTTCAGGAGATGGCACACATTGCTAATGGCCGTGATCCTGGCAACTGTGTCTCCCTACTGCGCGTTAATGTAAGTTAAAAATGTGTGGTATGGTTCATTAATCCAAGTGTTGCATGACCCGTATCTATTCAGCTAACACAATAATTATGTAAAATTGTAGAGTGCAAACTCAAGCCAAAGCAACATGCTTATACTACAAGAGAGTAGCACAGATTCTACGGGCTCATATGTAATATATGCTCCAGTTGATATTGTTGCTATGAATGTTGTCTTAAGTGGTGGTGACCCAGATTATGTTGCCCTTTTACCATCCGGATTTGCTATACTTCCTGACGGGCCTGGACAAAATGGAGGAGGAATTCTTGAGGTTGGGTCCGGTGGATCTCTATTGACCGTTGCATTTCAAATCTTGGTTGATTCTGTTCCAACAGCAAAACTCTCTCTTGGATCGGTGGCAACTGTTAACAGCCTTATCAAGTGCACAGTAGAAAGGATCAAAAGTGCAGTAGTTTGTGATCAAAAGGTCATACATATGGTAAGCCTCTTGCATTCCATTTGAGTTACTTGTGGCACAGTATATATATATTACATGGTCATTTCTTCTAAGTACATTATTTAGATTTCTTAAATATACAGAAGACCATTTTAATACAGAACTGGGCTGGAATAAAGGCCATACATCTTCTGACAGTGAAAATCTTACCTAAGAACTATAGTCATTTAGTATTATTAGTGTTCTCTTTTCACTATTTCGTGCATCTAAAATACTTTAGCGCTTTGAGGCCAAACTTTGAAATAAGTCCTAGTATACATGTGTAATCATGCCTTTACCTTTTCTTCTTCTTCTTTCTGCAGTGATAAATATTTAAGCGAAGAGGGAAGAGAGGATATGCGTGCTCCATTAAAAATCAAGGAAGTCAAGAACGCACCTTACATGAACCTTGCCATTTGGTGTTTGTCAAGGCAATGCAGTAGCAAGAAAGCATTTCACCACACTGCAAGGGTAATTGGTTCGGGTATTGACTTTGCCCATGGGAGATAAAAGGAATGCTAGCTTATCGCATAAACTGAAACTTCCTTAATTTAACTTTGTTTTCCTTTAGGTTTAGCATAATGTTTTCACATGCATGTGTTTTGAAATGAGGTTTTTGGTTGGTAGACTTTGGTAGCCTACTTTTGGCTAGGAACCAACGGTTCTCTTTTCACATTAATTTGAAGTTGTTTCAACAATTAGCTTTCCTATCTTATGTAGCTTTTGAAGTGAGTAGTTATATAAGCAGAGAAGCTCAATAGTAGGCTGTTGAACTAATTTCCAGAATTGCACAGAAAATGCCCTGAGCTTGAGCTCAGATTTTTGGTTTACTCCCTAATAAAATCTTGGCCTAATATGCTTCTGACCAAATGTATGAATTAGGTCATATTGTTTGTACTCATCATCGATCTACATGTAAAAGAATCAATTATAAAACTTGACAGCCATAGGTTCAAAAGAGAGTACAAGTCTACACGGATTAGGTATAATCTTTTGTTGTGGAAAATTAGTTTTGTCTTGAGCTAAGAAACCTTGAAACTAGGGTCCTTGCAGTAGCACCCGGATAGTATGTGAGCTTTCTAACTTCCTAAAGCTTCTTAACAAATAATTCCTCTTATTAGAATCCTAGAATTGTATGTGTGTGCGAGCGAAATTTTGTAAAATGTATTCCTCCTATTAGAAACCTAAAAATAATTTAGTCTGAATTCTTAAAAAATGTTTCCCTGCACTTAGGCTGCCTCTCTCTCTCTCTCTCTCTCTCTAAATTTGAATTCTAACATTTTATAAATTTGAAGAGAAAAATTAACAAGTAAAAAATTTAAAAAGAAATTTGAAGCATAAACTGAAAACCTTGAGTAAAGAGAATCATATCGTAGTGAGCTACCATTTTACCAGATATAAAAAGAATCACAAAAAAAGTCCACTTAATAATATGATAATCTATTACTATTATATATAACAAAACAAATGGAGATATTATTCAAATTAATTGAGTCAATTTTGTTAGTCATTAACTTAATCCCGAATTATTTTATTGTATGTCATGATTATGTGTGTCATATTTATAATTATACCAAATTTTTCATATTTTTTATTGTATTATTCTAAGAGTGGGCATGTTAGTATTAATAAATATGTGCAATGATTTTGATATATATATAATTCTTTAATTTCATGTTAAATATTTTACTACCATACATACTGTACTATTTATACTTGAACTATGATACCAAATAGCACACCACAAATTTAGATAGTATTAATATGGATACTAATCCAATTATCAGTGTAGTAGTATAGAATGACACAATTTACTCAAATATGTCATCATATATTCATAGTCATACCACACCATTAAATTAACAACTTTACTTTATTTGTCTCGCAAAAAATAATTTAGTTTGATTTTTGCAGTCAAATTGACTTATTTTATAATCAAAATTTATATTATTTTCTTATAAATATAAGTGGAGAAATTATAACTGTAAGAAACTATTATCACCTCAATTTTCATAGGTTGGAAAATATAAATAAATGCACTTAATTCTTAATTTGAAAATTGGTCAATTGACATAAAAAATAAAATCAAACTAAGTCAATTTTTTTTAGGGACGAGGAGAGTAATTTTAGAGGTATACATGAAACACAAATATACTCCCTATGTTCCATATTAAATGTCCACTTTTTCTTTTTTATCTGTCCCAAATTAATTGTCTTTTTTCTAAATTTATATTAGTTATATTTATTTTTTTGAAGTATACCCTCCATAATTTCTAAATACATTTAATTAGTTTATGAAAAAGTGAAACCATTAAGAACTTGACTATCTTGAAAAAAAATAAAAAGTTGACTAAATGTTAATATTAATTATGTGAACATAAGTAATTAAAGTTTTGAAAATTAAAATATACTTATATATTGAATAAAGGAGAATAAATTAAAGATATTAATTTAATAAAAGTATATTAAAAATATGATTATTTTAATTTGTGTATTATTTAAAAAATGAACGTTTAATATGGTACAGAATGATTATTTAATATTATTAAGCGAATATAACGTATAACAGCTCAAATTTAATGAGGTTCCACTGCCTACCTACCAATGGGTGGTTGAAGCTAATGAATGAGAAGCGGAAATATTTGGAAAATGACTTCATTGTTGGATGGTATGCCCATATACATGCACCATGACTTCATGTGGTCCCGTTTTGATATTGTAGCTGGTGGAAGACAAAGAATCAATGAAAATAGCTAGGCTAAGCAGTAGGTTAAAGTTTGTACGTACCCTTGTCATACTGTTTAGACTAAAGTTCCTAGTTCGTGCTCTGATGTATCATACTATTATACAATGCTTAGTCGTTTAATAAATTATATGAATTCACACGAATAGCTTCAAACATATCCATTAAAAACCAATGTTTTCGAATTATACCGATTATCGAACTAAAAAAAAATCACTGATTCAATTAATAATCGAATTATTTTGACCTAGTGACGTCATTAATATATAATAAATAATAAATATATTAATCATATTATATATAATATTTAGTAAATATATATAATTAATCAATTTATTTATTAAAAAAATTAAATTTATTTATATAACGTTTACTTTATAATTTGCACAATTCAAATAAATACTAAATTTATATATAAAAAAATATTAAATCATGCTTTAAATTTAATTAATGTGGTGGAGTATGTTTCTCATCGTCCAAACTCCAAAGGGATGTATTCTTTCACAGTTCCACGTTTACTCTAAGAAGTCCATTTAAGTTATTAACTTGACACACCAATACCCACGTGGCACCCACCCTATGACGTCCTCTTTCTACTCCCAGGCACTTGTAAAATAAACCACTCATTTTCTCCCTTTCTCTCTCTTCCACTCGATGTATACCCTCCCCCTCCACTGCCCATCCTCCATTGGCATGGTCAAATGACCTTACCACCCCTTTGCTGTCGCTACAGAACCCCCAATCACATCATTACAAAATTCGAAATCCAACTCCCCCAAGGAATTTGGTAACGATCACATAGAAATGGACGCTCTATTGGAATTTTTCATGAGTTCCATCTCTTTATCCGATTCCTCAACCTCTTCTCTCGAACTCCCTTTCAATCAATTGATTGAATCTTCCGCTTCCGATTGATTAAAATCTTGATTTTTATTGAAAGTATGTGAATCGGTCAAACTCGTGACCCACTCACTGGTTCGATGATTCGAACGGTTCGACCACTAGGCCAGCAGTTCTGAGTGGTTATTAGCTAATTTCAGTTCAAATGTCTAAACCGGTTCATTTGACCGACCGGTTCCCAATTTAATCGGCGGTTTCGAATCAAGTTTTAAAACATTGTTGAAAACCATGATATCCCTAAATAAATATTTCATTTTTGTAATTATAATCTTAATTATTCTCAATATTCTTTTTATTATAATCTTCAGTTGCGCTATAGAAGTGTGTGATCTAATTCAAAATTAATCAAGGATTTTAAAAAAAAATGACTTATAAGCATCCGTGCAGTTGGAAGTGTCGTTACACTCCAAAATTAATCATTACTTTTAATTACAAAATCAATATAATAACAAGCAAGAGTCAAATCCACAAAGAATGATTAATTTATTTGTATGCAATGTAAACTAGAATGGGAATTTTTAAATTAATTATAATTAACTAAATAAGCAAAAGTAAACTAATAAAATTAACTAATAAATTAAAGACTTCAATTCCTCAGTTCAGTATCATATTTTTTCTCAATAATAATATAATCAAGTTAACTATATTCAACCTAGAACTATTAGTCTAGATTTAATATAATAGTAGCATTAAGAATTAGGAAATTAGATTATTCCAAACAACAATAACGTAATCGCAGATTATTTAACTTGCCTTCTTATAACCATAATAATATTCAAGAACTTGACCACAATCAAATATTACTAATCGCTACTTATGATTAGATACAACATCGTTTGCTTAATACTATATCTTAATCTAGCAGATAATAAAAATTCAATCAATTTAACTGGCCACATTAAATTAATCAAATCAAATATTATTTAAACAATTAAAATTGATTATCAAGAACAAATCTCATATAAGAAATAATAAATAACAATAACTCATGTTAAACCATTAACTGGAAATAAGGTTTAACATCTACTTAGAACTGAATAAGAAAACTAGTCAAACATAGTAAAAATAATGTACAAGAGAATTGAGAGAGATAGGAGAGACCTGAGATAGATAGCTCCTAAATATGTCTAATGTCTCTAATAATCTGCTAATTTAATGTAATGTGCTAAAAACATGAGTCTCAAAATATATTTATAGGAGTACAATAATAATCATAAGCTAATGTGAAATTAAAATCCAATTTGAAATCAAATTAAAGCAAGAAATTGGGAATAATCAAATCTCGGCAGTTAACACGCAAGCCAAACACATCATTCGCATCCCTTGACTCGATCAATGCGACAAACACTGCGCACATGGCGCACACCAACTCTGCTGACTATTGAACACGAAACGTCATCGTTCCCCATCATACGCTACCTATCTAGCGTTCGCGCATTGCGTCTACCCTATTGTTACTTCTATCGCCCAAAACGACGTCGTACTGATTATTCCTTTCACCTTCATGCACGCATAGCGCGAGTCATCCGAGATGCAGGAAATTACAATTATGCCAACGGTCAACTACTTCCCCTTATTTACAAAATCGTCACTCAGCTCATTTTTCCTACAAAACAAAATATAAAATAATTTAAAATATATAAAAATAATTTAAAAATACTAAAAATAAAAATAATGCATAATAATAAATAAAACACCTAAAATACTAAAAATACTTAAAAAATCACAAATAATTAAGCCTAAAAATACCTAATAAATAGGAATAAAATTTACTTATTAGTAGTATAGAAGTTGCATTAATGTATAAAAAAAAAAGACATTTGCAAATTTTGCGCTATATTGATACAACATTTTAATTTAAATATTGACTTTTGAGTTCAACTCCATGGAATCACAGAAGTGCTCTTTGCTAAACAATATAATGAATTGAAGGGTAGCATAAAAGAGTTTAAACCATGCATGGAAGATTATAGTTATGTCATACTACAACATTTTTAGGGTAAACTTCTATAGTTCATTGTACACTTTGCGTCGTTTAAAGATCACAAGTGGCTTTTTTCCCTAGTAGTACATAAACAAGGCATAAAAAAGGAGATGAAGTCACACTAAGATAAAATAGTACTTTCTCCCTTTTAAAAAAGATGACTAAAAATACAATTTTTTTTTGTTCTCAAAATGATGAGTTAAAGTATATAAAGTGAATATATAAAAAAAATAAAAGTATTTATTACTTTGTGTAGTCATATGGGGGCCAGTATGGATAAATTTGAAATTTTTGTACTCTCTTCTTTTATAACTTTTTTCAATATATGTAAAAAAAAATGTATGTTGCTCATTATTTTGAGAACGGAGGAAGTGCTCCCTCTATTTTGTTTTTTAATTGACGTCTTAGGAAAAAACACATGCAAAGATTAAGAATTGTTTGTTTCCTATAGATGCCATAAGACAAGTACCTCATTTGATCATTGGGTGTCCAGTCCCATGACTTGTTTGTTTCATATGCTACGACTAGATGGATAGGGTCTCTTATTCCACCACGCGACACTCCCAAATCCTCCCATGCTCGACATGCAAAACTAGCATATTATGGAGTAATAACACGCTCTACATTATGCAAGGGTGCTCTACATTATGTGTGCGTGCATGCTCTCTCCTTCCTTACTCTAAAGGCCTAATGATACTTGCATGTAAGCGAGGCGACATAGTATGTGTAATGCATGCATGAGAGGCTGTGTAGACCCAGACCCAACCCCACGGTGGAAATTTGGGTGCAACTCTCACTCCACTCCTACGATCGCTTTTTGGCCTACTCTTGTATCCTTTCCTTACCCTTACGGAAAAGCAGAGATTCTACGACGACCTTTGCCCAAAAAGGACTCTCTTCACTTGTACAAATCTTTCCATTTTCCAAGTCGATCCGATCTGACTCATTCGTTCATAGAGCTATTTACTAAGAAGTTACTAAAGAAAGGATAAATATCATTGCACACGTACCCGTGGGGTTAACCATAACGAGACCCCAACCTGTGCAAAAAGCGTCATATACTCCCAAATTTCTATACGAAGTAAAATTTGAGAGTGGGGGCTTGATATGAACATATTACCCAACACACCTCATGGGTCCAAGTATGGCACATTCTAGTTACTATCTACTCCTGAAGTGCATTATAAATATGCTTCAGGAGTGGGGTCTTGTTAAGGAACGGACCCCTTATCCATGTAATGCCCGACCTTAGTACACATATAATGACTAAAGCCGTGTAACCTGGCCTTAGTAGGCATACATCTCCTGCCCATACCCATGTGGCTCCCAAGCTTAATGTGACACCAGAATTTAACCATAATACTCGAGCGCAACTTGCATGGTATAAGAGTCAAGGTGGTTCCCGAACCCCACATCTAGTAGGAAGTACCCAAACCTATATTTAAGGCAGTTTCATGCATGGCTTCACGCTTGGTGCTTAAGCCTAACATGTGGTTCCCAAACTTATGTTTAATTTGGTGTAGTTTCATGCATTGTGCTTAAGCCTAGTATGGCCCATTCCTATCATGTTGCCCGAACACATGTTAATATGGTATGACATGTCTGAGTCCTATATGTCCCATTATCCGAACCAGGTGTGGTACTGAATCTTAACGTACAAAAAAGTGTCCCCAGTTATACAAACCCTTGGCAGTCTTGACAAAAATGGACTCTCACCCAAATATATTCAATTATATTTGGGCATATCGCCAACAAACCACGTCGTATACGATGGAAACAAGCAACCTAAAATATCATTATGAGCCTGTTCGGGAGTGACTTATTTTTACTGACTTAAAGTTAAAATATAAGTCGACTTAAAGTTAAAATTTAAGTCGACTTATAAGTAAAAGTGTTCGGTACCAATTTGACTGATAAGTCAAAAATTAAGTTAAAACCAGTTAAAAAGTGTTCGGCTGATAATGACTTATAAGTTAAAATCAAATGTAAAGATTACTAAAAAGGACATTAATAAATAGATACTTTGCTTATATAATTAAACCACAATTTCATTAAATAAACCACTTAACAAATTCTCTAAACATATCAACTACAAATTTAATCCAAATTAGAGATTTGTATTGCAATATTATCTCTCACTGCTTGCATAATTAAACCATTACTAAGTGAAGATGATCCACCCCAATGTATAACATTCTCATCACCACCATCAATAGCATCGCCAGGACGATATCCCTCCTTCTCAGCGACTTGAAATGCATTGTCAAAGGTAGATTTTTTTCTTATGTAGTTGTGGATGGCCATTGATGCAATAACTATGTTTCGTTGGGTCTCGAATGAAAAAAATGGCATATCACGCAAAATAGCCCATCTTGCCTTCCACACTCCAAATGTACGTTCGATAACATTTCTTAAAGAAGAATGTAAATAGTTAAACTTCTCTTTAACCCCTTTTGGTGCACGTGTTTGTCTTGTTCTACCACGATTAAAATCTGGGAGGTGATACCTTATAAATTGTCCTGTATAAGGAGCCATGTAGCCCTTTGTGTTTGGGTACCCCGCATCGACAACATAATATTTATCTATGAAAATTAAATAAACAAAATTAATCAATAAAAATTTTTAAATACAGATGAAAAAAGATAGTATAAAAGTATGACAAAATACCATCAGCTGGGTGCGGAAATTTGAGTTCTTCTCTATTAAGTGCTTGTGTGAATATACGAGTGTCATGAGCACTACCCTCCCATCCAGGCCATACAAATGTAAAACACATGTTAAAATCACATACTGCCATAATGTTTTGTGTAGGAATGCCTTTTCTCCCAATATATGGAATTTCTTGCCCTTTTGGAAGTCGAGCTTTTATGTGTGTACCATCAATTGCTCCAATGCAATCCTATTAAAGTAGGAAAAATCAAACATTTATACACCTTAACTAATTTATATATACTTTATAAAGAGAAAATGATTCATTTATACATTAAAAAATGGAAGATATCGGTCATTCTGGGGTACATGATATTGTGCTCCACTATTATAATTGACGTCCGGTTTAATAATGTCTGTAGAAAGTCGTAATACTGCATTTAACACCATATGAAAATGTCTACTTATAGTATCTCCAGAATGTTGAAAAGTCTCTTGTATCAATCTATTTCCAGCCCCATGTGCTAAAGTCATCAAGAACATACCTACTTGTTCTTCCACGACAATATCATGTGTGGGCTGCAATCCATAATGATTTCTAAGATCACCACAAAATTCTAAAAATGTATTTTTATCGAGGCGAAAATCTTGAAAACATCGTGCTTCATGACCATTTAGTATCTCCATTATCAACATGTATCCAGTTCGCGAAGAATTCCAACATGGTTCCTTGCAAATAAAACTCTGATAATATATATAAATTCCTAAAGTCGCCATTTGAGACATTATTAACCATTCTTTATCTTCTTCTTGCCACTTTTGAATATCCATATCTCTATTTTTGATAAACTCTTCGTCATTGTTATGATCGCTATCAAAAAAATTAGCATTAAGATTGTAGAATATCTGTTCATCCACTTCTGCTAAAATTTTACTCATATCCATTTTAACAGCAGAATATATATACTAGCAGAATTTTGCAGCAACTGGGTTGACTATTCCACCTGTCTAGTTCCAAGGAAAAAATAATCAGGATATGTACATAATATTACAGGAAATCATACAAATTTACAGGTTGCACAGTTTATTCACCATTCTTCTCCATAACCAAACAATGCATTAACAAAAATCATACATATTTACATTAACATAGGCTGCATTAACAGAAATCAAAATGTCTTACAATCATTAAAAGATGGTGTTACAGGCATCCTAGTTCAATCCAAAGCAAAATGTCTTACAAATTTATATAAAAACATCTCATTAACAGAAATAGATAAAATAAGTGTATCGACTAAGTGGGGGGACTCTTAGAGTTCTTCGAGTCCACCATTGTCTTCATCAACCCATAGCGTGCCTCAATATCTGATTGAGCTGCAAATATTTCTCGTGCATCTTTGTTCATTAAAATAATACATGCATTATTCCAAAATGGAGTATTGGGCTGCACATTTGGAATCTCACTCAATAACTTGATACATTCAGTTGAACTAGGCACGGATGACTCTCGTACAGGATATGTCATTGTGGATGCACTTTTGTTTTGCATGAGATTTATCATTGAATCAATTTGATTGGATAAATGATCCCGAGATGTTTCCTTTTTCTTTTTTTTCACGTTACTAAGATTCTCATTTGATGGCCTCTTTGATGGCCCATCAAACACCTCACGAACACCACTACCCTCACCACCGTTACCTCCCAATACTAGATCATCACTATCACCACTACCCTCACCACCGTTACCGCCACCATACAAATCTCCTTCAATATCTACACCAAAGAAATCATCATGACCAACTCCTGATCTCTGTGTACACACTAATGGAGGGGCAAAACCTTGACTTGGTGCATATGCATTCTCACCCGTAGCAACCACACTTGCAAATAACTCATGATACTCATTGTTGTACATCCCACAATTTTTGTTATGAAATTTGGCAAATTCTTTGTTCATCTGCATATTGTAAGAAGAAAATAAAATTAAGAGACTTACTAAACACTGACCAATTAATAAAGTGTAACTTACAATATAATAATTTTGTAAAGTTTATTAAGGATACCTTAATTTTATTTTGCCACCATTTATCAGACGCACATACATTCTGTTTGGCTTCATCCCAACCCAATCATGTTTCCTTGCTCATTAACTGTTGCCACAACGACCAATCTCCTCTCATTTGAGTCCAATGATTTTTAATTTGTTTCAAATTGTAATTTTTATTTGTCTCTGTATTGAAATTTAACAAGAGATAATTCCAACCTACTTTGTTGAAATGATTACCATCTCTATTTCCTTTTCTTATCTCGTCCACACATAACTTAACAAATATTTGACAGGCATATTCATCCCACTTAGCAGATCCTTGGCTTGCGCTTCCATCAATGTATTTATTTCCCCGACCCTTTCCCTCCCTACCCCTTGTTGGAATTTTTTTAGATCCCCAAATACCTTCACCTTCCATCTAATTCATAAACACCAAACAATAACATCAGACCAATAATACAAAAAAGTTGGTCTCTAAAGTTCCTTATTTATGCATACATAAATTGTTTTTAGAGCAAAGAATAACACGTAAATCAAATCTTACAAGTTATTAATATCTACATATATTTGAATCAAAACTACATTCAATGTAATGAAAATCATAATAGGAAAGGAAAAATGCAAGATTGTTTGCTAAGTCATAATGTGCTTTAATATCTTTGTCAATGTGATTAGGATGCAATAAACTGTCATAAAAGGGAAAAGGAAGTGAACAGATCTTCGTTAATACAGCAGATCTTCCACTACATTCTGTTTGGGTCCTTAGGTTAGTTAAAACACAAGTTAAAAAAGATTTTATAAATAAACCATGAGGATAATCATTTTGAATTTTGGGTTTGGTATATATTCATAAGACTCCAAAGCAATAAAGCATACAACAACATTAAACAATCTCTATTCCAAAATATAAGATCACTTACCTTTGTATTATATTTGGAATGGAGGGAGTATAAAAATATGCTTTGTTCTATGCAGCTTCATATTAAAGTAAAATTTTAACATAAATTTGAACTTTGATCAATTGTTATAAATACATGAGAAAAGAAAATGAGGCACAATACAATTAGTGGCAATACAATATTTCATAAATAGGTTCTTAAACCTACTTATGGTTTAACATGTTGCGTAATTAAGAAAAATAGTAACCAAATTTATATCAATAACCAGATAGGGGGCACAAGTAACGTATATGATATCCACATTTTAGTGTACTTTTAACCCATTTGTAGAAAATTCCTTTTTCCTATTGTGCCAGAGTATCTTTTACATAAGTGGAAACATCTTAAAAGAGAAGAGATAGAATCAATTAGATGAACTACAGTTAGAAAAACAAATGAAAAATCATGTTTGAAATAAATATTAACTAATAGGAAAAAATGGGAGAATAAACATTTCAATAAGCAAACCCTTAATATGCAAACTTGTTTATCAACACAAACAACATCGAAGTGTGAGACACACTCCAGAACCTCAGTTGCAAGGCCCACAAATTATTGAGACAATTGACGAAATAGGTAGACATATCCCTATGTACATGATGGCAAAAAGTATCACCCAACAATTGTATCTACTATCAATATTTCCATATTTATGAAGCAGAAAATAATAATAATGTTGGTTCCAGGGATTGACATACTAATAATCCTAATCACCCAAATTGCTGAAGAGATTAACATACTAATAATCCTAATCAATCAAAAGCAATTTTGGTTCCAGGGTAAGCATGAAATTCTGGATTACCTACACATTACATAACATCTTTAAAAATGAAAAAAGAACAAAAAAAATCCTGATCAGCCACAATCCCCTATAGCACACTTGCAATATCAATTTTCTCCAACTATAGATTTCTCCTACTGATAATATATTCATAAAAATTCTGAGTCAGAACAAAACATTTTTCAAGTCAGAAAATCAAAACCCACATAAATATCACAAACAAGATCAGAAACTTCAGATTGCAAACAAGATCAGAAAATTTTCAAAATTTCACAAGGACAAACAATCCATTGATTTCTACGGATCTTTCAACTTAGCAGTACACAAGAAGAATGAAAGAGGAAAGGTACCTGGATTTGCTGGGATTTCACGATCACAACAGACACCTTCTCAGATCAAGCACAGAAAATAAAGCTGAAGAAGTGCAAAAGAAAGAGCAGAGCAAGAGGAGGCTGCTACGGTTATAAACTGATAGGTTAACATGAAGGGTAAAATACGTAATTTAGCATCACATATTAGGGGCATGTTGGACATTTTATATACTTTGACCAACTTATAAAATATGACTTATAAGTCATTCTAAAATAAGCAACATATTGTTACTTATTTTTATTGACTTATAATCCAACTTATGAGTCAAAAAAAAAGTCACAACCAAACACTTTTTTCTTGAAAATGACTTATAAGTTGGTCAACTGACTTATTAGGAGCTCCCGAACAGGCTCTATAAATAACAAGGGACGTGTACTTTTTATACACATATTCTCAAAATCTTAAAACCTCCTATATTACTACTACTGACTTTATCATCGGAAACAAATCCAAAGGCAACCCCTCTGCGCATCCATTATATTAAGATTACGCGGAACACACAAACCCGATAGTTGTCGTGGCAAAATATGGCATCATCAAACATACACCTAACAAACTAACCATGTTCACATCTAAATCTAGAAACCTCTAATTTACTAAAGTAAATCCTAAGCTTATTCAAATTGGATTAAGATGCCTAGACTTACACAATGATCGTCATGAAGATTACTAAGTTCAGTTACAAAATAATTATTTTACCCTAGTTTCAATTTTTTGGCATATGCAATAGGTACCAACAAACACCACATGTCAAAATCCATTCATAACTCGAGCTCCCTCAAAGTATCGTAAGATCTGGGCAGTTGAGGTGAAACTATTTGCACCGTCAGCAAGTGCAAACCAATGAGAAGACTATTCAAGTCCATAGCTCCTTTCTTAAAGGATAAAAACATGAAGACACATATATTTTGTGCAGTTATGTTTCTTATCCTAGTTCTGATTCAAAACAGGTAAACACCAAATCCACATCTGATAATCCGGGTTTGATAATTGATTTAAAAAGCTTCCATAAAATCCTGCTACTTATAAGTAAATATTTATACATACATATATACTATGGAAAAACCAAGTAAATGCCCTCAAGCCTCAGGCAAGTGAATGGAGAGCTAATCATGTATGTCTATCCTACCTCTTATACTGTTGAACTAATAATGACCAAATTCTGTTAACACGTGCAAAGCAGTGCAAGGATAAGAACATCTCCAACAGTAGTAGTAAAAAAACTCAAACTTTTCAAATTGAAGTTTGTTGACCTATGTTGCAATTTGAAGAGCATTATTTGCTACTTTAATATTTTGTGCTTCATCAGTCTCTTCAATTTAATTAAGGAAAAATAAATAAAAATAAATGATATTAAATTTTAAAATGAGTTGGACATCAAACCCATCAAGCAAAATAAATGTTTCTAACCTTTTTCATATGATTTTGATTCTCCCAAAACAAAATAAATGTTTTGAAGAGGCAATGTCAACTTACCAGTTCTGAACAGAGAGAATGAGGTTGCAGATTTGATGACTAAGGTTGGAGAGGCTGTTGGAGATAATTTTTCTAATGTGGCTCACCTATTTGAGTATTTCAAAGTGGTTGAAAAGGCTGTTGGAGATGCTTAATACTACGAGTATCAAATATTTGGGTCTCGAACTCAGAATGTGTCTCCTAAACATTTATTACACACTAATACTCCTGGCATACACTAAATAAATTTTATTTTAATTATAAATCATTATGCAGCCTAATCATTTGTAACCACCCCTCTCCTTATAATATACTTTGTAATATGCTTCTTGTAATTTACTTATGTTCCTTTGCCATATACAAACACACACACACACACACACACACACACACACACACTAGCCATTGAGCACACACGATATGTGTGTAATATAATTTTTTTTAAGTATTAAAGAACTAATCTAAAATTACAAAATGTGTAAATTACATTTTGCTCATGTATAATTTTGAATTTAGAAGATGGTGGAAGAGAGATGTGACAAACTGTTAACATATCTGCTAGGCATACAAATAATTAAATTAATTAAGCTTAATTTAGAATACGATGGGAACCAATTACACCAAAAAATTGTTACAAAAAGCTAAAAGTTTTATAGCAAGATATATATATATATATATATATATATATATATATATATATATATATATATATACACATGTGTGTGTGTGTGTGTGTGTATGTATGTATATAGGACTAATCTATTGACAACGTTGTAAAAGTAGATCTATCATTACCACAGATCTCACCCTATCTGACGGTTTATATGACCCTTGTCCGTAGTATAATATTCAGGTATCCGCAGTATTATATTACAGACGAGGGATATTGTCCAAAATGCCCCACCAACATTTAAATGAACAAACTTATCATCTGTAGTATAATACTGCGGACGATAAAAATTGAGAAAATATCATCCACAATATTAAACAGCTGACGGCATTTTTACAATTTCTATCGTCCGCAGCATTATACTGTGGACGAAATAAATATTATGCGTCGACACTTTTGGCTTTGGCTTTCCCTCGACTACAGACAATAGAAATAGTATACGTCGACGCTTTTGGCTTTGGCTTTCCCCCAATCCGTAATTTAATAAGTAGATTTACATTGAACAAGGGAGTAGTTTCATCAATTTAATCCTCGATCAAAAAGTGGCTAATACATCTTCTTCATTATCATATTTTGCTTAGTGTATATTTTGGCCTCATAAGAGAAGAAAATAGCGCAGACAACACAAAAGAAAAATATATAACAAAATAATTAGAAAAAAATATTTTCCAAATAATATTATCATAATCCATATGAGATTTTATTATGTAACTGCTTGTGTAGATGTTCAATGTGAATCTACCTATTATTGGGAGAGAGTCAAAGTCAAAAACGTCGTATATTATTTCTAACTTTCTTCTTCCTATATAGATTTTAGTGTTATTCTACCTCTTTTTTTCTCTAAGATCATATTTCTTGTGTTTGGTAAGGAATGACCTTTCGACCTTAGAATCCAAATTGGGTTAAGCCAAATGTATCGTCCACAATATTAGACTATGGACGGTATAATTTTTTTTACCTACGGACGGTTAATAAAAAAATCCCTTGTTTGTAGTATAATATTGTGGACGGGTTAAAAAAAATAATAATTAATTATACCGTCAGCAGTCTAATACTGCGAACGGTACATGTATATTCACCGAATTTGGCTTAACCCAATTTAGATTCTCAGGTCCAAGGATCATTCCTTCCCAAACACAAGAAATATGAATCACAACATGGAAACAAAGGAGGAAACAGCTTTTAAAGGAAAAAAAAAAAAAAAAAAGAGGTAGAATAACACTAAAATCTATAGAGGAAGAAGGAAGTTAGAAATAATATACGACGTTTTTAGCTTTGGCCCTCCCCAAATAATAGGTAGATTTACATTGAACATCTTTCCTTTATTTACCATTTGATGAACCCTATAGTTTGAATTAAATAAGATGACAGATTAAAGAGGCCAAAAACATCTACACAAGCAATTACATAATAAAATCTCATTTGAATTATTATAATATTGTTTAGAAAATAAAATTTTCCAATTATTTTCTTCTATCTTTCCCTTTTATATTATATGCGCTATTTCCTTCTCCTATGGGGCCAAAATATACACTAAGCAAAATACGATGATGAAAAAATGTATCAACCAGTTTTTGAGAAAGGATTAAATTGATAAAGCTATTCTTATGTTCAATGTGAATCTACCTATTTAACTGCAGATTAGGGGAAAGCCAACGCCAAAAACGTCGACGTATACCATTTCTACCGTCCGCAATTAATACATAAAAATTACGGATTGGGGAAAAGTCAAAGCCAAAAACGTCGACGTATATTATTTCTAGTCCACTGCGGACTATAGATATTTCAAAAATGTCATCACTTGAACAATATTACGGATGGCATTTTTTGCGATTTTCATTGTCCGCAATAATATTACGGGTGACATTTTTGCAATTTTCATCGTTTGTAGTATTATACTATGGACGATGAGTTTGTTCATTTAAATGTTAGGGGCATTTTGTATAAAATTCCTCGTCCGTAGTACTGCGAATACCTGAATATTATACTACGGACAAATGCCATATAAACCGTCAGATCTCAACCGTCTGGCTGAGATCTGTTGTTAGGATATATCTACTTTTACAACGTTGTCAATGGATCTATCCTCATATATATATATATATATATATATATATATATATATATATATTTAAAATTAAGAATTAAATAGAAGAGGTAATGAAAATCTCTCATAGTAAAAATAGCATAAGAGAATGAAACGATGACACAGCTTAAAAAACCAATTAATTTTTTTGCTCTCCTTTAAAAAAATACTAGTTCACCAATCTAGTGGAAAGAAATTAGGAGTTCATAAGAAAGTACAGAGAAATTAGTTGTTAACAAGAAAGTATAATTATTTTAAAGAAGTTAAAATATGACAAAATAGAGATTTTTTTTTCTTTTCCTTATATAAAATAAATATTATTGACTTTTGAATAATAATTTAAGATATTTTTAAATTTTAAAATTGATATAATTTATTAAAAATTATAAAATAACGAGCGTTACTTTTAAATAACAAGCATGACATTGTTCCTTATTAACTAGTATTAAAAAAAATAATTTTAAATTTAAAAATATTAAAACATCAGTAATCAACTTATATTTTGGAAGTGAGACTAGCACGAATATGTGACCACTTACATTACGAGAAAAAATATGAATATATAGGATGCCTTGTTATAGAGATTAAATTAATCAAAAAAGTGAACCTTCAGAAAGAGGAGAATCGTTATGAAAATCATGGGCTATGGAGTGAAGCTCATCCGAAAGACGAGAGACATCATCGGAGAGAAGAGAAAATGGATATTTGTCGTACTAAGTAGCCAGAAAAGACCTCGTAATGGGCACCAAACCCTCGGTTGAAGCCATTTTACGAAGAGATTTTGTTAAGCTTTTGAAGTTGCTATGAATTGTGGTTAATACCTTGTCATGCAACACGGTTGGCAGCCGACCAAGAATCATGCTGCCAAAAAAGTCATAAAAAAAGAGTAAATAAGTTGTTTAATCATGTTTTGAATGCTTGTTATTTTGCCTAGGATGAATTTTAATTTGTGAAGACTATTCAACCACATTTTCCAGGTACGGTTAAGAATGAACCTTTGAAGGTGACACGTAACAAAACAAGGTGACGCATGTCTTGCAAAAAAACATTCATTGCAACCTTTTATTTTTCCAATATTAGAAAATATTCTAGATATTAGAGTATTAATTATGTATTAGAAAATAAATTAATTATGTAACCAACATGATTGCATGATTTTCTCCTCCATAACTATCTCCTACAATTATGTTTCCATGATTCTCTCTTGATTAGGCAATATGTAAGTTCACTCATCTCCTCTTATATTAGTATAAATACCTCATATTCTCTCAATGTAAATCATTCAATAATTATCCAATTATCAATAAAATTATATGTGCTATTATTCAATATTCTCCCTCTAAATATTATGTTAACTTGGTATCAGAACTATAATGTCCAACGACAACCTTTTCCTTCGATCTTTCAATCTGGATTCTACAATTCTGTAGAATTAGAATTCTGCAATTCCATACTTTTTCTCCTCTATCCAAACAGCCTGACTCGCAATTTTCTTGTCTAATTTTCTCTCTGATTCCACCTCTATGGTAGAAAATCCTATTCACTCATATTTGTACTCTTCTCCATATGATCCCAAATGGTGGTTTAATCCTCCCTCTAATTCAACTGATGATTTTTCTTATGATTCACAAGATAAATTTTGTATTTTTCTCAACGTACAATTTCCCATCTCTCAAGAAAATAATTGTAAGTTTTCTCCAACTAGTAACTTCACAAATGATGCTTCTAATTTATCCCTGAATGGGTATGTTGATGATCTTTTAGATCAAGTGTACTATCTTCAAAAATTTCTTCTCAATCCGTGAAAAATTATATCTCTAAGGCAAAATCTCTCGCATATGTGCTTTATCACACCGGTGAACCGATCGATGAAGTTGAACTCATCGATTGCATTATTGATGGGCTTGATGACTGTCTTAGTGACTTCCGCAAGTACTATTATGAGTTAAATACTATTTTTTCTTTAGATTTACTTTCTCCTATGCTTCTCGATCATGAAAAATTAAAAGTTATTCATCACAATCCAATTTTGGATATAGTCCAACCCGCGGCATCTCACCCTCCTCTTTCTTATAATGACACGCCACACCCCAATCTAAAAACCGTGTCTGCAATATCTCCTCCTTCAACAACACCAACAAAACATTCTGATGAACACGTATCTGCTTCTGCCCAATCCAAACAGTATTCTCTCCTATCTAGACAGTCTTTTCTCCAATCCAGATAGTCGAACTACCAATCCAGTTAGCCTGATGACCACCTGTCTGTATTCTTGCAATTTTCCTCAATTGCTTCTTCTTCTACACCACCAAGACCCAAGAGCAATATTGCTATGATTTCTTCTACATCTATACAATCTACTAGGCTTGTAACTGTTGGATCTCTAGTGAATTCCCTTCTCTATGGTTCTTTTTCTTCTACACATTCAACTCGCACTGTCTCTATCTCTGATGATTCCTTCTCACAATCTGGGCAGCCTTAATCTGCAACCTTGGATTCCCTAGACTCATTCTCTACTGCCACCAATAGTGTTCTTCCTACATCTGCAACTTCGGACTCTATTTCATATCATGTTCATCCACCACATTCCAAGGTACTACCTTGTTGGCTTGGGTAATCTAATGATATTCATTCATCAGTGGTTACGACACATCAATGCACGAGCTTGTTTGAATAATGAATATTTTGCTAAACATGTGATGAAAATGATATATGTAAGACAATAACACAAAAAATATATAAATTTATAACACACATCAGCATCCCCATGTCGATCTTATTTATTTCTCTCTTCATCTTGCATTCAAACCCAAAAGCTCTTCATCTTTCTCACCTGCTGCATGAACCAAACTCTTAACTTCTCAACTTCAAATTCATCATACTATGTACTTCGTTTCACATGAAAATGAAATTACACTATCTAGTTTAAAGCATGATTATAATGAATATGGGGAAAAGCAAAATCAATGTGGTTAGATGAAAAATACAAAGCAAAAGCAAGAGCAAGCAAATGTTGTAAGCATAGTTAAATGAAGGAGAAATCTGTAGCGTTGTGGCTGATTATTCCACTGTACAGTTTTGCAAAAAGTGCATCTTTGACAAATAAATAATATATTATAAATATCCTCTCCCAAAGAATCATCGAACTCCTATTCCCCTAAATCATTAAATAATATCATATAAACAACATCAATATCCCCCAAATCATTAAATCATCTCACATGAACAAAAATACCAATTAAGAAGAATGTTTTGCCATTTCAGACTACTTTAATCCTTCATATGTATCAATAATACTTGTTAGTTGAAGCTTTCAAAACCATAAATATCAAGGATCTTATAATAACCTAGTAATTTTCATGTACTTTCATGATCTAATCTAGTTAAATCTACCACCTGACATACGTAGTAGCTAGAGTATTTAATGGAGCAAAGAAGATTTAAAAGAAAAAATAAATCAGCAGAATGGAGGTATAATGTAACGCCCCCAAAATTCTCGCACTTTTACCTGAGGTGGACCTTGTGCGTTAACTCTATACATCTATCAACTTAACCAATGATCCCATAATCATATTGGTTGAATTAGTCTTATTTTAGACTATACATTAAAAAAATTCTCTTAAGTTTGTCTCTGGATCTTAACTTGATCTCAGTCTCATAAGTATACAAGTATCAACTTGTATTTCATCCGTATAAATGGATAAAACCATATATAACGGTCTAATTTTAACCTTAGGATTTAAATATTCTATAACTTTATATGTTCCAACATCCACGGTATTAAATCATTAGGATGGCTCTTGGGAACAGAGAATCCCACGGTGAATGTTTGTATCTTCACCCGTGATAAATGTTTGCATCTTTATCCGTGACAAATGGTTGTATCTTTGTCCGGTGCAAAATTCTCTTTCCGTACAAAACATTACTCAACTAGTTAAAACTCTCATTCGAAACATATTTGTTTATAGTGATATCTCTTCATATCAATAATCCTACTTATATGGTATTCAGAATAGTAATAACGAGTTATACCTGGGTCCGAGGAACCTTAACGATGGATTTGACCAGTCAACATCGCTTAGTCCTATCTCGGATGTACAACACTCACAAGTTATTTACCGATCCTCATCTAGATAAATAGATCATTATCAATACTATGTTAAGTTTTAGCAATTCTAGGTTATATCAAAATAAAGACGTAACAACATTCTGATGATAATAATTTATATCATTCATTCAATATTCGGTTACATGTTTGTTTGTTTGTATTACAACAGTCATTATGACTTATACAAATACAACTAATAAACATGAAAATCTAATCTACACTTCATCTTTACATTCATGATCTTCTTAACGTTCATCTTTAATCTGCAAATAAGGTTTTATTCGCAAGAATGAGCACGACGGCTCAACAAGTCTAACATACAACACATACGCAGTTTATGCTTTCATATAAACTTTAACATGCCTTGACTGAATATAATTCTCCATTTAATATCACATATAACTCGCATTCCAACAATTTATATCACATTGACACACAAAGTGTATAAATCATGTTCATAAATCGTAAACATAACAAATAACAGTTAGAAAGCTTTTAAAAATCATTTAAAGGCTTCACATAACATCTATCACATTACAACATGACATTACACATCTCATTTATCATTTTAACAATATTACAAAACTAACACATAGCAAGAATTAGAAGACTTGCCTTTTTGCACAATTAGGGTTCCCCGGTAATCGTTTAAAGCGCCTATATAAAGGGTTACGTGTACTCGAACGTTAGTTCATCAAATTTTCCTTCTTTGAACGTGTTTTTATCACTAAACTAGACTATTTCCATTGGCGGAATCATTTGGAAAATTGGCTAACTCAAAAACTCAAAATTTAGTGCTTCCACCCGAATGCCCCTTAAACTTTTCAGCTTTGACGTCCTTTCCGGTAACTGTCATAACTTTGTCATCCGGAAATATTTTAAAGTGATTATTGAGTCTAAATTTGTTAGAATTTCATGATCTACAACTTTAATTTAGGTTGCTAAGGCATATTCTGACTTTAAAATTTTTTAATTTTAGCAAAAAGGTCAGTATGCTTACTTTGATCAATATTTTTAGGGTTAACCATGTGAAACATGGTACCGCTTGCTTTAACTCTTTAAGAAATCATGTTATAAGACCCAATAACACCATATAACATAAAAATAATAAATCATAAACCTTCTCATAGAAAGATTCATGGCTTTTGCTCAAGAACACACGAAGAACACGAAGAACGGATAAAACCGTACATGGTAATGACTATATTCTTGAGCTTTTGGTTTTCGTACTTGAAATAATTTGAGCATTATAACTGCTTACATAAGTGATTATGACACTTTATAATTGACAAAATTTGGTCATTATAACGGCTTGTAAATTGAATTATAACAATTTATAAAAATGCTCAAGAACATACGAAGAACACGGAGAATGACAATCGTACATGGCTACGACGTATGTTCATTGAGCGTTAAACTACGAATTGAAATTCGACATTATAACTACTGTAAAATGAAGAAAGACTCAAGAACACGTGAAGAACATGGAGAACGACAATCGTACATGGCTACGACTTGAGTTCTTGAGCTTTTAAATTACGAAAATTAATCGAACATAAAAACGACTAATGATTTACCTCTCGAAGTGCAAGCTTTAACTATTTCTTTGCACTTCCTTTGATTATAACTCACTAGAACTCTCTCATATTGTATATAGCTTTGATACAAGCATTTTTACTTTGAAAATGAATGATCAAACAAGTGAGGAATGCTTGCTATTTATAGGTCATGCAAAGCTAGGGTAAAATGGTCATTATTACCAAACTTCCAAGCTAAGCTAACATGAAGTGCACCTCCCTTTTCCACTTGATATGAACGACCAAATCAGCCATTTAATGCCCATTAATGCTTGAAATCATCACATTTTGGTGACACCACAATTGCCACATGTTAGCTTCCAATTGGTTCACCAATTAGCCTACCAAATGAATAGTTCTAGGGCTTGTTTGGTTGGTAAATTAACCATTTAATTGAGGGGTAGTCATGGTCATTTACCAAGCTTGATCAAGGTTAGATTAGTCCTTTTGATAATCTAGTTTAGTTAGGATTAGGTTAATTAGCAATAAACCTAGGAATTTGATTATTTGATTAGGTTATTAATTCACCGATTAGATTAACTTGTAATTTAGGTTAATCTTTAGTTTAATTAAACTTAATCCTATTTAGGTTTAGTTTAATTAATTGATAATTAGGTTAATTATTAATCTAATTACCCTAACCTAGTTCGATTCCAACTAAGTTTAACATAACCTAGTTTTATTTCAACTAAATGTCATCTAACCTAGTTTTATATCAACTAGATTAGGTTAACTATTTCATAAGCTTAGTTAGTTTGTAACTAGGTTTAGTTCCTAGTTAGGTTCCTAACCCAGTTACATCTAACTTAGCTACATCTCAACCGAAATTAGTTCATCCTTAACTAATTCTAGTTCATTTCTAAGTCTTCCGGTTAAATTAACCTCAACTGATTTAAAAGTCTGATATTACAGAGTTTTATTCCGTATAAACACTATTTTGTAAAGTCGGAAGTTCAACAAACTTGATACGTTTTTCGGTGAATAATGTTTTCGACTACCATTTCTCAGAATATGCTTAAACGATCAAAAAGTCAAAAATAATATTTATTTTTGTCTTTTCCCTATTTCGTCTTATTTTCGACACGCTTTTCGAGAAAATCTTTTATTGCTTATTATGCACCGGTGTTGCATACCAACACTGTATCCATCAACGATTTGACCAAAAATAGAAAGCGTTTCCAGTTGAAGAGCGTTTTACGTTTTAATTTGGGAAAAAATATCAGTGGCTCCCTGGTATATATTCCCCGTATAAATGCTATATCGTGAAATGGACAAAGTCCAAACGTTCAAAAGAACGTTCAAAAAGACGACAAACGTTTTCTCGTAAATCGAGTCTTTTTCGTCTTTTTCTCCGAAAATTTTTTATTGGTTCCCTGACATCTAAACCTCATATTATCACTATGTTGTGAAATGTAAGAACTCCTACAGATGAAAGAAATGATCAAACGAATGAAAAACGTTTCTTTGTGAATAGTGCTTTTACACATTTTCGAGAAAAAAAAACTTTTACTTACTATTACGTGTGTTTTAAAGCGTGGAAAGGATGAATCTTGAAACGGAATGTCAATTTGACCTTCACGTTTTGCTCAAGGGCCTAGGTTATCTTCTAGGGTTTAGACTCTAGGGTTTAGGGTTTAGGTTTTAACTCTTTTTCCAATTTAGGTTTTTGCCTTAAATTGACTTCTGATTTTTAATAAGTGTTAAGGTTAACTACTCAAACCAAAACACAAAATCCTACACATAGATAAGTCACATATCACATTTAAAAGCTCAATTCAAGCTTTACTAATCACATAACACATAGTTTAGGTTAAACAGTTTAACCTCTTAGTTATATACGATTGTAGTTTCGAGTCGTATATATTCTTTAAGATAGTTCAAGGTATGATTGAGCAATCGATCTTAGGTTTTGAATTGACAACCTTGCTTAGATCTTGTTAGATCACTTTGGAAATATTTGAGATATTACATATAAGATACCTTGGAAGATAATCCAAGCACTTGGGCACGCTCCCGACGAAGAAATTATATGAAAATATGCAACTCTTAACTATAACGAACGTCATAAATTTGTAGGATTCATGTTCGAGACATACCTGTAGCAAATTAAACAGAAGATGAATTTAAGAACTTATATACATATGAAAATAAAACCTTTTAGGTAGCCAAGGCACGGCTCAGAAGCCAAACATACTAACAAAAACCATGAGAGACTTGGTACATTCACTTAGCCACAAAAATACCTTCTTAGTCAGCTGATTCTAGGTTCTGCAAAAATAGTAGTGGTGTGATTCCTATGGTGACTTACACAAAGACAAATGGTGGAATTTTGGAGACTAGCTTGTATCTTCACCTTACAATGGTTCTCAATGTTTCACCTTCCAATGCTTCTTAGTGTTTTTTGTTATTAAATTTCTGAATGGGAATTCTAAATATCCATTTGATGTAATAAGTAGGCTACGCTATATATGAAGATTATAAAATTACATTAGCATTATTAATAGGCTATTGATCATATTAGTGTTCTTTTAGTGGTTGATGTATAGAGAAACGTGAACTCTTACGATAACAACAAAATTATAGGCAACATGTTGGAAAACAAAAATGAAATATGTTCTCAACCCTATTTACACTATACAAATCATGTAAATAAAATCTTCTTGGTAATAAAGTGAGATGTCAAGGAGTGACTAAAAGGTATACCCCAGTTCGGTTTGTGTACCAACTCATGTATACAAAATCTACTTGGTATGCACATGATATTTAATACAAAATTGTATGGAAATAATCGATAACTTGCATACCAAATATTTGACATCACAGTCGTGTTGTATATAGGGGTTACTACCACATCTCAAAATAGATTACCATCCAGTTATGTTTGAATATTTCATCTCGAAACCACAATTAATATATCTTATTATGTAGCCTTTTTTAAGTTAATCTCTGTTGTTCTACAACTCAATATTTAGCTTCCGTATGATCTTACCTTTATAAAGCAGAGTATTGAAATGGGTATCCTTGATTTTCAGGGCTTCCTCACAATTTTTAAAAACTTGGGCAAAATCCATCATCCAAGTAATTATGTTTCATACCTGCGAAAACTTTTAGTGGTGAAATTGATTTGGGATTCTATCATTATTTCGACTGAAACACTATAAAATTATCAACCCATAATGGTCTTCGAAAAGGTATGAAAAATTTATTTACGGATTAACAATCTGTGCTTGCAACAAAAAGTAATAGAGTAGTGAAGTAGGAACAAAACTCACCAACTTTGAAGAGACAACGTTCTGTTGAACCCAAATCACATACCCAATTTTCATAAAGAAAAAACCCTAAATCACATACCCATTCATTTTTGAACAAATTCATGAATAAAAAACCACAAATCACATACCTACTTCATTTTTGAATAAATTCATAAAGAAAAAACCCAAATCACATACCAAATTTTCAATAAGAAAAACCCCAAATCACATGCCTATTTCATTTTTGTACAAATTAATGAAGAAACCCCAAACCCTTGAAGCAGAATTCAACCCTAAAGCTCCAAGATCTTTTACCAAAAGTACCTCATTAACCTGGCACCAAGGAGCACATTTAACTGGATATAGTGATAATGTATTTATTAGAGACCGTATTGCTAAAGTTACAATAGAATAACTAAACGTCCAGTCAACCAAATGTGTTAACAATTGTGATGGCTGCCAAACCATTTAAGATGCAAGTGATGACATGCTTCTAGCATGCAGATGGCTTGATTAATGGATCAATAACTGGGATTAAATGGAGTAGATGCTTAGTTGATAAAATCTATAAGCACAACTGTTGGTGCACTCTCCTTCTATTAAAGAAGAGATGAAGATACGATTGAATCGATTCAATATATTAGTACAAAGTACAAACAAAAGTCACATGCTTGACTCATCATATGGGATATTTCTCCCATTTCACTTGGGAAAGGAATGCCATAACTCTAATGTAGCTATATTATCTAACCACTTGTCAATGTCATTTCTTTAACTCATAAACGCCGGGTTAAATCACAAAGATAGGAATCAAAATAATAGGGGGAACAAAGAGTTATGTACCTGCTCAGAGATACCATGTTCGATCCCTTTTTTCCAACCATGCTTCTGTAGTAGTTGCATATATGAATGAATATACCATTAAAACTCCTACTTATTTCTCCATAAAACAAAACAGAATGAGTAAAAAGCAACCATATATATATATATATATATATATATATATATATATATATATATACACACACACACACACACATACAATTATATAGAAAGAATAAGAGAAAAATATTAATTGAAAACCAATATTAGAGGAGGCGGTGAGTGTTGCTGCGGAATAACTTGGTTCATCCATGGTTCTGATTATACCAATTTAAACTGAATTTCACTCTAAGAGAAAAGGAAGGAATAAAAATGGCTCAGAATATATATATATACACACACAATTATATAGAGAGAATATGAGAAAAATATTACCTAAAAACCAATATTAGAAGAGGCGAGGTTGTTGCAGAAGAACCCAAATCCGATCGGAACCTTTCTTCAAACTTCAATTTCGTTATTTGACATCACTCCCACCTCCCAAAATTTGCTAAAATTCAAATTTTCCTTCAAGAAGCTAGGGCACTCCTTACCTGTTTGGTGGTTGTTCCTTACCCAATTACCCCTAATGAAGAAATTAATGAAGAAAAAAAAAGATGAAGAGATGAAGAAACGAAACATGAAGAGGAAGATGTGGGATATAAAAGAGGAAGAGGAAAATGTCGATTGAATGGAAAAGGAAGATGTCGATTGATAAATCGAAGAAAAATAGCTAATTTCGCGAGTATTCAAAATTGGATTATTCAACCGAGTTAACTCAACGAATTTTAAAATTAAATCAAGTTAACTCGGTTAGTTAGTTTAATTGTGTTTTGACTTTTTATGTATAGTAATATATGTGTTATTATTGGGAATTGTTTGGAGGATTAGCCTTCTATGTTAGATTTATATTTATGTGTTGTTTTTGGAAAAACTAGTTAAAAACAGGTGCATGTACAAATTAGGGTTTAAAAACCTAAAAATTGTAAAATTAAAAAAAAATGTTTTTGACGTAATAAGCTAATTCTGACTAAATTTTTGTCGAAAATAATCTTTCCACAATCAATTTTAAATCAACACGTGGAAAAGTATTTTCGATGGAACATTTTATTGAAAATACATTCCGTCGAAATTACCTTAATATCGACAAAAATTTCGTCGAGAACACGTATGTCCGACGAAAGTATTGACATGACTTATACCCAGTCGATTTATATTCGACTGAATTTTCAATGGAATATTTCGTTGGGAATAACATTATTCCGACGGAATAAGGTCATTTTCGACAAAAGATTCCGTCAAAAATAAGCATTTTTCTTGTAGTGATGATGATGATGACGACATTGTATTATCTTAACTTTTGATCTTAAATAAATGGTCTAGATTATTTAGAACTCCAAATTTTAGATTACCTTAGGAACTCTAGAAGAGCCAGATCCGTAGATAAGGTATTCACATATTACTTTTCTATTAATAACTTACAGCTAATCGCAATCTACATTCGATATAAAATTAGTTGACATATTTAATCCTTTATTTTTTTAGGTATTGACTTGTTGGTCGTAATTGCAGGCAGAGTTAGCTACTGTACTTGGTGACTTTGTAGGGTGCAAAACTCCTTTATACTTTGCTCAAAGGCTAATTATTGGGTTGCGTATTTACTAGCGCAAATGGGTTGTACATATCAGGCCTTATCCTTATAGCTCACTAAGCCTAGCGCGCGCATGAGTACTCATAAGCCTGAGAGGCTTAGGTTCATTGCCTTATCACTTCAGATACTAACTAGTTATCATGTCTAATACAAATTGGTATGACAGTTACCTTCTCTAACAAGACCACTATTACATGATTCCTATTATGAGTTATGCTCTTGTTGTGCAAAGCGAATACTATAACTACAAGGTAAACAATAGAGGTACACACAATATTCTAACCTACCAGTTACTTGTCACCTCTATTGTTAACACATCGTGAAGCCTATTACTTACTTTCACGCCGGAGGTATCCTCCAATAGCAGCCCAAACCTTCAAGCACTATTTGATTATTTCCTCTGTGTAAGTTCACGTCCAAGCCATTGGTCAAATGTGCAGACAAATTTGAGTGTTACCATTGGCTCTAGAATGAAGGCCTTCTAATATATTTAGTAGATATTTTTACAACCATTCTTGATAAAAACTAGTATAGCGGCATCATAAACCGTCACAAAGCCATAACAACTCATATGGAAAAACACACTTGTAGTTAAACCTGGTAAACGGGCAAGGCTAGCCAAAAAAGGTCGGGCTGGGCCAAAATGGCCTCAGGTTTTGTAGTTTGAAAATGGTAGGCTCGTGGCCCAGGTTGGGCCAGGCAGGGCCAGCCTGCGGGTTATTTTTTTAAAGCGCATTAATAAAATCACAAACTAACAAGGTGAATAACATTTTCTTTTCCTATTTTCTTTCTCTTCCTGCCGTTCTCTCTTTCATCTCTCTATTTTCTCTTACAAACCTAGATTTGCATACTTAGATCTAGTAAAATCTAAGAAGTTTTTACAAAGACTGCTCCAATTAATCGTCTTCTATGCATCTTTTACATGATATTACCGATTTGTTGTTTAAAAATCCTAGTTCAAAATCTCAGATTCTGATGTTTATCTTAAAAATGGTGCACAATGAACAAGTTTCATACATGGAGCTAATCCATAGCTTGCGCTAGTTAGGGACACTATTTTAGCAAGCTCATCTCTCACCGTTTATTGTAGGATCTAATGGCTAGAAGGGGGCATGGCCGCAACTTCTACATGTAGCCAGGGAGAATTTTTTATTTTTTTTAACTAGCCACAACTCCTACATGTGGCCAGACAGACTATATCGTTTTTTATTTTGGCCTAACAGCATGTAGGAGTTACGACCAGAGAAAATGACGTTGTTTTCCCTGGCCACACCTCTTACATACGGTCAGGCCATAACTAAAACGATTTTGGTTTTTTTATGATTTCAAATCTGAAGAAGATTATGGCAGTTCAAGATTTGGATAACCATGACTTATGAAATTTATCAATACCCTTCACATATATTTAAATTATATACATAATATAATTTTAAATTTTAAAATATTTATAAAAATTTAAAACTATATAATATAAATTTTAAATTTTGTTTTTTTTAAAATCACCAACTTATATAAGTCATTTATTTTTATATATTCCTTACCAAAATTCTAAAAAATAATTAATTTAATAATAAATTTTAAATGAATTAAATTAAAGTTGATCCTATAGTAAATGAATTAATTATTTTGTTAGAATTTTGGTAAGGAATATATAAAAATAAATTATTTATAGAAGTTGGTAATTTTAAAAAAAAACAAAATTTAAAATTTATATTATATAGTTTTTAATTTCTATAAATATTTTAAAATTTAAAATTATATTATGTATATAATTTAAATGTATGTGAATGATATTAAGAGATCCTATAAGTCATGGTTATCCAAATCTTCAACTATTATGATCTTCTTCAAATTTGAACTCATAAAAAAGCCAAAAACGTTTTGGTTTTGGCCTGGTTGCATGTAAGGGGTACAGTCAGGAAAAACGATGTTATTTTCTCTAGTTGCAACTCCTACATGCGACCAGGCTTCGCATATAGGAGTTGCGGCCAGGCTCCCTCCTAGCCATTAAATCATACAATGAACTGTGATAGATGAGCTTGCTGGAATAGTGTCACTAGCTAGCGCAAGCTATGGATTATATAGACATATGTGTATCTATGTGTTAATGATGTGACGATCTGTAATTTTTTTGGTCTTGAATCGTTTTTGATTTGTTTAAAATGAAAAATATATTTTCTTTACATTTTATGTATGTGTATATTAGTATATGTAAGGATTTGTTTGAAATGAAATTTTGATTGCTTACCAGGTTCAAACTTCATCTCTTTTTTCTATATGCGGATTTGTTGAAATTTAGTGTGTTTTACAAGCAAAAGTACACAAAATGTGAATTTAATTGATGAAAAATGTGTAATAGCTTTTGTGCATAAACGGAGGCACATGTGCCCAACTCACTCACTCAAGTGCCTTTTTATATTTTATGCTTGGTTATTATACCCAACTAGGCTTGCACAACAGGTCGGTCTGGCCTAGGCCTGACATGCTTTGACTGTTGACTAGGCCAGGATATACATTGACTTTTGGGCCTGCAGACCAGGCCGGATCAAGCTTCTTAATGAAAATCTGGCCTTTTAAGGCCTATAAGTCAGGCTGGGTCAAGCCTTGTTCCATGTCATTTTCTATAATTCTATATAACCAGATCTTTAGAGTGATTTGTAATTATGTATAAACTTAATAGTGGAGTAATATTTTTTGAAGAAACAAACTATGAGACAAGTCTTCTCGAGAATGAATATAATTTATTAGTTTTTTAAAGGATATATTCTTATATCTTAACTTTTCATTTTGTTTTGCAATAGGAGACAAAGGTAGGTAGGTAGGTAGACTATCTTTTTAATATCTTAAACATATAATAGAGTGAGTGGATAACTATTTTATTATTGGCTAAATAAAGACAAACATTTCTAAGACAAAAATAATACTTATAATAATAACATATTAATTAAAGATCATGTTATAACAACGACCTACAGACCAGCCCGGGCCTGAACGGGCCAAACTTTGACCAGACCGGGCTCAGGCCGAACCAGGCTAGCCTACGAGCTGCGAGCTTTTTGTGCATGTTTATACCCAACTCACCCACTAAAGTGGCTTTTTGTATTTTAGGGTTATCCTTAAATAAAAGTTGTTTAGATTTGTCACTAATAAAACAAAAAAACAGGAGGAAGTGAGCTTAAGCAAGATGTCATATGATTTTGATGTTATTGTCATGTTCAGTTGAGTTTTGCAGGACAGGCCAAAAAATGAATGGCCAAAACGGCCCAATTTTTCATGGGTTGAAATAATAAAGCCCGTGGCCCAGTTTTTGGCGGATGGGCCTAGGCAATCCGCGAGCCTGATCCTCTTTTGCTAGATCTACACGTAGTCATATTGTCCAGCAGATATTGACAAGCAACATCGTTTCCAAGAGGTACAAGATAAGAATAAAGCTCTAAACTATAGCGGGAGAAGCTTGATAAGCACTATGCGGGTCTAATAAAATCCAAGGATAGTCTGCTGAAAAAATAAGGGACACCTTCTCGATCAACTCGCTATGACTCTCATTATTACCACAACACAACCAACGCTCGATCATCTAATTCTAGAGATCGAAGGAAAATGTCAAGATCCCCTTCACGAAGCAAAAGTGGTGAGCAAACCTGAAAACAACGCTGAGACAGTTACTCTGGAGAAATTTCTTCCCAAAGGTTCTATGAAAGACGAGCTAGAGCCGAAAGCAGAAAATCTTATTCATCTCATTTCACTATGTAAACATTATCTTATATAATTCATATCCTTGGTTTGGGTTTGGGTTTTGGTTTTAAATCTTTTTTAGATTTTTTTTTATATTAAATTTTGAACTCTTTTTTCTTAAAACCATGTAAACATTATTTTATATAAGTGATATACTTTATAGAGCTGAAACAAGATATTTGGACTTTTTTTTTAATAAAAATAATTGTAAAATATATTTATTTAAATTAACTCATATTTGAATCAACTTATGACTAAACAAAAAAATTCCGGTTAATATTTCTGATTAGTCTCCTCAGTATCAAGTAGAAGTTATGGATTTCCTTTGCTTTCAATCGTTGGGGCCATTCACGTGTTTTTAATTTCTAAATAGGATAATACATAGTATAACTCTAAACATAATTTAAAATATTATATTTTAATTTTTATTATTAAATAATAAAATTTAACATAAAAATTTATATCAAATTTTATTTTTTAATAATTAAAATATATATAATATTTAAAATAATATTTATTATAATGTCCGTAAAATTATCTGTTGAGAAATCAGGCTCACAAAATAACAATAAGATAACACACGCACACAACTGTATGAGATAAAAAAAATGACACAAGAATTTTACGTGGAAACCCAACTGGGAAAAACCACGGGGAGAGATCTCAGAAATCCACTGTGAAAATAATATGGAGAATACAACCTTTCTTTCTGAGAAAATAAACTCACTGATTATTTTCTCTCTTTCTCTACCTAGCTCACTCTTTACTCTAACTCAATTGAGTCTTTAACTCTCTCTATCTCTCGGATGCTTTTCTGATGCATTTAGCTTCTGATGTTGTCTTATAAGCTTCTGAAGGATGATTGCTTTATAGTGCATATGAGGAGACAATGATCCTCATTTCAAGGAGCCAATTTCAAACAAGAGATTTTGAAGTAGACTTTCCGCACACCAAACTAATTACTTTGTGTGCTAGCTACTGTGGCAGCTTTGAATAAAGTGGTGGCTGCATTTATGGTCTTACTGACAAACCGGAAAGAAAGGAAGACAAATTGAGCCAATATTCAACAATCTCCACCTTGGCTCATATTCTCCAAATATTACGTATTGTGAACTTCTTCGTGTTTGTGAATGTATCCCTCTCCCTGGATACTCCACCAAGAACTCAGCATTCAACGAAATGAATTAAGTCCAAGCAATGCTTGAACTTTTCTGCCGTAACTGACTTTGTGAGCATATCCGCGGCATTCTCCTTTGTGTGGACTTTGCTAACTGCAATGTCACCACTATTCAGCCACTCACGTATCTTGTGATACCGAACATCTATATGTTTGGTCCTAGCGTGGAACACCTGATTCTTCGCTAAATGAATAGCACTTTGACTATCACACTGTATCTGGATACTGCCCTGCATGAAACCTAGTTCTTCAACTAGTCCCTTTAGCCACAAAGCCTCCTTGCCTGCCTCTGTCAACGCCATATACTCAGCCTCTGTTGTTGATAATGCTACCGTAGACTGCAACACTGACCTCCAACATATACATCCTCCACAAAAGTTGTATACAAACCCTGTCGTAGATCTCCTTGAATCTAGATCTCCAGCATAATCCGAATCAACAAACCCTGTAACCTCACTTCTCGCAGTATCACGATCAAACACAAGACCGTAACTGGTTGTACCTGCTAGATAACGAAAAATCCATTTAACAGCATTCCAATGCTCTTTCCCTGGATTTGCCATATACCTGCTAACCATACTAACTGCATGTGAGATATCTGGTCTTGTACATACCATGGCATACATGAGACAACCTACCGCATTTGCATACGGTACTTTGGACATAGACTCCACCTCATCATCTGTCTGTGGGCTCAACTGTGAAGATAACTTGAAATGTGCTGCCAAGGGAGTGCTAACTGGTTTAGCATTATGCATGTTAAACCTCTCCAAGACCTTCTGCACATATCCTTTCTGAGTTAACCACAACTTTCCCACCTGACGATCTCTGTGAATTTCCATACCTAGGATCTTCTTGGCTGACCCAAGATCCTTCATTTCAAATTCACTGCTCAATAAATTCTTCAACTGAAGAATATCTGTCATTCTCTTTGCTGCTATCAACATGTCATCGACATATAACGTCAACAGTACTAGAGAACCATCATCTAGTGATCTGAAATACACACATGGATCATACTCAGAACGAGAGTAACCATGAGCCACCATGAAGCTATCAAACCGCATGTACCACTGTCTCGGGGACTGCTTCAAACCATAGAGAGACTTTTTCAAGCTACAAACTAAGCCCTCTTTCCCTGGTTCAATAAACCCCTCCGGTTGCTTCATGTAGATCTTTTCTTCTAAATCACCATGGAGAAAAGCTGTTTTCACATCAAGCTGCTCTAACTCCATATCCTGTGATGCTACGATAGATAAGATCAACCGAATCGATGTGTGTTTCACAACTGGTGAGAAGATCTCATTGTAGTCGATTCCTTCTCTCTGAGAGAATCCCTTTGCCACCAATCTGGCCTTGAATCTTTCACCTTCTTTATCAGACTGAGCTTCCTTTTTCCTGAACACCCACTTGCATCCTATAGCCTTTGATCCTTTTGGAAGTTGAACTAACTCCCAAGTCTTGTTCTTCTGTAAAGACTCCATCTCTTCTGCCATCGCTATTGCCCATTTATCATTTTCCTTGGACTGAATAGCATCCTGATAGCTAGTTGGATCTCCACTACCTGCAATCAAGGCAAAGGCAACCATGTCTTCAAACTCGTATCTTTGCACTGGTTTGCTGACTCGCCTTTCCCGATCTCTAACAAGATTATAGGATCTCTCTTGGGAATCTGAAGGATGATCATCTTCAATCTCTTCAGCTTCTTTTGTCTCTTCAGGAAGCTCCACCTCAACTGGGTGTTTTTGCAACTCATTTGCTGCAGATTCTTCATTTTCAGATTTGTTCAGCATGTGTTTCTCATTGAACACCACATCTCTGCTGACAATCTTCTTCTTGGACACTGGATCCCATAACCTGTATCCCTTGACTCCATCTTCATATCCAAGGAAAATACATTCCTTTGACCTTGGATCAAGTTTGGATTTTCGCTCCTCGACCGGCAAATGAACATAAGCTGGACAACCAAAGATTTTCATTACAGAAAAATCAACTGGTTTTTCAGTCCATACCTCCTCGGGAATTTTGTAATCAATTCCAGCTGAAGGGGATCGATTTATCAGATAACAGGCTGTGTTGACTGCCTCGGCCCAGAAATTCTTGGACAAACCTGCATTCAACCTCATGCATCTGGCGCGTTCCAAAAGAGTTCTGTTCATCCTCTCTGCAACCCCATTTTGCTCTGGAGTTCTTTTAACTGAGAAGTGCCTGGTGATACCTTCATCCTGGCAAAACTGTAGGAATGCCTTGTCCTTGTATTCCATGCCATTATCTGATCTGAAATACTTCAGCTTCTTTCCGGTCTGGTTTTCTACTTTAGCTTTCCACTGCTTAAAGATTCTGAAAACCTCGGACTTCTGCTTCATAAAATACACCCACACCTTTCTGGAGTAGTCGTCTATGAAGCTAACAAAATAATGGGCTCCACCCATTGACGTATCCTTGATCGGGCCCCAAACATCTGAATGTACATAATCAAGTACATTTTTACTGGTATGTGCTCCTGCCTTGAAGCTGACCCTTCGTTGTTTGTCGTACAAACAATACTTGCAAAATTCCAAACTGCACGTTTTGACACCTTTCAGCAACTGCCTTTTGTGAAGTTCTTTCATTCCACCTTCACTCAAGTGACCAAGTCGCATGTGCCATAATTCTGTGCAATCACTGTTGGAATTATCCTGCACAGAAACCGCTGCTCCACCGGTAACTGTGTCCCCTATCAACTTGTAGAGGGTGCCCTTTTTCTGGCCCTTCATAATTACCATTGAACCATTGGTAATTTTCATGACACCATCTCTGACTGAGATATTACAGCCTATAGAGTCAAGTACTCCAACCGATAACAAGCTCTTCTTCAATTCTGGAATATACCTTACATCACCCAATGTTCTGACGACCCCATCAAACATTTTAACTTTGATGGTGCCTATCCCAGTAACTTTGCAGATTGCATTGTTACCCAATATCACGGAACCACCATTGCAGGATGTAAAAGTATCAAACCAATCCCTGTGAGGGGACATATGAAAAGAACAACCGGAATCCATGTACCAATCTGTAAGGCTGCTAATGTCTCTAACGGATAAGAGATCTCCATGTGAAGCTTCATTTTCTGCCACTGTGTACAGCTCTCCGTCGCTGCAGACATCCGTTTTCTCAGCAACATTAGCAGAATTTTCAATCTGCTTACCTTTCTTTTTGTTCTCCTTTTTCAACAATGGACACTTATTTTTGAAGTGACCCTTCTCGTGGCAATGATAAC
The DNA here is from genome assembly GCA_947179155.2 of Hedera helix. Lineage (NCBI taxonomy): Eukaryota > Viridiplantae > Streptophyta > Magnoliopsida > Apiales > Araliaceae > Hedera > Hedera helix. The sequence continues at coordinate 12,784,254 of OX359278.1, forward strand.
ACTCGACCTGAGATATATCCTTCTTGCCTGATCTCGACTGAGACCTTCCTCGTTCCTTTCCGAAATTCTTCTTCCGATTAGGACCCCTGCCACGTCCATTTGTAAAAGCAAGAAGACTATCTCCTTGATCTCTGGAAGTAGTGTCCCTGAACTTATCCTGGTCCAGGACTGCAGACATCACATCATCAACTGCAAGCTTTTCCTTCCCTACAAGGAGAGTAGTCTGGAGAGTTGAGTATGAATCTGGTAGAGAAACAAGAAGCAATAAGGCTTTATCTTCTTCATCCAGCTTTACATCGATACTGGTCAGTTGGGTCACCAATCTATTAAACTCATTAATATGATTGGTCAAATCTGACCCTTCTTCCATTCGAAGCCGGTACAATTCCTTTTTCAAATATAACCGGTTTGACAGAGACTTCGACTTGTAAACTTTCTCAAGTTTCTCCCACAAGTCTTTCGGAGAGGTTTCTGTCAAAACCTGATATTTGATCTGTGGCGCCAAACTCAATCTGATTGTTGCCACAGCCTTTGCTTCAAGTTCTGCCCATTTTTCTTCTGTCACAGTTGCTGGTTTCTTTTCTTTCCCTTCTAGTGCCTTCGCCAATCCTTGTTGAACTAATACATCTTTGACTGTACTCTGCCAAATACTGAAATTTGACTTTCCATCAAATGGTTCAACATCGTACCTCAAACTCGTACTTGTCATCTTTGTATTTGTGACCTGCGAGATTTCTCAATAAACGGATCGTTTCTAAGACACCAACGGCGTGAACCAAAAGCTCTGATACCAATTGTTGAGAAATCAGGCTCACAAAATAACAATAAGATAACACACGCACACAACTGTATGAGATAAAAAAAATGACACAAGAATTTTACGTGGAAACCCAACTGGGAAAAACCACGGGGAGAGATCTCAGAAATCCACTGTGAAAATAATATGGAGAATACAACCTTTCTTTCTGAGAAAATAAACTCACTGATTATTTTCTCTCTTTCTCTACCTAGCTCACTCTTTACTCTAACTCAATTGAGTCTTTAACTCTCTCTATCTCTCGGATGCTTTTCTGATGCATTTAGCTTCTGATGTTGTCTTATAAGCTTCTGAAGGATGATTGCTTTATAGTGCATATGAGGAGACAATGATCCTCATTTCAAGGAGCCAATTTCAAACAAGAGATTTTGAAGTAGACTTTCCGCACACCAAACTAATTACTTTGTGTGCTAGCTACTGTGGCAGCTTTGAATAAAGTGGTGGCTGCATTTATGGTCTTACTGACAAACCGGAAAGAAAGGAAGACAAATTGAGCCAATATTCAACATTATCCAAATAAAATAAGGTATCCTTTCTAATTTATATCTATAGACTATAATGAATATTAGGTAACAGGTTCCATCAATCAATCTCTGCATGCGGGACAAAACTCCTAACTTTTTCACGTCCATCTTCGCATGGAGACTTAATAGACAATTATACACGTGCCAACTAACACATCACTCAAAAGTTTTAGCCAAATGGTAAATAAAATTAGAATCTTCTCCGATGCATTTTTCACCCGATCTCTTTTTATTACACATTTAATATCATAAATATTGAAATATTAGAAGTCATTATTTTTATAATAATTTTTATTATTTTTACAAGTGAATTCTATTTTTTTACCTATAATGATATTGTAAAACCGTCGCTATATATTTATGACTACACTTTATATGTTAAAACCGTCGCTATAGACCTATTGTAACACTTTACATATGAAAAGTGTCACCATAAATCTATAGCAACAATTTTAAAACTTTCACTATAGGTAAAAAATTGGATCACATACAAAAATTACTGAAAAAATATCAATTTCCTAAATATTATATTTACGTGATAATGACATAATAAATTTATGGCACATTAATTTATGTGTTGGTATGGTCAAAAGCAATATATTGTGTTTGATTATATACGTGCCAACCTAGCGCCTCACTCAAAAAGTTTAAGCTAGAGGGTTAATAAAATTAGAATCTCATCCGATGCATTTTTCACCTTTTTTTTTAATTATATATTTAGCATCATAAATATTATATTTACATAGTAATGACATAATAAATTTATCACACATATTAATTTGTGTGTTGGTATTGTCGCTAAAATAAAAATATTATACTGAGAGGAATTGAGTGAAACTCGTAGGCTATGTTTGTTTACAAAAAACATACTTGGGATTGGACTATTTACGTTAATTTAATACTACTTTATACTATTTAATCATTTGATGATGGACTATTAATCCTTTGATGAAGGATTATTAGTCCCATCAAGCTATTTAATAGTTTAAAATGAGAAGGACTATTAATCCCAAATTTTTCATGGGATTATATAATCCCACATAAATAGCCTTAGGAATGATAAAAAAAAAAAAAATAGTCCATAGGATTATTTAATCCCCCATCATGGGATAAAATAGTTCGAAATAGTATTAAATTAATACAAATTATCTAATCCCAAATATATTTTTTATAAACAAACATAGCCGTAGTGAAGGGAATCCTAGTGCGGATGAATAATTTTCATAGCTTTTATCACAGGCTTAACGAGGCAATTTTATTTTTTACTTGCACTTGTTTGCAAAAATTATAGATTGTGACAAAATTATTTGGTACTAATTTAAACCTACTAAGAATTATTTTTATCTCATAATTAGTTTGTTATTTAATTTTATGTATTATTTGTTATCGTTGTTAAGACGATTTGATACTTCACATAGTGGAATTATATAATATTGCATTTTTACTCGGAATTATAATTCATAAATGGCATTAGAAATGAAAAATTAGTCTTTATTAAAATAATTATTCATCATCAAATGACCTTAAAAAAATATAATTCATAAAAATATAAAATTAAATAACGAACTAATCATAAATAAAATAATTCGTGATAATAATAATAAATTAATATAAATAATTTTATCCAAACTATCATACACGTTTGGTTACGCCAACCTATTCAATTTGACAGCTCACCACCGAGCTTTGGCTCGGATGGTAACACTGCAACTTTGCAAAAGCAAACCCCCGAAAGAACTCCTAAAACCGAGGGGGTAGCGTTGAGATTCTGGACCGAGGGGGTAACATCACATTGACTTGGCTTCTGGAGTTGGCTATTGTGTACTTTAGCAAATTAGTCCTCGTGTATCTCAAGTTGGAGTTGTCTATATCACTAACAAGTATTTTTTTTTGTGAAAAATATAATAATTCAATAATATATTCTTAAATCATCTTTATCCCTTATAAGTTTACTCAAAAGGTTATGATTAATGATAATAACTTGAATTTTTATATATACATTCAAGTATCTCATATATTATCATGCGAGATTAAAATGCTTCGCACAATAACCTATAATACACCCATCATAATAACATGTCTAAAATAGAAGTAACCTATATACGTTCACCACTATATATTCTGGACCGAGGGGGTAACATCACATTTTCTTGGCTTTTGGAGTTGGCTAGTGTAATTGAATAAGTATAAGTGCACAAATTTTGGGATACAAACTCAAACACAAATTAAACTCCATCTCTATCGTTAAAAAATGAGGTCTGACGCGAAAATTCGTGTCAAACCCCACTTTTTAATGGTGGAGGAGATAGAGTTTGTGTTTGAGTTTGTTTTCAAAAATTGTGTGTAGACTTGTCCAATGTAATTTAGCAAATTAGACCTCGTGTATCTCGAGTTGGAGTTGTCTATATTAAGCAATTTAGCTAAGTACTCCCGGTCTAAATTGCGTAATATAGACTAATTTGTCTATATTACCAGGAGTACTTAGCTAAATTGCGTAATATAGACAACTCCAACTCGAGATACACGAGGACTAATTTGCTAAATTATAACAAGTATTTTTTATTTTTAAAAAATGCAATAATATAATAATATATTCTTAGGTCATCTTAACCCCCCACAAGTTTAATCATAAGGTTATGATTAACGATAACAACATGAATTTTTATATATACATCCAAATATCTCATATATTACGATGTGAGATTAAGATGTTACTTAACATAACCCATAATACACCCATCATAATAACATGTCTAAAATATAAGTGACGTATATATGGGGATCAAATTCTCTATTACAAAATTTTCATATATCTCTATTACGAGGCTTATAATTACATTTTTTAGAATCTATAACGATGGTTTGTCCCGTCGTCATAGCCCTATTCTATGGGGACGGGACAAACTGTTATTATAGACCCTAAAAACTATCACTATAGATCTCGTAACAGAGATACAGAGAAATTTTGTTACAAAAAATTTGAAATCATGTATATGTACACCACTATATATACCACTGGTCCATCACCAATCATATTATAAGAAATCTCTGTGTCTCACACACAAATTAAAACCAATTTGGTATCCCCTCTCCAAACCAAGATGCGTCATCCACGAGGGAAATTTCCCGGATGTAGCTGGAAGTGGATGCTTTTGAAAAGATCACATCACATTTCTTTGCATCCAACAGCTGAGCCTCGAGTACCCGTAGTTTGTTCAGCTGCCGGTCATGAAACATTAATATCCTCAGGTTTACTTAAGTCCAACCCTTTTGAGTCCCTTAATTTAATATTCAGTTTGATCACCTTCTTTTGATTTTTCTAGTTTTGGTTTTGTAAGAACAAAATCAACATTTGCAATATCCAAGACTAATAAAATCTTAGTTTATCATCTCTTAAAATCACAACCAGAAAATGTCTCAATTTTTGTAGCATCAGGAATGGCCTAAGTAGCGGTTAATTCTCTTTTAATTTTCATAGTAGTTTTTCAGTTATTTTCTTACAATTTTAAGGATAATTTTCACTCCTCCTATATTATATATCACCGATGTAAAAAGTCACAGTGGATAACCTCCGGGATTCAACAATTCTTTCTTTTCTAATGTGCATCCAAATAGAAAAAGTGATATGAACAATTCACTGTTTTTTCTTGAGTTTTTGGAATATATATGATACAAGAAAAAAAAAAAAATTATAGTACAATATATATTATATGTAGTATTACATGAAGAAGTATGCTACTGCTACTTTTCTAAGTTCATAGGACTATATGTCACTTTTTTCGAGTTCTATATATATATATATATATATATATATATATATATATCATGCCTGCATGGCTGCTCATTTCTTTTTCTCGTCTTGCAACGGCCAGTACATATATGTGAGAAATATTCCAGTGGTAATAAAACTCGAGGCATGCAGGAGAAATCAATATCTTGATTTGGTAACGGAAAAAAACGGAAGAAATGAATCCTACTAATTCAGTTAGCTTAGGTGGAAAACTGAAGAAATAAATTGCACTAATTAACTTGATTTTGAAATTCTTTTCAAATTTACTTAAAAAATTTAACAGATTTAACATCCCAAAAACCTCCATTGCAGAAGAAACAAAGAATCTTTTCCTTTCCTTTTGCTTTTTGTTAGAATTTAAGATAGAATAATAACACAATCACACAGAATATTAGATGAAGAACAAAAAAGTAAAAACACGCAATATACCCAGGTTCACCATTAGTCGAATCCGCATAAGCAAGGGCGGAGCTAGAAATTTTTTCCGCCCTGGGCTATACCAACCATATACAAATCCTCCTTATCAAAAACTTCACTCGGGAGAAGCAAAGAGGAAGCTATCGGCTTCCAAAATCTTTTGCCAGAAACCCTCCACAATGGGCGGATAAGTTCCGTTGACCTCGAGATCCGTGTTGAGCATAGGCAGTGGTGATATATCCACATACTCCACCTTTATACCATTAACCGACTCCCTGGATAACTCAATTACTACATTTATGTAGCTACAGGAGATTCATTTCCAAAGAACCCTGCAAAATACTACAACTAAGACCATGGTTTTCAGCTATGAGATATAGCAAGGATTATTAACATACTAATCGAGGCATACTGTTAGTGCATCAGCCATGCCCGACTCCAAGAAAATCGGCTTCACAGCGACACAAGCACAGAACCTTTTCCTCCTCACAGTCCCTTTCCTCCTTCACCCGGGCTACAGCTCACCCTAGCCCATACGTGCCTCCGCCCTTGCGCATAAGTATGAGTCAATCCCAACACTTTTCGTCATTCTCCTAGCGAGTAGATCTGGCATGACATATTTTTAACGGCATGGGCTAAGCAAGTCTGGCGTTATTCATGAACAGCAAGGGTCGATGGTTGGTTGGATCTGGTGTTTTTCTCTCTCGACTAAAAAGCAAAACTAACCCTCCGGCTTATATCATAGCCTATTCCTCTAACTTTCTTTTTGAAAAAACACTCCCTCCAAGATGTATTATTTGTGCAAATGGAATCCCAAACCTTTTAAGTTGGGGTATTATTGTCATTTCATTAGTACACCCAAGATACCATTTGAATCAAACATTTGGCAAAAAAATATAAAACACATATTGACCTGATCCAATATATATATATATATATATATATATATATATATATTAAGAGAGAGATTTAAAATATCAAAAAATGAGTTGGGCCTCATGAATTTTGTGAGTATTGCAACTATGTTTTGTTACTGAAAATGAAACTAAACTTAAATCAATAATTCAAGATACCGGCGGCACGGCACAGATTTATAACTCCTAATCTGATATACATTTGAGACTTATATGAATTGATGAGATAATTAAGTAAAAGAATAGTGATGATGGTAGTGGGTCGAGGGAGGTTGGTGGTTTGGGCAAGGGGAGATGGAGATTAGGGCGGGAGACGGAGGAAAGGGTGGAGAAAGAAGAATAAACAATTTGTAACCTTAATGACAAAACTATCCTCCCAAGTATAGACTTTTTTAATTTGTCTCTTAAAATTTGGAAATCGTCAATCAATATTATTAGTGTATTTATGTTGATCCCTCATATCTGAATTTGATGATGACTTAATCAAAGTATTTACATTTGTAATTAATAATATAACTATTAATTTATATGTGTGATATAATCAATAAGTTATATATGTTAATGTATGATTTCATTGTTGTAAGACCCCGAATTTTATGAAATAAAAAATTTAATTTTTTCTTCATATATATTTTCATGAAACAGTAAGTGGTTAAATTGATAAAGTTAAAAGTTAAGGATGTTATGTTATGTGTAAAGTTAAAACTTCTGATACTTATTGTTTATCCTGTTTCTTCTGTTCATCATTTATATCATTCTAATCATCCAAAATCAAGTTGTTGTGAATATCTGTGGCAGGGGGCACAGATGCGATATAATTGTTGAACAGATGATAGGTTAAAGGCGATATAATAGGTTAAAGGCGATACATCTGTTCGGTGTCTTTTATGGCACGTGATGAATGTTCTCTTTGGCCCATAGTGCAAAGATGAACTGTTGTTTGGTATGATTATGGCCAAAGGCTGAATCTGGTATAATCATGACCGTTGGTGTTATATTGAATGTCTTTGGCCCGTAGTGCAAAGATGAACTGTTGATCTGCATGATTATGACCAGGAACTATAAATTTGTATTATCTTGACTAATGGTATTTCAGATGATAAAAGTTGATAATGTTTTTCCTAAAAAGAGAACCGAGTAGACATTATAGTCTGCACTATTCTTCTAATAGATTGCTCATTCCACTGCTATTATTGATCTAAACATTGTTCAAGAATTTAACTGCAGTTTTTGATATAAACCTTGTAGTTTATTGTATTCTATCAATAACTCAACTGTTGAAGGCTAACGATAACTTATTTGTCATTATCTTAGTCATGATATTCTTTACTGGGTTATTTGAGATCACCCTTTCTTTTGTTCTATTACTTTTCAACAGGAGATGAGAACGTAGTTGGGTCTAGCCAGAGAATGGAGTGAGAGTCTGAGGGATAGCTATCGTAGTCTTCAAGTATTATAAAATAGTGTGATAATAATAGTGAAGACTTAGTTGTGTATTATTATACACTGTATTGTTGAACGTTGTTCTACCTTGTAATAATTTTGTTGTAGTCTTTTGACAACTCAAGTTTGGACTGTGTGGACCCAGATTTGGGGGTGTCACAGTTGGCATCAGAGCTTAGGGATATGGTATTTAATGGAGATCTGGGGTTAGAACTAGGAGGGGAGAGACGAATAGAATCAATCACTAGTGTGTCCTACCTAAATTAGATTTTGTTATCTAACGAATCGATTTGAATGTAGGAACATGAAAAGATGAGTCAGTTTGTTTGAACTAACAATTATTTTGTGACAATAGTTTAGTATGGCATCTGGAAATTAAGAGGTTAACTATGGAATGCCTGAAGCGAATGTAGCCGAGAATCAAGAGGCCCCAAACAATCCTCCTGCCAACTCAGGAAATAATGTTCCTGATAATATGATGAACGATGGATTCTTTAGGAATTTCATGCAGTTCATACAAAATCAAGTAAGAGGAAATCCAATCAATAATAACGGTAGAAACGCTGGTAATTTGAGGATGGTCACTGTCAAGCAATTTAAAGAATTGGGACCACCTGAATTCCACGGGAAGCCTGACCCACTCAAAGCGGAGTCGTGGCTGAAGCAGACGACAAAAATACTTGATGTCTTACAATGCTTTGATGATCAGAATGTGTCATTCGCCACTTTTATGTTACGAGGTGAGGCGGACCATTGGTGAGAAGCGGTAAAACGTATCCACCCTTCAGCACTCGAAATGTCTTGGACGGAATTTGAAAAACTGTTTAACGAGAAGTATTTCCCAGAAAGCATCCACCATATGAAAGAGGTGGAATTCATTAAGCTGGAGCAGGGAAACATGACAGTCTCCCAATATGAAGCTAAGTTTGTCGAGTTATCTCGCTTTGCCACCCATCTAGTGGATGACGAAGCACGAATGAGTCGGATGTTCCTACGAGGTTTGAGATTCAAAATTCGTCAACAACTTAGCTCTCATAAATTTAGTTTGTATCCAGATATTGCGGATATGGCTCAAAGGGTGGAGCAAACAGATAAAACATTGCAGCCAAGAGTCAATGATCAGCATAGAGAAAGGAATGACAACAACCACAGGAACGAGAACCATCGAGGAGGTAACCAGCACTTCGGTGGTAATTTCACATCGAATAACAGAAGAGGAGAATCCAGTGGGAACAATTTCAAAAGAAAGAGATTCCATAATAATTATGGAAGGGCACCGGCACCAGTACCAGCACCGACCCCAATTTCAAGGGAAGAAGATCGAGCACCAGTGAGATGCTATAGGTGTGGTCAGGAAGGTCACATCAGCCCAAACTGTACAAAGCAGTCTAAAAAGTGCTACAGTTGTGGGAAAGAGGGTCATGTTGCGCGGTTTTGTCCTGCCACAAAATCAAGTCCAGCTGCAATGATGATACCAAAAGCTAGTGCGGATAAGGAAAAATCTGTAGTTCAAGGGAGAGTTTTTATTGTGATATCCTAAATGGCACGAAACTCGAACGAGGTGATAACCGATAAGCTATTCATAAATTCTCGTGAAGTCTATGCTTTGTTAGATACTGGCTCTACCCATTCTTTTATCTCACCTGCATGTGCTCAGCGTTTAAACTTAACTCCTGAAAATTTGGACTTTGACTTATCAGTTGAAACCCCATTAGGAGAAATGACCATTACATCTACTGTCTATAAATCTTGCCTAGTTCAAATCAACAACCTCACATTACCTGTTGACCTTATTTCTTTGGAGATCCATGAATTTGATGTGATTTTAGGAATTGATTGGTTGACTACCCATCATGCTAAAATTGATTGTTTCATAAGATTATTAGTTTTCATATTCCTAATCAACCTGTCATGCAAATTCAAGCAACTAAACCATTGAAATCTATAACTGTTATTTCTAGCCATAAAGCCATTCGTTTATTGAAAAACGGATATCAAGCCTTTTTAGCTCATGTCACTGATTTAAACAAAAATACGTCAAACTTGAATGATATTCCCATTGTTAATGAGTTTCCTGACGTTTTTCCTGAAGAACTTTCTGGCTTACCCCCAAACCGTGAAATTAAATTTTGTATTGATCTTGAACCCGGTACCAAACCCATTTCCAAAGCTCCATACCGAATGGCTCCCATTGAACTTCAAGAGTTAAAAGTCCAACTACAGGAATTGTTGGATACCGGTTTCATTCGTCCGAGTGCATCACATTGGGGTGCTCCTATTCTATTTGTGAAAAAGAAAGACGGGAGTATGAGATTATGCATTAACTACCGAGAATTGAACCATGTCACCATCAAAAACAGGTACTCGTTACCTCGGATTGATGACATGTTTGATCAATTGCAAGGTGCTCAACATTTCTCAAAGATTGATCTCCGTTCTGGATATCATCAGTTAAAGGTTAAAGCTGAGGACATTCCAAAGACTGCTTTCAGAACTCGTTATGGGCATTATGAGTTCTTAGTCATGCCTTTTGGACTAACTAATGCTCCTGCAGCTTTTATGGACATGATGAACCGGATATTCAAGGAACATTTGGATCATTTTGTAGTTGTCTTTATTGATGACATTCTCATATACTCCAAGAGTCATGAGGATCATGAACAACACCTGAGATTAATACTCCAAAAGCTACGTGAGAACAAGTTGTATGCCAAGCTGAAGAAGTGTGAGTTTTGGCTTGAAGAAGTCACGTTCCTTGGGCATGTGATTTCCAGTAAGGGAATATCAGTTGATCCTGCAAAGATCGAAGAAATATTAAATTGGGAGCAACCTCGGTCAGTAACTGAAGTCCGAAGTTTTCTGGGCTTAGCTGGTTATTATCGGAGATTCGTAGAAGGATTTTCTCGAATCGCCACTCCATTAACTCAACTGACTCGAAAAAGTACAAAATTCGTATGGATCGAGGAATGCGAGAAAAGTTTTCAAGAACTCAAGAAGAGACTTATTTCAGCTCATGTTCTGACCATACCATCAGGATCAGGAGAATTTGTTATCTATAGCGATGCTTCAGGCAAAGGTCTAGGTTGTGTTCTTATGCAACATGGAAAGGTTATAGCCTATGCCTCTCGACAACTCAAAGATTATGAGAAAAATTATCCTACTCATGATCTAAAGTTGGCAGCAGTCGTTTTCGTGTTGAAGATCTGGAGACACTACTTGTACGGAGAAAAAGTGGATATCTATACGGATCATAAAAGTCTAAAGTATTTCTTCATCCAGAAGGAACTCAACATGTGACAAAGACGTTGGCTTGAGCTGTTGAAGGATTATGACCACACAATCCAGTATCACCCGAGAAAGGCGAACGTTGTAGCTGACGCTTTGAGCAGAAGATCTTATGCGAGTACAAGTGCACTGCGGACAACACAAAAGTGTATTTTGTACAACTTGCAAAAGATGTGGATAGAGCTGAAAACACCAATGACCCACTTGAAGATTGCGCACGTACGAGTAGAACCAGCTTTAATCGATAAAATTAAAGTTGCTCAAGTTACTAATCCGGAGCTGATGAATATGATGAAGAAAGTACAAGAAGGTGTTATTCCTGAGGCAAGAATTGACGAGAAAGGAATACTTCGAGTTAACTCTCGACTCTGTGTTCCTAACGATCCTGAATTGAAGCATAAAATCATGATGGAGGCACACAACACGCCGTTTGCAATCCACCCAGGGAGTACCAAGATGTATCGAGATCTTTGACATACATTTTGGTAGAACAATATGAAAAGGGAGATTGCAGAATTTATCTCAAGGTGCCTAACTTGTCAACGTATCAAGGCAGAGCATCAAGTACCTAAGGGTCCATTACAACCACTTGAGGTTCCCCAATGGAAGTGGGAACACATCAATATGGATTTCGTGATGGGTCTTCCCAAAGTTTCTCAAGGCTTAGATGCAATTTGGGTCATCATAGATAGATTGACCAATTCCGCTCATTTCTTGCCTATACGAGAAAACTTTTCACTTGAACGTCTTGCTGGTATGTACATAAATGAGATTGTGAGATTGCATGGCATGCCAGTTTCCATAGTTTCTGATCGAGATCCTAGATTTACTTCACACTTTTGGATCAGTCTATAAAAAGCTATGGGCACTGAACAACGTTTTAGTTCTGCATACCATCCTCAAACAGACGGACAATCGAAAAGGACGATCCAGACCCTCGAAGATCTTTTGAGACTTTGTGTACTAGACTTCAAGGAAAGTTGGGATAAGTACTTGCCATTGGTGGAATTTTCTTACAACAACAGTTATCAAGCAAGCATAGGCATGGCTCCATTCGAGACTTTGTATGGAAGGAAGTGTCATTCTCCAGTATGTTGGAATAAGGTAGGAGAAGCAAAATTGTTGGGACCCGAGTTAGTACGCTTGACAACAGAAAAGATCCAAATGATCCGACAACGAATACGGACCGCACAAGAACGACAAAAGAGTTATGCTGATCTTCATCGGAGAAACCAAAGTTTCAACGTCGGAGATCATGTATTCTTACGTGTTTCTCCATGGAAAGGGGTTACGAGATTTGAAAAGAGAGGAAAGCTCAACCCTCGATTTATTGGCCCATTTGAAATCCTCGATTGAGTAGGAACCGTAGCCTACAGACTAGCCTTATCGCCAAGTATGTCCCGCATCCATAACGTTTTTTACATATCTATGTTACGTAAATCTATGAAAGACCCAAACCACGTCATTGAGTTAGAACCAGACGTTATAGCAGATGATTTAACATACAAGGAGTTACCTGTTAAGATCTTAGATAAGAAGGAGCAGATCCTATGCTCAAAGGTTATACCTCAAGTTAAGGTCTTATAGAGGAACCAAGATACTGAGAAAATGACCTGGGAGCTAGAATCTGAGACTAAATCTACGTATCCTTACCTCTTCTATATGCCAGGTACGTCAATTTTGGGGACGAAATTTCATAAAGAGGGGAGGTTGTAAGACCCCGAATTTCATGAAATATAAAATTTAATTTTTTCTTCATATATATTTTCATGAACCAGTAAGTGGTTAAATTGATAAAGTTAAAAGTTAAGGATGTTATGTGTAAATTATATTATGTCGGACAATATTCGTTTGGTAGGGGAATATTCGTTCTGTCGGGGAATATTCGTACGACGGCGCCGTACGAACCAATCATTGGTGGACCCACAACAAATAATTGTCGGATATAGAAAATAACATAAACAAATTTTTAAATGGTCAATGGTACTATCACTTTTAATTGTTAAAATATTCGGTGATAAAAGAATAGTAATATACGGTATTACAAGTAACATACGGTATTGCATAGTAGCACACGGTATTGCACAGTAGCACACGGTATTGCACAGTAGGACACGGCATTGCACAGTGTTTCGTATTATTAAACTGATAAAGGCATTATCGTACAATATTTAACTTCATTGTCACATGCACAATAATTCATATTATTAAACTGATAATTGTCACAGTAGCATATGCACAGTAATTCACATTATTGAATCAATAATTGTCATGACACAGTAACGTATTCTTTCTTTTACATATTTTCTGCATTATTGTTATCTCTATTATGGTGTTATTTAAACAGTTGTATTTCATTAATTAATTGACTTGATATCTAACTCAGAAAGTCAACTACACTGTATTTATAACAATTAGTCATAATAATGAATAAGTGTGAATTATTGTTGAATAATTGAATTGATAAAGTTATTTGTTTAGAATATAAAGTTAGGTGATATAAAATGAATGGTATAGATTAAAGATAATATAGAATTTGAAATGGATGGTGTAGATTAAAAGATGATCTTTAAGTGATTGGTTTAGATTAAGGAAATCTTAAAAAACGAAATGAATGGTATAGATTAAAGATAATATAGAATTTGAAATGGATGGTGTAGATTAAAAGATGATCTTTAAATGAATGGTTTAGATTAAAGAAATCTTAAAAGATGAAATGAATGGTATGGATTAAACATTATCTTGAAATGAACGGTTTGGATTAAATTAGGAAATCTTGGTTATGATGAGATTTTTGACTATAAATAGAGGCTTTAACTTAAGAATTTTTCATAAACTTCCTTACTTGTTCTTTTTTTCACTCTATAAATACTTCTTGTGTAAGTTCTCTCTAAGTGTGCTTAAGTCATCTTGAGTATTTGTGAAGATCTATAAGTGTACGTATACTGTTCAAGTTAATCAACCTCATTTAAATCAATATCCAGTCACATGTTAAGGTAAGGGATTATCATTATTTGATTCTCGAAAATAATATCGTTTCTTTATTACCCATAAGATGTGTCATTTATTTCCATGTATTAATTTGTGGGAATAATCTTATAGCGCAGATTACCGCATGTTGGTGAATAACCTTTCGTATTCATTCCTTATTAATCTCTGAGAATAACCTTACTGTGCGGATTACCGCCTGTTTTGTGAATAACTCTTCGTATTCAATTTTTATTAAATTGTGGGAGTAACCTTACGACGCGGATTATCGCCTGTTTGGTGAATAACTCTTCGTATTCAATTTTTATTAAATTGTGGGAATAACCTTACGGCGCGGATTATCGTCTGTTGGTGAATAACCTTTCGTATTCATTCCTTATTAATCTCTGAGAATAACCTGACTACGCGGATTATCGCATGTTTGGTGAATTACTCTTTGTATTCATTTCTTATTTGTCTCTTGTGAAAATAATTTGTTTACATGAATTATCACATGACACTTTTATTGCATATTCCTTTGTGATATCATTTTCTTTCATATTCGTAAGTGATATTATTTTCCTTTATACTCATAAGGGATACCATCTTTTTCATCTTCCATTATTCAAACTTACTATGGTAAGGGATATTAATTTCCTTCACCTTTTGTTAATCAAACCTGCTACGGTAAGGGATATTATTTTCTTTCATACACCTAAATCGAAACTTATTATGGAACTATTGCTTCTATAATTCCTGAAAATATTATATGTTCCATAATAGTTGCACTTCATCATTTCAATTAAACCATCTTATTTACGTGAACCTTTTTATTGAACTGTAACCGTTATTCTGAACTGTGGATCGTGAATATCATTTTTGAATTTCACTCCACATCATGTTGACAATTTGGACATTATTTGAATCTGCACAAAGTAAACTTCTGATACTTATTGTTTATCCTGTTTCTTCTGTTCATCATTTATATCATTCTAATCATCCAAAATCAAGTTGTTATGAATATCTGTGGTAGGGGGCACAGATGCGATATAATTGTTGAACAGATGATAGGTTAAAGGAAATATAATAGGTTAAAGGCGATATAATAGGTTAAAGGCGATAAATATGTTCGGTGTCTTTTATGGCATGTGATGAATGTTCTCTTTGGCCCGTAATGCACAGATGAACTGTTGTTTGGTATGATTATGACCAAAGGCTGAATCTGGTATAATCATGACCGTTGGTGTTATATTAAATGTCTTTGGCTCGTAGTGTAAAGATGAACTGTTGATCTGCATGATTATGACCAGGAACTATAAATTTGTATTATCTTGACTAATGGTATTTCAGATGATAAAAGTTGATGATGTTTTTCCTAAAAAGAGAACCAAGTAGACATTATAGTCTGCATTATTCTTCTAATAGATTACTCATTCCGCTGCTATTATTGATCTGAACATTGTTCAAGAATTTAACTGCAGTTTTGATATAAACCTTGTAGTCTATTGTATTCTATCAATAACTCAACTGTTGAAGGTTAACGATAACTTATTTGTCATTATCTTAGTCATGATATTCTTTATTGGGCTATTTGAGCTCACCCTTTCTGTTGTTCCATTACTTTTCAATAGGAGATGAGAACGTAGTTGGGTCTAGCCGGGGAATGGAGTGAGAGTCCAAGGGATAGCTATCGTAGTCTTCAAGTATTGTAAAATAGTGTGATAATAATAGTGAAGACTTAGTTGTGTATTATTATACACTGTATTGTTGAACGTTGTTCTACTTTGTAATAATTTTGTTGTAGTCTTTTAACAACTCAAGTTTGGGCTGTGTGGGCCCAGATTTGGGTGGGTGTCACAATTGTTGCTTAGGTTGAATGATTTAACAAAGAGATTAATAAATAAGTGTAAAAGAAAAATAATTAATATTGTACAGCCCTTAAAAGAACAATCATTGTAGAATGACTTAATTAAGGATAAAATTTGTTAAGTTGATCCGAACTACAAAAATAAATTAGTTAAGAATCAAATTTGTTAAATTTATCTGAATTATAAATATAAACTAATTAGGAATCAAATAATGTTAGGGGGGCTACATCGTTTGCTTCTGCAAAGTTGCAGTGGTCATGGTCAATTGTGAACTTGAATAGGTTAGCGTAACCAAGTTGTCGGCCGTTTGAAAAAATAATGGGTAAGATAAATTTTTTTATAATAATTTATTATTATTGTGAATTATTTTATAAATGATTAGTTTGTTGTTTAATATCATATTCGTATGGACTATTTTGTCATTTCTAAGGTCATTTGATGATGAAATATAATTTCAAGTAAAGATTATATTTTGTCATTTTTAAGGTCATTTGATGATGAATTATAATTTCAAGAAAAGTACGTATGATATGATCTCACTCTCTGAGGTATCAAATGACCTTAAAAATAATAACAAATAGTACATGTGATTAAATAACAAACTAATTATGAGATAAAATAATTCCTATTAATTTTAAATTAGTACCAAATAATTTTATTCTATCTATCATTTTTACAAATAAGTGCAAGTAAGAAATAAAATTGCCTAGTTAAGCCCGTAATAAAAGTTGTGAAAATTAACCCTTTGACTTAAACTTTTTGGGTGAGGAGTCAGATTGACACATGTATAATTGTATTTTATAAGTCTACACGCGAAGACGAGAGAGAGATTACATAAATCACAAAATGTATGTAATGCCATTTTGTGCAAGCTAAATTTGAGATTCAAGTTCAATACAAAATAATTCTTTCTTCCAAATATCCACTTCTTTCATAATATTTCTTGTAAACCAAATCTTCCTATTCCAACATAAAAAGAAAATATACGCTGACTGTCGAGTCGTGGCCTTATAATGATAAATAAACAATGTAGATTAACAATATATGCTTTAGGACACAGCGATAGTCGGGGACAACTTATAAGTTAGTCAAATTAATTTATAAGTTCTTTTTTATTGTTGAAGTGTTTAAGACTAATTTATTTTTTGACTTATAAGTCATTTTTTGAGAAGTAGAAAATTAGAACTTCTTAAAAAATGACTTATAAGTTATTTTAAAATAAGTAAATTTGATCAAATATAAAAACTCTTTTACCTTTATTTTAATAGTCTTTACAATTTATTTTAACTTATAAGTCATTTTAATCAAACACCTTTACATTTTTACATTGTTTTTTTAATCACTGTACTTTATGCCAACTTATAAGTGGATAAATAAATAAAAAATCTCTTATAGTCAACTCACTGAATTGCAGTTTATTAACAAAAAATTAAATTTTCGTCAGCGACATTAATTTTTTAACAAAATATTGACATTAGAATATGATATGGCTTAATTTATACTAATTTAAAATATTAAGTCTAGGTGGCCAAATAAATATAATTAAATAAATAAATTTGACTTCTCTCATTCTCTCTCCTCCACAGATCTTACTTTCCTCTCTTTATCCTCTAATCTGAAAGCAATCAGGAAGCAATTAATTCTCTCTTCTTCAAAATGTAAACAACATTTCTTCTTCACTGATCTAAGCCATTTACTTCTGGGTTTTTCCAAATTAGAAGCGATACTAGTATTGTCAGATCTAGAATCGAAACTAGTATTGTTCTAACTATAAGGTATTGAGAAGAGTCTTGCAAGTGTTACTGGCTGTAAGACCCCGAATTTTATGAAATACAAAATTTAATTTTTCTTCATATATAACAGCAAGTGGTTAAATTAGCAAAGTTAAAAGTTAAGGATGTTATTTGCAAATTTTATTATGTCGGACAATATTCGTTTGGTTGGGGAATATTCGTTTGGTCGGGGAATATTCGTTTTTGTCGGGGAATATTCGGGTCGTACGACGGTGCCGAAATAACTAATCATTGGTGGACCCCACAACGGAATATTTGTCGAATATAGAAAACGACAGAAGTAACATTTTTAAATAAAAATAGTCAACGGTGTTAACTGTTAAAATATCGGTGAGAATAGTAGCATACGGTATTTTATGGTATTTTACTCTAGCACACGGTATTCTATAGTAGCATACGGTATTGCACAGTATCTCATATTATTGATCTGATAACGTGGTCATCGCACAGTATTCATCAATAATTATTGTTGCACAGTATTTTACATTATTGATTCAATAATTGTCATAACTCAATATTTCATATCATTGAGTCAATAATTGTTGGTGCGCTATATTTTAAAATTATTGAACCAAATAATTGTCACAGTAGCAAATACACAGTAATTTATATTATTAAATTGATAATGATCTGTAACGTGTTTCTTGCATTATTGTTGAATTATTGTTGTAGCATTATTTTATTATATAAGTGGGAACCACTAGAAGAAAAATAAATTAAAATAAATTAAAAATATATATATATATATATATATATATATATTATTTTAAATAGTAACATGCGGACCCTATATGGGGGCCACATGAATTGTAAATTGAAATGAGCTTTTGCTGGGAATTAGTTAGTGGAGGCTGCGCAGCCTCTGCTGAAAATTTTCAGTTAGCGTGCTCACCTACCACACGCACAGTAACTTCTTTTCTCCTATAAATAGCTTGCTTAGCTGAATAGAAAAATCACACATAAAACATAAAAATTTTCTATAAGTATTTTATGAGTTTTCTCTGAGAATAGTAAAGTTATCTTGAGTGTTTGAAAGCCAAAAGGAGTGTAGGAATTTTTCAAGTAAGTCTTTTATTAAAGAATAGTAATTTCATAAATTTCTATTTTTCACGGTATTCATAAATCTTCCTTTAGAAGATTCCTTCTTTAAGAAGATTCATTTTTAAAAGCTTTTTTTGGAAGATTTATTTTGGAATATTATTTTAAAAACTATTTTAAAGTTGTTATATTATACTACAAAAATTATGTTAATATATATATATATATATATATAATTTTGATAGTTCATATTATACGAGTTATCATACACTTTAAAATTTATTTGTGGTAATTACAAATTATATTATAAATATATAGGTTGATCAACCTCATTTTTATCAATATCCAGTCACCAGATAAGGTAAGGGATGTCATTTTCTTTCATACTCTTAAACTTACTACTGTAAGGGATTATCATTCTTTGATTCTCGAAAATAATATCTTTTTTTTCTTACTCATAAGATGTGTCATTTATTTCCATGTATTAAATTGTGGGAATAACCTTACGGCGCGGATTACCGCCTGTTGGTAAATAACCTTTCGTATTCATTTCTTATTAATTTCTGAGAATAACCTTACTGCGCGGATTAACGCCTGTTTGGTGAATAACTCTTCGTATTCAAATTTTATTAAATTGTGGGAATAACCTTACTGCGCGGATTACCGCATGTTGGTGAATAACCCTGTGTAAATTTCTTATTTGTCTCTTGTAGAAATAATTTGTCTACACGAATTATCACATGACACTTTTATTCCATATTCGTTTATAATATCATTTTTTTTCATATTCGTAAGTGATATTATTTTCCTTTATACTCATAAGGGATACCATCTTTTTTATCTTCCATTATTCAAACTTACTATAATAAATGATATTATTTCTTTTATACTCTTAACTTACTATGGTAAGTACTATTTGGTAAAGTTTCCTGAAATGATTATATGTTCCTTAATAGTTTGTGCTTCATCTAATATCATTTCAATTGAACCTTTCTATTTTTCTAAACATTTCTATTGAACTGTAACCGTTATTCTGAACTATAGATCTTGAATATCATTTTTGAATTTCACTCCACATCATGTTGACAATTTGGACATTATTTGAATCTGCACAAAGTAAACTTCCAATACTTATTGTTTATCCTGTTTCTTCTGTTCATCATTTGTATCACTGTTATTTGTAATAATCATCAAGAATCAAGTTATTGTGAATATATGTGGCCGGAGACACAGATGCGATATAATTGTTAAACAGATGATAGGTTAAAGGCGATATAATAGGTTAAAGGCGATACATCTGTTCGGTGTCTTTTATGACACGTGGTGAAAGTTCTCTTTAGTCCGTAGTGAAAGATGAACTGTTGTTTGGTATGATTATGACCAAAGGCTGAATACTGGTATAATCATGACCATTGGTGTTATATTGAATATCTTTGGCCCGTAGTGCAAAGATAAACTGTTGATTTGCATGATTATGACCAGGAACTATGAATTTGTATTATCATGACTAATGGTATTTCAGATGATAAAAGTTGATGATATTTTTTTGAAAAAGAGAAGCGAGTGGACATTATAGTCTGCATTATTCTTCTAATAGATTGCTCATTCCGCTGCTATTATTGATCTGAACGTTGTTCAAGAATTTAATTGCAGTTTTTGATATAAACCTTATAGTCTATTATATTCTATCAAGAACTCAACTGTTGAAGGCTAATGATAATTTATTCGTCATTATCTTAGTCATGATATTTATTACTGGGCTATTTGAGCTCACTCTTTCTTTTTGTTCCATTGTTTTTCAACAGGAGATGAGAACGTAGCTGGGTCTAGCCGGGGGATGGAGTGAGAGTCTGAGGGATAGCTATTGTAGTCTTCACGTGTTGTAAAATAGTGTGACAATAATAGTGAAGACTTAGTTGTGTATTATTCGAATACTGTATTGTGGTACGTTGTACGTTGTATTGTAATAGTTGTGGTCTATTTTGACGACTCAAGTTTGGGTTGTGTAAGCCCAGATTTGGGAGTGTCACACTGGCAATCTTAAAGGAGTACTTCCCTACTAAGTTTATTCGAGTAGAATTAGTATTCTGAAATTTGGAGAGTATACCACAAGTAAATGGCTTAGATCTGGGTTATTGCTATTTCTAAGATTTGGGATGTTTTGAATCATCCCAAATTAATTAGATTTTTGTTACTGATTTAAAGGGCATCGCTACATCTGAGGAAATTTGAATTTGATTTGGTGATTCCTTCCTTCTTTTCCTTTAGATGTATTTCAAATCTAGGGAAATCTAAATTTGATTTGGATCAAATCTGAATTTTTAGAGCTTCGTGATGAGTTTGAGTTTAACTAAATTTTCGTGGTGTTTTAGTTTAAATTGTGTGTACATGATGTGCTGTAAAAATTTGGAATGCCAATGGTGGTGGTTATGGTTGATAATGGAAGTTTCCGGCGAAAGTATTTATGAAAAAGATGAAGGCTTTTAATTATTTTTTTTGAAAAGATTATTTATAAATATATTATGTTAAAAATTAAAAGGCATTTTTTTAAAAATTAATAAAATGAAGTTAGCAAAAAAAAATATGTTAAAAATATTTTGTTTTTAGCAATTTAAAATTGTGTTAAAAATATTTTATTTTTTTGGCAATTAAAAGGTATTTTTTAGCAATTTTTTTTTCATAATTTTCACATTAACTTTTTTTTACAAGTCAATTTTTTCTTCCTTAACACATCAGCACTTTCGATAAAAGTTAAACGACTTAACAGTTTTTTTAACAGAATGTAAGAAAAGTGAAGTTTAGTTACTTGAATGTAAGAAGAAAAAAAAATTAATTATCCACTTGTAAGTTTTTATAAATTACAATGACTTAATACGTATTTAACCCCCTTTACATTTTATTTTAACTTAATTAACTTATAAGTCAAAATAGTGTCAAACACTTTTATTTATAAGTTACCATTTAAAATGGCTTATAAGTCATTTTAAATTTGAACTTTTAAGTCATTTTAAAATAAATCATTTCTAAACACTATCTACCTAAGTTAAGCGAACACTATCTACCTAAGTTAAGCGAACCTCTTGCTCGCTCGTAGCTTGTGCTAATGCGACCCGGGAATGACCTGAAACCCACTTGTGACACATCATTTTGAATTAAATGAATAAATGAAAAATAATATATTTGGTGATCATTTTGGTAGATATATCATTAGAATGGGGAAAATTCAATTTTTAGTATTTGTACTAGGACCCAACTTACAAGTTGGTACTCAAACTGAAAAAAAATTACAAACGGATACTTGTACTAAAAAAAACTTATAAATCGTTAATTATTGGAGTTCCGTTTAATTTTTTAACACGTCAGCAGGAAAATGATGACATGACGATGACTGGGCAAGCTACGTGGATAAGGAAAATCAACTTTTAATACATGTATTAGGACTTGTCTTACAATTTGATACCCAAACTGGTGGTTGATATGCATTTTTATTTTCTATCGATTTTATAATTGTAAATACGTTTTTATTATAAGATTATAAAGTGATATGATATTTTTAATTTATCATTATTATTTTTTTACCAACACTACTAATTTTTTAGTTAATATTAAATGTATATTTGGATATTAAAATTATTCTTAAAAAATTTCGTACTATAAATATATTTATAAATATAAATATATTTCTATAAATATATTTAATAGCATCATATATAGATATCTTCATGGTTTCTTTCCCTTAAGAAAAATTAAAAATATATAATTACATATCTTCTTTTTATTAGGGTTATTTTCGACTTTTGTAACTATATAGTTTATACACATTATTCTATCAACATAAAATTTAATTACATTATATATATATAGTCCGTGAGTTTCAAAATTAAAAATATATTTATAATACAATTTTTTTAAGAATAATTTTAATTTTTAAATATACATTTAATATTAGCTAAAAAATTAGTATTGGCGATAAATAATAATAATAATAAAAAATTAAAAATATCGTGTCATTTTATGGTTTTAAAATAAAAATATATTCACATGAATATATATATATATATATATATATTCCATGAGTTTCAAAATTAGAAATAAATTTATAATGCAATTTTTTTTAAGAATAATTTTAATTTTTAAATATACCTTTAATATTAGCTAAAAAAATTAGTATTGACGGTAAAAAAAAAAAAAAATTAAAAATATCATGTCACTTTATGGTCTTATAATAAATATATATATATATTCCGTGAGTTTCAAAATTAGAAATATATTTATAATACAATTTTTTTTTAAGAATAATTTTAATTTTTAAATATACCTTTAATATTAGCTAAAAAATTAGTATTTGCAGTAAATAATAATAATAATAAATTAAAAATATCATGTCACTTTATAGTCTTATAATAAAAATATATTTACAATTATAAAATCGATTGAAAATAAAAATAACATATCAACCACCAGTTTGGATACCAATTTGTAAATCGAGTCTCAGTACAAGCACAAAAGTTGATTTATCCCTTATCCGTTAGCAGATTTTCCGTTATGTCCGTTAGTCAAATTTAACGATTTTACATAAATATTCAAGTGTAATCACCAGATTGTAAATTTTTTCTAGTACAAACACCAATTTGTAACTTTTTTCTGTTTGAGTACCATCTTGTAAGTTGAATCCTAATAAAGGGTATCAAAAGTTGATTTTTTCCCATTAGAATGGGACAATTATATCATTCTATCATGACAGTATCTACCACCAACAACTAAATATACACTTAAAATACGACAAAATACACTACTTTTCATTTTACTCCTTTCTCCCTCCTATTTCTTCAATCCAAATAATGAATAATCCTACTAATGTTGAAATTCTAGATATATTAATTGTTAATGTAAACATCATATACACATGAGAATGGTATAAGGTAGTCTCTTGTCCCATTTCAACTGCCTAAAGAAAACTAGAACCCAGGAACCGATTATTTTCAAATCTGTTTTATACAACAAAGAATTTAGTGCAGGTCAACTAGGATAATTAGGAGCCATCCAAATGTGCATCATCATATTTCCACTGCATTCTTAGATAAATTGGCAGGAGTAGAGAAGTGCCAGATCCAAGTAAATATAACACCCAGGCATACAGATAGAAACTAAATATGAACAATGCACAACAATTTGGGCAACAATCGATTTACTTTTATGAAATTACTTAATATACGACCGACAAAGGTAAAATTTCACCAAAATCACAAGTATCAGGTACCCTTACAATCCATCAAAAGTTAACCCTTCCAAGAAAATAAAGAAAACAAGGAGAAAAGGATGTGACCGTGTGCGCGCAGCCTGAAGGACACAGGCGCCATCAGTGCCTTCCGTTACAACAGAAGGCTATAAGTACAACAGCTTGACGAAAACTAACAACGCCATCTCAAGCTGGTGCTTAGTTGAACTATTGCCAGTCGCATCCCCAACAAAAATCTCAAAAGACAACAGCAACAATATTGGAGACAGCTGACAATTGTTAGATTCAATACTTGTATTTATGCCTGAAACAATGATTTAGCACTCATAATTTAAGAAATACCCTTACTATGACAAGATGCGCATTAGTAGCAATATTAAGAAATGTATGAGAAATCAGGATCCCAACCCATAATTTTGATAGCGAGCAAAACACCATAAACGACAAGCTTCACCAAATTTGTAAACTTATGCCGATTGTTATGGTACAAACTGAACTATACATGATTCTGGTATCACACCAAGGAGATGCCTGCCTAAAACTAACACAAAACAAAAAAATTTAGAGCAGATCAATAACATGAAGAAACTCAAAATTAAGTTATGGAATGCCTAAAAGCCGATCTTAATAAGCCAACTCCGCATCCGTTTTCTTTGACTACCCTCTGCTGTATATCCCTGCAAATCACAAAAGAACAACGAAACTGCAAAGTGGAAAACCTTACATAATCACCCAGCAACCAGAAAAAGCTTAACACTACACACAAAACTAAATGACATGCTTCGAGAATATGAGAAGTGCAATTGAACCAATACTGAATACCCCCATTAGAAGATATACTTTTAACTGAACATGATAACAGTTGCTTAAAACCACAGCATGTATTATATCTTATATAAATTACATTATAATATTAGTTGTATTTAATTTGCCAGTTTCTACTTTCTACCGCCATGCCAATAAATTGTTTCCTGTCCTTGATAAAATTCTCCCAATATGATATAAACACTTAACAAGATGCAATCATACTTTCAAGGATTTAAGATGTAAATTAATCAAAGGACAAACTAAACCACATTTTATTCATATTCACATTGCAACTTTCCTTTCTACACTCTTTGAAGACTGATCTGGAGATAAGATCTAAAACTCTCACCAAAAGTGGGATAACTTGAATAGAAGAAATAGTCTCATAAATTAACCTGTATAATACCCATTTTTCCCAAACATTTGTATGTCATAGGAAAGAAGGCACTTTCTCTACTCTCCAGAAAGATTCCACACATAGTAGACAAAGCAACTTTCTCTTCTCTTCTTTACCAAACAACAGTGCTAGTGATTTTTAAATCAGTTTAAAATCGAAGACCAATGTGAAGACAAAATGCCAGCTAGCGATGAAAGAAAATCCATAAACATTAAAAATCGAAATTAAAATGAATTACTTCTTCCTTCCCAATATATTTGTCTTCATTGAATTTTTATGGTCAAATTAACCACGTTTAGAAATAACAAGTCATATTATCATTTCAAAAAATAGGAAAGAAACTACGATCATAATAAAGTTCATAGAACTTACTGTTAAAGTATAGATTTGTGATTGCGAAAATTTAAATACGTGCGCATAATTATTAAACTTAAAAATGGTCAATTTGACAATAAAATGTAGACTATGACAAGTAAAATGGGACGAAGGGAGCAGGTAATATAGGGAAATTAGACGGTGGTGCACAGTCTAAACTTTAGAAGGACTACTAACTGGATATCTCAGTACATTTTGATTAATCAATTACCACATACCTCACATTAAAATGCCTTGCATAAACAAACAACGTTGCACAAGTGGATGACACTAAAAATGTAATAAAGCACTTGTATTTCATTAATGACATCTGATCAACATTAACCTAATAAAGTAAGAAGATAAAACATCAAAAAAATAGAAGAAATATTACATACCGTTTCATTTTTGCTAAAATCTTCAAAAGAAACCACATTTGACTCCGACCTGCATTTAGCATGCACAATAGGACCTAACTGAGACCAATCCATGCTTGCTGTTGATCCAGTCGGTGCACTCATATAAACAGCACCCGTGTACATCCATTCTTCAGTCTCATCACTGTAAAAATCATCAAAAGGTTCTCCATAGAGTGCACAAACATTCTGATCCTCATCTGCAGCAACAGCCATTTCTTCATCATTCTTCTTCTCAATAACATTCTCAGTGGGTAAAAAACCAGGAATAGCATCAGCTCCAAATGCCGCCACACCACTGAGCCACATGTTGACACTAACAAACCATTTACAAGAAGGCTTCTGTTTATGGTTTTTTGATATCCGATTCTTGGTTACATGCCAATCCATATGACTACTGTGCTCCTCTTGGCCACATATGTTGTGCATTGTCTGGGGAGATCAGCACACAGAGCAGTTATTGCAGACTTATAACGCACCTTCAGAAGGTCAGAATTGAACTCCAGTCCCACATGATCCTAGACATCATCATTTAGATAACATACGGTAACCTGATAGGAAAATCTACTCTTTAGGAAGTCATAATATAGTGGAGATTATCAAAATATACCTGCATGGGAGCCTGATTTGTCAATGAGATCAAACCTTGGGCCATAAGAGAACTAAACAAGCCCGAAAACGGTGCCCCCAGCTGGAGGGTGGGAGGCAATGAAACTAGGATTTTGAGATGTGGGCATCATTTGCAATGAGGAAGGACGGGGCCCTAAAGGTAGAGGTGGCAAGGCTTTACCTGGTAAATGCATAGATGTATTTGGGATTTTGAGGATTGGCTGGGATGACTGCATACCGGGAGATGGATTCAACTTTCAAGAAAACAGTACTTACAAAGGGCCCACGACTTTGTGGGATATATCCATGATTCAAGTGGGATAGACCTAAATGGGATGGTGTCGAAATTGCAGCAGGTAGAACCAAATTTGGCTGAATTCCTGATGCATTACCCAATGGTGGTAGCAACACAGCATTGTCCTTGGTTTTGCTGATTTAATGAAATTGGTCCAGCCTGCTGATGGTGAAACTGTGGCAGCTGGTTGGTCGCTGCTTTGTGTTCTGCAGTATCCAGTTGCTGCTGACCCAGAAATGACTTATTTAGGCCTTCATCAACATTGGCATTAGTAGCATTCAACGAATCAAAATGACTCCAAATCTGTTTCTGCAAAGGAAGAGTAGCTAGTGAAGGAAGTCGGTAAGGTTTTTGTGTATTTCCATGAGGCCAACCTCCTGTTAATGCAGGTACTGAAGCTGAGGAAACCTCAGCATTTAAAGGCTCCAAAGTTGAAGAACTCATTTTTAATGCAAAGGATGAAGAACCACGTTGTACATCAACACCCGGAAAGCCATTAATAATAGGAGGCTTTTGTTCAGCATCTGATGCTAAAAAGAGCATTTGTTGTTTGGCATTATAATTATTTTGGGAAGACTGAGGGAGAGATTCTGTGGGAAGTTCCAGGATTTTGGAGGATTATGAGAACCAGGAAAATGCGATGCCTCATTGCAAACTTCAGAAATCTGATTGATCAATCCACGGCCAGACTGCACAAAATTAATCGACACTCTCAGAGATGCAAGGAGAAAAAATGGAAGTTGGAAATTGGACGATGCATTCTATTTGTAAAATTAGTGAACATTTCAATTCTTTTCAAAGCTCTTCTGCAAATAAAATATGTACAAGTAAAACTTGATAAATATAATCCAAAGAATTTTCATCACCTATATAGATTTGCCTCCAATAGCAAAAAAAAACTAAACAATTGAAACGAAAAGAATACAACTAAACCATTCATCTGAATAGACTACATATAACAATACATTCACAGGAAAAATGGGATGCAATAATTGGACATAATCAATTAGAGACAAACTTCATAAATTTTTCAATATTCAAAAGCTCCAGTCCAGTTAAAAATGCAACCACTAAATATGAGGACATGCTTGGCTTAGGCGTGCATGGGAGAAATAAAGCTTGGGCTGATCAAGTTCAAGTTCAAGTTCAAGTTCCTATTGGGCCAGTTACAAGAACTAAGGCTAAAAAATTCAAAGAAAGGCTTAATGGACTAATTCAAGGAATTTGGGCTAAAAATAATTCAAGGGAATTCATTGAAGAGACTGATCTTAAGTTAATTAGTTTGGTTCAAGCAATTGGGCCAAGCCCAAATCTCTTCCCAACCTCGGCAACTTGATTCCCAGCGTCTAACATTTCACGACAACGCAGGATTGTCCAACAAGAATCAGTAATCAGGTTTAACGTAGCAAGTGGGGTTCCAATCTCAGCAAGGATGAAAGGAGTTAGGAAACTAACTTACGATTGGAAAAGGGAAGGGAAACGTAGCATATTCAGTAGTTATCCCCAGCAAATTACAAATCCTCCTTGCAGTAGGATTTCAGTAAATTCACTCGGTAAATTTTTAATCCAAGACGCAGCAACCTAAAGTCCTAATGCAGCAAGGAACCTTCAAGCTATTCATGCAGCAACATCAAATCCTAACAGCGGCAACGAATTTTCCAAGCTACAGCAGGATAGTTAGAGCAGTTTCATGATGTGGCAAGGAAAATAACGAATACGCAGCATAGCCCAAACAAAACATGGAAGTAAAAGAATGATTTCATGGCAAAAGAGGATAAGGAAAAACATCAAACTTGCAGAAGGTTTCTTGATAAAACAAGGCACGACATTCTGACTTTTCAGAGGCTTAAGATTTGCGGCAAATCCAGTTCCTAAAAGCAGTAGGATTAATGGCTTTCAAGTAATAGAAAATTACAGCTTATGAAGGTTTAAATTAGTTGGTTTGTAATTGCAAAGGCTGGAAATTGGGTACTAGAAAATTAGTTCAATACTAATATAATTGGGATTTTGATTTAGTTATGTTTTCAATTCCAAAATGAGTTTGATTGTGGCATAGTTATTTTTCCTTTTGTTTTTAGAATTAGGATTATTTTGAGGTGTATAAATAGGGAACAAAGCCGGTGTATTTTTCATTCATTCATCAATAATAAAAAAATTTGCTTCTTGTGAGATTGTTTCTCTCTTTTGGTTCAACTTGACTTATCAGGCAACAATTCATAGTTGTTTGTGGCGTCTTCTAGCTATACCGAGGTTCTTACTTCAATATAAGTAACGGGTCAAAGTTCTATTCAACACTAATCTTCTTATGCTATTCGATTGTACCAAGATTCTCGCTACAATATAAGCGAAGGGTTGCGGTGTCATTGGTATTCCACCAATACAACTTTGCTAGAAACAATCCGGGTGGCGTTCACCTCACGCATACGTGTCATGACGTCTATCAGTTGGTATCAAGAGCTAAATTTTCCAGCAGGTTATCTATCCTTTACTTTCTTGTTTGATTATCTAAAAAAAAATCATCTTGCTTGCTAACCCCAAATCAGCAGCATCAATTTTCGCAAATTCAAGCATCAAATCCGAGCAATCCGCAATTTTCGTTTCATCAAAACTGAAAACTCAGAGCTGTCAATCCGTAAGATCCAAGGGCTGTCAATTCTGAAATTCAAGGCAAAATTTGGCAGCAATCCCAAGCTTTCAAGTAGCATACATCCGTAACCTTCAAGACCCTTCAATTCCGAATTGAGTTGGTAATCCGAGACTTATATCTTGCTAAATTATCTTTTAATAAGTTCTTGTTGAATTGTAATAGGAAACTTTGATTCTTGTTTGGTGAGTTAAAAAAAAACCTATAAGAGGGATACTTGAGAAGAAAAAGTTGAGTGGTGAGATCATTAGAGGGTAAAAGTCAGCTGAGTGATACACAAATGATTCATTGTTTAGCGAAACACGTAAGGAAGTGGTGAGGAAATATTTTATCTACTAACCCATTTTTTGCAGGAAACATGTCTGGTATGAAGGCTGAAGGTATCTTCGGAGATCCATCATCAGAGTTTGATCCAAAATTTTACTTAGGGGCCATGATGGGGGAGTTTTTCAATAAACTTGAAGATGGAGATGGATCAGATACATGAAAGACTTGATCAGTTGAGCAGTACACAAAAAGGAGCAATCTCAAAACACTCCTAAGGTTCGAAGGAGGGAGAGATTGCAGCAAAGGGAGAACAGAGATGAGGAGGTGTACAGTGTACTATGGAAGTAGGTAGGAGTTTGGTCTCGATATTCGCAGGAGACATAGGGAAAGGGATAAAGGAGATAGGAATAGAGAAGACACTAATTAGGGTAGTATTAAGATGAAGATTTCATCTTTTCAAGGAAGGTGTGATCCTAAGGCATATCTGGTGATGCAGGACGAAGAAGAAGAAGAGCCCGTGAGAATTAGTTGGAGTATTATAACAGATTTTAGAAGCCCGTGGATAAGCCCATAAATTAATTAAGAATTGTATTTTAGTTAGGAGTCTATTTTAATTAATTGTAGTTATCTTATTTAAGTTTGTATTTATCTTTTAAAATCCAACTTGGATTAAGAAATTGTTTAGGACCTATGATAAATAGGGTTGTAACCTGTTATTTTAGATGTAGAGTGATTTACTGAATTGAATGATTTATGTAATTCTCTGTGTGAGAATATCTCTTTGTGAGACGGAAATCCCTTCATGAGATGAATATCTCTTCGTGAGACAGTTCCCCACCATTTTAGTATCAGAGTCAAACCTGAAACCATCCTCTGCTGTCACCCAAACCCTAAACCTAATTTTTTCTGCCGCTACCCAAAACCCTAGCCGCACTAACAAAGCCCATTACTATTGTTGCATCAAATCTACCCAATCCATATGCATCATGTCAAAACAGAAAACATAAACACTAACCACAAGCCTTTAATCTGCCAAACACTACCTTAGTCCAAACCTTTCCTCAGACATCAACCACACAAAGGAGGGAAAAAAAAGTATCTGTGAAGAAGAAGCACGAAGCCAAACCGAGAAAGAAGGAAAGAGGAAACTTAACTGAAAGCGGCGCCGCCGTCTCTTCCGACAAAGCCGTCGCCGCCGCAACCAGCAAAAACAGAGAAAGAAAGATCAAAAGAAGAAAGAGAAAAGAGAAGGAAAAGGAAAAAAGAAAAGAAAAAAAAAAACATCATCTGCTGCTGCTGAACTAAGTTGTTGATGAGTATGCACTAGCAAATTATAGTTTAAATCCCAAGGCTTCATCAAGTTTTTAAAATATCCCCTACACTTTTAAATTTTTACATATTCATCCCTAGACTTCTATATTTTTACACTTTAGCCCCTAAAGTTTCCTTAATTTCACCTTAGCCCCTGTACTTTCAGTTTTTAGATTCTAGCCCCTACAGTTTCAATAATTTTCAGTTTAGTACCTGTGTGAAAAAAATAAGAAAAAAAAAAAAAAAATATATATATATATATATATATATATATATATATATTTGTAGGAAGTATAGTGAATGCCAAGGAAATCAACGCCAAATTTGAAGCTTCTAAGTTACGACAAGATAAGTGTGTTAAACGAATTAAAACTTCAGTCGCACAACTTGATGGATATGCTCAGACGGTTGTAGCAAAGGTAGAAGATACTTTGAAAAGCAATTTCACTCGGCATCTAATAACCGTCCAACATCGGATTGAGTGAATTTTTGTGGAGACTTTTAAAAGCAAGCCAGTGGAAAGGTCATTTGCAAATCCGTCAGTAAGTTGAAGTCAGTGAGACAGAACAAGAACCTCAATATGCTGAGACTTATGAAGATCTTAAAGTAACTGAAGTAGAAGATAAATTATTTGAATATTCAAATGTGAATATATGATTTGCGTTGAAATAAATGCAATGCAAGAGGTGAATCATGCTGACCAAGAAGTTGAACGCAACAAGAAGGATACCAATAAGGTAGAGCACGTTGATTTTCTTTTGCCACATTGTATATTCGAGCCCAAACCTTCATCTAATTTAGTGCTTGTGTCCATGTTATTCCTGAAAATTGTGTTAAAGAAATATCGGATGCACATATGTTATTAGAATGTCTTACCTATGCTTATTATTCTTCGATATTTCAAAACTCGATGACGAGTTTTTTTCAAATGAAAGGAGAATGATGCAGGACGGAGAAGAAAAAGAGCCCGTGAGAATTGGTTGGAGTATTATAACAGATTTTGGAAGCCCATGGATAAGCCCATAAATTAATTAAGAATTATATTTTAGTTGGGAGTTTATTTTATTTAATTGTAATTACCTTATTTAAGTTTGCATTTATCTTTTAGAATCCAACTTGGATTAGGAAGTTGTTTAAGACCTATTATAAATAGAGTTGTAACGTGTTATTTTAGATGTAGAATGATTTACTGAATTCAATGATTTGTGTAATTCTCTGTGAGAATATCTTTTCGTGAGACAGATATCTCTTCGTGAGACAGTTCCCCACCATTTTGGTATCAGAGCCAAACCTGAAACCACCCTCTGAAACCACCCAAACCCTAAACCTAATTTTTTCTGCCGCTACCCAAAACCCTGGCCGCACAAACAACGCCCATCACTATTGATGCATCAAATCTACCAAATATATTTGCATCATGTCAAAACAGAAAACATAAACACTAACCACAAGCCTTTAATCTGCCAAACACAACCTTAGTCCAAACCTTTCCTCAGACATCAACCACACAAAGGAGGAAAAAAAAAAGAATCTGCGAAGAAGAAGCACGAAGCCAAACCGAGAAAGAAGGAAAGAAGAAACTTAACTGAAAGCGGCACCGCCGTCTCTTCTGACGAAACCGTCACCGCCGCATCCCGCAAAAACATAGAAAGAAAGATCGAAAGAAGAAAGAGAAGAGAAAAGGAAAAGGAAAGAAGAAAAAAGAAAGGAAAAAAAAAAAGAACAGATGTCATCTGTTGCTGCTGAACTGAGTTGTTGATGAGTATGCAATAGCAAATTACAGTTTAAATCCCAAGGCTTCATCAAGTTTTTAAAATACCCCCTGAACTTTTAAATTTTTACATATTCATCCCTAGACTTTATATTTTTACACTTTAGCCCCTGAAGTTTCCTTAATTTCACCTTAGCCCTGTACTTTCAGTTTTTAGATTCTAGCCCCTACAGTTTCAATAATTTTCAATTTAGTCCCTGTGTGAAAAAAAAAAAGAATAAAAAATACATACATACATTCATACATACATATATATATATATATATATATATATATATATATATATATATATATATATTTGCAGGAAGTATGTGAATGCCAAGGAAATTAACGCCAAATTTGAAGCTTCTAGGTTACGACAAGATGAGTGTGTTAAACGAATTAAAGCTTCAGTCGCATAACTTGTTGCATATGTTCAGACGGTTGTAGAAAAGGCAGAAGATACTTTGAAAAGCAATTTCGCTCAGCATCCAATAACCGTCCAACATCGGAGTGAGCGAACTTTTGTGGAGACTTTTAAAAGCAAGTCAGTGGAAAGGTCATTTGCAAATCCGTCAGTCAGTCGAAATTAGTGGAGACAAAACAAGAACCTCAATATGCTGAGACTTCTGAAGATCTTAAAGTGACTGAAGTAGAAGATATATTATTTGAAGATTCAAATGTGAATATGTGATTTGCGTTGAAGTAAATGCAATGCAAGAGGTGAATCATGCTGACCAAGAAGTTGAACGCAACAAGAAGGACACCAGTAAGGTAGAGCACGTTCATTTTCTTTTGCCACATTCTGTATTCCAGTCCAAACCTTCATCTAATTTAGTGCTTGTGTCCATGCTATTCCCGATAATTGTGTTAAAAAAATATCGGATGCACATGTTTTATTGGAATGTCTTACCTATGCTTATTATTCTTCGATATTTCAAAACTCGATAACGAGTTTTTTTCAAATGAAAGGAAAATGATGCAGGACGAAGAAGAAGAGCCCGTGAGAATTGGTTGGAGTATTATGACAAATTTTGGAAGCCCATGGATAAGCCCATAAATTAATTAAGAATTGTATTTTAGTTGAGAGTTTATTTTATTTAATTGTAGTTACCTTATTTAAGTTTGTATTTATCTTTCAGAATCCAACTTGGAATAGGAAGTTGTTTAAGACCTATTATAAATAGGGTTGTAACCTGTTATTTTAAATGTAAAGTGATTTATTGAATTGAATGATTTGCGTAATTCTCTGTGTGAGAATATCTTTTCGTGAGACGGATATCCCTTCGTGAGACAGTTCCCCACCATTTGGAGTGGGAGAAGAAGGTGGAGGGTGTGTTTAACTGCCACAACTATTCGGAGAGTAAGAAAGTCAAGCATGCAGCGACTGAGTTTTCTGACTAATTCGTCACTATGTGGGATCAGTTTATGATTAACATGAGGAGATGTAGAGAACGTCCGATTGAAACCTGGGAGGAGATGAAAGCTGAGATGAATAAGCGGTTTGTTCCAGACCACTGCTACAAGATCTATTTAGGATATTACAGAGCCTAATACAAGGCAATCGGAGCGTGGAAGATTATCTCAAGGAAATGGAGATCATGATGACTAGGGTCAATGTAATCAAGGACCGAGAGGTGAAATTGGCAAGATTTTCAACTGGTTTGAATTAGGAGATTGCTGATTTGGCGCAGAGCCAACATTGTGGAATTGGAGGATATGGTGCATATGGCTATCAAGATAAAGAAGCAACTCAAGAGGAGAGGTGACCAGTGACCAGTTTCCACTATGGGTTCATCTTGGAAGTTCAATGTTATGAAGAAAGAGGAGAAGCCAGTCGTGAGCAAACCCAAAGTAGAGCCGAAACAAGAAGTGGTCAGCCGTGAAAATCAACGTAAAACTGTAAATTCCACTAGTCGAAATTGTGACATTATATGTTTTAAATGCCAAGGCAAGGGTCATATCGCGATCCAGTGTCCGAATAAAGAACTATGATCTTACTTGACAATGTTGGGATGGAGATTAAGGATGAGGATAATGATGCCGATTCTATGCCGCCATTAGAGGAGGTAGATGATAGGGAGTTTGCCATCCATGGAACAGCATTGGTTACTATGAGAGCTCTTAGCACGCAAGTGAAGGAAGATAATATGGCACAACGAGAAAATCTCTTTCACACAAGGTGTCTTGTCAATGGTAAGATATGTTGTGTGGCGATTGATGGGAGAATTGTACCAATGTTGCCCGTACTACTATGGTGGAGAAGCTACGGCTGCCCACAACCAAACATCCTCAACCTTATCGATTTCAGTGGCTATACAATGACAGAGGTGAAGTAAAAGTGACTAAACAGGTATTAGTTCCATTTAGTATTAGTACGTATGTTGATAAGGTGTTATGTGATGTGATTCCGATGCAGGCAAGACATTTATAACTTCGGAGGCCATGGCAGTTTGACAGGCGCTTGAAGCGTAACGACTTTACAAATCAACACTCATTTGTGCACAATCAAAGATCAGTTGCTCTTTGTCCTATGACGCCAAAACAAGTGCATGAAGATCAGTTGTATTTACAAAAAGATCATGTACAAAAGAAAGAGAGTAAGGAAAAGAAAATAAATGAGGGAAAAAATAAGAGAGAAAAAGAAGTAGAGAAAAATAAAGGAGAAAGAAAAATATCTATATAAAAAAGAGTGATGTAAAGAGAGTGTTGATTTCTAAACAGCCGATTTATTACACTTTTGTACAAGGAGGCATTTTTAAATACTAACCAGATCAACTCTTCTTTGTGTAGTGTTGTTGTGTCTCTTTTGTAGGATTATGCTTATATGTTTTCCGAGGAGCTACCATAGGGTTCATTAACTATTCGGGGAATCGAGCATCAGATTGATTTCGTGTCCGGTGCTACCATTCCGAATAGACCAGCTTACAGAAGCAATCCCGAGGAAACAAAGGAGTTGCAAAGGCAGGTTAATGAATTGATGGAGAAAGGATTGGTGAAAGAAAGCATGAGTCCATATACAGTTTTTGTGATATTGGTACCTAAGAAAGATGGGAAGTGGCGAATGTGCATCAATTGTCGAGCAGTAAATAATATCACGATAAAGTATCAACATCCTATTCCTCGCTTAAATGATATGCTAGATGAAATGCATGGTTCTTGTGTGTTTTTTAAAATTAATTTGAAAAATGGATATCATAAAGTTCGAATGAAAGAGGAAGATGAATGGAAAACTGCTTTCAAAACAAAATATGATTTATATGAGTGGTTAGTTTTGCCTTTTGGGTTAATTAATGTGCCTAGTACTTTCATGAGATTAATAAACCATGTTTTGCGATCTTTCATTGGTAAATTTGCCGTGGCCTACTTTGATGATATTTTCGTATATAGTAAAAACTTGGACGAACATGTAGTACTTAGGAAAAAGAAGTTATTTGCTAACATGGATAAATGCACGTTTTGCACAAATAGAGTTATGTCCCATGGTTTTGTTGTTAGTTCACAAGGAATACAGGTGGATGAAAAGAAGATATGTGCAATTAAGGAATGGCCAAGTAATGTGAGTCAAGTTTGTAGTTTCCATGGACTTGCAAGTTTTTACAGGGGATTTGTGAGCTATTTCAGCAGCATCACCACACAACTTACTGAAGTCATCAAGAAAAGCGTTGGGTTCAAGTGAGGAGATAAGCAAGAAAAGGCTTTTCAATTGATTAAAAAGAAATTAACTAATGCTCTTCTACTTGGATTACCTAACTTTACTAAAACTTTTAAAATTGAATGTGATGCTTCAGGTATGTGAGTTGGAGCTGTGTTAATGCAAGAAGGAAGACCAGTTGTGTACTTCAGCAAGAAGTTGAGTGGAGCAGTCTTAAACTATCCTACTTATGACAAGGAGTTGTACGCATTGGTTCGAGCGTTAGAAACATGGCAACGCTATCTTTGCCCTAAGGAATTCGTGATACATACTGATCACGAGTCCTTGAAGCACTTGAAGGGTCAACATAAGCTGAATAAGATAGCGTGTTTAATAGACCAGATCATCACAAACCAAGCTATTAAGTTCCCAATTTAAATCAAAAACAATTTCAATATGGCTTTGTACTTCCTTAGATTTAAAAATAAAAAATAAAAAATAAAAAAGAAAGAAATAAAATTTGTGGAATGGTAAATAAGCACTGTTTCACTCAAGAAAAACAAAAGTACCTACATGCTTAATCTCCAAGACCGAATCTGTCTCAAAACCTTTCTACTTGGAGGCACTCCATGAACCCAACTGATCTTTCTCCATGAATCTAAAATGGAAGTAGATTCAAAAAGAAAGAACACATGGAGTTGCAAGAGAAAGAGCCACCAGGCTAAGAAAGCCAGAATCAGGAGTACAGGGAAAAGCATAGGAGCTAACTACCACTTATAATAAAGCAAAAAAGAGAGAACAATTGATAAGTGTCCAAATTCGGACAGTTCCACAGCTTGAACACCAAATGATAACAGAAATTAGAAGTCTCGTGTCATTTCATCAGTAGACACATATAATACCAATTAAAATCGTCGAAGGCAAAACAAAAGATTGTTAATCCTCTCATTAATCAAATGTAAGATCAAAGTAGCACTACTCACTACTTTAATACTCAACTGTAAAAATAGATAGTAAAATACTACTTCTGGAAAGAAAAAAAAAATTGTACTCGAATTTAGGATGTGGAAGGATAGGAACCATGAGAGGTGTGAACGTCTTACTAACTTCCAACCCACCCAATGTGGCAGCATGAAAAAAATTGGAAAGAGTACCGATAAAAGTATTGCATTTGTATTTAAAGGCGCTGAAAGTAAAGGTTCTTGAATGGCAAAATTTAAATGTTCGACCTGATCAAAAACTACCAGGGACAAGGGTAACCCTCCACATATCCAACGCTAGCAAAATTCTCATTTACTTCATTAGTATCATCCACTGAAGACCGAGTACAATCTTTACCAGAGGAGGCACAAAAAGGAAGATAGAACGCAGCTGAATTTTAAGTTTACCAACTCTCAATATCAATAGTCTGTCTTTACAATGCATATTTAAATATTAAAAAAACAAAAACAAAATCAAAATGGAACAAGAAAGTAAAAAAAGAACAAATTACACAGATGTTTTAAACAAAATTACAAAATAAAAAATAAAATACCCAGACTACCATAAATCTCCAAATATCAAAATGAAAACCCCAATTACATCAATTTCTTCCCAAATAAAAATCTAATTAATAAATATTAAAATAGGGCCGTCACATTCCTCATCAGCAGGGAAGCCATACATAATGTTTGAAACCTCCCGACTCCTGTTTAGTGGTTGGCAGCAAGGAAACAGGAAAAATCTACTGCCTTGGCCCTTATGGCAGTCCCAGAATATGCATATATATAAGCATTTGATATAAACATTTGACGAACTATAATACCGTAAGGAATCAGGCATCCTCCTAAAGAATGAGAGTTCAATATCCATATGATTCCTTCTTACCCAAACAAAAAAAAAATCCACATATAGCATGTTTACAAAATTGGCAATAAAAGAAATAGAAAGGTAAATTATACAACATTAGGGCAAATACAGTGGCACTAGTATAACATGAAGCATGTAACTGATGTAAAGATATCCCATTGGGAGATTATAAAGGTAAACTATTGTTTAACCTCAGAGAGAGTCAGGTAAACTCTAGGAAAAAACTTACACCATCTGTAGTTGAATGTTCAAACTGACACCTTGCTTCCAAGTATTTTGGATTAACATGTATGCCATGAGTTGGTCGAGGAGATTCAAAAGATCGCAAGGGAGTCAATCCAGAAGATTGATTACTTCGAGCTAGAGAAAAAGGCAGTTCAGCCTCAATATTGCAAAGGACTGAAGAAGGAAACACTGCCAACCAGGTACCAAACAGGTGGCGCATAGAAGGATGTAAACTTGGGTTTACTTGCCTGTATGCCTCGCAGAAGACCTTGATAAAAATGACAAGAAAATGCTAATATATAATTTTGAAGGCAAACAAAAAACATAGAATAGAAATCTGAAATTGATAGTTCAGTCACCTCAGGTAGCCGTGCAGAGAAGTATCTTACATATTCCTTGCCTATATTCTTGACGATACTATCCAAAAGATATAAAGAAGGCAGTTTCTGCTCAGCCACAACCTATAAAAAGGACAAATATGAAATAATGAATATTGACAAAAGACAACTATCTCACATTTTGTTTGTTTGATGATGAGAACAAAATCAAACTTCTGGAAAAAAGAGTATAGAGATACTTCCTCTCGATTATGAACCAAAGGGGTAAATAGCAAAACCTCCACTTGCTCGCTTTCTCTCTACATCTAATGTTTGCCATACAAATTCTCTCTCTTTCTCATAGCTATCTCTGTATTTGCTAATGTTGTATGAATGAATTCAAAATTCAATTTGGCAATAAGATGAGGATTGATATAAAATATTCAACAAATGGCATTATGTTATTTTAGTTTGCTGGCTTTGGCTGCGTGTAAGGGATGCATCTCACCTTTGCACTCTCTGAATTGCGGTATTTTGTAATTTAAATTTTCCTTCTTGCTTCACTTAGAACTTCATAATGATTTCAGTAGGTTAATTTATTTTTAAATCTTTCTTGGGTACTTTGTGTCTTTGGTATGTTAAAGTTCAACATATTAAGCAAGGCATCCAAGAGTATGCTGGGCAGGCATAATATAGAGTTAACCGTCAACTGGAAATTTCTTCTATGATGAGAAACGGAGTGCTTATACGTCTTGCTTTTGCACCACTTTACTTGTTTATATAAAGAAATATTAAAACTTTCAAGAGCGGGTTCTACTATTTGGGAGGAATCGTAATAAAAAAAACCTTGAATAGACAACACGTGAAAGAAAATAAAGTTAACATTTGGGTTCTTATTCCAACTAAAATTTCAAACTCAAAAGAAAGACATTAGAAACACAACACAAAACAAATTAAAGCACCAAAAAAAAAAAAAAAAAAAAACAATTAACCAACAAAAATGCATCAAATTTCAACTGCTATACAAATGCAGAATTTACATAATCAAAATCCCTAAACACTGATTACTCAAACACCTTCGAACCAAACTAATACCTCAACAATCCGAGCACAAATAGCATCAGCAATGCCCTCTCCGTGCTCTCTTTGATCGCCGGCGATTATAGTGAGATCGGTAATAATTGGCTTCAAATTGAAAGAAAGCTGCGACAAAATAATAAGTTCGTAAAGACCCACAATTTCATCGGTACTCGGTGGAGGAACATCACCATCGCCTTTGGCCAAAGCCCTAATCCGGTCTTCCCTGTCCTTCAACAAGGCCTTGAATCGATCGATAATCGGCGTCACCGGTTTCTGGACCAAGAAATCATTTGGCATTTGCTTGCTGTGATTGGGTTTGTCGCTGAACCCTAGATTTATAGGGTTTTTGTACGGCGGATACGAACCTCAGGTGGCCCATGGGGGTTTTGCGATAGAGTTAGAATTAGGGTTAGGCTTTTGGACCATAATTGGCTATATGAATAGAATTGACGCTAATTCTCGTAGACAGGAGTAGCAGAACGGGGGAAGAGAGAGTGAATTCAGAGAAAATATAGAGAGAAGTAATTGGGAGAAACTTAACTACGGCGTAGTACGGCGGCTGATTTCCTACGTCATAACTGCAGTTTTAATCGACGGCCAGTTAGAGCATCTTCAGCGGTTAAAATATCCTATAAATTATATTTAGTCCATTAATAAATGTCTTTCAATTTTTTCAACACACATAGATTATAATATTAAAAAAATAATATAATCAATAAATTTATAAAAAAAACTCAATCATTCTTCCATTCTCTTATTTAAATATAATTATAATTATAATTCATAAATTATCAAATTTCTTAATTTAGTCATTTTGGTGCTTTAAATATAGTCTAGACTATATTTAATCTAGGATTGTATTGCTAGCTGTTGGAGATGGCCTAAGGGCATCTTCGGGAATTATTTACTTTTTTGACTTAAAATTAAAATTTTGATAAATTTATAAGTTAAAATTTTGATAGATTTATAAATAAAAGTATTCGACATCACTTTTATTTATACATTAAAAATTATAAATAATAATTATAGATGTATTCAATTAATAATAACTTGTAAGTTCAAATAAAATATAAAAATTACTAAAATATTCTTTAATAAGAGGAACATTAAAAAAATAAAAGACGACATTTCAATCATTTCATAATCGTTAACTAACTTTAAAAAAATGAGTTATAAGTCATTATTTTTAAACAACAAATAATTATTTCTTTTTTTTAACTTCTTTTTGAA
The DNA here is from genome assembly GCA_947179155.2 of Hedera helix. NCBI lineage: Eukaryota > Viridiplantae > Streptophyta > Magnoliopsida > Apiales > Araliaceae > Hedera > Hedera helix. The sequence continues at coordinate 12,825,533 of OX359278.1, forward strand.
CTTATAAATAAAATAAAAAAAGTTATTCCCAACTGATTTTATTAACTAAATTTATAAATTACATTAATCAATTTATAAGTAATTCCGGAACACCCCCGAGTAAAGTATAGCGTGTCCATACTAACTGATGGGAATAATAGCCTTTGAAAAGTTGTTTGTGTTTTGTAAGCAAAATCATTTAAAAAGAATTTATCACATAATTTTATAAAAAATAATCAAAATATGATACTTCTTCCGTTTTAGAAAAAGAATTTCGTTTAATTTTATTTTCTAATCAATTTTACAAAATTTTAAAATTGGTGTAAATTTGTTTGTTATAAATTACTTTTAAAATATTTATCAAGTATGGTGTTGTTATTTTCCTATTTAAAGAAAATTCTAATTATTATCTAAATTTTAAAATTTTACAAATTAACCAGAATCAAAGTCAAATTATTTATTATTTTTATATGTGGTCAAACTTTTTATTAGATTTATACTGCTTATAATAGAAGTACCCAAAAAAAAATTCTACTTATTTTTATTAAAAAAAAATTATAAGTAGTTTTAAAACAATTTATCATACACTTTTTTTGTTTTTTTGAAAATTAATTATAAATAGTTTCTTACAATCCCAAACACTCTCATAGTTTTACTTTTACAAAATTCTTTATCATCCAAATTACATGGATGCCACGCGACCAATTTATATTAGTTTTACTAGTGTTCACTATGTGCAATTAGGGGTCGAAAAGAAATTGGGCACTAAGAATTTTTATTTTTTTTTCCCTCTCCTCTACATACTGCAAGAAATATTAAGTTTCACGTGCACCATCGCACCATCCTATCTTTTAAAACATAGGATTAATATTAATTTTTCAAAATTAACTTGTGATAATTTAAAGTAAAAAAAGATATAATTTTTTCATAATTATATCCATGTCATTTAAAATATAAATAATTATTCTTTTTACATCCATTTCATTTAGACTCGCACAGCACCACGAGTAATTAAGATAGGGTCATATCATGTGTAGATCTGTGAGAGAATGGAACATACTGGAGTAATTAAGAGAGGGTCATATCATGTGTAGACCCCATCCTTATGTAAGATAGTAGAACATATTATAGCGTTGCTCCTAAAACATGCAATAATTTCTCGAGAGGTTAGTGGTCCGTATAACTGTGCTGGTTTGCACATCCAAAAACCAAAAGCTTGATGATAATCAGCACAGAAATGAAACTCCCTCCCTGCGTAAAAAGAGACCGAGCGAGATTTTTCATTTTATTTTTTTTAATTAGTTTATGATATTTTTAAATTCAAAAATAATACGACTATTTTGTTTCCGTCATTACAATCATAAATATTTTAAAAAATTTAAAAACTTGCTAATTAAAAATTTATTGTTTTTAAACTTCACAAATTGACAACCAAAAGTCAAAACGTAATATAATTAATTTGTTTTATTTTTTTTGGAACGAGGGAGTAGCAGCTAGGCCTAGCGCTAAGATCCGCGATATGCTTTAACAAATCAAATTCTCTTGCCAAGAAGAGTCCCAACGGAATCTGCTGTTCAATCAGACATCACAGCAACAACAAAAAAAATGATAACCCTCGCGACTATTTGAACAAAGTGACACCATCGGGAGCTTTTTTCAAGAGTTGAGGAAAGAATACTCTTTCTTCGTAATTCAAGCATAAAAAAGGCTCTACCTTCCACCAAATCTGCTACCAAATACATTAAATATTAATGCATGCATACCTACTGAAAGTGAAAACCACTGCTCATATCCGGGGGCATTACACCTGATATATTGCGAACAACTGGAGCCTTGGATCTGTTTGGTTTTTTTATGAAGTAAAATGGCCAGATTCTAACATAAAAGGAGCAATTCCGGCCAACAAATCAGCTTTGAACCAACATCAAGAGACCGAGAATACAGAAGGATTGCAACACCAAAACCTTCATGACTCTCATTTACCAGTGGCCCCATAGCATTGTCTAGTTTCCCTAGTGAGTCAAATACTGAAGATGTTCAGAAGCAAGACTAATTCAGTGGGGGTTATTTCCCATGCCGGCCTATGTTACACGGACTATTCACTTTTTCCTAAAATATCCATGTCTCACACTCGACATTCGAACAAGGGTACAGGTATTACACTTTATTTTAGTGTAAAAAATTGATAAAATTAACAAGTACCCATGTCTAACCAGACACTCCATCCGAATTTGTGTAACATAGATGCAGGCAACCCCAGTGACCACAGGAAGAGAGACAATCTAATGTAAAATTACTAGGGCGCTCAGAACAGTCTTGGTAAAAGAGAAAACTAGCAATCACAGAAAACATTAAAGAAACTAAAAAACAAACAAGAAATCACAGAAGGGTGTCCAGAGGTCAAAAACTCCAGGTGGCAAAACGAAGATATGCTGCATCAGGAACATTCGCTTACACGGAGATGCCAAATAAAGTATTTAGAATTTTAGATAAAACCACGAATCCCTAAAGATAGAATAAGGGTACTACATAAACATATTTTAGACACAACCATAATGTGCTAAATTGCAGGCAGTAGTATTTCTACATAGAAATAATATTTGAAGGGCAGAGTAGGTTTGGAATCGAACAATGTCACCTCGCTGTGAACACTCAAGTCCAAAATGGAGTGTGTAAAAGCCATACTCAAGATCAAACAGAGGCCACACACCCCTAACAAAATTAGGTCAATTGAAACAAAGTTTGCATTATTGCCAGGACCAAACAAACAGTCTTTAATTCCCTTGGTTAAAGCCCTGATATGTATGTATCTGTCACATGCATGGATACAATAAATCACCTTCATCAAGATCATAAAAAGAGTTGTGACGTGATGCAAGTTATAGTCATCATAAGAAGAGACAAGTAGGGGGGATAGAAGAGTAAAATAAACAAACAAGTATGGATATGTATGTACTCGTGTATGAGAGTATCTATACTATGTGTGTGTGATGATTTACATTTATATACACACGCACAATCACACATTAGCATGCTTGCGAAAACATTAAACAAATTTGATAGGTCCGAGGGTAAGTCTGAACTATACGTCATCAAAATTTTAATCAAATTTTTCATGCCACTATAGCATATTACATTGTGAAACAAAATTTAAAAAAAAAAAAAATCCTTGTAGGAATGAGAAAAAAGTAACGGTGGGTTATACTCAAGATATTATGATGTTGTCGGACTGGTAAGCGAAAACCATTTCCAAAGTCAGAAAGAGAAGAAGAATAACCATCAAGCCAAATGAAACTATATATTCAATTGATGAAACAATATCCTTCATAATAAGCACATCTATCAGTTAAAAATCAGTAATCCAGCCACTCCTCAAACATTACTGAAGTTACAAAATCAGTTATAACCCTTCAAGTAATCATTAATGTGCTACCAAATCAAATCAAAAACAAAACAGTATATAATATCAAAGCATTAAGCATCACCATATCCCATTATCTACAGCCTTACCACCAATCAGTTAACTCCCAGCAGTAGGCAATGCCGCCATGAACGAGTTATAAGAAGACTCGAGATCAAAGTGAAGCTGCCTTGACTGCTGCTCCGTCAACTCATCGGCGGCCCCCATGTTTGCCAGCCTTGCAATCCACTCTCTCATCTTAGTCTTCCCTTCAAAATCAGGGCCCAATATTGACAGTTTATTAAGGGAGGCTGACAAATCCGATAACAACGGATGAACCTGATCAACAGCCACCATGTTTAGCTTCAATGAATCCATCGCCGTTATGAAATTCTGTACACATTCCGCCACAACGGCAGCTGAAGTGGTGCCTGACATTGCAGCGGCAGCTCTGTGCTCCACCGTGGCAGGCACACCAGAGGTCACAAGACGGTTCAGGGCGGCCGGGCAGTCCATTTTGTAGGTATCTTCAAATCTCTCAATACTGGGAACAATATCCTTGAGTGTGGAAGATAGAGTTTTGAAATGAGCTATAACCTTATAGCATTCCACTTCATACTCAGATGATGAAATTATATCCCTAATATATGCTTTTTCGAGCTTCTCCGTTGCCTTTATAATGGCAAATAGCTCCGCAAAGTTCTCATACATCTCTCTTTCACGTTTATCGTTCCATAGCTTCACATCCATTAGAGAGTATATTATTTTTTAGGTTTTTTTTTCTTTTTCTTTTCTGTAATTGGAATTGGAGAAGAGAACGGGACACGCGCAAAGAGAGGATCACACCTTCTTCACTGAATAAACAATCGAAAATTACCAGTCATCATATTCAACACAACATAACACATGCGTGTATATATATATATGTATAAATCAAAATATCTATGTGCATATATTTCCAAAAATTAAAACGAAATATACTGAACGAAAGAAAGAAATTCGAGGAGCTATTGAAAAAATGAAGATTTATAGCAGATTAATCAACAAAAAAATAAAACCCCAAATCAAAATAGCCCTAATTTCAGATTTGGATCCATAAATGAGCAAGCGTACCTCAGGAAAAAAAATCATATTGTGCATAACTATACAGAAATCATTACATATGTCCAGTGTATATATATATATATGTGTGTGTGTGTGTGTGTGTGTGTGTGTGTGTGTGGATAGAGAAGAGAGATACTTACAGAAAATAACGCGGCTTTGAAAAATGCGAAGTTGAGGTGTTGCAGATGAAGAAGAAGAGGAGAGAGACAGAGAGGAGGAAGCAGGTTGTTTATTGTACGCTTGCAGACATAGAGGTTGCGTGTGGGTTTTATTCCAATAAGTTACCAAAGTCAAAGAACCTCACGTGCTACAACCGTGAATTTTTATTGTAAAAAAATATATAGTTTTTTTTTTCTTTTTTCCTTTTATGAAAACTTTTGTGATTTAATTTTTTTTATTGTTCTTTTGATAAACGGGAACTTAAATGTCTCTGGTACAAAATGGCTAACAAGATTGATAGTATTTGCGGAGTCAAATTTAAAGTTTTAAATTATTCAAAATTATATATTTTAAAATGTAATTTACAACTATATTTAAATAAAATTTCAAAGACTCTAAAATATAAATAAAATTATGAAAAATATTAAAGAATTTATAACTCTAAATGAATGCAGTTCTTTAAAGAGTATAATTTTTATACCAAAATTGCAATCGTAACCAAAATAGATGTGATTTCTATTAAAAAAAATCATAATATGATATTAGAATTATTAGTGCGATTTCTTTGATGAGATTTTTACGATTTTTCTTGTGATTTCAATTAGTAAATTAGTTCTTACTCTCTCCTAATTTGGAAGACCAAATACAATTAAAAATTTAGTTAATCCATAAATAAGTTATTTCAATATAACTTATTTATCTCATTAATACAATATTTAAAATTTAAATACATCACATTAAAATTAATATAATATATTTAAATCTTCAAACACACTGAACCGTAGCAGCCGCAAATCCTATAAACCTTGAAAACTGAACATCCCTTGAAATACTATTGAATTCCCACAAAATCTATTATTTTTGTATTATATTTTTCAATAAGTCTAACAAATTCACTTTGCTTTGCTACTTGTTTATTAATACTAATATATTCCAATGTTGACAATAGAAAAAAAATTGTTATTCTAAAGGTTGGGTTTACAATTGTCAACACATTAGTTTTATTTATGACGATAAAAATAAAGTTTTTTTTTAAAATATATTAATAGTAAAGATATTTTATAAAACATAATTTATTGCAAAGATATTGGTTAGTGTTGTCAACGACAGTGTTCTCAAAACCGGTTCGTTCAGTGAACCGAAAAAAGTACAACGTGGATGGATCACTAGTTCAACCAGTGGTCAAATCGTTATTAAATCAGTGACGTCATAAATATATAAAAATATATATTAATAATAATTAATAAAATTTTAAAATATCTAATTTTTTGTAAACTAAAATATAGTGAAATTATATTATATTATTGGTAAAAATATTTTTGACAAAAAAAAAACTTCAAAATTGGTTCAACTTGACGAACTAACTAATTTTACAGGTTGTACCATCGGTTGAACCGGTGGTCAACCTAGTCAACCGGTTATTGACCAAATTGGATGAACCGATTCAAACCGGACCAAAAAGGGAACCGAATCCTGATTCAACCAGTCCGACCGTCGGTTCCGAACTGATTTTCAAAATATTAGTCGACGGTTGAAATTTGTTAATTAAGACTATTAGTATTTGTGGCATATACTTTATGTGTGCAATAAAATAAATAAATAAATTTTAAATAAAAATTATAAAATATGTATTGTGTACGATTAAAATAAATACATAAATTTTAAATAAAAATTGCAAAAATATAAGTGAGAAGATATAGGAGAGATTGTAGGATAAAATATAAGACCTCAAATTTTATGAAATAAAATTTAATTTTTTTATATTATTCTGAAACATTAATGTATTAAATTGTTAAAAGTTAAAGTTAATGATATTTTATGCAAATTATATTTTGTCGAAGAATATTCGTTTTGTTGGAAAATATTCGTATGACAGCGCAGAAATAACAAATTATTGGTGGACCTCACAACGGAATATTGTTGGATGTAGAAAACAACAACAATAATATTTTTAAATAAAAATTGTCAATGGTACTATCAATGTTAGAGAAACTGGTGATAAAAGAATAGTAGCACACGGTATTAAATAGTAACACACGGTATTGAATAATAGCACACGGTATTACACAGTAGTACACGGTATTGTATAGTATTTCATATTATTGAACTAATAATGATGTTATTGCATAGTATTTTATCAATAATTGTCAATATACAGTATTTGATTTTATTGAACCAATAATTGTCACAGTAGCAAATGCACAGTATTTCATATTATTGAATCAATAATTATCATCGTAGATATTGCACATTATTTCATATTATTGAACAAATAATTATCACAGTAGTGTGCTATTTTATTTTCTTTATTTTCTACATTCACAATAATTGGATATAATAATAATTGATGAATTGTATAGATTAAAAATAATTAATGAATAATAGATGAATATGTGTAAATCATTATGAATTGGATGAATATGTGTAAATCATTATGAATAATTAATCAATAAAGGATGAATACGTGTAAATCATTATAAATAATGGATGAATAAGTGTGAAACATTATGAATAAATAAATAATTAAATAAATGTGAATAATGGATGAATGATATAAATTAAAGATAAATAATGGGTGAATAATGGGTGAATAATATATTAAAAAGATATGAATAATAGATGAAGAATATAAATTAAAGATACATATGTAAATAATGGATGAATAATATATTAAAAAGATGTGTATAATGGATTAATAATATAAATAATTGTTAAGTGTGATAATTGATGTGTGGTAGATGTTGGTTAAGTTTTGACTAAAAAAAAGGCCTAAATATAAGGAGTTTTCATAATTTCCTTACTTATTCTTTCTTTCGCTCTTCAAATATTACTTTGTATAAGTTCTCTCTGAGTGTGCTTAAACTATCATAAGTATTTGTAAAGATCTATAAGAGTACGATTACTGTTCAAGTAAGTCTTTTCATAAAAGTTAGTCAAGTAACCACACTATCACACGGTGTTTATAACTATTCCATTAGAAAATTCTTCCTTTGAAAGATTCATTTTGAAAAATTTTCTTTTAAAGATTCTTTAGAAATATTATTTACAAAAACTATTTTGAAATTTATTATACTTTATTCGATACATTACACGAATTTATACTATATAATTACTTTTGATGATTTCATAATATACGAGTTAGTATACACCATAAATTTTATATGTGGTTGTTACTAATTAAATTATAAATATATAGGTTGATCAACTCTATAGGAAGCAGTATCTAGTCACGTGTTAAGGTAAGAGATATCATTTTCTTTCATACTCTTAAACTTACTATGGTAAGTATTATTTGGTAAAATTCCTAAAATGATTATAATTCTCTTGATAATATACGCTTCATTTAAAATCATTTCACGTGAACCTTTTAATTGAACTTCAATTGCTATTTTAAATTATGGATTTTGAATATCATTCTTGAATTTAAGTCCACATTGTGTTGACAATTTGGACATTATTTGACTCTGGACAAAATAAAATTGTAAACTTTCGCTATTTATTGTTTATCCTGTTATTCTATTTCTTATGTTCATCATTTATATCTGTGTTGTTATTCTAATCATCAAGAATTAAGTTATTGTGAATATCTTTGGTCTGGGTGCAAAAATAATATAATTGATGAATATCTGTGGCCTTGGGCACAAATGATATGATTAGTGAATGTCTTTAGCTTGAGGCATAGACGATATAATTGTTGAGTGTCTTTTAGGGCACTTGGTGAATGTTCTATTTAGTTTGGGGAGAAAAAAGAACTGTTATTTGGCATGATCATGACCGTTGGTGTTTCAAATGATAAAGGTTGATGATAATTTTTCTGGGAAAAAAAAGTTAGTAGACATCATAGTCTACATGATTCTTCTAATGGATTGCTCATTTCACTGCTATTATTGATCTAAAACTTGTTGTTTATTATATTCTATCAAGAACTCAATTGTTGAATGCCAATGATAATTTATTTATTGTTATGTTAGTCAAGATCTTTACTGGACTATTGGAACTTACCCTTTTTATTTCATTATTTTTCAACAGGAGATGAGAGAGTAGATGAGACTAGCCGGAGAATTGGGTAAATGTTCGAATGATAGTTGTAGTAATCTTCACATGTTATAAAATAACGTGGCAATAATAGTGAACATTTAGTTATGTATTATTTGAGTACTATATTGTAATAGTTGTTGTTGTTGTTTGTATTTTTGGCGACTCAGATTGGGTGGTGTAGGCCTGATTTGGGGACGTCACATAAAAAGTTGGGAAAAAAATTAGAATTTAGATATGACATATTTTCAAGAGAAACAATTATTTTCAATACTCTTGTAGCGACCCGAAATATTTTAATATAGAGAAATGAAATTATTGGCTGTAATTGTAAATTTCTGGGAAATTAGATTAAATCAATATATGATGGCTTGGTTTATTTAATTATGTGTTAAAATAATTAAAGAAATTTAAGGAAGGTTCAATTAATGGGTTAATTAAATTAATGGACCAACCTAGGTTGTATAGTATCAAAGTTTGATAGGGTAAATGAGCTATGTGATATTTAATTAAATAGCTAGCAAGTTAAGCTGGATGTGTAAATTAATTAATATGGTTATTAATTAATGAGATTTCGTAAACATTAATAATGTTATATTTATCTCCATGTGAAAAGTTATTGATAGTGGGGTATTAATATTTTATATTTCCCCTAGGAATTTAATTTGGGCAACCCAAAGCTTAGTTGCAATATAAGTAACAATTGGGCCACCAATTGTTTAATTAACAAAACAAATAGCAGCCCAGCCCAAGAGTAATAACATAACCCGGTGGAAAAGTAAGAGTGTCACACCTTTAGGGACAAAACCTCAGAAAAAGCATAGCACGCACAGTTTGTGCAAAGCTCAAGGACTCAGTGCTGAGAAAAGAAGGAACAAGTCAGGCATAGGGGAGACTATAGGGTCCAACTCCTCAGAGTTGTCTAAGGCTGAGAGAGTATTGTATAACCTCAGTAATTCCCTCATTTTCTCTTCCCGTTCATTTAGGCTAAGAGATATATTGAACTTGAGAAGTAAATGCAAACTTTAGAGGAGTTCTTACTGTTCGGAGAAGGCATAATTTGAATGAAAATCATCTGTCAAGGATTGAAGGTATTATCCAGTTATTTCGATATTATCCTTATCCTAAGCAAAATATGTTAGAGTTGTATATGAGATGTTTAAATGAGAGTAATGTAAACTCGATAGTCAAAAATGTTGGTGAAACTAGTTAATGATTGAATCAGAACTGGAATAATGGTTTCGGTTATTTTACCCAGTCAACGGTAGGAGTCTAAACCACAGTTGGGCTCTACTCAATGTTCATGTTCATAAAACTGTAGAATGGACTGGTATATTGGCTTATTATTTGGTTTAGATGTTGTTTTCTGTTGGGAAAAATCTGTGTTAAGGACCGTGAAGGGTTCAGGCGATACAAGGTTAGAGTAAGTGTGGAAGAGTATTTGTTATTGTAAATAATCAGTTTATGAAGATATTCCCATATGCTCACCGAGTGTTTGACTAAATGTCTAAAAAAACTAAGGTGGTTAAACCTTCTGTCCAAGGATCTATTTTCAAATCAGAACCTCTTTAAATAATGTGTTAAACGTTGGGTTAGTCTAAAGGGTAAACCAGAAAGGTTAAAATGAGTTCTGGTATGTTGTTTGAAGTTATTGTAAATCTGGGAATTTTCCTTAGTTGGAGAGAGAGTAGAGTGCTGCTGGTAATAGAGTGCTGCTGCTGGTAGTAGAGTGCTGCTGATAGTAGAGTGCTGCTGGTAGTAGAGTGTTGCTGCTGATAGTAGAGTGCTGCTGATAGTAGAGTGTTGTTTTTGATAGTAGAGTGATGCTGGTAGTAAAGTATTGTTGCTGATAGTAGAGTGTTGTTGGTAGTAGAGTGTTGCTGCTGTTAGTAGAGTGCTAGTAGTAGAGTGCTTGGTAGTAGAGTGCTGGTAGTAAAGTGCAAAACGTAGAGTGAAAAAAGGAGAGTGAAAAGTGCAAAACGTAGAGTGAAAATCGTAGAGTGAAAAGTGAAAAACGTAGAGTGAAAAGTGCAAAACGTAGAGTGAAAGTGAAAATTGTAGGGTGAAAATCGTAGAGCCTGGACGGCTTCAGCGTCAGTTAGTAATATGAGCATAACTTTCTCATACGAACTCGGATTGAGGTGATTCAAGATGTTTTGGAAAGCTAATAGCTAGACCTACAACTTTCATTCTTTACGAATTTCGATTTGATGTCTGTAGCAAGGTCGAAATTAACCATTTTTGGGACTATTTTGACCTCTTATAGTAAAATGAGTATAACTTTTGTATACGGATTCGTATTCATATGATTCAAGATGTTTTGGAAATCTAAGAGATAGACCTATAACTTTTATTTTTTAACTTTTTCGATTTGAGGTCTGTAACAGAGTCTAATTTGACCATCTTGAGGTATGATGGGTAATTGGAGACAATCGGAGGGCGTCGGGCATGTACGTGTGCAACGTGCAATGTTTTTGACACTAAGTTATACTGTTCTTTGTATAAAGCATGAATATTATGATTTATAATGATGTCTATCATTAATCAACGATTAATTAGATAAGTGTATGAGCATGCTAAACGTGTGCATATGAGGCGTGATAGACGTGTGACGTATAAACGTCGAAACGCTGTGTAAAGTGTTATTTAGCAATTTAATAACCTTAGAGATTAATTGAAGTAATACTAATTGGGATTAGTAAGAGTTTTAAATATTGTCTGAGGCGGGTAATATTATGACAACTTGATGAGGTAATTGTAGAATTAAACCTAGTAAAGTCCAGTAGTGACTAATTGGTAGATTGACCTAAATAATTATGAGGACCAAATGATAATGTTATGGCATTAAGGAATGTCGGATATACAAAGTTAAGTATAGAAGGTTTACGGTGTTTATGTGAAACATCGTGATGAATCCACAATGGACTAAACTAATGAATCAACCCTAGTGAATAAATAGGACGATAAAAGGAAGTAGACATCCTAAGAATATGATTAAATATTGAGTCAAACTTTGACTAATATAATGCACCGTTGATCTCTCATGTTGTATAGGTGGTGCAAGGAACGCGAAAGGTTAGCGTAAACTGGTGTTGCAATCCAGGCAAGTCTTTCAGTGATATTTGTTATCCCTGCAAGTTTTTCAGTATTATGGGTTATATGTATAAACTATTAAATGTGCACTCATGTTATGTGCTAACTGATTGTAAATGTGTCTGTGTACAATCATATGTTGTTAATAGCTGTTATATATAATTAATGCTATGAATCGAATGTGTTATATGAGTTACATAACATGGTAACATTGACATGCATGGTAATCATGGATAGATTTTATAAATGCAACGCATGATAAGCATGATGCCTATGTAAATGTCAAGCATGGAGCATAATGCATAAATTAAATGTAACCTACGTGTTATGTGTTAGCTGTTGGACTTGCTGAGCCGTCGTGCTCAATCTTGCTTAAATTAACATTTTTAGCGAAGTAAATGAAGAAACTCTTGAAGGCTTTGAATAGATGGAATGCTGAATAGGAAACTCAGGTTGCTGTAATGGAAAACGGTTGTTGCATTGGTTTTATTGATCTGTGGTCATGATCGTAGAGTGAGCCTCAACAATTGTAGAGTGAGCATCAGCAATCGTAAAGTGAGCCTCAGTAATCATAGCGTGAGCCTCAATAATCGTAAAGTGAGCCTCAGCGATCGTAGAGTGAGCCTCAGTAATCGTAGAGTGAGTGTCAGCCGATCGTAGAATGCTTAGTCGTTGAGTAACCTCACTGTGAGATCGTATAGTGAAATTTCTCTGCTCGAGTTTTTCTGCGAGCATTGACTGCCAAGTCAGACGATCGTAGAGTGGCTTCACAAACAATATTAACGTATCTTACAGCTTGCTGTTTTAATAATCTAGTTTGATGAATCATATATTTAGCTTACTGGATTATAAAGAATAACTTATAGAGGTAAAGATTATATATTAAATTATAATGTATATGATCTAGAGTTGTAAAAGAATAATGTAAAGATTGCGATTTTGGGAATAAAAGTTTTTTTGAAAGTTAATTAAGTTTCTCAATTAATATATTGAGTTTTAACAGCATTAAATTTTATCTTTTATGTAATGTTGTGTATAATAAGGAAAAGGTTGTTCGTGTAACGACTTAAACTCAGGATTGGGGTTACTTTTGACGGACCAGATCCGGGGTTATTGGAGACGGATTTTGGGGCTGTCACAATTCTCCTTTTATAATATTGCTATCCTTTTATAAAATAGATAACTATTAAACAATCAGTTTTAGAGAAGAAAATTTTAGATAAAATTCGAACAAATTTTGACCAAGTATTCTCATGACAAATAGAGTGAAAAAAATTCTCACTAACTATTCTCTCCATTTTATAATAATAGCCAATTTTAGAGAATAATTTTTTTTTCAATTTATTTATCGTTAGATAATAAATTATTAATTTTCATATATTACACCTAAATTCGCTCATTTTTTTTTCAAGAAATTCTCAAACTTATATTATTAGTTCTCAAATTTTCATAAAGGATAGTAATAAAATTTTACTCAAAATTTCAATGATCGAGTGATAACATTAAAAAAAAAATTATGTGCATGAAGCTAAAACGATTATATTTTAAAATAAAAAGAGTAATAATTAATTAATGAGGTTTCAAGATAATTAGAATATATAAATATAAAAGATAAAAGCTAATTGATGAGTTTCCAAGGCAATTGATTTCAATTATTTTCCTACAGATTAATTCTCTCTCAATTTTATTGTTGGGAGTTTCTTTTCATTTGTTGATCATTTTAAATACAGAATGTGATGCACACACTAATTATTATAAAAGAAAAAAATAAACTCACAAATCAAATAAGTCTCACTTGAATAGAAAACACATTTCACATAAAGTTAAAAATAAACTCATCTAAATAAGAATCAAATCTAAGACCAAAAAGTCACACGATCTCAGTCTTAATAGATCGGTAAATGCAATGCACACAATTGATTTAGATCTATAAAGCTTAAATAGGATGTGCTTACATCAAACTAATATTTGTTTTTCATATTGTGTAGTGTTGTTTAGCTTTTACTAATATGTTATTAAACATACTAGTATGCAATACTAATTAAATTAATAACACAAATACATATGCATTAATTCATTGAAGCGTATGCCCTACGTTTTTTATGACTCGAAATATCTAATCTGTGCTTTACTTTCACAACCACAATTACAATCGCCACCAAGTCTCTAGTTATAATACCCAACGATGATAAGACCATTCTATAATTTGAAGATGAATTATAGGTGTGTACGTATTCACTGTCCAAATAACCTAGAACATAAAACTTTTATTCAGAGTCTTTAATGGAAGGGAATATTCTCCCTTCTTAATGAGATTTTGGCGTAACTTTCAATTATTAGTAGACTTACCGGTATATAAATTATGCATTCCCTTGTTTGTCTCTAATCAAACTAACCACTTAGATAATAGGTAATAGGTTACCCATATAGGAGAGACATAGTCAACCGAGAGATAAAATCAAATAACTAACCAAATGAGTCATATCTTCCATGAACAGTATTCTATTTGGATAATGAAAATCCAACATCTCCCACGATTATGCAAATTTTGTTCTAACCAATAAGAACTTTCAAATGTTCAATTAATAGGTCATGCGACTACTGAGTTAACGTGCAATACGAGAGTTCTACATTAAATCTATCAGAGCCACCATATAGGTATTAACCCTTATAAATGAGAAAACAGTACTCTTTTATGCCAAACTTAATAGTTTTTCATAGAAACTATAACCCAATAATTATCTTAGAATACCCCAGCCAAACTTCAATTTCACTAGGTTAAGAATCTTTAATCTCCCCAGAGAGCCATACTTAATGTAACACCCCATTCCCGAAGTGAAAATGGAGATTACGTACAGAACACAACAAAACTAACAAACTGATATCCAAAACTTTAATATACAACTGAATAGTCTAAATAGATAATTGTCAACTGGCTCAAACACGATTTGTGTATTACAACAGTACTTAGAAACCAAAATATAAAATCCTACACAAAATATATAAACTATTTACATAAAGGATATAGAGTGCAAGAAAATAAAAACTAAATGAATAACAAGACGAACTAAACTGAACTAATCTGAATAACATAATAGGCTGAATCAAATGGTTGGGGTGATTTCATATCGAGCTCAGAACAAAACAGAACAAAAATATACATCGGACTGCGCAATCCAAATGTATGCAAAATCGGAAGGTATGTTTGGCACAAATAACACCAAACCGCAGAACAGAACAAAATAGAAAACTAGGGTCGACCCATACGCCTTCCACAACAAAACACCAATTACCCAACTCCCATT
Organism: Hedera helix; assembly: GCA_947179155.2. NCBI lineage: Eukaryota > Viridiplantae > Streptophyta > Magnoliopsida > Apiales > Araliaceae > Hedera > Hedera helix. Next base: position 12,840,608 of record OX359278.1, read on the forward strand.
GGATCACACAAAATGGAGACGTCATGGACTAATCACATCGTCACGGAAGTGTCATGCCTCGGTGCCAGGAGGACATGCTTATGGTACCCCCACAAGTGATATACCCTACGGTATATTCTACCAAAAATATCATGTTACAATATATGCGACAAAATACAAACAAAAGGAGTTCTAATACGCACATGCTAAACCGAAAAGAATCAATATAAAGTCCTCAAAATATATTAGAATGTACATTTCTACAGAATCAAAATAAATACTAGACATGCTCGCTAAGTCCAAAGAGTACAAGTTATGAATTTTTGAATATCTAAAACCAAACAATTCTATCATAAAATATTTGACTATGAATAATATATCGAAATAATATATGAATTCTAATTGAGAGACAAAACGAACAAATTAAAATTAAAGAAATATCGCTGAAGGAGTGCGAAATCAGTACCTGAAATACACAATGTAATACCCGAAATTATATTCCAAAAACGACTCGTTAAATTTTCTCCGTCGGAACTAACTAAACAAAATAAATGAATAAAAAGTTAATTAATTGATTAAACTTTACACATTTTCTTTCTCTTTGACGAATTCAAAATCTTTTCATTATAAACAAAATTCTATCTAAAATTATACATATTTTAATCATATATAATATTTTAATAATTAACTACCTTCTTGTTCCAAAATAAATCTAAGTATATTATTATTATGTCACAACTCTAAAGTTACAAAAATAATAATTTAATATATCAAAATGCTAATTACTAACAAAGATATTCAAAAAATATATATACTAACAAACTAAATAGCATACAAAAACTAAAGCTACAAAATTAAAACGAATACAGAAAATTAAATAATTACATCAAGAAAGAAAAAGAGACATACCCGAAACTATGAGTTCGTAGTCCGCCCACGTTCTCGACACCAAAATTTTTAACTAGGGAGGTCCTTAGTAAAAAGGTCCTCACACAAAAAGATTTCCTCAAATTGGGTAAAACCTTAATGTTTGGGTGATTAAAACTAAAGCGGGTAATCCCATATATATAGGCTAAGGAATGGAAGGAGTTTTTGAAAAGGGGCGATGTGGGACAAATAAAGGAACCGGGTAATACATTACCTCCCCCTTAAAAAGGATTCCGTCCTCGGAATCAAAAGAATGGAACGAACTTAACTATCAAAAAGATGCGAATACTCCGTTCGAATAGAATCTGAACTATATTCTCAAGTAACCTCCTACTTTGAATGATTCTTCCACAAAACCATAACAAATGGAAACGTCATTCTCCTCAAATTCGCTCTCAACGATCTAAAATCGCATTAGATTGCTCTTCACAAGAATGATCTTTCTGAATCTTATCGAACGGACTAAGTTTACCTTTTAACCAAAATCTCGCATCAAAATCGTGTATACCCATTGTCAAAAGATTAGCCCTACGAATTTCATCTCCAAATCTAATAGAACATCCTCGATGCCAGTTAAAGCTAACAACATAAATCCTCATCGGAGTAGCAATAAGCATAGTAGAATCTACGGATTGAGATGACATACCAAGATGCCGAACAAAAGAATGCGTAACAATTGAATGATTAAAAACGATATCAAACAAAATAGACAGCTCACGACTGCCAATTAAAGAAGCGCCAAAAACAGTACCTAGCGCACCTGTCGCCTGATTATATGCCAAGGCAAACACCCATCCACCATTGCGCTGACCGACATTGCCACCATTATTGCCTTCACCATTACCACGTGGTCCGGTACAATCCTTAGCAAAGTGACTTATCTGCCCACATAAGAAGCATACACCGATAACTCTATAACACGGTCTCCCAGGATGATTAGCCCCACAAGTAGCACAAGGAGCTATTGGAATAAAATTAGGGTTACCCCTACCTGCTGACCTTAGGTAACGACCCTGATTCTGTCTTTGCTGACCACATCGGTTCCTATTCCACTGATCGCCCTGATTTTTCCCTTGCTGACCCAAAACATGACCCTGTTGGTCATCTCTATCCCTCTTCCTACTTCCTTTCGGTTTAGAAGCCTGAAAGTCTTGTTGTTCCATTTCGATTTTCTTGGCTGCATTAGCCACTGCCGACACATCCTCAAACTTGGTGTTAATGAGATGTTAACGATACTTATAGTAAATTTTCCACTTAAATTTCTCTGCCTGTTTTGCTGAAGTCCTTGCTGAAGTTCCCGCAAAACCTGCCAACCTGGTGAACCTTATCATGAAGTCTGTGATAGATTCATCATCCTTCTGCTGAATAGACAGAAACTCCCTACCATACGCCTCCTTATCAGCAGCTGAGAAATATTACTGATAAAAGACATTACAAAATTCTGTCTAAGTAAGTGTCTCGACGAATCTGTCACTCTTTGTTGCTTTTATAGCTTTCCACCATCTCTGCACATCCCCATCTAATTTGTAAGCAGCCAATAACACTCTCTAGTTATCAGAGCACCCTAACACGTCAAAGATCTTCTCTAAATGGGCAATCCAAATCGTTGCTTCAATTGGAGATGGAGCTGAACTGAATGAATGTGGTTTTTGCTTTTGAAACCTTTCTAACCATACATACGTTGGTACCACAAATTGATCAATACCATTTGTATTTCTTAACTCTTCATTTGCTTGCGGACCACCATTACCCGAGTTTCCTTGATTAGGATTTTTTGGCATTTGTTGTTGCATCTGTATCGCTTGAACGACTTGTGCCACTAACTGCGGTAAAGCCTGATTAACTGCTTGATTTACCAAGGCTGCCATATCCAGATTATTAGGTTGCACATCAGGTTGTGCATCGGGTAGGGCCTCGCCTCTTCTTCTTCCTCCACCATTACCTCGTCTCCCAGCACCTTTAATGGATCTACGAGCCATCTAAGAACAACGGATGGAAGAAAAATAGATTTGAGGCAAATTTGAATACAAACTAATATTATAACTTAGTAGAATATCAAACAGAATAAGAACCTAACCCAGAAATCTACCCATAACTCACAGGACGAACCTAAATAGGTTTTCTACAAGAAAGAACCCTAGTTCTGACACCAACTTTGTAACACCCCCTTCCCGAAGTGGAAAGGAAGGTTACGTACAGAACACAACAAAACTAACAAACTGATATCCAAAACTTTAATATGCAACTGAATAGTCTAGATAGATAATTGTCAACTGGCTCAAACACGATCTGTGTATTACAACAGTACTTAGAAACCAAAATATCAAATCCTACACAAAATATCTAAACTATTTACATAAAGGAAGCTCTCTTCACACTTGCCCTTGCTCCTCCTGATTACCTACCGGAAGAAAAACACAGCATGAACCAAATGCCCAGTACGGATATAGAGTGCAAGAAAATAAAAACTAAATGAATAACAAGACGAACTAAACTGAACTAATCTGAATAACATAATAGGCTAAATCAAATGGTTGGGGTGATTTCATACCGAGCTCAGAACAAAATAGAACATAAATATACATCGGACTGCGCAATCCAGATGTATGCAAAATCGGAAGGTAGGTTTGGCACAAACAACATCAAACCGCAGAACAGAACAAAACAAAACAGAAAACTAGGATCGACCCATACGCCTCCCACAACAAAACACTAATTGGCCAACTCCCATCGGAGCACACAAAATGGAGACGTCGTGGACTAATCACACCGCCATGGAAGTGTCATGCCTCGGTGCCAGGAGGACATACCTGTGGTACCCCCACAGGTGGTTATAGCTCAGGTATACCCTACGGTATATTCTAACAAAAATATCATGTCACAATATATGCGACAAAATACAAACAAAAGGGGTTCTAATACGCACATGCTAAACCGAAACGAATCAACACAAAGTCCTCAAAATATATTAGCATATACATTTCTACAGAATCAAAATAAATACTAGACATGCTCTCTAAGTCAAAAGAGTACAAGTTATGAATTTTCGAATATCTAAAACCAAACAATTCTATCATAAGTATTTGACTATGAATAATATATCGAAATAATATATGAATTCTAATTGACAGACAAAACGAACAAATTAAAATTAAAGAAATATCACTGAAGGAGTACGGAATTCGTACCTGAAATACGCAATGTAATATCCAAAATTATATTCTAAAAACAACTCGTTAAATTTTCTCCGTCGGAACTAATTAAAAAAAATAAATGAATAAATAGTTAATTAATTTATTAAACTTTACACATTTTTTTTCTCTTTGACGAATCCAAAATCTTTTTGTTCTAAACAAAATTTTATCTAAAATTATACATATTTTAATCATATATAATATTTTAATAATTATTCACCTTCTTGTTCCAAAATAAATCTAAGTATATTTACAAAAATATTCTTTCTATTTTTAATTATGTTACAAACAAATATTATTATTATTATTATTATTATTATTATTATTATTATTATTATTATTATTATTATTATTATTATTATGTCACAAGTCTAAAGTTACAAAAATAATAATTTAATATATCAAAATGCTAATTACTAACAAAGATATACAAAAAATATATATACTAACAAACTAAATAGCATACAAATATTAAAGCTACAAAATTAAAACGAACACAGAAAATTAAATAATTACATCAATAAAGAAAAAGAGACATACCCAAAACTATGAGGTTCGCAGTCCGCCCACGTCCTCGATATCAAAATTTTTAGCTAGAGAGGTCCTTACTGAAAGGTCTTCACATAAAAAAGTTTTCTCAAATTGGGTAAAATCTTAATGTTTGGGTGATTAAAACTAAAGGGGGTAATCCCATATATATAGGCTAAGGAATGGAAGAAGTTTTTGAAAAGGGACGATGTGGGACAAATAAAGGAACCGGGTATTACACTTAACCATCTTTATACTCATTTTTATTTTGCATCTCACTTATTACTATATTGTTCTCGAAACTTTATAATTGTCGACAATATAGTGCAAAGGGAGATGAAATTAAGTTGTCTTCGCATTTCCTTAATTAATGCCACTCAGATATGGATCATTTGTTTTCCCAGACCAATCCTGACTTTAAGGAGTGAAATCAAAGTAGCAACATTAATCCATATATTTGTAGCGTAATCAAAGATTGCAAATAACACTTAGGCTATGTTTGTTTGTAAAAAATATACTTGAGATTAGACTATTTGTATTAATTTAACACTATTTTGAACTATTTTATCCCATGATGGGGGATTAATAGTCCTTTAAATAGTCTTATGAATTTTTTTTTTATTATTCCTAATGCTATTTATGTGGGATTATATAATCCTATAAAAAATTTGAGATTAATAATCTCTCATTTTAAGCAATTAAATGACTTTATAGGATTATTAATCCAATACTAAGGGATTAATAATCTCTCATCAAGAGAATAGTGCAAACTAGTATTAAATTAAAGTAAATAGTCCAATCCTAAATATATTTTGTAAACAAATATAGCCTTAGTGTAAAGAATTTTTTTTGTCTTATATATAAGACTCACACGATGAGTAGTCAAAAAATCATTTATATCACCTCCTTTAAATGGTTGCTAAACTCATATAACACTCCCAACATACTATTTTATATAGTTTTATTGTGCGAACCTTAGCCTAATTATTTTTAGAGTGTCCAATTAGAACATTTTAAATTGTTTGTTTCTAAGTGGCACATTAAAATTTTGCATCCGATTATCATATCACGACATACAATCTCATCCACATGAACATATGTTCAATGACCATGCTGATAGGGTTAAATTATTAGATATTTTTATTTTCTAATACTTAATTTTTATATTTATTGTGTGCTTAAATGTTTAATTATTTAGCTTATTTTGGTTTTAATAGGTTTTATAGGATTTTAGTTAATTTAGGTAATTTTATAGTATTTTTATATTTCTTTTTATTTATGTGTTTTTATTTATTTTTAGTATTTTAGGAGTTTTATTTATTATTATGTGTTTTTAGGATTTTTAGTATTTTTATATTATTTTTAATTATTTTATATTTTATTTTATAGAAAAAATAAGTTTGGGAGCAAATCTGTAAAAGTCTGATGGCATTTTGGTAAATAACCAGCAGAATGGCAGAACCGTAATTAAGCGACCGGTGGCAGAATCGTAATTTCGATAGGATGACTGTCCGCGCAATGCGCGAAAGGTATCAATACACAGCAGACGCGCATAATAGAAACGACGTTGTTTGGCCGAGCAGCAGAAAGGCGTGCGCGCAATGTGTGGAGGGCATGACGACGTCATCCAGGCGCGGGAGCGGTTGACCGGTCAAAGCTGGCGTGTTAGGAGCTGTTTGGCAAGCGCGTTAATGCACAGAAACAGATTATTTCGCGAATTTTGTTACTTTTTGATTCCAAATTAGATTTTAATTCCAATTAGGGTTAGGATAATAATTTTTTTATTTTTTTTATTTTTAATTGTAAATCCTATTAGGGCTTGGACAAGTTAGAGGCTTATAAATAGATGGCCAATATCTCATTATTCATTGTAAGTTTTTTGGAGATCTTTCTTCTAGTTTCTTGGAAAGAGCTTTTCAACTAGTGGAGATTATTTTGAAGCATGTCAGACTAAGTTTTTATTTTCAGTTCTAAAGGGATGTTGAACCTTATTTTTAATTGATGTTTTAATTGAGTTTATAATCTATTCCTTCATGCATGAGATTTATTATTGATAATCTGTTTTAATTATTTTATGATATTTGCTTGATTAATTTGATAAGGGCCTGTTAAATTAATCAATAATTTATCATATGCTAGATTAAGATTTGATATTAAGCAAACGATATTTTATCTGATCATAAGTAGCAATTAATAATATTTGATTGTGGACAAACTTTTGAATATTGTTATGATTATCAAGATGGCAAGTTAAATAATCTGCGATGTTATGATTGTTACTTGAAATAATCTAATTTTTTAATTTTTAATGCAATTGTTATATTAAATCTAGACTGATAGTTCTAGGTTGTATAATAGTTAGGGTCTTTTGTGAGCGATTGTTACATTAGATTTATAATTTAAGGAGAATTTCAGGTAGTTTGGCAATTGTCGGTTATCTAGGATTATTAATTTCAATTGAAGGAAAAGATAATAATAACTTGATTAATTTGTTGATTCAAAGAAGGGGATACTGAACTAAGGAACTGAAGTTTATTTTAATTGATTTTTCTCATATTTATTATTTATTATTTAGTTTTATTTATTTGAATTTTAATTAGCTAATTAATAATTCAAAATCTCCCATTTAATTAGATATTTTTGAAAATATTAGAATTTATTAAAACAATTCACTCTTTGTGGGTTCGACTCTTACTTTCACTACTACATTAATATTTTTCAAAGTAAAATTTTATTTTTGGGTGTTTGCAACATCATCCCACATGCCATGCGGATAGCTCCATCTTACATCCCTCTCATTTGCCATCCAATAAATTGTGATGAGCACTGATAAAACAGTTTTGGATGTGTAGTTATTACAACACAATTCAAATTAATAATGAATGTCTATAGCCTAACAAATAAAAATTAGAATAGAACTCCATCAATATTAAATTTCTAACCTTAGAAGTAAAATTTGTGTGTATTCAAGTAACTAACGGTCATTTAATAAACTAATGGAGAAATAAGTAATGGGTGGTAGAAATAATTGAGATCAATTACCCAGATACGTACCTTATCAATTAATTTGACTAAATTCTCAAACCTTCCTCCCCTTATTAAACTTCATAATATTTTTGTGAACTATGGTCGATACCAAATATATAAGCAATAATTTTAAATTCACAAATTAATCGTACTCTGTCAACTTTGTAATGAATATCATATAATTTTCTTATGTTTTTAGTAAACTTGTTATATCTAACTAATGTGCATTGAAACATATGTAATAAGAATCAGTTTCACATAACTTTAACATGGGCATAACTATGCATTCTTTTTTAAGAATACAGATTATAAATAACTTTAATACGGTCATAACTATGTTTTTTTTTTTAATAAAAAAAGGGACAAATTAAAAAAACCATTAGGGTAGTATTATTGACACTTTCCTTTTTATTATATATAGACCCTCTTCTATATTTTATGTTTCTCAAAAAAGACATGTTTAGCATTATTCACTCAAAAATATAGGTGTAATAAGATCTAACTTTAGGGGGTGTTTCTGTAATTAATCCAAGAAAAAAAAGGAACTAGAACAAAATGCTAGCACAAAAAAGAAAAAGAAAAAGAAAAAGAGAAGCTAATTAACAGTTTATCAGTTCATGCAAAATTATACCCCTTTTCTGCCCTTTTGCTTTCTTCTATTGTACTCTTTTTGATGGTGAAAGTACAATTTTATTAAAAATTATATTGTTGGTGATTTGTTTTAGCTATTGATTTTTTGTTGGGAATTAGGTAAGAAAAACTTATGTTTACTTATTGATCTCGAAGGAATTGGTAAATTAGTGGGAAGCCATAAATTGTCTTCCCGAGCTCCAAGCAAAGTGTCACCAATTAAAGACCATAATCTTTATATTCATCAAATGGCTTCTTTTCTTTTCTTTTTCTTTTTCTTTTTATTGTTCATATAAAATATGAAAACATAATTCTGGAAAAAGTGGGTGGAGATGAGGTAGTCTTAATGCAATAATAATGTGATAGATGAGTTAAAAGCGATTGACTGCTGATAGAGATGGGCAATAATTCAATTACAAAAGGCATTCGTGGGGTAGATCATTAGTTGTAGATAGATTGTCAAAGTTATAATATCCTACTATTTTCTAAATGGAGCGCAGGTTAGTGCATTCCCACCCCCACCTCCCCCCACCTGCCAAAGCAATGAGTAGAAATGTCATTTATTTTTGGCATGTCGTCTTCCTTCTTCCTCGGTTTAACTTGAATGACATTTTAAGATACCTTTTACTGCATTCTTACAAGCTTCTAAAGTAAAGTTCACTAACTGCATGCGACGGAATTTTATTTATTTTGAGTTTAATGCACTACTATTGTTCTGCGTGGAGTGATACAAGAATCTTTCAACAATTTGGAGTTGATGCCTTGATGGTTGACTTAAACTTGTGTGAGACGTCCACTGTGTTGTTACAAATTTGCATTATTCTGAAATTTCAAAAGATGAGATCTAGTACTGACGTGGATAATTTCTTAATGAAAACTTACTTCTGTTATCATCTCATCTAAATGATATTATCCTAATCAATTTCCTTGATTCTTCTGATTGTACTCCCGTTTTAAAGTTGGAGTTTCAATTATTAATCATACTAACCCTCCCTTGGATGCGTTTCTATTACTATGTGAATGGATAATAATAATAATAATTTAGAAGAGAGGTTGAATAAATTATTGTATTTTATGAATATCGTAGGCTTTTTCAAAATTTTCTTTTCTAATTATTTGTCTTATATACTTTTAGTGTTTATGCTAATTTTTAATTTAAACAACCACACATAAGCAATCACACAAAATATAGTGGATTTAGTTGGTTTACATTATATACCAGGAATATACTGCTACGTCCGGTCTCAATCTTCTCTCCAAGACTTGGAATCCTATCACTATAATAAACATCTCCTTCAATAGGTGAAGAAATTTTTACAAAAAATTTATAATTAAAATTTAAACTTTACTACAACTAATTATCTTTGAAACTAGCTACTCGTTGCTTACTCAGATATAGTTGTACATGCAATCCTAATATCAGTACTATTTTTAAATTTTATCTCGAAACTAATGGTCTTTTCTTAACCTCATAAGTACAATAGAAACTTACCACATGTTGACCTCTCTAAAATTTTTGTCTTGGTTTGGGATCACTCTATTTCTCACTTACACTAAAAATATACTATATATCAAATATCCCTTTTGAAAATTAAATAAGTTTGTTTTAAAAGTCTTATTCTTAACTAAGCATATATGATTTTAAACTCAATATAATTCTTAACTCAAGAATGGCAGCAATTTATAAGTAGTCAAGAATATATATAGACGAATATTACAAGTATGCAGATATGTCAGTTCATGCACCATTCTTGTAAAATCAAATAATTCAAGTATATAATATAATAAGTATCAAAGTATTTCAAATACTTGAATTTTGTGCTTACTAAACAAGTATATAATGTGTATGCATGAGAACTTGTGTGTGATACTTGTTGTGAAGCAATTTGAGTATATTTATTTGATTATTCTTTTCAAAAAGTTTTCTGACAATAGATATTTTTTTAAAGCTATCTATATCTTTCAATTTTGAAATAATTGTGTTTATCTTAGTTAAGTCATGTTTGAGAGATAATTTAATCTTTAATCAAAAAACACTAAATTTAAAAAGAAAACAAGTCAAACACTTTAGGTCAACTTCATGAAATTCATCCTGAATCTATCTTCGAATATCAAGTGGTTGAGAATCAAATTTTACCCCAAACTTTATTTGTATTCAAAGCACTTGAGTGTAACAATTTGAGCTCAAAATATAAATCTCAAAGCAATATTTGTTACTTACGGTAATGAAGTGTGTTTGTATTTATGAAAGTTCTTTTTCAACACCAATCAAAATTTGAGAACTCAAAAAAAATCAATAAATATGATATACTTTATACTATAATAATTATAACAATGTATAACAATTAAAGCAATATATATAAAGTTTATCAATCAAGAAATTTAGCTCAAGTATTGATCTTTTAGAAGAGAGTATTTAAGAGTTAAAATCCAAAGGAATTATCAATTTGACTTGTATACCTCTTGAAAAAAAATTGCAAATAAGAGTAAGGGTTTCTATTTATAGTAATAAGCTAGGATCCGAAAATAATTTTTGACTTTATGCTCCTAGACGGTTTTAACACTTCTAGAAGATATGGGTTCATTTTAAAAACTAATTCAGCCTATATTTAGAACGAATTGGGCAACTTTATTTATTTCGTATATAGTTTGGCCTACTAGGTATTTAATTTACAATCAAAATGGTTCAAAACTTGGGTAGTATTGTAAAATAAGATTTAAGCAAGCAATTAAGAGAAAAGTTGAAGAGAATAATAGAATTATTTCATTTCACTTTCAAGTCTTGATTGGCTTATCACACTGTAGCAAACGGCGACTGGTATTTATAGGACATCAATACTTCGCTTCAAAGTTTTTCAACCCATCACATTATTTCATTTGGCATACATAGTACCACTTTATCTATTTTTTCTAATGACTCATTAAGATGAGTCACTAAACTCATTAACACTACCTCGAGTCATCAGGATTAGTCATGTCCCTCATTAATTCTCTTGGTGAGTCACTTACACAACCAACCATAATTAACCATCTAATAATGAATATTCATAAATGCATAAATTCATAACACTCTTTCTTGAATATCCATTGTACTAAGAATATATCTCATTAAAACCTTACTAGAAAAAATCACTTGGAAAAAAACTCTAGTGAAGAAAAAGAGTACATAATTCTTTTCAATAATATGCTTTAAATGTTGCCTCATTAAAAACCTTGCCAAGAAAAATTCAGTGAAAAAAACCTTAGCGAAAGAAAAAAGTACAGTACGTATTTTACTCCCCATTATAACAACATCCTTTGAGATCTTTAAAATGCCGCATTCCAATCTTTTGCACAAGCTTTTCAAATGTTGTGGTATGAAGGGCTTTGGTGAACAAATCTACAGGATTGTCACTTGAACGAATTTGTTGAACACTAATGTCGCCTTTTTTCTTGGAGATCATGAGTGAAGAAGAATTTAGGCGAAATATATTTTGTCCTATCATCTTTAATGTATCCTTCCTTTAACTGGGCTATACAAGCAGCATTATCTTCATATAATGTTGTTGGGATCTCCTTATTATTTAGCAAGCCACACGTTTTTCGAATATGTTGAGTTATTAATCTTAACCAGACACATTCACGACTTGCATGTCTCATGAATTGCTAAACTTTCTGCATGGTTAGAAGAGGTAGCAACTAAAGTTTGCTTTATAGAACGCCATAAAATAACAGTACCTCCACATGTGAATAGATAACCTGTCTGGGATCGAGCTTTGTGTGGATCAGATAAATATTCTGCATCTACATATCCAGTTAGATCTAATTTGGATAAATTTGAATAATATAAGTCCATATCCATTGTCCCTCGAAGGTATCAAAAAATATGTTTAATTCCATTCCAATGTCTTCAAGTTGGAGAATAACTATATCTTCCTAATAAATTTACAACAAATGATATATCAGGTTGTGTATTGTTAGCAAGATACATTAGTGCTCCGATTGCACTAAGATATGGTACTTTAGGACCAAGAAGTTTTTCGTCATCTTCATGAGGTCGAAAAGGGTCTTTGTTCACTTCTAGTGACCTTACAACCATTGGTGTACTCAATGGATGTGATTTATCCGTATAAAATCGTTTTAACACTTTTGCTATATAATTTGATTGATGGACAAAAATTCCATTTGTTAAGTGCTCAATCTGAAGACCCAAACAAAATTTTGTTTTTCCCGAGTCTTTCATCTCAAATAATTTCTTTAATGAACTCATGACCTTCGATAACTCTTCAGAAGTACCAATAATATTCAAATCATCCACATAAACATCAATTATGGAAAATTTAGATTCAAATCTATTTATGAAAACACATGGGCATATAGGATCATTTTTATATCCTTCTTTAATCAAGAATTCACTCAATCGATTATGCCACATGCAACCAGATTGTTTCAATCCATATAAGAATTTATTTAATTTGATCAAATAAGTTTCCCAAGAATCTTTATTATATGCTTTAGGCATCTTAAATCCTTCAAAGATTTTCAATAGATGTCATTATCAAGTGATCCATATAAATAAGTTGTAACGACATCTATTAGACTCATTTCAAGATTTTCATGTATTGTCAAACTAATCAAATATCGAAATGTAATTGCATCCATCACAAGAGAATATGTCTCTTCATAATCAATACCAGATCTTTTGGTAAAACCTTGTGTGACAAGCCGAGCTTTATATATGACGATCTTATTTTTCTCATTTCTTTTTCGCACTAATACCCATTTGTATCTTATTAGTTTTTTATTATTTAGTGTACGGACTACAGGTCCAAACACTTCTCACTTTGCAAGTGAATTTAATTCAACCTTGATTGCTTCTTTCCACTTTGGACAATCATTTCTATGTCTAGAGATGTAGGTTCAAGATCCTTATTTTCTTTCATAATATTGAGCGCTATATTATATGCAAAAATATTGTCGACGACTATTTCATCTCGGTTCCATCTTTCTTTTTCGATATGACATAATTTATTAAGATCTCTTCATTTTTTAGTAGTTTCAGGCACCTAAATGTCTTCTGACATTTTATCAATTATGTCAAAGGTCTCTTCTTGAGTTCGGGTCTCTTCTGGAGTTTTTATTTTCTCGGTTTGACCATCTTGAATATTTCCTCCTTTTCTTTTCCAAAGATTTTTTTTATCTTTGGAAGGTCTCCCACGCTTCTGGCATGCATTGGAATCATTAACAATAACATGTTATCCTGCAGGGACATCAATTCTAATTGGAGCATTTGTAGCTAGTATATGAGATTTAGTTATTCTCTTTAGATCAGTGAATGCGTCTAGCAACTTATTTGCTATATTTTGCAAATGAATTATCTTTTGAACTTCAAGTTCACATTTTTTTTGTGCGATGATCAAAACTAGATAATGATAATTCATTCCAAAAAAATATCCTTTTCCAGCTGCTTATTTTCTCCCCCTAATATTGGAAAAATTGATTCATCAAAAAGACAATCGACAAACCTAGCCGTAAATAAATCTCTTGTTAATGGTTCTAGATATTTAATTATAGATGGAGATTCATATCCAACATATATTCTTAACCTTCTTTGAGGACCCATCTTTGTGCGTTGTGGTGGAGAAATTAGAACATATACCGCACATCCAAAAATTCTTAGATGGAAAATAATTGGTTCCTGACCATGAACCAATTGCATGGGGGGAAATTTATGATAACTTGTTGGCCTAATGCGTGTTAATGTTGCTGCATGTAAAATAACATGTCCCCAAGAAGAAATAGAGAGTTTATGTAAGCCCCGACTTTTATGAAATATAAATTTAATTTTTTTATATTTATTTTCTTTTGAAACGGTAAGTGGATAAATTGACAAAAGTTAAAGTTAAAAAAAAATATTTTGTGCAAATTTTATCTTGTCGGAAAATATTCATTTTGTCGAAAAATATTCATTTTTTTTCAGAAAATATTCGTTCTGTCGGGAAATATTCGATTCGTACGACGGCTCCGAAATAGCCAAACATTGGTGGACCCTATAACGAAATATTGTCGGATATAGAAAATGACATAAGTAACATTTTTAAATAAAAATGGTCAACGGTACTATCACTTTTAATTGTTAAAATATCCGATGGTAAAGAAACAGTAAAACACCGGACTGCATAATGTTTCATATTATTGAACTGATAAAGTGACTATTGTACAATATTAACTTTATTGAATCAATAATTGTCACATACACAATAATTCATATTCTTGAACAGATAATTATCGCAGTAACAAATGCACAGTAATTCACAATACTGAATCAATAATTGTCATTACATAGTAACGTGCTCGATCTTTCTTTTATTTATTTTTTGCATTATTGTTATCCCTATTATGATATTGATAAAACTGTTGTATTTCATTATTAGTTGATTTTTCTGCTAGTATTGTGAGTATCTAACTCAGAAAGCCAACTACACTACATATACAACAATTGGTCATAATAATGAATAATTGTGAATTATTGTTAAATAATTGAATTGATAAAGTTATTTATTTTATTATAATAAATTATATAAAGTTATTTACTTTATATAAATTATGTAAAGTAAATTATTTTATTATGATATATTATATAAATTTATTCGTTTTATATATAAAGTTAATTGATTTATATATAAAGTTAATTGTTTTATATATAAAGTTAGTTATTTTATATATAAAATTAATTGTTTTATTAAATGAATGATATAGATTAAAGTGAATCTAAAATGAATGACATAGATTAAAGATAATATAATTGTTGAGTGTCTTTTAGGGCACGTGATGAATGTTCTCTTTGGCCTGGGGCAAAGAAGAACTGTTGTTAGTTTAATCATGATCAGTGGTATTTCAGATGATAAAAATTGATGATATTTTTATGAAAAAGAGAAGCTAGTGGACTTCATAGTCTACATGATTCTTCTAATGGATTGCTCATTCCGCTATTATTATTGATCTAAAATTTATTGTTTATTATATTCTATCAAGAATTCAACTGTTGAAGGTTAATGATAATTTACTTATTATTATCTTAGTCATGATATTTTTTTACTGGGCTATTTGAGCTCACCCTTTCGTTTGTTTCATTGTCCTTCAGGAAATGAGAGAGTAGTTGGGTCTAGCAAAGGATGGAGTGAAGGTCCGAGAGAGAGTTGTAGTAGTCTTCACATATTGTAAATAGTGTGGTAATAATAGTAAAAATTTAGTTATGTATTATTGAGCTCTATATTTTTATATTATGTACTGTTTTGTATTAGTTATCGTGTACTTTTAACGTCTCAAATTAGGCCGTGTAGGCCCAGATTTGGGGGTGTCACAATTTAGATCTCATAAGCAATGGCCTTACAATCAATTGTAGGCGCTTGATAAATGATTCAGCTAGACCATTTTATGTATGAACATGAGCAACAAGATATTCAACATTTATTCCTATAGACATGCAATAATCATTAAAGGCCTAAGATGTAAATTCACTAGCATTGTCAAGATTAATTGTCTTTATCGTATTATCAGGAAAATGTGCTCGCAAACGAATTATTTGTACACATAACACATGAAAATTCATTAGACTGAAAAATCTTCTGCTTTTTCAATGGATGACCACATGAATTTTCAATAATTTTTCGCATCATTATTGATCTAGGATGGCCCAATCAGTCATGCCAAACATTAAAAGTATTAGTAAACTTTTGCTTTACTGTAAAATAATTTTCAAACACTTTAATAGTTGTACAGTATAATCCTGAGGATAAAACGAATAATTTTTCCAATATACATTTCTTACCTGAGATAATGGATGTAATGTAGAGATATTAAGTATCTCTTTCATTCATTGTCTCAATATGATATCCATTCAGACGTATATTTTTAAAACTTAATAGATTTCTTTGAGACTTTGTAGAAAATAATGCATTCTCTATTATAAATTTTGTTCCTCTAGGTAGTAAAATAATGGCTCTTCCAGAACCCTTAATTAATTTTGTACTACCAGATATTGTATTGACATTTGCTTCACCTAATATTAAGTGAGAAAAATATTTCTTGTCTTTAAATATAGAGTGTTGTAGCACTGTCTGCTAGACATATATCTACATCATTTATCTTCAATCTAGCCAGATGAATTTTCATATTCTCTTCAATAATTATAAATATAAGTAAGAAACTTACAAAATAATATAAGAAAACATTACAAGAATTTAATAATATAAAAATATATTTTATAATTACAATACATTAAAGTGCATTAACAAACTAAATAATAAAATCATTCTTGGATATTTTCTTCATTAATCAAATCATCAATTTTTCCTTCAGGAAGAATAAAATCGGCAACATCCAGATGTGTCATATCAATTTCACCATAGTTAAAATCACCTTGAGTAAAATTTGTTTCAACACTTTTTCCTTTACATTCAGCAATGCTTGAAAAAGGTCAACAAGATGTTTAGGCTTACTACAGGTACAAGACCAATGGTCTTTCATGCTGTATCAATGGTAAGTATTTTCAATATTCTTTTTACTTTATCCACAATCTTTTTCTTGTATCTCTTTATTATTCTCCCACTTCTGGTGGTTACCTGTAATCTTATTGAAATTATGATTACGATTATGGCGACCACGACCACGATTGGGGCTGCAACCTTGACCACTAAATAATGTCGCATTCACTTCAGGGAATGGAGCAGAACTAGCTGGACGGGATTCATGATTCTTCATCAGTAGCTCATTATTTTTCTCAGCCACAATAAGAAATGAAATCAGTTCAGAATATTTTTTCAAGCCTTTTTCACGATATTGTTGTTGCAGGAGCACATTTGATGTATAAAATGTAGAGAATATTTTTTCTAACATATCTGCATTAGTATATCTGCATCAGTAATACTTTATCCACATAATTTTAGTTGAGAACTGATTCTAAATATTACTGAGTTATACTCATTAACAATTTTAAAATCTTTTCAAACGTAAATGCATCCAATCATAACGAGCTTTAGAAAGAATCACTGTTTTTTTGTGGTAATATCTTTCTTTCAAATTTTTCCACATATCAACTGGATCTTTTACTGTGAGATACTCAGAGTTTAATCTTTCATGAAGGTGGTGGCGAAGAAAAATCATTCATTTTTCTTTATCTTGGTTAGATGTTTCATTTTTTTTTCTTTAATTGTGTCTCTAAGACCCATAGCATCTAAATGAAATTTAGCATCTAGTATCCATGATAGATAATTCTTACTAGTAATATCAAGAGCCACAAACTCAAGCTTTGTAAGATTTGATATGGGTAAAATTAAAAATAATCAATTGACAAAATAAAATTAGTTTAAAGTTGAATCTTTGAGCTTTGAGAAGATGAAACCAGTATAATGTCACAATTTGAAGGATTAGAGCTCGTGTTGATAACATATTGTAAAATATGATCTAAGCAAGCAATTAAGAGAAAAGTTGGAGAGAATTAATAGAATTATTTCATTGCATTTTCAAGTCGTGATTGGCTTATCACATTGAAGTAAATGGGGAGTGGTATTTATAGGACATCAATACTTAGCTTCTAAGTTTCTCAACCTATCATATTCTCCCATTTAGCATACATAGTCACCGCTTCATTTATTTCTTCTAATGACTCACTACGATAAGTCACTAAACTCATTAATACTACATTTAGTCATCAAGATGACGCATGCCCCATATTAATTCTCTTGATGAGTCACTTACACAACCAACCATAATTAACCATCTAGCAATGGATATTCACAAATGCGTGAATTCATAACATGTAGCAATTTTATATGTTATTTAGCATGTAATGTTTTGGGTGGAATTTATGAATTGCAAATTTTTGGGCCAAATTTTTTACTTATATAAGTAGTCTATTAGAGCCAAGATTATAATGCAAAAGCTTTTTTTTTTTGACCTAACATTTTTCTTAGTCATATAAAGTGTTAGGCCAGAAGTTTTACTTTAAGATTAAAGTACAATTTGCACCTCAAAATTTATATATCAGACATCTGATGCACCCCAAACTTTAAATGTATCAACTTACACCATAATATTTAATTTGTGTAACAAAAAACACCATTCGAAATCTCAACCGGTTAAAAATGACTGGGAGTTCAGGTTACCCTATTATTTTAAGGATAAAATAAGTAAACTATCAACAAAAATAATATAATTATATTAAAACTAATAAATAAAAATAAATTTTAATTAAACTTAACATCTCTTTCTTTCTCTCGCTCTCTCTCCCCCCTTTTTCTCTTAACTTAGTTCATCATGGTTATTCCTCATCCGATTAACCCAGATCTGATCTAATAATTTATTTTCTAAGATGCCATCTCTCGATTGATCCTTTCATAAATTTATCACTTGATTGATTACTGAATCATCGTTCTTTATTCAACACCAAAAAGGCAGGAAAAAAGAAGAAGAAGAAATCTACTTTCTAATTTTGTAATTACTAATCGTAATCCAATTACATATAATAAAGTACAATTTTCACCCCATATAGCAAACATGGAAAGTCCACTAGTACCAAACCTATCACAGCAAACCTACCAAACTAGCACAATCTTTTTGAAATTCGTGAATGAGTGGGCCACAACAAAAAGATCATCATCAATGATGGACATACACTTAAGGTAAAGTTTCTCCAGCACACGATAAGCATTTACCATTATAGAAAGTCAAGGGGTGAAGTGCGCACCCCAATCCAAAGGAAAGAGGCTAAAATTTGCGAACCGGGGCTTCCTTTGCAGCGCTATGAACCGAACCCTTTTAAACTGATCCGTCGCCTTGGCCGCAGACAATGTATAATAGTTCTTAATAAAAGTCCCGATTTTGTGAGGGATTCCACATGGTACCAAGATTTGCACACCAAAGACATTGCACTGCGATCACGACATAAGGTAAGGAATAGGAGGACGTTTTCGATAACCAGATATGGGTACAGCGAGATGTAGTGGTGAACAAATGGCCTACGACCTGCAGCTCGACCTAGGTCTGGCTTGGGTCTGGCCTTGTCAAAGATCGCCTGGTCTGGGTTGAGCCGGCCTGATAGGCCAGGAAATATGTCCCCTTTTTTTTAGACAGATTCGGCTTGCCCTGGCCTATCGACCAGCTTGATCGAGCCTGAGGCCTGGATCGGTCTGGTTAGCCCAAAGTCCGGCCTGGCTTGAACTCGGTGCATCTATTCTCTAGCCCCATGACTTTTGATCTCAGTAAAAGCAGGCTGAGCAGCCAGTAGCAGCACACACACACACACACACACACACACACACACACACACATATATATATATATATATATATATATATATATATATATGACATTAATGATTAGATAAGTCGGTGCTTGCACCCACATGGCCACATTTAGTATTCACTCATTACTGCCCTATGCATGCTAGCTACTTTAATCAGTGCATGCATGATATATATATACTAACTCTTATAGTTTTAAAAATTAAAATTTATTTATATTATAGTATGTTTTCAAAAAAAGAAAAAGATTTATTTTAAAACTATAAAATAACACTATATTTTAATTTACTATTATTTTTCTTAATTATTTTTTTATAAATTGTATTTAATAACTATCCTTTTAAAAAAAATTAACTTTAAAATAAAATAAAGAAATTTATATATACATCTAAATAATATATTTATAACTGACTAAGTGATTAAGTATTTAAATGCCAAAAAAAGAATAGAAAGCAAAGTTAAAAGGAGAATAATAGTAAGTGCATATATATCATGCATGCACTGTGAGTCTGTGACAAATTGAAGTGCACACACACACACACACACACACACACACACACACACACACACACACATATATATATATATATATATATATATATATATATATATCATGCTTGCACTCAGTAAAATAGGTTGTGGGTACTAACTAGTGGTTAACAAATGGTACCCATATATCATGCATTGCACTGTGACAAATTTAAAATAGAATGTGCGTGCAACAATAATTTAAGAAAACAAAAGCAAAAGAACGGTAAAAAAAAAAACTCAATGCTTGTCCTGTCCCTTCCCATTAGTCACCACCACCTGCCACCTGATGGGCTGATGAGTCTCTGACCACCCACCTAACAGTTGAAAAAAAAAACTAAAAGCTGTGAAAAATTAAGGTATGCATTCTAAAAATTAACTAAGAGAAAAAAAAACGACTAATGTATTTTTTAAAAATAAATTGCTTTTATAAAAATCATTCACAATGTAATTATATTCTGCATTCATTCGCTCCAGAACTTTTTACAATTTTCTCTTTATTTAGTATTTCTCCGTATTCAGTATTCTCTCTAAAGCCTGATCAGTATTCTCTCGATTTATAATTCTCTCTAATCAATATTTAGTATTATGACATTCTATAATACTTACAAAACTTTAGTTTATTATTACACTTTTGTTATTATATTTTATTACAATATAATAGATTCCTCCAAGACTCAAGAAGGAGCACAAATGCCAAAATTTATCCAAAATGACCTAAATATCATTATGCCTGAAAGTGAAAAACGAGTTCAAATTCGTTATTTCCACGTCCTACCGGTGAACAAACCAAATGTACAACGCCTTTTTGAGAACATTTCATCAAAGTGTGGGTTGCTGAAGATGTTAAAAAGTCCCAATGCAAAATATATAATGCCTTATTTGGTCCTAAAGGCAATAACACATTACTGCAACACTACTAATCATGCTTGCAAAAAGCATCAACTAATCGATGAAAGGTCTTAAACACAAATAGATCATTCCGGTCACAATTAGAGTTATGATTAAATATTACAAAAAGAGTTGCAAGCCAAACTAGTGATCAAGAAGGAGCTCCCATGCAATTTGTTTGCCGATCAGCGTTGTACCGAGTACATTCAATCCGTATTACAATCGAAATATAAACAAGTAAGTAGAATGACTATTAAACATGATGCATTTAAATTATCTAATAAAGCTAAAAAGAACTAATTGCATATTTTGACTATTTTGATGGTAAAATTAATTAGTGATATTTGGTCTACTAATTATCAATCTGAAGTTAGCTATATTTGTATGACTGCTCATTGGATAGATTCTGAAATAGTTATGCAAAAAAGAATTATAGGATTTGAATTTTTTAAATTACCTCATACTGGTCAAACAATATATGCTCAAATTATGTCTATTATTTGTATTTTTAAAATTAAAAATAAATAATGAGTATTAGTTTAGATAATGCAAGCAATAATACTAGTGCTGTTAACATGTTAAAAAATAATTTAATACCTTTAGTAAATGGTGCATTTTTTTATGTTAGATGTATTTGTCATATAATAAATTTAATTGTTCAATCCGGATTTAATTATTTAGAAATGAATATATATATAATTTGTGCTATGATTACTTGCGTGTATGATTCAAATAGAAAAATTCAAAATTTTAGATATTTTTGTAATGGAAGAGGAGAAAAATTTAAAAGAGTAAAATTTGATAATAACACTTGGTGGAATAATACATATGATTTGTTTAGATATGTCTATAAACCTAAAAATATACTTATGGAGTTTTATAATACAATAACTGATCATGAATTAACAAACGAAGACTGTGATCTACTTGGTCAACTTTTAAGTATTCTTAAAGTTTTTAAAAAACATATAAAAATATTATCTGTTGTTTAGTATCTTACAATTCATCATGTTCTGTATGCATGTTTAGAAATATCATTTATTTTTAAAAAAAATTAAAATAATGATATTTGGTCTGTTCTTATTTTGTCAATGAAAGAAAAATTTTAAAAATACTTTGAAGACATGCCAACTGTTATTACTTGTGCCACTGTATTAAACTCAATTATAAAATTAGAAGGTGTAGAATGTATTTGGAAGATATACTAGAAAATATAGGTACTAGTAATATTGATAACTTTAGATTAAAATTTAATACTACATTTATTGAATTTTATAAACTGTATGAATCTGTATATTGTACATCTATACATGCACCGGCCCCTGCCCTTTCATCTTCTAAATATGCTAACTTATTAAAAACACTATCCAAGAAACAAAAAACTTCAACACATACGAGTAGTTTAATGAACTTAGTTTATATTGTAGTACTGATTTTAGGAGTTTTATGACCGATGAAGAATTTCAAAATTTTAATATTCTCGCTTTCTAGAATAAACATAAACAATAATTTTCTACTTTGATCGCGATGACCCTTGATATACTAACTATCCAAGCTAGTGTAATAACTAAGAAAAATGTACAATTATTATTAATAAGAAATAAGAATTTTTAAAAATTTATGTGTGTGCTCATACATTTATGTGTTATGTTACATGCATTAATAATTCAATTTAAATTGAATTAAATATGTGGCAAATAATAAAGTAAGTGATAATGATGATGAACTTAATTTATAATTAATTGAAGCTTATGTAATATGCCTTATGTGACATAATGATTAAGATAGATCAATTAATTAATTAATTAATTAATTGTGAGGTGATTATATAATGTCATGGATTAATGAAAATAAATTAAGCACAATGTGAATATTAGGAAGTCACATGAATTAATGTGACATAGCCCAACATGTTATAATTAAAAGTCCATGTATGTAAAATTTTTAGATTTAAATTAATTGGCCCAACACTTGAGATTGTTATTAAGCCCACCAAGTGGATTATAGAGAATTATTGATGGTCCATGTATTTAGTCCAAGTTGGAATATTATAAGTCCAATGAAAAGTCAAAACCATGATCCATAATCCATTTTCTAGAATGCTTGCACAAAATAAATAAATTAAATAGATAAATAAATAAATAATAAGGTACTCTCATCATGACCTATATATCATATTTGTATTTTTTTTATTTTTGCAAATTTAGGGCCATGATTAATTTAGGAATGGAGAAAAGTGGAGTTGGTGAAGTAGTTCACCAACTTTTATTTATCCAAGGGTTAATACAAAGATGTATGGGTTAAATACTTGTATGAATACATGTATAGGAAGAGTATGCGTATTTGGAGGAGGCCCATAAATAGGGCTCTCCCAAATTCATTTTAACTCATTTGCCAAATTGATGAGTTAGAGAGAATTGTAAAGAGAAATTGAGAGAAAAATAGAAAACCTAGTGGAACTCTTGCAAATTTGAGTTCTAGAAATCTTAGAATTAAGCAAAGAGAAGTGGAGGCCCTAGCAAGGTTCATCTCTAGAAGGAAAAGAGTTTCAAAGATGTATAAATAATTTCTAACCCTAAATATTTTCCTTAGTAGCATGTTGTAACTAGTTGTGTAAATATTTATGTTTGGGTGTGTGAGATCTTGTGTGTGGGAATTATGGTGGATTTCGAAGACATAAGGATGGTGTTATGAAGAAGAGTATGTGTTTTGTATGTCTACATATGTGTTTTATGTCTAAATGAACAAAAGAAATACATATGAACATGAAAATCCTAAGTGTACTAGTGAAAACATGTAATTTATGTAAAAATGGAATAAAATGTGTAACTCATTTGCATGATCTAAAAATTGTATGTTGTAGTTCTATGAAATATGAAGAGATTTCAAGTGGAACAAACAAAAATGGAGCTAAAATGAATTGATGGTGAATTTTCTTGTAAAAGATGTCAAAATGGAACTCTAACTTGAAAAACCAATAAATTTGGTTAAATAAATATTTTTAAAAATAAAAAAAAAATGGAATGTTGAAAAGTTATAAGTTTATGAGCTAACAAAACTGATTTGAGCTCATTTGTATTTAAAATGAACAAGATATGAAAGATTGAATAAAAAAGGTAGGAAAACAAAAATTGAAAAAAAAAAATTTGGTTTCTGACAGGGAGGCGCTGCAGCGCCGCCCCCTAGTATAAAACCGGGCGCTGCAGCGTCGGTCAAAAGTTTCAGTTAACCCGGGCCGGTCAAACAGGGTCAAAACGGTTGTGTTGATTGGTCCGACCCGACCCAATCGCAGGAAAAAAAAGAAGTTTTATTTTTAATAATAATAATTAAAAATAATAATAAACAAATAAAACAATTAACAATTATTTTATTTGTAAGTTAATTAAAATAATAAATAAAATAAAAGAATATTTTATTTGTAAAGTGATTAAATAATATTAAACAAATGAAATAATACTTAAAATTATTTTATTTGTGAGTTGATTAAATAAAAATAAAATAATATTATTTTATTGGTGAGTTAACATTAAACGAATAAAATAATAACTAAAAATTATTTTATTTGTAAGATAATAATGAAGATTATTTACATAATTAATGTAATATCCCAGATATTTTTGAGATTTTAAATAATATCTTAATTGATTTAATTAAAGGTTAATGTTTAAAACCTAAAATTTGAAAAGTAAGATGTGTAGAAAATGGGTGAACATTTTTTTTAACATAATTTATTTGTTAGAAATTAAATGTGGAACTATTTTAATGATGCATGTAGAGAATTTATTAAGGAAATAAATTCAATCGAGAAGTGAAGGTGATTATATTAATATTTATATATATACCTAGAGTTGAGTTTGTTAGTCAAACAAGATGATGTGTGAAGTAAATTAAATACTCGATAAAACTAATAAAGTAATTAGTTTAAGTATGGATTAAAAAAAAAAGGAAAGTCATGTAATATAATTAATTGAGTTAATTATATAAGTAATGAATTAAAGTTATGAGTAATAAATAGAGAAGTGGAATATTGTCTAGAATGACAATATTAAGAAGTAATTAATATAATTATTAAGTTGTTGTAGAGAGTCCAAGTAATTTAATTACTACTAGTGGACTAGCCCAAAAGGATTATAGATGTTAGCCCAATATGGGAAGACTTGTATGAAGATGGATAATTAAATAAGAAAGCCCAATACAAAATAAGCTATATAGTCCAAACATTTAAAAAATCAATTGATGGTCAAAGTGTTGGGAAAATTTGGTTGAGTATAAAGAATTAACTAATGTAGGGTTAATTGAATAACCCTAGTTAGTAGACAAGAGAGAGCATTAACCAATCACTGGTTAAATGCTAGGTGAGTGAATTTGATGATGACAATTAACTATGGATAAGTTAATTGAGTAATCCAGTGTGGTAAAATAATTTAAAGCAAGTCTAATTGGATTATATTTTAAATCCAAATGATGTATTAATCTAGATCAAATTAATTAACCTAGTAGTCCATGTAATTTAATTTAAACATTGATCCATGTAATAATTAATCAAGCTCAATGCTTGTTTTAATTAAATGTATCATAGGGTATTTAATGTTAGTCCAATGTAACAATTAAATTGAGCCCAACCAAATTAAATGGATGAGCCCAATATATTTAAATCCTAGAGTCCAATGTGGAGCCCAAATGGTAGTCAAAATTGGTCAATATTTATATATATAAGTATATATATATAGATGTATATATGTATATTTAAGCTATAAAAATAAAGCAAAAATAGGGGATTAAATCCCATTTTGTTTAGATTTAGTTGGCCCTCACAAGGGGGGTGGCTTAATTTTGCTTGGTTGCTTCACTTGTACACAATATCAAAGTGGTTCACCAACCCTAGTCAATCATCTAGTCATTCAAGTAGTCATTCACTCCAATAGTAATTCTAATTAAGAACTAAATCAACTATGATGGTGAATTAGGAGAGTTGATGATGGATTAGTGAAGTCCTATAAATAATATGCTCCACATATGAGCTATGTTGGTTAGTTCATTTCCTAGCATTTTCTAGAGAGAAAAGAGAGAGCTCTTTGAGGGAAAAACAAGTAAACTTTGTGAGATTGATGATCCACCAAGGAAAAGTGCTAAAGGATAACCAAGATGGAGTCTCTAGAAAAGATCATAGCCAAGAGAAAAAGAGCATCCATGTATAAAAGGTTAAAAATTGTTCTAAACCCTATTTAGTTCATTTTTATAGTTTAGATATGATTTGAACGGTTAAAATATATTTTTAACAGATCAAAAGCTATTTTGACGCCCTAGAAGTCTAATTCTATGATATATATAGGTAGATTCATGGTTTAATATATCTAATACAAGTATTGGTATGTGTGGTAAGCAAATAAATGGAAGAAAATTCCATATTGTATTACCAGTAAAACTCAAAGTGGTTCGATCTTTAAATTTCTTGTCAAAATGTTTTCAAAAATATGATTAAACCATGAAATATTGTAAAACAAGAAGTTAACAAGACAAAAACACTAAGTTGATGTCATTTGGATGTGTAGAGTTTATTTTATTCAAGTTTGAACCATTAAAACCAATTATTTGTGAAATTAGTTTTCACTTTGTCCTTGTGAGCAGTTTTGAGTCAAGTTCCGTTTGGAATTTGGAGTTGTGTTTCTAAAGAAAAGTTGTAGAGGGGGAAATTTGGATGAGAATGGACTTAAGAATCACCCAAAAATATTTTGAAATGAAGAAGTTATGGCTGTCGGAGCAAGGAGGGTCGGACAGTCCAAATTGTGAATTTTTGCTGCATGGCAGGGGCGGCCGCTCCACCTTGCAGGGTGGCCTCGCCACTTCTGCAGATTTTACGGGTCAAGTCGGTTCGGTCCGGGTCGAATTTTTATGAAAAATTAAGTTCATACAAGTGTAAAATGAGTGTGTTTGTATAATAAACTAATGTATGGAGTTTATTAATAAGTGATTAGAATATTATTAAAAGAGTAATAATATTATATAATAAATAAAATATTATTAAATAATTAATAATATTAGATGATAAATAAAATATTATTAAATGGTTAATAATATTAATAAGTGATTAAAATATTATTAAATGGTTAATAATATTGATGTGTGATTAAAATATTATTAAATGGTTAATATTCTTAATATGTGATTAAAATATTATTAAATGGTTAATAATATTAATAAGTGATTAAAATATTATTAAATGGTTAATAATATTAATGTGTGATTAAAATATTATTAAATGGTTAATAATATTAATAAGTGATTAAAATATTATTAAATGGATAATAATATTAATAAGTGATTAAAATATTATTAAATGGTTAATAATATTAATGTATGATTAAAATATTATTAAATGGTTAATAATATTAATGAGTGATTAAAATATTATTAAATTGATAATAATATTAATAAGTGATTAAAATATTATTAAATGGATAATAATATTAATAAGTGATTTAAATATTATTAAATGGTTAATAATATTAATGTGTGATTAAAATATTATTAAATGATTAATAATATTAATGAGTGATTAAAATATTATTAAATAGATAATAATATTAATAAGTGATTAAAATATTATTAAATGGTGAATAATATTAATGTGTGATTAAAATATTATTAAATGGTTAATAATATTAATGAGTGATTAAAATATTATTAAATGGATAATAATATTAATAAGTGATTAAAATATTATTAAATGGATAATAATATTAATAAGTGATTAAAATATTATTAAATAGTTAATAATATAAATGAGTGATTAAAATATTATTAAATAGATAATAATATTAATAAGTGATTAAAATATTATTAAATGGTTGATAATATTAATAAATGACTAAAATATTATTAAATGAATAATAATATTAGTAAGAGATTTAAAATATTATTAAATGGTTAATAATATTTGAATATAGTTGTATGTTATCAAAGGTAGATAATATTTTGAGGTATTTGGTACATTATTAAATATCTGAATCATTAAGTTATGAAAAAGAAGAATGTTTAATTAAATTAAACAGATGTAAATAGTCCATTGTGATTAATTTAGACAACTTATTCAAAGTAGGTCGTACGATGAACGTGTAGTGGCTAGATGAGCATACCCGATATGTCCAACTGGGGTTAGGCTAGGGTTTTGTCCGGAACTTAAGGGTTCGTTTGTCGGACATCTTAAGAGTTAATAATTTAAAGTTAGAGTTTTATATAAAGGCTAAATAATAGTCATTGCATCTAATGATTATGTCAATTTCCTATATAAATTGTAGGTTGAACGAAAGACGCAAATAAGCATAACTGGTAGAAGCGACCAGACAAGTTTTTCAGATATTGTTGCTATGTGTATAACTGTTGTGTGTGCACTTGAAGCATTTGGGAATTTGAATTAAATATGTTTTTGTGAAACCATATGAGGTGTGTTGATTCTATATGATAGAAAGTTTGAATTAATTGAATAAGTTGAACTGTATGTCATGTATTCATTCCAATGCATGATCAGTATGTTGCATGAATAAATGCAAAGCATGAGAAGCATGATGCATTCATATAATGTAATGCATGAAGCATGAGAAACATGTATAAACATGAACTATGTGTTATGTGCTATCTGTTAGACTTGCTGAACCGTCGTGATCACTCTTGCCTAAACCAACATTTTCAGATAGTGCAAATTATTTGAGGTTCTCGATAAAGATCAAGGAATAAGAAAACATATTACTTTCACTGAAGATCTAAATATTTGTTGTAGATATTAGTCTGAATTGGACATGTAAATGATTGTGTAGTATAAGACTTTAGTTGGTATATTATATGAGTGTTAAATACACAAGTTGATTGTAATAGAATGTCGTATCATGTATGATATTAAGACATACTAGGAATGTATAAAGATTTCGATTCTGGAATAGAAAGAGATGTTGTAAAATTCTAAATAAATGGTTATTTACCAATTATAATATTGTTGTAATTCATAAACAATAAGGAAAAGGTTGTACCCGTGTTGAACCGAATCCGAGGTTCAAGAAACCCGGATTTGGGGTCGTCACAATTAAAATAGTATTAAAGGACTATTTTAATTGTAGATTAATAATACATAAGCAATTAAAATAATATTATAGATTATTTTAATTGTGAATTAATTTGAGTCAAACAATTAAAATAATATTAAAAATTATTTTAGTTATAACTCAATAATGAAGATGTAATTAAATAATGTTAACAATTATTTTTATTCTGAATTATTAAAGGATGAACAATTAAAATAATATTAAGAATCATTTTAATTGTGTACTAATGAGGCATAATTAAATTAAAATAAGAGTAAAAGTTACTCTAATTGAAAATTAAATAAATAAAATCATAATTTAAATTATTTTATTTGTGGATTAATAAATGAAGTTCAAAGAATAAAATAATAAGTTATAAATAAATAAAGTGAGATCATTTTGTTGTGAATCATTAAGAGATGATAACAAATAATGAAACAAATAGAATAATACAAAGTATTATATTATTTATGATAGTTAATGTGACGACCCCAAATCCGGGTTCCATAATCTCGGGTTTGGTTCTCACTGTACAATACTGAATACCCATTAAATACATAATTTGCATTTAAACTTAGCAGAATAATACATAAAGGTTCATTACAAAAAGGTTACATCCCAAGGTCTGTCAACCATAACATAAACAATTTCTATCTTAAGGAATTACAAAAGATTTACCAATAGTAATTACATATTAAACAGTTAATTAACATGCATAAATTAAGCTCTGGCTTTTCCTTTTCCCTTGTTCTTCTTGGAGCATTCAGGTCTAGCTGAAAATGGCTCATGATATAGCAAGTGTGAGCAACTAGTTTGCTCAACAAGTTTAAGAATAATCATAGAGATTTAATATATCATGAATGAATGGAAATAATATCAAGTCTTTCAACAATAGATATAACAATTGTGAAAGAAATAAGACTCAAATTTCATTGAACAAGAATATTTGAATCTTAAAATGCTGAGTGGTCACCAAGGACCCTAAACTAACGAGTGTATAATAGAGTTTCCTCTGCCCCTTTCAGTAGTTTGGTTTTCAAGGGGATCAGCTTATTCAACCCGCTGTATATGCATTACATTTAGTCATCTGACGCCAAAGTCGGTTTCCCGACAAAAAAATCCCCTTATTTAGGGTTGTTCAATTCTCAGACTTAATATAAGAATTCACACAAAGCAATGGTTTGGATAAGCTTTTAAAAGTATTCAAGATTATTGAATTTATAAACGCAATGTCTAGCTGAACAATTAGCTTTAGACATTTTTAATGCAGTTCATGAATCAAGAACTATTAAGCTTCAAATGCACTAAGTGCGATTTTATAAACAATATGAATGTGGAATAATTTTAAATAATTAAACCACTTCAAGCCCTGACAATAAATACAAGTATAAAACTTGTTTAACAATAAATGAGTAGGGTTAGAGAACTTGTCTCGTACGTAGTCTACTGCTAATCAATTCAATTTAATTCTCTTTGAGTAGATCTAACAATTAATCAAGTTAATCTTTAAATTAGCATCATATATACATTCATATGATAACCTCTATACTTCTTACACCTCTAACACTTAACCAAATAATCATGTAGTTAAAGGTATATAAACACTTAGGAAATATTATCATCACTTGATAATATTTCAATAACATAAAACTTATATTAAATATTTAATATAGATTACACACTTATTTAATATTATTAATAATTTCATAATATTTTATTAGTCTTTTAATATTATTAATCATTTAATAATATTTTATTAAGTATCTAATATTATTAATCATTTAATAATATTGTGTTCATTTATTAATATTATCAATTATTTAATAATATTTAATTGATTTACTTATATTATTAATCCAAATTCTTCTTTAATTATTATTTAATATCAACTAAATAATAATCTATTAATTATTACCCTTATTTATTATTTAATATTAATTAAATAATAAATAATTATTTTATTAACTTTATTCAACAATTAAGTAACCATTGATGAACCTATTTGCTTTATTTATTATTAATTAATAAATAATTACTTTAATTACTTCAATAAATTATTCTTAATTCCTTTTATTTATTATTAAATAATAAATAATTAATTTCTTTTAATTCCCTTTATTCTTTATTTAATAACAATTAGATAATAACTAATTAATCATTGTTAATTATTATTTTATTTAAATAATAATTAATTTCCTTAAATAATATTTATTATTTAAAATTCATTTAAATAATAAATAATTATTTTATTTGGGTCCCATATTAATTATATTAGTATTTAAAACATTACCCGACCTATTTAATTAATCAAAATCGACTCGAACCGACCCGAAATCATTTCCGGCACGATCCGACCCAACCTAAGCCACACAGGCGCCTAGGCGCTCAAGATGGCGCCTAGAGTGCTGAGTTAGGCGTCTAGGCGCCCTGGTCCAAGAAATTTTAGGCAGAAAGTTTGCTAACTTGTGTTCTGTTTTGTTATTTTTACTTCCTTTGTTCAAACTTGCATAAAATAAAATATACAAATCCAAATGACCTCAAATTGGTCTTGTTGCATTCGTATCTTCTTGAACTACAATATTCCATCATTGAAACACATTTTTGGATATGTATAGATCACGAAAAATGGGCTCAAAGTGGACTATTGTGCATTAGAGTTTTAAAATGACATATTTTGCGGTAAAAGTCATAACTTCTCCATTTTTCCATATTTTTGAGAGATTCAAGTTGGGTTTTCTTTATAACTCATATATGTAACTTTTTAGCCATAGAAATCAATTTTTCAACTTGTACATTTCAAACTACAACATAAAACATAACACACTCGACTAGGGTTTACCGGTAAAGGCTAATATGGATTGTTCTTCCATTTTTATGCAATCAACACATACCAAAACATGTATTAAAGATATCAAATCATGAATATACCGATATAACATAGTTTTAGAATTCTAGATCATCAAAAGAAGTTTTAATCGGTTAAAAATATATCATCAAACCATGAATATACCGATATAACTGATGTTGTCTGCTTCCTCTTGCATCGGCGATGGAAGGAATGACCCTTGAGAATCTAATTGACCAATTGTAGTAGCAAGCTGACTCAATTGATTCTCCAAATTATGTATGAAAGTTTTTGTCTCTTGTTGGAATTATTGTGCTTGAGTCATGAAAGCTTTAAACATATCTTCTAAAGATATGTCAGAACTAGACGATTGGTCAAGTTGTTGTGGGGGATATGGTTGCATGTACTGTGGATTATTTGGAAAGTTTTGGTTTTCATGCCAATTCACTGGTGAATTCTCATAGTTGAAATTATGATGATCCCTCCATCCTAAATGATACGTGTTTGAATGGGGATCATATCTCCTTTCTAATTGCCCAAGGAAACAACCAGTTGCATTGACTTGTTCATAGGACTCCTCTCGAAGCATTGGGCACATATTAGTTGGGTGTCCTATTGTCGCACAAATCCTACAAGTACCTATAGCCATTTGATAAACAAAAGAAGTTGACTATCGGTTTGTTGCTCATAAGAATAAATATTTACCTCATTAACATAATTAGGCATGTCTTTCATCCTTAACCTGCAAAACTCAATTAAACTAAGAAAAACTATAAAAATTAAATCTAAGAAAAATAACTAAATTAAAATAAAATTTACAAAAACACAAAAATAAATTAAAATCATTCCCCGGCAACGGCGCCAAAATTTGGTAGCTGTCGTTAACACTGCAAAATTAATCCTTACTTTCAATCACAAACTCAGTATAATAGCAAGCAAGGGTCGAACCCACATAGAATGATTAATTTATTTTTATACAATGTAAACTAGATTTGGGGGTTTTGAACTAACTATAATTAACTAAATAAATAAAAGTAAAATAATAATATTAATTAATAAATTAAATAATTCAATTATTCGGTTCAATCTCACCCTTACAATTAATAGATCAATCAATAAAAATATATTTTTATCCTTCTATGAAACTAATAACCCTAGATAACAACAAGCTCTGTTATCCGAAATTTCCCATAATTTTAATCTAACAAAATAAGCTCTTCATTAGATTCTAACCATCATACAACATAGAACAAACTCTCTAAATTTAATATAATGGAAGCATTAATCACAAGGAAATTAGATTATTTTAAGCAACAATCTCATAAGCTCGGATTGTTTAACTTACATCATGATAACTATAGCAATAAACAAAAGTTTGACCACAATCATTTATCACTATTCACTACCAACGATTAGGAAAAATATCAATTACACGTAATATAATTCATAAATCTAGTAATTGATAATAATTTGATCAACTCAACAGGCCAAAATTAAATCAATCAAACCTAATATCAAATAAACAATTAAAACAGATTATCATAAATAATTTCATATGAGGAAGAATAAATAATATTACTGAATTAATCAAACCATTAATTATAATTGGGTTTGAAATTCCCTAGAACTGAATAATAAAATTAGCCAAACATAATAAAAATAATAGATAAGAAAAACCTGTGAGAGAGAGAGAGAGAGCTCCTAATTGTATATATTAATCTGATCATAATTTAAAAACTACTGAAAACATGAGTCTCCTAATATATTTATAGAAATACAATAATAATCCTAAGCTAATATGAAAAAGAAATCCAATTTGGAATCAAATTAATGCTCAAAATTCGAAATAATCTCGTTTTCCAGCAATTCCGCGTGCCAAACACGCCCCTGACCATGACAGTTGACCGGTCAACGCGCTTCCGCATATTGCTGACGTCAGCATCCTCCCGCGCATTGCGCGGAGTGTTCCGTAGCCTTCCACAAAACGACGTCGTTTCTCAACGCTATCTGCGCATTGCGCGTACCTCAGATTTTCGTTTAATTACGAAAATGCCAACGGTCGCCACTTTTCGATTTAATTACGATTTTGCCATCCGCGTTGGTTATTTACCAAAAGGCCATCAGATTTTTGCTGAATTTACAGATTTGCCCCAAGCTTATTTTTCCTACACAATAAAATATAAAATAATTAAAAATAAATAAAAATAATATAAAAATAATAAAAATCATAAAAACACATAAAATTACATAAATTATATAAAATGACCTAAAACACTAAAAATACTTAAAAACTCACAATTAATTAAGCCTAAAAATATCTAATAAATAGGAATAAAATCCTACTTATCAATATACATATATATTCTTATATGTATATTCATTATATATAATGATTGACCATCATTTTTGACTTTTATTTGGGCTCTAACTTGGACTAGGATTTAAATAAGTTGGGCTCATTCAATTAATTTGTTTGAGCTCAATTTATTTATTCTATTGGGCTAACATTAACTATTATATGTTACATTTAATTAAATTAAACATTGGACTTGTTAAATTAATTATATGAACTAAGGTTTAATTAATTACATGAACTACTAGGTTAGTTAATTTGACCTAGTTTAATAACTCATTTGAATTTAAAATATAATCCAATTAGACTTGATTTATCGCATATAATAAATGTACATATACACAAGTATATTCATTTAATTTATTTAATGCACATTTAATTAGTACAAAATTTTTAATTCATTGATAATTATTTAATAATTATAGTTACAATGGCTAATAGAATTCATGGTTATTACATTTAATGAATGAATGAAATAAGGAATGTGAAAGACAATAATGTACAAACAAATAATTTTATTTAAAATTATATGCGTAATGATTTGAGAGTCCAAGTTATATGGAACTTGTAAGTCAAATCTATTAGATTATTATGTGAAGGTTAATAGAATTTAACTGTTAGACAAATATGTTGAACATAGGTTGTTCAAAGGATAAGGAATTACAATCTAATAGAGTTGACGATCCAGGCAAGTATTTTAACTTGTACTTTTGTCAATTCGTACAAGTAGAATTAATTGATGGATTAATTCCTGTTTATCTATATTGCAAAGATTAAATTATTATCTCTGAAACTTGATTTAATATCATGATTATATCCTTGAACGGTTATTCGAACCCTAGTTGCGAACATTGAACGTATCAATTGTTTCTAATGGTGTTGAGAAGTACGTCTATGCCATTTGTATCGGCTAGACCAATGATAAGATCGATTGTTAATCAATCATATTTTCTTGAGAAAGCTATCCAAACCAATTGCCTTGGTGGGTGAGGACTCTTATAATATGCTGAGATGAACAACTACTTTACGTCGGGGAACCGACACCCGCGCGACTAGCATGTTTGAGTGTTATGTATAACATAGGGTACTTTAGGCTGATCACCTATTGTACTTGTTTATTATTGTGAATTTTCAGTAAAACACTGTCAATTCAAGCATATGTTTACGGTCCATAGTGACCTCTCAGTTCAATATGTTTATTTCTCTGGAAAAATTGAAATTCTTGATTTAATATATATCCTTCAGTCCATAGTGACTTTCCAGTAATAGAAATGTTTA
Organism: Hedera helix; assembly: GCA_947179155.2. Classification (NCBI taxonomy): domain Eukaryota; kingdom Viridiplantae; phylum Streptophyta; class Magnoliopsida; order Apiales; family Araliaceae; genus Hedera; species Hedera helix. The sequence goes on from OX359278.1 coordinate 12,876,145, forward strand.
GAATTGGAACTTTTGACACTTACAATGTTAAAAATTCATTTATTCAATTCCTTAGCTTTTATTTATTGTTATATACCTTGATATGTGAATAGACATAAATGCTTACTACTATTGTTAGTATACTTACTGAGTAAACTTATTGCTCACCCTTGCTTTCCTTAAACATTACAATTAAGTCTGGGCAAGAAACTGGTCTAGGAAAGGACAAAGGCAAAGACAAAGTTGTTAAGTAGCCTTATTTAGACATTATAGTCAATTTTATTTGGTATTATATTAAGACTTATGTTTGTACTGGATATTTTAAATGATGTATGTACTAGTAACGGTTGCGAGACTTGGGACGCCAATATTTATGTTATCTCAATGTAAATATTTCTTATTATTTCGCATTTAGATGATATTAGTTTGTTGTATGAGTTAGATCGTAAAGCACCAAATTCGAGGTACAGGTATCTGAATTTGGGGGCGTTATAGCTAGTATCGTAGCTTCAGAATCTTGTTTTTCTTTATCTGACAGGGTATTAGATGAAAAAAGAAGCATATTTAGTCTGTAATCGTTGGAAAAATGCAATTGCTATAGAGATTATCTTGCCGCGCAAAAAAGAATACAAGACGTAATAGACGATCAAGATAACTCAGAAGATCTCGAAGTCGGAGTAGAAGTTGTTGAAAGTTCAATTCCATAAATATTGAAGATATATTTTTAGAAGATTTGAAGATATATTTTATGAAGATTTGAAGATATATTTCATGAAGATTCAAAGACAATTATTGTTTTGAAGATTTGAAGACATTTTAAAAAAATTTGAAGACAAATATTGTAACTCACTCATTTTTTATTTTTGTTTAAGTTATACTTTAAAGTTAGAAACTTATAATTATATATATTTTTTATAATTTATAAGTTGTAACTTGTAACTTGTAAATTGCAATACATTACTTTTAATTAATACATCAATTAAGTTTAAAATTTTAATTGATGTTTCTATAATATTTAAAATTACTAAAAAATATAAAATGGAAAAACCAGATTGGCCTGGCCTGGCCTTGGCCAAGGGCATGGCTTTACCTTGGCTAATGGTCTGGCCTGACCTAGCTTGGAGGCCTTAACAAGTACCATTTTCAAGCGTCAGACCCGGACCGGCCTGACCTACAGTCCAAAAGTCAAAGGTCCGGCCCGGTCAATGGCCAAGGCCTGATAGGCCTAAGTCAGGCCAGACCAGACCGGTCTGTTGTGCATGACTAGCAAGATGTATTCCTCGACGCCACCACTGACAGTGGCGTTGCAAATTTTGGCAACGACAAGATCCGCATCGTCTTCTGACATTTGGGTTTGATCGTCACTCATATTTGATCTAATTTTAGGGGAGAAAGAAGAGAGAGAAAGATCGAATTTGAAAATTGGATTATGCTTTTTTATTTTTTATTTTTTTACTTTTAATGTTATTATATTAATTTTTAAATATTATTATATATTAACTTGAACTCCTGGTCATTTTTGACTAATGAAATATTCGGAGGATACATTTTAACAAGTAAACATAAATGTTGGAGTGCAAGAAGACCTTTTTTAAAGCTTAGAGTATATAAGATATTTGACATGTAAACTCTGGGGTACAAATTATACTTTAGTCTTGTTTTAATTATGGAGTATACTTTTTGGGATAAAAAAATTGGGCTAAACTGAATTTTGAAATATATAGTTTTAGTTTAGGACGAATAAGATGAAAATAATATATAAAATTTTGAAAATCATTTTTAAGCCAAACTTAATTTCCTTTGCTTTTAAAAATGTTACTTAATGATTTTACCTATCTTAACATTTGACATTAGTTTGTTAAAGTTAATTATACGAGAGCTAATTTCAATAAGTTATAAAACATTTTGAAATAATGTATATTAAAAGATGAAATATTTAATTTTAAAATATCAAATGCACACACACACACACACACATATATATAGGGTCCCCATCTGTGGCATAGAGGACTGAGAATTGGCTAAGTTTCAACCTTGCCGTTAAAAGGAGTAGTGGCAGTGTTACTCTTTCGAGCGGTATGACAGATGACCAAAATGCCCCTAATATGACTTGCCCCTAACTATTGCTAGAAGGAGTAGCGGCAGGAGCATATATATATTATAAAACCTTATCACAATTGGAAAGGTAATTGGATACGTTACGCAATCAAGCATATCAGTTTTTGGGTCTCGTTATGGACTTCTATATCCAATTGTCATTATCATAAAGTATATTATAAAAGTATAAAAAAATTAGTTTCCTCCAATATATCAAATGTATTGGTTCCTTTTCACAAAAAAAAAATATATTTTACAAAAATAAAATTTTAATTATACTTTCCATATTTAATTAATGTCTCATCCAAGACAAATAATAAACTGATATGCCACAATATTTAATATAAAACAAAGTACTTGTAATGTCCTAGAATTTCCACATCTTTATTAATTAAATTATTAATTTAATTTTCAACGAGTTAGTTTTATGAGATTATTTAAATCTTTTTATGTGATTAATTAATTATGTGATTAAATAATTATGTAATTAATTACTAAAATTAATTAAAGGGGGTCACTAATATGTTATTAAATTAGTGAACAAACCCTAAAGTTTTAATATCAAAATAATTGATAAGTTTCCTATTAATTAAATATTCAATTAAATTGAATATAATGAGTGAATTAAATATAATAAATTAATTAATATGGTTATTAATTAATGTAAATAATGTGAAATATTAATAATAATATTTATTAGTCCATTTAGTAATTTAATACTAATGGGTTAGAATATTTAATTATTTATTCAATTTAATTATTTATTTAATCATGGATTGAATAATTAATGTATAAATTATTAAATTAGCCCAACATGGGTCAATTAGTAGCCCAAGTGGGGAATAATAAAATTTGACAATTTAGTAGCCCAAACAATTTAATAAAAGCCCAATTGGTATTTTAAATTAAAGCCCAATGATTGGCCCACTTGGAAAAACAATTAAATAACTTATTAATTAATTAAAATAAGAAAAGTGACTTGATTTTTGGGACTTTTTGAAGTCCATCAGCCGACCATGTTGGTTTTGGGAGAGAGAAAAAGTGATTTTTGATATTTTATTTTATTTTCCATTTATTTAATTAAGGATTGTTTGTTTTAATTTTTGTAGTACATGAAACCATGCTTCTTTTCACCAACTATGTATGGACTAAATTGCTTGTGTAAGTATCCAATAGCTAGCTTGTAGTGGTCAAAATTATTAGATACATTATGTGTATCTACTAATTTTTCAAGTATACTTGAAAAGTTGATAGATGTTATTTCATTTTGCTCCAAAAATCAAAAGAGAGAGTTTGAGAGCAAAATATTTTGAGAGAGAGCAAGAGAAGGAGAAGGAGTGCTAAGCTAGTTTATGCCTTCAAGATTCACAACATATTTTGGGAGAAAAAGAAGAATAGCCATTAAATCAAGGTAATGGTTATTTTAAATGAAGTTTTGTTTTTAAATTAAATAAATCATCATGTTAGTATAAACATGTTAATATGGTTATTAATGTGTAGTGGTAATATATATGCCATGCTTGAGTTTAATATGCTTGGTTTGTATTTTGGTATATTTTATATGCTAAAATATGTATTTAATAGTGTGAATAAGTTTTGGAATTTATGTCCAAAAATATTTTTATAAAACTTAGGTTTGATGTTCTAATATTATAGAACATTAAATCATGAGAAAAATAAAGTTTGAATCACTCAAAATGGAGTTATATACAAAAAGTTATGATTTATGGTAGTTTATGTGATGTAAAAATTTTTATAAAAAAATAATGATATTAAATCATGAAAAATTATTTTTTTCATGTTATAAATTAATATAAAGTGATTGGTAATTTTTTTGGATTTTTATTGAAGAGTTAAAGATTTATTGAAGGTATATTTTTATTTAAAATGTGTATGCCGGAGCACTGTTCACTGTCTGCAAGAAGGAAAAAAATTAGGAACAGTCCGCGCATTGCGCGGAAGCTTTTGCTGGGAAAAAACGCGGAGCCAAACGACGTCGTTTGGCTTCTGCGGGAAATTCACTCCGCGCGTACGCGCGGAAGCCGTTTCCGGTTTCTCAAAAACGGCGTCGTTTTGGGCCGTGAAAATCTGTAACGCGCGCAATGCGCGGTATTTAGTTTTTCGGCGAAATTACATTTATGCCCCTCCGTGTTTTTCTTGGCAGAATTACCATTTTGCCCTCCGATCAGTTTTCTGATTATTTACAAAACTGCCATCGGTCCGGTTTTTCAACTTAATTACGAAAATGCCATTCGGGTTAATTTTAATTAATTTAAATATTTAAAAATTAATTTAAAATTATAACAAAAATAATAATAATACAAAAATAATATTGGGGAGGATATTTTTCATTAAGTTTAATATTTAAATATTTTAAATATTAATCTAGTTGGCTAATCATGGTTAAGTTAAATAAATTTATTATTTTAAATGTTAATAATAAATAAAGATGATAAATTAGCAATTATTATTTAATGCCTATTTAATAATAATTAAAGAGAGATAAAATTTATAAATTAATTATTTATTATTTAAATGTTATTAAATAATAAATAAGGATAATTAAGTAATTAATTATTATTTAATTAGCATTAAATAACGATTAATGAAAATTAAGTTATTAGAGTAATAATTTATTATGTAATCTAAATAATAAATAAGAATGATTTGATTATTATTTAACCTTAAATAATAATTAAAATTAATTAAATAATTAATTATTATTTAATTGACATTAAATAATAATTAAAGAGGATTAAAATTAGTAAACTATTATTTAATTTCCTTAATTAAATAATATGTAAGGTTAATTACTTAGTTAATTATTGGTTGATTAACATTAAATTAAAGAAGGTTAAAATTAAGTTAATAATTATTTATTATTTAATTATAATTAAATAATAAGTAAGTACAATTAGTTATTATTTATTTTAAATAATAACTAGAGTTAATTAATTAATTTCTATTTAATCAATATTAAATAGTAATTAAAAAGAGATTGAGTTAATAAAATAAATTGAATTTAATTAAACAATTATAATAAGTTGTTTAAAGGTTTAATAAGTGTCCAACACTTAAGAAAAATATTTTCTAACTTATTAAATTATTAACCTAAAATGATTAAGTGTCTTTAAGGTTAATAATATTGTTTTGACTAAATGTAAATTATGTGTTAGTACTTATGTGTGGTAAATAAGTTCGTTATTAAGCGTATAGTTATGCAAATACGCCGTACTAATTATTAGACCGACTTTATTAATGTTAGGTCTTTCAAAGCAAGTTAGTTAAAGCTAGACAATTATTGTAGCTGAGCAAACAGGCAAGTTCTCTAACCCTACTCAATTATTATCGTTGAACAAGTTTCCATACTTGTATTTATTGTTAAAGCTTGAAGTGGTTTAATTATTTAAAATTATTCCACATCCATATTGTTTATACAATCGCACTTAGTGCATTTGAAGCTTGTTAGTTCTTGATTCATGAACTGTATTAAAAATGTCTGAAGCTAATAGTTCAGCTAGACATTGCGTTTCTAAATTCAATAACTTGAATACTTTTAAAAGCTTATCCAAACCATTGTTGGGTGCGGATTTCTTATATTAAGTCTGAGAATTGAACAACCCTAAATTAGGGGATTTTGTGTCGGGAAACCGACTTTGGGCGCCAGTGACTAAATGTAATGCATATACAGCGGGTTGAATAGGCTGATCCCCTTGAAAACCAAACAACTCAAAGGGTCAGAGGAAACTCTATTATACCCTAGTTAGTTCAGGGTCCTTAGTGACCACTCAGCATTTTAAGATTCAAATATTCTGTTTATTAAAATTTGAATCCTGTTTCATTCACAATTGTTATATCTATTGTTGAATCATTGATGATATTTCCCATTCATTCATGATATATTAAATCTTTATGATTGTTCTAAACTTGCTGAGCAAACTAGTTGCTCATTCTTGCTATATCATGAACCATTTTTCAGATAATCCTGATTGCTCAAAGAAGGATAAGGGAAAAGGAAAGGCCAGAGCTTAAGTAGTTTATGCATGCTAATTAGATGCTTAAATTTGTGTTTACTGTTGTTAAACCTTTTGTAATTCCTTATGATAGGAACTGTTTATGTTAAGGTTAATAGACCCTGGTATTGTAACCTTTTTGTAAGGGAACCAATATGTATTATTCCGCGATATTTAAATGCAATGTATGTATTTAATTGTTAGTAATGTGTTGAATAGTGAGAACCAAACTCGAGGTTATGGAACCCGGATTTGGGGTCGTCACAGGTTGGTATCAGAGCTGTAGGTTAGAAACGTTAGGATTTGCGAAACCTAAGTTATAACCTTAGTATTAAACTCATATCGAGTGCGTTAGGAGATGAATCGGGGAGATTCATCATGTTGTGTATTTTTGGAGATGGATTGAGAAAATCCATCGAGCCGAGATGTACATGATAAAATATCATTTCATTTCATCAATGAATATATTTTATTGCTGTACTAACGTGTGTTATTGTTTTATGATATAGGATGGCAGAGATCGGACAGTCGAGTCGCACTGCTGAGGAGGACTATATTGATATCCATATGGATACTGCACAGCCGCTGGTGGCTGCACCCGTAGAGGAGCCAGAGTCAGATCCTGAGGAGGGGGATCGTGTGGAGCCCGTCTGGGGCGGAGTCATGAGGCCTTACAGTGAGGATGAGGCAGAGTCAGAGGAGTCTGAGGAGGAGAAGTCAGCTGATGGCATGGGCACTACTGCCGCTGACATCATAGAGGGACTGACCACTAGGAACGAGGAGCTGGAGGCAAGGGTCCAGCATCTAGAGGAGCAGAACCTGACCCAGCAGCACATGGAGGATCAGTATAGGGATGCGGCTCATCAGTTCTCTGGCGAGAACACAGAGCTGAAGGAGAGGATCGTAGGACTGGAGGATCAGATACAGGAGTACGAGGATTCGGTGGAGCACTTTGCAGTGCTGACACATCAGCTGGTAGATCAGGATGTGGAGCTGCAGGCTAAGTTAGCAGTAGCTGAGACTAGGTTAGCCGAGGCTGAGCTGAAGGTTCAGCAGGTTCAGGCAGAGAAGGCCGCCATCCGTACACACTGGCAGGAGGCGATACAGGACCGTATTGAGATGGAGACACAGCGGGATGCCGCTCATGGTCAGATGATGGAGCTAGAGGAGGAGGTCCGCGAGAAGCGGGTGAGGACGGATAGACTTAGCTACGTCTACCGATCTTCATATGGTAGGCTTCAGAGCAGGGTGCACTACTACCCAGCTGAGGAGGGCCAGTCTATGCACACCATCAGCAGGAGTGTGGTGATGGCCATCGGGGATGAGGAGTATGACGACGCGATCCGTAGGGGGATGCGCAGTCAGTAGTAGTAGTAGTTGTGTTCTAATTTCGTATGTAAATAGATGCAGTAAAACCCAACTTTTGTTTTATTAGAGGGTTAATATGTCACTAAATCCCAACTCTAGGAAGTTGTAGGATATGTCAGATCCCATCTTTTGTAGCTTCTCTGGGATAGAAGCATTTATAGCAGTATGCTTTTGATGTAAAGTGCTACGCACTCCTGTTTTAGCATATGAGTATAAATGCAGTTGAATTTATGTTTATATGCGTGTTGAAATAATTACTTGTATTTTAGCTAAACATTGTCTAAGATACAAAATAATGAACTGAAAAAGATGAAACCAGTATAATAATGTAAATTTTTGTTTATAACAGAAAATGCCGCCACGTAGACAACCACCAAGGAACCAGGGGGTAGAAGAGTCAGTTAACAATGACCAGGGGGGACACAACGTAGACCCTATGCAAAACTTCGTCGACATGCTAGCTGAGGCAATGCAACACAGACACCCTGTTGTAGCAAATCCACCACCACCACCACCAACTCAGTTGGCAAATTTCAAAGATTTTAAGGCGGTGGGACCGCCAGAGTTTAGGGGAACGTCGGACCCGATAGAGGCCCAGTCTTGGATAAAGGAGATAGAGAAGGCGTTCGTTATCGCAAGAGTAGCTGAGGAGCAAAAGACAGTTTTTGCTACCTACATGATGAAGGGCAAAGCCAATTTCTGGTGGGAAGCCAATCAGAATAGGGCTGGGGATGGTGTGGTGCCCTGGACAAAATTTAAGGAAATATTCGACGAGAATTATTTCCCGAAAAGTATGAAGAGTAGGATGGAGGTAAGGTTTCTAGAACTGAAACAGGAGAACATGTCGGTACCGGAGTATGCGGCAAAATTTAATGAGCTGGCCAGGTTCGCTCCACATCAGGTAGACACGGAGGAACGCAAGGCCAGGAGGTTCGAGAATGGATTGAGACCTTGGATATTCAACAAGGTAGCAGTACTGCAGATTGACTCGTTCGCAACTTTGCTAGAGAAGTCAATCATTGCTGAAGGAGGAAGCGACGCATTAACCAAGTACAACCAGGAGAGAAACAAGAAGAAAAATGAAGGGGGAAGCAAGAACAGCAACAGTGGAGGCAATAATAACAATAACAGCAATAAGCGCAAATGGGACAACAGTAATGACAAGAGCTCGGGGAATCAACAAGGAAGTGTTCAGAAAAAGCCAGCATGCAATATTTGTGGAAAGAATCATTTCGGGGAGTGTAGGAAAGGCAAGAACACGTGCTACAATTGTGGTCAGGTGGGACATATTTCTCCAAATTGTCCCCTCCCAAAGAAAGTGAGATGCTTTTCTTGCGGAGCATCTGACCACCTGATAAAGGATTGCCCTAAGAAGAAGAATGACGGGGGTAGCGGCTACAAGGGCAATAACAGCAAATTGGCTATCGGGGGACCGGTACCACAGAACAAGCCGACAGCCCGGACTTTCAATATGACGGTACAGGATGCCGTGGGGTCAAAAGACGTGGTGTCAGGTATTATTCCGATCAATAATATAAATGCATATGTATTGTTTGATTCGGGTGCTACCTGTTCATTTGTGTCTGATGATTTCGCTAGACGATTAGAGTTGCCTAGGGACAAACTAGAAAACTCAATGAACATAGAAGTTGCTAATAAAGAGGTGATTCCGGTAGAGTACATACATAGAAATTGTTGTGCTGAAATCAGGGGTCAGAAATTAAATGTGAATCTAATTCCAATACGTCTGGGGGAATTTGATGTAATACTTGGGATGGATTGGTTGTTTAACCACGGGGCGATAATTGATTGTCAGAAGAAGTGCATACACCTTAAGACACCAAATAAGTCTAAGGTTGTATTTTATGGCAGCAAGTCGTCAAGACAATCTTCTTGTCTGACGATGATGCAAGCCAAGAAATTGTTGAAGAAAGGTTGTGTAGGGTATTTGGCTCATGTGGTTGACACACAAGTGGTGAGTCCCGAGATGGAGCAAATACCAGTAGTTAGGGAATTTATGGATGTTTTTCCAAATGTACTGCCGGGCTTACCGCTGGACAGAGAGATAGAATTTGTGATTGATTTAGTACCGGGGACAGCACCGATATCGAAAGCACCATATAGGATGGCTCCGGTAGAACTGAAGGAATTGATGGTGCAATTGCAGGAGTTGTTAGATAATAAGTACATTCAGCCAAGTGTTTCTCCATGGGGAGCACCGGTGCTGTTTGTAAAGAAGAAGGATGGATCGATGAGATTGTGTATGGATTATAGAGAGCTGAATAAGGTGACAATTAAGAACAAGTACCCGTTACCACGAATTGACGATCTTTTCGATCAATTGAAAGGGGCGAAGTACTTTTCAAAGATTGACTTAAGGACTGGTTATCATCAGTTGAAAGTCAGGAAGGAGGATATACCCAAGACGGCATTCAGAACTCGATATGGGCATTATGAGTTTCTGGTGATGTCGTTTGGACTAACGAATGCGCCAGCCGCATTTATGGATATGCTGAACAGAATATTCAAGCAATACTTGGATAAATTTTTAGTCGTGTTCATTGACGATATTTTGGTGTATTCCAAAACGGAGGAAGAGCATGCTGAACACCTAAGATTGGTGTTGGAGATTTTACGGAAGGAACGGTTGTACGCTAAGTTTTCAAAGTGTGAATTCTGGTTGGAAAGAGTTCAATTTTTAGGTCATGTTATTGACAAGGAGGGAGTTTCGGTTGATCCGGCGAAGGTTGAATCGGTAATGAATTGGGAACAACCAAGGACGCCGACAGAAGTAAGAAGTTTCTTAGGGTTAGCGGGTTACTATCGGAGGTTCATTCAAGACTTCTCAAAGATAGCAACACCGTTGACCAACTTAACAAGAAAGACGGTGAAATACGTGTGGACAGAGAAGTGTGAGGAAAGTTTTCAGGAGTTAAAGAAAAGACTTAGTGAAGCACCTGTATTGACCTTACCAGACGATACAAGAGGTTTTACGGTCTACAGTGATGCATCGCACAAGGGGCTTGGTTGTGTGCTTATGCAAAACGGCAAAGTCGTTGCGTATGCGTCCAGACAATTAAAAGATTATGAGAAGGGATATCCTACCCACGACTTGGAATTGGCAGCGGTAGTGTTTGCCCTTAAAATTTGGAGGCATTATTTGTATGGAGAGAAATGTGAGATATTCACAGACCATAAGAGTCTAAAGTATATCTTCACACAGAAAGAGTTGAATATGAGGCAACGGAGATGGTTGGAATTGATCAAAGATTATGATTGTGAAATTCTATATCATCCCGGCAAGGCCAACGTAGTAGCGGATGCTCTGAGTAGAAAGAGCAGGGAGAAATTGTTCATATTGACAGATCAAGAACAATTGGTTCAAGAGATGGCTCGAATGGAATTGGAAGTGAGAAGTCCAAATGAGTCAATAGAAGTCGAGGTAAGCCCAACCTTGTTAGATAGGGTGAAAGAGGCTCAAGGCAAAGATGAGGAGTGTGACAGAATCCGGAAGAGGATGACCGATGGAGAAGAGGTCAAGTTTAAAATTGATAGCATAGGATTGCTGAGATTTGAAAATCGTGTTTGGGTACCGCTAGTGTCTGAATTACGAGAGGAAATTTTGCAAGAGGCCCATAGTACGAGATACTCGATACATCCGGGGAGTACGAAGATGTATCAAGATCTACGTCAGCATTTTTGGTGGCCGAATTTAAAGAGGGAGGTTGCAGAATGTGTCAGCCGATGCCTAACTTGTCAAAGGGTAAAGGCCGAACATCAGAGACCAAGTGGATTGTTACAGCCGTTAGAAATTCCTGAGTGGAAATGGGAGCATATCACAATGGATTTTGTGGTAGGACTTCCAGCAACACAGAAGGGATATGACGCAATTTGGGTGATTGTGGATCGGCTAACAAAGTCAGCGCACTTTTTGCCGATCAAAATTAGGTTCAGTTTGGATCAGTTGTCCAAACTGTACATCAAAGAGATAGTTTCAAGACATGGGGTGCCGGTATCGATTGTGTCAGACAGAGATCCGCGCTTCACGTCAAAATTTTGGAGAAGTCTTCAGGAGAGATTGGGGACACAGTTGAGAATGAGTACAGCGTATCATCCGCAGACCGATGGGCAAAGTGAGAGAACAATTCAGACATTGGAAGATATGCTCAGGGCCTGCGTGATGGATTTTAAGGGCAGTTGGGAAATCCATCTACCACTAGTTGAGTTTGCATACAACAATAGTTATCATGCGAGCATAGGCATGCCGCCTTACGAAGCTTTATATGGCAGAAAATGCAGAACACCTCTATGTTGGGATGAGGTAGGAGAACGCCGACTGTTGGGGCCAGAATTGGTTCAACAGACGGTAGAAATTATCAAGGTAATAAGAGCTCGGCTAGTAGCAGCTCAAGACCGTCAAAAGAAATACGCCGATTTACATCGACAGAAACGAGACTTCGAGGTGGGGAGTTTTGTGTTCATTAAAGTATCTCCCTGGAAAGGGAAGATCAGGTTTGGAAAGAAGGGGAAATTGAGTCCAAGGTTCATAGGACCGTTCGAAGTATTGAGAAGAGTGGGTGAAGTAGCATACGAGGTAGCTTTACCTCCTGAATTGGAACATATTCACAATGTGTTTCACGTGTCGGTATTGCGGCCATACAAACCAGACTACAAGCACGTTATCTCCTATGAGCCAATTCAAGTCGGGAAGGACTTATCATATGAAGAAGTTCCTGTTCAGATACTCGATAGGAAGGAACAGAAACTGAGAAATAAGATAATTCATTCTGTCAAAGTACTTTAGAGGAATCACGCCATTGAAGAATCTACGTGCGAATTAGAGGAGGAAATGAGGACAAATTACCCGTTTTTATTTGAGTAACCTTATTTTACAATTCCGAGGACGGAATTTTTATAAGGAGGGGAGAATGTAATGTCCTAGAATTTCCACATCTTTATTAATTAAATTATTAATTTAATTTCCAACGAGTTAGTTTTATGAGATTATTTAAATCTTTTTTTGTGATTAATTAATTATGTGATTAAATAATTATGTAATTAATTACTAAAATTAATTAAAGGGGGTCACTAATATGTTATTAAATTAGTGAACAAACCCTAAAGTTTTAATATCAAAATAATTGATAAGTTTCCTATTAATTAAATATTCAATTAAATTGAATATAATGAGTGAATTAAATATAATAAATTAATTAATATGGTTATTAATTAATGTAAATAATGTGAAATATTAATAATAATATTTATTAGTCCATTTAGTAATTTAATACTAATGGGTTAGAATATTTAATTATTTATTCAATTTAATTATTTATTTAATCATGGATTGAATAATTAATGTATAAATTATTAAATTAGCCCAAAATGGGTCAATTAGTAGCCCAAGTGGGGAATAATAAAATTTGACAATTTAGTAGCCCAAACAATTTAATAAAAGCCCAATTGGTATTTTAAATTAAAGCCCAATGATTGGCCCACTTGGAAAAACAATTAAATAACTTATTAATTAATTAAAATAAGAAAAGTGACTTGATTTTTGGGACTTTTTGAAGTCCATCAGCCGACCATGTTGGTTTTGGGAGAGAGAAAAAGTGATTTTTGATATTTTATTTTATTTTCCATTTATTTAATTAAGGATTGTTTGTTTTAATTTTTGTAGTACATGAAACCATGCTTCTTTTCACCAACTATGTATGGACTAAATTGCTTGTGTAAGTATCCAATAGCTAGCTTGTAGTGGTCAAAATTATTAGATACATTATGTGTATCTACTAATTTTTCAAGTATACTTGAAAAGTTGATAGATGTTATTTCATTTTGCTCCAAAAATCAAAAGAGAGAGTTTGAGAGCAAAATATTTTGAGAGAGAGCAAGAGAAGGAGAAGGAGTGCTAAGCTAGTTTATGCCTTCAAGATTCACAACATATTTTGGGAGAAAAAGAAGAATAGCCATTAAATCAAGGTAATGGTTATTTTAAATGAAGTTTTATTTTTAAATTAAATAAATCATCATGTTAGTATAAACATGTTAATATGGTTATTAATGTGTAGTGGTAATATATATGCCATGCTTGAGTTTAATATGCTTGGTTTGTATTTTGGTATATTTTATATGCTAAAATATGTATTTAATAGTGTGTAAATAAGTTTTGGAATTTGTGTCCAAAAATATTTTTATAAAACTTAGGTTTGATGTTCTAATATTATAGAACATTAAATCATGAGAAAAACAAAGTTTGAATCACTCAAAATGGAGTTATATACAAAAAGTTATGATTTATGGTAGTTTATGTGATGTAAAAATTTTTATAAAAAAATAATGATATTAAATCATGAAAAATTATTTTTTTCATGTTATAAATTAATATAAAGTGATTGGTAATTTTTTTGGATTTTTATTGAAGAGTTAAAGATTTATTGAAGGTATATTTTTATTTAAAATGTGTATGCCGGAGCACTGTTCACTGTCTGCAAGAAGGAAAAAAATTAGGAACAGTCCGCGCAATGCGCGGAAGCTTTTGCTGGGAAAAAACGCGGAGCCAAACGACGTCGTTTGGCTTCTGCGGGAAATTCACTCCGCGCGTACGCGCGGAAGCCGTTTCCGGTTTCTCAAAAACGGCGTCGTTTTGGGCCGTGAAAATCTGTAACGCGCGCAATGCGCGGTATTTAGTTTTTCGGCGAAATTACATTTATGCCCCTCCGTGTTTTTCTTGGCAGAATTACCATTTTGCCCTCCGATCAGTTTTCTGATTATTTACGAAACTGCCATCGGTCCGGTTTTTCAACTTAATTACGAAAATGCCATTCGGGTTAATTTTAATTAATTTAAATATTTAAAAATTAATTTAAAATTATAACAAAAATAATAATAATACAAAAATAATATTGGGGAGGATATTTTTCATTAAGTTTAATATTTAAATATTTTAAATATTAATCTAGTTGGCTAATCATGGTTAAGTTAAATAAATTTATTATTTTAAATGTTAATAATAAATAAAGATGATAAATTAGCAATTATTATTTAATGCCTATTTAATAATAATTAAAGAGAGATAAAATTTATAAATTAATTATTTATTATTTAAATGTTATTAAATAATAAATAAGGATAATTAAGTAATTAATTATTATTTAATTAGCATTAAATAACGATTAATGAAAATTAAGTTATTAGAGTAATAATTTATTATGTAATCTAAATAATAAATAAGAATGATTTGATTATTATTTAACCTTAAATAATAATTAAAATTAATTAAATAATTAATTATTATTTAATTGACATTAAATAATAATTAAAGAGGATTAAAATTAGTAAACTATTATTTAATTTCCTTAATTAAATAATATGTAAGGTTAATTACTTAGTTAATTATTGGTTGATTAACATTAAATTAAAGAAGGTTAAAATTAAGTTAATAATTATTTATTATTTAATTATAATTAAATAATAAGTAAGTACAATTAGTTATTATTTATTTTAAATAATAACTAGAGTTAATTAATTAATTTCTATTTAATCAATATTAAATAGTAATTAAAAAGAGATTGAGTTAATAAAATAAATTGAATTTAATTAAACAATTATAATAAGTTGTTTAAAGGTTTAATAAGTGTCCAACACTTAAGAAAAATATTTTCTAACTTATTAAATTATTAACCTAAAATGATTAAGTGTCTTTAAGGTTAATAATATTGTTTTGACTAAATGTAAATTATGTGTTAGTACTTATGTGTGGTAAATAAGTTCGTTATTAAGCGTATAGTTATGCAAATACGCCGTACTAATTATTAGACCGACTTTATTAATGTTAGGTCTTTCAAAGCAAGTTAGTTAAAGCTAGACAATTATTGTAGCTGAGCAAACAGGCAAGTTCTCTAACCCTACTCAATTATTATCGTTGAACAAGTTTCCATACTTGTATTTATTGTTAAAGCTTGAAGTGGTTTAATTATTTAAAATTATTCCACATCCATATTGTTTATACAATCGCACTTAGTGCATTTGAAGCTTGTTAGTTCTTGATTCATGAACTGTATTAAAAATGTCTGAAGCTAATAGTTCAGCTAGACATTGCGTTTCTAAATTCAATAACTTGAATACTTTTAAAAGCTTATCCAAACCATTGTTGGGTGCGGATTTCTTATATTAAGTCTGAGAATTGAACAACCCTAAATTAGGGGATTTTGTGTCGGGAAACCGACTTTGGGCGCCAGTGACTAAATGTAATGCATATACAGCGGGTTGAATAGGCTGATCCCCTTGAAAACCAAACAACTCAAAGGGTCAGAGGAAACTCTATTATACCCTAGTTAGTTCAGGGTCCTTAGTGACCACTCAGCATTTTAAGATTCAAATATTCTGTTTATTAAAATTTGAATCCTGTTTCATTCACAATTGTTATATCTATTGTTGAATCATTGATGATATTTCCCATTCATTCATGATATATTAAATCTTTATGATTGTTCTAAACTTGCTGAGCAAACTAGTTGCTCATTCTTGCTATATCATGAACCATTTTTCAGATAATCCTGATTGCTCAAAGAAGGATAAGGGAAAAGGAAAGGCCAGAGCTTAAGTAGTTTATGCATGCTAATTAGATGCTTAAATTTGTGTTTACTGTTGTTAAACCTTTTGTAATTCCTTATGATAGGAACTGTTTATGTTAAGGTTAATAGACCCTGGTATTGTAACCTTTTTGTAAGGGAACCAATATGTATTATTCCGCGATATTTAAATGCAATGTATGTATTTAATTGTTAGTAATGTGTTGAATAGTGAGAACCAAACTCGAGGTTATGGAACCCGGATTTGGGGTCGTCACAGGTTGGTATCAGAGCTGTAGGTTAGAAACGTTAGGATTTGCGAAACCTAAGTTATAACCTTAGTATTAAACTCATATCGAGTGCGTTAGGAGATGAATCGGGGAGATTCATCATGTTGTGTATTTTTGGAGATGGATTGAGAAAATCCATCGAGCCGAGATGTACATGATAAAATATCATTTCATTTCATCAATGAATATATTTTATTGCTGTACTAACGTGTGTTATTGTTTTATGATATAGGATGGCAGAGATCGGACAGTCGAGTCGCACTGCTGAGGAGGACTATATTGATATCCATATGGATACTGCACAGCCGCTGGTGGCTGCACCCGTAGAGGAGCCAGAGTCAGATCCTGAGGAGGGGGATCGTGTGGAGCCCGTCTGTGGCGGAGTCATGAGGCCTTACAGTGAGGATGAGGCAGAGTCAGAGGAGTCTGAGGAGGAGAAGTCAGCTGATGGCATGGGCACTACTGCCGCTGACATCATAGAGGGACTGACCACTAGGAACGAGGAGCTGGAGGCAAGGGTCCAGCATCTAGAGGAGCAGAACCTGACCCAGCAACACATGGAGGATCAGTATAGGGATGCGGCTCATCAGTTCTCTGGCGAGAACACAGAGCTGAAGGAGAGGATCGTAGGACTGGAGGATCAGATACAGGAGTACGAGGATTCGGTGGAGCACTTTGCAGTGCTGACACATCAGCTGGTAGATCAGGATGTGGAGCTGCAGGCTAAGTTAGCAGTAGCTGAGACTAGGTTAGCCGAGGCTGAGCTGAAGGTTCAGCAGGTTCAGGCAGAGAAGGCCGCCATCCGTGCACACTGGCAGGAGGCGATACAGGACCGTATTGAGATGGAGACACAGCGGGATGCCGCTCATGGTCAGATGATGGAGCTAGAGGAGGAGGTCCGCGAGAAGCGGGTGAGGACGGATAGACTTAGCTACGTCTACCGGTCTTCATATGGTAGGCTTCAGAGCAGGGTGCACTACTACCCAGCTGAGGAGGGCCAGTCTATGCACACCATCAGCAGGAGTGTGGTGATGGCCATCGGGGATGAGGAGTATGACGACGCGATCCGTAGGGGGATGCGCAGTCAGTAGTAGTAGTAGTTGTGTTCTAATTTCGTATGTAAATAGATGCAGTAAAACCCAACTTTTGTTTTATTAGAGGGTTAATATGTCACTAAATCCCAACTCTAGGAAGTTGTAGGATATGTCAGATCCCATCTTTTGTAGCTTCTCTGGGATAGAAGCATTTATAGCAGTATGCTTTTGATGTAAAGTGCTACGCACTCCTGTTTTAGCATATGAGTATAAATGCAGTTGAATTTATGTTTATATGCGTGTTGAAATAATTACTTGTATTTTAGCTAAACATTGTCTAAGATACAAAATAATGAACTGAAAAAGATGAAACCAGTATAATAATGTAAATTTGTGTTTATAACAGAAAATGCCGCCACGTAGACAACCACCAAGGAACCAGGGGGTAGAAGAGTCAGTTAACAATGACCAGGGGGGACACAACGTAGACCCTATGCAAAACTTCGTCGACATGCTAGCTGAGGCAATGCAACACAGACACCCTGTTGTAGCAAATCCACCACCACCACCACCAACTCAGTTGGCAAATTTCAAAGATTTTAAGGCGGTGGGACCGCCAGAGTTTAGGGGAACGTCGGACCCGATAGAGGCCCAGTCTTGGATAAAGGAGATAGAGAAGGCGTTCGTTATCGCAAGAGTAGCTGAGGAGCAAAAGACAGTTTTTGCTACCTACATGATGAAGGGCGAAGCCAATTTCTGGTGGGAAGCCAATCAGAATAGGGCTGGGGATGGTGTGGTGCCCTGGACAAAATTTAAGGAAATATTCGACGAGAATTATTTCCCGAAAAGTATGAAGAGTAGGATGGAGGTAAGGTTTCTAGAACTGAAACAGGAGAACATGTCGGTACCGGAGTACGCGGCAAAATTTAATGAGCTGGCCAGGTTCGCTCCACATCAGGTAGACACGGAGGAACGCAAGGCCAGGAGGTTCGAGAATGGATTGAGACCTTGGATATTCAACAAGGTAGCAGTACTGCAGATTGACTCGTTCGCAACTTTGCTAGAGAAGTCAATCATTGCTGAAGGAGGAAGCGACGCATTAACCAAGTACAACCAGGAGAGAAACAAGAAGAAAAATGAAGGGGGAAGCAAGAACAGCAACAGTGGAGGCAATAATAACAATAACAGCAATAAGCGCAAATGGGACAACAGTAATGACAAGAGCTCGGGGAATCAACAAGGAAGTGTTCAGAAAAAGCCAGCATGCAATATTTGTGGAAAGAATCATTTCGGGGAGTGTAGGAAAGGCAAGAACACGTGCTACAATTGTGGTCAGGTGGGACATATTTCTCCAAATTGTCCCCTCCCAAAGAAAGTGAGATGCTTTTCTTGCGGAGCATCTGACCACCTGATAAAGGATTGCCCTAAGAAGAAGAATGACGGGGGTAGCGGCTACAAGGGCAATAACAGCAAATTGGCTATCGGGGGACCGGTACCACAGAACAAGCCGACAGCCCGGACTTTCAATATGACGGTACAGGATGCCGTGGGGTCAAAAGACGTGGTGTCAGGTATTATTCCGATCAATAATATAAATGCATATGTATTGTTTGATTCGGGTGCTACCTGTTCATTTGTGTCTGATGATTTCGCTAGACGATTAGAGTTGCCTAGGGACAAACTAGAAAACTCAATGAACATAGAAGTTGCTAATAAAGAGGTGATTCCGGTAGAGTACATACATAGAAATTGTTGTGCTGAAATCAGGGGTCAGAAATTAAATGTGAATCTAATTCCAATACGTCTGGGGGAATTTGATGTAATACTTGGGATGGATTGGTTGTTTAACCACGGGGCGATAATTGATTGTCAGAAGAAGTGCATACACCTTAAGACACCAAATAAGTCTAAGGTTGTATTTTATGGCAGCAAGTCGTCAAGACAATCTTCTTGTCTGACGATGATGCAAGCCAAGAAATTGTTGAAGAAAGGTTGTGTAGGGTATTTGGCTCATGTGGTTGACACACAAGTGGTGAGTCCCGAGATGGAGCAAATACCAGTAGTTAGGGAATTTATGGATGTTTTTCCAAATGTACTGCCGGGCTTACCGCTGGACAGAGAGATAGAATTTGTGATTGATTTAGTACCGGGGACAGCACCGATATCGAAAGCACCATATAGGATGGCTCCGGTAGAACTGAAGGAATTGATGGTGCAATTGCAGGAGTTGTTAGATAATAAGTACATTCAGCCAAGTGTTTCTCCATGGGGAGCACCGGTGCTGTTTGTAAAGAAGAAGGATGGATCGATGAGATTGTGTATGGATTATAGAGAGCTGAATAAGGTGACAATTAAGAACAAGTACCCGTTACCACGAATTGACGATCTTTTCGATCAATTGAAAGGGGCGAAGTACTTTTCAAAGATTGACTTAAGGACTGGTTATCATCAGTTGAAAGTCAGGAAGGAGGATATACCCAAGACGGCATTCAGAACTCGATATGGGCATTATGAGTTTCTGGTGATGTCGTTTGGACTAACGAATGCGCCAGCCGCATTTATGGATATGCTGAACAGAATATTCAAGCAATACTTGGATAAATTTTTAGTCGTGTTCATTGACGATATTTTGGTGTATTCCAAAACGGAGGAAGAGCATGCTGAACACCTAAGATTGGTGTTGGAGATTTTACGGAAGGAACGGTTGTACGCTAAGTTTTCAAAGTGTGAATTCTGGTTGGAAAGAGTTCAATTTTTAGGTCATGTTATTGACAAGGAGGGAGTTTCGGTTGATCCGGCGAAGGTTGAATCGGTAATGAATTGGGAACAACCAAGGACGCCGACAGAAGTAAGAAGTTTCTTAGGGTTAGCGGGTTACTATCGGAGGTTCATTCAAGACTTCTCAAAGATAGCAACACCGTTGACCAACTTAACAAGAAAGACGGTGAAATACGTGTGGACAGAGAAGTGTGAGGAAAGTTTTCAGGAGTTAAAGAAAAGACTTAGTGAAGCACCTGTATTGACCTTACCAGACGATACAAGAGGTTTTACGGTCTACAGTGATGCATCGCACAAGGGGCTTGGTTGTGTGCTTATGCAAAACGGCAAAGTCGTTGCGTATGCGTCCAGACAATTAAAAGATTATGAGAAGGGATATCCTACCCACGACTTGGAATTGGCAGCGGTAGTGTTTGCCCTTAAAATTTGGAGGCATTATTTGTATGGAGAGAAATGTGAGATATTCACAGACCATAAGAGTCTAAAGTATATCTTCACACAGAAAGAGTTGAATATGAGGCAACGGAGATGGTTGGAATTGATCAAAGATTATGATTGTGAAATTCTATATCATCCCGGCAAGGCCAACGTAGTAGCGGATGCTCTGAGTAGAAAGAGCAGGGAGAAATTGTTCATATTGACAGATCAAGAACAATTGGTTCAAGAGATGGCTCGAATGGAATTGGAAGTGAGAAGTCCAAATGAGTCAATAGAAGTCGAGGTGAGCCCAACCTTGTTAGATAGGGTGAAAGAGGCTCAAGGCAAAGATGAGGAGTGTGACAGAATCCGGAAGAGGATGACCGATGGAGAAGAGGTCAAGTTTAAAATTGATAGCATAGGATTGCTGAGATTTGAAAATCGTGTTTGGGTACCGCTAGTGTCTGAATTACGAGAGGAAATTTTGCAAGAGGCCCATAGTACGAGATACTCGATACATCCGGGGAGTACGAAGATGTATCAAGATCTACGTCAGCATTTTTGGTGGCCGAATTTAAAGAGGGAGGTTGCAGAATGTGTCAGCCGATGCCTAACTTGTCAAAGGGTAAAGGCCGAACATCAGAGACCAAGTGGATTGTTACAGCCGTTAGAAATTCCTGAGTGGAAATGGGAGCATATCACAATGGATTTTGTGGTAGGACTTCCAGCAACACAGAAGGGATATGACGCAATTTGGGTGATTGTGGATCGGCTAACAAAGTCAGCGCACTTTTTGCCGATCAAAATTAGGTTCAGTTTGGATCAGTTGTCCAAACTGTACATCAAAGAGATAGTTTCAAGACATGGGGTGCCGGTATCGATTGTGTCAGACAGAGATCCGCGCTTCACGTCAAAATTTTGGAGAAGTCTTCAGGAGAGATTGGGGACACAGTTGAGAATGAGTACAGCGTATCATCCGCAGACCGATGGGCAAAGTGAGAGAACAATTCAGACATTGGAAGATATGCTCAGGGCCTGCGTGATGGATTTTAAGGGCAGTTGGGAAATCCATCTACCACTAGTTGAGTTTGCATACAACAATAGTTATCATGCGAGCATAGGCATGCCGCCTTACGAAGCTTTATATGGCAGAAAATGCAGAACACCTCTATGTTGGGATGAGGTAGGAGAACGCCGACTGTTGGGGCCAGAATTGGTTCAACAGACGGTAGAAATTATCAAGGTAATAAGAGCTCGACTAGTAGCAGCTCAAGACCGTCAAAAGAAATACGCCGATTTACATCGACAGAAACGAGACTTCGAGGTGGGGAGTTTTGTGTTCATTAAAGTATCTCCCTGGAAAGGGAAGATCAGGTTTGGAAAGAAGGGGAAATTGAGTCCAAGGTTCATAGGACCGTTCGAAGTATTGAGAAGAGTGGGTGAAGTAGCATACGAGGTAGCTTTACCTCCTGAATTGGAACATATTCACAATGTGTTTCACGTGTCGGTATTGCGGCCATACAAACCAGACTACAAGCACGTTATCTCCTATGAGCCAATTCAAGTCGGGAAGGACTTATCATATGAAGAAGTTCCTGTTCAGATACTCGATAGGAAGGAACAGAAACTGAGAAATAAGATAATTCATTCTGTCAAAGTACTTTAGAGGAATCACGCCATTGAAGAATCTACGTGCGAATTAGAGGAGGAAATGAGGACAAATTACCCGTTTTTATTTGAGTAACCTTATTTTACAATTCCGAGGACGGAATTTTTATAAGGAGGGGAGAATGTAATGTCCTAGAATTTCCACATCTTTATTAATTAAATTATTAATTTAATTTCCAACGAGTTAGTTTTATGAGATTATTTAAATCTTTTTTTGTGATTAATTAATTATGTGATTAAATAATTATGTAATTAATTACTAAAATTAATTAAAGGGGGTCACTAATATGTTATTAAATTAGTGAACAAACCCTAAAGTTTTAATATCAAAATAATTGATAAGTTTCCTATTAATTAAATATTCAATTAAATTGAATATAATGAGTGAATTAAATATAATAAATTAATTAATATGGTTATTAATTAATGTAAATAATGTGAAATATTAATAATAATATTTATTAGTCCATTTAGTAATTTAATACTAATGGGTTAGAATATTTAATTATTTATTCAATTTAATTATTTATTTAATCATGAATTGAATAATTAATGTATAAATTATTAAATTAGCCCAAAATGGGTCAATTAGTAGCCCAAGTGGGGAATAATAAAATTTGACAATTTAGTAGCCCAAACAATTTAATAAAAGCCCAATTGGTATTTTAAATTAAAGCCCAATGATTGGCCCACTTGGAAAAACAATTAAATAACTTATTAATTAATTAAAATAAGAAAAGTGACTTGATTTTTGGGACTTTTTGAAGTCCATCAGTCGACCATGTTGGTTTTGGGAGAGAGAAAAAGTGATTTTTGATATTTTATTTTATTTTCCATTTATTTAATTAAGGATTGTTTGTTTTAATTTTTGTAGTACATGAAACCATGCTTCTTTTCACCAACTATGTATGGACTAAATTGCTTGTGTAAGTATCCAATAGCTAGCTTGTAGTGGTCAAAATTATTAGATACATTATGTGTATCTACTAATTTTTCAAGTATACTTGAAAAGTTGATAGATGTTATTTCATTTTGCTCCAAAAATCAAAAGAGAGAGTTTGAGAGCAAAATATTTTGAGAGAGAGCAAGAGAAGGAGAAGGAGTGCTAAGCTAGTTTATGCCTTCAAGATTCACAACATATTTTGGGAGAAAAAGAAGAATAGCCATTAAATCAAGGTAATGGTTATTTTAAATGAAGTTTTGTTTTTAAATTAAATAAATCATCATGTTAGTATAAACATGTTAATATGGTTATTAATGTGTAGTGGTAATATATATGCCATGCTTGAGTTTAATATGCTTGGTTTGTATTTTGGTATATTTTATATGCTAAAATATGTATTTAATAGTGTGTAAATAAGTTTTGGAATTTATGTCCAAAAATATTTTTATAAAACTTAGGTTTGATGTTCTAATATTATAGAACATTAAATCATGAGAAAAACAAAGTTTGAATCACTCAAAATGGAGTTATATACAAAAAGTTATGATTTATGGTAGTTTATGTGATGTAAAATTTTTTATAAAAAAATAATGATATTAAATCATGAAAAATTATTTTTTTCATGTTATAAATTAATATAAAGTGATTGGTAATTTTTTTGGATTTTTATTGAAGAGTTAAAGATTTATTGAAGGTATATTTTTATTTAAAATGTGTATGCCGGAGCACTGTTCACTGTCTGCAAGAAGGAAAAAAATTAGGAACAGTCCGCGCAATGCGCGGAAGCTTTTGCTGGGAAAAAACGCGGAGCCAAACGACGTCGTTTGGCTTCTGCGGGAAATTCACTCCGCGCGTACGCGCGGAAGCCGTTTCCGGTTTCTCAAAAACGGCGTCGTTTTGGGCCGTGAAAATCTGTAACGCGCGCAATGCGCGGTATTTAGTTTTTCGGCGAAATTACATTTATGCCCCTCCGTGTTTTTCTTGGCAGAATTACCATTTTGCCCTCCGATCAGTTTTCTGATTATTTACAAAACTGCCATCGGTCCGGTTTTTCAACTTAATTACGAAAATGCCATTCGGGTTAATTTTAATTAATTTAAATATTTAAAAATTAATTTAAAATTATAACAAAAATAATAATAATACAAAAATAATATTGGGGAGGATATTTTTCATTAAGTTTAATATTTAAATATTTTAAATATTAATCTAGTTGGCTAATCATGGTTAAGTTAAATAAATTTATTATTTTAAATGTTAATAATAAATAAAGATGATAAATTAGCAATTATTATTTAATGCCTATTTAATAATAATTAAAGAGAGATAAAATTTATAAATTAATTATTTATTATTTAAATGTTATTAAATAATAAATAAGGATAATTAAGTAATTAATTATTATTTAATTAGCATTAAATAACGATTAATGAAAATTAAGTTATTAGAGTAATAATTTATTATGTAATCTAAATAATAAATAAGAATGATTTGATTATTATTTAACCTTAAATAATAATTAAAATTAATTAAATAATTAATTATTATTTAATTGACATTAAATAATAATTAAAGAGGATTAAAATTAGTAAACTATTATTTAATTTCCTTAATTAAATAATATGTAAGGTTAATTACTTAGTTAATTATTGGTTGATTAACATTAAATTAAAGAAGGTTAAAATTAAGTTAATAATTATTTATTATTTAATTATAATTAAATAATAAGTAAGTACAATTAGTTATTATTTATTTTAAATAATAACTAGAGTTAATTAATTAATTTCTATTTAATCAATATTAAATAGTAATTAAAAAGAGATTGAGTTAATAAAATAAATTGAATTTAATTAAACAATTATAATAAGTTGTTTAAAGGTTTAATAAGTGTCCAACACTTAAGAAAAATATTTTCTAACTTATTAAATTATTAACCTAAAATGATTAAGTGTCTTTAAGGTTAATAATATTGTTTTGACTAAATGTAAATTATGTGTTAGTACTTATGTGTGGTAAATAAGTTCGTTATTAAGCGTATAGTTATGCAAATACGCCGTACTAATTATTAGACCGACTTTATTAATGTTAGGTCTTTCAAAGCAAGTTAGTTAAAGCTAGACAATTATTGTAGCTGAGCAAACAGGCAAGTTCTCTAACCCTACTCAATTATTATCGTTGAACAAGTTTCCATACTTGTATTTATTGTTAAAGCTTGAAGTGGTTTAATTATTTAAAATTATTCCACATCCATATTGTTTATACAATCGCACTTAGTGCATTTGAAGCTTGTTAGTTCTTGATTCATGAACTGTATTAAAAATGTCTGAAGCTAATAGTTCAGCTAGACATTGCGTTTCTAAATTCAATAACTTGAATACTTTTAAAAGCTTATCCAAACCATTGTTGGGTGCGGATTTCTTATATTAAGTCTGAGAATTGAACAACCCTAAATTAGGGGATTTTGTGTCGGGAAACCGACTTTGGGCGCCAGTGACTAAATGTAATGCATATACAGCGGGTTGAATAGGCTGATCCCCTTGAAAACCAAACAACTCAAAGGGTCAGAGGAAACTCTATTATACCCTAGTTAGTTCAGGGTCCTTAGTGACCACTCAGCATTTTAAGATTCAAATATTCTGTTTATTAAAATTTGAATCCTGTTTCATTCACAATTGTTATATCTATTGTTGAATCATTGATGATATTTCCCATTCATT
Source organism: Hedera helix (assembly GCA_947179155.2). Taxonomy (NCBI): domain Eukaryota; kingdom Viridiplantae; phylum Streptophyta; class Magnoliopsida; order Apiales; family Araliaceae; genus Hedera; species Hedera helix. Next base: position 12,902,022 of record OX359278.1, read on the forward strand.
CATGATATATTAAATCTTTATGATTGTTCTAAACTTGCTGAGCAAACTAGTTGCTCATTCTTGCTATATCATGAACCATTTTTCAGATAATCCTGATTGCTCAAAGAAGGATAAGGGAAAAGGAAAGGCCAGAGCTTAAGTAGTTTATGCATGCTAATTAGATGCTTAAATTTGTGTTTACTGTTGTTAAACCTTTTGTAATTCCTTATGATAGGAACTGTTTATGTTAAGGTTAATAGACCCTGGTATTGTAACCTTTTTGTAAGGGAACCAATATGTATTATTCCGCGATATTTAAATGCAATGTATGTATTTAATTGTTAGTAATGTGTTGAATAGTGAGAACCAAACTCGAGGTTATGGAACCCGGATTTGGGGTCGTCACAGTACTACCTTTGACATCTTTTGTGGGATGGAGGGAGTAGTTTACTTCTTTTTCAAAATTAAAATTTTGTATGCTTTTATAATATATGATAATGTCAATTCATAAAGGGACTCAAAAGCTAATATGCTTGATTGCGTAGTGTAAGTATGTTAGTTAACTCCAAATACCTTTTCAATTGTGCCAAGGTTTTACAATATATATATATACCTGTGGTGTGATCCATAGCATGTATTTGTTTTGGATCCTTGTAGGGTATACACATCTATACCATTGAAAACAAGAAGAAACAACCATGATTAGACTTTGAAAATTGATGTCCACTACTATTAGTAGCAGACGTAGATAAAAAAAACCCCTAAATATTATATCAAAAAATCCTAAAAACTAAATCTCAAGCCCTAAAAACTAAACCCTAAACCCTAAAAAATAAATCCTAAACCCTAAAAAATAAACCATATCTTATAGTTAATAAATCCTAAAACCTAGAAAATAAACCATATCTTATAGTTAGTAGGTCTCTTGGTAGGTATCCTAATTAGTACTAAAATTTGATGCAGTCATCTGTTAATTTTTTTCATATAATATTTAGGGTTTGACTTTTTGATCGATGTCCGTTACTATTAGTAACGGACGTTTAAAAAAAAAGTTAAACGTCCGCTACTAATAGTAGCGAACTCGATTTAATCCTGACCACTCCTGTTTTCAATGGTATAGATGATGTCTGCCTATTTTTGATCCATAAAAAATACTTACTATGAATTATTCACTTATATATATATATGCTCTTGGTGCTACCCTTCTAGCGATAGTTAGGGGTGTTAGTTCCCAATGACACGATAGATATCTAGAAGGGGGGGGGGGGGTGAATAGATTCTTTTAAAAAAAAATTTACTTTTATTTCTTTCGTTAATTAATTCTCAATCAATTAGTTTAGCACAACGGAATATGGTTTAGTTACCCCTTTCTTGATATGTTAAAGTAAGAATTCAATAAGCAATTATATGGCAGATATAACAATTAAAAAACATAAGAAGAAATACTTCAGGTTTTAAGTGGTTCAGAGCTCACAAGACTCCTACTCCACTGTTCTGCTCTTCCAGCAGCAAATCCACTAAGGATACTTTTACAATTTCAGAATCACTAAGATTCCTTCAAGACCAGCAGTCTTGGAACTCTAGTTCGTTAAGAACTCTACAAGTCTAACAGACTTGGATACTCTAGTTCACAAAGAACTCTCCTGGAGTGGTGTAGATTTGGGTGAGCTACTAAGTTGCTTTTAGCATAAGTTTCTGAAGGATTTAATAGCAATGCAAGCTTTCTTATCAGTTTGATCTCTTCAACTTCTTGCGTATATATTTTTCTCGGGTAATTGCTTCTCTTTTTTCTTTTGCAGATCATAGTATTTAAAATGAGGGCTTCAGGTTTCTTCCCGTTGGAACATCTACTCATAGCTTTAGTTTCTTCCCGTTACCTCACAGAGGGGAGCTTCGGAATATTATATTAATATAGCTCATTAATGCTCTGATGAGATATTATTTGATCTGACATGTTAGTCCATGGAAGGGTATTTACTTTTTCCTTGGGGACAGACATGTCAGTCGTAGGTTCCTACTAACTTTCATAGAGTCGTTTGGTCCTTCCATACTATAGGACTGATAGGACACAGTCCTCTGACTTTACTGACTCGAAAGTCTTCTTTCTGTTGCATAGTGCGCTTGGGTTAGTCCCCTGACTTTTCTTACTTCAATCAATTTGAAGAAGCTCTTCTATTACATCAATGCAGATTGTACTTTTGAACGAAATAGCTTCTGATCTGAGAGTCGTGATATTTCTTGCCTTTTTACTCAACGACCCTCCATGATCAACTATACGAATATACTTGCTGTTGTGATTGTTCTGCAATGGATTATCTCTTATTGTCATCGTAGAGTTTACTCTACTGTCAGACTGTTGAACGTAGAGTCCGTTCAACGACTTATCGCTTAGTACATAGTCTGTTGGTCGTAGAGTCGTCTTGGCCGAAATCGTAGAGTCCATTCTAAGATTGATTGTCTTGATCGTAGAGTCTTCTTTGCCGAAATCGTAGAGTCCATTTTACGATTAGATTATAACAAAAGATCAACCTAACAGTTTTGATCTATTTAAATCTAAGTCTTGGTATAACACAAAAGACTTTATAAATCCATACATTTATATCAGAAGATCAACCTAACAGCTTTGATCTTATCTAACACAACCCTTGTACATTATTTCTTATCATCAAATTTAAAGATTCAATGTTCAACAATCTCCCCCTATTTGATGATGAAAACATAAATAGTAGATTGTAAATTGATCATATTAAATAGGAAAAATGCATATGAATACTTGAATGCCTAATCATACAGTGAGCAGCTGTATTTTCTAGTAAAAATTATAAATTTATTAATGTTTAGTCAGTTAATACAATTGAGTGAAAAGAAAAAAAATTGAACTTATCTCCTTCTACTAGGAGGTCTTCTTCTTTCTTCTTCCCTCTGCTTGAAGAGTGCTCTCCTTTCATCTTCTGCTTTTCTTAGTTCTTATTCCCTCAGCAAAGCTTCTTCTTCTTTAATTTGAAACCATTCTTGTGAGCTAGATGGCCTCGCAGTTGAGGAAGAAGGTCTTGCTGTCTCATCCTGTCTGGGATGAGATGGTACTGCTTCGAATCTAGGAGGATGTATTGATGTTTGAACCATCCTCATCCCTTGAGGTGCTCTTCCTCTTCTGCTGTAATCTGAGCTCGTTCTCGTTTGTTCTGTTGTGCTCAGTTTCTTCTTCCCCTTGTTGGCATCATTAATGTTAACTACCTGTTCTGAAAGCTGCTGCATGCCCTGAATAATTTCTTGAAGTTGAGTTTTAGTGGCAGCAACATCATCTTAGTGTGCTTGGAGTCGTTCGTCAACCAGTATTTGTTTTTGCTCCACCAATGACAAAGTGTCATCCGATCGATGTTCTTGTTCTTTGAGAGAGTTCTTTAATGCAATGATCTCATTACTGAGGAGTGTTATGGATTTGTCATTGGTTTCTTGAAGAACGACGACTGCCTTATGATGATTGTTTAAAGCTTTCAGAAATATTTTATCCCTTTCTTGGAGATTTTCAGAGACTGCTGCCGTTAACTGCTTTAATCTTGTGGAGAATTATAGATTCAAGTTTTTAGAGAGATCGTCGGCAGCATCAATGATATCGTCCATTCTTCGTTGAATGTTGTGGGACTTAGATGCCAGATCTTTCGATATCTCTGTATGGATATGGCTTGTTAAGTCAGTTAAGCCCTCAGTTGTAGGAAGCCGAGATACCTTGTCTAGAATTTCCTGGAGGAGTTGAGATGGTTGTCCCTGGTCAGCTGTAGAGCTTGGAATGTGAAAGTATTCATGACCAGAGGTGGAGGGAATATCCTCGTAGGTTAAGAGAATTCTTGAAGGTGGAACAAGAGGCATTGTTTGAGGAGTAGGCAGAATTTCGAGAGAGTCTGGAGGGCACTCTCTGTCTTGATTATTGAGGCTTTCTTGACCACCAGTCGTAGATGGTGGGGACTCTACGATCGGGGAAATGTTGATCGTAGAGCTTGATGCAGGGTTGGTATTTGATGACTCCTCAAATTTATTGAACATCCGTGAAGGTATATGAATTTGAATGAGGGCTAGAAGAATAAAATGTACCTTTTGCCTTAAAGAATGTGAAAAGGGGCTGCATGAAATGAGCTTCTGGGCAAAGAATAGATTCTGAGGATAACCTTAAGCAATAATCACCACATTAGGGTATGTTTTGAAGGTCCAGAAGACCTGATCCCACGCATTGTGCACCAGAGCTCGGTGGAATGGCATCAGTGGCAAGAATTTCAGCAGGCAGTTGTAGTCAAGGTGCCTTTGCTCATTTCGTTCGATGGCCACTATTTCGATGTCATCCTCTTCATCATTATTCATTGTGGCTGAAGGGATTAAAGTGTCTTCTTGAGTCTCCCCCTCAACCAGAGCATCTGCTGGCTCAGGAACAACTGGTGGCTCCCCCTCAGTTTGAGCATCCATAGGCTCAGCTATTTTAGATGACTCCTTTTCAACTGGAGCAATGTCAGATTTTTCAAGTAGCTCCCCCTTAGCTACTGAGCCTTTGTCAGCTAATTTTACTAGCCTTCTTCTTTTTCTTCTTGGCTCTTTTGTAGTGGCCTCTTCAGCTTCATACTTACTGCGAGTTTCCCTTCGCAGATCTGAATTTTCATCCTTTGATGCAGCCTTTCCTTCAGGAGCCTCATTTGATGAGCCTTGAGGCTCTTCAATCTCAATGGCTCTATTTCCTTTCTTCTTTCTGATGAGACCCTGAGATTGCTTGCTGACCTCCTGAGATTCTTCTTCTATAGGTGTGTTCTTTAATAGCGATGGCCCTACACCATTCTGCGTTCCTTCACTATCCCCTGACCGGGATAGTTTCCTATTTTCAACTGGATTCCTTCTCCAGTTGTCAAAGAATCTCTGGGTTATTCTCTTGTTAGTATTGAGGGCTTCTCCTTTATCATGCTCAATCAGATCCCCCAATGACGATCTAAGGAAAATGCTGATGAATCTCCCATAGAACATTTTTCTGGTCCCTCTAGCTTTTTCTGCATTTTGGACCCAGTTCCCTATCCATTCCAACAGCAAGAAGCCATAATTGATGTTTATCTTCTTGACTATAGTTGTCATTAATTTCAGTTGCACCTTACTGACTGAGTCATGAGCTGAGTCTTTGCAGAGGAGGCATTTACCTAGAACATCAGCCAGGAACTCATATTTCTGAGGAAATTCTTTCTTCTTCAAACCTTTCAGTCCCAGATTCTTTTGGTGGTGCATTCTTCTCAGGCCTTCTTCGGTGCTCACCATATTTAGAGATGTGAGGCCCCCTTGCTTGAAACCTAGGGCTAGGTTAAATTCTTCAGCAGTGAGGTTGAGCTATACCCCTTTTACTGTAGTGGTTAGAGTTCCGTTAGCATAGGATCCATTGATGTAAAACTCTCGGACAAGCTTTGATAGAATCCTCGTATTTGTTCCCAAAGCTTCTCGCAGACCAGCCTTATTTAGCAACTGGATTATTTTTTTGAACTGCTTATCTGCTGTTGTGAAGACTTCGAAGTTGAGCTCGTTTCCAGGAATGACTTGAGCAGGTGCCATTTGAAAGTTTTTCTGAAATGAGAAGAACGATTTATCTGAGTATTGAAAACTTAGGGTTTAGGATTGAGAAAGAGAGATTGAGGAATAATAGATTTTTGATTTTGAAGAAATAAACGACGTGCAGTTTTCAAAGTATTTAAAAACTTTCCTCTATGTTTGCTGAGATGCGTGTCAAATTCTGATAAGAGCATTTCAGTTGGTTGATGACCATTTTGTCCCCAGAGCTTTACGATCCTTCTTGATACGTCGATTCTTTTGTTGATGTTCATTGAGTTAGCTTTACGATTGAGGAATACACTGCGATCTTTGGCTTGACAACCGTTAAGTGAGCTCTACGATTTGTAGTGTGCTCTACGATTCTTGGCTTGTTGATCATTGAGTAATCTCTACGATCTTGAGCGTACTCTGCGATCCTTCGCTTGACGATCGTTGAGTGCATTCTACGAACTTGTCCTTTACTTACTTTCCTCGCACACCTTTCTTCCTGCAGAGTTAGTATCTTCCAAAAACATGATATTTATTAAGGGTCTAGATTTAGCATTCTTAACTCACTTATAAGTTTATTAAATCTTGATTCATCTAAAGGTTTTGTAAACACATCTGCTAGTTGATCTTCAGTTGGGATGTAGTGAAGTGATATATTGCCATTTTGTACATGATCCCTAATGAAATGATATCTTATATCTATGTGCTTAGTTCTTGAATGCATGACAGGATTATGAGTTATAGCAATTGCACTTGTATTATCACAATATATAAGAATAGAATTAAGCTTAAACCCATAGTCTGCAAGCCGAGTCTTCATCCATAGGATTTGTGCACAACAACTGCTTGCGGCTATATATTTAGCTTCTGCAGTTGATGTGGATACTGAGTTCTGCTTCTTACTAAACCAAGAGACAAGTTTACTGGCAAGCATCTGGCAAGTTCCACTTGTGCTATTTCTGTCTATTTTGCATCCTGCATAGTCAGCATCTAAGTATCCCATTAGATCAAAGGAAGACTCCTTGGGATACCATAATCCTAAATTTGGAGTTCCTTTAAGATATTTGAAAAGTCTTTTCACAACTAATAGATGAGACTCTTTGGGGTTAGCCTGAAATCTAGCACATATACATGTAGCAAACATTATATTTAGTCGGCTAGCGTTAAGATATAATAGTGAGCATATCATACCTCTGTACTAAGTGATTTCAGTGGATTTACCATTTTTATTTTTGTCGAGCTTGGTGGCAGGTGGCATAGGAGTTTTCATGATAGTTGCAGATTCCATGCCATACTTCTTTAATAAGTCTTTGATGTATTTGGCTTGATTAATGAATATGCCTTCATCAGTCTGCTTTACTTGTAGTCCAAGGAAGAAGTTGAGTTCTCCCATCATGCTTATTTCAAACTTGCTCTGCATAAGCTTGGCAAATCTTTCACATAATTTTTCATCAGAAGAACCAAATATGATATCATCTACATAAATTTGAACTAGCAGTGTTTTATCCTTATGTTTTCTAAAAAATAAGGTAGTATCTACTCTTCCTCTAGTGAATCCTTTTTCAATGAGAAAGTTAGTTAAGGTTTCATACCATGCTCTAGGTGCTTGTTTTAGACCATATAGTGTTTTATCTAATTTATAAACATAATTTGAAACGGTTGGATTGATAAAACCTGGAGGTTGTTCCACGTAGACTTCTTCTTGAAGTTCTCCATTCAGAAAAGCACTCTTGACATCCATTTGGAAGATTTTGAACTTCATGTATGCTGGGCAAGGAAGATCCTTATGGCTTCCAATCTGGCAACTGGAGCATAAGTTTCATCGTAGTTAATTCCTTCAGAGTAACCTTTGGCCACCAGTCTTGCTTTGTTTCTCGTTATTACACCATTTTCATCCATCTTGTTTCTGAAAACCCATTTGGTGCCAATGATTGGTTTATGCTGAGGCCTGACAACTAATCTCCAAACCTTGCTTCTTCGATCTTCTTGGGTTCCTCTTGAGAGAGAAAGGTTAGGTAAAAGCATTAATTCGAAGTTGCAACTCTTGTCTTGATTCCAGTGTTTGGATCTCCAATAATTAGATCTTGAGTGTGATCTTTGGTCTATTTTATTCTGCTAGGAACGTCTGTTCTGGTGCCTTCTTGTCCGAGTTCCTCTTAATCAGCTTCTTGTTCTGATCGTAGAGTTTCAATGTCTGGTGTGGTGTGCTCTACGATTTTCTCTGCTTGTTCAACGACTTTTGTTGCTGGTTTTATGGTCGTAGAGTCAGACTCTACGATTTTGAGTTCTTCGATCGTTGAGCTTATGTCTGATAACTCGTTGAATGTTGATCTTTTCTTTTCAGGATCTGATTCATCGAATGTGACATGGATGGAAGTTTCAACAGTTAAGGATTCCTTGTTGAATACCCTGAATGCTCTGCTATCTGTTGCATAGCCAATGAAGATTCCTTCATCTTATTTTGGCTGGAATTTAGTTAGATGTTTCTTGCCATTGTTGAGTATGTAGCATAGCCAACCAAACGCATGAAAATAACTTATGTTTGGCTTTCTTCCTTTCCATAATTCGTACGGAGTCTTCTTCAATGTTGAGTGTATAAGTGACCTGTTTTAAGTGTAGTATGCAGTACTGATGGCTTCAGCCCAGAAATATTCAGGAAGATAGGCTGCTGCTAAAAGGGTTCTTCTTGCTTCAATAAGAGTCCTATTCTTCCTTTCTACTACTCCATTTTGTTGAGGCGTCCTTGGGGCTGAGAAGTTGTGATTGATTCCATTTTCTTCACAGAACAGATCCATATCTGAGAAATCAAACTCTCTTCCATGATCACTTCTAATGGCCTTGATCTTTTTGCCTTTTTCATTCATGATTAGTCTGAAGAGCTTGATAAGATGTGAAATGGTTTCATCTTTAGAGCTTAGAAAAGATACCCATGTATATCTAGTGTAGTCATCTACTACCACTAGAGAGTATCTCTTTCCTCCGAGGCTAGTCGTCGAGACAGACCCGAATAAATCTATGTGAAGTAATTGAAGAGCCCTATCATTTGAGTTTACTGACTTGCTCTGGAATGAAGTCTTTGTTTGCTTTCCAAACTGACAAGCTTTGCAGGGTTTTTCTTTGATGAAATTTAGCTTCGACAATCCTTTTACTAGATCTTTGGAGGCAACCTTTAAAATACTTTTGAAGTTAAGATGAGATAACCTCTTGTGCTAGAGCCAGCACATATCTTCAAAGGCTTTAGCAAGAAAACAGACTATCTCATCTGAACTTAATTGAGCAAGATTGACCACATAAACATTTCCTTCTCGAACTCCTTCTAGCTTTAGAGAGTTAGTCTTCAAATCTCTAACTTGGCATTGGTTGTTGAGGAAGGTGACTTGATGTCCTTTGTCACATAGTTGATTGATACTTAGCAGGTTGTGCTTTAGTCCCTTAACATACGCCACTTTACTGAAAGATATTGCACCATTTCCAGTTGAGTCATAACCTCTGGTTTTCCCAGAGTTGTTGTTTCCAAAAATGACAGCAGGTCCACCTTTTTCCTTATAATCTGATAGAAGAGTCTTGTCTCCTGTCATGTGCCTTGAGCATCCACTGTCAAGATTCCAGATGGATCTCTTTACCTGCATAACAAATCAATCTTCATTTTGGTACCCATATTTGTTTGGGTCCTACTTTGTTAGTACCTTTTGGGACCCAAATATGTTTGATTTTAGATCCTTGCAGTCTATGATATCTTGACAAATATTTATCATTTTTATGATTGTGCTTGTGATTGATATGATATTGACGATGATATGTGTGCATTTGTGAATTCTTATTTGTCCAGGACCTGTAAGGATTATGATTTCTCATAGTCTTTTGATTTTGCTGATCTAAATTCTGCTTCCATACTACTCTACGATTCTCATGATTCGTAGAGTGAGTTTTGCTTGACTTGTTTTTCAATTTTCTGAACCCCAGACCCGTGCGAGTTTTATTGTCTAAAATGATAGCAGACTTAGCAGAATGTGGATTGCTGAGAGATATAGAATCTCAGGATTTGATGAACACAATTCCTTTATTAAGATTAAAGGATTTACCTTCATTTATTTCCATAGACTTCTCCATATTGGGCTTTGAGAATGAATTCTCAAATCCTAATTCTGATTTGTTAGTCACATCTCTTTGACTTGAGATCAGGGTGTCCATAGATGAACTAGACTTGTTCCACATGAAAATTGTCTTCTCTAGTTCCTGAATCTTGGAGGCTAGTGAAGACTCTTTATGAGTGCTTAAATCATTTATCTCTTTTAGTCTTTCATTCTCAGTCTCAAGATTAGAGTAAAGTTTTGCAGTTTGAAATGAGGCTTCTAATTCTATGCTCATTTTTTCTTTATCCTCTTTTAGATGAGAGTAATCTTTAGATAACCTTCTAAACATTTTTATGTATTTATGTAATTCTACCATTAAGTCATGCATGCCTTCTCTAAGATCATCAATGCTTAATTCAGGAGAGTAGAAATCAAATACCTCATCTATGTTGAATTCCTTTTTGTTGCTTCCTTCTTCGTTTGCCATTAAGCACAGGTTGGCCTTCTGTGGCTCTTCATCGTCACTTGACTCAGAATTTAGTTCTTCTTCTGAGTCACTCCAGGAGTTTTCAGCTATGAAACTTTTGTCTTTCTTCTTTTGTTTGTGGAAGCTCTTGAATTCTCTTTTTGGATTTGCTTTTGTTTTTTCCCTCCTCAGCTCTTCTCTTAAGGGTTTTGGACATTTAGCAATGAAGTGACCTGGCTTTTTGCAATTATAGCAAAGGTCATTTGGTTGTTCTTTGCTGCTGTTGCTTCTGAACTTCTGAGGTCTGTTCCTGTTGATGAATATTTTAAAATGTCTGACTAGCATGACAACTCATTCATCATCATTTGATTCATCCTTGTCAGAGTCAGAGTTATCCTTGTGATTACTTCTGTAAGTTGAGGTTGAGGCTTTAAGAGCAATGTTTTTCTCCTTCTTTCTTTCCCCAGATAGAGTCTCTGCTCTTTGATTTAGCTCCAGCTCATAGGTGAGAAGATTTCCATATAGCTGTTGCACAGTCATCTCGTGCAGGTTCTTTGACTCCCGGATGGCTGTGGTTTTGTCATCCCATTTGCTTGGCAAAGATCTCATGAATTTAATGATGAGATCTCTGTTTGGATAGATTTTTCCATAAGATCTAAGAGAGTTTAGTAGCAAGTTAAATCTCTCATAGGTGTTTGTAATGTTTTCACCTGAGATGTGGGTGAACATTTCATACTGCTGAACAAGCAGTGATTGCTTATTTTCTCTGACTTCTTTTGTTCCTTCATGCATGATCAACAGAGTTTGCCAGACTTCTTAAGCTGTTTTGCAGTTGACAACATTCTCAAATAGATCATCATCCAAATATTGAAATAATATGTTCTTAGCCCTTTTGTCTCTTTGAACATCCTTCTTTTCATTGTCTGTCCATTCGTCTCTTTTCTTTGCTACTAGCTTGCTTGGATCGTCAGTTAATAGTGCAAGCTTCATTGGTATGATCGGCCCATTTAGCACTGTCTCGAACAGTTCATCATCTATAACATCCATGTAAGCCTGCATACGAACTTTCCAGTTAGCAAATTTTTCTTTATTACACGTAGGCGGCCTGTTACCTCCACCGAGTTTTGATCCGTTCTTGTTGAATGCCATTTGATCTACTCAAGCTTGTAAGGCTTTAGATGTGAGAACCTGCTCTGATACCAATTGTTAGTTCCCAATGACACGATAGATATCTAGAAGAGGGGGGGGGGGGGGGTTGAATAGATTCTTTTAAAATTTTCTTTTACTTTTATTTCTTTCGTTAATTAATTCTCAATCAATTAGTTTAGCACAACGGAATATGATTTAGTTACCCCTTTCTTGATATGTTAAAGTAAAAATTCAACAAGCAATTATATGGCAGATATAGCAATTAAAAGACACAAGAAGAAAGACTCCAGGTTTTAAGTAGTTCAGAGCTCACAAGACTCCTACTCCACTGTTCTGCTCTTCCAGTAGCAAATCCACTAAGGATACTTTTACAATTTCAGAATCACTAAGATTCCTTCAAGACCAGCAGTCTTGGAACTCTAGTTCGTTAAGAACTCTACAAGTCTAATAGACTTGGATACTCTAGTTCACAAAGAACTCTCCTGGAGTGGTGTAGATGTGGGTGAGCTACTAAGTTGCTTTTAGCATAAGTTTCTGAAGGATTTAGTAGCAATGCAAGCTTTCTTATCAGTTTGATCTCTTCAACTTCTTGCGTATATATTTTTCTCGGGTAATTGCTTCTCTTTTTTCTTTTGCAGATCATAGTATTTAAAATGAGGGCTTCAGGTTTCTTCCCGTTGGAACATCTACTCATAGCTTTAGTTTCTTCCCGTTACCTCACAGAGGGGAGCTTCGGAATATTATATTAATATAGCTCATTAATGCTCTGATGAGATATTATTTGATCTGACATGTTAGTCCATGGAAGGGTATTTACTTTTTCCTTGGGGACAGACATGTCAGTCGTAGGTTCCTACCAACTTTCATAGAGTCGTTTGGTCCTTCCATACTATAGGACTGATAGGACACAGTCCTCTGACTTTACTGACTCGAAAGTCTTCTTTCTGTTGCATAGTGTGTGACGCCCCCAAATCTGGGCCCATACAGCCCAAACTTGAGTCGTCAAAAGACTACAACAAAATTATTACAAGATAGAATAACGTTCAACAATACAGTGTATAATAATACACAACTAAGTCTTCATAATTATTGTCACACTATATACAACATGTGAAGACTACAATAGCTATCACTCGGACCGTTACTCCATTCCCTTGCTAGACCCGGCTACTCTCTCATTTTCTGAAAAACAATGGAACAAAAGAAAGGGTGAGCTCAAATAGCCCAGTAAAGAATATCATGACTAAGATAATGACAAGTAAATTATCGTTAGCCTTCAACAGTTGAGTTCTTGATAGGATACAATAGACTACAAGGTTTGTATCAAAAATTGCAGTTAAATTCTTAAACAATGTTCAGATCAATAATAGCAGCGGAATGAGCAATCTATTAGAAGAATAATGCAGACTATAATGTCCACTCGCTTCTCTTTTTAGTAAAAATATCATCAACTTTTATCATCTGAAATACCATTAGTCAAGATAATACAAATTCACAGTTCCTGATCATAATCATGCAGATCAACAGTTCATCTTTGCACTACGGGCCAAAGACATTCAATATAACATCAACGGTCATGATTATACCAGATTCAGCCTTTGGTCATAATCATACCAAACAACAGTTCATCTTTGCACTACGGGCCAAAGAGAACATTCATCACATGCCATAAAAGACACCGAACAGATGTATCGCCTTTAACCTATTATATCGCCTTTAACCTATCATCTGTTCAACAATTATATCGTATCTGTGCCCCCGGCCACAGATATTCACAACAACTTGAATTTGGATTATTAGAATGATATAAATGATGAACAGAAGAAACAGGATAAACAATAAGTATCAGAAGTTTACTTTGTACAGATTCAAATAATGTCCAAATTGTCAACATGATGTAGAGTGAAATTTAAAAATGATATTCAAGATCCACAGTTCAGAATAACGGTTACAGTTCAATAGAAAGGTTCATGTAAATAGGATGGTTCAATTGAAATGATGAAGTGCAACTATTATGGAACATATAATATTTTCAGGAATTATAGAAGCAATAGTTCCATAATAAGTTTCGATATAGGTGTATGAAAGAAAATAATATCCCTTACCGTAGCAGGTTTGATTAACAAAAGGTGAAGGAAATTAATATCCCTTACCATAGTAAGTTTGAATAATGGAAGATGAAAACGATGGTATCCCTTATGAGTATAAAGGAAAATAATATCACTTACGAATATGAAAGAAAATGATATTATAAACGAATATGCAATAAAAGTGTCATGTGATAATTCGTGTAGACAAATTATTTCCACAAGAGACAAATAAGAAATGAACACAAAGAGTAATTCACCAAACATGCGGTAATCCGCGTAGTCAGGTTATTCTCAGAGATTAATAAGGAATGAATACGAAAGGTTATTCACCAACAGGCGATAATCCGCACCGTAAGGTTATTCCCACAATTTAATAAAAATTGAATACGAAGAGTCATTCACCAAACAGGCGATAATCCGCACCGTAAGGTTATTCTCAGAGATTAATAAGGAATGAATACGAAAGGTTATTCACCAACAGGCGGTAATCCGCGCCGTAAGGTTATTCCCATAAATTAATACATGGAAATAAATGGCACACCTTATGAGTAAGAAAGAAACGATATTATTTTCGAGAATCAAATAATGATAATCCTTTACCTTAACACGTGACTGGATATTGATTTAAATGAGGTTGATTAACTTGAACAGTACACGTACACTTATAAATCTTCACAAATACTCAAGATGACTTAAGCACACTTAGAGAAAACTTTCACAAGAAGTATTTAGAGAGAGAAAGAAAGAACAAGTAAGGAAGTTTATGAAAAATCCTTAAGTTAAGGCCTCTATTTATAGCCAAAAATCTTATCATAACCAAGATTTCCTAATTTAATCCAAACCGTTCATTTCAAGATAATGTTTAATCCATACCATTCATTTCATCTTTTAAGATAAACCATTCATTTAAATATCATCTTTTAATCTACATCATCCATTTCAAATTCTATATTATCTTTAATCTATACCATTCATTTCATCTTTTAAGATTTCCTTAATCTAAACCATTCATTTAAAGATTATCTTTTAATCTACACAATCCATTTTAAATTCTATATTATCTTTAATCTATACCATTCATTTTATATCACCTAACTTTATATTATAAACAAATAACTTTATCAATTCAATTATTCAACAATAATTCACACTTATTCATTATTATGACTAATTGTTATAAATACAGTGTAGTTAGATATCAAGTTAATTAATTAATGAAATATAACTGTTTAAATAATACCATAATAGAGATAACAATAATGCAGAAAGTATGCAAAAGAAAGATTACGTTACTGTGTCATGACAATTATTGATTCAATAATGTGAATTACTGTGCATATGCTACTGTGACAATTATCGATTTAATAACATGAATTATTGTGCATGTGAAAATAAAGTCAAATATTGTACGATAACCACTTTATCAGTTTAATAATACGAAACACTGTGCAATGTCGTGTGCTACTGTGCAATACCGTGTGCTACTGTGCAATACCGTATGTTACTTGTAATACCGTATATTACTATTCTTTTACCACCGGATATTTTAACAATTAAAAGTAATAGTACCATTGACCATTTTAAAAATTGTTTATGTCATTTTCTATATCCGACAATTATTCTTTGTGGGGTCCACCAATGATTAGTTCGTACGGCGCCGTCGTACGAATATTCCCCGACAGAACGAATATTCCCCGACCAAAAGAATATTGTCTGACATAATATAATTTACACATAACATCCTTAACTTTTAACTTTATCAATTTAACCACTTACTGTATCATGAAAATATATATGAAGAAAAAATAAATTTTATATTTCATAAAATTCGGAGTCTTACATAGTGCGCTTGGGTTAGTCCCCTGACTTTTCTTACTTCAATCAATTTGAAGAAGCTCTTCTATTACATCAATGCAGATTGTACTTTTGAACGAAATAGCTTCTGATCTGAGAGTTGTGATATTTCTTGCCTTTTTACTAAACGACCCTCCATGATCAACTATACGAATATACTTGCTGTTGTGATTGTTCTGCAATGGATTATCTCTTATTGTCATCGTAGAGTTTATTCTACTGTCAGACTGTTGAACGTAGAGTCCGTTCAACGACTTATCGCTTAGTACATAGTCTATTGGTCGTAGAGTCGTCTTGGCCAAAATCGTAGAGTCCATTCTACGATTGATTGTCTTGATCGTAGAGTCTTCTTGGCCGAAATCGTAGAGTCCATTTTACGATTAGATTATAACAAAAGATCAACCTAACAGTTTTGATCTATTTAAATCTAAGTCTTGGTATAACACAAAAGACTTTATAAATCCATACATTTATATCAAAAGATCAACCTAACAGTTTTGATCTTATCTAACACAACCCTTGTACATTATTTTTTATCATCAAATTTAAACATTCAATGTTCAACAAGGGGCAAGTCATACTGGGAGCATTTTGGTCATCTGCCCTCTCGCTAGAAAAAGTTGCATTGCCATTACTCCGTGGTAGAGATGGAAATTCAGTTAATTTTCAGCTCTTTATTATCTTGATCATTGATCAACAGCTCAAATCATGGTTGTTGGAATAGTTTCTGTGACAATTGATTGCTACGTATGAGGACCTATATATATATATCTATATAATAAAGTAGAACCACTTTTGAATTCTTAAATTGACAAACTACAAGAACGTCTCAGATTGATTTATCCAAATTTAATGACCAAGATTGATTTTTCCCTACTAAATTTCCCCCCAAAACTCATACTAAATTTCCCCCCATAACTCATACTAAATTTCTCCTCAAAACTCATACTAAATAATAATAGTAATAACAATAATAGTCATAATTAATATAATAATAATAATAATAATAATAATAATAATAATAATAATACCGATAATAATAATAATAATAATAATAATATTTATAATTTTTATAATTTTCTTAATAATAATACAAATAATAATAATATTTTTATTTTTTAAATTTTAATTTAATTTTTCGTTATGTCATGCTTTCAGGCACGGGTAATTACTAGTATATATATATATATATATATATAGTTATCTATAACTTCAGTAAATAAATCTTATATTGTTCAAAAAGTAATTTAATGGCGAATTTTAAAATTAATTTTTTACTTATTGCCACTAAAAATTGCAATTAAAAGAAAATTTTATCGGCCGAAAAAAATTATAAAATTACCCAACTGGCCAGTAACTTGATATGTAACAAAAGTGCATGTCAGTGTTGTTATATTGTGGGGATTCAGCTATGTAGAATATTTAATCAAGAGTCCTCTCAATATGTGTCTGAAGAATATATATTAAATATGGAAAATAAAAGATGAGATTTATTAAAATATTATTTATTTATATATTTGTATTGAATTCAATATACATAATTCATTAATATATTATTTTTTATACATTAAATTTAATATAAATATATAAATAAATAATATTTAATAAATCTTATTTTTTATTTTTCGCGCTTAATATATACTTTTAACACATATATTAAAAAAAAACCTTTAATCAAAAGGCAGGTTCCGACACAAACCTTTTATCTGAACTAATAGCAAAATCATTCTTATTGGTCGATACAAGGACAACATTCGAGTAAGAATAAAAAGTCAAAATTGGTGTTCAATCAGAATGATGCAGGCATGTAGTTGATGTGATAACTAAAGATATTTTTAGATTTTATTAAATTGCATCTATTATATATTAAGAAAATTTTTAAATTTATTTAAAAAAATTATCTGTTAATTTTATTTATAAAAATGATGAAAGAATATAATTTTATTTTATTTGTATTTTATAAATAAGATGAAATCATATTTTTTTTTTTATTAAAATAAAACTTATAAATAATTTTTTTAAATAAATATAAAAACACTCATATATTAGCTTTCATATACGTTCAATTTAACACGCATTCCCTACAAACATCACATCTCTTTCTTTTTCTTGACGTGTAACTGTTGTTTGTCAATTTCTCCTTTTATCATTATTGCAAACGTGTACCATAATATGTATCTGTTCCGAGCTAACATTGGTGGTTGGTTAAGGCAAAATAAACTTTTATAACTTGACCAACAATAAGAAATATAGAAATCTAACAATTTTATAAGCGTCCTCGTTAGTGTCAACACTGTCATAGTCATCTTTCCATCTCTTGGAATTTTATATGTGCCCGCACATACACACAGCCAAACGGAGTAATTATTCTATATTTTTTGAGCATGGATAAATAGTATGTTCTTCTTTCACATAAGGATGAGTTTCACGCATTGTGGTACGGGTTCTACCTCGTGTGAAGTTCACCCTCATGTGAGAGGGGGCATACTATTCACCATACTTCATGGGCATGGTATAATTTTTCCAGGCAAACGTTAGTGTCCGCGCGCGCATGCATACGTGTGTGTATATATATATATAAAATGATTTATAATAATTATTTGTTATAATATTTATTTCAATAAATTAATTTTTTATTATTTAACAAATAATTTAATAGTCTAAAAAAATTATGCTCAAGTCGCAACTAAAAATAGTGATTAGGGAGATTTTTTTTGGTTGGGTGGCCATTAAGAATAGCGATCAGATAAAACGATCATTTTTATTTTAGTTTAACTGGAGTAAGGGTCAGAAAAAAATGACATTGTTTCTCTGAGTGACGGTGAGGCGAAAACCAAAACAAAGTTTTGATTTTTGATCATGAATTCCAATGTGAAGGAGAAACCAGCCAAGCAATTCGTTGAATCTGGGATTGGGAGGAATTCCATATTTACGTCAAAATATCACTAGAACATATTCTATCGTAATATATGCATTATGATTATGTTATTCCAAGCAATTCATATATTAGTATAAATATAATATATTGACCAATAATATAATTAAATTACTAAATAAATAAAAATTACTCTATCCAATAATATATTTCTAATAAAATTTTAACGATATCATAGCTCTGAAAATAATTTTCAAAAATAAGTACTATTAATTCATAATTATTTTCTTAAGATAATTGGATTTTTCGTGTGACATTATTTATGTTATGTAATAGTATTATTTAGAAAAACAAAAAGTTTATCATTAAAATTAAATAAATAATAAATAAATTTAAAAGAGAAAATCAAAATACTAACATGTAAAAAAAACAAAATAACATGTTAGGTCATAATTAATATTATTTATTCTATTTAAAATATAATATAAAAATAATAAATAAAATAAATACAAAATTTAAAAATTAATAATAAGACTCGTGCAAAATATACTGCTAGTATATATAAATGGACAGATACGGGTGATAGATTGGATGGAATTGGGTGAGTGCGGTTAAAAGTAGGGTGTCCAGTGTTTTCCCATTCTAATCCTTTCTTATCTAATCTTAATCTTTATACTTAATAATAATTTTTTTTTATCCCTGTTCAAACTTGGAATCAAGAATCTGATTCTATTTAAAAAGCAAAACTATTTTTTTCTTTTTTGTAACGGAGATATTATTATTATTATTATTATTATTATTATTATTATTATCTCTTTTAGTAATGTAATTATAAATTGATCTTCAGTTCAATGATGAAAAATATATTTAATACTGTCACGTTATTTTTTTGTTAAATAGTTAAACATTTTTTTACGAAATTTTTACTTTTTATAAAAAAAAATAGTATAATAATATAATTATATAAAAAATCACTTTAATAATGTATTTATAAATTAAGAATCGAGTACGGTGAGAAAAAATAATAATTTAACTCATTTATAATACAATCTATTAATGCGCTCCCTTTTATCACATAGGATTCTTTACATGCAGCTCCATATGCTTGTGAACAAGTCTATATATATGTGCATATATTCATATGCCTAACCTAAATCCAAAAAACCTCTAGCTTTAACTTTTGAATTTTTTAAGCAGAAAGAAAAAATATTAGAACATATTAACAAGGCACTGCAGGGACAAGACCAAAAGTTATACCAACAAAAAGGAACATATTATAAGTATTGCTCATCTTTGTTAATTCAATCTGAAGCCATTGGAGGATTATTTATTAGTGCTAAGTAGCGATGCTGGTAAAGCATATACATTGTTATATTACAAGAAAATCAAGTACGAACTTAGTATTTCCTCTTTAAAAAAAAATGGGCCGCAGGTCAGGCACACCGCAGGCGCGAGCCATAACGAGTCGGGTCAAAATGATACAATTTTTTTTGTTAAAAAATTAAAGCAAAGGCCATTTTTTTATGGACGGGTTGGGTCACATTTTGTCAGGTTTAAGAACATTCATGTGGGTACACACACACAAACACATAAGGACATGCTCGTGTGTATATATATATATATAGACGCTAATATTTTAATTTTTTAAATCTCATAAGTAATATTTTAATTTTTTGCAAAACCATCATATCGACCAATTTTAGTCAAAATAAATTTTATGAGATAATAAACTATTCATCAAGACAAATAATTAAAAAAAATTGAAAAAAAAAACTAGTCTAAAGTTATAAAATATAATAAACCCAAATAAATAAAGAATTTTTTTTTATATTATTTCTAGGTATATTATTTGGAGGTATTAAATCCGTTTTCATGTATAAATTGTTGGTATAGATGACAGTTTAATGGGTATTAATAAATAGGTATCATACAGTTTTTTTCCAAAAAAAGTAGGTTTCGTTTTATAATATCTGATTGGAAGAATTTTTTCCCCCTTCATTTATTTTGGTTTATTATATTTTACAACATCAACCTAATTTATTTTATCTCATAAAAAATATAAATAAAAATTTTGTTTCGTATATTACTATTTTATTATTGTGTTTTTGATTTTACCCCTCTAATTAGAAAGAATATTTTTTAGTGTGTAAATAGGCTATTTTACCTTTTAAAAACTCATATATTGCGCACATGATTCATTTATTTTGACCAATATTAATCAGAGAGGATGATTTGGCAAAATATTGAAATGTTAGCTATTAAATTGCAAAAATTAAAACATTAGCCTCTATTAACATTTCAATCATCATCCGTTATTTATGCATGAACTTTTCAAAATTTTCTTAAATTTTCAGATTTTAACCTTCTGTTGGAACTAGAACTGCACTCCTACTTTATGACGATGGGTGCAATTATACAAATGAAGCACCTTCCTACCATTGCTTTATTGTTACCACATTTCTTGAAGCTGGAATTTGGTCTAGGAGACAAATAATACGAAAGGTTGGTACTGGTGAAATAATTTTTACTTATTTTTGTTTGCTTTTAGAAAATCTGTGCAAACTGAGAGTAATGCTTTGCAATTATTGGAAAGGGAAGTTAAATAATTGGACCATTTTTGGTCCATGGAGTGCGGGGCTGGTTATGTTAGGTCCTGTGGAATATAGTAGCAATTAGGGCTGTCAACGGGGCGGGTCTTGACCCGGACCCGACCCGAACCCGATCCGTTTATCCGGATTCGGATTTAGTTTTAAAATTCGATTACCCGATTACCCAATTATCAGATAACTAAATGGATCGGATTTGGATTCATATCAATCCGACCCGATAATACTCCGATCCGATTATTGCTTAAATGTTTTATTGGAGTGAAAGTATTTTTTTTATTCAGATAGTTTTGTCATATTGTATTATGTAATGATCAAGTCATGATGAATCATGGATATACAGGCTGATGCTGATGTGTGTGTTTATCATGTTAATTAGATAGTTTTGTCATATTGAAATATCATAACTGGTAGTCTGGTACATGTTAGTTGTTACTGAGATATTGAAAGATCATAACATGTTACTGAACTTAATCGGGTCGGATTATCGGATCGAATTATCAGAGTATTATCGGATTCGGTCATTAATATTTGAGATCCGTCAGGTTATCTGATATGTTCCGAATCCAATAATTCCTTATCGATTTGGATCCGGATCACCCCCGATCCGATCCGAATCCGACCCGTTGACAGCCCTAGTAGCAATATAGAGATGGTGATTGCTGAAAAGTAGGATGCCACTTCCATTGGCTACCACCTGAATTTTACTGCCACCTCCATTCCAGGAGTCCACTAATGACAGTACAGTGATTTTGAAATTGAATAAATTTGGTAGCTCTCTCTTGAAGAACCAGCTGGATACTCTTGCTTACCCTTTATCATGAGGCTTCTAATAATATTGTTTCATGCTCTCTTTGTCTTTAAGGCATCCTTATCTTTAGCCTCATGTAGTTTAATTAATATCATAGCTCCCAACAGAAGTTCACATCCATCTTCATTTCCAAGCAAATTCCTATTTGGAACTGCATCCTCTTCTTATCAGGTTCAACAGTTATTTTCTTTTGTCAGTTTTAGATGTATATATCAAACCAGATTACGCTATCTGCTTTCATAAATGTATGTATATTATTGTTAATTGCTAGCCTTTACAGTATGAAGGAGCTTTCTTGAGTGAAGGAAAAGGCCTCAGTAACTGGGATGTTTTCTCCCATGAACCTGGTGAATTTACCGTATTTTGTTGTGACCTTGCGCATAATTTTATTTTATTTTTTAATGGAAATTTGCGTGGGCTATTGCAGGTAAAATTGTGGATGGAAATAACGGAGATGTTGCGGTTGATCAGTACCATCGTTATCTGGTACTCTAGTTTATGCATGAAACTTGATGTGCTTCAGCTTTATGTAGTTGGTACCGGTAGTACTAAATACTCCCTCCTTCTGTCCGTTGTTCCAAAATATAAGATAAGTGTTAATTTTTTAAAATTAATTTGATATATTTTCAAATTTAAAATTAATGTAATTCATTTAACTTTTGAAAACAACAAGCCTAGTAATTTTTAGATTTTTACGATTTTCATAATTGTATTATCTAAAGCTAGTGAATATAAGTCTTGTAAGTTTTAGATAATTTTCGATTTTTATAATTGTATTGCCTAAAACTAGTAAATTCATAATAATTTTCAAATTCAAAACTGACGCGATTCATTTGGTTAACAGTGTAACATAAATGTTAAAGAGCAATGTTGTGAGACATTGATGCATGCAGATTTTAATGTGTAATCAAGATAAAGGCGAAGCGAGTGGATCCCAATAAACTGAAAAATTAATTAAACTGATATTAGATTAAGGCGTAAGCAAATTATGTTTGTCTGGTGTCTTAATATCTAAAAATGAAGAGCTCGTGGAATTAATACAGGAGGATATTGAGCACATGGAATACATTGGGGTGACTAGCTATCGTTTATCGATATCATGGGCAAGAATTTTACCTAGTACGTTTCACCATTTTATGATGAAAGAAAAAAGCTTCTAATTTGGTGTATCTATTTGTTCCTTTGGCCGGTAAATACTTCTCGTCTTATTTTAATCAGAGGGAAGATTTGGAGATGTGAACATGGCTGGCATCAAGCACTATAACAAGCTAATTGATGCTCTTCAGAACAAAGGTTGTGTTTTACATTATGCTACGCAATTGCATGCACAACAGGAGTTCAAGTTAAAGGTGGCGATATGCCAAATCATCAATCCATTTGTCATTGTGAATATGTAATTGACATGTATTGGTTTCAGGGATTCAACCATTTGTCACACTGACGCATTTTGACATTCCACAAGAACTTGAAGATCAATATGGAGCTTGGCTAAGTCCTAAAGTGCAGTAAGTATTGGTAGTAATGTCTTACAGTCGTTGCAGTCTCGTTTTCATTTATCAAGATAGGTTATGGTTTTACTCCATATATATATATATATATATATGCATTCACATGATAGTGTTCAAAATTTACCACTAAAGTGCATCATATATATTTCTCAGGGAGGATTTCAAATTCTACGCGGATGTATGTTTCAAGTACTTTGGGGACCGAGTGAAGTACTGGATAACCTTCAATGAGCCCAATGTTGCAGTGATTCGCGGATACAGGTCAGGGATTTTTCCACCTGCTCGTTGCTCAGTGTCATTTGGTAATTGTAGCGTTGGCAATTCGGAGAGCGAGACTTTCGTTGCAGCTCATAATATGATCCTATCACATGTTGATGCTGTCCACATATACCGAACTCAATATCAGGTATTTCATTTACCTGATGAAATACTTACTCTGTAGTTTCTTTGCGTGCAAAGCAATTAGTTTCTATTTATTTCCTCAGGAAAAACAAAGGGGTATCATTGGAATTGTTATGAATGCCATATGGTTTGAACCCATCAGCAATTCCTCTGAAGAC
Source organism: Hedera helix (assembly GCA_947179155.2). Lineage (NCBI taxonomy): Eukaryota > Viridiplantae > Streptophyta > Magnoliopsida > Apiales > Araliaceae > Hedera > Hedera helix. The sequence continues at coordinate 12,925,549 of OX359278.1, forward strand.
AAGTTAGCAGCTGAGAGAGCTCAATCTTTTCATATGAATTGGTAATCACTTTTTATTCGCTCTCTGTGTGTGTGCGTGTGCGTGTCTGAGTGAGTAGAAGAGGAGAGAGAGAGAGATTTTGTAATGTAAAATTTGAACCTAATTCTTATTATCCTGTTTTGGACGGTAGAACACAGAGAGGGGAAAGGAAGAAGCAAGAATAACCTAGTCAGCATGCCCAAATGAAACCTTCGTATTCAGTTTCTTATTATCATTTGCCCTACCTCTTCATCCCTCTGCTGCAGTAATAGACAGACAGGGGGCTAATTTTGCCTACTCATATTGTAACTTACAGGAGTTAAAATAGCCTCTCCCAACACCAATTCTCCAATACTACATGGCTGCTATATAACTTATTTTGGTCCCATACTCAAATTTAAACTTCAATGCAGGTTTCTGGACCCGATTATGTTCGGGAAATACCCTGCAGAAATGCATGAAATCTTAAGAAGTTTATTGCCCACCTTCTCAAAAACTGATCTGAACAAGCTGAAGAACGGATTGGACTTTATTGGACTAAACCATTATACCAGCTTCTATAGCAAAGACTGTATATACTCTCCATGTGAAGAAGGATCAGGAGTTACAATGACAGAGGGTTATGTTCTCCGAACAGCAATGAAGGATGGTGTTCCCATTGGACAATCTGTATGTTTCCTCACCTTATAATCTATACTGACTGCAACTTAAGCTATTAAAACTTTAATTTATTATTTTTCTTTAGACTACAGTAGACTGGATATTTATTTACCCCGAAGGAATGCATAAGGTTATAGCATACGTGAAGGACAGATACAACAATGCACCCATGTTCATTACAGAAAATGGTTAGTGCCAAACAGTCTTGAATGAATTTTCTCAGTCATACTCCGGCTAAGAATGTCGGAAAGCTGTTACAAGCATTCAAAACACAGTTTTAGTATGTATATACATGAGACAACAAGTGTCTAACATGATCAGGGGACGAATTTTGTTTGTAGGTTTTGGCGAGATGAGCAATCCCAATTCAAGTATCCAAGTCATCCTCAATGATGTGGAAAGAGTGCATTACATGAAGCACTACTTGGAGGGTGTCGCAACAGCATTAAGGTATTTATTTTAAGGCCATTTTCCCCTTGAATGTGTCTCATGTCCTAATTAACAAAATGTGAATCGTAGACTTTCTTAATATCTAGATGTACAAGTTTTGTTGTGCTTGGTAGCCATAAATATCAATGTAAGTAGCTAAAATCCCACGTCAGATTTTGACCCGAGTAACAAAATCAACATTTCACAATCGGATCCAAACATAATATTTAAAAATTTATTTCGTTGCTGATTTTTCAAATGTATGGTGGTGGAAAATGACTCAGATGACACAAATAATTTCTGGTAAATTTGGTTGTGTTTTTGGTCTAGGTAACCTCTATAGCTATCAACATTTTTTTAACTTTTTTTTTCCAATAAAGATTGAAGATTGAAGATCCTATTTATCTTAATTAATCGTTGTTATATATATATATATATATTTCAGGAATGGTGCAGACGTGAGAGGCTACTTTGCTTGGTCACTGCTTGACAACTTTGAGTGGTTATCTGGGTATACAATAAGATTTGGCTTATATTATGTTGACTATTCAACCCTCAAAAGAATTCCAAAATTATCAGCAACTTGGTACAAACAGTTCATTTCTAACCAGACGTTCATAAACTGTACCAATGCAATATAATGTAGAAATCACTTTCAAATGCCATTACTTGCGAGTTTTTGTTTATTTTCTCGATACTTTTGATGATTAGTGTGATGTCTACTGCTTTACTAGACAAACCTATAAATTTTTAAACTGTACCAATTTATAGGCAAGGAATATTTCATTCATGGTTTGATGATGCTCTTTACCGCCTTAAATAAGAGTTAACATTCGAGTTACAAGGATAACGACAACGTAATGAGAGAGATAAACACACAATGATTATTTTGGGTCTAAAATACTGATTGAGAACGAGTAATTATCCAGTCGTCCCGAAGTATAGCCACGTGGTATTTCAAACCAAATCACATCTCTCTATTTTAGTAGGTCCCTCCATATTTTAGTAGGTCCAGAACTACATACAATAAGATATAACTAAAATTGAGAGATGTGATTGATCTAAAACACCACGTGACTGCGCTCCAGGACTATTGAATAATTTTCCATTGAGAACTCAACAAAAAATTGTACCCTTTCAGTTTTTCTTGAGACCAAGCCAAAGGAAAGACTTATTTTGTTTCTAAAACCAAATTGAGTAAATGAAAATGAACATGTTCATGAGTGCGGGTATAAGTGTTATTGTTTATGGGGATATTTTTATTTTTATTTTTATTTTGGTTGGGAGAGGAGGGATGACAATAGCACAAAATCACGTAATTTTGAATATTTATTATTGGCAACTTTATTATTTTATCATTTTAATTAATAACAATTTCAACATTTCACAATTTTGTTATTCAAGATTATCTTATATTGGATTGTTATCATAACTAACTAGGTAGCTTATTTATCAAGAACAATAGCTCGTTTATTGTTGCGCGTGGTTCCTACTTTTATTAAATCTCGATAGATAGATCACGCAAGTACGGGTGGTTATATAAGTTCTCATATAGGAAAAAAGAATCTAAATCATGGCTAAGTAATTTTTTTTAAAATTTATAATAATTATTTTTATTTATGAAATTTCAAAATAAAAAATTTAACCTTAAAAATAAAATTACGGTCTTTTTATTCAGATACCTTATAAACTAAACCAACATAGATATAATATATATAAGAAAATTATTTATGGCAAATTGACCTGTCACAACAAAGACGAGCGACAGGGACAATTAGCATAATTTTGGCCTACCGCAAGAAGTGGTACCGATATGGCCAAAATTACACGTAAATTAGTCTGCCGTAACAAAAATGCTCAACATAAGCTTACTACAAAAAAGATGAGCGGCAAGAACAATTTACAACAAAAATACCTTCTGCATTGATTATTGAAATAGTGTCTCAACAACCGATTTTCCTGAACGAACACCCATATATATATATATATATATATATATATATATATATATATACACACACACACACACACACACGTATGTATGTATGTTAAATATCTCACAATGCTTAGCTTGTCTTTCTAACCATAGGAGTTGGTCTAGTGAGAGTGAATGCTCAGGTCCCACCAATAGGGGTGACAAAAAAATTCGATTTTTTCGGTATATAGGGTATACCGGACCGGTCCGAACCGACCGGTTCGATACAAAAAAAACCGGTCCGGTACCGGTTCGGTATACCGATACTAACCGGTTCGGAGTTTTGTGGAAACGGTATTAACCGGACCGAATCGGTTGTACCGGTTTTCTATTATTTTTTTTTTAAATTTGTATTATTATTATTATTAAATAATTAATAATAATAATAACAATAAAAACATTATTATTATTAATAAATAATTATTATTATTAATAAATAATTAATATTAATAATAATAATAATAATAATATTATTATTATTAATATTTTTATTATTATTAATTATTTAATAATAATAAAATAATAATAATAATAAAATAATACTAACCGGTTTTTTTCGGTAAAAACCGGTACCGAACCGACTAACCGATTCGGTATACCGGTTCAACCGGTACCAGTTTCGGTATCAATTTTTGTACTCTTTCGATTTCGATTCGGTTTCAGTTCGGACCGGTTCGGTTTTAACCGGTTGAACACCCCTACCCACCAACAATTTGAATATCTCACAATGCTCAGCTCGTCTCTCTAACCAAAGGAGTTGGTCCAGTGAGAGCGAATGCTCAGGTCCCACCAACAACATCAATAGAATAGATGCATTAGATCTCAATTATTCCATATATATATATATATATATATATATATATGTATGTATGTATGTTAAATATCTCACAATGCTCAGCTCGTCTCTCTAACCAAAAGAGTTGGTCTAGTGAGAGCGAATGCTCAGGTCCCACCAACAATTTGAATATCTCACAATGCTCAGCTCGTCTCTCTAACCAAAGGAGTTGGTCCAGTGAGAGCGAATGCTCAGGTCCCACCAACAACATCAATAGAATAGATGCATTAGATCTCAATTATTCCATCTCAATTATTGTTGGAAAATTGTGTCATGTTCTAATGCCAGGCGACACCATACTGAGGTAGCAGCAGCTCATTGGCTGGCTATCAATGGAATTCTCATCTGTTGAGAGAGCTCTTTTGTTAGTAGGGTGGCTGCTGCTGCTGCCGCCGCAATCACCTCTCTTGATATCATCATGTGAGCAAAAAGTACTTGTAAAGGACAATTTGGATCCATCTCTTTTTCCCAGGGATTTTCTCTTTGGAACTGCTTCCTCTGCTTATCAGGTAAAATTTCTACGCCTTAACCCCCATTTTTCTTCTTATTTATTTACCTCTCAAACTCATATAGTTCGCAAAACGCAAAAACCTTTTCCCTCCTGATAAGTTAAAATAGACTGTTTTCTCAACTCAACTCCACCCCGCCTATTACTGTGATAGCTCGGGACTAACAAGAATGGTTGGGACAACAACCATCTATCTCGTTTGTATTTTGGATACCCGTATAACCATCGAAGGATGTTGATGCCTAACTGCGGCACCGATCATTCGGGATAGTTATTTAAACCGTCAAAGATGCAGCTTTCAATATGCCGCTCACCTAAATTCCGTGCTGGTGCATATGTTTCCCGTGCTGGCCAAACCAACCCTAACTCGTTTTGCTGGTGGGTTGCTTTAGGCGTTACGAAGGGGCAATAAAAAAGATAGTCATCTCTTATGAAAAGACTAGAGTGTTTCTATGGAACAAAAATGGAAAAATAAATGAAGAATTAAATATTTATGTTAAATGTATAGTAACAAAATTTCCACCAAACCTCTACGAAAGAAGTGTCTTTTTCTGCAGTATGAAGGTGCCTACTTAACAGATGGGAAAGGTCTTAATAACTGGGATGTTTTTACTCATGATCCAGGTTACAGCAGTAAGTCTTTTTGGATTCCTTGTAATTTTGTTTGATTTGAATTTCCTGTGTCAAGCAAGTATTTGTGAACCAAAATTGAAGCTTTTAATATATCACGCAACGTCTTGCAAGGTATCTGAATTTTCCTTTCGGAATGCTAGTCTCATTTTTACTTATATACTGGAATTACCTGTAACTGTAGTATGCCCCTAAAGCACCTAAAATTTACAATGACAAGGCAAATAAATTTTTACAGCTAGTATTACTGATGGAAGTAATGGAGATGATGCTGTGGATCAATACCACCGATATTTGGTACAGTCATTGAGCCCTAATCTGCTCATTATATATATATATATATATATATATATATATATATATATATATATATATATATAGGTAGTTAGTAGTTGTTATATCATATATGCATATATTTACTATAATCCAACATTTTTGGAAGAATGGATTATGATTTTTCAGGCTGCATCATATGCTTCTTGATCCCGTTATTGATATTGTGGAATTGTATTAGCCATAACCATTAGGTCTCCTCCATTATACCTTTTGCCCAATACGCACAATACACATTTAACGACACAAATATTGTTTTTAACAACGGTACTAGCGATATAACTATTTGCAACGTATTTGCTAACATTTACGACACTAAATATTTATTGGGAGAAATTGACTAAAAAGTGTAAAGGAGGAATCCTAATCCAACAATGTCGATACAATAATTGGTCTTGTGCCAAAATAATATAGCTCAAAACATCATACTCCGACATGCAATTCTTTTCTCTTTCAATAACAATACCACATGTCTACCAGGTAACAACTTGGCCTAGTTTAGAAAAGTTAAACATCAACCTTAAACCAGAACAAGGGTTTCCCAAAAAAACTTCATAGACTAAGACACAGAAAGTATTGCTATTTTGTGAATCCTTTTGAATAACTAGATCTTTGGGGTATTGGAAACAGGAAGACATAGAGCTTATGGTTTCTCTTGGAGTCAACAGCTACAAGTTCTCAATTTCATGGGCAAGAATACTAGCAAGTGAGAACAAATACTTCATTTTCCCCAAAAGTCAAAATAATACCATAATCTGAAATCCAACCATGTTTTATAACAGAAGGGAGATATGGAGAAGTCAATTTGGCTGGCATTGACTACTATAACAGGCTCATAGATGCTCTTCTCCTAAAAGGTTTTTCTCCATCACTTTCTCATTATGCGTAGAAGGAAAAAACAAAAAAAAAGCCACTAAAAAGAGGTTTTATGAAAATTTAACCATCATCATATAGATGTTATCACGAGTTCACACATCTATTATACACACAGGTATCCAGCCATTTGTGGTGTTGAGTCACTTTGACATGCCTCAAGAACTCGAGGACAGATATGGAGGTTGGTTAAGTGCCAAAGCACAGTAAGTATCGAGTCTCAGCTTATCCATGACCTAATTAAAAAAAAAAAGTCTTAAGAAATTACTATGTATTACTGTTAATCAGTCAACCAAACGTTATAATTTTGATAGAACTGGTGGTTTCTCTCTTTCATTTTCAGAGAGGATTTTGAATATCTCGCGGGCATATGTTTCAGATACTTGGGGAACAGGGTGAAGTACTGGGTCACCTTCAACGAGCCAAACGTCTTAACGTTTCTTACTTACCGTTCAGGTATATACCCACCAAACCATTGCTCAAGTCCATTTGGATTCAGAAACTGTACTAAAGGGGATTCAGTGAAAGAGCCTCTCATAGCAGCACATAATATCATCTTATCCCATGCGGCTGCTGTTAACTTATACAGAACAAAATACCAGGTATAAATACCTGCTGCAATTCTACATTAAGCAGGTCAAGATATCTACTATGTTGAAGAAACTATATGCATCTACTAATTCTACTTATGGCATGCAATTATTATAGTGTTTCCAATGAATGATTTCACTTAAATGGATTACTGCAATTTGTAAATCGACTATTTTCTAGCAAGGACTAGGTAAACTTTGCCAAGAATTAATATCTCTGTAAGTTGGGACAGTTTCTAGAGTCATAACATATGTACGACTGTGGTAATAACTAGAACGAACAAGGAGGTAGCATTGGAATTGCCATGCATACTCTATGGTATGAACCCATCAGTGACTCCTCCGTTGACAAGTTAGCTGCAGAAAGAGCACAAGCCTTCTTTATGAACTGGTTAGTTCATTCAAGAATCAACCTATCAAACAGTATAATAAAGTTTTTATGCATCCTAAAACATGTTCAAAACTAAATGAAAATTTAAAGCAGGTTCTTGGACCCAATAATATTTGGAAAATATCCCGCAGAGATGAAAACAATTTTGGGGTCTATTTTGCCAGAATTTTCGATCAATGAACAGGAGAAATTGAAAATAGGATTGGATTTTATTGGCATCAACCACTACACTAGCTTCTATGTCCAAGACTGCATGTTTTCCACTTGTGAAGCTGTACCAGGGACCTCAAGAATAGAAGGTTACTTCAGACCAACTTCACTAAAGGATGGCGTATCAATTGGGGAACTTGTAAGTAATTTAAAAATGCACCATAACTTTCCTTTTACCCTCAACATCTTGTGAGATACTGAATCATTTTACATTGTCTAGACAGGATTGTTGGACCTACATGTTTACCCCAAGGGAATGGAGAAAATCGTTACCTATGTAAAGGAAAGATATAATAATATACCGATGTATATTACAGAAAATGGTAAGTCAAGCAGGCATTAGGATTTCTGTGGTGCAAATCTTATATGCATGTTTTTTTCACGCGTTATATGGGTCAGGTTATTGCGAGAAGACCAATTCAAGTTCCACGCTTGAAGAATCCATCCATGATGACAAGCGAGTGGAGTACATGGCTGGCTATCTAGATGCCCTGTCGACAGCCATTAGGTAAGAATATGTTAACATGCCGCTTCTTCTTCTTCTTTTTTTGGCTAAGCAAAGGGTAGGAAACAAAACACCCATGCTCTAAACCATTTTGCACTCAAAACAGTGTAAACTAATATCCGGCAACTGTGTTCATAAAAAGATTTTTTAGGTACACCATTGGTTTAATCTACAAATAATTCCACACAACCAACTCTATAATAGAACCTAATCAGTTCTTTTTTAGTATTTAATTATTTATGAATACAGCAGTAGGTGAGGCTTAAGTTGTTGAAATCTGGCTCATATATTTTCCTGATTAAATGAACAGGAAAGGAGCAGATGTGAGGGGATATTTTGCTTGGTCATTGCTCGACAACTTTGAGTGGTTATATGGTTACACAAAACGGTTTGGGCTTCACCATGTTGATCACACTACACTCAAACGAACTCCAAAACAATCAGCAGTGTGGTACAGAAAGCTCATTGCCAAACATAAGACACTCAAATCCTTTCTGTCATATACTAATCCTAGACTTCTGCAGTATTAGTTTCTTACATTTCATTCTTATATTCATGTTAAGATGGGAAACCCAAAGTGAAAAAACCACCAGAGCTGAAGTATTTTCCCATTTATGGTTTGCTATTTTACGCATCCTTCTTCACAACCATTCCATCATTAGCTTCGAAATTAACGACTTCTTCGCCATTTTACTTGTCAAGAAGCTTCAGGGCTTACTGAATTTAAATTTGAGTAAAATATTTTCCTTATTTTGATTTTGCTATTTGTAACAGTAATGTTTTGTCTTCAGTATGGAAACCAAAAAATAGATCACAACTTGTATTATAAACTTAAAATGAGGAAAAGAAACGGCTCATAGACGGTTTTAAAAAAGTGTGCCTGAAAAAGGTACACAAATTTGTAAGAAGAATAATATACTACTAGTTACAACCATGAAATGACTTGAGGTTTAAGTTCATTATTTTTTAGTAGGAAAAAAAATGGACATCATATAATTAAGAGCTAACAATCATCATAAAATATCAAGGGACAAAAGAAAAAATATATATAATACAGAAAACAGCAACAAAATGAACAACTAACAATTCAAGCAACTACGACAAAAATACTAACCTCATTGTTCTAGTGAAAAAAATACTGAACCATGGTGGTGATCGAATTAAGCAGCACCTATTATCTGGCTAAACCTTTATCTCCACCAAGGAGATCTGGCCTCATAAAAATGCTCTCCATCATCCTATGAAATCTGGCATGCTTGAAGACCGATAGCAATGCCAGGTTCCTTCCCATGACAAGCAATCCACTTTTCAATAGCCAGTTCTCTATCATTCTGACTTGCATATTGTATTTTGCACTTCCCAAATGGGTTGAGTCCATGACTTAAAATCTCTGCACTTGCAGCTGGCATGTACATCGCATCACCCACTATTGGTGCACCGCAAGCAGCCAATTGTGCTCGGATCTGTATCAAATGACCGAATTGTCAAAGGGATTTCTCTCCTTTTTATGTTATGAAGACGAGAAATAAAGAGTGCATGTCATATTTCAAAGAATATGTTAATTTCCTTCCACCTTTCCCTTATCTAGCAACTCAAATTCCAGTAGCATACAATAGAAACTCTAAATCAGTTGTAACTTGAAACTCGAAGAATGCTCAATACCTGGCTTTTTTTCCTGGCACAGCCTCAAGACCTAAAGTGCAACCAACTTTCCCTATATTTTGAGTAACATGATCAAATGTTTAGCAGATTACCAACCAAAATAGAAGTACCCTAAGGAATTTGAAGTCATCACAAGCCTAAAAACAAGGACGGGGAGCATAATATTTCAGTATGTACAAATGTAAAATTCCAGAAAGATACACCTCATGCTTGCAAGAATAAAGGAAAACAACATACAGACAAAATAAAAGAAAAATGTAGATAACTGATGAGTTCGACCTGTCAACAGGCCGATTTTACAGTTGTATGCAAACCTTTGGAAGACCATCCACAATCCTCAACACTACATTTTTCGACAATCACAGCATTTGGCCATGACACCTTTTTGCACTCCAAGACCTCAAGGTGGCATAGGTACCATCCTTTAGTGTATTCTGTATGTCATAATAAGGTCAGGTTTAATAAAAATGGCAGCTAGAAAATGTATTTTGCAATTTGCATAACAACATGTCACAGAAAGAATGTTCCCATGAATATATATTACTAGGGTATATTCTACCCACACTGTCGGTCAATAGTCAACATTGTCAAGGAGAAGAAAAGAAAAAATTACATAATACTCGCTGGTTATTCTGTCTGATTATGATACGCTGATAATTCATTTAAGAGACGAGAATAAGAGGGTACACGATAGGAAAATCTGCTCTTAAAATTTCTACAGAAAGGTTAAGTAGTTTAATGAGTAGGACCAAAAATATGACGGAACTTAAGTTCAACCTAAGTTTATAAGTAAGTGGATATAAAGGAAAAATTATTAACTTCTGAGACATTTTTTAGTTCAACTAAAAATTTATTGATACAGAGAAACACCCTCAGCAGAATTAAATATCATGCTCGTGCATCAAGGTCAAGGTAGATAATAATAGAATTCAATTAAGAAAAATGCCAAGGGCCATTCTGTCTACGCAGTTTGTGCAGATAGCGAACAGCAAGAGCAACATAAAATCAAACAAATTCAGCTGAAACCTCCCTAAAAATCCATGAGAAAAAAACAAATTATCCTAAAAATCAACCCATGATCAACAAGTGATTCACGTTCTGATTTCCTTGATAATATTACATCAATTAGGGACAATTTTTGTTTTTCTCTACTCAATGGGAAATCAACTATTTGCTATGTTACAGTTAGTTGCAAAAGACATACCCAGGAAGCTGGAAAACTCTTTGGGCATAAGAAATGGCATTGATGGGAAGATTTTACATTCCTCTTGACTTGACATCTTATAATTTAAAATTTATTCAAGCTTCACTCTCGTGGATGACTTGTTGATCCATCTCAAACCCCAACCCCCAGCCTGATCATAAAGGGCATAAAAGAAAGAGTCCTTTGACTCCAATACAGAATCCTGAAAACCCTCCAACTAAAATGAAGGGCCCCAACTCACACCTGTCTCTGAGAGCCACAATAATCTGCACTCAACTTCAATAGACTTCTTTGCAAGTTGAACTAATCATGATGCCAAATTATCACCTTCTGACGATCCCACAATCGTCTCCATAGAAGTATGAAGGGAGTAGAAAATGATTTTGTTGTGATGCAACTTGAATCCTTTTCCATGAAGAATTTGGATTTAGGATCTTTCATCTTTCTATAAATAGGGTTGTTGGACAAGATGTAGAAAGCGCAAGGAAAATTCTAGTGACTCAGAGAGTGGTTATGATCTTCAAAGGGGCTTGTGAAAGGGGGTGACAAATACAAAGGCTTTCCCATTGATTGTACCATAAATTCTTCAAATCTAGTGAAAATGATTCTCTTTGTGGAGATAGACGAGAGATCCGACGAACCACATTAAAATTCTTTGTCATGTTCTTCAATTAAATCCTATGTGTATTTACTTTCTTCTACCACAATTCTTGTGAGAACCATAATTCGTGTGGGACTTATGCATAGCTGTCATGGTATCGCCTAGGCAACGACTACGCGTCTTGGTGCTAGAGAAGGGCAATGTGACGTCTTGGACGTCAAGTTGCCAACACTCACGCCTTAATAGCTAGTCCAAGTTAAGTGATTAAGTGATTTTTTACCCATGACTCATCAGCATAACCCATGAACTTGTTATGTATTGTAATTTTATAACTTATTAGACTTGTAATATGTGATGGATGTTGAAATGGTTGATTTTTTATTTTCTATGCAGTGTTTGTTGACTTGTTCTACTAGTTTTTAATGTTATGTATTTTATTTTTGAATTTTGATTGTGAAGTATTCATATAATTGTGTTTTTAAGTACATTATATAGTGTTAGTTATTATATTTTGAGTTTTAATGTATATAAAATTTTATTGTTTAATATATTTTTTAAGTGAAATAAATAATGTATAAATTACACATTGTTAACATCTTGTCGTCATACAAACGTCATAGCGGACGCCTTATCGCCTAGACGATTTTATTGTTCAATATATTTTTTAAGTAAAATAAATAATGTATAAATTACACATTTGTTGTTAACAACTTATCGTCATATGGATGTCATAGCAGACGCCTTATCGCCTAGGCGTCCTGGCAGAAACTATCATCGCATCTCGTCGTGGCACCGTGACAACTGTGGACCCATGAACGAAGTTAGATTGGCTTCCGTGTGTGTTTGAAAGGGCTCAAAACCCTAACAGATTTTCCTATAAACTGGTCTCATAAACCAATACAAAGTGAGAACAAACAATTTACACAAGTAAATGCCCTGAGAAAAGGAGGGACCAGGGGTGACTTGACTTTCTTTCACGTTTTTGTATTGAATTAGTCATGAAATTCACTATACTTTTGTTGATAGGTTAATCATGAGAATCATTATTACATATCAAAATAGGATCAGACATGTATAATATCAATGATTACCTTCAGAAATAAGCCTTGGAGCAATGTTGATTGGACGCATGTAGCCATGTAGTGAGTTATTACTCCAATTGGCACAGGAGCAGCCGTAATAGCAAGATAAAGCTTCTTCACCTTTTTTTCCTGATGGTGAAAAGATATATAGCTTCAGAGTACTGGGCGTAAAGGAGAACATAAGATGAGGAAATAAACCTAGCTCTGAATGTCATATAATGTGAAAAAAATCAGTTTCCCTTTCATATTGCGAGCAGAGATATGGCAGACAGCAACTATTCAATTATCATGTAACCAATTGTTTTTCCAGTATATGACGAGAATGAATTTAATAAACTTACACTGAATTTTCCGTGAAAAACTGAACAGTACTCCGTTCTAGCAAACACAATGCTGCACATGAAGTTGGCCATAAATCCAAGGTCGAGGAAATATATAAAACTATAATTGTAAATAACCATTCAGATAAATTACCAGCCTTCAGTGCAATTGTCAATTTGATGAGTAGTCATTAGAGGAGTAGTAAACTTCAAGGCACGAGTAGCACATGTTGCACAACTTTCTTCAACGTTGTCATAGGTTCCTCCTACCTAAAGTAGATATGGATATAGTGAGCAACTATGGCTATAAATTTAGTATAGCAGTAATTCATGTTCACAACATGACTTAAAATATCATTCTGGATCATATTGCATATTTGAGCAGAGTACTTTAAGGATCTCATGCTCTGTTTTGTAAGAGGAAGGGGTAGGGTGTTGCAGCTTCCCAACAAGGAGGTCTAGGGGAAGGGAAACCTCCTTTCCCTTGTAGTTTGGTACATGAGAGGGAAGAAAATGTAAGGGGGAGGTGAAGTCAGTTTATAATGTTCCCTCATGTAAGGGAAGAGAATGAGCCATTAACACATTACTCATGCTTCCTTGCATAGCTAGTCCCTTGTCAGGAAAAAGTTAGAGGATTGTGTCGGGCGTTGCAAGCCAGCTATAGGCAATAGCCATTTCATGACCAAAGACATTAAGCAAACACATTACTGCTATATAACTGATAGAGAATTATGATCGCGCAAGTTTACTCATTGACATCAAAGTCTGCTAAGCATTAGCTTCAGTTCACTGGTACAAGATATTTATTTACAAAGAACATATAAAATAAAAATATGAATAAAGAAAAAAGTATCGGTTTACATACAGATGTATCAGCAGGTTTGTCTAGAACCACATACGATTCAGTTACTGAAAAAATAATTCTTGATCTCCAGTCAATCTCATAACATCTGAAAAAGCATAAATGTCAACCAGTACTACAGGAAATGTAATCGGAAAAAAGTACATCATTACATAGAACCCCATTAAGGAAACGTTTTGGATGGACATGCGCGTACGTCCCAGCTTCAACAAACTCATCAACATGAGTTATCCTGAAAGTTTTCTGCTCTTCTCTCACAGTTTTCCCTTTAATTGAAAATCTCTTACCCAGAAGTCAGAACTGATGGATCAGTAACTTCTTTGTACAACTTTATCTTCTCTGGTGTCGCTACACTTGGAGGAGGCTTTGGACATACAAGGGTATGGTATACAGCTCCAAAATGAATGAGATCTGCAACAAACCTTTAAAGCCTGGTTGATTGTGGATTGCAACAGAGTAACTCGTGACCCTAGTTCAGATGAAATGGACGACAATAACTGAAATACTTACAAAGGAGGAAGATCCAAAGCTTTACTAATATACTCAAGAACAGTCCCTCCTTCTGAAACAACCAAGTGTTCAATTCTTGGTGGTATATTTTGTGAAGGGCATGGAAGCAAGCGGCCATAGTTTAAGTTGCTGCAACAAAATTGAGTCCTAGAATCAGAAGTACCAAATTATACGGGACTAAAATTAAAGAACTAAAAAGAAGTATCAATTTCCATTCCAAAAGTATGATATAGCTAGACAAGGTCAACTCTGCACCAAAAGATTTAAGAAATTAATGTCAGTTGTTGATGATATTTTACACAATTAAAGAACTTGAATACATTGAAATAATCCAACTATCCAAAGGGCAGATTATCAATTTGTTCTTCTATGAAAACGACCGTATATTCCCTTCCAAAACGAGAGTTTACTTTAAGAATTAAATGTACCATATCCAAGTATATTTAATAAATTTTAATCTTAGCTAAAAAAAATATGTTGAAGTCAGACTTTTCTTCTAATTTTGACTTTAAAAAATTGACTCTCATTTTGGTATGGTGGGATAACTAACTAGCAGAACTAATTGCATAATTTTCGCAAAGAAAATACATCTGTAGAAATCATTGTCTGCAATTCAAAACAAGGAAGCTAAAGTAAGAATGCTGCATACGAAAAAGAGAACAAACATATAAAAAATGACTTATAAGTCATTTTATATAAGCACCTTTGACCAAATGTAATGATGACTCTACCCTCCATTATTTTTCTAAATAACAATCTTACCCTTTCAGCCTAAAAACATTCAGCTCGAAATTCAGATCGGTGCGTGGATCACCGGGTAGCTCACGAACAAAAGAATGGTCCCAATTCTGATCTTCGAGCTTTAATTTGACTTTATTAGCTCCGCTTAAGCTCTGCTTCTTCAATTCATCGGCGACAGAATCGACTGCCAAATCGGTGTTCTCCATGGTGGAAGAGTTGGCCGGAACCGCGTCACATGCGAGGGAAAATGGTCGCCGGTGTAATTTCCAAGGATTAGACGGGTAAAAATGGAAGTTTTTACCGAGGGATTTGGAGGTGGAGGAGAGTATAAGGCCATATAGTGAGAATTTATCTCTCTTTAACAAATAGATTAAATATAATTTCAAATTATATTTAAAATACCTAAAAATTAAATAAAAAAACTTGATAATTTATGAATTATAATATTTTAATTATATTTAAATAAAAAAATAAAAATATAATTGAATTTTTTTTTGAATTCATTAAATATTTTAATTTTTTTATATTATAATTTACAAGATAGTCTATCTACTAGAAAGATTAAAAATTAAAAGACATTTGTTGATATCATATGAACTAAATATAATCTATAAAATGCTCTAAAGAAAGGAGGCAGCAGAATGAGAAGGGGGAGAAGGTATAAGGCGGTGCTGGAGAGAGAGTGCGAAAGTGAGCAAAAATGAGAACGCATTTTTTCAATTTGTTATAAGGATAAGTATAAACGCACAACACCAATCACAATACTAAATATAATATTTTGATCTCAATTATTAAAAAATAGAATCTGATACGAAAATTTATGTCAAGTCTCATGTCTCATTTTTTAATGACTGAAATATATGTAATATTTAGAGTAATATTTAATTATAATATCTATAAAATTATCCTTATTATAAATAGATACATGATGTAAGTAAAGTAACATATGTTGGACCTCTCTCACATTTTGAGACGCACCAAAAAGAAAAGGTGGACCTAGGATATAATTTGGCAAATAATACTTTTACATATACTTCAAATAAATAAATAAACACTTTTAATTAGAAGCATAAAAAGTAATATATATGCTATTATCCAGCACCGAATACTAAATACATATACATATATATATGTATATGTATATATAGTTCTGAAAAAGGATTATGGAATACCCATTAGAGGAAGCATTGGTGTCATATGAATGAACATCTAATGAAGCAGAGGATTTACAGCTGAAGCTTCTGTTTCTGTTCCAATAAAGTGAGAATTACAGCTTATAAGGGTCTGAGTCGAGGCTAACGTGCGTGTAACCGGAGGTCCATAACAGCGACGATGCCAAATTGCCGGCGAAAGTTGAGGTGCAATTTGTGAATACGGACTATGACATGGGCCAAGCCCCAAATACTGAGAGGGTGTGTTGGATGGGCCTAAGGCCCAAATCTTCATCTTTTGACAGCTCAGTCAATGCATAATAAATCTTTAACTGGGACAAGTTTGTTGTTTTTTTTATTTTAATGATATATCTTGTAATTTTATATATTAATTTTTTTATTTATTGTTATGGATAAATATGTGTGATGAGATATGTAATATGGTGAGTAAGTCTTATAATCTTATTTAGTCACATGTATTGATATATTTGCAATTATAATTTGACAGAAAATTTTCATAATACATAGTAATGTTTTTTTAATTTTTTTCATAAATTTATATTTAGAAATGCTATCTTTTTTATTTTTTTCAAGAAGAAAGATAAGAAATTCTATCCAAATTATAAAATGAGTCACCCTACCCCCAATAAATGCTCTGGCTCGGGTCATCGGCAACATAAGTTACCCAAGTTCAAGAGTTTGATATTCAATAACGTGAATTATGACATAAACTCATTTATGTATTTTCTCATTTTTTTTTCAATCTTGTAATTGAGACAAATGGTATGAACGAGATTTAAATTTGTTAATAATATTATCTCAAATTCATTAGTAATATAAAAATGAGAATTTGTGCCGCTACGTTATTAGTAACAAACAGTAAGTAACAATTTATAGTTCGTCATTAATTTTTTAATAAAATGCTCATATATTTAATAGCAAAAGGTTGAGTTTGACAACTAAATTTGTTGCCATTTCATTATTTATTCAATCTATTATTTTATATATCTTCCATATTTTTGTACATTATCTTCAAATCAAAAAGTAAAATTTTTTAAAATAATATTTTGGTGAATTGCCTCCCACAATCTTGTTTTTCTCTTAAGGCGGTACCCTAATTATGTACACCAAATTTCAGTCCAACTTAGAGTAAGGTAGTTTGTTTCTCTCTCTTCTATATATAATCACAGTTAGGCAGGCCCTCTACTTACTACAGCTTCTTTAATTCCATGAGATTCTTGATTCTTATCTATCTCAAATTTGGATTCTTAGAATTCTTAGCTATCTATCTATAAATAAAGTTATATATCTGAAAAGTATAAGCTATGTATAACTAATTAGGTAGCTTGATTTGAAACCACTTTTATATATTGGTGAAATTAAGATCATTGAATGTAGCATTTGTTGGGTGCAGTCGCAGTCAGAAATTTTAATTAAAACGGGTTAAAAATATTATAATGTCAAACTTTAAAATTATAATTCTTGAAAATAAAAAATAAATTTTTTTGGAGGCAGAGCTATAACCTGTAAAACCGACCTTTGACTTCGGTCTGATTGGTTGGGTGGACCTAAATGAATATATTTAAGCTTAATAACAATAAGAAGGCCCGGGGGACCCTCTACTTGGTACGTAATCCTCTTATGTTTCCAAATTATCATGCGCCTTTTGTGCTTTAGAAACTATATAGTAAGATTTTAAATTTGTATATCTTGTGGGTCACCAGCTAAGTAGCTTGTTCATAACTTTTCTTTACACGTTTATGCAGAAAATATTTCCAGCGAGTTATTTTCAGCATTATGGAAGCTATAGAAACTGTAATGCATGGCAACAATACTAATGCCGATCGAGATGATATGCGTGTTACCACGTATTTATATTAGCTCTAAGAAGCATTTGTAGCTATACGTACTCTTATAAAGCTGTAAAATTATTTACCATGACGAACTAAACCGGTTACTTATATTATTAATTTGTTTGTTGACACACTTCATTTGCTATATAAAATTGTTATGGTAATAGTCTGATGACTTGTACTAAACAAAACCATGCCCCAAGAGGCGATTTAATTAGTTTCAGAAGCTTTATTTCTTGTGGAACCAGTGCAGTGCTTGTAACCTCTGCGTACTAAACTATTTGAGCCCCTTTTATCTTAAGCTGTTGTGTTGTATATAAGTCACAACTGAAGAATGGAAGGTTTAATTATCAGTTTAAATAAATATGGTATAATCAAATTTCTTGTGCTAGAAAATTAGTTTGGAATGAAAATTTTACAATAAGTTGGATACGGAAGTTTTTATATTGTGGATGATTATAATTTATCAAAGTAATCATACTTGTTTATACGTATTATGGTCTCAAATGTTTAAATTTTGTGTACAGTAGAATTTCACAATCATAATCTTTAATTAATTTCAACCATCGTTTTTGTCTCATGTTCAGCTTCTTCTGAGTGAAGATATACTTTAGACTTTTGTGGTCTGTGTATATCTTACACTTTTTCCAATACAAGTAGTGCCTCCAGATTTTCAGTGCGAACACCACCACTACTAACTCCAGGTCATGAGTTGGATATCCTTTCTCATAATCCTTTAACTTCCATGAAGGGTACGCTATGACCCTGCCATGTTGCATCAGAACACAGCTGAGCCCCTCGTGTGACACATTACTGAATACCACAAATCCTCTCATAACATCTAGTAGTGACAATACATGTGCTTCACTAAGTCTTTTTTTCAGCTTTAAAAAACCTATTTCACACTTCTCCATCCATATGCACTTAACCTTCTTCCTCGTCAAATTTGTCAATGGCGTTGTTAATTTCGAGAAATCCTGTATAAACCTTCTGTAGTAACCTGTCAATCCCAAGAAACTCCTGACTTCTATCGGTGTCTTTGGTTGTTCCCAATTTATAACTGCCTCCACCTTTGTTGGATCAACCGAAACACCATATTTGTCAATTACATGCCCTAAAAATTATACCAATTGTAACCAAAATTCACACTTAGAAAATTTTGCGTACAACATCTCCTTTCTCAAAGTTTTCAATACCACTCTCAGATGTTCGGTGTGCTCTTCCTCCATCTTCGAGTAGACCAAAATATCATCTATGTATACAACAACGAACTTGTCCAAGTGTTGTTTGAACACTCTGTTCATCATGTCCATAAATGTTGCTGGCACGTTCGTTAGACCAAACAACATCACTAGAAACTCAAAGTGACCGTATCGAGTTTTGAATGTTATTTTCGGTATGTCCTCTTTTCTCACCTTTAGCTGGTGATACCCCGTTCTCAAGTCAATCTTCGAAAAGTACTTCGTTCCCTTCAGCTGATCAAACAGATCGTTTATCCTGGGCAACGGGTACTTGTTCTTAATCGTAACTTTGTTCAACTCCCTGTAATCGATACAAAGTCTTAACGACTCATCTTTCTTCTTTACAAATAATACCGGTGCTCCCTATGGAGACACGCTCGGTGAAATATAATTCCTTCATTTCTATCGGAGTCATCCTATACGGTGCTTTCGATATTAATGTTGTCCCCGGTACTAAGTCAATTACTAATTCTACCTCTCTGTCCGGCGGTAAACCTGGCAACCCCTCTGGGAATATCTGTCCTACTTCACCCCTACTCTCTGAATATCAACCACGTAAGCCAGATAACCTATGCAACCATTCCTTAGTAGTTTCCTTGCATTATCATCAAACAACAAGATTATCTCGGTGATTTACTCTCATAAAATATCGCCTTTGACTTACTTGGAGTCTTCAGGTTTATACTCTTCTTCTGACAGTCAATCACAGCTCCGTGATTAGATAACTAATCCATTCTAAGGATTACGTCAAATTCTCCTAAACATATTGGAATTAAATTCACACACAATTTATGTCCCCTTATCTTGGCACAACAATTCTTATATATGTACTCTACATGGTCCACTTCCTTATTTGCTACCTCTACATTCATTGGGTTCTCTAATTCTTTACAAGGTAACTTTAATTCATTAGCAAATTCATCTGATATGAAAGAACAGGTAGCACCCGAATCAAATAATACATATGCGTTAATATTATTGATTGAAATAATACCTGCCACCACTTCTTTCCATTCCATGGCTTTGTGGACGGTTATATTAAAAGTGCGTACCATCGGCCTGTTCTGTTGTGTCGACCCTCTAATTGTTAGTTTGTTGTTGTTCCCTTGATTTGCGCTCCCGGAATCGTTGTTTCTTTTCGGACAGTCTTTCTTTTGATGATCGAGTAAGCCATAATAGAAATAATCTCTCCTTTTTACCTTCGGGCATTGTGGAGCAAAGTGCCTTGATTGTCCACAGTTGAAACATACACCCTTACCACGTATACACTCCCTTGAGTGATTCTTCCCACATTTTTCACCATTGTTGCCCTTTTTAGCCTCACTTGATGGCTTTCCAGAGCTTTAACTATCATTCCATTTTCTTTTGTGATGATTGCTTCCTTCGCTGCTATTCCTTTCCTTACGCCCCTCATGGCTCTTCTTTTTATAGTCTTGTTGTTACTTGTTCAATGCTTCATTCCCTCCTTCAACGATGATAGCTTTCTATAGCAATGACGAAAACATGTTGATTTATAGCACTGCGACTCTTCCATACACCCAAGACTTCAGTCCTTGTTCAAATCTCCTGGCCCTCCTGACCTCCGTGTCTACCTGTTTCAATACAAATCTAGCCAGTTCATTGAATCTTGTAACATAGTCAGTAACTGTCATGTCCCCTTGTTTCAGTTCCAGGAATTTTACTTCAATTCTCGCTTGTATGCTCTTCGAAAAATAGTTTTTGAAGAACTGCTCCTTAAAACGTGTCCACATTATCAATCCTTCTCCCGTTCAGTTTTTATTGGCTTTCCACCAGTAGTTTGCCTCTCCCTTCAACATGAAGGTGGTAAATGACATATGTTGTTCTTCGGTCACTCGGGCGACCTCGAACACTTTTTCTATCTCTTCCACCTATGTCTGGGCTTCAATTGGATCGATAGTTCCGCAAAACTCCGACGGTCCTACCAGTTTGAAATCCTTAAATTTTGCCAAGTGAGTCCCTGACTGTGACAGCCCCAAAATCCGTCTTCAATAACCCTGGATCTGGTCCGTCAAAAGTAATCTCAATCCTGAGTTTAAGTCGTTACACGAACAACCTTCTCATTATTATACACAACATTACATAAAAGATAAAATTTAATGCTGTTAAAACTCAATATATTAATTGATAAACTTAATTAACTTTCAAAAATCTTCTATTCCCAAAATCGCAATCTTTGCATCGCTGTTTTACAACTCTAGATCATATACATTATAATTTAATATATAATCTTTACCTCTATAAGTTATTCCTTATAATCCAGTAAGCCAAAAACATGATCCAACAAACTGGATTATCAAAACAGCAAGTTGTAAGCTAAGTTACTATTGCTTGTGAAGTCACTCTACGATCGTCTAGCTTGGCAGTCTGCGCTCACAGAAAAACTTGGACAGTGGAATTTCACTCTACGATCCCACAGTGAAGTTACTCAACGATTTGGTACTCTAAGACCAAGCACTCTACGATCGGCTGAGACTCACTCTACGATTGCTGAGACTCACTCTACGATTTCTGAGGCTCACTCTACGATTTATGAGGCTCATTCTACGATCGCTGAGGCTCACTTTACGATTGCTGAGGCTCACTCTACGATCCTGACCACAGATCAATAAAGCCAATGCAACAAACTGTTTCCCATTACAGCAACCTGAGTTTCCTATTCAACATACCGTATATTCAACGCCTTCAAGAATTTCTTCATTTACTTCGCTGAAAATGTTAATTTAAAGCAAGAATGAGCACGACGGCTCAGCAAGTCCAACAGCTAACACATAACACGTAGGTTATATTTAATTTATGTTTTATGCTCCATGCTTGGCATTTATATAGGCATCATGCTTATCATGCGTTGCATTTATAAAATTTACCCATGCTTACCATGCATGTCAATGTTACCATGTTATATAACTCATATAACACATTCGATTCATAGCATTAATTATACATAACAGCTATTAACAACATATGATTGTACACAGACACATTTACAATCAGATAGCACATAACATGAGTGCACATTTAATAGTTTATGCATATAAAACATAACACTGAACAACTTGTAGGGAGAACAAATATCACTGAAAGACTTGCCTGGATTGCAACACCAGTTTACGCTAACCTTTCGCGTTCCTTGCACCACCTATACAACATAAGAGATCAACGGTGCATTATATTAGTCAAAGTTTGACTCAATATTTAATCCTATTCTTAGGATGTCTACTTCCTTTTATCGTCCCATTTATTCACTAGGGTTGATTCATTAGTTTAGTCCATTGTGGATTCATCACGATGTTTCACATAAACACCGTAAACCTTCTATACTTAACTTTGTATATCCGACATTCCTTAATGCCATAACATTATCATTTGGTCCTCATAATTCTTTAGGTCAATCTACCAATTAGTCACTACTGGACTTTACTAGGTTTAATTCTACAATTACCTCATCAAGTTGTCATAATATTACCCGCCTCAGACAATATTTATAACTCTTACTAATCCCAATTAGTATTACTTCAATTAATCTCTAAGGTTATTAAATTGTTAAATAACACTTTACACAGCGTTTCGACGTTTATACGCCACACGTCTATCCCGCCTCATATGCACACGTTTAGCATGCTCATACACTTATCTAATTAATCGTTGATTAATGATAGACATCATTATAAATCATAATATTCATGCTTTATACAAAGAACAGTATAACTTAGTGTCGAAAACATTGCACGTTGCACACGTGCATGCCCGACGCCCTCCGATTGCCTCCAATTACCCACCATACCTCAAGATGGTCAATTTAGACTCTGTTACAGACCTCAAATCGAAAAAGTTAAAGAATAAAAGTTATAGGTCTATCTCTTATATTTCCAAAACATCTTGAATCATATTAATCTGAATCCGTATACAAAAGTTATACTCATTTTACTATAAGAGGTCAAGACAGTCCCAAAAATGGTCAATTTCGACCTTGCTACAAACATCAAATCGAAATTTGTAAAGAATGAAAGTTGTAGGTCTATCTATTAGCTTTCCAAAACATCTTGAATCACCTCAATCCGAGTTCGTATGAGAAAGTTATGCTCATATTACTAACTGACGCTGAAGCTGTCAAGACTCTACAATTTTCACTCTACGATTTTCACTTTCACTCTACGATTTTCACTCTACGTTTTTCACTTTTCACTCTACGATTTTCACTCTACGTTTTGGACTTTTCACTCTACGATTTTCACTCTACGTTTTGGACTTTTCACTCTACGTTTTGCACTTTACTACCAGTCCACTCTACTACCAGCAGCACTCTACTACCAGTCCACTCTACTACCAGAGCACTCTACTACCAGGAGCACTCTACTACCAGCAGCACTCTACTACCAGTTCACTCTACTACCAGCAGCACTCTACTACCAGAGCACTCTACTATCAGTTCATTCTAAAGTTTTATGAACATAAACATTGAGTACAGACCAACTGTGGTTCAGACTCACAATGTTGACTGTGTAAAATAACCGAAACCACTATTCTAGTTCTAATTCAATCATTAACTAGTTTCAACAACATTCGACTACCAAGTTCACATTACTCTCATTTAAACACCTCATATGCAACTCTAGCATATTTTGTTTCCTTAATCCGACATAAGATAAAACTAGCTAAATAAATAAGGATAATATCAAAATAACCGGATAATACCTTCAATCTTTGACAGATGATTTACATTCAGATTCTGCCTTCTCCGAATAACATGAACTCCTCTGAAGTTTGCATTTACTTCTCAAGCTCAATATCTCTCTTATCCTAAATGAACGCGAAGGGGAAATGAGGGAATGACTGAGGTTATACAACACTCTCTCAGCCTTAGACAACTCTGAGGAGTTGGACCCTATAGCCTCCCCTATGCCTGACTTGTTACTTCTTTTCTCAGCACTGATTCCTTGAGCTTTGCACAAACTGCGCGTGCTCTGCTTTTTCTGAGGTTTTGTCCCTAAATGAGTGACACTCTTACTTTTCCACCGGGTTATGTTATTACACTTGGGTTGGGCTGCTATTTGTTTTGTTAATTAAACAATTGGTGGCCCAATTGTTACATATATTGCAACTAAGCTTTGGGTTGCCCAAATTAAATTCCTAGTGGAAATATAAAATATTAATACCCCACTATCAATAACTTTCCAAATGGAAATAAATATAACATTATTAATGTTTACAAAATCTCATTAATTAATAACCATATTAATTAATTTACACATCCAGCTTAACGTGCTAGCTATTTAATTAAATATCGCGTAGCTCATTTACCCTATCAAATTTTGATACTATACAACCTAGGTTAGGCCATTAATTTAATTAACCCATTAATTGAACCTTCTTTAAATTCCTTTAATTACTTCAACACATAATTAAATAAACCAGACCATCATATAATGATTTAATTTACTCCCTCAGAAATTTACAATTACATCCAATAATTCCATTTCTTTATATTAAAATATTTCGGGTCGCTACATTCTTCCCCCCTTATAATAATTTCGTCCCCGAAATTTCAATATAAGGTAAATCCAAAATATGAGGGTAATTCTTCCTCATCATATTTTCTGCACCTATATACAATATAGATACTTAACTTAGTGTATACCTTATCATATACCCCTTCAACCAATTCTAGGTTTTAAACTCCCAACAATTATTTTCCTCAGATTAAAT
Organism: Hedera helix; assembly: GCA_947179155.2. Taxonomy (NCBI): domain Eukaryota; kingdom Viridiplantae; phylum Streptophyta; class Magnoliopsida; order Apiales; family Araliaceae; genus Hedera; species Hedera helix. The sequence continues at coordinate 12,950,457 of OX359278.1, forward strand.
TTTTAACTTAATCTTTACAAATGATTCCATCCTTGGAATTAGCACTACATCCTTACAACATTTGCCCCGCCGATCAATCTCATCGATTATCTTATCATAGGCATTGTTTTACTTATTGTTTTATAATTACTGTCCTAGTCCCTCCGTGACTGGACTCTAATTCCTTTCTAGCGATCTTTACCACTTTACTAGGGTTAGTTTTATATCTAAACCTCAAATTTCGCTCAAATCCTCAAAAGCTTAAAATTTCCTCAAATCTACTATCCACTACTTCCTCTTCCAAGGATTAGCGTAGCCTTAAATCACATCAATCTCATAAGACCATACTAATCAGTCTTGTGAATTTCCGGGTCATTACACTGACTGATCTACTACGGGCGGTGGTCTATTCTGCATGATTTCTACAAGCATAGCTACAAAAGCTCGTATTGGGTATGTTGGAACTTCCTCATTATTTACCGATTTCTCTACGCGCAAGATTCAATTTCCTCTTCTTGGCGGCATGGTATGATGTAAACAAAACTTGATGTTATTTATTTTGTGCTTTTACATTTCATATGACATTTATTTATGTTTACATTTAATAGTTAAGAACAATTCAATCTCAATACACACAAATAAAAATAACTGCATTTATATTCATATATCATCGTTTTAATACATCCAGTGACAACCTGTGGCATATTACTATAAACGTTTATATAGACCCATAGTTATCCCCTAGAAATAGAAAGTGGGGATTTACACCAATCTGCCTTTATGACAAAACAAAGTCGAGGTCTATTATTATCCCAAGTCTAAACAAAATAGTGGGATTTACAACATATATCAGTCCCTACTATGAACAAAAGTGGGAACTAATTGCATCAATATACAAGCTAAAACAGTGACATAGCTAGTGGCGGTACATAGTCAGGCGATCATGTTGACTACCCTACGGCTTACGGAGTGGCGACTCAGATCTTCCTCCGGAGGATACCTCCTAACCCTGCTCCTCAGCCTACCAAAGGTCGTGTCCATCGCAAAACCCAGGGAATCAATCCTGGATGCCCCAGTTCGTACCTCTCCCTTTAGTTCGTCCACTCTCCTGGTAGCTTTCATCCACTCATCATGAATACGGATCTTGTCAGCTATCTACATATTAAACTTAGCTATCATGGCCATATGCTACTCATGTAGCTCTGCCAGATCCAACTTGAGTTGCTCTCGCTCCTCCTTCAGTTCTGTAACCTCACCGGATAACTGATATGCCACATCCTTGTAGCCATTTTCCAACTCTTGGTGAGTCTGGGTTTCCTCCTCCAGATGCTGAACTCTGGCCTCTATTTCCAAGTTCCTCTCAGCTAATTGCTCAATGAAGTCATTCTCGGAATGTGCCTCCTCCTCATCAACTGAATCCTCCCCAGTAGTCTACTGTTCCTCTGAGTCATCCTCACTATGTAGCCTCATTACCCCGCCCCTAACTGGTTCCTTAACATCTGTCACGTGATCCTCCTCGGGATCTTCCTCAGGTTCAGCCACCAGTGGCTGAACCGTATCCATATATATATCTATGAACTCCTCCTCTGTCGGCTGGCTCGTCTGTCCTACCTCAGGCATCCTACAACCACATATAAGAAAAAAAAAACGACAGCATATCAGTATCACAATAAAATATCTTCATTGATGAAATGAACTAATATTTTATTTTGTACAACATCGGCTCGATGAATCTTCACGATCCATCTCTAGACTTAACTCAACTCAATGGATCTCCTTGATTCAGCTCCTAGCGTACTCTATACGAGTTTAATTCTAAGGTTATAACCTAGGTTTCGCATCTTAAAGTTTATAACCTACATCTCCGATACCAACCTATGACACCCCCAAATTCAGGTACCAAGACCTCGAACTTAGTGCTCACACAATAATACATCCAAACACCTCTAAACAACATATAATACTAATGCGGAAATAAATAAACATAAGTTGTTCATTACAAAAGGTTCATTATAGTCCCAAGGTCTATAACCTTAAACAAAATACATCATGAATACATTATATATACAAAAAGGGATCATGATTTACAAAACAGGAAAGTAATATCAAACTATTCTTAAAGCTTGCCCTTGCCCTTATCCTTCTTGGAATGCTCAGGCTTAACTGCAATTAGTTCATGATATATATAGTAAGAGTGAGTAACTACTATGCTTAACAAGTTTAAATAATTAAATAAAACATATCATGAATAAATTGCAAATGAAATGAAGTACTCAAAAATTTGAAGGTGGTTGATGAATTTACTGATAGAATAATCAAAATACAAACGAAGAAATGAAGAATGATTATTTATTGCTGAGTAGTCCAACCGACCATAAACATTGGCAAGGAATTAATCATTTGAATAACCCTTTTATAATTCAATTTGTACTCGAGGGGATCAGCCTCTTGTACACCATGTGTATACATACCATTAAACTCTGAACGTATCAGACAAACGACACTTATAATCCCCTATTTAGGGTTTGTTCTCTCAGTACAAGATTTTTCGTACCAATTACTAGTTTGGATATCATTTAAAAAAATATTAACCTTATATGTCTAACTAGAACAAATTAGACTATTTCTTGAACAGTTCATATAGTGAAGAACTTTAACTAATTTACAGTTCAATAATAGAATAGTATTTCAAATGTACAAAGTGCGGATGCCAATAATTTACATTTATGTGGAGTAATTAATAATACATTAAACCACTAACATGCTTAAAAATAAAATTCAAGTTTGACTTAGAAGACTTGCCTCAATCGTAGACTACAGCTTACACGATTTAAATTACTGTCCTTGAAAAACTTAGTATTAAATAGGTTTATCTATCAATTATCAATGCACATAAAATTTCATATATCACTATCAAATAGACTACCTTGTAAAAACATAATGCCCTAATTAGCAACACATAACTTATAAGATAATATTATCATACTCGAATAATATCTTAATTACCAAATAATATTATTATAATAATAATAATATCAAATTTACTTATTAATGTTATTGGTTAATTAATAACATTTTAATTGATCACTACTATTATTAATTCCCTCATAATATTTAATCATGTACTTTTATTAATAATCATTTAATAATAACTTAATCAATTACTATAATTATTAATCAATTAATAATAATTTAATCATTTACTATTATTATTAATTATTTAATAATAATTTAATCATTTATTATTATTAATAATCATTTCATAATAATTTAATTATTTACTATTATTATTAATTATTTAATAATAATTTAATCATTAACTATTATTATTAATTATTTAATAAAAATTTAATTTATTATTATTATTATTAATCATTTAATAATAATTTAATCATTTACTATTATTATTAATCATTTAATAATAATTTAATCCTTTAATATTATCATTTAATAATATTTTAATCATTTAAAAATATTTTAAATAATATTTTATTTAATAATATTTTAAATCATTTATTAATATTTAAAAACTTAAACAATTTAAAAGTAAATTTTTTAATTATTTTATTAATTTCTTTACTCCTTTCATTTATTTATTATTTAGCATTTAAATAATAAATAAATAATTTAATTTCTTTACTTTATTTATTATTTAATTCCAGTTAAATAACAAATAATTACTTTTATGCATTATTTAATAAAATTAACTAATACATAATTAATTATGATATTATCTTTATTTCTCTTAAGTCAAGTGTATTTATGAAACAATAGCTACCTAACTTATTATTTTAATATCTCTTGGATATTTTTAGTATATTTTATTTTTACACAAAAAAAATGTCTTTATTTTTTTAACCTTATTTACTATTTTTAAATGGTTCGTTTCTGTCCAAAATGACATCATTTATTAAAAAATTAATTTTCATCAAAAAAATTTGAAATTTCAACGGTAGCTTTCTGCTATCAGAGAATATTTTCAGTCAAAAATTCATAAATTTTGGAGTTATACTTTTCAAGATATTTCTGTATTATACTTTTAAAACTTGGAAAATCATTGGGTCATAACTTCGTCATCCGATGTTGGATGGAGCTCATTGTCGACGCCGGGATTTCCGTCATCTCGTTTTTTAATAATTAAAAATGCCCTTTCTAATTTTAGCATTTAGATTAAGATGTGCTTTTTGAAAAAGGGCCGGCTTAATGTCGACGGGGTTTCGAAAGGTCGATTTTGTAATGAGCCAATTGACCAGAGTCGCCAGTTGGTATATTTGAAACGGATGTACCAACTCATCCGAATTTTGTTTTCGTAATCGCTGGCTCATATGTGACTCCGAATTAATTGGTCCGCAAACCGAGATTCATAGAGTTCGGGGGCTTGCTTAAGCGAGGGGAAGGTATTAGGCACCCCCCGACTTCCGTGAAATACGGTTACCGCAATCTTGATATTTCCTATCCTTTTAAATCCTAAAAATATGTGTGTGTGCGCGCGCGTGTGTGTGTGTGCCTAAATGGAGGTTTGTGTTGTCCTTTTGCATAAAGTTGCTTTGATTTTATATGTCAAAATGTGCTTTGTCGGGAAAGCGTTTTAGACGTCTTTTGACCCAAATGACGAGGCTTCGCTTTTTATAAGAAAGATTGATTTTAATTTCGAAAACGATGAGGTTTTTTATTAGATGTCATTTTAGAAAACAATAGTTTTTTAAACTTTTGTCAAATAGGAATCGAGACTATACATTGCCCTCTAACAATAGATATAAATAAAATGAAGGCAACTTCTAGAACTCTTTAACCCTATGCACAAAGTTTAATGAAAACGTTCATTTATTTTTCGAAGCACATTTTTATGACATTTCAAAACCAAATATAGCCTTTTCGTCAAACAATGATCAAAGTTTCGCCAAAACTCTTTACTTTTTAAACCTCGTGTGTCTAATATCCTAATTTGATTCTTTTTAGAAAATCTTTATCTTTTCATTCCAAAATTCTTTTTCCATGTCGAAAAGGAAAAAACAAGCATTAAAAATAACGTCGGAGCTATTCATGGGCATGTGAGCCATCCAAATAACCCCAAACGCCCACAATCGCACATTTCACTATCATGGGGCCTTAAACCCGATTTTCGATCCGACATCGCTTTAAGGCCCAAAAATTACATATTTACAATACAAATACATCGCCATCGCTACATACGTAAAAGCTATAAAATAAACTAAAAGGATATCATCGGGAGGTTAGGAGGAGATTCCATCCGCAATAAATCCTCCCTAACCGTCCCTAATCCACAGATCTACAACATATATCGACTACATTGGATCTAAACTCAAAATAAACAAAATCAAACTATTTAAATAGCAATGCACCAAATATTTTCGGATCTACAGTAGATCCACCCAACAAATGCAATAACAATGAAATAAAACTATATCTAAAAGATTTACTGAATAAAACACAATGAAGCTATGAAACTCGGATTTTTCACATTCCAATCGATGCAATAGACACTTTAACACTTGAAAATCAATATAGGATACAACGATTGTATAAAAGAGGAAGAAATCTCACATTTTTCTCTCTTTTTCTCTCTTTTCTCTCGCTCCCGTAGCCTCTCTCTCTCTCTCTTTTTTTTCTTCCGCCCGCGTCTGCGAAGAAATGAACCGGAAGTGGCGATTTAAATCTTCAGATCTTGGCCGCAGGTGCAACTGCGGCCAGCTTCGGTGCTTCCTCGATTTTCGCGTCTGATGTCGGTCTTTCGTTTTTTCGCTGGAAGGCTCGTATTTGGCAATCCGAAAATCCCTGGGAATCGTGCCCTATTGTTCTGGGAGGCTAGTTCGGAGGGCTGCGACTTGATATAGAATTTGCTAATTGTGCTTGGCTTCCAGGGGGCGTAGTGGCCATTTGTCGTCTTTTGTGCTCAAATCAGGTTCTTCTGGATCAACTGTTTGCCTTGCCTCAAGTAACCTGATGCTCGTTGTTCGTTGTGGCGGCTTTGACCGTAAGTTATTGGGGTGGCTTCGTGTTGGGGTCCACCTTTCTTTTCGCTCGTCGGGTCAAATGACGACTTTGCCCTCCTGCCAGGGTTAGTAGAGAAGAGCAAAATTTGGGTGTCTACACTCATTTTTTGACAGTGTCCGATCTATGCCATATACTATCATGTGTAAAGTGGCTGAAATTTTTAGAGGAAGAAAAGTGGCAAAAACAGCCCTCACAAAATTCTAACAGTAGGTTTTTTTGACATAAACTGTTTTGCTAGAAAAATCACCATAACTAGCTCGTTTGATATTTTTCAGTCATTCTACTTGAAATTTTTTCTTATCTTATAGTACAAATACCCAAAGTTGATGAATCATGAATACGACTTACGGAACGTGAACAGTAAGTTTGGGAACGGACTATCTAGTTTAAGGATTTTTCAGCGAAAATCGATTTCATGTTTTAATCAAACTTTTCAACATAAAACATACCAATACACAAGTTAAGCACATTAAACCCTAGATCTATCCTTCTAACATAGATATAGACATAATGGTTTTGAAAAATATTTTTCTACTATAGAAATCATATAAAGCACAATAAAAGCTTCAAAGCTAGGGTTTTATGAATTTTTATACCTCTTAGGCTTATGAGCTCTCTTTCTCTCCTTTCCAAAGTAGAAGATGAAGCTTGAGGACATCCAATGGAACCCTCCTAGTTGCCGAGCCCCCCTTTTCTTGTAACTCTCTAGGTATTTCCTTATAAACTCTCAACAACACTAAGTGTTTTTCTTATTTGCTCAATTTTGCTCTCTAGGAAAACTCTCTCTCAAATGGACCAACTCTTGTGCACTTGGGAGAGGCTTATATTTATAGAAGATAGCTAAGTATGCTTATGATCTCCTAATCCACCAACCTTGATTAATTAACTTAATTTGAACAAGAAACATAGATCCGCTTTTTAGGGGAATTGATGGGGGCATTGGGAAGGTTTTTGCATTGGAGTAAAATGAGGAGCATTGAGCTTTGTACCCTTCCTAGACTCCCCCTCCTATTGTCGGCAGCCCCCTTCCCCTTTTCCCCCAAATTTTATTTATTTTTCTTTTTATGTTAATAGCTACAAGTTAGTAATATATATATACATTGATACATATACGTATAATCACCAATACACACATGGTTGGGCTATAATTTAATCAATTCCTTGGGTTTTCAATTAAAATAACTTGGGCTTTCAATAATTAAATTAATGGGCTAAGCAATTACTTCTATGGGCTAAACAATTAATTTCGTGAGCTAGACATTTAATTGATACACATTTAATCACATAATGTTAATTAGTAACATGAATTAATTCTACCACTTTAAGGTTATCATTTAATAAATTTGTGGACTACTATTATTAAATATTACACTTGAATTAATTATATTAATTAATCCAATTAGACTTGCCTTTAATATATTAATTTAATCTATCAAATAGTTGGTTTAATTATAAATAGCCCCTTCACTACAGTGCCGGTCAACGTCAGCCAAACAAATAGCCCCTTCACTACAGTGCCGGTCAACGTCAGCCGCTCGCGCGCATTGCGCACCTTGAGTCCAAAACGACGTCGTTTCTCTTCATCGCTGCTGACTCCTTGCTTGGCCGCGCATTGCGCTGTCTTTCGTTTCCTAATCGACACGACGTCGTTTCTGATCATCGCTACTTATTCCTTGCGCGCATTGCGCGCGGCTCCGTTTTCCATTTATTTACGATTCTGCCACCGTGCGTTGCTCAATTACGAAATTGCCATCTTACTTTTGCAGAATTTACAGATTTGCCCCCAAGTTTATTTTTCCTACAAAATAAAATATAAAATAATTAAAAATAAATAAAAATAATATAAAAAATACTAAAAATAATAAAAACACATAATAATTAATAAAACACCTAAAACACTAAAGATAAATAAAACACATAAATAAAAAGAAATATAAAAATACTATAAAATTACCTAAATTAATATAAATTAACTAAAATCCTATAAAACCTATTAAAATCAAAATAAGCTAAATAATTAAACATTTAAGCACACAATAAATATAAAAACTAAGTATTAGGGAACAAAAATATCATATAATTCAACTCTATCACTTACTAAATATGTAAGAGAAACTCACACAACAATTTGAGTAGAGCTAGGAGCTTTTTCATTTTGTCCATTTCTTCCATTTCTTGATCTCTATCATTTTGTGAATCTATAATATCATCTTGTGTGTAAACGGAGACAAATTTGGCTGAGAATATGGCTAAAGCTTCGCCAACTAACCCTAATAGCCTCTGTTAATGCTCGAATTTGTCTGCATGTTCAACCATCGGCTTGGACGTGAACCTGCACAGAAAGAAACACCAAAAGTACTTGACGGCTTGGACCGTCGGGGAATACATCCGGTGTGAGAGTAAGTATAGGCTTCAAGATATGTTAACAATGGAGGCAAAAAATATTTAGTAGGTTAAAATACTGTGTAATCAAGAATATGGTACCTCTATTGTTAACCATATATTTATAGTACTCACTTAACTCCTTAGGGGTTATAATTCTTATTAGGAATCGTGCCTTAGAGATATAATCAAAGAAGGTGACTGTCATCCTAATCACTGCTGGATTGGTAACTTTCATACCAATTAAGATTAGATATGGTAACATCCGAAAGTGATAAAGATTCTAGCCCAAGCCTATTAGACTTAAGGGTCCTCTTGTGTGCATGTTAAGCTTAATGGGCTGTAAGGCTGAGCCTAACATGGACAACCTATATTTATGCTAAAACTCCACAGCCCAACACCCCCTAACAATTAAATCATTAGTTTCTTTAGTAACCAATCCCAATCCCATCACAAATATGGTTGAGGACACTAGACCTTCATTGCCTTCGAGAACAGTGGTCATTGTACTTGTTGTGAATAGTCAAAATAATTTCCCCGTGATCCAGCCTCTCAATCGCTTTCGCTAGTAGAGTTTGGACTTTTAAGCCTCGGCTCCATTTTTGGTGTAAAAATGAGGGGGGGAAACTAGGCTTTACTTCAAATGTTAAAGAAAATAAGATTAGATAATTTAAACTTGAAAGACCTAGCTAGTTTATTAGGATGGTTTATATAGAGAAAACTTAACTAAACTTCTTTGTCTTGTATAATTAATAAGTCAAGCCTTTTATTTTGGGTAATTTAACTGGTCAAGCCTTAATAATGATGGGAACCGAATTTAAGGAAAAATACAGCTATACGAGATATTATTTCTTTTTGAAATTAATTAGCTTAACATAAATTTGATATGTATGTTATTTATAAGGGTCGATGGGTGGGTAGTATTTATAGGGACATAACAAACTAAAAGAGGAAATATGTAATGAGGTATAGTTTTATACGTAACTCACAATACATACCATTGCTCTTGTACTGTATAATAAAAAAGACCAACCTAAATGAATGAAATCCAACTAGGTCATTAATTTGTCGATAAAAGTTTAATATGGAACTATTGTCGCCAGATTTTGTACGCTAGCAAAAAATAATTAAACAATGAACTACCTGCACAATTAATAGTCACACGAAGCTTTATGGCTTTGGTCGTCGGGGAATAAATCCGGTGTGAGAATAAATACAGACAAAAAAAAATAACAATTGAGGGAATTAAACTGCTAAAAAATAATAAATTTTTGTATATAATTGTGTGTGTACCGTAATTACTTGCTTATGACTGTATTTATAGATGCTATGCTCGCCTGAGACCGATTAAGAGTGAGAGTCCTTTTTCAAATCTCCTTATAACTTCAATTAATTATTAATTGAGTCCTTACCATATTAAATCTCCTTGTCCCTCCCAAATAAGAAAACTCAATCTTATTTTGATATGGACTTTGACACTTCCTTAAATTATTACAATACACCGTTTTGTACCCAATAATACACAACTAAGTCTTCACAATTATTACTATTCTATTATACAGTGAACACTACTATAGCAACTATCTTACACCGCTACTCCATTCCCATTTCCTTCCCGCTAGTCCTGGCTACACTCTCATTTCCTGAACAATTGAACAAAAAGAAAAAGGTGAGCTCAAATAACCCAGTAAGGAATATCATGACTTAGATAATGAAAAATGAATTATTATTAGCATTCAACAGTTAAGTTCTTATTCGAATATAATAGACAACAAGTTTTAAATCAACAGTTGCAGTTAAGTTGTTAATAGAGTGATATAAACAGTAAGATTTAAATCAAAAATAGCAGTTAAGTTCTTAAACAAAGCTCTACTGCAACGAAATAATCACCACTAAGAGAATCAAGTAGATCATGATGTCTACTAGCCTATCTTTTTAAGAAAATCATCATCAACTTTTATCATCTGAAACACCTCTGATCATGATCATGCCAAACAACAGTTCTTCTTTGTCCCCGGCCAAAGAGAACATTCATCACGTGTCTTTGTCATCCGACCAAAGACACCAAATAATTATATCGTCTTTATTTAACTTATCATTTGTGTCCCAGGCCACAGATATTCAAAACAATTGTGGCAACTCTTGTATTTATGAGGTTATATATAAACCGTGTAAGGGTGTGTTTTGTAATTGCAATTCCGATGACAGAATCTTTATAAGGAGGGAAGAATGTGACAACCCAAAATTTCGATTATATTTTATAAGAATTTAATTTATAAAATTCTTATTTTAATACGAAACGGGTCAAATGAATAAAATATAAATATTTATTTTGAATTATGTGATATGTGTGGCGGATAAAATATGTGTATATTTAAATGTAAAATATATACAATTATCTTAAAAGGAAATTTAATAGTTAATTAAAACTATTAATTAATTAATTGGTATTGATTTAAGATTATAATATAAATTAATATAATTTGTAAGCCTTGAATGGCAATAGAGTCTTTATGAATTAAATTTCATAAACGTGTAATTAATTCACTTAAATAAAATAGTGAATTAATGAATATATATTATATTATGCCAAACAGAAATAAATTAAATATGAAATGAGTGAAGTAATTCATTAATCTTTATTAGTGGATGATATGTTAACTTTAATTAATTGAATAAAGAAATTTATTTTCTTTTATTTAGTTAATGTTAAGGATTATGTTACACTAATTAAAAATGTAACATAAATAAGGGTATAATATTTAATATTGTATCAAATTGAGGTGAATTAGATATGTATATATATAGGAGTGAAATATATATATATATATATATATATATATATATATATATATATATATATATATATATATATATATATATACATATATTGGAATAATGAGATGTAATAGTTATTTTAACTATTAAATTAATTAGTTGAGTTAACTAATTTAGTGCGTAAATATATTAAATAAATTTAATATATTTAAGGCTCAAATTAAATAGTGGAGTATGATTTAAAGATAGGTTATTTTATAACCTTTTAAAGCTAGGTTAAATGTTATAATTAATTAAGGAATTACCTTAATTAAAATGATAAGAAATAATGTTCAATATTTATTCTAGGTCCCAATTTATTAATTAACAATTAGGTTGGAAATTATTGGGACACTGGCATTAATGTAATGATTATGTACGGGCGTATGATTAATTTTAAACCCAATCCTTGCCCCAACAAAATTGTCTGGAATTGTTGTATTTTAATGACTCAATGATATTATTTTAAAACAAAGCCCAAATTTATCCTATGATTTATGGGACCAAAGTCAGTCCAATGGGCAAATTTAACATTAAATCTTGGCAGCCAATTTGTCCTTTAACTGACCCAACCAAAACTTCACCTTTATTTAAAAAAGTGACACTCATTTTGGGACTCCAAACACAAAAGAGACAGGGGAGGCAAGGGGGAGACTTCTCTGCAGGAAATAGGAAATAGATGAATGATATATTCAGCAAGTGGGTAGGCGGGGGTGACCCATTTCAGCAGCCTATGAGCTTTTTAGATTCAACGCATGTCTGATGATAGCATGTGGGGTCCCGTTGATAGTTAATTGTATGTATAATAAATATATATATATATATAAGGTGCTACATATATGTTAGTTGTTTTATTTGGCAAGCAAATGGGCAGTTGGGGAGGTCCTGTCGGCAGCTTTAGGTAAGTTTTGAAATGACTATTTAGTCAATTAGGCAACCAAGGAAGGCAGACAGCAGACCCCAAGGGTAGGGGCAGTTGGGAGGTGACTTCTTAGACTAATAGAGGTCACTTACGGTAGTTGGGAAATGTCAAGATTAGGGGCCAGGATTGAAGCTACTCTAGGAGCTAATGTAGAGGCTACTTCAAGCAAATTAGATATATAGATATATGCACGTATGCTTATATAATGGTTGATGGTCAGAGTGTTTTTCCTCTATAAATACTCCATTCCTTAATCCTTACCTTTGCAAATCCTTTCGTTTCCTAGTATAAGCAAGTGAGCCACCAACTGAGCCTACTTAGAGCAATAGAGAGTTCGGTGGGGCAGAGCAAGTAGAAGAGCTGGCAGATTTTTCATAACAATCAATCAAGCAAGGACTCTAATTTGAAAGGTTAAAGTTTCTTAGATCTCAAACTCCTAACTTAAGCTTTGTTCATCCCTTAGTTTCATTATTAAATGTATTATGTCTTGTTGTGGGAGGATGTATGATTGCTGATGAGGATCAAATAAATCCAAGGATGATATAAGGAGCATGTTGTGATGGAGTATATGATTTAAGTGATTTAATGTGATCCAAGCTAAGCTAAGTTAATGTACGTACGTACATTAACTGTTTGCTATAAATCCTCAAAGGAGCTGTTTTCTAAGTTTGTTAAATCAAAGTGTATAATTTGATGGAAATCCATGAGAATATGGTTATTGGATGGTTTTACAACTTGTTTAGTAATGTTTTAATGAAAAGATGAAGTATTGGTTTGTAAAAGTCTATAAGCCAAGCAAGCTAATGTGTGTTGCAAGGTTCATAACGAGTATTGATCAAGTGTTAGTAAACCTAATAACTTGCAAGTTGAGCTTGTTAGAAATCTGGACACATAGAGAGAGAGATAGAGAAATAAAGAAGAACTTCGCCTAAAAATATTTTCGGAATCTCTTTTTAATATGAAAACATTAATTTTTATTAAAACGGATTACATATTGGAGTTTCTGAGATGATAGGGAACTGATCTGGGCAGAAAAGTAATGACAAACTCGCCGAAAAACCTTTTGGAATGCCGGAAAAGATGACCGAAAAGTTGCCATCGGCAAACTTTCCGATAGTACTATTTCTGCTATTTTCTAGCCATAATTTGAAGAAACTTTGTACTAAAAAGTTGTAAAGAATTAAATTTCATGTGAAATGGACATAAAATTTATAATTTTCGGACAAGCGGTTTATTTTCTATGAATTTTTGAAGTTTCAGCATTTTGAAAATTATAAATAAATTACTGAAAATAAATTTTGGGCTGAAATAAATTTACAGTAATATTATGATAGTATTTATGAATTACTGTAAATATTTGGAAAATTTTTGAAGAGCAAAAGTTTTTATTGTATTTTTTAAGCCATTTAAAGTTAGTTTAAAAATGGTAGAAATTCATAGAAAATTCTATGAATAGTGTAAAAAAATTATGATTTTTTTTGAAAAATCTTATAATAATATCAGATTAATATTTATGGTGTTTGGAGGATATAAAAGTATATTGAGTTATTAATTTTATTTTGAAGCTATTAAATGATAGCTTTTAATAAATGGAAATAGTTACAAAAATTGTCGGATAATTCGAAAAATGTGACAATTGGTCAAAAAGTCTAAAATAATATTTTAAAAAGTTAGAATGTTGAACCATGATTTTTGGTTACTTATATTATGATGAAAGATTTAAGCTTTGTTGTTATAAAATCCACGAACCAAGCAAGCTTAAGAATATATTTTAAACACTAAACGGATATTAAATGAATATGATTGTAAATTTAGTAGCATGGGATGTGTGATGGAAGGGGCTATGCTAAATCAAATATTAGTATACTAAAACTAATATTTGAGATAATTATAAATGAAAAATTATAAGAGTTATGCTACCGATTTATATGGTAAGCATAATTGATGCTATGCGTAATGTTTGTACTATGATATAAGACGAATACATGAAATATGTATAATGAAAATGGATTATAGTAAAATCTAATATGCAATGTATACTACAAATAATGTAAGAATAAATTACAAAGCAAATAAAACGAACTAAAGCCAAAAGTGTTTAAAGATATCAATATCTTAATATTATTTTTATGAGCTAAGCTAAATATACCTAGATGGGTGATATTTTAACCAAGTGCGTAAGGGTGCATAGTGTGTTATATACACAGTGAGCTACTAGTGCGCTGAACTAGTATATGGTAAAAAATTAAAAGTAAAAACGGTTGATGGTTATAAAGTACACCATTGGAAGTTAATGTTGCGAAACCGAAAGATGATTCGAGGAAAAATAAAGTTAACGTAGTGTCTTAATATAAGACTAAATTAAAATCAAACTTTGACTGGTATTGTACGTTGTTAATCTCACTTACCGTGTAGGACATGCGAAGGACGTGAAAGGTTAGCGTATTGGTAAAGCGCCAGTACATGCAAGTCTTTCAGAACTTGCTCTCATATGTGATATGTTTTAACGTGTAAACATGAGTTAATGTGCCTTTGTGCAATAACATGCGATATATTGTCAATGTGCATAATTGCTTGTTTTATATTAAACTGTATAGTATTATAAATATTGTGCATGAAAAGCATGAAACATAGATTTAAATGCAAAACAAGATAATTTATAAATTGCAAAGCATGATATGCATGATGCATGATGCATGATGAAATGTGACTATGTGTTATGTGATAACAGTTGGACTTGCTGAGCCGTCGTGCTCACTCTTGTTTAAACAAACACTTTCAGATAAGTACGAGGAGGCCGAAATTTTGGGTAAAGCCAAAGAGTAAGGAAGGCCATTTGCGTAGCCGCGCGCGAAGATTAAGTTGTTATATTTATTGATTAAATATGATAAATCAGTTAAACGAATGAATTCAATAAAGGTATAAATTGTCCAACGCGTATGTTTTAACGTTAAACTTGTTCGTTGGCAGTAATGAACATGGTATTGTAAACCTATTAAGGTAGCGAGGTTTTGTTTTATTATAAGTCATAGAACTTATGATGGGATAATATATTTGTATCTGTGTTAGTCGAGTATTATATGCAATAAACTCGGACGAATGAGAACAGTTATGTAAAAGTAAAGAAACGTGTAACATATGTATGATTAATGTGTATTCACATGTGAGACTATTGGTTTAAATCACAAAACATATGATTCTAAACTATAATAGACTAGGTCATGATATATATATGATCTGAGATCTACAGGTAAGATGTAAAGATTACGATTCTGAGGCAGGATTATTGTAAAGTTTTAAATAACTCTGTTTTAAAAAACTATAATATTATTGTAGGTTATGAATGAGATTGTAATAGTTTCAACATAAACTAGTATTATCAATTATATTATTGAGGTATATTGTGGATTTAAGTACAAGGTTGTACGGTTAACGAGCGGAGGTCCGTCGTGGTCAGCACACGGATTTTCGGGCTGTTACAACAACCCGATACTTGATGATTGAAATAACAAAAGAGATATAAATAATGAACAAAAGAAACAGGATAAACTATAACATTAGGATTTAACAAATTTTACTTTGTCCAGATTCAAATAATGTCCAAATTATCAACATGGTGTAGAGAAAAAGGTGTTCAAGTCCAAGATCCACAGGGAAGAAGTTCAACGGTAAGGTTTATGGTACAAGGAATTAGTCAAAAATATTCATAGTTCAAATAAATATCTACAGTTCAAAAGTTTAAGGTTCATAAGTTCACAGTTCAAATATGACGATGAAAATTTAATAAGAATGTTCTTGTCAAAGGGTATTAAATGAAGTGCAAACTATTAAAGGAATATTAATGAATTATTAATTCAATAATTTTTACCGTTTAATAATATTAGAGGTACAAATAAGATATTTCCTTACAATGATAAGTTTAAGTAATAGAAAATGAAAAAAAATAATACCACTTACCGTAATAAGTTTAAGAGTTTGAAAGAAAATGATATTCCTTACCTTATCTCGTGACTAAATACAGCTTTTATGAGATTGATCAACCTATATGTATATTCATAATTTAATTAGTAACTAACATATACCAATTTTATGTATATAAAATCATCAAAGTGACTATATAAATAAACTTCAAAATAATATTTAAAGTAAATAATTTTTCAAAGTAAAATCTTTCAAATGAAGTTTTTCAAAATAAATCTTTTAATAGAAGAGTCTTCTAAAGGAAGAGTTGTAAACTGATGTGTATGTGAGTGTTTATATAACTTTTATAAAAACATTTACTTGAAAAATATTCGTACCCTTTCAGATCTTCAACGCTTAAGATAATTTAATACACTCAGGGAGACACTTATATTAAGAAATATCTAGAGAGTGAAAAGAATATTGAGTGAGGAATGTATGAAACTACTTATGCTAAGCCCCCTATTTATAGCCAGAGCCTAACCAACTTTTCGACACACATGTTACACATTTTAATCTCATCTTTTAATCTGAACCATTCATCAACCAACACACGTTTCATACTTTAATCTGCATCGTTCGTTGACTAACACGCATTTCACGCCTACACGTGTTACACATTTACACGCATTACACATTTACGTATGTTACACACTTACGCGTGTTACACACTTACACGTGTTACACACGTACACACGTTACACATTTTCATATTATTATTTTTAATTTAATATCTCAATTATTAAACATACAATGTTTTTTAAATAATAAATTTGTCTAACTGTTTAATACCCATGACTACTACTGTAATAATTATTGGCCCAATAATGCAAGATGTTGTGCATTATGACAATTATTGATTCAATAATATGAAATACTGTGTAATGTAAAATATTGTGTAATGACAATTATTGATTCAATAATATAAAATAATGTGTATTGACAATTATTAGTTCAATAATATAAAATGCTATGTAATAACAATTATTGATGAAATACTGTGCAATAGCCACTTTATCGGTTCAATAATTTAAATATTGTGTAATACCGCGTGATGCTATGAAATATCATGTGCTACTATAAAATATCGTGTGCTACAATAAAATACCATATTTTACCATACTTTTATCACTTGGTATTTTAACTGTAACACCCCAAGATTTTGCAAGATTTCCAAATGAGGATTATGGTTAATTAAGTAAATGTTAACAATTAAAAGCTAGCGTTGAATGACTGAAAGTTGTAAGAGAAATTAAATATGAATTATTATTTAAGCAATGTGTTAGAAAGGACATATGTGATAAATTGAATATGTGTATATGTATATTTGATATGATAAGGAAAGAAAAGTCGAAAATGGAAGGAATGATGGAAGTAAGGAATGTGATTGCATGGATAAGCGTGAACAAATTTGATATATGTACATTTGTATTGAAGGAATCATGTAACAGTTTGGTTTTAAATGTTAAACCTAAATCATAGAAAGGAATGTATGGTTTGTATATCCATATAGCTAATGAGCATGTATGTATTATTTAAGTAGAGATTGTAATGAGGTAAAGTTTGTGTTGTATGGTAGGTTGAGTTTTAAATGTAATAAACTCATATGTATAGATTAGTTATAAGCAGACATGATGATATATGGTATAGATATGATGAATGACTGTGTGTAAACAGAAATAGGTACAGAACAGGTACAAGTAAACAAGGCTATATGTATAAATAGTTCATGGCCAAATTTCAGTTACGGGACATGTTAAATTATAATAATATATATGATTACGAAGTGAAATAAACTCGGTCCCAAATGATAAGTGTTGATCTAAATTCTAATGAAAGGTAAGTGAACGTTCTGATCCTGAGACAGGTAAGAGATGTAAGTTAAATTAAGTTTAAATAATAAAAAAAAATGGACCGTATTATGGTCAACAGATTGGTTTCAAAAGTTAAAGGTTAATTTTAACGCACGAGATTCCAAGTTAATATGGTTTAAAGTTAATAATTATGATATCCAGAGATAAATGGCTAGAATTAAGGAAGGTGGGATCTCGGGACGTCACAATTGGTATCAGAGCAGTTGGGGTATAGACCTTAGGTAATAGTACCTTAGGCTATGACTTTTTTATGGAAGAAGGAAATAGTAAGGAAATGAACTCTAGATGAGTTGAATCAGTAAGAAATGAATTTTGGAAATTCAGGATCAAGAAATGATAATGATATCTTAAGATAAGATAATGAGAAACGATAAAGGATAAAAAACGATCAAAGATAAAAGAGACTTTTGGTGAGTCGTGCACAGTAAGATATGAATCGATAAAATTCATATCAGATTAAAGAAAAGCAAAAGAAAAGTTGAGTAAAGGAAAAAGCTGAGTAAAGGAAAGTAAGGAAATGCTAGGGTATGTGGGATTTTTCATTGAGGACTCATGGTAGTGGCCGAGTGTGCACTTCCTCGGTATGGGAAGGGGATTTGTACTTGCTTAGCTTCCTATCGTGATAATCAGTGGAGATTCAGCGTCACGGTATCGGTTATGTATGTTGAGAAGGTAATTCTTTTCTTCTACATGTACCTGATATATAGGAAGTGAGAAAGATTATGTGAGAAGGACTAAGATTAGTTGCGTGTTCTGAAAACCCAAACGTATGGAAAGTTCGTGACTCATGATTATGTGGTGGAGCCCCTCAGCGAATGGGCAACGTTAGCCTGACTAGGACAAGCTCCTTAAACCATATGATTGTGGTAAGTTCCTGAGCCCAAATGCGTGGCAAGTTTGATGAACAGGGTTGGGTTAGAGTAGAGAGTCATAAGTTGAGAAATATAGTTCTCAGATATTGGTTAAGATTAGGGATTTATGAAGAGATAGAATTATAAGTAAATGATTGAATGAGTAAGGAAGGAAGTAAAGAAGAGATTATTAGGATTGAGTAGGCAATCCACTCTTCTAGCTATGCTAGACCATTCATGTTTTTAAAAATATGTTTATTCTCGCACGTTGGTGCAAAGAAAATGTTTTGTTCAAGTATTACAATGTGATTTTAAAAGTCCGTGATTCATAGGTCTATGTTAATTGATTTGGCTAGACCAAAGTTATTTGAAATTTCAAAATGTATTGTCTTCGGCACGAGTTTTGAGCCAATGATGGCATTCTCAGAGCATGGTAACAAAAGTATGAAAGTGAGAGTTTAACCACTGATACATCGTTACATATTGCAATGTGATGCAGTCATGGTAAAAATGAATTTTTGAAAAGTTCTAAGTTTTCAATATACGAACAATTTAATGATATGAGTCTATGTCATTTGTTTCGGCTAGACCCTTCTGTGTATGAAATGAGTAAATGTTTTTGGAATCCAGATAATGGATAAAGAAAATTGTTTTAAAGGCTGAGGTGAACAACCCTAAAAAGGGAATATGGTACAGGGGTTGGTTCACACGGTTCAACCCAAAGGAAAAGGAAAAATGTTGTGCACAACAAAAAGGGTACAATAGACTGATCACCTAGCGTACCAGTTGGATATGGCAATCTTTGTGGTTGCTCCTATTCTTAACGAATATATGGTCTTATGACCTTTGGATATTTCAGTCCTTGTGACTGTTAATATTCTTAACGTTTTCATGGTTCAATGACCCTTGGGTATTGCAATTTTTGTGACTGTTAATATTCTTAACGTGTTCATTGGTCTTTAAGACCCCTTAGCAAATGCAAGAGTTATGTTTTGAAATCAAAAGTTGTATGAAAAGTTTTATGGAAAAGCTATTCTTATTTATTAATACTGCTTCACAATTATTGAACAATTGTGAAGATTCTTGAAAGACATTCCAATCTTCTGGAATGAAAGTTAGAACAGGGTAAGATGGGTAGAGAGATGAGAGAATGTAAAGGTTAGTTGAAAAGCTAGTTGAGATGAATTGAATGCAAAGAAAGTTATGTATGTTGCAAATGAGCATGATATGAGTACACAGCAAATTTCGAGGACGAAATTTTTTGAAGGAGGGGTGAATGTGACACCCCAAGATTTTGCAAGATTTCCAAATGAGGATTATGGTTAATTAAGTAAAGGTTAACAATTAAAACCTAGCGTTGAATAACTGAAAGTTGTAAGAGAAATTGAATATGAATTATTATTTAAGCAATGTGATAGAAAGGACATATGAGATAAATTGAATATGTGTATATGTATATTTGATATGATAAGGAAAGAAAAGTCGAAAATGGAAGGAATGATGGAAGTAAGGAATGTGATTGCATGGATAAGCGTGAACAAATTTGATATATGTGCATTTGTATTGAAGGAATCATGTAACAGTTTGGTTTTAAATGTTAAACCTAAATCATAGAAAGGAATGTATGGTTTGTATATCCATATAGCTAATGAGCATGTATGTATTATTTAAGTAGAGATTGTAATGAGGTAAAGTTTGTGTTGTATGGTAGGTTGAGTTTTAAATGTAATAAACTCATATGTATAGATTAGTTATAAGCAGACATGATGATATATGGTATAGATATGATGAATGACTGTGTGTAAACAGAAATAGGTACAGAACAGGTACAAGTAAACAAGGCTATATGTATAAATAGTTCATGGCCAAATTTCAGTTACGGGACATGTTAAATTATAATAATATATATGATTACGAAGTGAAATAAACTCGGTCCCAAATGATAAGTGTTGATCTAAATTCTAATGAAAGGTAAGTGAACGTTCTGATCCTGAGACAGGTAAGAGATGTAAGTTAAATTAAGTTTAAATAATAAAAAAAAATGGACCGTATTATGGTCAACAGATTGGTTTCAAAAGTTAAAGGTTAATTTTAACGCACGAGATTCCAAGTTAATATGGTTTAAAGTTAATAATTATGATATCCAAAGATAAATGGATAGAATTAAGGAAGGTGGGATCTCGGGACGTCACAGTTGGTATCAGAGCAGTTGGGGTATAGACCTTAGGTAATAGTACCTTAGGCTATGACTTTTGTATGGAAGAAGGAAATAGTAAGGAAATGAACTCTAGATGAGTTGAATCAGTAAAAAATGAATTTTGGAAATTCAGGATCAAGAAATGATAATGATATCTTAAGATAAGATAATGAGAAACGATAAAGGATAAAAAACGATCAAAGATAAAAGAGACTTTTGGTGAGTCGTGCACAGTAAGATATGAATCGATAAAATTCATATCAGATTAAAGAAAAGCAAAAGAAAAGTTGAGTAAAGGAAAAAGCTGAGTAAAGGAAAGTGAGGAAATGCTAGGGTATGTGGGATTTTTCATTGAGGACTCATGGTAGTGGCTGAGTGTGCACTTCCTCGGTATGGGACGGGGATTTGTACTTCCTGAGTGTTGATCTAAATTCTAATGAAAGGTAAGTGAACGTTCCGATCCTGAGACATGTAAGAGATGTAAGTTAAATTAAGTTTAAATATAAAAAAAAATGGACCGTATTATGGTCAACAGATTGGTTTTAAAAGTTAAAGGTTAAGTTTAATGCACGAGATTCCAAGTTAATATGGTTTAAAGTTAATAATTATGATATCCAGAGATAAATGGATAGAATTAAGGAAAGTGGGATCTCGGGGCGTCACATTAACAGTTAAAAGTGATAATACCGTTGACCATTTTTATTTAGAAAGGCTATTGTTGTCGTTTTCTACACCCATAACTAAATATTTCGACGTCGTCGTACGAATATTCCCCGATAGTATAAATATTCCTCGACAGAACGAATATTCTCAGACCAATCGAATATTGTCTAACATAAATATTTTGCACATAACATCCTTAACTTTAATTTTTATTAATTTAACACTTTACTGTTAAGCATAAAATTATAAGAAAATTTGAAATCTATTTATTAAAATTTGGGGTCCTACATCCTCCCCTCCTAATGAAATTTCGTCCCCAAAATTTACGTACCTGGCATTTCGAAGAGATCATGATACTTAGCTCTCATTTCAGATTCTAACTCCTACGTCATTCCCTCAGTATCTTGGTTTTTCCATAAAATCTTGACTTGAGGTATAATCTTTGAGTATAGGATCTGCTCTTTCCTATCCAAGATCTTGACAGGTACCTCCTCATACGTTAAATCTTCCGCTATCTCATCTGGCTCAAACTCAATAATGTGATTTGGGTCTTTCACATATTTACGTAACATAGATATGTGAAAAACGTTATGAATGCGGGACATATTTGGTGGTAGAGGTAGTCTGTAGTCCACAGTTCTTATTCGGTCAAGGATTTTAAATGGGCCAATAAATCGAGGATTGATCTTTCGTCTCTTTCCAAACCTTGTAATTCGTTTCCATGGAAAAACACGTAAGAATACATAATCTCCAACATTAAAACTTTCGTCCTTTCGATCAAGATCAACATAACTCTTTTGTCATTCTTGTGCATCTTGTATTCGTCGTCTGATCATTTAAATCTTTTCTGTTGTTATGCGCACTAGCTCAAGTCTCAACAATTTTGTTTCTCCCACCTCATTCCAACATACTGGAGAGTGACACTTTTGTCCATACAAAGCCTCAAATGGAGTCATTCATATACTTGCTTGATAACTGTTGTTGTAGGAGAATTCATCCAATGGTAAATACTTGTCCCAACTTCCTTTAAAGTCTAGCACACAAAGTCTCAATAAATCTTTAAGAGTCTGAATTGTTCTTTCCGATTGTCCATCTCTTTGGGGATGATAAGTAGAACAAAATCGTAGTTCGGTGCCCATAGCTTTTTATAAACTGATCCAAAATTGTGAAGTGAATCTAGAGTCCTAATCAGAAACTATGGATACTGGCATGCCATGCATTCTCACAATCTCACTTATATACATATTAGCTAGACACTCAAGTGAATAGTTTTCTCGTACAGACAAAAAATGCACAGACTTGGTCAATCTATCTACAATGACCCAAATCGCATCCAAGTCTTAAGAAATTTTGGGAAAACCCGTCACAAAATCCATATTGATATTTTCCCACTTCCATTCGGGAACATCAAGTGGTTGCAATGGACCCTTAGGCACTTGATGCTCCGCCTTGACACGTTAAACACCTCGAGACAAACTCAACGATCTCTTTTTTCATATTGCTCCACCAAAATGTATGTCGAAGGTCACGATACATTTTGGTACTTCCATGATGAATTTCAAACGGCATATTGTGTACTTTCATCATGATTTTATACTTCAATTCAGGGTTGTTAAGAATACAGAGTCGACAGTTGACTCGGAGTATCCTTTTCTCATCGATTATTGCTTCTATTATAGCGCATTCTCGTATTTTTCTCATCATATTCAACAGTTCTGGATCAGTAGCTTGAGCGACTTTGACTTTATGGATTAAAGTCGGTTCTACTCGTACGTGCGCGATCTTTATCTAGGTCCCTTTGTGTTGTAAGTATTACATTCGTATTTACATATGATCTTCTACTCAATGCATCAACTACCATGTTCGCCTTTCCTGGGTGGTACTAGATAGTGTGGTCATAATCCTTTAAAAGCTCAAGTCAACGTCGTTGTCGCATGTTGAGTTCCTTCTCAGTAAATAAATACTTGAGGCTTTTATGATCTGTAAAGATCTCTACCTTTTTTGCGTACAAGTAGTGTCTCCAGATCTTTAATATGAAAACAACCGCTGCTAACTCTAGATCACGAGTAGGATACTTTTTCTCATAATCTTTGAGTTGTCTACAGGTGTAAGCTATAACTTTCATGTGTTGCATAAGAACGCATCCTAGACTACCCGAAGCATCGATGTAGATAATAAATCCTCCTGATCCTGATGGTATAGTCAGAACAGGGGCTGAAAGGAGTCTCCCCTTGAGTTACTGAAAGCTTTTCTCGCATTCCTTACTCCATTCGAATTTTGTATTTTTTCGAGTCAGCTGAGTTAGTATAGTGGTAATTTGAAAAAAATCTTCTACAAATCTACGATAATAACTAGCTAGACCCAAAAAACTTTGTACTTCGGTCACTGTCTTAGGTTGCTTCCAGTTTAAAATTGCTTCAATCTTTGCGGGATCAATCGATATTCCTTGTTTAGAAATCATATGCCCAAGAAATGTTACTTCCTCAAGCCAGAACTCACATTTCTTCAACTTTTTATATAACTTATTTTCACATAACTTTTGGAGTATCAATCACAAGTGACGTTCATGATCCTCACGACTCTTAGAGTATATGAAAATGTCATCAATAAAGACAACCACAAAATGGTCTAAATATTCTTTGAATATTCAGTTCATCATGTCCATGAAGGCTGCAGAAGCATTAATTAGTCTAAAAGGCATGACTAAGAACTCGTAATGCCCATAGCGAGTTCTGAATACAGTCTTTGGAACGTCATCATCTTTAACCTTCAACTGATGATAACCAGATCGGAGATCAATCTTGGAAAAATACTGAGCACCTTGTAATTTATCAAACAAGTCATCAATTCGAGGTAACAGATACCTATTCTTGATAGTGACATGATTCAACTCTCGATAGTCAATGCACAATCTCATACTCTCATCCTTCTTCTTTACAAATAGGGGCACCTCAAAGTGATGTACTTGGTCGTATGAAACCAGTATCTAGGAGTTTCTGAAGTTGGACTTTCAACTTTTGAAGTTCTATGGGAGTCATTCGGTATGGGGCTTTAGAAATAGGTTTAGTACCAGGTTCAAAGTCAATACATAATTCAATTTCGTATTCTAGGGTTAGGCCAGAAAGTTCTTTGGGAAATACATCAGGGAATTCATTAACAATAGGAATATTGTTCAAGTTTACCGAGTTTTTTTATTTAGATCAGTGATATGAGCTAGGAAGACTTGATATCCGTTTTTTAATAAACGAATGGTTTTATGACTAGAAATAACGGTTACGGATTTCAAATATTTGGTTGCTTGAATTTGCATGATAGGTTGGTCAGGAATATGAAAGCTAATGAGCTTATGGAAACAATCAATTTTAGTATGATGGGTAATTAACCAATCAATTCTTAAAATCACATCAAATTCATGCATTTTCAAAGAGATAAGGTCAATGGGTAGGGTAAGGTTATTGATTTGAACCAAGCAAGATTTATAAACAGTAGATGTAACGGCTATTTCCCCTAATGGAGTTTCAACACATAAGTCAAAACCTAAATTTTCAAGAATCAAATTTAAACGTTGAGCACATACAGATGAGATAAAAGAGTGGGTAGAACCAGTATCTAATAGGGCATAAACTTTACAAGAGTTTATGAATAGCTTACTAGTTATTACCTCATTTAGGTTTCATGCCTTCTGAGACGTTATAACAAACGCTTTCTCCTGAACTACAGATTTTTCCTTGTCCGTGCTAGCTTTTGGAGTCATCATCGTTGCTGAACTTGATTTTGTGGAAGGACAAAATTGAGCAATATAACATTCTTTCCCATAATTATAATAAGACTTAGATTGCTGAGTACAATTTGGGTTAATGTAACCCTCCTGACCAAACTTGTATCATTTTATGGGTGGTCAATCTCCTCCCCTTAAAACTATTATCGGTGTTGATGATGGTGTTGGTGCCTTTTCGTGATCGTTGTGGGATCTCTTTCTCTTGAAATTATTCACATTTGTTTCTCCCCTTCTGTTATTTGGACCAAAATTACCACCGAAGTGGTTACTATTTTCGAAATGGTGATTATGTCGCCTCTATGGTTCTCGTTCTGATAATTATTTTCATTATTTCTTCCTATTGGTTCTTGATTGTAATATCTCATTTTCTTGGTCGACCCTTTGAGCCCTATCCACCACATCTGAATATAGACAAAGTTTGTGAGAGATGAGATGTCGGCGAATTTTTGGGTCGCAACCCTCATAAGAACATGCGAGCCATTCGGGCTTCATTGTCCACCAAATGAGGCGCGAATCTGGATAACTTCGCAAACTTGGCTTCGTATTGAGAAACAGTCATGTTCCCTTATTCTAGTTTAATAAATTCTACCTATTTCATATGACGGACACTTTTTGGAAAATACTTTTCATTAAACAAATCCCGAAACTCCGTCCAAGACATCTAGAGTGCTGATTGATGGGTACGCTTTATCGATTCCCACCAATGGTCTGCTTCTCCTCTTAGCATGAAGGTAGCAAAAAGAACTTTCTGATCATCAGTGCAGCGCAGAACATTAAATATCTTTGTCATCTGCTTCAGCCATGCCTCTGCCTTAAGTGGGTCCGGCTTCCCAAAAAATTTGGGTGGTCCCAACTCCTTAAACTGTTTCGCAGTGACCATCCTCGAATCACCAGCATTTCCACCGGTGGGAGTTCCCCTTACTTGATTTTGCATGAATTGCATAAAGTTTCTAAAAAAACCATCATAATTCATATGGCCACCTGCATTATTTCGTGAAGTTGCAGGAGAATTATTTGTAGCCTGCTAGTTTTCTGCGGCATAATTCATCCCTTGATTTTCAGATGTCATTCTAAAATATGGTCACAAAACAAAGGTTAGTTTAAACAAACTGACTTGTCACTTTTTGTCGCTTCATTCAAGCTAACTAGCTAAATTTAACTTAGGTAGGACACACTAGCAAATGATTCTAATCGTCTCTCCCCTACTAGTTCTAAACCCAGATCTTCATGCAAGATCATATCCCTAAGCTCTGATACCAACTGTGACGCCCACAAATCGGGCTCATACCACCCAATTTGAGTCGTCAAAAGAATACAACAAAATTATTACAATACACCGTTCAGTACCCAATAATACACAACTAAGTCTTCACAATTATTACTATTCTACAATACAGTGAAGACTACTATAGCAACTATCTCGGACTGCTACTCTATTCCCCTTTTTTCTCCCCTAGTCCCGGCTACGCTCTTATTTTCTGAACAATTGAACAAAAATGAAAGAGTGAGCTCAAATAGCCCAGTAAGGAATATCATGACTAAGATAATGAAAAATGAATTATTATTAGCCTTCAACAGTTGAGTTCTTAATCGAATATAATAGACAACAAGTTTTAAATCAACAACTACAGTTGAGTTATTTATAAAGTGATGTAAACAGTAAGATTTAAATCAAAATAGCAGTTAAGTTCTTAAACAAAGTTCCACTGCAGCGAAATAACCACCACTAAGAAAATCAAATAGATCATGATGTCCACTAGCCTCTCTTTTTAAGAAAATAATCATCAACTTTTATCATCTGAAACACCACTCGTCATGATCATGCCAAACAACAGTTCTTCTTTGCCCCCGGTCAAAGAGAATATTCATCACGTATCCTTGTCATCCGAACAAAGACACCAAATATTTATATCGCCTTTATCCTATATCGCCTTTAACCTATATCGCCTATAACTTGTCATCTGTGCCCTATGCCACAGATATTTAGAACAACATAATACTTGATGATTGAAATAACAACAAATATATAAATAATGAACAGAATAAACAGGATAAACAATAACATTAGGAGTTAGCAAATTTTATTTTATTCAGATTCAAATAATGTCCAAATTATCAACATGATATAGAGAAAAAGGTGTTCAAGTCCAAGACTAATATCCAAGATCCACAAGGAAGAAGTTCAACGGTAAGGTTTACGGTACAAGGAATTAGTCCAAAATGTTCACAGTTCAAATAAATGTTCACAGTTCAAAAGTTCAAGATCCATAAGTTCACAGTTCAAATATGACGATGGAAATTTAATAGGAATGTTCTTGTCAAAGGGTATTGGATGACATGTAAACTATTAAGGAAATATTAATGAATTATTAATTCAATAATTTTTACCGTTTAATAATATTAAAGGTACAAATGAGATCATTTCTTACCGTAGTAAGTTTAAGTAATAGAAGATGAAAAAAAATGATACCCCTTACCATAATAAGTTTAAGAATTTGTAAGAAAATGATATCCCTTACCTTATCTCGTGACTAAATACAATTTTTATGAGGTTGATCAACCTATATGTATATTCATAATTTAATTAGTAAGTAACATATACCAATTTTATGTATATAAAATCATCAAAGTGGCTATATAAATATACTTCAAAATAATTTTTAAAGAAAATAATTTTTCAAAGTAAAATCTTTCAAATGAAGTTTTTCAAAATAAATCTTCTAATAGAAGAGTCTTCTAAAGGAAGAGCTGTAAACTGATGTGTGTGTGAGTGTTTATATAACTTTTATAAAAAAAAACTTACTTGAACAATACTCGTACCCTTCCAGATCTTCAACGCTTAAGATAATTTTAATACACTCAGGGAGATACTTATGCTAAGAAATATCTAGAGAGTGGAAAGAAGATTGAGTGAGGAATGTATGAAACTCCTTATGCTAAGTCCCCTATTTATAGTCAGAGCCTAACCAACTTTTTCATACACACGTTACACATTTTAATCTCATATTTTAATCTGAACCATTCATCAACCAACACACGTTTCACACCTTAATCTGCATCGTTCGTTGACTAACACGCGTTTCACGCCTACACGTGTTACACATTTATGTGTGTTACACATTTACGTGTGTTACACACTTAAGCGTGTTACACACTTACACGTGTTACACACGTACACACGTTACACATTTTCATATTATTTTATTGATTTAATATACCAATTATTAAACATACAATATTTTTTAAGTAATAAATATGTCTAACTGTTTAATACTTGTGACTACTACTGTAACAATTATTAGCCCAATAATGCAAGATGTTGTGCATTATGAAAATTATTGATTCAATAATATGGAACACTGTGCAATGTAAAATATTGTGTAATGACAATTATTGATTCAATAATGTAAAATGATATGTAAAGACAATTATTGGTTCAATAATGTAAAATGTTGTGTAATGACAATTATTGATGAAATATTATGCAATAGTCACTTTATTAGTTTGATAATTTAAACATTGTGTAATACCGCGAGCTGCTATGCAATACCATGTGCTACAGTAAAATACCATATGTTACCATACTTTTATTACTGAGTATTTTAACAGTTAAAAGTGATAATCCGTTGACCATTTTTATTTAGAAAGGCTACTGCTGTCGTTTTCTACATTCGACAATATTTTGTTATGAGGTTCACCCATAACTGAATATTTCGGCACCGTTGTACGAATATTTTTCGACTGAACGAATATTTCTCGACAGAATGAATATTCCCTGACCAATCGAATATTATCCGACATAAAAATTTTGCACATAACATCCTTAATTTTAATTTTTATTAATTTAACACTTTACTGTTAAGCATAAAATTATGAAAAAAAATTTAAAATCTATTTATTAAAATTCGGAGTCTTACATATTATATGACTTTTAGTTGTGTTACACTTTAACAACTAAACATAATACTCTATTTATAGAGTAAGCATAACTTTCATCTTCTTATTCAAAATAGAACACTTTCTTTCCCTAATAACAATTCTTTTCTGAATAGGATTCGAGGAGTATCTCAAAATTCCTCCCTCAACTAGAATCCTCAACTACCTCAACTTCATATCTGAATAGAATTTGAGGAGTATCTCAATAATTTTTTTCCTGACTTAAATCCCCAAACACTTTAATTTCATCACTGTCACCGTTGTAGTATTTGTCACCATCATTCACACCATCCGTATCATTCGCGATATTCACATTATCTGTATCATTTGCGTCATCCAAAATATTCATACTATTCACGTCATCCGCCACATCCATAATATCTGCATTATCTACGTAAGTCATTCGTGTTGTTTGTAACACCCATATCATTAACATTACTCGCATTATCTAAATTATTAGTGCCATCCACATCATAGTCATCATCATCATCTTCAACATTATCATCAACGTTGTTGTCTTTATCTCTGTTTTCACTTCCATAATCTTTATCTTTATCATTTGGCGACTGCAACGGTATTCTTTCATAATCATAAAATATCTTGTTCATTAACATCACAACAAATATTGAATCCAACTCCTTCAATCTTTACTCTTCTTATTTGTCATACCAGTGCGACTAATCCCCCTCTACATTGGATCCAATTAACCTAGCTCTTGGTACTACTTGTTGGGAATTAAGTCGTCATAAACCAAACAATATAAAATAAAGAGAGAAAAATAACACAAGATTTAATATGAAAAAACCTTTAAAAGAAAAAAAATAGCATAGGTCAAAATTCAAATTTTCACTATATTAATATTAATAAGCTTACAATCATGGTTTTTAGATTCGGATCGGTCATCGAACCAAAAAATATACCGGGTGGATCGATCACTGGTTCAACCAGTGGTCGAACCGTTGTTGAACCGATGACGTCATAAATACATAAAAAAATATATTATTAATAATTAATAAAATTTTAAAATATATATTTTTTTGTAAATTAAAATATAGTGAAATTATGTTTACAATATTACTAAAAATATCTAATTTTAAAAATAAAATTATTTTTGTAGAAAAAAAATATTAAAAAAACTTTAAAAGCGGTTCACTGTGTCAACTTAATCGGTTTTGTCAATTGAAATACCGGTTCGACCAGTGGTCAACTGGTCCAATCCGAGTTTTGACCAAAATTGATTTACTGGCCAAATCGGACCAGAGTGTTGACCAGTTTTGATTTTAACTGGTTCAACCGCCGGTCCAGTCCGAGTTTCAAAACACTATTTACAATATTCCTCTCAAGTTTTTGAGGTTACACAATATGATAATTTTCATAGTATAACTTTTTGTACGGACTAAAAACTGTAAAATCTTTCCTCCTAAAATATAACTTTTTTGTACAGAATACAAAAGTTTCAAAAATGCTCTCCCTCACACAAACACAAAATTTACTCACACTTTGTCTTAACTTTTAGGATAATACATAACTTTTAATTGTGCTACACTTAAACAATTAAATATAATATTTTATTTATAAAATAACTAAAACTTTTCTTTTTCTATTCAAAACAAAATATTTTTATCCTTTCTTAAACAATTTTACTATAAATAATGACACATACAATAATATGTATAATAACTCAATATAAAAATAATAAAATCTACAATATAAACATGACAAATTCCATCATTTTTATATTAAATTATTATATATATATATATATATATATATATATATTATTATATGTGTGATTATATATAGCAAAATTCTTCCTTAAATAAGAATCGAGCAGTATGCCAACGTCTACTTGCTAGGCACCAAGTCCGTTCCGAAGGTCGGACCAAATCACATGTAGTAGCTAGTAACGCATTTAATGCTGTCAGTGACAGTTCTATTGATATATAGTTGACCTTTAGCAACCCTAGTTAGTAAAATGATTTTATTACTACTTGGTAGATGACTTTAATATTTAAAACTAAATCCAATGCTAATTCAGTTATTTATTGTTCTTCTTCACTATGCCTTTGAGGGACAGTTGAAAAGTTACTCATCAATGTTGTCGTATTTTTTAAGAGTAAAATTTATCTTTTTAAGAGTAGAATTTAGCTTTTTAAGTTTAATATTGAACATTTTTATTACAATCACACACGCATATATTAATATCATGTTATAAGCGAATATTATTATTTGAATTTTTTTTTTTTTGTAATTTTATTAATTTGAATGTGAGATCAAAAATATATACGTACTAACCCATTTAATGCCTTCACCGAGCATCCATAGCCAACCCTAGTAAATTTTTTACTACTGGTTCTGTAGCCCTACCACATTTCTGTTACTAGCTATCTAGTTGAAATTATTTTGAATCTTCAAAATCGAACGGATCTTTCATAGTAATGCTAGGCGCAGATAAGAAATCATAAAAAAAAATTATAAAAAAAATAGAATTTTTATTTTTTGAGTTATTTATGGTCTTACTAACTTGAACTAGGATTTAATATATGCTTTTCATCTAAAACACAAGTACCCTTTATTTTTTAAAATAATTTATAGTGCAAGTTGTGCAATAATTTTCATCTCCTTTTAATCTAAAATTCTCTTTCTCGTACCAAGTGCCATTATTTCTTTAAATGCACGTTAGTTTTTCACAAGAAAAGGTCACACATAGTCCAATAAGAGCTAGCTGCTAGCCGTGAGTAATTACGATACCCTAAATAAAACCCTATGATATCATGACTATCCGCACTTATAGTAATTAATATTTCTGATGAAAATATTAATGACTCTCATCCGTTGGTAGATGAAACTCATTCACTTCTTTTGATTCATCAACCCCTAACCATGATCTGTCCCAAAAACAATGCCCCTACCCCTTCTTCCCTTTAGTCTTTATAAGAATTTTGACCTAACTTCATTTCACTCTATATTATATCACTTCATTTCGCTCTCCCTCCAATGGAATTGCTAGACTTAGTTTTACTAACTTTAGCTACCGTCTTCCTCTGTCTATGGTGGTGGTTCTGCTCGGTATCGGGTGATAGATTGAAGAATCTCCCACCGGGGCCACCAGGATGGCCACTTGTGGGCAATTTAGGACAAGTTATCCTTCAAAAACGGCCCTTCATGTATATAGTACGTGATTTACGTACTAAATATGGGCCCATCTTCACCATGCAAATGGGCCAACGAACCCTAGTTATCATTACAAGCTCCGAGCTCATCCATGAAGCCCTAGTTCAAAAAGGCCCAATATTCGCAAGCCGGCCGCCAGACTCCCCCATCCGGCTCCTCTTCAGTGTGGGGAAATGTGCCATCAACTCAGCGGAATTCGGCCCTCTATGGCGTACCCTCCGCCGGAATTTTGTCACCGAGTTGATAAACCCTAATAGAATCAAACAGTGCAGCTGGATAAGGAAATGGGCCGTGGAGACCCATCTAAAAAGGCTCCAAGATGAGGCTTCTCAAATGGGCTCTGTTGAAGTTATGAGCAACCTTAGGCTCACCGTTTGTAGCATACTAATTTGCTTGTGTTTTGGTGCAAAATTATCCGAAAATCGAATAAAAAACATTGAGAGTATACTCAAAGATGTTATGATGATGACTACACCAAAACTGCCGGACTTTTTGCCGGTTCTTACGTCGTTGTTTCGCCGCCATTTGAAAGAAGCTAAAGAGCTGAGGAAAAGGCAAATGGAGTGCTTGGTGCCTTTGGTGAGAAGCAGAAGGGCTTTTGTTGAAAGTGGAGAAGATCCTAATTCAGAGATGGTGAGCCCTATTGGAGCTGCTTATATTGACTCCTTGTTTAATCTTGAACCGGCCGGTCGAGGCCGGTTGAGTGAGGAGGAACTGGTGACACTAGTTTCTGAGGTTATTAACGCCGGAACCGACACGAGCGCCACCACAGTTGAATGGGCATTGCTTCATTTGGTCATGAACCAAGATATTCAAGAAAAGTTATATCAAGAAATAGTTGATATTGTGGGGCAAAATGGGGTTGTGACTGAAAATGACGTGGAAAAAATGACCTATCTCGGTGCAATTGTGAAAGAAACTTTCCGGCGACACCCGCCGAGCCACTTTGTGCTATCTCATGCAGCTATAAAGGAGACCGAACTCGGCGGCTACACAATTCCGGCCAATGTGAATGTGGAGTTTTACACTGCATGGGTGACTGAGGACCCGAGTTTGTGGAAGGATCCGGGAGAATTCCGGCCGGAGCGGTTTTTGGACGGGGATGGGGTTGATGTCGACGTGACGGGGAACCGCGGTGTGAAGATGGTGCCGTTCGGTGCCGGAAGGCGGATTTGTCCGGCGGCTTCTCTTGGTACGTTGCATGTTAACATGTTGCTTGCTAGGATGGTGCATGCATTCAAGTGGGTTCCAATTCCGGGTGCCCCGCCCGACCCGACTGAGACATTTGCTTTCACGGTTGTGATGAAGAATCCTCTCAAGGCTATTATTTTGCCGAGGGAAAAGAATATTGAAGCTTGAAATTGCGAGCATGATTAATTTTTGACAGTTTAAAATAAACAGTTTATTAAGATAATTTATAAAAATAAGTTATATTCTTATATAGTATAGAGATATATTTTAAATATTTATCATACAAATATTATATAATTATATCTCTATGTTATATAAAGTGTAATTTATTTTTATAAATTGTCTATTTAAATTGTCTGAGCTTGCATTAGGCTAGTATCTTTTTTGCGGAGAAACTAATAAATATTTAGCACAAGTTATTTTCCTCATTTTTTATGTGTCAGATGAGATTAATTGTTCACTATGATCCGCTATTTGGTTGTGTACTTTAGTAGAAGCACTCATTTTCGGGCCCATTATAAAGATCCATGTCTGTCCTTTATAGTTTGACTTGATTTGATTAATGTATCATTTGTGAATTACCATTCCAAGTGTTCGCCATGCATTGGTTATGTTGTTTATATTTGCCCTACCTAATATATTCAACTTTTTGTATACTTTATTTATGTTGGACCCTCTTCAGTAATATCATATCCACGAAGGTTGCGACGTGATGACACATATTAATTGACTGATAAAATTGATGGATCAGGGATTTCACAAATATTATTTGGGGGAAATTTTGTGTCGGAATTTCCCGATCTCAATTTTATGGTCAAATTTCATGTCGGGCTTGGATGATACAACTAGTCAACATATAAAATTGACAAATTAAGACTAACATATAATTTTAAAAGATAAATTATAATAAATTAATATGTGATTTTTCTTAATTTTCTCTTGTCCTATGAGTTTATATACATTGATATTTATTCCCTTGAATAATGTAATCGATAAATACAATGATATCAGCACTAATTAATTATAAATTTTAAAAAAAATCGTTATTGAATCTTCTCAGTAAAGATGACAATTCAAATTGAAATGACATTTAAACTGGTCTAATCGATCAAAATGGTCTATTTTTACCCCGAACCGTTGGCTAAGCAACCCGATTTAATTTTGCACAAAAAAAATTAAATCAGGATCGATGCAATACAATATTAGTATTCATTATTAAACTGATAGTACTGCACCATGCCGCACCAAAAGATGGGGATTATGACATTTATTTAAGTTTTTAGTTTTTGTTGTATGCTTTTTTACTTTTGTCTTTGCTAAGATAAAATTCATTTGTTATCAAGAACATTTGCTATGTA
This sequence comes from Hedera helix, assembly GCA_947179155.2. NCBI lineage: Eukaryota > Viridiplantae > Streptophyta > Magnoliopsida > Apiales > Araliaceae > Hedera > Hedera helix. The sequence goes on from OX359278.1 coordinate 12,985,554, forward strand.
AACTTTGATATAAAAATATTTTGTTATGCAAACTTTATTTTTGTTATAATTTAAATTACAAATTGCATGTTTAATTAACGGACCGTGTGGATCAATACTAAAAACTATATAGTACGATTATGGTACCACAATTCCATGAATTAAGACCGATGTAATTCTGGTACAAAATTTTTATAAAAACAATGCAGTACCAAATTATTAAAAAACGGCTACCACACCTCACCGCACCATTACCAATCCCAGCCAGTTCTTGATCTATTTTTTTTTCAACATTGCAAGTAAATGAAATATGTGTGCGAATTGGAATTTAAAACAGGTATAGACATTGATTATAATGAGATTGATTATAAGAATACCAACAAATTACTGACAAGGGGCCTTAATAAAACAGTTGCAAATTACTCTCTAAAAAGTGATTGTTTTTCTTACATCCTTGGAACTCATAAGTATTAGTATAATTTTGGAACATGATACAAGATTTTCATATCTCCACGGGGATCACTATCATGTCTTTTTCTTTTGTAAAAGCAAAACAAATTTTTTATTACTAAAAAAATTTGTAATTGCTTGTTACAGATTACTCTCCCCTGTTGCACCTTCTCTCTTCCATTTTTTTTTACTAATTAATAAATAGGACAAGAATATAAGGCTGTTAAAAAATATATTAAAGAATTTTAGAAAAAATGGTGACCAACCCTAGGTGGAGTTTGTTATTAATATATATATATATATATATATATATATATATATATATATATATATAACAAAAATTAGTCATACCAAAACTCTGTGCCACAATTTCATGCACATTAATTTTACTGGGATAATTTTTTCAGACCTGTATAACATTTCGAATGGGTGCTCAAAACACGAATCTTAGACATAAATATGATTGTTTTAAATTTGAACTCATAAAGTATAATCTTTCTATCAAACTAAATGGAATATGAAATTTATCTTCTGATTGATTCGGAACGTGTCTGGTTCTATCTTGGAAGCGGGTGTTGACAGATTATGTGGTAACTTTGCTGTGAATGTTAGAATTTAAGATTGAATAATAATACAATCACACAGAATATTAGATGAAGAACGAAAAAATAAGAACACACGATATACCCAGGTTCATTAATTTGGCTAATCCTACTTGTCTGATGTATTTAATAGATGTCTGTTCTATAATGATTTACACACCAAATAATTATTTTTATAGTAATTAGAAAACCCTAACTATTATAATATTGTAGTGGTCATTAGTCAGACCCTCGACCACCCTGTCGTAATAACCATAAGTCAAACCTGTAAAAATATAAATTAATCCCAACAATAAATAATATTGAAACTATTACTATTCGAACTGCTTTGATTTTTACTACAGAGTGTGGGTTCAAGACGATCTTGATGGCATGGAAAGTGAAATTAACAATGTGACTGGTAAATTAAAGACGGACATCTCAGATAAGACATACACCTCTTATATTATTTTTGATTGTGAGTTGTTGGTTATTTTGATGTGGCGGAGTTCACACGTGTGTGGGGAAGAAGATAGAGTGGTTCCCATGTTTTTAATTTTCATGTTCCTATACTTTGGCTAGAGGATGTTCATTTTAACATTCTTTCTATTGTTGTTTCTAATATTTGAAAGAATAAAATTTCTAACTCTTTGAACTATATATATATATATATATGGGAGCCGATTTAAGCAATTAGTTGTTATGTATTTTTATAGAATATATACTATTTATACATTTTAAAACAAAAGTAAACGGCTAGAATTAAAAACTGAAAATGAACATTCGTTACTATATTTAATTAATTGTGACCGTTTATTCTTGTTTTGAAGGGAATAGATGGTGTATGTCCTGTAAAAATCTATAACACATACATATTATAAACCACTCTTATATATATATATATATATATAATTTAATTTAATTTTATAATGAAATATATATTAATGATGTTAGAATTATAACAGATAATTAAAAAAATTCTGCTAGTCTAATCTCAGGTTAAATTCGAGTCTGGACAAAGGATAAGAATTGTGTACGAGAGAGAATTCTTCTGCCATTAATTACAGCTCTTCAATTCATTAATAAGCAAGCGTAGACCAACCCGTATACACGTTCCCCCAATCAATTATGGGAATAAATTAATGTGGTGGCAGGTCTACATAATACGCATGCACGAATCCAAATTAATACGTGCATGCCACAGGCCCACAGCCAGCCGTTAAAAACATGAAGGGCCCAGATTCAATATGATGTCGTTCAATTCATACCAATCTCAATATCCAACTTGTACTCTTCCTACCACTTAATTACTGTGCATTTATGACATACACACATAGATACCTAGATATATACTCCCTTCATTCTGTGAATTATTAATATTAATTTTTTTTAAAGTTAATTTAAAATATTTTTTTTAAATTTAAAATTAAATAAACTATTATAAAATTTATTTTAAATTATCTAAGAAGTACTAATGATAAAATTTACGATTTTCAAAAGTCAAATAATTAAGCTAAATTTTAAAATTAAAAATATTTAAAATTAAAATTTATTCTTATTCTTCAGAACATTCAGGTATTATATATGTGTATAAATAGTTAAGGAGATCCTCATACTTTTAGATCTCAAGTTTAATACTCACAAAAAAATGTGAGATTAAGTTAAGGATACACAAAAGGCCTAGAACCCTAGTCTGGCCTGGGCTTGGAGTCAAAGTTTGGTCCGATCAAGATTTGGACCAATCAGGCCCCGTCTAGAAATCTTGAAAAGTCCACTCTTTTAAGACATAAATTTGCTTTGGCCTGGTCTGCAAAAAAATCTGATCTAGCCTAGCCTTAGGGTTGATTTGACTTGATCCGACCTGAGGCCTAACCTGATTTTTTATTCAATTATTTGTAATTTTTTAACTTTAAAGCTATAATTATTCATCAATGAAGTATAAAATTTTACTTATTCATTATTGTCATTTATAAATTATAATATATTAGTTTTAATTAATACATCAATAAAGTTTAAATTTTAATTATTCATTCTTGTTTTTCTTGTAAATATATTTAATTAATATAAATATTCAATGACTAGAACTAGTTGGCATATTTAATATTAATAATAAGTTAGTTTATTATAAATACTAAATTACTAATATTTAGCATTAAAATTTTATTAATATTCCTTGCTACTTTTAATGTTAAATATTAACATTAATTAATACATCAATAAACTAACTTTTAATATTAAATATTAATAATAAGTTGGTTTCTTATAAATACTCAAGTTCTTCATTATTTTGAATATGCTAAATTTTTAGGGGGATTTATAATTTTGGTTAGTTTTTGGGTATTCTGTTATTGCAATTTAAAGAATAATTTCGTGAAACAATTAGAAAACTAATTAAAAATAATACTTGAAATATAACTATGTAAGTGTTTAATGACCATAAAGGAAAATATATATGTCCAACTGATCCTAGTATTAAAAAAATAAAATAGAAACTAACTTTATATTTAAAACATAAAAGTGTAATCTATAGTAAGCTAATTTTATTTTCCATCTATAATCATACGTATCGCAGTAGATTGTATTAAAATTATATTTTCTACAAAGATAAACTGTGCATAGTAGACCTATATTTAGGAAATCAATTTATATTCTAGTTACATTTAAATTACATTTGCTTTTAATTTAAGAAGAATATATTTATTTTTGTTCTAATCATCCAACGTATATTGGTGTTTAGTAAAATGTTAAAATAAAATAAATATCAAAAATTTGCATCAATTTTATAAAATTTTATTAATTTATATTTTTAATATTAACATTAAAAGAAAAAAAAAAAGGGAAAGATGAGGACCAGATGGGCCTAGGCCTAACCTGGTCTATAGGCCTAACCAGACCAAGGCCTAGCAGTCAAGGCATGTCCTGTCCAGGCCTGCCCTTGCAGGCCTAAGTCAACAGCATAGTCTGGCTTGGTCAAAGCCCAATGCCTGACAAGACCTGGGCGACCTATTGTGCGTGTCTAGATTATGCTATAGCTTGAGAAGTAAGATGTTTAACAATTCTTTTCGCAAGTATTTTTTTTTTTTTGAAGGGGGGGGGGGGGGGGGGGGGGGGGGGGGTTTAGCTCTATGAAATTTTAGCTAATGATTTGCATTTGTATTCAGACATCTTGTGTACTTATATCATTATCCATATCTTTTGGATTTGGTTTTTTAATTTTATTTTAATTCATGTTTTGCCATAAATAAATAAATTTAGGCCATATTTTGCCACGTCAATTGGTATACGAAATATGTGGTTAGACTGTACCGCTCTAATACAAACGTGAATAAATTCTTTCGCAAAAGAAAAGTAATAAATTCTCCAATAGAAAAGGCAATATTATTATTAAATGAATTGTATAAGAAGTTTCAAGATAACCTATATTTATAGGCCTAAGTATTTTTCTACATCTACTCTAAAAAAGATAATAAATAACTCTCCTAATCTTCAATTTTAAAAAAGAAGCATAAAACTACTAACTAACTTTCCTATGACTAATTGTAAACTATTAAATTAAGAGTAAATTTAAATCCTACTAGATTTTTCTAAATTATAAATAAAAATATATCAGATAAACTAAAATTCTATAAATAATAAAATATATGAAAATTTTAATTTTTATTGTAATTTTTCTCTACATCAAACTACCTTTTTTTTAAAAATTCGTACTCAAATTTTAAAACAAATGAGTGTCAAACACTAAGAACGAATCTTCAATCTTCGCGAGATCAAAGTTTCATGCACTTTCTTCTCAAATAATAACCTTGAAAATAAGTAACAGAATACTAACATCTTCCAATTAACCTGCATGACAAAGAAAATTTGAGGAATAACAAAATCAATAACTTCATTGTCTTCGAACACTAGAACATTGTTATTATCAATATTGTTTGTTGTAGTATCCTTATCTATAATATCTTCATCCTTATATTTTGTGACATCTTTTATACTTTCCTCAATAATGGGCAACTCAACAAAGATTAGAGATTCAGCAACAACACTGACTTTATTCTCATGCTAACTTTGCTCCAAAATAAAAATCTCATGAACTTCTAAAATTGGTGTCTCGTCAATTACCTTTGCTTTAGATTCTTCCTTTGAGTATCTGATAATTTCTAGGGTATCAACAGATATTTTCAACTCACAATCTGTAACACTAGTATTCGGCTCTTAAACAACTTTTAGTACTGCAATGATTTTTTTGGACGTATAATTTTTCATTTGGCTAGACATTTTCGATACCGTATCTTCAACCTTATGCATAGCATTACACACTTCTTTCACTTGCTTTTACATATCAAGGTGTGGTTGAATAAAAAACTTATCATAATATCTCAAATATTTTGCAACTAATCTATTCAATTTAAAATTAATGTATGCATAGTTATGTGGAAAAAAATATTTAATCATCATAAATTTCATCACTGGTCAGGAATAAATTTTACTCATACCTCTATGCAATGTTCCCACGTATATGTTAAACCACCATCTAAATGCATATCTGCCAAGTATTTGTGAAATCAATTTGACTTTGTCTTCTTCATGAATTTAATAATGATATAAGTATTTTTCAATACCAAACAACCAATGAACAAAATCTTTTATGTCAAACTCAACCAATCAAAAATAACAAATAGCACCATTAATGGGTATATACATAAATTTCACACTAGGTTTCCTGATATCCATGAGATAATAAAGGTCAATATGCAACCAAATAAAATTTTTAAGTGCAAAACTTCAAAATTTAAAAGTTTAGCGGTTGTTTTATGAAGTATACCAAAACAATTGGGACTTAATTATAATTTTCCAAATTAGAACCAAAAGAGAAGTCTAATGGGTTGTTTGTTTACTTCTGAATGAGTCTGAATCTGACCAAATAAATCATTCAGATTATTTGTTTTACAGTTTTAAAATTTTGAATGCGTCTGAATGAGTTTGAATGATTTAGTCTTAAAATTATGGCTGAATCAGTAAGAAATAGTGTTTAATTATATTTTTACTTATATTTTCTCATTGACAATTAAAATTTACTTTCAATATCCATCTTGTTTTATTGTTGTAAATAATTTTTTTTATGTATAAATTGCTTTTGATTTTTCTTTAACAAATTAGTAACTAATTTAATGAATGTTGTTATAATTTTTTTATTTTATGGACCGATAAAATGTCATTAATATTTTTAGTTTTTTTTTCCTAAAATTATATTACTAATAGTATACTCCATTAAAGATTGCTCAACTGTTTATATTTAATTTTTCTTAGATAACATTGTTTATTTATAGTTACATAATAATTTTGTTCATAATAACCCAAAAGGTTAAAATAAAAAAAAATATACACATTGATTTGTTCATTTATTTAACTTATTACATTTTTTATTTTCCATAAAGCTTAGATTGAAATTGTTTGAATCATTTAATACTTTATTGATAAGTTTGTTTGAATTATTAAAATATTATAATTAATATTGTATTAGACTTATTTTTTAGTACGCTTATACTTGTATACTTGTTTAGCATAGTTCAAAGAGGTAAAATAGTAAAAAAACTGTTATTCAGATGTTTAAAACATATTAATTACGACCAATTTTTTCTTTTAATATTCAGAATTTTGCTTCATTCAACTCATTTAGATTAATTAAACATTTAGAACTATTTAATTCAGTTTTATCAAAGTGCCCCTAAGCCCAAATCTGGTTACCTTTTTTTACAGCCAAACAAATCTCCGAACAAAGAAACAAGGCAGGATATTGGAATAACCTTCTATGGTAGCTCCTTTGATGATGAAGACTTTGCAGTTCACCAGTAGGATGAAAAGTAACACGCTTTTTTTTTAAGAAAAATGAAAATAATATTTTGCCTCAGTTTAAACAAATACCATCACGAGTTATGTAATTTTTGGCTTTAGAATTTAGTTTTTATCAAAAATTAAAAATTTCCTGAGATAACATACGAATTTTTATTTCATTTGCTCCTTTAACCATGACCAATAGATGCAGTTATATGTCCAGACTTTGATAAAAATTGACGCAATGGGATATATGGTTAGAATGTAACGTTCTTGCACAAACATGAATAAATCCTTGTGTATAAGGAAAGGTAATGGATTTTTCAAGAGAAAACGTAATATTATTACGAATTGAATTGTTAATTACATAAGAAGTCTCAAGATAACTTATATTTATGAGCCTAAGTATTTTTCTACCTCTACTTTGAAAATGATAATACATAACTCTCGTAATCTACTTAAAAAAATAATAATAAAATTACTAACTAACTTTTCTACGACTAGTTAAAAACTATTACAGTAAAAATAATAAATCAAAATTTTACTATATTTTTAAAAATAATAAATAAAAATATATCAAATAAACTAAAATTTCATAAATAATAAAATATATAAAAATCTTAATTTTCATTGTAATTTTTCTCTGCATCACACGAAGAGGGAATTGTATTGTGATCGGGGATGAGGATGGGGACTATTAAACCTAGCCCCACCTAACCCCATTATCATCCCTACCTATTGAACATTCAAAAAGAAAAAGAAAAAATGAAGTTTCCTTTTCGGATTATGGGTCTAAAGTTCCCAATTTAATGAATCTTCCATAATGACTAGACCTAACAAAATTGGCCTGGGCCAGGCCGACCCGCCTGCAAAAAAGCGGGCTTTGGGCTATCAAAATGTAGCTCGTTGAAAGTTGGGCCATTTTGGCCCAGCTCAGCCTGTAGGCTAATATTTTTTATTTTTTGTATAAAAAAATTTATTATTCTTTGACATTGTTGACAAAAAAATGTTAACTTAAAAAATAAATCAAGTAGAGAATTATGGAAAATATAAGAATAAATTGTAACATGTAATCTTGAATAATAATAATAATAATAAATATTATGAATATATATATATATGCCCTTAGTCTTTCTTTTACTCTCTTTTCTTAAATATTGATATTATATACATTTATCAATTAATTAATCACAAGATTAGTTACATTTTAATATATATGAGTACAAAATGTCTATAAAATTGTTGATTGTCTTATTTTATTTACTAATAATATTAAATTATTATGTAAAAATTATGTGTCATAATTGTAAATAATTAGAGTTAGTATTTATTTTAAATTATTTGTTATAGTTGTAAAAATATATATAATTTTTTTTATTTTTTTAAAAGAAAAAGAATATATATATATATATATATGAAATATAAGATAGACACACTTAGAAATGAGGGGGGGGGGGGGGGGGGTTGAATAATTGTGGGATAAACTATGGCCAATTTTGATTTTTAATAAAATAGTTTAGATAAACAGTATGCTGAATATATGAAACAGTAGACTGACTGATAATGTGGTTTACTGAGTTATGAAAACAATTGGTTTAATAGTTCATACAAGTTACTGTTTTTGAAACTGAATGAATGATGTAATTTGTTTTAAGTCTAGATTATTTATGTTTGCAATGAATCAAGTTTATCTAAACAATAAGATAATCAATCACACAAACACCAAGATTTTTACGTGATTTGGCCCCTACCCACTAGTCTAGTGCCCTACTCCACGTCCAATACCAAATGGTATTAGAGACTTCTTTTATTAATAAAAACACTTCACAATTTACACTATTACAATTCAAGTTCACTAACGTTATGAGGACTCCTCCTCCTCAGCACTTTATGCTTCCTTTTGCACTCTTGTGCACCCTTCGAGTCCTTTGACTCACTGAACTCCTAAGCTTCATGTGAACTAATTGTAATTCCACTGATTTAGATAGAAAAAGATAGACAAAAAACTCAAACAGACCTACGATCAAAGCAAGAGTAATAAAATAATGCAAAGCCCACTATATGCAATGATCAATAATGAAAAGGTATTATCGATTTATCGATTATCAGTCTGAGTAATTCGGTAAGCAGCTTTGAGGTCTTCACATAAAATGGTTATCACTTGCTATGAAATAATGAAGAGAATGTCGATAGCTTTTTAGAATATGATTTCGTGTATCGCTGCCTTGTCCTTGCTAAGATAGGGATCATATATATATATATATATATATATATATATATATATATATATACACACACACATGATTGAGTACCACTAGATAATTACAGGATCAATATGTTACCGTTACCAATGATTAACTTTAGCAAAATTTCTGTTGATTGATTACACCCATAAAGACAATCATTGAGAAAATCGTGTCTTTTTGTTAGATGGAATCCTGACATAATGGTTTGCGCATGTGGGTAATCACAAATTTAAACCATGATTGGTGTGAGATGTTTTATCGATATAAGGCCCATCAATCAATTTAAACAAACACAGAAAGACTATTTCTTACAAGATCAGATAAATTGATTTACAGATTTAATTTTGCTCACAAGGAAATGTTTAACTATCATAACCGATCATGTTTACCCATCATATCCAATCATGTTTAATTATGGTAAGCATGGAACCAATTATCTATTTTATAAATAAGGAAATGATCATTTAATTTCGCACCCTTAATTCTAGTAGGAAGGTCTGGAAAGGAATTATTTTAACCTTGATTTATGTTTCCATGTATGCAATGCAATCTAAAACAGGCCTTGATTGAATTAAAGAGTCAAGCTAAGATCTTATATTGATTACTAGGAACATACTTGAGATCTGTTCAACACCATTAATTCTGTAAACCCAATCCAGCTTTAGTATTTGGCCTACTGAATGACAGATTCTATTTAACAATCCCCTGACCAGTTTGCTGTTTGATACTTTGATCTAGTTCAGTATTCAGCTTGCTGTATTGATGCATAATTCTGTTTTCACATTTAGGATGCAACGTAGCTTGTTGCATGGTTAATATATAAAGCAATACATAGTATTATATAACGTCATCATCAAAACATAAGGATGGAGTGACCAAGTCAACGATATATATATAATATTAATATGGCCCACGGGCGGGCCACGAGCTCTCATCTTCCAACCAGCAAAAAACTGGGCCGTTTTTGACCCAGCCCATTTGTCAGGTCTAATAATGACTATAAAAATCTACCCAAGATAAAACATAGAAATCTGAATTTTATTTTGAAATCCTGATATGTTAACACTATGTTTGTGTCTTATTACAAAGTTTGTTAAATCAGTGTTGAAGGGAGCGTACCCGCAAGAAGTATTCCAAAGTTTTAAGTATGGTTGTTTCCGACAAAAGGAAGAACAATACACTATCTTCGTTTTAAATTAGAAAATCGTTATATATATTTAAAAGTCAAGTTAAAATGTTTTTAAATTATAAAAGTCAAGTTACAACAGAATATTAATTAACATAATAAATAAAAGGTACTACAAAAAATTAATTTTTTTCTTTTGTTTTATGGGTTTGTTTTGATTATCAAATGAGTATTATAAATGCATTTATATTAATGTTGCTTTTTTTAATAAAAATATAGAAATTTATTGAGAAATTTAACATAAAATAAAATAAAATAAAGATGTGTAATTAAAAGAGTTTGAGGCATAGACTAAAGTCTCTTAGAGGTTTTAGCGGATTGAGCTTTTCCAAAAAGTTAATAGTTTTTATTGTCGTTTTTTGTTGTTGTTGTTGATAATGTCGAGCAAATTTTATTTGGTTAGAGCAAATATAGATTTAATGACACTTTTATTACACTTATTTTTATAACACTTTAAACTTTCGACGATATTTATTACTTTAGCATTATCAATGATTTTTTTTTTGTTTAGAGTTGTGTTATGTCTCGAATTTAGTTGAAATCTCACGTTTGACCGGAACAAAAAACTATTTAGAGTTCTTTTCTTTCCTTCTTGCACAATTTGAAAATATACAGTCCTAGTCTTAATAAAACCACACAATCAAACAAATAAAATCTCTCCTTTTGTTCTTTTTCTTCTTCTCTTTTGTGAATCGATTAAGGCCTTCCTCTTTAGGTTGTATCTTGTGATGAAGTAGCATCATCTTTAATCCCAAAGTCTAATAGCTCATCATCTGTTGTCATAATTATCTCATCACTGTCGGTGTTTTCCATGGCTAAATACTCCAGAGCAGTAACAACATCACAAATCAAAGGCCTTGTACTAGCTTCTTCTTGTAGACACATGGCTACCACAGCTAGAGCTTGAAATAGACCTTTTACTGGGTACTTCTCTTTAAGCAATGGGTCAGCCATCAATCTAAACTTTTTTCTGTCCTTAAACATTGGTTTTGCCTACAAAAACCATAGAAGTTTTGAATATAAATCTCTAACCTACAAGAATATTTGCAAATTTGATCAAAATCTAAAAGGCTTTGTCACGTTTCATAACTTCTTAAGTCTGACAACTCTATTCTAAGCTTTTAATTTGAAATGAAGCGTCAGGGTTTTAACTAAATTTCAATTATATGGAATTGAAACGTTTTAACTGAGTTTTAATTCTATGAACTGCGAATGTGCTTTCTGTTCGAATTCCACAACTTGAAATTGAGTTGTCAAGAATAAAATATCAATAAAACTAAAAGACCGAATAATATATGTGTTATGTACCCAAGTAACTAAATATTGTTCCTTTGTTGGTCTTGTGGTATCAATAGCTCTTCGCCCTGATATTATCTCAAGAAACACAACTCCAAAGCTATAGACATTGGACTTAGTTGTCAGCTGGCCTGTCATTGCATACTCTGGTGCACAATAGCCATAGGTTCCCATCACCCTCGTAGACACATGATCATCTTCTCCGGTTGGACCTAACTTAGCAAGTCCAAAATCAGATAGCTTAGGATTGAACTCATTGTCTAATAATTTGTTTGATGCTTTGAAATCGCGATAAATAATTGGAGGGTTTGCAGTATCGTGTAAATACTATAGACCTTGAGCTGCTCCTTTAGCTATTTTCATCTTAGTATGCCAATCAAGAGGAGGCCTTTCTGCCGAGACCTCTGACAAAAAAGTAGTGAATGAATCAATGGTTATAAGATACAGTACATATAGAGCACTCTATTGGACTTCTGTACAATTTCTCGTTCCAAAATTAGAAATATATTTATATAAGGACGACTTTAAACCTTAACATTAGTTAGAAATAAAGTAATGGTGCATAATACTACTTAATCAAGCAAGTATAAGAGTAATTTCTCAAATAAAAAAGTAAGTATAAAAATAATGGTATTTAAGAAATTTCATGAAATAAAGTAATCAGCGCAATATCCCAGCAGATTGACAAGGTTTGGGTGGTGTACAAGACTAAGTGTCAAAACCTCTGCTAGAAACTCTCTATTTCCTTGTACTCCATTCATGTCAAGTTGCTTTACTGCAACAATCTGAAGGACAAAACAAGCGGAACTTCTTTAGACCACATTACAATTGGAATGAATGCAGAGAAAGAACAGAGAAAGATACTTGATTTGTGCCCGTAATCTGTCCTTCGTAAACTCTTCCAAATCCTCCCTCGCCTACGAGTAGTTCAGGGTTGAAGTTGTGCGTTGCTGCAGCCAGTTCCTGGAATGTGAAAACCTCTGGAGCCACTTTAATGTCTCCATATTTGAGCAAGTCATCAGCTAGCATTTGCTGCTTGCTAATTCCTGCACAATAGGATACACAGATGGTCTGGTTGTGACTCAAAAGATGGGAACGGCAAAAGAACCATTGTCACAGCTACATTCTTGAATTTGTTGATATAATTCTTAACTACCAAATGCATGTTTGAAGTGCAGGCTTTATTTTCTCAAATTTTAGCATTGACAGGTGTTGGATTTTGGGTATCCAAATGGGGCACCCATGGAGGGTCCGACCCATTTGATCGAGGAAAACTTCTTGTAAATTTTGCATCAAATAAAACCATTTTGTTATTTGGGATTACAAAATTCAATGGAAACAAAATACCCAGAAAAACGATTTACTAATAAATTCAGGGTTGGTGAGATGCAATTCAAGAAATCAAACCAAAAGATACTAAATTTAAAAGAGCAAAAACAAAACCTTATGTCACAATGGCATCAAACAATAAGAAAAACATATGCATTGCAATGTATAGAACAAAACACAGATTAATATGATAACTTCCATTAATTAAAATTCATTACAGATTAAAATAATGTTCTTGAAACTTGAAGAACCTGTTTTACTCCTAGCAATGGAGGTTAAAGCGTCGACATTGTTATGTTTCTTGTTCTTCCTGGTGTCCTGCAGAGAACTCTTTGAGAATTTTAAGGTTGTCTTCTTCATTCAGTCGGTACGAGTAATTCTACAACATGCCAAAATTACAATCTCCTTCCTTCCCCTCCCCTTTGAAAATTTTCTTTATCCCCTCCTCTTTTCGGGGATCAAAAACAATTATAGAAACTGGAATTCCTTCATTTGCAATTTGCAAATAACCACCTAATTTCCAAAACTCTAGGAAAATTTTACATTAATGTACTCCGTTTGGCATACATAAAGGGAAGTTGGAGATATTGATATAAGGATTTGCATGGTTAGAGAGAAATGGGACTGTTATATTGGGACGGACCAGGTTTATGGTATTTCATCATCAAAATTTCATGCAATTGTGGTATTAACTAATTTATTTGATGTCTCCTAACTAACTTTTGTTGGGTTTACCAAGATTTCCGTAATATATATATATATATATATATATATATATATATATATATATATATATACACACACACACACATTTTTTTTTTTTTTTAAAATTAAACGATTTTTTTTCTTAGCCTATTTAAAATGTTGTCATGAATTTTTTGATATATATATATAATGGAATTTAAAACATGCAATTACAAATTTATTTTATAATTTAAAAAATATATATATATTTTTAAATGTACTATTATAATTATCAAAAGTACATTAATATCAAATATAATAATACCCCCTTAATTCGTTCCAAAATATAGAATTTATTATTTAATAATTTTAAATAAATAACATAAATTTAAAATATCTTAAATTTACTCTTAAAAAGTTGTTAATAATCTTATATCCCCTTCATCTCATAAAAGGTGATAATTTATTCAATTTTTAAACCCTCAAGTACAGAAAATAAAAAATTACTAGCAAAATACATTTTGTTTTCTAATGACCAATAGGGAATTGAAAAGGCTATAGAACTAGGTGGATATATATTGGTAAAGAAAGGTTTTACGAGTGGAAATATTGGTAAATTGGGGTTTTGCATTAAGCCCACTTCACAACACACGTGTTAATCCGCTAGACATAACACCTCTCACCTCACTCTCCTTCCCTGAATACCTAAACCCTCTGCAAAAACCTAAAATCTTCAATGTTTCGTTAATGGCGATCTTCAGGTCACTCCGGATATTAGCTCAAAATCCTAATTCCAAAAGAACCTTCTTCAATCTCTCTAGTTCATCATCTTCTTCTTCTTCATCTCTTTTCCCATCTCCGTCCCTTCTTCTGTATCACAACCACTGTTTTTCTCGCTCTACAAGTCTTCTCTCTCCTCTCTCCAAATGGATGATACCCTTTCAAGGCCCTCTTTTCCTCTCTTCTCCTCCTTGGAAGCTATCTCAGTCCGCCACTCCCTTCTATTTCCAATCCGACGTCATTTTTCTACCTAAAATCCAAGCTTTGAGCTTGCTTCGGAGTCCAAATTTTCCGATCAATTTGGGGCTTCGATCGGAGTCTGATGCGCAGCTTAGATTGTTGAATGGAACCGAGGAGAAGGAATTGGGTGTTCGTGGTGGGTTCGTGGAGAGTTTGGTGAATTTGCCCAATTTGATTTCAATGACTAGATTGATCTCAGGTCCATTGCTTGGATGGTATGCCCTAATTAATACTACTTTTTACTTGAATTGGCAATATGTTCGATGTCTGCTAGTTTTATAAATTAATTGTTGGAATTGATGCATATAGGAAAATTTGAATTTGGTTTGTGAATTTAATGTGTGTGATTAATAATCTCAGTGTCCTATTTGTAAGTTATGATGAGTTTATTAGAAACGTAGAATGGATTTAGTTTTTGGATTAATACTTCAATCATAAACGCTTCAGTGACAAATAGTTTGCTTTGGATCCTATGAGATTTTGGAGATGACAATCATGAATTATGGGGAATCTGATGGTTATGTTATACTGATTCAAATGGGGATACTAAGTGCCTTCTTTGATATGCTTTTTATGAACAAAGTACCATTGAGCATTCTTATTGTGATGGAAGATCAGTTGTGCTAGTCAAGTATGTGCACTAACTGTTTGGAATGGGTTTCAATATGCTGGTTAAAAGAATTTGAGATTACGATGTTACTGGCTCAAACTTGTCATGCAATCAAGGAAAATTAGAACCAAAAAAGCTTTAGTTTGATATTGCTCTTGAACTGGTCATAACAACTTATAGTGCAGGATGATCGTCCGAGAAATGTATCTTCCTGCGTTTGTTGGCCTGGCTGTCTCTGGGGCAACAGACTGGGTATGACTTCCATAATGCTTTTGCACGTATTGGAATGAAACCTGGATGGCATAAAAGTGAGTTTAATATTAACTCAATCTTATTTCTTCTAGCTAGATGGATACGTGGCCAGGAAGATGGGAATCAATTCTGTAGTAGGTTCCTATCTTGATCCTCTTGCTGACAAGGTAAACATTTGAGTTACTTTTTCTTTCCTTCTTAATGGTGTTGGTACCATTCTTTTTTAGTTCAGTTTTTGCCTATTCTTTGCCATTTCATTTTGTTCTGTTAATTTTTCTATTTTGTTTTTGCATTTGAACTTTCTATGTGGGCTTTGTAGGTCAGTTTTTATTAAGTCTTTTTTTTTTATATACAGGTTCTAATCGGATGTGTTGCATTGGCAATGGTAGATAAGGGCCTTCTGCACCGTAAGTAGAAACTAGATTTCTTTCTTGTTGATGTATCACATGGCTGAGGAACATGACAATGCTTTTCTCCACGAGCGATGTGTTTATCTCCGGTATAGTTATTTTAGTCCAATAGTTGATCTTAGCAACAGATTACGGTCTCTAGTCATAAGTTGCAAGCACTTACTTTATCTTGTCCTCATAGAAACTGGTTGAGGCATGTAAGTAGACAGGTTTTGCTGATGCAAAGATAAGACTTAGGATTGCGTCTTCCTTGATCTAATTTTTAACTGGGCAGGTACTCTGGCTATTACCTTCGGATTGGTCTAGGCGTATGAGATATTCAGCAATTTTATCCGGCCCATATGTTCTGGTTGGAACATCATATAGTCTAGGTTAGGATTAGACAAGTACAACTGGTGAGCATATAAGAGATATGCCTGGATCTCCTTTTGGTTCATTTGTATGGTGGAAGTTGACTTAGTTTTATGAACAAAACATTCTTTTTGTCCCAATGAATAAAAGCTTCGCCAGAAGCATAATCAAAATCAAAATTATTGTACTCTTATTTTGATTTTTAATTGTATAGCTGGACTTGTTGGACTCATCTTGCTGCGGGATGTAGCTCTCGTTAGTGGTGCAGTTTATAACAGAGCTAGCAGCTTGGATTGGGAGGTGGGTTGCTTAGTTGAATTGCAATAGCTTGTTGGCTGTTGTCCTGATTGATTTGCATGACATTTCTCTGTTGTATTTCTTTCCTGACAGTGGAAAAGTTGGCTTGACTTCTTCAAACTTGATGGAGTCCATCCTCAGAAAGTTGAGCCTCTCTTGATTAGTAAGGTAATGATCATGTCTTTGGCCCAATGATTTGGTCTGCAATCATTGTGATAAAACTATTGTCAGCAATATTCTCCTCCCTTTGACCTGCAAGGACTAAATCATATACTCCCTCCGTTCCACTAAAGGAGTCTCATTTACAAATTTTGTGAATATTATGGTTTTATTTTTGTTCAGTGTATACTCCTTAAAATAACAAGTTGTTAGTATAGTAATGTGGTATGATAATGAAATTATGATAGCAAAACATTAAGATATTGTATTGTTTTATATTATTATCACAACTCTTTTGTGGAGCAAAAAAAAATTGACAAATGAAACTATTTTTGTGGAATGGATGGAGTATAAACTTAATTTGTATCTCTTGACATAAAAACAAAAGAATTCGTATAGCATTCAGGAAGCATGATTCATCCCTGAAAGATTTAGCCAATTTAAGCCTGTCACCACACTCCCCTCGTAGAAAAACTAACAAATTTTATTTACTTTATCAGATGCGTAGAGTGTTGTGCAGTAACAGTTCCTGAAAGCAACTCCTTTACTGCTTTGTATATTTTGAAAAATGATTTTTTTTTAAAAAGTTGTTTCGTGGTAGCAACAGTCTCGTACTCTCATTGCACACAAGCATATGCACATACATGTGCATTGTACGTGTTCATGTTCAAAGAAAAATATGGTGCTTCAGTGAATTACAAATGAAAAAGTATTAATTTGAAAAGGAGTGTACATCTTTTTTTCATTTCACCGTCTTTTATTTTCCTTGACATGACATTTTCCAGAGGAATGGAGGATTAATAACACAAGGAAAGAAATGGTAACTGTTTAAGGAGATGACTAATGTTTTACATGAAACCAAATTATTTTGAAGGTATGGGAAAAGCAACATCATTGCGTAGGAAATGGTGTTATACTTTCATTTTATTTTATTTTGCAGTTCCAGGCATCAACTCCTATATCTAAGAACTGCCTATGAGAATCGTACAACTCAAGGGAAAGAAATTTAGTTATTTGTAGGCACGTGATTGGTCTAGATATAAGGTGTAACAGAGATCAGCACAACTAGATTTATATTTTTCTCTTTCTTTAGTTGATATGATAATATATTTTCTGCTTTTCTTCTTAGCATTGCAATTGTTGACAGGTTAATACAGTGTTCCAACTGGTTTTAGTGACTGCAGTTCTTCTTCAACCTGAGTTTGGGACCCAGGATACTCAGTCATACATCACATACCTGAGGTAGTTCATATGCCTCTTTATGCAATATTATTAATGTGCTGTTAATAGATTTCAATAACAAGAGACCACTCTATTCAAATTGGTGCAGTTGGTTAGTGGCTTTAACAACTGTCGTTTCAACTGCGGCATATGGCATTCAATATCTCAGGAGCAGACATATGTTGAGAAAGGTTCTCTAATCTGAATGCTGTGGCATTTATCTTTCACGGCAGAATATACCAAGTAAATAAAAAATGAAAATTTCTGTCACGGGATTATACAGCAATGTTTCGTACGATTGCCTGAATGGCATGTGGTGTGATATTTTCAGCAGCAAGGAAAATTTTGGTCACTAATCTGTAAGTTGTGGATGAGATCATGGGTGTTAAGAAGGTTTAATAACAATTTGTCCAGTGACTCATCACAACTAAGCTGTGAAGTTTATAGGCAGATTTTCAAATTGTTGTCCTCAGATATAAATCTGGCTTTGTAAAGTGATGATTTAATGCACGTTGCTAAAGATATACATACTCTGATTAAATGAGTTTTCATGTTCTTTAGGACTAGCCATTATCATGGGTAAAGTGCATTTGAATATCTAATATAATGGTTGTCCTCGACAGGTAACTTCGTTACCAGTATCTTGGTATCTTTTCGGCATCATCTATTTACGAATTCAACATGATACGATTCAAGTTCATATGTCGCATTTTTTGAGTGAGACAGCAAATGAGTCTCTGACCATAATTTTTTCAACGTAACAAGTGTAATTCACTGGAATAGCTCGAACAGTATCATAATTTTTCCAACGTAACAATTGTAATTCACTGAAATACCTCGGATGGTACAATAATTTTTTTGACGCATAATGTTGTTTGGGACTGAAGTACGTACTGTTATAATTAGACACACATTCGGCTCGTGACCTGGTCTTGACCCGGCCTAGTTAAAGTCTGGACTGGCTCAGCCTGGCAAGTCACTTGTAGACTACCTTTTTACTCCCAACGATTCGGCTTGAACCGGTCTTCTCGAAAACCCACCATGACCTGTGACTTGAGGCTTGGTCTGGCCTCCGGCCTGAACCAGAGCCCGCCCTGGCCGGCAACGGTAACAAAAAAAAAAAAAAATTGATGTGTGTGCTGTTTGTTGTTGCTACTACTGACGCTTGTCAATGTCAGTTGTTGCCTCCTGTCATCATTCAGCACCTACAAAAATAAAGGTCAAATTTCCATCGGCTAGTTGCATAATGGATATATTTTTGTTCTATAAAATGAAGCTAGTGCACTGCATTAATACATTTACAATTTTTATCATTATATTTCAATAATTTTAACATTCTTTTCTCTCCACATAAAGTCAAT
Organism: Hedera helix; assembly: GCA_947179155.2. Classification (NCBI taxonomy): domain Eukaryota; kingdom Viridiplantae; phylum Streptophyta; class Magnoliopsida; order Apiales; family Araliaceae; genus Hedera; species Hedera helix. Next base: position 13,004,815 of record OX359278.1, read on the forward strand.
TATTTTCTCTCCACAAATCTTTAATTGTTATTATTATAAATCTCAATTTATATTATTAATACATTTTTTTATTACACCCATTATTATTATATTTTTACACCCCTTATTATTATATTTTATTACAATATAATGGATTCCTCCAACACTGCATCCGGATCATAAATGCCGCAATTTATTCAAAATGACCAAAATAGCATTCGGCCTGATAGTGAAACGAGTTCGAGTCCGTTATTTTTAAGTCCTACCGGTGAGAGCAAAACAATGCGCCAGTTTATGAACATTTCATCGAAGTGTGGGCTGCCGATAATGTTAAAAAAGCTCAATGCAAAATATGCAATGTTTTATTTGGTACTAAAGACAATAACACACTATAACAATAATACCAATCGTGTTTGCAAAGGCATACACTAATCGATGAAAGTTCACAAATACAAATTGATCGTTCTTGTCACAATTTGAGTTATGATCAAATATTAGAAAAAGAGTTGGAAGTCAAACTAGTGATTGAGAAGGAGCTCCCGTTCAATTTTTTTGTCGATCAGCGCTGTACCGAGTATATTCAATCCAGATTGCAACCGAAATATAAACAAGTAAGTAGAATGACTACTAAAAGTGATGCTATTAAATTATATAATGAAACTAAAAAATAACTAATTGAATATTTTGACAATTTTGACTGTAAAATTAGTTTAAGTGATAATATTTGGTCTGCTAATCATCAACATGGAGTTAACTATATTTGTATGACTGCTCATTGGATAGATTCTGAAATAATTATGCAAAAAAGAATTATAGGATTTGAATTTTTTGAATTACCTCATACTTGGTCAAACAATATATGCTCAAATTATGGATTATCTCATATTGTTTAGGATTTGATATTTTGGTTTCGAAGTACTATTGTAATATACAGATCGTGTTTGAGCTAATTGACAATTATCTATTTAGACTATTCGGTTGCATATTAAAATTTTGGATATCAGTTTGTTACATCTGTTTGTGTCCTGTATGTAACCTCTCTTTCTACTTCAGGAATGGGGTGTTATAAACGGGACACAAGAGTAGGGACTAATTAGGGGTCTATGGCTTTTTGGCCCGAGCTACATTACTGGCCTAAACTCTTTGAATAATATAAATGCACCAAGAAGATCGACCCACAAGGTACAATCTGGAGCAAATACTCTCACGTTCTATTATAAATCCTTTAGTGTTCAAGGGCCTGGATCCCTAAAGGATCTTGCACATCAGGGGGAGTTTTTCGAACACTGGTAGGCACAACTCAGGTTACCATAATGCGTAAAACACACAGAGGAGTAAACTCCTTTCCGGTGGGGGCTCTTATCTATATCAATCCACTTAAATTTAGGTTTATCAATAACAGCTTTTTGCCCTACAAGGGGGAACCCTAATAAACAATTATCATAATATCTTCTATAAATATAAAGGAGGGACCTCTGTTACGTTTTTATACACATATATTTATTCTCAACCTTATAACCTCCATTACTGTCACTGACTTAGCCATCGAAGGTTGATCCAAAGGCCAGCCCTCTGCGTATTCGTTCCTTTTCAGGTCTTTTGGAACATTCAGATCCGGTGGTTGAGCCTATCGAAGCACAATGTTATCAGTACTGACATAGAATTTTTTTTTATTTTAATTAATACAATGATGAATATTGTAAAGTATCTAAAAAGTATTACTCATTACAAGTTTTATTATATTCTCAAATTAACATTTAAAAGTTAATAATGATCATATAATTTAGAACGGGTGAAGTACTAGTAGAATTCTAATACGACAATGTTACTGTTAAAATATTATTTATCCATGGAATATAATCATTTTCACTAATTCTAGTAGTCTTCTCTTACTAGAAACACGATGGTACCATACTATTACATTTGATTTTAGAAGAATATTCACCATATACTAATATTACGTTTGGATTGAGGGAATAGAATAAAATAAAGAATATAATAAAAAAATAGTGTATTAAATGATCATTTTGGAAGATAAACTATTATAGTGGAATGAAAATTCATTTTATCCCTTTGATTTTTATTCCATGTGAGAGGTAATGAAATAAAATACATTCTAATAGAATGAATATATTAATAATTTTATTACCATATTACACCACTTACTTCCATTAACAATCAAATATATACTTAAATTACCTTAAAATTATTTCATTTCTACTTCTATTCTATTCATTCAATTCAAATGCAATATAAGGGTGTGGGTACTTGGTAGAAGATTTTAATGCAGATTCTCCATTTCTTTTTATTTGTTTGTCATGTCAAATGGAAAGCAAATTATTCTTAAATAGCCTTTTGTTATCACTTTAAGGGGTGGGGTGAATGGGTACTGGGGTTTACATACAACGAGGCAAAGTAGTTCATGATTTTCAGAGACATTTTTATCATTCAATAGTCATGGCTTATTTCGGGTTCGCTCGAAAGTTTGGCAGCTACAGGACAGGAGGATCATCAATTATTTCCTATTTAATTTGATGTCTACAATTAATTTCAATCACTACTGGAACTCTACTACGTTGATGATAGCTCACAAGCCCCATAGAGGAGTTTAGGTCCTATTGTTATAATTAGTAACCGTGTTAAATCTTATTTATTTATGATTAAAGTACACTTTGCACCCAAATTTTATATTATTGTTAGACTTTTCCGACACAAGCTGAAAGAAGATGTTTAAGTGCACCATAATATTAATTAATGAACAAAAAAAACACTCTTCGAACAGATACGACTGGTCAAAAATGACCGGTCGGGCCTTTCTTCTATAACGGCCATTCTATTCTTTTTTTCGGAGCAAAAGATAGACCTTTTCCTTTTTTGTAGAGGCCCTTGGCGCAGCAATCTACTCCTTCCGTTTACATATGTGATGTAATAAGACTTGTCGAGCTGATCTCATTCCCTTTAGTAAATCCATTTTCAAAAGGTATAATGGGTATAACATGTTAAAAATAAATTAAAAAATAAATAAACCCATCTCTCAAATCACTGTCCATCTTCTTTCTCAATGGTCTATGGTGCTCGTTTGAAGAGTTCCCATACACTTGTTTAGTACCTATTATTTGTAATTCAAATGGATCTGAAGGATAACACAAATCTTCCTCAACCTTAGGTGAAAAATTTATACTGATTAGATCTGATGTAACTGTTAGTGTTCTAAACTACTTTTAATGTCAGATACCCAGATTGACCTACTTGAATTAAATGACTGAGAAGGACTAGAGGGCTTATCAAATGGAAACGAGTAATACATGCATGTTAGATAAAAACATCTCCACATCAGAAACTGAATCAAATTTTGCTGCAAAATTATCTTCCCCCATCTTTCAACAACACAAAAAACCCCTTTTCCCCAATAACTAGTTGGTGGCCAGTTTGTCAAAAAAGTAAAAAACAAAGCTTTAAATTCATAAATACTTGGGAGGCCAGTTTCATAAATCAGAAACCATAAACCATAAAATCTTGACTATAAACACAAATGGTTGCTCGAATTCCAACAGCAGATCCAATAAATTGACCCAAAACTAAAAAAAAATTGAATCTTTGACGCTTGGGTTTCACTTTGAACTAACAGAAATCCTAAATTCTTGAACTTTCTGCCATTGGGTATCCTTTTTTAACATGTGCAATTGCTCTACATCAAGGTTTTCATCTACAAAAAAAAAAAAGCCAGTAGAACGAAAACCTACAAAAAAAAAAAAAAAAAGTTCTCAGTAGAACGAAACAGAAAAAGGACCAAAGAATAGGGAGGGGACTAAATCTGCCTATAATCTACATGAATTCCCTTTCTGGAATTCTAACTAGAATCAATGCTGCTTCAGAAGACGATAAAGCCATGATCCATGTCGCCATAGCCAGTGCACAGACCTGCACCCTCATCCTCGTTGCTGAAGAGGGTTTGGTCTGAGCAATCCAGTGTTACTCCACATTCTTTGTTCTTAGTCTGTTATTTCCATCCTTAGTTGGTGTACTAGTAGTGATTGAGTTTGTTGAGTATTCAAAAAGTGTCTTTCTTTCTTTAGTTTTGATATCATTTCAATAGGTCTGTAAGAGATTTGGGATCTAAGTTTTTTGCAGATTTGGATTTTGGTTCAGTAAATTTAGGGGTATTTTTTGGTAGAGAGAGAAAGTGATGGCAGGAGGAGAGATTTGGGTTCTAAGTTTATTTTGTTGTTCTTTTACGATTTTATCCTTTAATATATTATGATATACCTAAATTACCTTTACAAAATTTAATTTACAAACCCAATAGATCACTTTTCACTTCTTATAATATTGAAGTGTGCCCTTTGTTTAGCATAATAGAACTTTAGGTGCACTTAGGCATCTTTTTTAGTTTGGAATGTAAAAGTCAATAATAATATAAAATTTAAAGTGCAAAGTGTATTTTTGTTTTTATTTATTGATTCCGAATGATTAAAAATTCTATTTTTAGCATCCAATAATGAACCAATGTTTCAATTCAAGTTCAAATTGAAAGTAAATCAATTTTTTAAATCATTTTGTATGAATATAAATGAATTATATAATCAATATCTCATTTACAATAGGGCGAATGTCATTTTTGTTCCTCTAAGTTGCCACTCATTTCTAAAATCGACACTAAAGCTTATTTTTCATCAATTTGATTTTTAAAGTGATATTTTTTTTGTTTCTATCCTTTTTACCTGATTTTTTTGAAACCCGTCCAAAATTCGACCCAACCCATTTTATTAAGAGGAAATTATTTTTTACAAGTATTATTAATATTAGAAAATAAATTATAAAAAACTAAATATAAAAATAAAAATACAAACAAATAAACAAGAAAACGAGAAAAAAAAAATTAATTCAAATTTCAAATAAATTACTACAAAAATATAAAATTAAAATGCAAAAAATATATAAAAGAATGTGTTATGTATATAATGAAATCATTAAATCAAGGCTTAAATATAAAATAAAAATATTTTAGGAAAAATTAAAACACTTTAATATATTGAATTATTACTTAATCAGAAGAAATAAAAATAAAAAACTCCAAAACTTCGGTCCCAAACATTATATTAAATTATTAGTTAATCAGAAGAAATCAAAAAAACTCCAAAGCTTCATTCCCAAACATTTAATGGGGATTTGAAAATAAAACTCATTCAAAACAAACCCAGACAAATATCCAGAAGCATGGATGAACAAGACTCCTCCAGCCCAGATCACCATTATCATCTCTTCTCTCTCACATATCTGAAATTCCAGATCACATTATGTTTCAATCTTTAAAATCATCATCTTTTTCTCTATACAATCAGACTTATATATATATATATATATATATGAACAAACATGTCTTCACTTATGAAGCTAGATATGACGAACAGAGTCTACACAGAACCTTATGCGTCATCAACAAGATCAATTTCAGTCAGATTCGACCATTTCGATAGACTGCTTTGAAGAATGAGCAAAGGCGTGATTATGTTGACTATGTTATCAGTGGAATTTGTAAAGGTTCAGGTGGGCATGTCTCTGATGTGGACTTTAAAGATTTGTACTATGATGAGATTAGGATGCAAGAAAATGACAGCAATGTTATGGAAGGTATAAAAATTGACGATTTTTCAAAGGACACAGAAGAGACTTTGGCCCATCTGAATGGAGTTTCTAAGTTAGATGGAGTTTCTAAGGTGGCCGTTCGGGAATGATTTTTTTTTTTTTACTTAAAGTTAAAATTTGAGTAGATTTATAAGTTAAAATTTTAGTAGATTTATAAGTAATAGTGTTCGGCATCATTTTTACTTATAAGTCGGGAATTATAAATAATAGTTGTGGATGTGTTCGGGTAATAATGACTTATAAGTTAAGTAAAATGTAAAGATTATGAAAATGTCATTTAATAAGAAGAAGATTAAAAAAACAAGGAGGGACAATTTTGTCTTTTCGTCAGAGTTGAACAACTTAAAAAAAATGACTTATAAGTCATTTTTTTTAAGTCCCAAAAACTTGCTTTGTTTTTTTGACTTTTTTTCGACTTATAAGTTAAAAAAAAAAAACAGGATTAATGACTTATAAGTTCGTTGACCGACTTATAAGGCGTTAACGAACAGGCCGTAATGAGTTTGACAAGCAACTGTTCATATATGTCCTTAACAGATGAAGAGTAGGATTTAGAACTAAAGTTGGAGTTAGATGCAATTAAAGCACAATATCGGCAGTGGCAGTGCTTTTAGGAACTCTCGAGTACGAGAGAGGAAGCAATTAAGGCCATTCAGAATAGTTGGATGACAAAGAAGAATTGAGCAATGTGTTAATTAAAAGATGTTCAAGGTTTTTCTGTCCAAATTATCTGAATCTCCAGAATGATTTATATCATATTGATGATGGATTTTGAGTATAACAAGTGATCAATTTAAACCCTAGCCCAGCTTATGAATTAGTTTTTTTTTTCATTTCAATTAGTTTTTTTTCTTTTTCCTTTTCTTGTTTATTTGTTTGTATTTTAATTTTGATGTTTAGTTTTTTATATTTTAATTTCTAATATTAATAATACTTACGAATACTTGTAAAGACAAATTTGCGCTTGCTAAAATGGGTCGAGTCGAATTTTGGGCGGGTTTCAATAGAATCAGGTAAAAGGAAACGAAAACGATAAAAAATGTCACTTTAAGAATTAAATTGGTAAAATATAAACTTTAGAGACGAAATTGAATGTGTGTGACAATTTAAAGGACAAAAATGACATCCGCCCTTTACAATATTAGTAAACTTAAGACCTAAAGCCTAGTCTTAACTGTCATATTAGGATTTCATTGACAAACTGGAAGTATAATATTCTATTAATTATTGAATAAAAAATATGATCAATTTGATTAAGAAATAGGTTTAACATAATTCGATATAATTATAAATATTTTCTTACATATTACTCTTGTATTTCTAAAATGGGTAGTGCTAAGAATCTTAAATTTGTTATCTCAAAAAATGTCTCAAATAATGTGTTAGCATGACAATGATTGAATAGATGTCATGTGATTAAATACATCATAAATTATAATTAAAATATTTAATGTCATATTATTTAAAACTCAAAAAATTGAGACTTGTAATATTACTTTCTCCAATATGTTTACATCGAATTACGAGGATGCATAAGCTTAGCAATCCCTCGTTAAACAAATATTAATTAGCAATTCTTGTTAAAAAAATATTAATATTCATGATTAAATAATATAAATAAGTCTATTTTACATGTCATATTTTACTATTTATTACATATTACTGATTCATAATTATTTTTAACAAGGAATATTACTACATATACAAAAATTAAACACAAAATCATTTCAATAATTAAAAAGCAAGACATAACATAAATTTTTATATTAAATTTTTTTTTTATAATAAATAAAATATATTTTATATTTTATTTTATCATTAATTTTTGATAATTTATTCTTTTCCTTTAATAAGGAGCGTAAGTTTTTCTCTTTTTATTAAATTTAGCCAAATGTTAGGATATCACTAGATGAAAACAACAAATGTTACTCCTAAATAGTTATATGAACTGTATTTGAAAGGATCAATTATTACAAACAGAATAACTGGAGTATCTGTATGTATGAACAGGACAACAGCAACAAATCCAGGATCTCTACCCCACAAGAGAAAATAAAAGAAAATAATAGAAATTGAAAAGCTCTAGTTTATAAAAAGCAAACAAACAAGAAAAGGAAAGTCGGAAGAAAGCGCGATCGATCAAATCCCCCAAACTCGAAATTTCTGGGTAGAAATCCAGTATTTTCTCTTACCTATATATATGTTATCTGCTTGTCATTTACAGTTTTTACTTGGGCAGAGCTTCAATTACGGAAAGAAGGTAGCTTGAATGACGAAAGTGCCTTTGAGTTTTCTTCCGGCGACTAATATCGGAGGAGGGGGATTTCTACCGGAGAACTGGTGGGAAGTGATCAACGAGTCGGCTAATTGGCAAGATGGGATCTTTTTTGCCCTCTGTGCTGCTTATGCCCTCGTCTCCGCTGTTGCTTTGGTACCCTCCTGTCTTCTCTCTCTCTCTAGACTATAATTATGAGATCAACTGATTTGCGTACTTGTGTGCTTCAGTTTGTTATGTTTGGTTGCTGTGAAAAAGGGTTGAAATAAAGTTTCTGAAATCATAAAGTTATGGGTTTGATTGGGAGTTGAGATTTGAAGCTGCCTTTTTTAACTATGTGCCTAAGACAACTATCCGGCTTGGTTGAAGTGATTATCTTATCCTCACGCTGATTTGAATAGTAGTTTGGAATTAGTGTTAAACAGTAATCAATGTACTCTGGAAACTAAAACTTAGATTAGGTTGACTTGATGTCTTATCTTAGGTTATGTTTGGCAACTCAATTCAAAGTCTTGAAATTGGAATTGAATGCTAATTTTAACAAAATTCCAATTCCATGGAATTGCAAATGTTTTTATCAATAGTTATATAGAATTATTGTTGTTTATCTAGATTGTAGATATATTGTAGTAGTTGTTTCAATTGGGACTTGGGAATAACTTGTAGCTAAAAAGTACAAACAACTTATATTTACGTATTAGGATTGTGCATATACTTGGCATTGTAATGAAGCTGATTGTGCATATACTTGACATTGTAATGAAGCTGATTGTGCATATACTTGACATTGTAATGAAGCTGAGTTAACGAGGTGCATTTAGTCTCTGGGTTATAGTTCAGTATATAGTGTATATCTTGTTTTTTCCTTTAAATTCACAAATTATTGTGGAATTAATCATGGACGGGCTCTTGGACCAAGTTACCATTACTTTCTGAATTATACATTTTGTATCCATACTTTCCATGGATTTCAGTTTGATCATAAGGTGATGCGTTCAGTTTCAAATATAATCATGTGAACAATAAAGTTTAATTTTGAGGATTAATTTATGAATTGATGTTATTTACAGATACAATTAATAAGGATTGAAGTGAGAGTGCCCGAGTATGGTTGGACAACACAAAAAGTATTCCATTTGATGAACTTTATTGTAAATGGAGGTAATTTAAACTTTTATTGCGTCAATGGGTACTTACTATTTTGTTAGTTAGATGTTTTTTGGTTGATTTAATTGTGAATCTTCTTTTTTCAGTTCGCGCCATTGTGTTTGGGTTTCACGTACAAGTGTTTAATCTGCATCCTAGAGTAAGGTCTTTAACCGTAGAGTCCATTTTAAATGTTCCATTTCATTGCAGTTGTATATTCGTCTTTTACGGCTAAATTCACTTGAGTTTTCCTTTATTTTTTCCAACCTGTCTATTGTTTGTGATTGTCCAGTCTCGCTACTCCCGGATTATCATAGTCCTTGATAAATCGTTATTACCAAAATTAGTTATTTAGAACCTGAAGGATAATATAATTTTGTCATTTTGTGAACAAAAGTTGTTTTATGAATTGACTCTATCTTGAACCAGGTGTTGGTGCTGGGAATACTGGATCTTCCTGGACTACTGTTTTTCTCGACATACACACTTCTTGTGCTATTTTGGGCAGAGATATATCACCAGGTAGGTAAATGATAAGTTGCCAAACTTTTGATTAGTAAAGAACAAATGCTCATTAGTGCACTTAATTTCAATTTAGTGAAGCAATTTTTGAATCATTCATCTCTATTATTGGCAGGCAAGAAGTTTACCAACAGATAAGCTCAGGATTGTTTTTATCACAGTTAATGCTATAGTGTACGGTATACAGGTAAGTGACATCTTTACTCTTTTACTGCCTTGCTTATGTGTATCTTTGGAATCTCTATTTATAATCCTATGCTTTACTATTGTCTTTCCGACTTGTCAATCTCTTGATATGCAGAGAAATCATAGTTTCACAACATATTTTTTGACTTTCTGTTGACAAGCCACGATGGAGTCCATGTGCATCTTTGAATTGAGCAAACGTTATCTTCTTTTTTCTATACATAATATAGTTCACAGGCATCTGGGGCCTCATTTCTGTTAACTCAACCAATTGAAATTTTTGACATAATCTCTGTTCGTAATAGAGTTGTGCTTCTGAATCCTTCATGAACAAAAAAAGTATGGACATGATCTGCAGAGAAGTTAAATATTTCTCCCTAAGCATAATTTTGTTGGGAGACTAATCTTAGGTGGAATGCGTAGATCATTTATGCAGTATGAGGCCAAATTGAAGGGGAGACAAAAACCTAGCTGATTTCTATCTAAGAGTGAGCTCTTATGGTTTGTGTCCCAACTAAGTTTTTTTTTGGCTTATTCTGCTTCAAACAATAGTTATTCAAATCAAATGTGCTATCTTAGTGATTGGTGAATGGTGAACTTTAAGATTTAGTCCAACTACATATGTCCAGTAAAATGCAGGCAGGGAGTTGATTCTCCTTGTCTGGGACAGCTATGTCAGAGGAGCCTCCTATTTTTTTAATGTTTGAACATTGCTTGACCAAGCCCCATCATGCATTGGGGACATCTCAGTTTTTGCTTAAGAAATCTCTTTATTCTTTCTGTTGGTCTTCAGTATTTTAGTAACTCTTACTAAAAATTTGCTGGCTTCAGGCTTGTATCTGGTCATACATCTGGATAATTGACAGCAGCATTGTGGAATTCATTGGGAAGATATTTATTGCAGGTTAGCTCTCCTGCTACTAATTCTAGTTCGCATGTCACTTTTATGAAAATTGAAACAAGCACTTTCTTGATGTGGAACATCTATCACCTTTTTCGCTAGGTAGCTTGCTCATTTCATTCTATTATTTGCAGTGGTATCATTTGTGGCGGCGCTAGGTTTTCTAGTTTATGGAGGAAGGTGAATGTTCTGAAACATATCTGCGTGCTCCAGATATTAAACTCAAGCAATATGGGTTCTGATTATCTGCTGGCATGGTTTGTTGGTTTATATTCATTATTCATTTCTTTTGTCCCTATGAATTCACGTATGGGATGCTCTCAGGTTATTCTTCATGCTGAGACGCTTTCCTATCGAGTCCAAAGGGAGAAGAAAGAAACTCCATGAGGTATGTGCTTTTATTAGTAGTTGTTTAGTCCTCGTAACTTATTTTGTTTGAATATTGTTAACCATTGTGTTATGAATTGTTGATGTACATGAAATTCTGTTATACGATAATTATATCTGCTGATGGATTTAGAGATGATTTACTTTCTTTTTAGTGGAAGGTCAACCTTATTATTTGATATTTCTATTAAAATTTGAAAATAGTAACTTCAGTGAAACATAATTTAATTTGGAAGGATTCATTCTTTTTATACAGCGCAATGAGAAACTCTTGTAACACAGCAAGGTGTTTTCTGTTTGGTGTATTGTCATTTGGAACTACATTTAAACAAGAAATGCAATCTTATAGTTGTTAAATCAGAATGCACAACAATGTCTTACTATTCTGCTTTCAAAAATTATTTAATTTATTTTGGTAATTTAAAAATAAATTATATGTACTGAGGGCTAAATGCTTATTTCACCATTGAACTATGACTGACTTATATATGAATCCCAATTTTCTACCAGTCAACTCATTGAACTCTATTTTTCTTACGTAAAATGACAAAACTGTTTAGCCAGTCAAGTTTTTAACGGCAGATACATGGCGATGCTTAGGTGGAAAAGGGCTGAAAATTTCAAATAAGAAAAAAAAATTGTAGCAGTATAAGTGCGCATTGTTAATAAATTTTCTCTTCTTATTTTTATTGTTATTATTATTTATTTATTATTATTACTACTACTACTACTATTACTATTACTGCTGCTACTACTGCCACTACTACTAACTATTACTATTATTATAATTACATTTATTATTTTTATTACTACTACTACTAGTTATTTCCTTGTTTCCCTCTAATGGAGTAACTAGTTTTAAGATTAAGCTTGCCATAGCTGCAGCCTGCCGGTACTTTGCTCCAAGTGACTTCATGTCCATGCTGGTTATAAATAAATAAAAACTCACAATTATAATAGAAAAATTATATATCCTGCTAGTTTGGACCTAAAGTTTCTCATTGTTGTAGGTTGGTTCTGTGACGGGCATATGCTTCACCTGTTTTATTGTGAGATGCTTTGTGGTAAGATTGACACTATCTTGCAAACTCATAAGTATGCATTAGAAAAAGGAAAGCTACTCTGCAATATATGGTAGCATTAAGGGATGTGGTGACTTGTTAGAAGATCATATTGACCCCCCCCCCCCCCCCCCCCCCCCCCCAAGTAACAGTCATATAAGCTTTGCTAGTTTTGAGTGTAGATAATAGTCAAGGTTTCTGCTCTTGTTTAATAATCTGTTATCATTAGTTACTAAGAAGAAAACAAAACACAGGCTTGAAGGAAGCTCTCTCTTGAAAAATACTTTTGAATGTTAAGAGGTTGTCCAAAGTCGCCAAAAACCAACTGTTCAAATCATATTGGAGACCATATTACATTTTCTTCTCTTTTCTTTTATTATTTTTTTTTGGGGGGTGTGAGATGGAATTTATGGTCAAAAGTACATCATTTGGGACAGATTGTGCATCAGGAGAGAGAGGGAGAGGGAGAGAGAGGACTTGGGAGAGTTTGGACTTGTAGCTGCTCTTTTCATTTGCTTCTTTGGTAGTTTTGCTTTCTCAACTTTTTAAGTTTTTCCTGTTACGTTTGTCTTATATACAGGAGGTTCTATCTGCTTTCGATTCAGATGCGTCACTCGACGTATTGGACCATCCAGTTCTAAACTTGATCTACTACATGGTAATATCAAAGTTGACTTTGTTGGATCTCTCATGTTTTCAAGTATGCTCAAGTATGATTCATTTTCTTTTCTAAAAACCAGCTAGTCGAGATCCTTCCATCAGCTCTGGTGCTCTACATCTTGCGGAAGTTGCCACCCAAGAGAATTTCGGCGCAATATCACCCTATCCGTTAGCGAATGTACCTCACTATTATTATAATCCATTCCAACTAAAATGGTTTCAGCATCAGATGCTAGTGAGGTTAAGCACACAATCCTGAAAAATTGTCCAGATGTATTTCTGGAATGGCTCACAATAGTGGCAATTCTTTTTACATGTATGACAAACAGAGGCTCATTGCAACAAACTGCAAGATATATTATTTGATTTCTTCGTGGGTTGTGGTTTGAAGGTATTTTGTTGATTTTTAGTTGTTCATGGTTAGAGGAATGTGTTATATCAATGTGGAGGACTTTGCTCCTGCCAATTTTAAAACTTTGGGCATCATTTCCCGAGTGACGATTTGCATGTGTTCCTGGTATGATGTTGCCTTGTATAAAGATTTTGATGTTAATAAGCATCTGGTGACAATCAAACTTCTTGAATCAAAAGATTGGCATATTTTTTGCTGTTTGATTTGTTTGTTGTTTGTCCCCTTGAAAGCTAATGAAGTAAACATTCAACTCTAATATAGCAGTTAATTTGTAATTTGTAAACTTGTGTGCTTTTGTTTATGCTTGGAATATCTTGAGTTGGGATATTAACTGATCGAGTATAAATGCATCTAAGTCGAGCAACTTGCTAAAATAGAGGAACAAAGATGCAGCCATTAATGGATGAAAGTCATTTCATTGATCATGTTTCCAGGTTTAGCTACAATCTTACTGTACATGGACTGCTAAATGTCATTTTACAGAGTCGAGCAACTTTTGAAGATAGAGGACACTGTATCAGCCACTAGTACCAGGACAAAACCCATGTAGCTATTTGTCAAGCATGCTTGGAAGGAACACGAAACAGTAATATACAATTCAAAAAAGTTAATACAGGATCCTTGATATTTGGATAAATACTATTTCAACATTAACTAAATGGCAACAAAGATCTCTATACCACCTATAAAGTATCTACTCCATATTTAGATTACAAAACGCAAGATTCAATCCAAGTTGCTACAGTAGCAGAACCTAATGCAAATTAACATCACAGAATGAAGTTTAAAACCAGGCACAGGACTCAATATTTGCATATGTTCATACTTCCGTCAACTGTCCAACTAATCCTATGGAATCTGTAGCAGAATCTAATCAATTTTATCGAGCTTCCTCTACTACAGGTGGAGCAGCAAATCTCACATTTGCAGGCCTTGCCACAACTACAGGCTCATCTGCAAAAAATGATCTAATGAAAGATGGAGTTCTCAAGGGTCGACGACCTGTCATCCGTGGATACACATCTTCAAGAAAGTAGTAAGCATGACCAGCTATCATTCCCTGAATCAAAAATATAATTTTCAAGTTAATTGTAATACCAGTCAGTAGGCTTAGAGAGAGGAGGAAAAGTGAAGATGTGGAAAGTCTGTTGCAATCAAGTAAATCATTCACATCAGAATACACGCGGGCTACTGATTTCCTAAAGCTAAGTAACTCTCGTGTCTTCAAGAACTAGGCCCTACTGTTTCTTTTGCATCACAATTCAATGACCAACTTTGCATCACAACAATTCAATGACTAAAGTAAAACGTGAATGATAAACCTTCAGAGTGTGCACAATGGATACTTAATATTCTAGTCAAATGCATATGTAAATTTTAATTTTCTTTTCAGGAATTTTTTTATGTAAAATTATAAAGGCCGTGTGACTTGAAATGAAACCAACCCTAGGTGGAGCTTTGCAAGAGTGATGAGTGCCTTGTACTTACGCTCCGAATATTCGAGTAAGAAATTTTAGATAGAATTTCTTCCAATTTTCAAATTTGAAATTTGAGATGGGGACTCACACATATTCCAAAATATTCAACTAATATGCCTATCCAATAAGGAGGCATGGAAGCTAAAAGCATTTAATTTTGATGGTTCTTTAAAATTGGAAAAGAAAAGCTATGTCCATGGTGACTAGCAGTATTCCTATTGAGAAAATTAAATAAAAAAACATGCTCATCACATTTGTATCTATTATGATAATGACCTGGTTCTAGAACTATATCCAATTTCCCTTTAAATTCTGTTAAACCGGCATAATAAATTCACACAGTTTCAATTTTGAATAATCGCAGGTTCAAATTCTAAAAAGAGAAATTCATTGTGCAAATATTCTTATCAGTACATAAGATACTTCATACATACCAGTAGATCCACCCAACCACTAGCACCAACAAGGACAGAAAATCCAAGAAGAACCTGAAGGAAACAACAAACTATGAGGACATGCCATAGTTGCAAGTATTAAAGAACCAACATTTTTTCTACACTAGTACACTTGAATACCATAATTGATTGCAATTGCATTATAGACTAAAGATAAGGATTTAGCAAAAACAATTAAAAATAATTTTCATAAAGAGAGAGACTATCAAAGTAAAATACAACCAAACGGTTGGAGAAGAAAAGCTGGAGCGGATCAGATCTCAAACCTTTATTTTGGTACCAGAAGAAAGTTATACAGTTCACACAAAACTCCTCAATAATGTTATAGAACTTTTTAAGAAGTATTTCCAACAAGGTAACAGCCAGTTTTACAAACTCTTACTAAGTAGAATATTAGACAACAAACTTTGCACCCAGATCACAGAATAACACAATTTAGTTTAGTATATAAATCGAAGACTAGCACAAAGGTCTACTAGTTGCTGTACAATACTGTGACGTATCATCTGAGATGTGTTACACATCCATACACCTCAAAAATACATAAGATCCGCAGCTTGATAAGCTCAGACTGACATGAGGTTTCATTTCAGATATGAGGGAAGGAGGAAACTTTGTGCAAATAACTGAGAAGGTTAGCTTTCCTATCAAATCCACTCGTCCAAGCATCCTTCAATCCAATATGAACGAGAACTTCCATTTTAAGAACGAAAAGACTACTCAAGAGGATTTCCAAATCGGAGGAAAGAAAACAAGATATGTTTCCATAGATTTGTTTCTGAACTTCTAAAGCGATGCTACTGAAAACCTTGGTATTCCATAACTTAGTTTTCGTATTGAAAAATATTAGATAAAAATGCCACTATTGTCATCTATTATGCTTTGGCTGGTCTCTTAACCTAGACTAGTTGAACAACGAAAAGTGCATGTCAGAAATGTATAAAAGATCATTCATGGTGGAGTTATAGCAAAGAGCGGAGAATAACAAACATCTAGCAATAGTTAAACAAGATGGTTATGAAGAAGAACACTCACCCATGGGAGGTAAGCTGCTGTAAAAGTAAAGAGGCCCAAAAAACTCATATGGATATATGGATTTTGCTTGCTCCACACATAAACCTATATAGTGAAGAAAATAATAATTTCAGAAACCATTTCTGAGTAACAGATTTACACAACTAAGAAACATTTTTATATGCAAGAGAAGGAAACTAACTAACCATCATGAATGTCAGTGAATTGCTAAGAAATATAATCTTTGCAAAAGATTGTGACACATAAGGTATCATCCCCCCAATAAGAACAATCCCAGTTAAAACAGTAGCACCAAATAAGAGCATGTAAAAGAAATCTGCTGTCCTTCCCCTGAAAGAGTTCTCTTCAAGAAGCTTGCAGTATCGAGCAAGAAAGAACATGTGGAACAGAAAGTCCAAGTCTGACAATATTATATCCAACAGGTTAGGATGAGTTGGTGGCTGATAATAAATCATACAATTATTGGATACCAATTAACACCTGAACTGACATGTGTACATCCCACACGCCTTCATAAATAAGAATGTTGTAACAAGTAAACCGCAGAATTGAATGCTTGATAACAAGAATAGAAAGATACATGTTTACAGAGCAACTTAAAATTATATTATTAAATGCACTTAGTTCCATATGTTGTTGGCTGTTCTATAATGCCTTTTTCTTTCTTTCTCTTTCGTGGATGAGAGTGATAGTAATTATAAAATCAAAACATGAAGTATGCATAGGTCATTACTGGCACACAAAATCCAGAAAGGAAGATCATGGAGTTGGTAGTATTAGAATCTTATAAATTAATTTACTACACAAAAGATACCACAGTAGAGGGGGAAATCATAGAAGCCGCATGAAAGAGCCATAATTTATAATGAGAACTGACGAGGACGAGAGAGACATGGCAAGAACAATTTTAATATCAATGAGAAGTAGCAACTGTTAATTTGGGAAATATCCACTTAGTGGAAAGAGAAAATGATAGTTTGTTTGAATGTCGGAAAGGAAACACTATTTCAAATTGAACTGGTGATCAAGAAGAAATATCTATCAAATGGAATAGAAGACAAATTATGGGCATAAGAAGATAACACTATTTCAAAGCTCCTAAAAGCTTATAATGCACAAAACAAAACAACCACTCTCATATAACACAACCAAATAAGTATTGGTTCGAGCTAAAATACATGCAAACCAATGGTATTAACTGACTCTCTGGACGTACATGTACCACTATATGTTACATAATACATGACTTTGGATTCCAGTATCTCCATCATTGATACCTGGCATAACTATTGTCGACCGTCAAGATCACAACAAGTTAAGACATTATACTGAGATGCCTGAAATAACTAATGTCTACTGTCAAGATCACGACAAAGTTAGATGCCATTATATTGAGATGCGTGAAATAACAAATGTCTACGGTCAAGATCACGACAATTTTAGATGTCGTTACATTGAGATGCATCAAGTGACTAATGTCTACAATCAAGATCGTGAAAATTTTGGATGCCATTTTACATTGACATGCCTGAAACAAGTACTGTCTACTGTCAAGATCGCAGCAATTTAATGTCTTTATGTTCAGAAGCTTGAAATTATACTGTCTAGTGGATAATGACAAGTTTGGATGCCGTTATAATGAGATGCCTGAAATAACTAATGTCTACTGGCAAGATCACGACAATTTTAGATGCCGTTATAATGAGATAACTGAAATAATTAATGTCAACTGTCAAGATCACGATTTTAGATGCCATTAAACATTTAATGGTTCTACATCATAATATATTCCCCTAATAAACCATTGAACCATAGGCTGAAAATTTTTAAAAATTAGATTCTCTCACAAAAGGTATTTCAATCAATACAAGAAAAAGATCATCCTGAGATCATGGGAAAAAGGGAAGACATTTTACCCATCTTCCGGAAGTAGAGGAAATTGGTGACTAGGCGCCAGAACTGATAGTGCTTCACCACAAGCACAGGGTTCAAGTACAAGTTATAAGGCGTAATTATCTGCAAAAACAATACAAGCGTTGCACTAACAGTAATTCAAACCAAAATACCCCAACAAAAAACTTGTCATTTTTAGCAATCTGCAATTATGTAAGTTAAAAATCCATGTACCCATAACCAGATAACATCACACTAGCTAAAGCTAAGCTTCAATAAAACTTATTAAAAAAGTAAGGGGAAGATCCAAAGCTTTCAGAAATATAAACCACACCCAATAAAGTTATACCCAATTCAAAAAGAGTAGAAATTCATTGTTAAACAACAAACATGCATATATATATATATATATATATATATATATATATGGTATAGAGAGAGACATATATACAGATAGATAATCTATAGAGATAGACATACATCTAGGGAACAACCAACGGTGGTAACAATTGCAGCAGTGAGATAAGAACGGGTGATAATCGGCATCTGTTTGTACCATTCTTCAACAGCTTGAGCCATTTTTTCGATCAATCAACCAAACCTCCAAATTCAAAACCCTTAACCCAAATTGCTTTTTAGCTCAGATCAAGACAGTAGCGGTGGTATATATTTTACACATAAAAGGGATGAAGAACACGCGATAGAGATGGGCGTGGAATTCACGGACCAATTGCTAGCATCTCTGACGGGTAACAACCACTAATATGACTTGAAACACGAGTAATGATATCAGGGTGAAATAGGTTTTTTTTTTTATTTTTTTATTCTTTTTTATTTTAATTTACCACTAATTATGGAATTAAAAAATGTAATTATAAATGAACAAGTGTTTTTAATTTGATCAAATCAACTTTGAATTAATTGTGAATTTTTGGATTTGGCTCTCTTTCATTATGCATTTTTTCTCATTTCATAAAATACGCTAATTATTTGATCTTAATAATTTTATTAATAATAATTAAAATATATTAATAAATAATTAATGATATTAATTAAAGAATAAAATCATAAAAAATATTTTTACCATTAATAGTTTATAAACAAAATTTATCCATTAAAATTTCGACAAAAAATTTATATGTTTATCATTAGATAGTGAAAAAGTGTTAAATTACCTTTATTTTTGAAACAATTATTCTATTCGATGTAATAAATTAGTTTATTAATATTTATTTTAGCTTGCAAAATATTAACATACCACATAAACCAAACATAATTGTTCAAAGACTCCATTGCCTAGTGTATATGTGAATTGGTGATCAATTTTTCAAATTATTTAAGTAAGAATGGCCGAGATCATTTCATTTATCTTTTTAATTATAAATGTTTAATTTTAATAAATAATATGATATAAGCAAAAATAAATAAAAGATCACATGCACAAATCGAGAAATGGTCCAAATTTTTTTATAAAAAAAAAAGATTCATTACTATGCAAGACATTGAATTAAAATTAGAAAGTCTACATGCATCAATATTTTTCTAATACTGTCATCTTCATCTCTCTTTTTAATTTTACTATTAAATGAAGAAAAATAATAAGTAGTTCACATCTCCACTTTCCTTTTCTAAATCTAAACTAAGTAAAAAAAAAAAAATAAAACAGATGCCTGCTTAGCATTCCTCTAAGGGTAAAAAATTCTCCGTATATAAAAAAAAGCACTACTCGCACAAACACTGAAGAAACCTGCCTCAGAGAGAGACAGAGGAGAAGGATAGTTGTCTATGACATCCAAAAAGATAAAAGAGGGGGAAGATAATGGGTCAGAGGTAATGAAATGGGAAGATCTACACCAAGATCTTCTTAGGAAAAAAAAATCAAAAGTAGGTCAGGGTGAATTGTTGCTTAATGTCTCATCAGTTTGTCTCTCGTGAAATTCAGTTGTTTGTGATCTATTGTTTATGAGATAGCTAGACACTCTCGATTTAATTCATGTTCAATGTGTCAATTTTAGTGCTTTGGAGTATCATATGCAGCCAAAGGCGTTGATGAACATAATTGTAAAGGTGATGAAGAGTTATTTTATTGACGGTGATGATGGATTTAGCTCAATTATCAAGATGATTTTTCCTTCGCATTCTAGTGTACTTGACATACATCTGGTGTATCTAGCTAGCATAAAGGTTAATTTTTGTTTGCCCTTTAATTTCTGAGATTTGATTAGTGGTTATTTTTTTTGATTTTCTCTAATTTTTAATATTTGTTTAGTTCTTTTTTTTGATAAACATATGATTTAATTTGTTATGTGGTCAGATTTCAATAATCTTAGACATTAATAGTGATGGGAAAATGTATAAAAATATTTATAGGGAAAATTGAATAAAATTAGAGGAATTCAACAAAGAGAGTAATATATTAGTAATTAAAGAAAGTTTTGATTTTTGTACATGTTATGGTTGACTTGACACGCATCAAATTGTTTGATCCCAATTTGAGTGTTGTTATATTTATCAGAGACTTAAGGCTAGTTTCTGACACAAGCCTAAAAGTTGTCGATGTTTCTGAGTTTGGCCTATTTTGTTTCATTTTTCTCAATTTTGGCCTCAACGCCAATTGAAGTGGCGTTGAGTGTATTTTTTAAAATCAACGCTAATTCAAGTGACGTTGAATGTTAGTCCCTTCATTTCTCCATTAAGATTAACTTAACATTTTCACTTAACAAAAAAATAAAAAAATAAAAAAAACGCCATATCAATTGGCGTTCAATTTACTTTAAAAAAAAAAAAAAAAAAAAAAACGCCATATCAATTGGTGTTCAGTAGGTTAAGATAATAATAATAAATAAATAAATTCTAATAAACTGCAATTCACTAAAAAAAAAATCAACGTTGTATCAATTGGTGTTGGTCTTATTTATTTATTTTTTAAATTTTTGTTAATTGTTGAACACCAATTGATATGGCGTTGATTTTTTTTAAAAAAAAATTATTTTTAATTTTATTTTTATTAAAGTTTGTCTTATAAAAAAAACAAAATAAGTTTTTTAAAAATTTTTGATCAGTTGGATGAATTTTCTTTAAAATATCCAATAAATTTGCACTTGTCAGATATACAACAAATTAAAAATTGTTGCATAGATAGATCATTTTA
The DNA here is from genome assembly GCA_947179155.2 of Hedera helix. Lineage (NCBI taxonomy): Eukaryota > Viridiplantae > Streptophyta > Magnoliopsida > Apiales > Araliaceae > Hedera > Hedera helix. The sequence goes on from OX359278.1 coordinate 13,026,002, forward strand.
GAATTTCTTACGTATTTTGTATTCGTTCACATTCAACACCTTTTATATTGTATTTTGACTGAATCCCAATTGATATGGCATTTTTTTTTTAATTTCTATTTTTAACTTTTTGTTGTTGTTACAGTTTGTTTTATATAAAAAAATAAATGAAGTTTTTTTAAAAAAAAATTAGAAAATTTTGACTGAAAGCCATATCAATTGGCGTTGGTCTTATTTTTAAATTTATTTTTTTTTTGTTAACAATTGAATGCCAATCGATACAACGTTGGTTTTTTTTTTCAACTTTTTTTTTGCTACAATTTGTTTTATAAAAAAAATAAAGAAGTTTTTTAAAAAAAAAATTAGTGAATTACAGTTTATTAGATTTTATTTTTATTTTTTTATCTTAACCTGTTAAACGCCAATTGATATGGCGTTTTTTTTTTTTTTTTTAAAAGTGAATTGAATGCCAATTGATATGGCGTTGAATTTATTTTTATTATTTTTTTAAATAACTATGTTAAGTTAATCTTAATGGAGGAATAAAGGGATTAACATTTAACGCCACTTGAATTGACGTTGATTTTAAAAATACACTCAACGCCAATTAAAATGGCGTTGAGGCCAAAATTAAGAGAGATGGAACAAAATAGGCAAAACTCAGAAACATAAACAATTTTAGGCCAGTGTCAAAAACTAGCCAGAAACTTAATAGGTGGTTAATGACTTTGTGCAAAAAAAAATCTAGAAAGAATTTTTAAATTCTGTATTTTCTTTCGATTACAAAAACTGTCTTTAGATATTTCCCAGGTGTTATACTCGTACCTGTAATGCACTTCAATATTTTCGTACTTGTGTCTGGGGTACGAAGCATGAAGACATTTGGTTTCAAACTTTAGAGAACCGCGAATCTGACAACCATATATATGAAAAGTGATATTATTTTTCCTTCACGACATATTTAATTTTATAAAAAACTCGTGCTTTTATAACTGTACAATTTATAATCATCACCCTTCCCTGTCCAGGAATATCCCCCACCCCACCCCACCCCACCCCACCCAATAAATGAATTCATAAATAAGCGTTGAAATAATACCAGATTATGCATTTAAAGGGTTCATTTTACTAATTTATTCAACCATTATCCCTATGCAATTGGGTTAAAGTTTCATTGTTTTCATTTATTTGTTTGTCAGTATTATATTGCGGGCATTTTTCTAGAAAGAAAACGCATTTCAACCGTTAAATCCCTTTGAAATTGGCATTCAGACCAGCATTTTAGTCTTTAAACTATATCAGCACACTGCCCCCCACACCCCAGGCTTTACTTCCTGCACCATAAAGGAATAAATTCCCATATTTCCCTTGTTATAATTGAGCAGTGATTTTCGAACAATATAAGTCATTGTTGATTTTGCTTTACAACCCTTGGAACTTAGCCGTTTCAGACCTGCATTTAGTCTTTAAACTTCTTCAACAGCCCCACTCCCCCGGCCAGACTTTACTTCCTGCCTTACCTTCCCCCCGCTGCAACACTGCAACAATGACGCATTGTCCTGCAAGGTATGAAATCTGAATCATAAAGGGTTAGAATCAAGTCTAAAATTCCCATTTAATGCAGTGAGAAGTGGTTTTGAGAAATACAAGTCACTGATGATTTGCTTTAGATTGTTAAGAAACTGATGTATGCCAGTTCATTGGGAAATTTCGTTTCTGAATTCTATACATACTGCATTACTCCCCAATTTTCGTTATTTGAAACTTTGAAATCTCTTGACAGTACTATAGTTGTTTCCATCTATGTAACGTACGTTGTGACCATGGAGGGAGGAACCTTAGGATAACCGTAGCAAATAAAAGCCCACACTCAGCTGGGGAACATAAGCTATCCATTACTAGGTTCAAACCCCATCAACAGGGGAATAACCTACATGAAATGCTATACAGCCCTCAAAACACAAAGGATTAATCTCTATTAATTTAAACTTGGTGAATTATAAGAATTGAATTAGAATTTGTGTGAGAAATATTTTTGTGAGATTTTATTTGGCCTAAAACCCCCATCCACTATTATTTTAGGTATCGAATTCTGGTTCAAACAACATCTTCTACGCACCTCACTACCTAAATAAACCATCTTAGAGCCCTATATGTTGACCAACACAACAAGGCCCATACCTATTTCACACCATCTCCCTTCAAACAATCCAAACATGTGCTTATTAGAACCCTAACCTTATTTCTTTTGCTCCAAATGTATTTCTTATAATTCATTGTGTATAAAATAATAGGGTACATCCTTCTTTATAATACTGCTAAACCACTTTCGCAACCTAAATTGTATTTTAATAAGATAACTACTAAAATTATAAATAAAGTAAATTAATAAAATACAACTTTTAAAATTTTCTTTTATTTCCATGGGCTTTCAAAATCTAAAGTCTCTTATATTGATCTAACTAAGTCTTGCGGGCTTGCCATGCATAATTACTCATGAATCATGATTATCTAGGATATGATCACAGTTAAATTCAGTTTATTCATATAATCATTCTTCCATGACCTCATAATTAAGATGTATATGGGGGACTTCTAGCGCGCGAATATTAAACAAGAAACCTAGTTACATGGTATTTGATATCAGCTACATTTATTTTTTTGATAGTCATGTCAATCTCTCCCGAAATTTATAGGTCAAACAAGCTGAAAAAGTTATACCTCGCTGCTCCACAAGAACTAACTGGCGAAGGATTCTCGAGGGCAATAAGGAATTGTTGAGGAATTGACGAGATGTTATTAGGTCCATTGGATCAAGTCCATTTAGAGCACATCATCAAGGAAATAGGCATTAACTGCAAACATCTCGAAGTCCTATACCTGGATCATTTCTGGTTGAATGGGTTTTCTGCTCCAGTCATAGCAGACAATCTAAGACAACTGAAGGTGGTAAAATTCCACGAGGTTTTTTATTCAGATTCTGGGCTTCAGGTGCTCTTGTCAAAATGTTCAAAACCTTGGGAACTAGAGCTCATAAATTGTGCAAGGTTTGTCAAATGTGGGGCAAAGCTCAGTACGTTCCACCCTTCTTACATCAACACCGTGTGAAGATAAAGAGAATTCTAGTTTGCAACTCCATCAAATGGTCCGTTGATGGAGAACAAGAAATTTATACCCCAAAAGAAATGATAAGTCTGCTCCAGCAGAGAAGGCTCTGAATATTCAACTGTTGAATTATTGGAGCTTAGGTGAGTATGTGTTTGAAGCGGAACTTCCTAGTGTTGACATTTCATTATGTATTAGAGTCTTGACCTAACTAATGGTTTCATCGAACTTAGAAATGTTTCTTTTAATTGGCTTCATGACATCTTTAAATGCTCCAAAATTTTTATGTGTTTTTGAAGTATTCATCTTCTTTATATTGTGTGTGCATATTTATTGTTTTTAAACACATTAATACTCAAAATATTACTAAATCTTTAACATAAATTAATACATTAATTATTGTTATTGGCATGTTTGTTGGCTGGATTTCATGTGATACAATCTTATGGCTATAACTTATATGTTTTAGACATTGCATTTGAAGATAAAGGAAACAAATGTTTATATTCCATTTTGGTTGTGGAGGAAGAGAGGGAAATAGAGAGAGGGGGGGACCAAATGATAATGAGAAGAAACTTTTTGAGGATTAAGTGTTTTTTGTATATATGTATCTAAAAAAAGGAAAAACAATGTTTTCTTCCGCATCCACTTATTGTTTTACCATTTAAAATAGGGTGATCTTTTTTTTATAAGTCTTCCATTTTTGGGGGTTTATAGGAGTTGCTGTTTTTTTTTAATGTGTATCTTTGGATTTCTTTATTTGTATAGTATTTGGCCTTTTCATATACCACTTGTCTCGCATATAAAATCTTCTTTTCCCATCAAAAACATATAAAAGGTTGTTTATTTCTGTTTCCTTCCCCCCCTTTTCTTGGTTGCTATGGAGAATTTGTTGGAAAGGAAAAAAATGAGCAAGTGACTTTTACTTCTGTTTTACACATCAAGTGAACCCTCTCTCCCACATTTAATGTGGGGATCTTGAGTTAGTCTTGAGAGATTCTTGCTTAGGAGAATTTGTAAGAAAGACAAAAATCAGAGAATGAGCAGCAAACTTCTATTTTTCTACACATCAAGTCTCCTCTTCAATTTCCTTTTGGGGATCTCGACTTATTTTGATAAATTCGTATGATGAGGGTAATTGTTTCTTTCGCCTTCTTTTTTCTATCTGACAACCGTGAGCCGTATAGATTATAGAGTTTGAGTGATTGATTTTCACTTTAGAAAGATTGTCGCGAAATGCCTGATTGTTGTTGGTAACATTATGTTACAATCTTTTAGATTTAGTAGTTCTGTTTAGGGATTTTTTAAGACTTTAATAAACAATTTAGTACCACAAATTTTGGTGGTATCTCCTATCCCCATATGACTTAAAGTGATGTGAGAAGAAAATTGAAGAGTTAAATGTAATCATGCTATAATACTTGAATGAAAATTTGAGCTAAAATTGTACCCAAAGTTATTTATACAAAATAAATATAGAGAGATGTGCAGGTATATATATATATATATATATATACAATTAAAATGTGTTTCACTACTTATAAGCTTACATGAGAAACACATTTTAGTAATTCAAATTATGTTAGAGAATGTTAGTAACAAATCAAGAATATTTCAAAAATAAGAGATGAATAAATTTTATAAGAGAGATTCTATGTTATGGGTATTTATACAAAATAAATATAGAGAGATGTGCAGGTATATATATAGATATACAACTGAAATGTGTTTCACTACTTATAACCTGAGCATTGTATGAGAAACACATTTCAATAATTAAAATTATATTAGAGAATGTTAATAACAAATCAAGAATATTTTTAAAATAAGAGATGCATAAATTTTAAGAGGGTAAAATTTTAAAAGAGAGATTCTATGTTATGGGTATAAACATATCTTCGTGTGACTTGAGTGAGAATAACTAAAGTATTTTATGCGATAATGAACTAGTACTTGTATAAAATATATTTGGGTTTAAATAATATCTATAATGTTGTTATATATTAAATCTGATGAGATGAGATCATATATGGTATTAAATTTATTGCTTATAGAAATAATGTGTGTGAAGATGATGAAGATGAGGAGCGAGAAGAAGAGAGAGCTGAGAGAGAGATAATTGTACATGGATATAAGTATTACGAGATTATTTCAAAGTTAAATGAAAATATAAGGACTTAGGGAGATAACTTAAGTATTTTATGAGACGATGAATTAGTAGTTTATATGAAATATATTTGTATTTAAATAGTATCTATTAGTGTTATATATTATTTTTGATGAGATAATTATAGATGGTATAAATTTATTGATTTTTAAAATAATAAAAAAAAGAGTGTGAAGATAATCTAGAAGAGGAGTGTGGGAAGGGGGAGAGAGACAGTTTCACATGCATATAAACAGTATGCGATGATAAAGACTTAGCTTTTACTGATTAAATAAAAAGGGAAATGACACAAAATAGAGTTAAATGGGTGGATAAAGAAATAAAAGAGAAAATTGATATTACTATTAAACGGAAAAGATACCGAATAAGATCTTAAAACATGTATGTATTCAATAGTGTTTATTAGTAATCAAGAAAGTAATATGATTCCCAAAATTTATATGAGATAATAAATTAGTAGTTTATATAAAATGGGTTTAAATAATATCGATTAATATTGTATATTAATTGTGATGAGATGATTATATATGGTATTTAATTTATTGGTTACAAAAAAGAATGATCGTGGATGACGAAGTAGAGGAGCAAGGGGAAAAGAGTGTTGAGAGAGAGAGAGTTCTACATGGATATAAACATTACAAGATGAACAAAAGGACTTGGGGATAATAACTTAAATATTTTATGATATAATGAATTAGTAGTTAATGCTAAATATATTTGGATTAAGTAATATCTAACAATGTTATATATTGTTTATGATTAGATGATTATAGATGGTATTAAATCTATTGATTAAAATATTAGAAAGAGTGTGAAGATGATGAAGAAGAGGAGTGAGAGGGAGAGAGTTGAGAGGGAGATAGTTCTACATGGATATAAATATATTGTGATAAACATTGTGAGATGAGTAGAGAGTTAAATGAAAAATAAGGACTTAACTTCTAATCATCACATAAAAAAGGAAATGAAACACGTAAAAGAGAGTTAAATGGGTGGATAAAGAAATAAAAGAGAAAATTGAAGAACATTAAAGGGAAAAGATACCGTATAAGATCTTAAAACAACGTATGTATTAAATAGTGTTTATTAATAATCAAGAAAGTAATATGATTCACAAAATTTTCGGTGTTAATTATGATTGTTGGAGAGAGAGAGGGAGAAAGAAAGAGAAACATGGGCCGACAGAGCGCAAGGACTAAGGAGAGGCCACATAGGCACACAGAGATGAAAGCATCTGGGTCATGTTATTGTATATGTATGTGAATGAGACTTTTTACGTTATTTTTCAAATATTCCAACTAATCATTTAATAGACCTATAGAACATAAATTCAATAAATATGAATGGGTAACCAACTCAAGGAGAATGATTTTTAACACCTAGTAAGGTATTAATGTGATGAGAAAGTATTCGTTGTACTTGTCACAATATGCTAGGTTGGCTACCTTATTTAGCAAAAAGTTAACCAAACTGGTAAGCTCATAAATTTTAGTGTGAACTCACCAGATTTATTTACCATGCAGGTCTGTAGTCCCACCTATCATCATGTCCTAACTGGATCACATCTAAGATTCCCACAATCTGACAGAAGATTTGGATTTCTTAGGTTTCAATCTATACTACCAGTCTCGAAGAATCATGGAGGGAGATAAAGAAATAAAGAGGATTTTAGAGAAGAAAAAAAAAAGGGGACAAATAACCTTGGAAAGAGAGAAAATAAGCTGCAAGCAGAGAAAAGCTGCTGCCAATGCCACAGCCACCACTAGTAGAAATGATGGTGGCAAGGCTAAAGCGGCAATGGGGCGAGAACCAATTGCTAAATTTACCAAGGGATCTTATATGCTACAATTGTCATACATGTTTCATTGGTTTGCTGATCTTGGGGCCGTAAGTTTTGGAATGTTTCTTCTACAGCTAAGATGAAAATTCTTTGGATTTTATGTCACTCAAGCACATACGGATTTTTCTTCAAAACAATAGTACAATTTGAGGGCTATGAAATTATTGAAGTTGGCATGAGGGTTACTTCAATTTCCAAAATGGTATTTCGTAGAGCCTTCAATTGTTTAACAGGCACCTTGTTTATGTTGCGGAAAGGTATGATATTTTAACACCCTCATATGTTATCATTATTGTTTGTTATGTTATTTGTTGGTGTCTTCTAATTTTTGCATAATTTTACGAGATCTTTAGTTATGATGCCCAAAACTAATTGGATAAGATCTTAAGTCCTTTTTTTTGTTTTCATCACTGCATTCAGTTTCCTCTTTCAACTTGTATTGGAAAACTAAAATTCACTCGAAGCTGAACACTTTTGTTTAATCTGGTTATTGAAAGACATACCATTAATGATTTGTCTGCTTTAGGCTAGAGCAAAAAAGGTTATTGCCCCTAATATCTGTGCTACGTGTAAGCAAAGTTCAGAATCTTATGCTCATCTTTTTCTTCCTTTGTTGCTTTTCTGAAGTGCAGATAAGATTTTGGTGTTTTAGTAGGAGAAAAAGTGGAAATATTTTGTGGCATGTGCAGTGTGCTATTTTATGGGTATCTGGATCTTCATTAATACATATGACATGCTCCACAGCTCTTTGCTAAGGGTGTCCTAGTTGGATTCTCTCTGGGTGTCGACAATCGGGGATTTTTGGGAGTAGCTGTCTGATATTTATTGTAATTTAGGGCACTGTCGTTGGTCAGGGACAAGTATTCTCTCGCTCTCTCTCTCTCTCTCGTTTTCATGACTCCTTGTCTGCCTCTGATGACTCTCTTCTTATTAATAAAATTCTTCTGTCATTGAGAAAAGGAAATGGTTAAAAGAAATTAAGTCCATTACTTTCATTTGAATGTCCTTTGTTGTGGCAATTAATTTATTCCTGCTAGGAACTGATGTAAAAGTAATTAATCCTATTTATACTTGAACAGGAAACTTCAGTTGATGTAAGGACAACCGTTGCATGGATTGATATTTTCAGTTATATTCATTGTCATGGGAAAGAAGACTGGGCTTCCCATAGTTTGCAGAAGTTCTTTTATAATTAAGTGAGTTACTCGAATACCTCTTGTTCGAAGTGCTAAATATAACTTCCTCTACATTCAAGTAGAAACCGAGCGAGCTTCCATTTCTATATTGTTTCATTTTAGAGATTTACATAAATGTAAGAAGCTAGTGAGCTCCATCCCTGTATGTTTTTCTCTATACGAGAAGGGAGACTGGAGGAATTTGATAGCAAAATGTCTATTGTATATTTTGCTTTTACAAGTCCTTTTGCCGACGATTAAACTTTGAAACTAGGATCTGTCATGGTCTTAGTGTGGGATATGTTCCAACACAATCCTCAATGTCATCCACTCTGTCAAATGGGCTACTAGTGCTGTGGAGTAAGTCTTGACACTCAAATAGGTATCTTTTGAAGATGAATTTCTATAAATAGTTGGATTTTTTTTATTGCCAGAGATGATAATTGAAGTGTTAATTCCGAGCTCATTTTTATTATCACTGGAAATCAACTAGATGAAATAGTTTAATGGTCTCAAGTGGTCAAAATGCACGTTGTGAGTTTAGGAGCTTCAATTAAATGAAGTATGGACAGTTCTTTTTAACATTTGTGTAAATAAAGCATTCTAAGTGCTAAATATGGTTGCATTCTATGCATAAGAAATTCGGGGTTGACTGGTTGAGATTTAGAGATGCGATCTATTTTAAAACTTTTTTTATGCTTTGACATGATGTAGTATTTGTGTTTTTTTTTTTTTTGGTTTGAAGAATTAACAATCTTATCCTTCAACTTTTCTTCTTTTTTAAGTATTTACGGATTAACAAAAATATAGGGTCATTGCATTCCTTGGAGTCTCTTAGGCTACTCGACATGTATATTTCGTCTTGGAAAGGGAATTTCATTCGAGAGGCTCCTAGAACCGGGCTCTTATCAATTATCTCTTGCTCCACAATCTCAATTCACATATTTTATACATTATCCTATTCCTAGTTTCTTATGAGAATGTCAAATATTCCCTTTGTTCCAAATTATATGATTATTATTAACTTTTAAAAAGTTAATTTGAAATATTTTTAAATTTAAAATTGACACGGTTCATTTAACTTTTCAAAATAATAAATCTTATAAATAGTAGTAGTTTTTAGGTAGTTCATAATATTCATAATTGTATTAAAATAAACTAGTTGAATTCATATCAATTTTGAGTTTAAAAATGTCTCAAATCAATTTTTCAAAAGTCAATATTGACCTTAGAATTTGGAACGGAAGAAATATTTGTTTGGACAATTATACAAGTTAGAATGATCAGGTCAGGAGAAGCGCCAGGTTCTTCCAACACTTATGTTCATTCCGGCCCCAGCTATTGATTCAGCTTGTTGGGAGCTCTAGGTTTGGAGAGAGTAACGTGTTAGGAATAACTATCCAAATCCAATAAGGAATATAACCTTTAATCCGCGTGGGCTCCGCGTGTGTTGCTTGCTGGTTGTTTGTTTTCAAATCCAATATGAAATTGGATAGTAACAAGGAAGTATATATATATATACTAAGTGGCGTTGCATAAGTATATTGAATTAAAAAAAACAGAGAACCAAAAAGAGGGTCATCGGAAGGGAAAAATTGGGAGAAATTTGTGAAGGTTTATTCACGGGTTTTCATCATTAATTCGGATTAATTAATTGCTTGAAGACTTTTAATTAATTCAGAGGATTTGGGTGGTGAGGTAATTTAAGTTTTCACTTAAATTAAGGTATTTTATAATCTCTCAATTTTGTAATATTTCAAGTCTTTGGTGTTAAAGCTTGAAAGGATTATTTGTACTTACAATTGATTATAGTGGAATTTCGGAGTTTGGCCCGTGGTTTTTACCTCTTAATTTTAGGGGGTTTTCCACGTAAATTTGGTGTCTTGTGTTTGGTTTATTTTCAGCAGTTATTATTTATTTGGTGGAATTGCATTGTTTGTTTGGCGTGGTTTGTTGTTTGATTTATCAGGAACGGTTACAGTTGGAGGTGTTTTTCTCAACAAGTGGTATCAGAGCTAGGTTCTTTGTACGGTTGTTTTCTGATAAATTGAATGGAAGAATCAAGTGGCGCTATGATTAAATTGACTTCATCTAATTTTTCGATCTGGAAGCCTAGAATGGAAGACATCCTTTACTGTAAGGATTTGTATGACCCATTGGAGCTTAAGGGAATTAAGCCAACAGATAAATCAGAGGCTGATTGGAAAAAGATGAACAGAAAGACGATCGGTCACATCCGACAGTGGATCGATCAAAGTGTGTTCCACCATGTTGCGCAGGAAGAGAATGCCAATACTCTTTGGACCAAATTAGAGTCCATGTATGAGAAGAAAAATGCACAAAATAAGACATTTGTGATTCGGAAGATTGTGAACCTGAAGTACAAAGATGGTAGCAGTGTATCCGAGCATATGAGTGAATTCCAGGGATTAGTGAACCAGTTGTCTACCATGAAGTTGAATCTTGATGACGAGATTCAAGCATTGTTACTTCTCAGTTCGTTGCCAAACAGTTGGGAAACTTTGGTTGTGTCACTAAGCAATTCAGCTCCAGAAGGAAAGATCACAATGCAGATGGTCAAGGATAGCATACATAATGAGGAAACAAGGCGAAAGGAGCAGGGTATGAATTTTGAGACACAGACACTTGTGGCAGAGAATAGGGGTAGAAGTAACTTCAGGGGATCTCACAAGGGAAACATGAATCGTAGCAAAAGCAGAAATTTCAGAGATCATAGGAGCAAGTCAAAGACCAGAGATGGTGTTTCATACAAGTGTTTCCACTGTCACAAGGAAGGTCACTACAAAAGAAATTGCAAGATCTGGTTAGAGAAACAGAAAACTGGTGAGCAAGAGAAAGTTGAGGATAAGAATATTGCAGCTACAGTTACCGAAGATGTTGTGCTTCTATCATTCGGGGAAGAACAATGCTTACATGTTGATCAGAAAATTGATTGGGTTATTGATACTGGTGCTTCGTATCATGCTACTCCCAAGAAGGAATTCTTCACGACGTACAAAGCTGGAGACTTTGGGTATGTGAGAATGGGTAACACTGATCAGTCCAAGATTGTTGGAATTGGTGATGTTTGCATTCAGACAGATGTTGGTTGCATTATTACTTTGAGGAATGTTAGACATGTTCCAGATTTACGCCTCAACTTGATTTCTGGTATGGCCTTGGATAGGGAAGGCTATGATAATCACTTCGGTAGCGGAAAGTGGAAGCTTATCAAGGGTGCAATGGTGATTGCAAGAGGTAATGCTTGTTGTTCATTGTACAAGACTCATGTGAAAATATGTTCTAGTGAGTTGAATGCAGTTGAAGATGAATCTTCACCAAATCTGTGGCATAAAAGGCTTGGGCACATGAGTGATAAAGGGTTGCAGATGTTAGCAAAGAGGTCTCTCATTCCTTTTGCTAAAGGTACTACTTTAAACCCTTGTGATTACTGTTTATTTGGTAAACAGAATAGAGTTTCTTTTAGTAGCTCTTCTAAAAGAAAATCTAAGTTACTTGAGCTAGTATATTCTGATGTATGTGGTCCCATGGAGGTTGAGTCCTTAGGTGGCAATAGATATTTTGTAACTTTTATTGATGATGCTTCACGTAAGGTGTGGGTGTATTTGTTGAAAACAAAAGATCAGGTATTCCAGTATTTTCAGAGTTTTCATGCTATGGTTGAAAGAGAGGCTGGAAAATTATTGAAGTGTCTTCGTAGTGACAACGGAGGGGAATACACTTCAAAGGAGTTTGCAACATATTGTGACAAACATGGTATTCGACATGAGCAGACAGTTCCTGGCACCCCACAACATAATGGTGTGGCAGAGAGAATGAACCGCACTATTACTGAACGAGTCCGATGCATTATGAGAATGGCTAAGCTGCCTAAGTCATTCTGGAGTGAAGCTGTTCGTACTGCTTGTTACCTGATTAATAGATCTCCATCAGCACCGTTGGATTTTCAGATTCCAGAGAAGATATGGAATGGCAAGGATTTGTCATATTCTTACTTGAGGGTATTTGGGTGCAAGGCTTTTGCACATATCCCCAAGGAACAAAGGTCAAAGCTTGATGACAAATCTACTCCATGTGTGTTTGTTGGTTATGGGGATGCAGAGTTTGGGTACAGGTTATGGGATCCAGTTCAGAAGAAATTATTCAGAAGCAGAGATGTGGTGTTTCATGAGCATCAGAATTATGAGGATTTTGAAAATGTTACACAACCCAGAGAAGATAGTGTTCCAGACCTCAGCAGGGTTTCTTCGCCATTACAGAATGCCATAGTTGGAGAAGGGGTTCAGAATGAAGAAGTGAATGATACAGATATGCATAATGATGATGGATCAGATGCAGAGAGTGTTGAGCAGGGGGAGCAACCCCCTCATCTTAATATTGAAGAACCTCAGCTCAGGAGATCCACGAGAATGAGCATACCATCAGTTAGGTATCCTTCATCTGAATATCTTTTAGTTGCTGAGGAGGGGGAGCCAGAAAATTTTCAGGAAGTCAAAACTCATAAGGAGAAAAATAATTGGTTGATAGCAATGCGGGATGAGATGGATTCTCTGCACAAGAATCACACTTATGATTTGACTACACTTCCGAAGGGCAGGAAAGCATTGAAGAATAAATGGGTGTTCAAGCTGAAAAAGGATGGTGAAAAACTAGTAAAGTACAAGGCTCGGTTGGTCGTCAAGGGTTTTGCTCAAAAACAAGGTATTGACTTTGATGAGATTTTTTCTCCAGTTGTAAAGATGACTTCGATTCGAGCAGTGTTGGGGTTAGTAGCTAATATGGATCTTGAGCTTGAGCAACTAGATGTGAAGACTGCCTTCCTTCATGGTGATTTGAAGGAGGAAATCTACATGGAACAGCCAGAGGGATTTGAGGTTAAAGGGAAAGAACACTTGGTTTGCAGGTTGAAGAAAAGTTTGTACGGCCTGAAACAAGCCCCAAGGCAGTGGTACAAGAAATTTGATTCATTCATGGTGGATCAAGGTTACAACAGAACAGTTGCAGATCATTGTGTGTATATGAGAAAATTCTCAGATGGTAACTTCATTATTCTGTTGCTATATGTAGATGATATGTTGATAGTTGGGCAAAATGCTAACATGATTTGGAAACTCAAGAATGAGTTGTTCAAGTCTTTTGATATGAAGGACTTAGGCCCGGCTAAGCAAATTTTGGGCATGAAGATTGTTCGTGACAAAAAAGCCAAGAGGTTGTGGTTATCACAGGAAAAATATGTTGAACGGGTGCTTGCAAGGTTCAACATGGGTGATGCTAAGCCTGTTAGCACACCACTAGCCAGTCATTTCAAGTTGACGAAGCGTATGTGTCCTTCTACTAAGGAAGGAAGATATGATATGGCAGCAGTTCCCTACTCCTCTGCTGTAGGGAGTCTAATGTATGCGATGGTTTGTACGCGGCCAGATATAGCTCATGCAGTTGGTGTTGTGAGCAGGTATTTATCAAATCCTGGTAGAGAACATTGGGAAGCAGTTAAGTGGATTCTCAGATACTTGAAAGTTACTTCTAATTTGTGTTTGGGTTTTGGTGGTTCGAATTCAGTCTTGGAGGGTTTTACAGATGCAGACATGGCAGGTTCTGAAGAGAAGAAGTCTACTTCGGGGTATTTGTTTACTTTTGCAGGGGGAGCTGTGTCATGGCAGTCCAAATTGCAGAAGTGTGTTGCTTTGTCTACAACTGAGTCAGAATACATTGCTACTACGGAAGCAGGCAAAGAGATGTTATGGTTAAAACGGTTTCTCCAAGAGTTGGGTTTGACACAGGATGAGTATGTGGTTTATTGTGATAGTCAGAGTGCAATTGACTTGACAAAGAATGCTACTTACCATTGTCGTACCAAGCACATTGATGTTCGTTATCACTGGCTTCGAGAAGTGATGGAAAAGGAATTGTTGAAAATAAAGAAAGTTCATACTGATGAAAATCCCGCAGACATGTTGACAAAGGTTGTGACCCGTGATAAACTCGAGGTTTGTAAGGAGTTGGTCGGGATGGATTCTAAGTGACGGAGTTACGGTGGAAGTCTCCTCTCATGGATTTGGAGGGGGAGATTGTTAGGAATAACTATCCAAATCCAATAAGGAATATAACCTTTAATCCGCGTGGGCTCCGCGTGTGTTGCTTGCTGGTTGTTTGTTTTCAAATCCAATATGAAATTGGATAGTAACAAGGAAGTATATATATATATACTAAGTGGCGTTGCATAAGTATATTGAATTAAAAAAAACAGAGAACCAAAAAGAGGGTCATCGGAAGGGAAAAATTGGGAGAAATTTGTGAAGGTTTATTCACGGGTTTTCATCATTAATTCGGATTAATTAATTGCTTGAAGACTTTTAATTAATTCAGAGGATTTGGGTGGTGAGGTAATTTAAGTTTTCACTTAAATTAAGGTATTTTATAATCTCTCAATTTTGTAATATTTCAAGTCTTTGGTGTTAAAGCTTGAAAGGATTATTTGTACTTACAATTGATTATAGTGGAATTTCGGAGTTTGGCCCGTGGTTTTTACCTCTTAATTTTAGGGGGTTTTCCACGTAAATTTGGTGTCTTGTGTTTGGTTTATTTTCAGCAGTTATTATTTATTTGGTGGAATTGCATTGTTTGTTTGGCGTGGTTTGTTGTTTGATTTATCAGGAACGGTTACAGTTGGAGGTGTTTTTCTCAACATAACGGACCCTTGATTTCACTGCACTCAGTAGCGTCAAGATGAAAGCTTGTTGATGGATTTTTTTGTTGATTCAATGAAAGATTATTCTTTTGATGGTGATAATATTGATTAATAGGTTAGCTCAATTAAAAAGATGATTATTTACTACAGATAGCCCTAGTTGTTTGTATGACCAACATCTGATCTGTTTTGCTGAAAGGTAATTCCAGTTTTCCCTTTACCTCTAAAATGAGTTTCTCTGATGAGCATTATAATAAAATGTAGACAAATATTCTCTATTTTTGTTCTTTGGTTCTCCACCTTTTTCTTAATATATACTTCGTCCATCCTCGTCTGATTTTTATTTCAAGAGTAACTCAAAATAATATGGTTTTTATCCTGCAATGATTGCTGTATCTTGTTGAGTACATTATTTTAGAAACAATACAATCATTTCGGGACAAGGCACCTTGTTTTGTACTTGTATAAGATATATATTAGCTTCATTTATTGTTGATGAGTTCATGTTAATCTCTATTGACATCATAGGTCACAAAAGCTGAAAAGAGGTTGTTCCTGGCTTATTCAAGGGCAATAACTGGAAAAGGAATCTCAAGGGCAAATCAGAAATTGCGGGGGCATTTGAGGGGATTTACATAAATGCAAGACTTTGCAATTCCTATGCTTAGATCCATTTTCGCCACTCATCTTCAGTAAATCTACATCAACCGAAGGTGGTAAAATTGCAAGGTGTTTGTTTACATTTTGGGTTGCGGTACTCTTGTCAAATTATGAAAACCTTTTGGAATTAGACTTGCAGATTTGAAAATTTTATAATTTGAAACAAAAAGTGATCAGCTCTTGCAACAAAGGCTCCAAAGATGAAATTCTTGAATTAGTTGGAGCTCATGCTGTTATTCTTCAAGATGCTCTTGTGGGATTCTGAAGAAGGATTTCAAAGAGCTAGGTGTTTTTTAGATTTGTAAGTTGGTTGTTTGTAACCTTGAACATATGTGGTCTTTTGTCCTTGGGATGTACCTTAATCCTTCATTTCCAATACTGTTATCAGTGTCAAGTTGTGAACTAGATAGAACCTTGAAAGTACTGATATTTTCTTTCAACTCCCCGTGGAAAACTTGAATAAAAATGCTTCATTATATTTGGTTATTTTGTTCTATAATTATTACATTTAGCCATAGTTTGTAGTAATAAATAAATGTGAAAAGAGAATAATATGGGGAAATGATTTATATAGGCATGATAAATTTCATGGCAAAGTTTGATCGCAACTAAAGTGTAACTTTGAGCAATAAAATAGAATAAATTAGTGTAGGGTTTTTGTTAATTCCTTATTTATCTCATGCATATCATTACTATCGATGACATAAATTTGTTGTAATATACTCCCTCCGTTTCTTTTTATTTATCTTTTTAAAGAGTGAAATTTATTCTTTTATTTGTTATTTGTAGATTTTAAGAAAGTATTAATGACTTAATTTTTTATATTATTCATACATTAAATACTTATTTGTTTCTCTTTTATTTTAATATATTAAGATTTTATAGCTATTTCGGTCAATGAAATAAAATATTGATTATATTTTTTAATATATGTGCTTTCTGCTAAAACATCAATTAAAAATGAAGGGAGGGGTAATAATATGAAGAGAGAATAATAAATGAGCTATAATGTGTGTTGTAAATGTGGATAGAGATAATAATGAATGCAATAAATACGGAGAGATAATAAAATTCCAATGCCCATTTATAATTGACGAATGCGCTAGGCTAATAAATTTGAGGTCTCAATAATGTTCTAAATAATTATTTTAATTAGTCATTGCAATAGAACGAGTATGGGTCGAGGATGACCTTAATTATCATATTTCAATTTCATTGCTTTCAAGGAATGCTCTTTAAAGTCCTAAAAGAAAGCTCGCGTCCCAGAGTAAAGAAAAATTTAATACATGCAGAGAAAAACAATATAATTATTTTTAAAAAAGGAATAGCAAAATAAGTTGTATATAAAGATTATTTGAGGAAAATAACATCTAATTTTGATAGGTTTGTGCCAGGTTGCATATTTTCTAGCGCAAGTAGATTGTTTGTCTTACTCTCACACAACTCATTAGGCCTAGTGCGCTCACATAATGTGACGCCCCCAAATCTGGGCCCACACAGTCCAAACTTGAGTCGTCAAAAGACTACAACAAAATTATTACAACAAAGCACAACGTACAACAATACAGTGTATAATAATACACAACTAAGTCTTCACTATTATTGCCACACTATTTTACAAAACGTGAAGACTATGATAACTATTCCTCGGACCCTCACTCCATTCCCCGGCTAGACCCTGTTATGTTTTCATCTCCTGTTGAAAAACAATGGAACAAAAGAAAGGGTGAGCTCAAATAGCCCAGTAAGAAATATCATGACTAAGATAATGACGAATAAATTATCATTAACCTTCAACAGTTGAGTTCTTGATAGAATACAATAGACTACAAGGTTTATATCAAAAACTGTAGTTAAATTCTTAAACAATGTTCAGATCAATAATAGCAGCGGAATGAGCAATCTATTAGAAGAATAATGCAGACTATAATGTCCACTCGCTTCTCTTTTTCGTAAAAACATCATCAACTTTTATCATCTGAAATACCATTAGTCATGAAAATATAAATTCACAGTTCCTGATCATAATCATGCACATCAACAGTTCATCTTTGCACTACGGGCCAAAGATATTCAATATAGCACCAACGGTCATGATTATACCTGATTCAGCCTTTGGTCATAATCATACCAAACAACAGTTCATCTTTGCACTACGGGCCAAAGAGAACATTCATCACGTGCCATAAAAGACACCGAACAGATGTATCGCCTTTAACCTATTATATCGCCTTTAACCTATCATCTGTTCAACAAATATATCACATCTGTGCCCCCGGCCACAGATATTCACAACAGCTTGATTTTTGGATGATTAGAATGATATAAATGATGAACAGAAGAAATAGGATAACAATAAGTATCGGAAGTTTACTTTGTACAAATTCAAATAATGTCCAAATTGTCAACATGATGTGGAGTGAAATTTAAAAATGATATTCAAGATCCACAGTTCAGAATAACGGTTACAATTCAATAGAAAGGTTCACGTAAATAGGAAGGTTCAGTTGAAATAATGAAGTTCAACTATTATGGAACATATAATATTTTCAGGAATTATAGAAGCAATAGTTCCATAATAAATTTCGATTTAGGAGTATGAAAGAAAATAATATCCCTTACCGTAGCAGGTTTGATTAACAAAAGGTGAAGGAAATTAATACAAAGGGTTATTCACCAACAGGCGGCAATCCGCTCCGTAAGGTTATTCCCACAATTTAATAGAATTTGAGTACAAAGAGTTATTCACCAAACAGGCGGCAATCCGCTCCGTAAGGTTATTCTCAGAGATTAATAATGAATGAATACGAAAGGTTATTCACCAACAGGCGGCAATCCGCTCTGTAAGGTTATTCCCACAATTTAATACATGGAAATAAAAGGCACGTCTTATGAGTAAGGAAGAAACAATATCATTATCGAGAATCAAATAATGATAATCCCTTACCATAGTACGTTTGAATAATGGAAGATGAAAAAGATGGTATCCCTTACCTCAACACGTGACTGGATATTGATTTAAATGAGGTTGATTAACTTGAACAGTACACGTATACTTATAGATCTTCACAAATACTCAAGATGACTTAAGCACACTTAGAGAGAACTTTCACAAGAAGTATTTAGAGAGAGAAAGAAAGAACAAGTAAGGAAGTTTATGAAAAATCCTTAAGTTAAGGCTTCTATTTATAGCCAAAAATCTTATCATTCATTTAATCTAAACCATTCATTTAAAGATCATCTTTTAATCTACACCATCCATTTCAAATATTATATTATCTTTAATCTACACCATTCATTTCATATCACCTAACTTTATATTATAAACAAATCAATTTAATTATTCAACAATAATTCACACTTTAATCTACACCATTCATTTCATATCACCTAATAATCACCTAACTTTATATTATAAACAAATCAATTCAATTATTCAACAATAATTCACACTTTAATCTACACCATTCATTTCATATCACCTAATAATCACCTAACTTTATATTATAAACAAATATCTTTATCAATTCAATTATTATGACTAATTGTTATAAATACAGTATAGTTAGTTCTTAGATATCAAGTCAATAAATTAATGAAATACAACTGTTTAAATAACATCATAATAGAGATAACAATAATGTAAAATAAAGCATACGTTACTGTGTAATGACAATTATTGATTCAATAATGTGAATTACTGTGCATATGTTACTGTGACAATTAGTAGGTTCAATAATTTTAAAAACAGTGCAACAACAATTATTGACTCAATGATATAAAATACAGTGTAATGACAATTATTAAATCAATAATGCAAAATACTGTGTAACAACAATTATTGAATTGATAATATAAAATATTATGCAGTGACAATTATCGATGAAATGATGCGTAACAGTTACGGTGTCAATTATCAGACCAATAATATGAGACACTATGCAATACCGTGTGTTACTGTAGAGTACCGAGTGCTACAGAAAATACCAATAACTACCGTATGCTACTATTCTTTTATCACTGGTATTTTAACAGCTCCGTTGACTATTTTTATTTAAAAAGGTTATTTCTGTCGTTTTCTATATCCGACAAATATTTCGTTGTGGGGTCCACCAATAATTTGTTATTTCGGCGCCGTCGGACCAAACGAATATTCCCCGACCAAACGAATATTCCCCGACAAAGCGAATATTGTCCGACAAAATAAAATTTGCACATAACATCCTTAACTTTTAACTTTATCGATTTAACCACTTACTGTTTCAAAAAATATATATATGAAGAAAAATTAAATTTTGTATTTCATAAAATTCGGGGTCTTACAACCTCCCCTCCTTATGAAATTTCGTCCCCGAAATTGACGTACCTGACATATCGAAGAGGTAAGGATACTTAGATTTCATCTCAGATTCTAGCTCCCAGGTCATTTCCTCAGTATCTTGATTCCTCCATAAAACCTTAACTTGAGGTATAACCTTTGAGCGTAGGATCTGCTCCTTCTTATCCAGGATCTTAACAGGTACCTCCTCGTATGTTAAATCCTCTGCTATAACGTCTGGTTCTAACTCAATGACGTGGTTTGGGTCCTTCACATATTTACGTAACATAGATATGTGAAAAACGTTATGGATGCGAGACATACTTGGTGGTAGGGCTAGTCTGTAGGCTACGGTTCCTATTCGATCGAGGATTTCAAATGGGCCAATAAATCGAGGGTTGAGCTTTCCTCTCTTTCCGAATCTCGTAACCCCTTTCCATGGAGAAACACGTAAGAATACATGATCTCCGACGTTGAAACTTTCGTCTCTCCGATGAAGATCAGCATAACTCTTTTGTCGTTCTTGTGCGGTCTGTATTCGTTGTCGGATCATTTGGATCTTTTCGGTCGTCAAGCGTACCAACTCGGGTCCCAACAATTTTGCTTCTCCTACCTCATTCCAACATATTGGAGAGCGACACTTCCTTCCATACAATGCCTCGAATGGAGCCATGCCTATGCTTGCTTGGTAACTGTTGTTGTAAGAAAATTCCACCAACGGCAAGTACTTATCCCAACTTCCTTTGAAGTCTAATACACAAAGTCTCAAAAGATTTTCGAGGGTCTGGATCGTCCTTTCCGATTGTCCGTCCGTTTGAGGATGGTATGCAGAACTAAAACGTAGTTCAGTGCCCATAGCTTTTTGTAGACTGATCCAAAAGCGTGAAGTGAATCTAGGATCTCGATCAGAAACTATGGAAACTGGCATGCCATGCAATCTCACGATCTCATTTATGTACATACCGGCAAGACGTTCAAGTGAAAAATTTTCTCGTATAGGCAAGAAATGAGCAGATTTGGTCAATCTATCTACGATCACCCAAATTGCATCTAAGCCTTGAGAAACTTTTGGAAGACCCGTCACGAAATCCATATTGATGTGTTCCCACTTCCATTCGGGAACCTCAAGTGGTTGTAATGGACCCTTAGGTACTTGATGCTCTGCCTTGACACGTTGACAAGTTAGGCACCTTGAGATAAACTCTGCAATCTCCCTTTTCATATTGTTCCACCAAAATGTATGTCGAAGATCTCGATACATCTTGGTACCCCCCTGGGTGGATTGCAAACGGCGTGTTGTGTGCCTCCATCATGATTTTATGCTTTAATTCAGGATCGTTAGGAACACAGAGTCGAGAGTTGACTCGAAGTATTCCTTTCTCGTCGATTCTTGCTTCGGGAATGGCACCTTCTTGTACTTTCTTTATCATGTTTATCAGTTCCGGATCGGTAGCTTGAGCAGCTTTAATTTTATCGATTAAAGCTGGTTCTACTCGCACGTGAGCAATCTTCGAGTGGGTCCCTGGTGTCTTTAGCTTTATCTCCATCTTTTGCAAGTCGTACAAAATACACTTTTGTGTTATCAGCAGTGCACTTGTACTCGCATAAGATTTTCTGCTCAAAGCGTCAGCTACAACGTTCGCCTTTCCCGGGAGATACTGGATTGTGTGGTCATAATCCTTCAACAGCTCAAGCCAACGTCGTTGTCGCATGTTGAGTTCCTTCTGGGTGAAGAAATACTTGAGACTTTTATGATCCGTATAGATATCCACTTTTTCTCCGTACAAGTAGTGTCTCCAGATCTTCAACGCGAAAACGACAGCTGCCAACTCTAGATCATGAGTAGGATAATTTTTCTCATAATCTTTGAGTTGTCGAGAGGCGTAGGCTATAACCTTTCCATGTTGCATAAGGACACAGCCTAGACCTTTGCCAGAAGCATCGCTGTAGATAACAAATTCTCCTGATCCTGATGGTATGGTCAGAACAGGAGCTGAAACCAGTCTCTTCTTGAGTTCTTGGAAACTTTTCTCGCATTCCTCGCTCCATATGAATTTTGTGCTTTTCCGAGTAAGCTGCGTTAATGGAGTGGCGATTCGAGAAAATCCTTCTACGAATCTCCGATAATAACCAGCTAGACCCAGAAAACTTCGGACTTCGGTTACTGTTTTGGGTTGTTCCCAATTTAGTACCGTTTCAATCTTCGCAGGATCGACTGATATTCCTTTACTAGAAATCACATGCCCAAGAAACGCGACCTCCTCAAGCCAGAACTCACATTTCTTCAACTTGACATATAATTTGTTTTCACGGAGCTTTTGTAGTATCAATCTCAGGTGTTGTTCATGATCCTCGCGACTCTTGGAGTATATGAGGATGTCATCAATAAAGACAACCACAAAATGATCCAAATGTTCCTTGACTATCCGGTTCATCATGTCCATGAAAACTGCAGGAGCATTAGTTAGTCCAAAAGGCATGACTAAGAACTCATAATGCCCATAACGAGTTCTGAAAGCAGTCTTTGGAATGTCCTCAGCTTTAACCTTTAACTGATGATATCCAGAACGGAGATCAATCTTTGAGAAATGTTGAGCGCCTTGCAATTGATCAAACATGTCATCAATCCGAGGTAACGGGTACCTGTTTTTTATGGTGACATGGTTCAGTTCTCGGTAGTCAATGCACAATCTCATACTCCCGTCTTTCTTCTTCACAAATAGAACAGGAGCACCCCAAGGTGATGCACTCGGACGAATGAAACCGGTATCCAACAATTCCTGTAGTTGGACTTTTAACTCTTGAAGTTCAATGGGAGCCATTCGGTAGGGAGCTTTGGAAATGGGCTTGGTACCGGGTTCAAGATCAATATAAAAATCAATTTCACGGTTTGGGGGTAAGCCAAGTAGTTCTTCAGGAAAAACGTCAGGAAACTCATTAACAATGGGAATATCATTCAAGTTTGACATATTTTTGTTCAAATCAGTGACATGAGCTAAAAAGGCTTGACATCCGTTTTTCAATAAACGAATGGCTTTATGGCTAGAAATAACAGTTATAGATTTCAATGGTTTAGTTGCTTGAATTTGCATGACAGGTTGATTAGGAATATGAAAACTAATAATCTTATGAAAACAATCAATTTTAGCATGATGGGTAGTCAACCAATCAATTCCTAAAATCACATCAAATTCATGCATCTCCAAAGAAATAAGGTCAACAGGTAATGTGAGGTTGTTGATTTGAACTAAGCAAGATTTATAGACAGTAGATGTAATGGTCATTTCTCCTAATGGGGTTTCAACTGATAAGTCAAAGTCCAAATTTTCAGGAGTTAAGTTTAAACGCTGAGCACATGCAGGTGAGATAAAAGAATGGGTAGAGCCAGTATCTAACAAAGCGTAGACTTCACGAGAATTTATGAATAGCTTACCGGTTATCACCTCGTTCGAGTTTCGTGCCATTTGGGATGTCACAACAAAAGCTCTCCCTTGAACTACAGATTTTCCTTTATCCGCGCTAGCTTTTGGTATCATCATTGCAGCTGGACTTGATTTTGTGGCAGGACAAAACCGCGCAAGATGACCCTCTTTCCCACAACTTTAGCACTTTTTGGACTGCAGTGTACAGTTTGGGCTGATGTGACCTTCCTGACCACACCTATAGCATCTCACTGGTGGTCGATCTTCTCCCCTTGAAACTGGGGTCGGTGCTGGTGTTGGTACTGGTGCTGGTGCCCTTCCATAATTATTATGGAATCTCTTTCTTTTGAAATTGTTCCCACTAGATTCTCCTCTTCTGTTATTTGGTGTGGAATTACCACCGAAGTGTTGGTTACCTCCTCGATGGTTCTCGTTCCTGTGGTTGTTGTCACTCCTTTCTCTATGCTGATCATTAACTCTTGGCTGCAATGTTTCATCTGTTTGCTCCACCCTTTGAGCCCTATCTACAACATCTGAATACAAACTGAATTTATGAGAACTAAGTTGTTGACGAATTTTGAGTCTCAAACCTCTCAGGAACATTCGACTCATTCGTGCTTCGTCATCTACTAGATGAGTCGCAAAACGAGACAGTTCAGCAAACTTAGCTTCATATTGAGAAACTGTCATGTTTCCCTGCTCCAGCTTAATGAATTCCACTTCCTTCATATGGCGGATGCTTTCTGGGAAGTACTTCTCGTTAAACAGTTCTTCGAATTCTGTCCAAGACATTTCGAGTGCTGAAGGTTGGATACGTTTTACCGCTTCCCACCAATGGTCCGCCTCACCTCGTAACATAAAAGTGGCAAATGGCACCTTCTGATCATCAGCGCATTGTAAGACATCAAGTATTTTTGTCGTCTGCTTCAGTCATGCCTCCACTTTGAGTGGGTCAGGCTTCCCGTGGAATTCAGGTGGTCCTAATTCTTTAAATTGCTTAACAGTGACCATCCTCAAATTGCCAGCGTTTCTACCGTTATTATTGACTTGATTTCCTCTTCCTTGATTCTGTATGAACTGCATGAAATTCCTAAAGAATCCATCGTTCATCATGTTATCAGGAACATTATTTCCTGAGTTGGCATGAGGATTGTTTGGGGCCTCTTGATTCTCGGCTACATTTGCTTCGGGTATTCCATAGTTAACCTCTTGATTTTCAGATGCCATACTTAACTGTGGTCACAAAATAAATGTTAGTTCAAATAAACTGACTCATCACTTCATGTTCCTACATTCAAATCGACTCATTAGATAATAAAATCTATTTTAGGTAGGACACACTAGTGACTGATTATATTCGTCTCTCCCCTCCTAGTTCTACCCCAGATCTCCATTAAAGACCATATCCCTAAGCTCTGATGCCAACTGTGACGCCCCCAAATCTGGGCCCACACAGCCCAAACTTGAGTCGTCAAAAGACTACAACAAAATTATTACAACAAAGCACAACGTACAACAATACAGTGTATAATAATACACAACTAAGTCTTCACTATTATTGCCACACTATTTTACAAAACGTGAAGACTATGATAACTATTCCTCGGACCCTCACTCCATTCCCCGGCTAGACCCTGTTATGTTTTCATCTCCTGTTGAAAAACAATGGAACAAAAGAAAGGGTGAGCTCAAATAGCCCAGTAAGAAATATCATGACTAAGATAATGACGAATAAATTATCATTAACCTTCAACAGTTGAGTTCTTGATAGAATACAATAGACTACAAGGTTTATATCAAAAACTGTAGTTAAATTCTTAAACAATGTTCAGATCAATAATAGCAGCGGAATGAGCAATCTATTAGAAGAATAATGCAGACTATAATGTCCACTCGCTTCTCTTTTTCGTAAAAACATCATCAACTTTTATCATCTGAAATACCATTAGTCATGATAATATAAATTCACAGTTCCTGATCATAATCATGCACATCAACAGTTCATCTTTGCACTACGGGCCAAAGATATTCAATATAGCACCAACGGTCATGATTATACCAGATTCAGCCTTTGGTCATAGTCATACCAAACAACAGTTCATCTTTGCACTACGGGCCAAAGAGAACATTCACTACGTGCCATAAAAGACACCGAACAGATGTATCGTCTTTAACCTATTATATCGCCTTTAACCTATCATCTGTTCAACAAATATATCACATCTGTGCCCCCGGCCACAGATATTCACAACAGTTTGATTTTTGGATGATTAGAATGATATAAATGATGAACAAAAGAAATAGGATAACAATAAGTATCGGAAGTTTACTTTGTACAGATTCAAATAATGTCCAAATTGTCAACATGATGTGGAGTGAAATTTAAAAATGATATTCAAGATCCACAGTTCAGAATAACGGTTACAATTCAATAGAAAGGTTCACGTAAATAGGAAGGTTCAGTTGAAATAATAAAGTTCAACTATTATGGAACATATAATATTTTCAGGAATTATAGAAGCAATAGTTCCATAATAAATTTCGATTTAGGAGTATGAAAGAAAATAATATCCCTTACCGTAGCAGGTTTGATTAACAAAAGGTGAAGGAAATTAATACAAAGGGTTATTCACCAACAGGCGGCAATCCGCTCCGTAAGGTTATTCCCACAATTTAATAGAATTTGAGTACAAAGAGTTATTCACCAAACAGGCGGCAATCCGCTCCGTAAGGTTATTCTCAGAGATTAATAATGAATGAATACGAAAGGTTATTCACCAACAGGCGGCAATCCGCTCTGTAAGGTTATTCCCACAATTTAATACATGAAAATAAAAGGCACGTCTTATGAGTAAGGAAGAAACAATATTATTATCGAGAATCAAATAATGATAATCCCTTACCATAGTACGTTTGAATAATGGAAGATGAAAAAGATGGTATCCCTTACCTCAACACGTGACTGGATATTGATTTAAATGAGGTTGATTAACTTGAACAGTACACGTATACTTATAGATCTTCACAAATACTCAAGATGACTTAAGCACACTTAGAGAGAACTTTCACAAGAAGTATTTAGAGAGAGAAAGAAAGAACAAGTAAGGAAGTTTATGAAAAATTCTTAAGTTAAGGCTTCTATTTATAGCCAAAAATCTTATCATTCATTTAATCTAAACCATTCATTTAAAGATCATCTTTTAATCTACACCATCCATTTCAAATATTATATTATCTTTAATCTACACCATTCATTTCATATCACCTAATAATCACCTAACTTTATATTATAAACAAATCAATTTAATTATTCAACAATAATTCACACTTTAATCTACACCATTCATTTCATATCACCTAATAATCACCTAACTTTATATTATAAACAAATCAATTCAATTATTCAACAATAATTCACACTTTAATCTACACCATTCATTTCATATCACCTAATAATCACCTAACTTTATATTATAAACAAATAACTTTATCAATTCAATTATTATGACTAATTGTTATAAATACAGTATAGTTAGTTCTTAGATATCAAGTCAATAAATTAATGAAATACAACTGTTTAAATAACATCATAATAGAGATAACAATAATGTAAAATAAAGCATACGTTACTGTGTAATGACAATTATTGATTCAATAATGTGAATTACTGTGCATATGTTACTGTGACAATTATTAGGTTCAATAATTTTAAAAACAGTGCAACAACAATTATTGACTCAATGATATAAAATACAGTGTAATGACAATTATTAAATCAATAATGCAAAATACTGTGTAACAACAATTATTGAATTGATAATATAAAATATTATGCAGTGACAATTATCGATGAAATGATGCGTAACAGTTACGGTGTCAATTATCAGACCAATAATATGAGACACTATGCAATACCGTGTGTTACTGTAGAGTACCGAGTGCTACAGAAAATACCAATAACTACCGTATGCTACTATTCTTTTATCACCGGTATTTTAACAGTTCCGTTGACTATTTTTATTTAAAAAGGTTATTTCTGTCGTTTTCTATATCCGACAAATATTCCGTTGTGGGGTCCACCAATAATTTGTTATTTCGGCGCCGTCGGACCAAACGAATATTCCCCGACCAAACGAATATTCCCCGACAAAGCGAATATTATCCGACAAAATAAAATTTGCACATAACATCCTTAACTTTTAACTTTATCGATTTAACCACTTACTGTTTCAAAAAATATATATATGAAGAAAAATTAAATTTTGTATTTCATAAAATTCGGGGTCTTACACATAAGATTTCTAAATCTAATAGACTTGGGCTCACAGCCTTGTCACTTAAGGCGCTAACTAATTATTATATCCAATACTAATTTGTATGGTAATTATCTTTTTTATTATGATCTCTACTATATAATTCGTATTAGGAATTGTAATTTTATTGAGAATGTGTTACTACTATAAATATAATATGAACAATAAAGGTATGAGATATATACAATATTCTAGCCTACTAAATATTTTTTGCCTCAATTGTTAACATATTTTGAAACTTGTTTTTACTTTTACACCGGAGGTATCCCTCGGCGGCCCAAGCCATCAAGTATTTTCTAGTAGTTCTTTTTGTGCAGATTCACGTCCAAATCAGTGATTGAACGTGTGGACAAATTCGAGTGTTAATATTGACGCTAGAGGAAAGACCTTCTAGTATTTAGTAGAGTTTTCTCTCAACCACTCTTCGTAAAAAAACTTCCACGACGTTCCATGGTGGCACCACCATCGTCCAAGCCACCATAACAATTCTTATGCAGAAACACACTCTCAATCACGTCAACCAATAAATACTGACAAGCAGCGTCATCTATGAGAAGTTCAAGATAAAAGGAAAGCTCTTCAACTCCAACGAGAAAAGATTGACAAGCAATTTGTAGATTTGATAAGAGCTGAAGACAGCCTTTTACGTAAACATGGAACACCTTCTCGATCAGGACGCCGCGACTCTTAATGCACTTGTAGGTCTTCTTTCTTTGATAGAAGCACTAGTACTTAATTATTTGATTAGGACAAACATTGAAGAAGAAAAAGAAGAAGAAGAAGAAGAAAAACGAGATCCCTTTTCATAATGTAGAAGTGCTGATCAATACCGAAGACAATGCCGACGTTGCAACAATTTTTTTGGAGAAACATCTCCCTAAAAGATCATTTGAGAGGCACGTCGGAGTCGATGGTAGTAAGTCATACGCATCTCATTGCACTAAGGATCTTAATGAAGTTAGGATCGATAGATCCCTCAAAGTCCCGAACTTATAGACGTATAATGAAACATGCCATCTTTATGACCATATTTATTCTTATGAACATTTAATGCGCTTCTGTGGTCATAACGTTGTAGGAAAGCGTCATCTTTTCATCTATATCTTAAAGAAAATCACTAGGGAGTGGATTGGTCACACTTCTTTCTCGTTTTATCGGCTTATAGGAATAACTAAAAGAACAATTCTACACACACTTTGACAGCAATAAGAAATGTTGAAAAAGGATAAATTCACTAATCTAGGCGTGACACAAGTTGAATGAATCTCTTTGACAGTATATTAAGAGATTTTGTGAATCAGTAGTCGAGATCCCCACCCTGAATCTCTTCGGCAGTATATCAAGAGATTCTAGGCTTGAACGTTGATAAATCTAGCCTTCTGATCAAAGAAATCATCTCTAAAACTCCTCAAAATCTTACTAAGGCCTATGATAAGGTCGAAAACTTGCCTTTGAGGTCCTTTAAAAAACAATGATGATTACCATTAGATAAGAGACCCCAATGTTGATGGGTCTAATAGAAAAGATGATGACTGAAAAGGCTATAAAGGTGATTGGCGAAGTAAGGATGATAGCTCTAGGGACAAGGAGCAAAAATAAATACAGAGACTCTTCGGACAAAGACTACACCCCCTTAATTTTCAATAAAGCTAAAATTGTAAATGTATTAAAAAAATGAACCCTTCTAGAGAAACTTTCAAAGATTAAAGTCTTCACTAGACATAGAAAAAATGGTAAATATTACTTTTACCATGAGAAGAAGGGTCATGATATAGAATAATATTACCAACTGAAGTGCTTCCTCGAAAGCCATGTGCAAAAAGGAAACCTAGATTGTTATATGGCAGATAAAAGCAGACCATCAGCCTTTAATCGAATCACACTGCCTCCTTCTTCTGGAGCATCAAGGGGCGTTATAGATTTCATTTCTAGCGGTTCGACAACAATCATGTCCAACAGGTAGAGGAAAGCCTTCGCCCGAGCTATTCACTAGGTGTCAGGATAGCCAAGGAATATCAAACTGACACCATCACATTCACAGACGAAGATTATTGTCCAGGTATGGTAACACATCATGATGATGCATTTATCATAACTGCACAGGTGGATACCATGGATCTTCGACGAATGTTCATCGATAATGGAATTCAGTCGATGTATTCTATGGGCAAGTGCACAATCGACTGGACTTAGGGGCAGAAAGATGGAACTTTGCAACAAGTCACCTCTTTACGGCTTTGGTAACTCTCATATCCCAATAGCAAGAACAATTGAGCTACCAGTAATCATCGGCACAATTCCACAACAGTTTTCTTTAATGAATTTTTTTTATATAGTCCATGTTGACAGTAACTAGAACGCCATCTTAGGGAGAATAACTTTATCAGCGTTTCAAGCAATTACTTTTATTCCCTACCTGAATATGAATTTTTTAACCAAACATGGAGTTAAAAAAGTTCTCAGAGATTAGGATATGTCTAGAAAATATTATCTCTAAACACTTTAGGCTACTTTTGTAAGGCTCAACAAACAAAAATAAACCATAAAGATTGAGATAAAACCCTTCATTGATGGTGGCATTGAACTGCTAGCTATCCTAGCCGAAGAGACAGAAGAGAAATAGTTGTACCCGGACAACCATAAAAAATAGTATAGATATGGCTTGAACTACAGGCAAATTTTCAAAACCTCCTGATCACCCTTTTGAAGGAATATTTAAATATTTTTGCATGGACTCCAACCGACATGACTATGATGGATGAAAGTGTCGTAGTCTATAAGCTAAGCAATCCTCATGTAAAACCTATAAAGCATAAATACTGAAATATAGCTCCTTAAAGATAAAAGGTGATTAACAAAGAGATTTCTAAACTCCTAGCAGCAGGGTTTATCTTTGAAATCAATTACCCTGAATGGCTCGTCAATGTGGCACTCGTTATAAAATATAACGGGAGGTGAAGGATGTGCGTAGACTACATTGATTTAAACAAAGCATGTTCGAAAGACTGCTATCTATTTCAGGCATCGATCAGTTGATAAATTCCTCCTCCGATCACATTATACTTAGTTTTCTTGATGCATTCTTTGGTTATAACCAAATTGGGATGTGGGCCGAAGGCATTTTGAAGACAACCTTCATCACTCACAAAGCCATACATACTTATAGAGTCATGCCCTTTGACCTTATCAACGCTGGAGCCATTTACCATCGTATGATGAATAAAGTATTCAAGAACCAAGTCGATGAAAATATAAAGGTTTACATAGACGATTTGATCATCAAGAGCATGGAAATTAAAAATCATCTAGTTGATCTCAAGGAATCTTTCCAAAACCTAAGGCGTCTCAACATAAGGTTAAATTCGGCCAAATGCATTTTTGGTCTTGGAGCAGGTAAGTTTTTTGGCTACGTGGTAGGCCGAAGAGGGATTGAAGTAAATTCAAAATACTTGATATGCAGCCTCCAAAGAATTTTAAATAAGTGCAGAGACAAATAGGAAGGTTAGTAGCGCTTCGGCGTTTCATGGCCAGATCAGCTGAAAAGTGTTCTATTCTTCAACATTTTGAAGGGAGTCCAAAATCAAATGACCTTTCAATGGACCGATGAGTGTCAAGAAGTCTTCGAAGAAATAAAAAGATATATATACCTTTATCTCCTCCCATATTGATTAAAGCTCTAGCCGAATAGGATTTATACCTTTATCTTCGGCAAGTCTCTTAGTCATTGACACAGCTTTAGTCCAAGAAGGTTTTGAAGGATAAAACGAGTCTATTATATTAGTAATTCTATTCGAGATATCGAGACCAAGTATTCGAATCTTGAAAAGTTGGCATATGCACTAGTTATCACCTACAAAAAGCTTTGTCTATACTTTTAGGGGAGGACTATTATTATTTTGATTGATCAACCCCTCAGACGGGTTTTATATTGGTTTGATCTCTTTGGAAGATTAACAGTGTTGGCAATTGAATTCAACCAGTTTAATTTGGAGTTTCGTCCTCATACTACAATCAATGCACAAACCCTTATTAACTTCATCACAAAATGTTCCTTCCTTGAAGATATGAAGATCGGTCAACTCGTGAAGGAAGTTTTCATTTCAGATAAAGGACAACCATCCGAAGACCAAGCTTGGATTCTATTTGTAAAAATATCTTCTATCAGTTTGAGGAGTGGAAATAGTGTTATCCTCGCCTCATCAAAAAGGTTTAGGGTGCAACAAGTCATACAATTCAATTTTATGGCTACAAATAACATCTCGGAATATGAAGCTCTTCTAGTAGGATTGTAATTAGTGTGATGTTTAGTGGTAAATAATCTAGTCATATATATGGACTTTTAGTTAGTTGTCAAACAAGTATTAAGAGATTATGAAACCAGAGAAACACACCTATATGCTTATCTTCAGCTTGTCCATTGCCTACTTACCAGTTTTTCAAAATACCAAATTATCTGCATAGTCAAGGCTGACAATACTATGGCTGATGCTCTGTCTAAGTTGGTAATCATTGATCAGGAATCTCTTGAAGGGTTGATTTACCTAGAGATTTGCAGCAGCCAAGTACTATGATTCGAGAAGTCGTGGACATTGATCAAGAAATTTCTTGGATGACACCTATAATCAACTTCTTAAAAAATGATGTCCTTCCCAAAGATAAGATCCAGGCTCAAAAGATCAAACATAAGTTTGCCAAATATTGAATCATTGACAATCAACTCTATAGAAGATTTTACTCTTCCCACTTCTCCTCTGTATGGGTTCGAGAGATGTTAATTATACCTTTCGGGAAAAACATGAAAGGATTTATGGAGATCACGTTGGAGCGAGGACATTGGCGTATGCATAAGATCATGCGACAGGGGTATTACTGGCCAACAATGATGCAAGACGCTAAAGAGTTTATCAAAAAATGCCATAAATATCAACTTTTGCCTTAGTGCCTTATTAACCTTCAGTAGAGCTTATTTCAATTTTATCTCCGATCCCTTTTGCCATATAGGGAATTAACTTATTAGAACCATATTCCTACAGGAAAAAAGGTAGTTAAAATTTGTGATCATGACCATTGGTTACCTAACTAAATAGGTGGAAGCCAAGACTCTGGCTCGCATTATCGAAGAGATTTGTCTTTATTTTAAAATAAAAAATAGGTGTTCTACCGCTTCAGCATCCCTATGGTCCTAATTTTTTTTATAACGGATTATAGTTTTTAGGGCAGAAATTTGAAGGATTCCTACAAGAATTACACATTCAGCACTGTCGAAACTCTGTTGGTCATCCACAAGCCAATAGCCAAGTTAAAGTTACTAAAATGTCTCTTCAACGTAATTAAGTGAAGGTTGGAGGATGCAAAATTTAGGTGCCCCAAAGCGCCCTTACATGTCTTATAGGCCTATCGAACTATTCCTCGAACTACTACACGAGAGACTCTTTTCAAGCTAGCTCATGGAACCGAAGTCCTAATCCTAATTGAAATTGGGATTCCTTCAGCTAGAGTCCAAAAATTTGATGAGCTTCTAAACGGTGAAGATCCTTTTGCTAAATCTCGACCTGCTTAATGAAGGTCGTGATTAGATCTGGTAAAAAAAGCTCAGGCTTGCCAGCTAAAAATTGGACTTTGGACATTATTTTTATAGCCCATGAAAACTTGGAACATTTTAGCCTGGACCGACTCGTTGTGGTCTGGCCCGCACAATTTTTTTTTTCTAAAACAAAAAAAAATATTTCAACCCACTTCTCTTATTGCTTTCTAAATTAATAAACTACTTTTTTATAGCCGAACTTTAAATCAATTTTCAATACAATTTTCAGTAGGGATGAGAATGCAAATGTATCCTACTGTTTAATAACTTAAACACTAAATGATGGTTTTATATTGAATTATTATACTGAGAATTGTTATGCCTAGGAGTAAATAAGCAGCATAAACTATTTTTACTTTAGTAAAAAAAATCATCTTTTTATTCTTAAGATATGATCAATTTTTTTCTTCTTTTGACTATGGTTTGCTTAGTTCTTTATTTTGAATTCGAAATTATGATTTTGGAATTCTGTACTTGATTTATTTAGCTTAGTTATAGTTAGTTAAAGCTATTTTAACTTTTGATTTTGATTAGAATAAATGTCATGAAATATTTATTTTGTTGACTTTAATGTGTTCTTAGTTAACAGTGTGAGGTTTTCCCACTATTTTCTATTGAGGTTTTGAAATTTAGGTTCAAATATTCATTATGTCTTGAAAAGCTTATCTTATGACTTTATAAGTTGGTTAAGTTGATTATCATTCTCTGATTATGAATAATTGTTGCCTCTGCATAACAATTCAATTAATATTAAACTTAGTAAAACTATAGAACCCTTTACTTTAAATATAAACTTTAGAAGAGCATAAATGTTACATAAGTAATGAAAAAAATGCTTATGTTTAATAACCCTACCCAAAATGCGTGAATTATTGTTTATTCTTGTGGTACTAATTTTCCCTCTTCATAAGTTTTGAATCCATAAAAATTTGGTATTGTAGTGTGTGAAAAAAAATGGCTTGCGGGCCAACTCGGCACGACCTAACTTAGGCTACGACTCAACTATGATTCGACCTATTTAGGACGACCTAACCAGTTTACCAGCTCTAGTCGTGATGTTGCAGTCCTTAGACTCGCAACATATCAACAACGCACAACACGATACTTCAACAAAAAGGTCAAAATAAAACTTTCAAAATAGGAGATCTGGTCCTTTGATAAACTGAAACATCTACACTTTAATTAGGACATAGAAAAACTAATGCCTACTTAGGAAGGTCTCTATATGATTACTGAAGTACTAAAGCTTGAAACATATAAGCTTTAGACCATGGAATGAAAACTTATCCCTAATACATAACATGTTATTTGATTTCGGCGATGCTATTAGTAGTCAATTTTTCTATTAAATTACTTATCCTTAGTACTTTTGAGATTATTTCAATCGATATATGTTAATTCTTTAATTAATAAAATAATAATTATGTCTTAATGTTATTGTTCTTTAATTATTGTTTTGATCTAATGCACCACTTACCTCCCAATATGATCTTATTGATCTTTACAGGGTTCAGTTGGGTCTTGTTCAGCTTTGTCCAGGGACTAACAAGGATTGTATTTGACCCTTTAATGTAGAACCAACCCTTATGCCATCCTTTGTTGCTAGAATGGGTCTTCAATAATACATTTATACCTATTTGTTTGTTAAATTTGTAGAATCCTTTTTTTTTACAAGTCCCAATCGAGAAGAATTGGTAGATAAGATCTAAAGAAAGCTTAATCCCCTGATCATGGCAGAAGGCCATGAAGCTATGGAGGTGAGTATAACAGTTGAACACCAATTGGTTTAAATTAAGACCTACGGTACGAAGGAGCTCAAGCATAAATTCTTAAAGAGAGAAACAAAGGCCAAAGAGGAGGAGATGCGTAGACATTGTTATTTAGCCCCTTTCAAACTGTCAATACTAGGGGTGCACAACGGTCGATTTTGTATTCTGTTATAAAAAAATTAAAAACCAAAATCGTCTAAACTTTTACTCCGTAATCGGTTATCGGCCTATTCGGTTATCGGTTAAATCAGTCGGTTTAAGTTAATTATAAAACTTAAGTATAAATGATAGAGTTAATATGTAACTTTGCAATGTAAGACTATGTGATGTGGGTACAGCCTGGTGATCTAAATGGTTTGAAAGGCCAGTTAGTGAAGTTGCTTGAATTGTCTGCCTGTTTGGGGGTTGTATGCCCCTTGCTCGTGTTCCTGCTAAATACCAGAAAATATATGGGAGGCCTCTATATGTTTCTTAGTTTGGGTCATTCAAACTTATGAATCTTATGGTCGGTTATTCAAACTTGAGCATAAGCTTGTTTTTTCAGAATTTTAGTAATTAAGTAATTTATTTATGTTTTATAATATATAAATATATAATTATATAAAGTAAATAATTATTAAAAAAGTATATAAATTATATAATTATATTATAAATTTAAGTAGTACGGTCGGTTCGGCTGATTTCGATTTTTGTGAAAACCAAACCGAAACCGACAAACCGACAAACCGAATTCGGTTTTTGTTTTTAGAATTTTTGGTTTTTCAGTTTTGTTATTTTCGATTTAGCTTATTCTGATCGATTTTTCAGTTATTTTCGATTTTGTGTGCATCCTTTGCCAATACATTCTTTCATCCTCTTTAAGCTTCTTAACCTCATAATTTTTAAAGATATAAAACTCAGTCTTTAATAATTCCAAATCCGCTTTAGAGATTTTGGATAGGGTATTTGATACCCTATAAATGTCTTTAGGATATTTGGTTCTATTATGGGCTTCTACATCAGCAAGCGTCCGAATATGCTCAAAAACTGGTAACTTGTTAATTGAAGATCTATATTAATTAAATATATTTATAAGAAATCAAGAATAAATAATTAAAATTTTAAGTTTTATTGATATATTAATTAAAACTAATGGATTATAATTTATAAATCACAATACTGAATAAGTAAAAATTTATAGTTCATTGATGAATAATTATAACTTTTAAATGCAAAAATTATAAATAATTAGATAAAGAATTAGGTCAGGCCTCAAGTCGGACCAGACCTAAGGTAGGCCTATGGCTAGATCACACTAATCTTTTTTATAGGTCAAATTAGGCTAAATTTTTGTCTTAAAAGAGCGACATTTTCAAGTTTTGTAGACTAAGGGGGTGTTTGATAAAAATTGAATGAGCTGAATCTGAATCTGAATCTGAATCTGAATGAGCTGAATCTGAATCTGAATGAAAAAAGTTGTTTGTTAATTAACATATCTGAAAGATCTGAATGACATATTTTTAATATTTTACCCCTCTGAAAAAATTCAAAGTTGTTGTAAATTTATTTAATATTACATAATATAAATTTTATTTTATTTTTTATTTATTTTTTATTTTTTTTTCTCCATTCAGCTACCATTCAGCCCATTCAGCCACAAATTCTGACCTTAACCATTCAGCCGCGCCATCTGACCGATTCAGCCATTCAGACGAATTTTTTTCCAAACAAACGCACTTAATGATTCAGCCACTTACCGATTCAGCCCACTTACCGATTCAGCCCGCTTACCCATTCAGCCACAATCAAACACCCCCTAAGTCTGACTGGTCTAAGCCTCGACTAGACTGAACTTTGATTATACCGAACTCGGGTCAAACCGGACTATACTGCAGACCACGTGCTTTTTGTACATTCCTACCCCAATGTAAGGGAAACAAACATACACATTGAGTAGGGCATAGTTGGAAAAATAATTTCAATACACGGATTCAAATTGCCCGTGATTCGGGTCTCTCTTCGTCCATACATCTTGCTAGGGCTACGTTTTCTGGACCACAACCTTTATCGCTCGCACCCCTCTTTCTCTCTCTTAAAAAATCTAGGGTTTTGGACAAAATGATGCAACCGGTAACATCAGTTGTTCAATCTTCTATGGATCCTACTCAGTACCAGCAGCAATGGTATCAGCAACAACAATCTCAATTCCAACAGCAACCTCCTCAGCATCCACAATTCCAACATCAGCAGCCGATGTATTACCACCAGCAGCCACGGCCTCAGGTTGCCGCGCCACCTCAGCAACAGCAGCAAGAACAGCCTCAATACACAGTTTCCGCGGCCCAGCCAGCTAGCGCCGATGAGATCCGCACACTTTGGATCGGAGATCTTCAGTATTGGATGGATGAGAATTTTCTTCTGAGCTGTTTTGCTCAATCTGGCGAGGTATCTTTTCACTTCCTTTTTCATTTCCTGTCTCTTTTTTATATAATTTTTTTTGGTCATACGCGTATGTAGTTTGGTAGGCCTGTTTTTCTTGTGGTATATGTACTAAAACGGGAAATTTTTGGTCATCAAATTACCTTATTATTGTAAAAAGAGAAAGAAAAGGAAATCTGGATCCCCTTCCTTAGTTTGGAAACTCTGCAAGTATAAATTGAATCCCTGTGAAGGTATAAAAATGTATAGCGTCTACACATTTAAACATGTTTATAGTTGTGCCGAGTAAAATATTACATTTTTCTGTACTTTTTTAGACAAGGAAATAGGAATTAAAAACTAGAAGAAAATTAGAAGACATTGTTGACAAGAATTACTTATCTGAACAATTGCATGGACATGTATGAGACTAAGAAGAAAAGGGAAAAGGGAGGGGGGGGGGATTAGGTTTTTGAGTTCTAAGAGGTTTGTATATGATTTAAACCTTTTCTTTTCTAATTTAGAAAATAATACTTATATATATATATAGCAAATGTTAGATAGATTTACTATTTCTATGTGCATCTCCAACCGTCCATTTATTATATATTATTTATGGGTGATTTTGATGTCATTAGTTTAGTTAGTAGATAAAATTAGGATATATATTTGATTATAATGGTAGAATATTCTTGAGTATTAATTATTTAAGGTGGTAGATAATTACTAGGATTTTAATTTCTTATTTAATTAGGTTACTTAATATTTTACTTAGCTTCCAAGTATTAGAGTTTTTTTTATTCCTATATAAACAGTTGTAATCCATTATTTTTATTATTATTATTGAATGATTGATATTTTTGAATTAAGCCTTGTACTTTTTGTCTTTTATCCTTTTTTATCTCCTTTATTTGTTTTTCCATCTTTTTCCTACATCATAATAGTATTAAGAGCCAAAAGTTCTTGATATATTTTGATTTCACCAATTCCTTCTTATCCTAATTTTTTGGCTTCCAATTGTTGAAGTTGCTAGAGAGTTGACAACAACATATTAGATGACAACATAGTCTCAAATCTATCCCAAATTTTTAATCCAAAAAAAAAAAACACCTTTCCACTGCTAAGAGTGGTACCCAAGGTTTTTGAAATTGTCAATTCAGCTCCTAAAGTTTCAAAAATTTTCTAGAGGTAAAAGAAAGACTGGCGGAAACAAAAATGACCAAATTGCCCCGTTTTAAAAATATTAAAATACTTTCCACTACTGTAGGCCTAAATGCTGACGTTTTGCCCGTTTTACACCTTTCGCTAGTAAGACTGGCTTAAGGGATTGACTTAAGCAGTTACCTTAACACAAATCCAGATTTGTTCGCTAAGTCATCGATGCAAAGAAGAAGAATAAAAGAGGCGAATTTGTTCAAATTGAAGTCCAAATTGATCAAATCAATTTGAACAAATTCAGAACTTGAAGACAAATTTGAAGTCAAAATCTAACTTTGGTACTTTTGTCCTGATACATAACATGTTATATATTTAATTTTGAAGAATTTTTATATCTATAATCCATTGGTATGGATCTTAGTGAAAATTGATTGGGATATATAGTTGTATACATATGCATGCATTGTTTAGAAATAATTTTTGAGTATTTGATTTCAAATAGCCAAAGATATATAATAATAAAATTATTTGAAATAAAAATAGAAATATATAGGAAAAATATATATAAAAATTACTTGAAAGTAATATTCTTGTGAAAATTACTTGAAATTAATATTTGTATACACATGCATGCATTGTTTTGAAATATGGTTATGTTATTGTGAAAATTGCCAAATATAGTGCAAAAATATACATGTATATATATTAAAATTTCTTAATTGCAAATAAACGTACACATATAACAATTTCCCAATTGCAAATTTAAAATAACAAATTATTTTGTTATTTTTATGTCAAATATGGAGAATATTAATCCTGGACTGTTGGATAATAGTGTACTGTATAACCAACAAAATCACGTTGCAGAAGGTATTTGGGAGGATAATATGATAGAGGTGGGATTGCGTCGTCCCAAATTATGTCGATAACATGACTAGTGGGAATTAAATAAAGCCCAAAAACGATTATTTATTTTTCAAGTGTGGGTTTGGAGTGTTTAGTCAAGCTGCTGTTGTCACTAAAACTAGATGCACGTCCCGTGTCTGCACTAGTTGAGAGAGATCAGCCTAAGACTAATATGATTCACTTCAGCCTGAGAAGATATTGGAGGATGTGCATTTTTTTTATTAGGGTTACCGGTACAGGAAAACCCTCAACTTCTAGCTTTGTTAAACTCCTAGTGCCGATTGGAAAGAATGTTTTGGGTTTGCTGTTGTCCCCGAATATGAAACAACTAGCAAAAGAAGAGGGGGTATATCATTGGCTTGGCTGCTTCAAAAATATTTTAAGTGCCCTAAGAGAGCAAGTAAAGATGTAGTGGGTCAATCTTGTTTCTGACGAGGTTAAAAAATACTGTACACCATAGGTATGACATTTGTAGTTGATATAACGGATTGTGTAACATATGCTTGGGGTGACGCTGCATTAAGTTGTTTATACTGGGCTTTGTATTCTGCCTCTTGTAAAAAAAGTACCACTATTACAGTTTGTATGACATTATTATAGATTTGGGCATATAAGCGGATATTAGTTGAGAGGCTAACCTTAGGAGCGATTCACATTTATGGATACCTCAAGCAAGGGTGTGAGCACACTCTGCCAAACACCCATACCCGAGGAGATGAGAAAATTCTCATCACCACATCTATCATTCTACCACGATGAGATAGATATGATGCTTACATGAGAGGTGGTTTGGCGACCTTATATAAAGTTGGATGATGTATTGACGAGTGTTAATTTTGAGGGGAGGCTGGGGGGAGCCGCTTGGATCCCATTGATTCATTTTGATATTGTAGAATATCAAATGCCGAATAGAGTAATGAGATGGTTTGGATATTTACAAGGGATACCATCTGGGGCGGTACATCATGCCGAACATGGAAAACCTAAAGAAAATATATTTGATGTTGACGATAACATGGCGTTGAGGCTGCATATATTGGTCACTAGAACCTTTACATGGACTATTTTGAGGGGCATACCATGGAGTGTTTACGGTTGATATCAATGGAGGATTATATGCATTGGTACAAGAGGATTATACATAGACGTATTCATCAGTCTTGAACACTTCTTATGAACCTCGGTCCGTATATAGTCAGCACCATCTAATTAATGTGCTAAGCAAGTTAATTTTTGTCTTTTTGAATTATATGCCATGTTACATAATTATTGATGCTAATAATCTTTTTTGGTAATACAAATTGAGAGTGTAAAGTCCATAATGCACAAGTGTTTCAAGTTTAAAATGCCGCTCGAATACGGTTGCTTGAAAGAGGGATAAGAATGTCAATAAGACATGTATTCTATTGATGTGAAGGGAGATGAGTTTGCGTTTGGCAAATTTGAACAAGGATCCTGAATGAGTGAGGAGGCAAAAATACCCCAACGGTCAGCCTTGTAAGACTATTACATCCCTAGTATAGAGGTATAGATACCCCACAATCAGTTGAGGCTCTGATAAATTTTCTTGTGGAGGATGTTAAAGGACATAACGTGGAAGCTGCCCGACTGCAAGTTGAGTATCCAGTGAAAGGATCCCTAACCTAGTCACTGGTTCATGAAAAGGTGCGTTAGGTAGATGATTTTTTTTTGGACAAATGTGGGTGAATGCTACGGTATCTTTGGTAAGTCATCCTTGATTTTTCTACAACTTGAATCACAAGTGCCTGAGCAGCTTACGCTCTGTTCGAACTCGTCATGGATGCATATATGGTACTTTTGCGGGATAGGTAGGAGATTTACCCCCAGGCTGGAATAATAGGTGGGCGACTC
Source organism: Hedera helix (assembly GCA_947179155.2). NCBI lineage: Eukaryota > Viridiplantae > Streptophyta > Magnoliopsida > Apiales > Araliaceae > Hedera > Hedera helix. The sequence continues at coordinate 13,067,376 of OX359278.1, forward strand.
TTTTTCATGTATGCTTTCATGCAGCTGAGAAAAAATCACGTGCCCTCAACTCCGAATAACCGTGCAGACACTTTCGTCAGTCGCTTTATAAATCTTGACGTGGGCTTACCTTTGCACGAGTGTGATTAAATTTTCATGCCTTTTTGTAATCCGGATAATAGGCATTTTATTGTGACCATCTTCGCGGTAAAAGTTTGGAAGGTTTAGATTTTTGGCACACCTACATCAAGGTCATTGATGTAAAAGGAGTACATCCAAGTTGGAACGGAGGGAGCATCTCTTATTGTGAAACAGATTGAATAGTATTATTAAATTTATATTATAATTTATTTCATAATATTGTATATACTTAAAGGCTATGTCTGGGAGTTTTTAATATAAGAAGAAAATAAAATAAGAGAAAAGATGAGAAGCGAGTAGAAGAGAATAGAATAGAAGAGTTTCTTCTCTCCATTTCACCTCAAAACTGAGAAGAAAGTGATTTGGTAAAAATAACAAAAGATTTCTCCCACCCCTCTATTTTTTTCTCCATTTTTCTCCCTTTGTAATTTTTAAAACACTGATAAAAAGTATGCAGTAGTGGCAACTTGCATTGCATTTTCTTCTTCGAGCCATAGCATTATTTTAGATTCTTCTTCTTTTGTACTCTTGATTAATTCTTTCATACTCTAGTCGGCTATAATGTGTAAATCTACCCAAATCTTTGCCAAATCAAAGTAGATTGATGCTTTAAATATGGAACTAGAATATCAAATGCATCATCTCCCATCTTCGACTACTTGTATTTGAGGTAATATATTCGCAACTTGATATATTTGAGGTAATCCATCTCTGACTACTTTTTTTCATTGTGTTGGATTTTCATTTTGTTTGGATGATAATTGTGAATTTCCAAAGGCTAAATGTTGTAAAATGGTAGAAAGGATACTTGTGAATTTTCTGAGATTTGTGAATATGTTTTGTGACGATTATAATGTTTTTTCGTACATGAATAATATTACTAGGTTCATGCATTATTATTACAAATAATCATGGTAGCATTTTCTTATTTTTTTTAGTTCAAGAAGTCCTAAAACTCTACTGATTATGCTTTTCATGATCGTTTTCAAAATCGTAAATTGCACATTTTCGTTGAGACTTAGCACCCACATTTTTCTCAAGGGCACTCTTGAAACTGGATTCTTCTTTACATCTCTTTGTTTGAGAGGTAAGTGGTAAAAACTACTTTTCTTCCGCTTCGACGTCCTCTTCTTCATCATCAATTCCTGGATCTTGGTTTGTATCTCCGACTACATTGTCAATTTCATTACATTGATATTTTTTATTTTAACTTTATGACCATAGTATTATAATCTAAGCTTTTGACCTTCTATAAATCGATTTTGGCCCTCTGAAGTCTGAATTCTATAATTATCTAAAATCCTTTTTTATTCGATGAGTTTTAAAGAGATATAGCTATAGCCTAATGTTAATTTTTGTACGTGTGTAAATGATTATGAGTAATATTGTCTTCCGCTAATGTCCATGCAATACGTTCTAATGAAACATTCAACTTTCTAACACGCATAAATAAATATACAAATGTCTATATTGCTGGAAAATATAGTTTTCAAAACTTGAATTTATTTTGGAGAAGTTACAAAACTTTTAATTTGGCAGAGATGAGTCATTCTTATGGTAGAATTATAGGGAATAAAAAATTCTCAATGGAAATTATTAAATATAACTCTATTTTGTAGATTATTTTATAAATAAGCACATTATAGAGACAGTCATAGTTGTCAAATCGTGAATTGTATTGTGTATCGAAAGTCTCCATATCGTATTTCATGTATTGTATCGTGAACGCATCGTATGATACGGAAGCAAAATAAAAAATGTAATATATATTTAAACACATAAAACACAAGCTTGACTATATATAAAAATAGTCGGACTAAAAATAAATTTTAAAGTTAAACAATAGCCAAAATAATCTAAATTGATTTTTTAGATATTATTTCAGTAATCTTTATAGAGTAATAAGAGAAACGAAAATTTAGATTCACTTTTAATCTATAAAACAAAAGAGAATAATTTAAATTAACAAGGGAAAAATTATATATCTACTTATAGAAAGTGACGTGAGAAAAATAGAGCTATATTTTCAATAAGATATAATACTTTAAAAGTGGTTAAATGCTCATGAAGCGATATAGAATATGTTTGTGTTAGAAAAACTCTTCAATTGAAATGGTAAAAGGCTTAAAAGTTTTCTTTTTAATTTTTTGGATCTACATGAAAACTTTTTCAAGTTGGTTGCTTTTAAAAAGTATCGTGCATTGTATTGTATCGTAAAAATTGTATCGAATTGTAATTGAATCGTACGATACGATGTCATTTTCGATTCACCTGTTATAAGTATCAAATTGTCTTCGTATCGTATCATACGGTACGTATCGTAATATTTTAACAACTATGGAGACATTTTAGTAAGTTTTTATTTGAGAACGAACTTGAAATTTGAAAGACGCCAAATCTTTCATTATCCTATAAGTTTTTATAACCAGAAGTCATGTTGCTAATATTATCTTTTTCCTTATACAATCTAAAACTAATACTCCCTTTTAGCTATGTGCATTTAGTCTTTGCTCCTCTTAACAAAATCTTGATCTCAGCTCTGTCCAGGGGAGTTCTTTCTCTTTATTGGTGGGGGTAGGAGGGAAGTGTTTTCTTTAGACTGAAAGTCTCTATCTGTGCAGGTTGTTTCTGCAAAAGTTATCCGTAACAAGTCAACCGGTCAGTCAGACGGCTATGGCTTCATTGAGTTTGTTAATCGTGCTGCTGCAGAAAGAAATTTACAGGCATATAATGGCACAGTGATGCCAAATGTTGAGCAGAATTTTAGACTAAATTGGGCATCTTTTGGTGTCGGTGAAAAGCGGCCGGATGATGTTCCAGACTTCACAATATTTGTGGGGGACTTGGCCGCTGATGTTACTGACTACATGCTGCAAGAAACGTTTAGGGTCCACTATCCCTCAGTTAGAGGTGCAAAGGTCGTGACTGATAGGGCTACTTCTCGTACAAAGGGTTATGGGTTTGTTAAGTTTGGAGATGAAAGCGAACAGTTACGTGCTATGACTGAGATGAATGGACAGTTATGCTCAACCAGACCCATGCGTATTGGTCCAGCTGCTAACAAGAAGAGCACTGGTAGTCAGCAATACCAAAAAGGTATCTCTCAGTTGCTATGTACATTTACCAGCGTTAAACATATCTGTGATTTTAGGTACTTCTTAAAGTACTGTTACTCACTGATCTTCAGCTTTTGTGTTTGTTATCTTGTTCTTTGATTCTTCAGTTTGGCAGTTTTGAATGGTTATTGGTTATTGGGTAGTTACTACATAATGTTCCAGTTGCACTGCGCTTTACATTTATTAAGTTCGATTAGTTTCAGTTGTGCTCTTGATTCTTGAAGATAAGCCACAACTTACAAGTCATTTCCTTCCTTTGCGTTGTAATACTTTGGGCATTAGCTCTTGTCAAATATTACAAACTTGCAAAACCTTATAGAACTCCTATTGTCTGAAAGCAGGGCTTCAAGAGGCTCTATCATGTAGAGGCCTGGCACTGGTTTCAACTGAAATGGTTATCCCTTTAGTGCGTGGCCTCGCCTAGGTCAGTTTTGCATTTAATGTCGGTAATCTATTCTTGCCCTTTATTTCAGTTCCTTGTGGCATTAGGTATGCTACAAATTTACAATTTCCTTCCATGTCCATTTACTATTGAGCTATTGGTCAAGTTACATTATGTTGATCATTCAAGTTGTTCCGCTTTCTTCTTTTCTCTGTCAGAAATTCCACTGCTCGATTCGCTGTTTAAAGCTTTCTTAGTTCGTTTTCAATTTTAGTTAAATTTGTCTTTTTTCCCCTTTTGTTCTTTTCCCAAGATTTATCACTTAATTTTGGAATAATAAGCCTGCTGCAGAACATGTGGTTGTGGTTGTTTTAATTCAATTGCTTCTAACTGCATGTAGCATGCATGGTATAGATGTACTTGTCGTCATGAAGCTAAGTACTCTTAGATTAAGTTCTTTGTGTTGATGGTTTAAATCCTTCAGTTTGTACTTGTTCTTTTCGTACCATTTCTTACCAATATATCTATAGAGATGTTCTTTCAAGAATGATTCACCATAACATGTATATCAGTGTGTTTGTCTGTTATTTTTCACTTTAGCTGGATTTGGAAGGTCAACCTTTTTGTGCATTTGCCTGGAGACTAGATGTAGCTGAGAATATTACCCCAAGACGTTTTGTGTTATGCTTTAGATTCATACGCTTTAGTTAAATGTTTTTAATAAAATATTTCTGTAGAGTTCATTCTAAAATGTTTTGTCTTGCTTTTAGAGCCCTTTGGGGTAGGAATGAGGAGGATTGGTATTTTGCTTTGTATATTTTGTGATGCTCATCTTTTGCCCCTTCAAATTGCATTAAAAAATGTTTTGGAATAGAAGCACCAGAAACTGTGGAAGCTAGAGGTTGAGTTGTCAAAGAGAATGTTCTTGCATGACAAGGCACTAGTAAGAGTTATTTTATTGTAGTATCCTTATAATCGGCCTTCTTAGCATATATACAGTTGTCTTCATCTGATCAACTGAGGAGATGTAAGAAGAAATATCTAGCCTTGCGTTGATTTAGGTGTTGTGATGCATTTCTTTCCCTTTCAATAATGAGAATCCAACGGAACATTGTCAAGGAAAGATGAAAAAATTATTAACTGTTTAAAATAATTTCTCTTGAGTGAGAGGTACTAGCAAGGCGTTCTTATGCTACGTTTGAATTGCAGGAATTAAGATGAAAATGGAATGACTAGTTCCTCTGGAATGATTTTTTTTTTTTGTATTTAGTTGTTCAATTGGAACGGAATGGATCATTCTTATGGTTGTCAAATTTGTGAATTTTATTTTTTGAGGGAGTGTATGGAATGACTTATTACAGCTGGAATAGAATGAATTATTCCACTTCTTCCATTCCATACCATTCTTTCACCAATTTCATTCTTTCAATCCAAACGTAACATTAGAGCTCTAACTTTGTTTACTTATTACAAGCGCCTGAAACTTAAGATATACCTAATACTTCAAGAAGTCTTAGGTTGGGGATAGGTGGTTGTAAATCATGATTAAGCTTGTACCGACTTTAGTGAGATCTTAAAAGATTGGAACATGTCTATTTGTGCTAGAGTCTTGTTACATCTGAACTAATATTGAGGATATGTGGATCTTTTGTAATTTTTTATGAACTACTGTGCTTTTCTTCATTTGCTTTCGATTTGGTAGTTGATGATAGCGAGGTGATTTTAAAAGGGTAAAAAAATTTAATTGGAAGGCTGTGCACATTGAATGCTGTAGTACTTGTTCATTGATTTTAACTTTAAGGTGCAGTTTGAGCATTTCTTTAGTTTGGAACTCATGTTTTTAAAAATGTATAATGCTGATTATGTTGTTCATTAATTTATGAATTGTTCACTATTACTATACACTGTCTTTTATCATAAGACCATTAGCTAAAAAGTTGAATGTACTGAGCAAGTAGTCCTAAAATGTGAATTGAAATGTTTAAATTTTTTCATTTCCTTTTGTATATTCATGTCACATGTTATATCATTTGAATGTGTATTTCGTTATTTGTAATGAAGTATTCATGATTTTCAATGGCTCTCTACATGTGTATACTAATTACACAAAGGCATGCATATTTTTATGTGTATGTGTGAATGATTAGTGTATCTTTGTTTATACAATTCTTTACGTTGGAAATATGTATTGCTCTTGGGCTTTTCAGTAGGTTGAGTTTCATTGAGTTTGTCTTTAGTTTGATAGAATCTTTTGTCCCTTCAGTATTATTTTTTAATGTTGTTAAAAGCTCATAGTTCACTTGTGCATGTGCATGGGTAACTGGTTTATATTTGTTGATGCAATCCTTTCTCTTTGAAAAATATATCGCTGTTGGTTTTTTTTAGTTAACTAAGTTTCATCGAGGTTGTCTATTACTTTAATAGCTGGGAAGCATGACTTGGATTAACACCATTTAAGATATTTTTATGTACCACTATGGTTTCACTTATTTGCCGAGCCCGAATTGAAGTGGACCAACTTATTTAACTCCCTACTCTTCCCTGCATATTTAAAAGAACCCAAACTAATTCCCAACTTTCTTTTCCATACAATAACTGTTGATATAACTTATAAGTAACAACAAAAATTTCAAAAAAAGAAAGAAGAGGAAAAGAGTATCAAGGTAGCCTAAACAGGAAAAGAAAGCCTCTGAATAAAGAAGCATACCAATGGTAGAATAAAGAGAAAGAGAAGCGTATTGCCTATGGGGGAGCTGCCTCTGAATCACAACCTATGATGTGTTCTTTCATCTCCCCAAAGTAGCCGATGCAAGCCCTAATTCTTTCTCTGTTTTTTGGGTCCATATTTACAAATATTGTCATGCCAAATCCCCCAAAGTTTTACAAATATGTTTTTGGGTCCATATTTACCAATATGGATTAAATAACGGACTATTCATGGGATAAAATAGTTTAAATTAGTACAAATAGTCCTAGTGCACCCATCATTTTTGCAAACAAAATAGCCCTGGGGTTTGCGGATCGTCTGATGAGTGTTGCTTTTAAACTATTCATCTTTTAAGTAGCATCAAAATTTCTAGCATGTGTTTTTGTCTTCATGGTTGCTATTTTGGTATTGAATCTGATTCATAATTACTTTGCTATCACATCCCTTTTTCCTTTACCTGTAATTTTTCTCAATTTCAGCTCCATATCAGAATACTCAAGGAACTCAAAGTGAGGATGATCCAAATAATACAACTGTTAGTGTCTTTTCTTAAAACTGAACTCAAATATATTTGTGTTTATTTCTGCTCACAAGTCGCCAATTTGCGCTGCAGATATTTGTTGGTGGTTTGGATTCTAATGCAACTGATGAACTCTTGAGGCAAGTTTTTGGCCAATATGGGCAGTTGGTTCATGTGAAAATACCAGTAGGCAAACGATGTGGGTTTGTTCAGTTTGCTGACAGGTACAGTAAACTTGTGCAACATTTTTCTTCATTGAGAACACACCAATTAGGCATGTAATGTGATATTACGAATTTCTGCTCCATTTCTTCTTTCTTATGCAATGATAGAGGTTGCGCTGAGGAAGCTTTGCGTATGTTAAATGGAACCCAGTTAGCTGGACAAAACATCCGACTTTCGTGGGGCCGTAGTCCTTCAAACAAACAGGTTAATATAATCTAAAAATCAATTATTAATTAAGTCAGTTTGCTATTGTTACAGTATCTTATATATATACAGAATTCATCCATTGGACTTGTTCAGTCTCAGGTAGATCCAAACCAGTTGAATGGAGGTGGGTATTATGGATATGGACAGGGATATGAAACTTATGGCTATGCCCCTCTTGCCCAAGATCCTAATCTTTACTATGGAGGCTATCCTGGTTATGGAAACTACGCCCAAAACCAACAGCAGCATCAACAACCACGTCAGGTAGGATAATGAAGTCCCCCCCTTGGCTTTTTTATGAGACTGTTATCACTTTGATCTTTGGATTCTGAAGTTATGTTCAAGAGTTATGTTCAAGTTAAGCAGTTTATCATGTTTGGTCTGTCAAAAGACTGTTACTTAAGTAGCCAATAAATTTTTTTTGGTTAATTAATTTATGAAGGTCTTTTTAACGAGTATATGTGCTGATTTTCTATGAATTGAAGTACGAGCCGTTCTCGAATGAAAGTAGTATTTATTTTGCATTTGGCATTTGTGATGTAACAAGAAGATTATGTTTCTGCTGTGTAGTGATTTGCTGGTCAGTGGGCAGTTGCAAGACTCTCTGTTGCAGCAATTCTTGACCTGGATGTGCAGATTTCTCAACAAAACACATTCATGTTTTTTCTTTTTTTTTTGTTTGAATTCTACAATATAGTAGAAAGTATGTTTTATTTCTTCGGCTCTTAGGATGGTGCTTACTGTCTTGTCTAGCTTGCATGCTTTGAACCCCCCCCCCCCCCCCCCCCCCACACAAAAAAAAAAAACTTTCTTCTGTCTAAGAGATTTACAAGGGTTAATGCTGTTATTCACATATATGTAACTTTTGATTGGCATAACTAGGTTTCAGTTTGAATGATGACAATCTCATAACTAGGTTTCAGTTTGAATGACGATCTTTTTTCATGGTAATGGAATTCTTTGCTCGTCTTCAGTACTTGCTGCGACCATCCCTGGGTCAAATTGATTAAGAAATCCTATGTCTAGGTCTCCCTCTAATTCTGAGATGGTGCAGAGGATTGTCAAGCTTTTACTTGATGAAGTATATCCATGTAACAACAGAAATATATCTTATGAATGTATCTATAATGACTGCCGATAGATAGTCAGAGGGTTGGCTGAGAAAGCGGAATAGCTTTAAATTGTCAGTTGGGCATTATGTCAAGCTTTGATTTATTTCTCATTTCTCCAAAAAACTAGTTTGCAGAGAGAGATTCATGTCAAGCTTTGCTTTTTTATTATTCCAGCAAGTGAGCTCAAAGGAGTTGCTTGCATTTTGTTAAAGCGAGTAGCCTAGAGCTAATTTGAAGTAGCTTGCAGCTTGTTTGCGCTTTGAATTGTCTGGCAGCATGTTTGGGCTCATTTGAACTTGTCTGGGCTCTAACAATTAAAGGTTTAATAATTTATTTAGAATAAAATGTCTCCTTTACGAATACTCTTTAACAACACCTACTCAAGCTTCGTTAATCATCTAAATTTGTTAATCAAGAAAGGTCTCCTTTATGAACGCTCTTTAACACCACCGACTCGCAAGAGTTTATTTAAGTATAGTCAAGTCCAAACCTCTACTCAAGCTTCGTTAATCATCTAAATTTGTTAAAGTACCAAAAATTCTACACTCACGAGTAGCTCATATATATGATCTTAAATCGAAGAAATGATTAGGGACTGCATAAAGGAAAATTAGAAGCATCAATTGATTATGTAGGAATTAGACTAGCTAATTACTGCAGCTTATTGTTGAACTACTTCTGCTAACATAAAAAATGAGATGTGTCAAATTGTTGGGAAAATGGAGAAACTCAGAAGACAGACGAATACTTTTCATATGGGCCTTTTCAAGTTTTTTCATGAAGAATTTCATGCTGCAGCAATAATCATCAGTGTAGTCATTTAAAGCTAGCTGCAGGTATCTCAACAAGTCGGACAATATCAGGATAGATGTTAACACAACGGTGTAGCAAACTAAGGTGTTGTCCAACTTGATACGTTAGGTAATAAATGTCAACTACAAATCCTTAAACTCAAGTAACCAAGTGCAGAATGCTCTTCAATCTGGTTTCTTTAAGTTCAGGCTGTTATCTGCTGCTTGGCTGAACAGCTCCTGCACCTGTTTCAATTCATTTTCTGAAGCCACCAGTAACACCACTTCAATCATTAGGCTCCAGCAGAAGCATGTAAACATAATGATCTATATATTGCATTTTTTTCCTTTTCAATTTGATAAATTATGGGTAGTGGGTAAAGGCAAACACATACGCTAACTATGCAATACCCGCGAATTTTTTTATTAAATGTAGAAAAGAGTTTTTTACCTGCAGCCTCCAATTGCTTCTGAAGTTCTTGGCCTACAGCATCATTTTCGGCCTGCACATAAATTCACAAAATGACAATGTATTACTCAACCTTGGACATAACACTACCCCCGAGGGGTTCAACCAAAAGAAAAAAGTTTTGATCTAATACCTGTAGTTCAGCAATTCTTTTTAGTTGAGCGTCTTCACCTCCCTCGGCCAAAGGAAGAGCCGCAACCAATGCATCAAACTATAAAGGTCTAATATGAGCTAGTAATTAAGGGGACATGTCAATTTAGTATACAGTAATTTAACAGGAGATCTAGCACAACAAATCCTACATTCACGAGGATTTGCCGGAAGTTGATGGATCAGAGGTCGGCTAACTCCTGTATTTCCTATTAAACATATTATTCTTTCCAAGGCTAGTACGTATTGTTTTACTTGAGATAATTTGATCGTATATATTCCCACATGCAACTATGTTCCTGATGCCCTGAAACATCAAAGTATGGGTTGGTAAGAGATATAGCTACAGCTAGTGGCTGCTATCCCCCACCCAAAACACACACACACACACCATGTTCAAAAGTAACGTCTTCAATGTAAACAATCAGAATCACAACGATATAGATTCGTTTTGCTGTCTTGTTTTTCACTAGTTAGGTGTGGGTAGACTTCTTGTCCCTATGTTTATTTGTATTTGTATTCTCTATTTTTTATTAATAATTATTTTTATTCAAAAAAGTACAAATAAAATATGTAAAATTGATAGAAGACAAAAACTAAAATAGAATTGTTTTCGGACAATCCCAAAACTAAAAGCATAGCAACTAAAGTGGGACAAAAGTAGTAATTTTTTTTAATTGTTTCTCGACTTGGAGCTTAGCTTGACCAATGACCAGTGGTTAGGTTCAACCAAGTCAAAGTTAAGCCATTAGACAATTCTAGTAATGTTCTGTCCCATCTATAATACCGGATATATCGGCAGGTATGGGCCTCTATTTGTTGTCCAGTCTGACAAGTCTGATTATAAATACCAGATTTCACCTATTATAGGTGTCATTTTTTGAATAACATAAAGTGGGTTTAGGATTATTATTTTACTATTACTTACTATAAGAAATTTTTGAATAACATATGTTATAATTACTATTACTTAGTAACTATTACTTACTATTATTATTGTGCTATGGATTGTTTTCTACTCGAGTAAAGAACTTACTATTATTATTGTGCTATGGATTGTTTTCTTCTCGAGTAAAGAGTAAAATGCAAAAAAGACCACTGTACTATAAGAACTTTTTATTATCTGAAAATTTGGATTGTGAACCCTAAATGTCAATTAACATCATTTAAACTAAAAAAGATTGTGAACCCTAAATGTCAATTAACATCATTTAAACTAAAAAAACTTCTCCCAAGATTTGAACCTATAACCTCATACTCCCAAACAATAACAAAATAGTTTCTTATCAACTGAGCTAGGGATAGTAATGTCAGATATAATGCAACACAAAATATATTTATACTATGTTAATAATCAAAACCAAACAATATATTAATAGATACATGTCATCTGAGTACGGAAAATAACGAATGGCGGTGAAAATTCCAATGAATGGGAGCAAAAACCCCATCTTGGAGCAAATGTTTGATCTTAATTATAAGGGTATTTAGTTATTTATAATTGGTTTAAAATAAGTATTTTTCTATTTCAACATTTATGTTACCCCGCACATGAAGTAATAACAGAATATGGGGATATCACCTTTCATTTTCCAAATAGTCATCACCAACCAACAAATTAAAATAGCTTTCTACTGTTCTACACCACCAATTTATTGTCACATTAGTATTTATAACAACATCCAAGTAAAGTAGCATCAAAATCACACTAGGTACATACACTTTATTATTATGATTATTAATGTCCTAGTCCAGAGATTGCAAAGCAAAGAACTTTCACATTGACAAATTCACATATTTGCAAAAAGATCTGATCATCTCTTTTCTGCCATAGCTTTGTATCAGACCAACCAAAATCGTCTAAACATTAAATTTATTTGAATAAACTATATAAAAATTGTCTGTAAAATTATTGGTTAACACCATTCAATAGCAATTTGCTACATAGATAATTTGGAGAAAATTAAAGAGTTTTAATTGTATTACTAACCAATCATTGTAATCAATTAAATAATTTTACTATAGTAAATGATAATTACACAATCTGTCAAAACAATTTAAACTCCTTAATTTTCTGCAAAATTATGTACATAGCATATTGCTATTGAATGAGGTAAAACAATAATTTTATAGGCAGTTCTTATATAATTTATTCTCTAAATTTATAATTAAAATGTAAACCATTGGAGATTCTGGCTAAATTGATGGTTTATATTTATTTTAGTTATTTCGTCGCTGGTTGTTCTTTTCTGTACTAGGATGACATGTATTTGTTAATGAATTGTTTGGTTCTTGATTGTTAATATGGTACAAATATATTTTGTGCTGTATTAGAAATAATATTAGTATCCTTCACTTAGTTGGTAGGCAAATGTTTTGTTAGTCTTTGGGAGTAAGAGGTTGTAGGTTTAAATCCTGGGAGGAGAAGAGGTTTTTAAAACAATTGACATGTTAGCGTGCTGTGTGTGCAAGTCAACGTCATATATGACACTGTAGGGTTCACAATCCAAATTTTCAAATAGTAAAAGGTTCGTTTTGTTAACCAAAAAGAGGGGCACAATATCCAAATACCCCTATGGCCACCAAATCTTGAACCGTTGCACATTGCAAGATTTTGCAGCCAATATTTAAAAAACACATAGTTATACTGTGGACGACTCCGTGTTTTTTTTTTTAAATCTTAACCGCCAAATTTTGCAATAAACGATACAAGACCTGGCGACCAAATAAGCTCTCATAGCCACCATTTTTGCTTAAACATTTAATATCTTGTTGTAAGCAGAAAGATGGTAACCTGCATATTATATCTATTTTCTCACTTTCAGAAAAAATTCAAGTTCCCACCTCCTGACCAAAGAAAACTAGGCAATAAGAGACAACCTTTGCAGATCAAAAGATTTTGCAAATTTAGAATGTATCTTAAACTTTAGATGTTGAAGCAGGGTTCCGATAGACATGGCTGTATTAATTGTTGAATCAGACACATATTAAACAAGATCAGGGTTGAAGCAAAGAGATGATGAAAGTAAATGAAATTAAAATTAGTCTAAGCCTCCTGGCCTTCCCCCTCTACACATGATCCAATTTATGACACAAATTTCTTACTTCATAATATAGAACTCTATACCCTATATACCCAATAAATCTTAGATAAACAATAAGGCTTCTTGACAGTCTAGAGTACTAAGCAAAACAATCACAACAACAATAAAGCCAGAACTAAGTAACTCATAAATATTTCAAGATCAGATACATAGCATTCACCAAATTCATTTCTTTAGTATTTCTCCTACTAAAGAAATGAATTTTCCTAATTTAATGCAAGGAAGTACACCAAAAGACCAAAAATCAACACATTCTTCATCTCATATGGGAAAAAACCCTTAAATTCAAGATTCAAAATATAACCCAGGAATACAAAGATCGAAACATTAACTCTGCAAATGCATCGAATCCGAATTCTACCCAATTGAGAACTTAATTAAATTTTAGTGTGTAAAAGGAAGAAAAACCTTCATTACCTGCTTAGCAGCCTTGACGAGAGCAGAACTCATAAACTTGGGCTGATCGGAAACATTGGCATCTTCGGTGGTTGGCGTAGGAGCGGGCGGAGGTTCAGGGTAATTGGGAGAGAGACGAACTGGAGGAGCGTCCCTTTGTAATGTCCCAAAGGTATTGAAGGCAAGTGCTGCTATGGTGTTCACTTGTTCTTGCAATTGGGATATTATATCCATTCTTTATTTCAAAACCCTAGATTCAGTGATACTGGTAACTAATCTATTTTTGGTAGTACTCTCAAATCCCCAAATTCAGTGATTCTTGTAAATGTTTGCACAGAGGGATAACTAAGACCGTGTTTGGTTCTTCACAATTGTAGTCATATGAATGCATTGTGAGAAAAGAGCCTTCTAGATAAATTTATGTGGACATTAAATTCGTACATATGTAATATATGGGATATGATCAATAATACTCCACACTAATTTATTATATTTTATTGTTTAAAATTTTCAGTTAATCACAATTTAATTTTTTCATGAAATTTTTAAACATATATATTTTTCTCTTGAGAAAACATGGCCTATAATGTATAATTATTTTTTTAATTTAGAATTTTGCTATATATAATTAAAAATTTATGTTGATGTTAGATATAAAATATGTAGATACAAGAATTAAGAGAGTAGAAAAAAAAAGACTTGCAGTTCAATATTATAGCTTATAGTTTTAGTTGCAATCTATGTATGACAAAATTAGTTGACATATATATATATATATATATATATATATATATATATATATATATATATATTTGCTTTCACGAAAAGAATTTTATTTTGACATTTTAAATAAGTTTGTAAGTTTTAAAATCTAAAATGTTTTAAAAAATTGAAACGAGACTGTTATTTTTAAGAAAAAAAAGTAGTGTTTTTTTTTTAATGAACATTTTTACACTATCCTGAAAATGGATAGAATATTTTTTGATTTCGAGTTCCCAGATAAATTTGTATAATTTGAATATCTAGGCTCGAGTCGATCAAGTTGTTTTTTTATTGTCATGGTTGGGATCAACACCTGAAAACATAATCCATGAATTGTTGAGCTGCAATCTTTTATTTCGGAACTGTTCGTACTGGGAATGTGCAAGAAAAACGGTATCACAATTATACCTTCCTCGAGTCCCTGCAAGCAGGCAGTTGGGTATCCCAGCTCATTATTGATGATTACTTGTCAAGTAAAAAAAAAACAATCAATCGGAGATATTAAAGGCCGTAAAACAAACTAAACGGTTCAGGCTTTGATTTGTACTAGCTCAATTGAATATTCGATTCAAGTTCGACTTAAAATATAAACGATTCAAATATGAACAAAATTTAAAATTCAATAAATTATTCAAACCTCTTAAATTATAATTTTTTAATGATACTTGAATCATATTCATTCAAAAAATTTAAACTGCTCTAACTTGATCCGAGATCATGTCCGACTCGACAGCTAACCAAACCTCAATCAAACCTTATTTCATACTTGATTAACTTTATGAACCAAATCTGACCAACTTACTATTCGATTCGATTCGGTTCATTTACGCCCTTAGAAATATCCATGGTCTTTTAGTAAAAAAATAAATAAAAATAAAAATAAAATAAAATCCAGTGACCAAAAACAAGTGCTGAAAGCAAGGTACATAATTCTCCCCACAAGCAATCCAAAAATATTAAGATCGGCTCTAAAACAAAACAAAAAATGACAATCCAATATGTGCTTACGTAATTCTCTTCAAGTAGTTGATGGTCAAAAATTGATGTTACCAACTTTTATCCAGAAACCTTTATTGGATTTATTCTCTATGGTGCATCTCTTAGACCCTCTATCTATTTGCAGTTTCAGAAACATAGCTTGGTCAGCAATGAGATTGTGTTGGTGGAATGGCATCTCCAAGAACAAAATCCATGTCTGTGGTGTGACCAGAAGAGTTAGAGATTTGAGATTCAGTTCTTCCTGGAAAACCAGATTCTTTAGCTGGTTTAGACGGGATTGCCTCTTCTATCCTTGGTATAGGCTGTGAACCTGCTATAGTATTATCAGCACCATCATTCACTGGGTCGCCATTCTCAGAAGCATCATCCTTACTTGAATCCTTCTCTGGTTGCATATACCGAGAGTTATCATTTTTCGGGGAAATTGGCCTCTCCATTACAATATCCATCGGTTCACTTAATGGTTCTGGCACCAGAGGAGTTTTGTTGAGCTCGACATTTGAGTTGTCCAGTTTTTTGTGGATGAACTCGCTTGACCTAAGTCCAGAGTCCACATATTGAGATTCTACAGGCACCAATTGAGATTCAGTAACTACAGGAGTGTGATGAAGCTCAAGATTTGAGCTTCTTAATTCATTGTGAACTGACTCGGTTGGACTGGGTCCAGATTCTGCCTTTTGAGGTTCTGGGAGCCAAAACTGAGTTTCAGCCACAGGAGTTTGCTCTAGCATGAGTTCAGATTTGCGAGCCTGGATTTGAACTTGAGGCACCTGATTAACGGTTTTACCACAAGAGAAAATACCAACCATTGGTTCAGATGCCGGAACTTCAAAAACCTGCATCACCTCATCCTGTTCGACCATTTTAAGATTCTTCAATAGAGAAGGAGATTGATTCTCAAATCCAAACTCTGGCTTATGCTGAAGTGTAACTTTTCCGACTTCCCGTGAAGCGCTTGATACATTATTAGGCAGGTCAGGCAAAGGTACAATACTCGAGGTGGATTGATTCTCGAATCTGAACTCTGGAATTTGCTGCTGCATAACTTTTCCTCCTCCCAAGGAAGTGTCTGCATCATTCTTTGACGTATTGGTCAGAGGTACAATAACAGAAGCTGATTGGTTCACAAATCCAAACTCTGGTTTTTGCTGAGGTGTAATTTTTCCTGCCAAGGAAGTGCCTGCAGCATTCATTGGCATATTTGTCAGAGGCATAACTGAGGCAGATTGGTTATTAAATGCAAATGGGTCACCGGACTGTAATTCAGGAGGAAACACTTGGTCAGGAGCCACAGGTGCCTGGTTCTCTAACTGGACAGGTTGTTCAATGTTTTGCACTTGTCGAAGGATAGAGCCATTAACCGGACTTTGTGGGTTGAATACTGGGATGGAAACGTCTTTTCTTTTGTACAACTGAGAATGTGGAGCAACATCATTTGCTGCTGTGATTGGAGCAACTTGCTCTGGCTGAAATACAACACCATGCAGAAGAGTGCTGCTATTACCAATCCTCACACAAAGAAAATATCCAGCATCAAAAGTACCCTCAATGACACCAGAAACCCCCCGACCAACCATATTATCATCAACATCATTAATTCGATTGACTTCAGCTTGTTGAATTTTCTGGATGCTATCGGATGCAGGAGCTGCAGGCAACTGCGAGTTCTCTTTCTTCACAAGATTCTCATCTTTACGTGGACGACCACGTTTCCGCTTTACAGGGAGATCTGCTGTATTGGGGGTTCCCATCAGCTTATTTTGTTGACTCATTTTGTGAAAATTGATGCAAGTATGCCACTTAAGTGGTTTCTCTGCAAACAAAGACCAATGATTTCCCATTCAGATCTCTATTAAGTCACAATTAAGTACAATGCGAATATAAGCTGACAGATTCTGGTGTACCCACATGGATATATATATTCTGTCTAAACAATTATGGCAAGGAACTAAAATACTTTGACTTACCCCTTTCACATCGTCTTGTGTGCTCACTACCATAACTAATCTTGCATTGATTAAACCATAAACATAAGAATAGAAAAGGTTATGTATTCAATGTTCTTCAACATTTCCACTAATTTAAGAGACCCATAGCGACAGAAGACTGATGGGAAAAGAATAATTTTAAGTACATTCTGGGGGAAGGAAAATGCATGTAAAACCTTGAGGTGGCTTTTTAATTCATTATCAGAACTGGAATGGGAATATGAGAAACACTTTATCTGGCCAAAGACAAGTAATTCGTGTCCATTAAAAAAATCTAAATAATTAACAATTTATATCAAGTGATACACAGCTTTTTTCCAAGATAGTGGACAGATGGTGCAAACTAACAATCTGGAGCGCATAGGGGCAGAGGGATTTTCTTTGGACCTAGTGGAAGTAAAATGTGACGGTCAGCTGAACATAGGGATCACAGTAGTTTCCTCATTGCATCCTTCCATCTATCATGGAAAACCTCTAGTAGTTCTTCAGTGATTTGTATGGTTAATGTTGGGCTGCGTATTTACTAACAAAAATAGGCTGCCTATAATGTACCTTTTCTCCACAGCCCATTAGGCCTACTATGCTCACTTGAGGACTCCTAAGTTCATTTACTAACAAAAATAGGCTGCCTATATTGTACCTTATCTCCACAGGCCATTAGGCCTACTACGCTCACTTGAGGACTCCTAAGTTCGATAGGCTTGGGCTCGCCACCTTGCCACTTAAGGTACTAACTAGCTACCATATCCAATACTAATTTGTATGATTATTACCTTTTTAAATAGGATCTTTACTACACAATTCCTATTAGGAATTGTTGTCCTATTGAGAAGGTGTGACTACTATAAATACATGATGAATAATAGACGTACGATATAACAATATTCTAACCTACTAAATACTTCTTCCCTCCATTGTTAACACATCTTGAAACATGTATTTACTCTCAAGTACTTTTTGGCGGTTTTTTCTGTGCAGGTTCATGTCCAAACTAGTGGTTGAATGTGTGGACAAATTCGAACATTAATATTAGCGCTAGAAGGAGTGTCTTCTAGTATTTAGTAGAGTTTTCTCTCAGCCACTCTTCAAAAAAAAACTTCCATAACTGCACCACCACCATCACCAAGCCACCACAACAATTCCCATGGAGAAATATGTTTACAGTCACGTCAACCAACAGATGCTGACAAGTAGCGTCGTCTCCAAGAAGTCTAGCATAAGAGGAAAGCTCTTCAATTTCAACGAAAAGAGCTTGACAAGCAGTTCGTGGATCTGATAAGAGCCGAAGATAGCCTCTTATGCAAGCGTGGAACACCTTCCCGATCAGGACGCTACGGCTCTCACCGAACTCGTAGGTCTCCTTTCCCCGATAGAAGCACCAACAACACTCGATCATCTGATTCAGACAGACACAGAAGAAAAAGAACGAGAACTCCTTCAAAACATAGAAGTGGTGGTCAATGCCGAAGATGACGCCGAAGTCGCAATAGTTTCTTTGGAGAAACGTCTCCCCAGAGATCCTTTGAGGGACGCACTGAAGTCAAGGGCAGCAAATCCTACACATCTCCTTTTACTAGGGATCTTGATGAAGTTAGAATTGACAGGTGCCTCAAAGTCCCCGAACTTGGAGACGTATGATGGAACAGACGATCCTTATGACCATACTTATTTTTATGAACATTTAATGCACTTCTATGGTCATGATGTTGCAGGAAGGTGTCACCATATCATCTCTACCCTAAAGAAAACTGCTAGGGAATGGATGGTTGCACTTCTTCCTCGTTCCATCGACTCATGGGAGGAACTAAAAGAATAATTTCACACACGCTTCGACAACAATAAGAAACGTGAAAGGAGGATGACTTCGCTAATCCAAGTAAGGCAGAAGTTAAACGAATCTCTTCGACAATACATTAAAAGATTCCAGGAGACAGTAGTCGAGATCCCCACCCTAGATCTAGCTCAGGCAATATAATTCCTCAGGCTGGGTTTGAACATCGACAAATCCAGACGCTTAATTGAGAAGATTATCTTTAAAGCCCCTCAAAATCTTGCTGTGACTTATGATAAGGTTGAAAACTTCATAGAGATGGAAGAAACCATTGCCAGCCTTCGGAGTCCTTTGAGAAATATGATGATTTCCATTAGAGAAGAGATCCCAAGGTCGATGGGTCTAACAGAAGATATGTTGACAGAAAGGGTTACAAGGGTGATCAACGAAACAATGATGATAGCTCCAGGGACAAGGGGGCAAAAACAAATACAGAGACTCTTCGGACAAAGACAAATTGTGAGTGAACACAAGACTGAACCCTTCTTTAAGAGTCCTTCAAAGATTAGAATTTTCGCCAAACAGAAAAAAATGGTAAATATTGTTCTTACCATGAGGAGAAGGGTCATGTTACAGAAGAATGCTACCATCTGAAGCACTTCCTCGAAAGCTAGGTGCGAAAAGGCGAATAAAACCAGACAATCAGCCTTTAATCGAATCGCACCGCCTCATTCTTCTTCAGCACCGAGGGGCATTGTTAATGTTATTTCTGACGGTTCAGTAACAACCATGTCTAATAAGAATAGGAAAGCCTTCGCCCGAGCTGTCCACCAGGTGTCCGAGCAGCCAAGGAATAT
Source organism: Hedera helix (assembly GCA_947179155.2). NCBI lineage: Eukaryota > Viridiplantae > Streptophyta > Magnoliopsida > Apiales > Araliaceae > Hedera > Hedera helix. The sequence continues at coordinate 13,087,052 of OX359278.1, forward strand.
TAAGACGGATGCCATTACCTTCATAGATGAGGATTATCGTCCAAATGTGGTCACACCTCATGATGATTCACTTGTAATAACTGTACAAGGTACCATGGATCTTCGATGAATACTCATTGATAATGGAAGTTCAGTCGATATACTCTATGGACATGCAAACAATCGACTGGACTTGGGGGCAGAAAGCTAGAGCTTTGCAACGAGTCATCTCTCTACGATTTCGGCAACGCTCCTGTCCTAATCCCAATAGCAGGAACAATCGAGTTGCCAGTAATTTTTGGCATAGCTCCTCAGCAGTCCTCTCTAATGATAAAATTCTATGTGGTCCATGTTGACAACTATAATGCCATCTTAAAGAAAACAACTTTATTAGCACTCAAATCAATTACTTTTATTCCCCATTTAAAGATGAAATTTCCAACCAAACATGGAGTTGGAGAAGTTGTTGAAGATCAAGACATGTCCAGAAGATATTATCTCCAAACTCTACAGGCTACTTCTGTAAGGATCAACAAACAAAAACAAAACTTTCAAAGTAAGGGATCTGGTTCTTTAGTAAGCTGAAGCATCTACACTTCAGGATACAGGAAAATTAATGACTACCTGGAAAGGTCCCTATATGATTACTGAAGTATTGAAGACTGGCAAATATAAGCTTCAAACTATGGAAAGAAAACCTATCCTTAATACATGGCATGATGTTCGGCTTTGGCAATACTATCAATAGTCAGTTCTACTATTTTTTAATATTTTTGAGCCTTACCTTCAACTCTATCAAATAAGGCTTGGGGAACAGGGAAGCCTAAGTACTAACATGCTATTAAACAGTACAATAATTACAAGAATTTATTCATCACAAAATGAAGAGAAGATTCAGATTCTCTCAATCTCAACTCCAATTCAGCTACCTTTGTCTTCTCCCTTTCGACATCGGCCTTTGCAACCTTTAGGTCAGCTTCAACCTATATTGGGCAGCTTCAACATTTCTTCATCAAGCACTGTGTTCCGGGGATTCCCCCTCATTAAGCCGTTAGCATCCATTATGCCCAAGTAACTTAGACCATGGGACCTACTTTTTAAACTCAAAATTGGGTTTGGTCTGTCATTTGGGTCAAAGTGCACTTCTTAGAAGTCCATATGAATACAGTGGATGCCCATCAACCCACACCAAAGCAGGTCACTCCTTTTAAAAGAAATAAGTGCATTACTTCTAAATTAAGGGTAACCTATTCAATTATAAATTGAATTCCCCTTCATTTGGATCTTGCCTTTGGTCGTAGTAGTCTTTCGGACTCTCGAAATCTCCTGTCTTCGGTCATAGAAGTCTTTCGGACTCCCGAACCCTCTTCTTAATGTTAACATTGCCTTCGGTCGTAGTACTCTTTCGGATTCCCGAATCCTCCTGTCTTCGGTCACAGTAGTCTTTCGTACTCCCAAAGTCCCTTTTCTTAATGTTAACATTGCCTTTGGTTGTAGTAGTCTTTCGGACTCCTGAAACCTTTGCTTAATATTAACATTGCCTTCAGTTGTAGTAGTCTTTCGGACTACCAAAGCCCTTTTCTTAATGTTAACATTGTCTTCGGTCGTAGTAGTCTTTCGGACTTTCGAAACCTTTTTCTTAATGTTAACATTGCCTTAGGTCACAGTAGTCTTTCGAACTCCTGAAGCCTTTTTTTAATGTTAACATCGTCTTTGGTCGCAGTAATCTTTCGGACTCCCAAAGCCCCTTTTCTTAATGTTAATACTGTATTTGGTCGTTGTAGTCTTCAGACTCCCAACGCCTACTATCTCCAGTCGTTGTACTCTTCGGACTCCAAAAGCCTAATGTCTTTAGTTGTTGTAGTCTACAGACTCACAAAGCCTCTTGTCTTCGGTCTTAGTAGTCTTTTTGGACTCCCAAAGCCTCTTGTCTTTGGTCGTGGTAGTCTATTGGATTCCTGAAGCCTTTTTCCTTCGGTCCAAGAAGCCTTCTAAACTCCCAAAGCCTTTTCTCTACTCCTTCACCACATTTCATATGCTAAAGGAGTGGGGACAATGTTGTGCTGCGTATTTACTAGCGCAAATGGGTTGCCTAAATTGGACCTTACCTAGTACGCTCACATGAGGATTCCGAAGTCCGATAGACTTAGGCTCTCCGCCTAAGGTACTAACTAGTTACCATATCCAATACTAATTTGTATGATAATTACTTTTTCCAATAAGATCTCTACAACACAATTCCAATTAGGAATTGTTGTCCTATTGAGAAGGTGTTACTACTATAAATATGTGGTGAACAATAGAGGTACAATACACAATATTTTAGTCCACTAAATACTTCTTTCCTCCATTGTTAACACATCTTGAAGCCTGTACTTACTTTCACATCAAAGGTATTCCCTGACAGCCCAAGCCGTCAAGTACTTTATGGTGATTCTTTATGTGCAGGTTTACACCCACGTCAATGGTTGAATTTGTGGACAAATTCGAGCGTTAACAGTTAAGAAGGCTAAGAGAACGCGTGAACTTATTTCATGGAATAAGAATGACTAAGGGCCAAGAGGAATTAAAGACTAAAAACCGATCAATCTTTTTTACAATAAAGATAGTTTAGTTGATTAAATTCTTTAATATAGATGACACAGAAATGGACTTACTAAATGCAGTTTGAACGACATCTACCTATATAGTGTTAAAAAAAGACCAGTGTCACCAGCCACACTTATACATTGTGAGGCACCATTTACTACAAGAACAGAGTATTGGGGTTGAAATGGATAGGTAACTAGGTGATAGATAACACAATAAGACGACTGTTGGGAGAAACTAGGGAGGATAGCAGAAAGAGAAAAATAAGCTATATTTATATGCTCATTTAAATTAGACATAGAGAATATGACAACATGAGCAAACATTCAACAGAATACGACAACGTAATAGTAAAATTATTCAATACTATTTGAAAAAGTCTTAGAACAACAGGTGATGATTAGGACTGTGACAAAGCACAGTGTGGAAGAATGGTTCCTTTCCACTGGCTTGTAATGGAATTGAAGTAGAATATCCCGACATCTGAATAAAGTTGTTTGAGCCAAGTATCTAAACACATCAAATTGAGAATATTTACTGTTGTTACAATTAGAGCTCTGCAATTGCTGAAATGGAAGCAGAAGAAAAAGAGATAAACCCTATAAAAGCCTATATGTGGACAAACATCTTACCAGCACTTCACCCTATCATGTCCATACTAATGCTGATGCAGATGCTATTGACTTTATATGTTTCAGATAATTACAGGATGATCTACAAGTCAAGATTAATCATTGCAGTGTACAAAATCCCCTAAAAATCACATGAATTTTGTATGACAGCGTAGATATGGATCTGCAACATCAATTCCAATATGGACATCAAAGCCAATTCACTTCCGAGTGTTAAATGTCTCGCAAGGATTTCAAAATATCATGACTGATGCAATCTAATTTTCTATAACCCACTATCTTCTTATCATTAACCACCACGCATCTAACCACATAATTGAGCTCCATTAAATCCAAATCAATTAAATCCAAATCGTGATATTTTCAATTTCCCAATAAAAAGAATCAAGCCCAGAAAACAGAAGGGGAAAAAAAACTCCTAGTTTTACCAAATGACTACAATACAAGTAGAAAGCATATGCTATTAAAGTAAATTTAGTTTCGGATTTCTATTCTTACTTCTCAAACTCACCTTAACAAACCCAAATCCAAGAACATATTTGTAAGATTCGCATATTATTTTTTTTCCTCCCTATTGCTACATTTTCTGATTTTCACATCAACCAAACACAGCCCAACGAAAATCAAACAGACGCCTCTAAAATTAGACGAACCCCACAACCAAACACAACCGCATAAATATATACATATACCATATATAAAATTTACCTGTTCAAAACAACACTGAAATTCTAAAGCAAATACTTTTATGGGATTTTTGGATCAGTAACCTGTAATTTTAGTTTGCATGAAGAATGTCACATTACAGGTTCACATATAATGTAACAAATAAGCGAATGTATTATCAATAGATGCGCGTAGGTGAGGGATTAGAAGAACTTACATACAGCTTTCAAGGATTTGTGGGAATGATTTTGAATAGGAGATCTGAAAATTTTGATTCCTAATTACTGATGGATACGTTTTTAATTTGACCCATAAAAAAATATATGTTTGAAAAATAAAAGTAAATGAAATAAAATTTGAGTTATTTATACTTCTTAAAAAGTTAATACTATTTTATTTTATTTTTAATCCTACGAAGTTAATAGTATAAAAGATGATGTTAATCTAATGCCTAATGGTTAGAAAACTTCAACAAATATTTAAATTTCATTTCTTGAGTTTTGTAATTTCTTTAATTAGTATAATTTTATTTGGTTCTCTTTCTTTTAGAATATTTATTTCATTTTGCTTCTTTTTTTTTCTTTAGGTGTTATGCAAGTAAATTCTAACTTTTACCGAAAAATAGACTCGAATATTTGGATTTTATATTAGATTATTATCTTGATCTAAGTAACAATTTAAATACGATTATCTTTACGATATTTTATAGAGTATTATCTCAACTAAAATGAAACATATTTTACCTAATTAAACGTCTTTTCATATTTTACCTAATTAGACATCTGTTTTTTTAGTGTTATAAAAAATAATGTTTCCTTTTCAAAATGTTTTCGTACCTGAGAGGCTCACTTTTGATAACCTCGTGCACAATGAACTCAATCATTACAGACATATCATTTGAAAAATTATTTGATGGAAACTAGTTGGATCTTAATCTAAAGTGGCATGAAATCTCTATATCTGCTAATGATGGTCTACAAATCTTCATCATTTTGCTTATCATCCTCCAGCCCCCATTGATACGGCAACATAGGATTGCACAACAAGCCCAAGCTTAAAAGTCTAGCCTGACCTGATTTTAAAAAAAAATTAAGAAGTTTGGTTTGTTTTGAGTCTGACCTGATTTGACATGAACACCTTAAATATATAGGCCTACTATTTAATCTAAAAGATCGACCTGAATTGGCTTGAAGCCTATAAAAGTTCGATATGAAGATTTGCATGAAAAGCCGGAAAAACTAAGATTTCATGCATTGTGTATTTTTTTCTTCTTATTTTGATTCACCAAAATTTCAAAACTGTATTCATTTGTATTAATATTGGTATCACTTTTTTGTATTACATATTCACGTATTACTCATTTATTATTAATTCTATCCATTTATTTGATATGTATATTTCAAAAATTATAAATAATTAAGAGTTGAGTTATCTAGATTTTACTTTATACTACTTTATATTTTTTGAAGTAAAATAAGAGCATAAATTTATTAAAAATATTAAAAAGCCGATAGAAAAAAAAAAGGCTTGAAAAAACTCAAAATTTGGTCTAAAGCCCAAAGGCTTAGCTTGCAGTACCAAAACAGTCCATTATTTTTAGCACAATGAATGACCTGGACCAATTTGGTTTGACCATATTTCAGTCGGCTTGGTCAAACCAGACCTATACAAAACCAACTTGTAAATCGGCCTGGACCGATCTTTGTACATGCCTACGGCAACCCTTACGAACAAGTTATGAAAATTGGATTAGCTGTATGGTTTCATTTGTTGGAAACTATTCCATAATGGTCTTCCCCTTAATGCAAAAAGGGCAGCATTATTTCTTATGCTTCACCAATTTGCGTTTCATGTGATGCAAGGACTGACACAGGTTATTTCCCCTTAAAGCGCTTGTTTATGTTGTGTCCTTTTGGTGGAATTGGAGCTTATGTGATTTTATTAATCACCTTTGCATCAAGTTAAGAGTTGTGGTGTTACACCTCGAACCCGCTATAGGTTCAAAATATTGCACGCCGCAAGCCCAAGACCCGCAAGGCACGAGATATCAATAGTGTGCAACTCAAATAGCCAACACATTAATGATACTAACTTAAAATCCAACAATCTTTCAAATCAAATTTAAAGTCATAACTAAATGCCGAAAATATAAAGTTGGAGACGTAGCTCCCTTAAACAAAAGAGTCTTATCAAAATTTAAATATACTAATAAATGCCATAAACTAAAAGAACTTCAGTTATCCACAACAGTATCAACAATGTTCGGCTCTTAACAAAGTATCCTGTAACAATTAATATAAAAGGTGAGCAGTAAAGCTCAGCAAGTAACAATCTTTACTATTTAGGTGGATCAAATACAATTTGCAAAATATTTTTTCGAAATAACTTTTTCTTCAATAACAATAGTAAATATATTTTTCAAAAATAACATTTTTCTTGTTCGATAACAATAGTAACTATACTTTTCAAACCAAAATGAATAATCACAAAATGCAATTATATTCAAAAACGATTTCAGTATGTTCAATATATTCGATATATTTTTTAATCCACAACTCTGACGATTAAAGTTACAATAGTTCTGTAACCCGACCCAAAAGTTCAATAATTATTCGATAATGTCAATGATCATACACCCTTCTAAGTTATCTATCTATAAAATGCATGCTCCCCGAAAGACATCTAAAGGTGTGCGCCTTAGTAAGTCCTAAATAGCTTCGGAACTAGCGTAAACAAGTTCTATACATCATCGGACTGAGGTTTCCAAAAATAGTTTCTCAATGTTATCGATATTCAAAACTATCATTGCTTCACAATTCAAAATCACATAAATCTCATTTTTTAAATTAAAATTCTATTTTGATACTTGATCCGAGTTTTTAACAAAATACAAATATAACATTTTCATTCAAATAGAAGTCTTAAATAAAGTATAACAATTTTTGAAAGGGTAAATTTCACACGACCACCTGAGGTTTGACCAAATTCTTACTTGACCACCTATTGTCTAAAAAGCTATATTTAAACGACGTTTGAATTTTTGAGGTGAAGTGAAAAAGTGTTTCTGTGTTAATGTCGTTACCTTAAATGGCTAAATACATATTTGCCCTTCGTATATATTTCGAAAGCGAAAGACCACAGAGGAGAGATAAATAGAAGAATGACGGGGCAACAGAAATATGAAGAAATCAGTCATCGAATCTAGATGGAAGAGGTAGCAATCTGGGATCATCGAAGAAGATGACAACAACACAGGAGAAAATGGTGGAGGCAAGAGTCCCAATTCCTTAGACCATCTCCAGTAGGCCGGAGAGCCAAAAACCCTAGACTAAATATAGTCTAGGATGCAGATTTCGCTCCAGCAGGCGGACTAAGTTTAGTCTGTTGGTTTTTTCGGCAAACCAAAAAGACTATATCAAGGAACTTGAATTTGGTGAACTATAATTTTTAATATATTTAAATGGGAGATGAAGGGGCGTTGAAGAGGAAGGAAGAAGATGCAAGGGCGCTGAAGAAGAGGAAGATACAAGTTGTGTTGAAGCCTTGAAGGAGATGAAGGGTGCGTTGAAGGAGAAGAGATGAAGGCTGTGTTTGGCAAATCAACGGTAATAAAAGTGGAACCTATTGAACCTTTGGAAAATCAAGAGTTTTGATTTTTTATTTTTTTATTGATAATATCTCTCTAATTTATATTTTTAGATGAAAAATCATGATCCCTTATATTTATAGAGGTTGTTTGTTCTTTAAAATATAGCAACTGAAATATAGTCATTGGAGTTTTTTTGAATTCATTGATTATTTTAATTATTTTATATTATAATCTACGGGATAGTCTATCTGTTGGAACGATTGAAGACTAAAAAACATTTGTTGATATCATATGAACTATGTATAGTCCATGGAATAGTCCATTTGTTGGAAATGGTCTTACATCCCACTCCCAACTGAAACCGCATCTCTCTTCTTCACTTCAAACTCATAAAGATCCCAACTTTTTGCCCCATAGTTCAGAAAAGTATGAATTTCTAGTTCGTCAATATCAATATTTTTGTTGTCCGGGAGATGTTAAACAACTTTATTTACATATTATTAAAAATGGGTTCTTTAGTGATGTTTTCTTTTCCAATGCCCTTATTAATTTGTATGTTAAGATTGGTGATTTGGTTTCTGCGCATAACTTGTTTGATGAAATACCTTACGTGGGCTTGTCTGGTTTCGGGATATGCCCAAAATGAAATGTCTGATGAGCCATTTGCTATTTTTCGAGAAATGATATGTGCGGGATTTTCTCCTAATCACTATGCTATTGGTAGTGCTCTACGAGCTTGCCAGGCCCTAAGATCTAGCGGGCTTAAACCTGCTTTGCAGATTCATGCGTTGATTTCTAAGACCTCGTATGCGTTTGATGTAGTTGTCTGTAATGGATTGATTTCACCTTACGGGAACTGTATGGATTCTCCTAATTATGCTTTCCGTGTTTTTGATGAGATAAATATACAAAGAATTCAATATCGTGAAATTCTATTATTTCAGTTTATTCTCACAGAGGTGATGCAATTTCTGCTTTTGAGCTTTTCTCTAGTATGCAACAGGAAGAATCTCCATTTGGTTCAAGACCGAGTGAATACACTTTTGGCAGCTTGATAACTGCAGCTTCTTCTTCTGTTGATTGTGGATTGTCTTTGCTTAAGCAGATGGTGGCCAAAGTTGAAAGATTTGGATTCCTAAAGGACCTGTATGTGGGTAATGCTCTGGTAAGCGGTTTTGCAAGATTTGGTTTGATTGATATTGCTAAGAAAATATTTAAGCAGATGGGAGCAAGGAATGCAGTATCTATGTATGGGCTAATGGTTGGATTGGTGAGGCAAAAGCAAGGAGAAGCAGCAGCTGAGATTTTTCATGGAGATGAAAGGATTGGTTAAAATAAAATAAATTATGATTCCTATGTGGTTCTTTTGTGTGCTTTTGCTGAGTTTGTTCTACCTGCAGAAGGGAGAAGGAAAGGTAGGGAGGTTCATGGGTATGTTATTCGAACTAGCTTAAGTGATTGCAAATTGCAGTTGGGAATGGTCTAGTAAACATGTATGCAAAATGTGGTGCAGTTAATGATGCTTGCTCTAACCTTATGATGAATAAAGATTCAATATCATGGAACTCCATGATCTCTGGTCTTGACCAAAATGAATGCTTTGGAGATGCAATTATGAGCTTTTGTGATATAGGAGTACATTAATACCTTCAAATTTCACATTGATTAGTGCTTTGATTTCATGCGCCAGCTCAGATTGGATCAGAATGGGAGAACAAATTCATTGTGAAGGTATCAAATTGGGACTTAATTTGGATGTTTCTGTTGCAAATGCTCCTCTTGCTGTCTATGCAGAGACTGGATGTAGTACTCAATGCTTTTCTCGTGAACTGGGGCAACAATTTCATGCACTAGTACTCAAGTATGACACTGCTATTGAGAATGCATTTTTTTCTTGCTATGGGAAGTGTGGTGAGATGGATGCATGTGAGAATATTTTTTCTAGGATGTCTGAACGGAGAGATGATATGAGTTGGAATTCAATGATAGCTGGATACATACATAACAAACTCTTACCTAAGGCCATGGATTTGGTCTGGCTTATGTTGCAGAGTGGTCAGAGATTAGATTGCTTCTGATGTTGTGATTAGTAGTGCGCTTGTTGACATGTATTCCAAGTGTGGAAGAGTTGATTATACATCTAGATTTTTTGAGTTAATGCCTGTAAGGAACATTTATTCTTGGGATTCAATGACATCAGGCTATGCACGACATGGACATGGAGGCAAAGCTCTGGAACTATTTATGGAAATGAAGCTACAAGGTTCACTACTGGATCATGTTACCTTTGTTGGTGTCTTGTCAGGCTTGAAGTCAGCTGGTAATTTTTTAGGACATGTTTTTATTGTGTTATTGGTAGATTTTGGAAAGGGAAGTAATTATTAAGGATTTTATGGTGATCGATTCAATGTAAATTTTTGTTTGGGATTATCTTTCTTTTGCTTTGTACGGAATTTGTTTGGTAAAGGAAATAGATTTTTTGTTTAGGAAATTCCTAAGTGGTTTGAAAATTTTATTTTGTTTGTTTGGAAATACATTATTTGGGTGGTAATGTTTGATTTAATAATTTTACTATATAATAATAGTACTTTTAATTTTCAAAATTAAAATTAATAATTAATGTACAAAAACTTATTTTTTTAAAATTTAGTCATTTTCAATTTTGAATTATTAGTATTATGTTAATTTGATAAAATATGTCAAGAAAGTGAGAGAAGTTGGTATTTTATAACAAAACATGAGTCCAAAGGCATTATGGACATTATTTGAAGCAATATGACAGTATTTTCTTAGGCTCACACACTTTTACACTTTGTTTTTGTGTTTTGGACGGAAAAGAAAAGAACATAAAACTTAATTAGAGCAGGAAAAAAAAGAATATAAAACTTTAAATGTTTTCCTTAGTATTGTTTCTGAGTTTTTAAGAAAAGAATAGAAAACTTAAATTTTTTCTTTTCTTGTGTTTTTGGATTCTAATGAAAAGAAAAGAAAAAGATGACTTTTACAAATTTACTCTTCTATTACATGTGATATACCAATTATAATTATAACTATTGAACTATGAATGCAAGATAAAAGTTTAATGATATTAATTGATGTACTATCGATTTCAGAGACCACTTAGGCAATTATTTTGTTTAAATTATGTCTATCTTCGAAATGTGTGACACCCCCAAATCTGGGTCCACACAGCCCAAACTTGAGTTGTCAAAAGATTACAACAAAATTATTACAAGTAGTGCAACGTACAACAATACAGTGTATAATAATACACAACTAAGTCTTTTACGATTATTGTCACACTATTTTACAACACGTAAAGACTGCGATAGCTATCCCTCGAACTCTCACTCCATCTCCCGACTAGACTCAGTTACGTTCTCATCTCCTGTTGAAAAATAATGGAATAAAAAGAAAGGGTAAGCTCAAATAGCCCAGTAAAGAATATCATGACTAAGATAATGACGAATAAATTATCATTAGCCTTCAACAGTTGAGTTCTTGATAGAATACAATAGAGTACAAGGATTATATCAAAAACTGCAGTTAAATTCTTAAACAACGTTCAGATCAATAATAATAACGGAATAAGCAATCTATTAGAAGAATAATGCAGACTATAGTGTCCACTCGCTTCTCTTTTTAGGAAAAATAGCATCAACTTTTATCATCTGAAACACCACTGACCATGAGAATACAAACTCACAGTTTCTGGTCATAATCATGCAAATCAACAGTTCATCTTTGTACTACGGGCCAAAGATATTCAATATAATACCAACGGTCATGATTATACCAGTATTCAGCCTTTGGTCATAATCATACCAAACAACAGTTCATCTTTGCACTACGGGCCAAAGATATTCAATATAACACCAACGGTCATGATTATACCAGTATTCAGCCTTTGGTTATAATCATACCAAACAACAGTTCATCTCTGCACTACGGGCCAATGAGAACTTTCACCACGTGCCATAAAAGACACCAAACAGATGTATCGCCTTTAACCTATTATATCGTCTTTAACCTATCATCTGTTCAACAATTATATCGTATCTGTGCCCCCGGCCAAAGATATTCACAACAACTTATTTTTTATGATTAGTACAAATAATAGTGATACAAATGATAAACAGAAGAAACAGGATAAACAATAAGTATCGGAAGTTTACTTTGTCCAAATTGCCAACATGATGTGGAGTAAAATTAAAAAATGATATTCAAAATCCACAGTTCAAAATAACGGTTACAGTTCAATAGAAATGTTTAGAAAAATAGGAAATGAATACAAAGAGTAATTCACCAAACATGCAATAATCCGCGTAGTCAGGTTATTCTCAGAGATTAATAAGGAATGAATACGAAAAAATTTTCACTAACAGGCGGTAATATGCGCCGTAAGATTATTATCACAATTTAATAAAAATTGAATACGAAGAGTTATTCACCAAACGTGCGGTAATCCGCGCAGTAAGGTTATTCTCAGATATTAATAAGGAATGAATACGAAAAGTTATTCACCAACAGGCGGTAATTCGCGCTGTAAGGTTATTCCCACAATTTAATACATAGAAATAAATGACACATCTTATGAGTAAGAGATAAACGATATTATTTTCGAGAATCAAAGAATGATAATTCCTTACCATAGTAAGTTTGAATAGTGAAAGATGAAAAAGATGGAATCCCTTACAAGTAAGAAAATAATACCATTTATGATAATGAAAAGAATGATACCCCTTACCTTGATATTGTGAAACAAATTTATGGCCGAACAAATCCTTCCTTGTTTGTCTATGTAGCAGTAAAGAATCTGACTTTTGAGTCTTCTAGAGTTTTCAAAATCTCTTTATGTTTTTAAAATAATGTTACTCTCGAAAAGATACACGGTATAAACTCAAGAATCACTCTGTTAATTCCCGTGGACACAATAGAGATCTAGAAGGGGGGGGGGGGGGTTGAATAGATCTCTAAAAAACTTTTTTCTTTTGTAACGAAAGCATATTAGTTATTAATGATAGAATCAATTCAAACACAGCGGATTTTACTTTTAATAAACCCCTTAAAGAAATATGAGCCATTTCATTTTAGTGTGTTAATCCAGTATGGGTGAAAGCGGATGTTGTGCAGAATATAAAAGACATAAAGTAAATGACACAAGAGATTTATAGTGGTTCGGAGACTGAATAACTCCTACTCCACTCTTCTACTTGACAGTAGGAAATCCACTAAGATTTAGTCCTCTGGACTAGGACACTCTCGCCCTCATCAAAGCTAGCAGCTTTGGTTCCTTTAGTCACATTAAGACTAGGACAGTCTTGCCCTCATCAAAGCTAGCAGCTTTAGATTGTATACTAAGTCCAGCAGACTTAGAATCTCTTGTACCCTTCGGTACTCAACAAGTCCAGCAGACTTGATTTCTTTTTAGCCATTCGGGCAAGGATCCTTTGACCCTCTTTTGTGTGTTGGATGTTCATTGGGTTGTGCTGCTAAGATGAACTTTGATCTTCTTTATCTTCTGGTACTTAGCAGCTGCTTATGATCCATCATTGAATGCTGCTGATGTTTGTCGTTGATATTCTCCTTCTTTCTGATATTCAGCAACTACTCAAGATCACCAAATGTGTTGCTAGGCTTTTGTACTTCAGCTCCTTTGATACTTGATAGCTCCTCGAGATGAACTCCTGAGATGACTGTGATGCTTCTTCTTTTTGATACTCAGTTGTTCCTACTTATCATAGACAGTTTATTGCTTCTCGAGATGGGCTTCTCTCTTCCATGTGCCTAGTAGCTCTGAACACTTCTCTTGTAATAGAGTTATACATCTCTATGTTTCTCTCAATTCAGTGTTAGTGTTCTGATGGATCGTAGAGTCCTTCAGTATATTCATTTTTTGTTTCATTCTACGATTGGTTGTTGTCTATCATCATTTCTCTCGTGTATATCTTTCAACTGCAACAACCACTCCTTTTCTGTTTGTTATGTAAGCCTTCATAACTCTGAGCAAATTTTACCGTTGAAAGAAATCCTGTTGGTTTCCTTTGGCGTTGTGCAGATATTTAATATCTTTGATGTTGACTTTCTTGCCGCTTGTGTCAGTGCTTTTCCCTTTTCTGACATGTTCAGATATATTAACCTGTAGCTCTGCTTTCTCTGAATTTAGCCGTTGTTCTCTCAGAGTTGTTCATCAAAGATTATTATATTCTTTGCTAGTTAATCTTCTGATTTATCAATAAATGTTTTCCTTGACTTTAAGAATCAGCTGCTCTGCAGGCTCTGACTTGTTGACTTGTCTTCTTTAACACTGTAGAGATGTCAGTCTCGTGTTCTTCCCAGTCTTTGGAGTGAACAGGTCTTTTAGAGAATATGATCGTTGGGACATAGTCTTCTGATTTCTTGAGCCTGATACATGATACTAGAAAATCTTTGCTCTGACACCCAGCACGCAACAGTCAGTATTCTGTCATTTCTGACTTCTTCTATAGTAGATGCCATAAAGTGTTGTCGTGGATGTTTCTGAAGTAATTAACAACTCATTTTGAGATTACTGACTTAAGTGCTTAGATGTCTTCAATCCTTGTTGGCACTTAAGTACTCGACTATTAATCCAGTTGTTGCTTCTTGCTTCTGATCGTTGAGTCATCTGCTGGTTCTGCTATGTAGCTCTACAATTTCCAGTTGCTAGCCCTGCTTGGCTTATATGTCATAGAGGACTGCTTTATGATTCTTTAGGCGCTAGATCTTCTATCATTGATGACTGCTTTACGAGCTTCAGTTGTCAAATCTTTTAACATAGAGGACTGCTCTACGAACTTCAGCTTCATTCTATGCTGAATATTCAAAGGGTGTTTAAAGCAGGTAACGTTTGAATATCTTCAGCTTAACTTAACGATTGCTTGAACGTTGTACTTCTGCGTTTGCCTTTTTCACTCTATGACTTAGCTTTGCTACTTTACGATCTTGCCTATGGTGTAAGTCGTAGTGCAATCGTAGAGTTATGATTTAAACTGCTCTACGATCTTAGTTCAGACCAGATGCTGTAGATGTAGGAGATCTTCATTCAATTTGTTTAACAGCCCAAGGACAGCCTACTGAATAATCTTTATGAGGATTGATGTCGCGACTTTGAATACTCATGTAAAAGTTGCTCTTTGATTCTGCTAGGTTTGTAGATAAGATTAGGAGAATCGTAGAGTGATTGTCTATATGGACTCTACGATCCCGAGAGTCAGCTCTACGATGCCGATACAACTCTACGATCTGCCAAGAGGACTCTACGATTTTTCGAGCCTTATTTTGCGTTTACCAGACAGACTCTACGATCTTCCTAGGAGACTCTACGATCTTCCTTTGAGTGATTTCATAAGACTTCTATCTGAATGACACTTCACTTCTCAATTAGTCTTGCTGATGGAGTTGGTGCTTGGATCTTCTGTTTGCTTGCCGGTCATTCAGGGTCTTCATACTGATGATCTTTAAGTAAACACTCCATGATTCTGCTTTGGAAATATGAGCGTATGACTGGTTTTGCTGATTACTTGCAGACCCTACGATCGAATGTAGTCAACGATTCTTGCTTTAACTCTCTTGCTAGATTGCTGTTCTTTTTGATCGATCAGGCCTATCTATTACATTTTAAGATCAGCCTAACAAGTTTGATCTTTCTATATATATAGTCCTTGTACATAGTGATCTTTTGAAGGACTGTACAATGCTATTAACTCATATGAGATCAACTTAACAGTTTTGATCTTGTCAATCTAAGTCCTTAGAACATAATGTCTATTAACTATTAAGGACTTTACATCTTTCATCAATGCAGACATATTTGCATATTAATTCATTTATCTTTTAAAACACATCATCAAATCTTATAATTGAGAAATATCATTCACATGCATATTCCAAACAATCTCCCCCTATTTGATGATGACAAAACAATAATACTAGATGCTTATGCAATTGATGAATGAATCTTACTATACAGTGAGCTACTATATTACTAGAGCAGAAAATATGAATGTCATTGATTGAATACTTAAATACAGATTACACAACATCATAACCACTGGATCCAGATCATACTATTTCAGTTTGAGATGTACCTTCCTTTGTATTTGTATGTCTTCTGAATGATCTACATGTTGTTGCTGCTTATCTGTTAGTTCTGCTCCCCCTCAGCTGATGACTTCATGTCTACATGTTGTTGCTGCTTATCTGTTAGTTCTGCTCCCCCTCAGCTGATGACTTTATGTCTTCGTCTGGCTCCCCCTCAGTTCTTGCCTTCAAGGCTTCCTTTGCCTGTTTTCTTTTCTGCTTCTTCTTGCTCTTCTCCTTTAGCTTCATTCGTTTCATCCTGATCCTCTTTCTCTTTTTCTCCCCCTTTTTGTCATCAATAGTCTGAGAGAGCAATAGAAGATGTTTCAATGGTCTGAGACAGAGATTGATTTAAATTCTCTATCTTTTCCGAAAGAGATGCAATAGATTCTTCATTGTTCTTCCGAAGTTTCAGAATTTCTTTATGCTGATTTTCTGATGACTTCTGATTTAACTGATCTTGTTGAAGAAGCTTGAAAGATATGTTTGAAAAAGATGCTTGCACTTCTTTGTAGAATTCTTCTGCTCCAGATATAGCCTCTGCTGTGGTAGAATTCTTGAAGATGTTTTCAAGAGCGGTGATTGTATTAAAGAAGTCATTGTTTGATGATGAAGGAATATCAGAGGGTGATTTGCTGGGAATATTTGGCTGAGACTGGTTTGTTGCAGTCGTAGAGTCAGGATGCTTTACAGCCCTTGACTCTACGAGTCTATTTTTCTTCTGACTTTCATCTTGATTGATCAACAGTGAATAAGGAATGAATATACTTTCTGCATGACGGTAGGTTTTGAAGTGTTGGACATTTTTGATCAGCAGAGTTAGAAATGATTGAACTCTTGGGAAGTTCTGAGAAACCAACTTTAGATTAGGAAAGTAAGTATAACACCAACTGATGAAGCTCGTATCTCTGAAACAGATAGCTTTTAACCAGGGCATCCAAGGGTAGAACCTCCTTAACTCCTGACCCTTATGATCATATAAAACTGTGGTTCGATCGAACTCGATGTCTTCAAACTTGCTCAGTAAATCTTCCATGGTTATTAAAGCTACTCTGATTTGACCATTGCCGTGATCAATCCATTTGTTTGGCAACATGGCTCCTGGCTTTTCAACTGCTTCCAATATAATCCTTCTTCGAATACTTGATGGTGAGGCTGCTGGAACATGATGATTAAGACTTTCTGACTCAGCATTTTCAGAGCTCGAGTCTTCTTGATCTTTATCTCCGAATGTTGTTTCCTTTCCTTTCCCTTCAGAGTCTTTAGCTTTAGGAATTGATTCCTTTGAAGCTTTGACAGGTTCAGCAGTTGTTTCTTCTAACTGTTCTTTATTTCTCAAGGTTCCACTAACATCGTCTTCTCTTACTTCTTCAACTGTTTTTGCAGTAAACATTTCTTCACTTCCAGATTTTGACTCACTTGGAGTCACATTTTCTTCAACAGGTACCTTCTTACTTTCATCACTGAGATCAATGAAGTTAGGTGAACCATCTCCTGCCTTTTTATTCCCCAGAGATTTCATCATTATTTGAAGACGAGCACTTTGTCTTTTTGCAGGCTTGATCTTTTCATTTTTCAACTTCTTGAGGGATGATTTTGGTGAGATGAATCCAAATGATAGAGATTCATCAGATGAATCATCTTTACTTGAACATGCTTTCCTTTTTCCTTTGCTTTCCTTCGAATCTTTCTTGCTGCTGCTAGTCATCCTTAACCTCTTATTTTCCATGGGATTCTTCTTCCAGTTGTCAAACAGTTTAGGAGACATAACTTTGTGGACATTCAAAGCCTCCCCCTCATCATCCCTAATCTTATCTTGCAGTTTCCGCTTTAGTATGATACTTAAGAATCTTCCATAGAATACTTTTGAGATTGGCTTCCCAGGAGCCTTTATTTTCTCAACCTCCTTGACTAACAAGTCAAATAGTATGGCACCAAAGTTTATGTTCTTCCTTATGACAATAGCAGACATGATTCTTAGTTGAGGATCACTTACAGTGTCATGAGCGGTGTCTTTCCATAAGATACATTTGCCTACTATCTCTGCTAGGAACTCGAACTCTTCTGGAAACTCCTTTTTCTTCATACCCTTTAGTTGAGTATTCTTTACATAACCCATCCTCCTCATTCCTTCAACTGTATCTATGTCTTCAAGTGATGATAGATCTCCAACAGTAATTCCCAGACACTTGTTGATTTCGGTATCATCTATTTTGAGTTTTTCTCCTCTAACTCTTGAAACTAACTCATCATTGTTTACAACTGCGTTCCGATAGAATTCTTTTACCAGAACAGAGTAGACCTTGGTGTTTGCCCCCAAACAATCTGAGAAACCAGCTTCCTGCACTATTGTAAGAATATCCTTGAATTTCTTTTCAGAGGACTCAAACTTATCAAAGCCGAGTTGGATGCCAGAAACAACTTGACAGTTTTCCATATCAATGGTTTTGTAAAAAGAGTGTTTGGTCAAATGACGATTTCAGAGAATGACAAGGGTGTGATCGAGATGTATAAATATCAGGGGTCTTTTGTGTTTAGGGTTTGAAGATTTTCTGGGTTTCAACAATGGTTTTGGTACAGGATGAGTTTTCACGGTTTTGAGAAATGGATACTGATAACTGATGGGAAAGGACAATCGTCAGTTTGAAAATTTTGGCTTATGTCAGTTCCCTCGTAAGTTTTGTAGAAGACACGTGTAGGATATTCATTTGCAGGACGTGGCCTTCATTTTTGCATTTATTGTAACTGATGCATAACTGACTCACTTGAGTTTGGAGAGCGTGAACCTTACTTCCCTGTTTGACAGACACCTTGGTCAGTTCGTAGAGTGACTTGCTCTTCACTCTATGATTATCCTTAGAAAAGACTTTTGGCCACCAATGCAGAATGCTTGAGATTCCTTTGCACAGTTTTCTTCTTTTGTACAAACAGCAGGTGGATCATTCCTTGACGAATAACTACTTTGGTTGGAGAAAATTCCTTTTTCCCTTTATACTTGGAGCTCAGAAGGAATACAGGTGATGTAAAACGCTCAGTCTTTTGGCAGAGTTCAGGAAGCTCAGAGAGGGCATGTCTCTTAGTTTGAAACTTAGGACTTGGTTTGTCTCTGAGGTGCTTTATCTGAGAAAAGACTGTTTTGATATGAAAGAGGGAATGTTAATCACTATATGACATGAACTGTGAGCTGGTAAGAGGATGTGAGAGGTTCAATGAAAGGATGGTTTATGTGGAGTGTGATTGTAGACACATTATATTCTACGATCTAGTCGTTGATCATAGTGACTCTATGACTTGGAGTAATTATGGCTGAACAGGTTATCAAACATAGAGTTTAGAGACTCTTCGATTTGGAGATGAAGATTTAATAGGTTCTGATAACTTCTTTACTTTGTTGAACTTAGCTAATTATCGCTCCCCCACAGTCAACTTCCATCTCTGAGATAACTTGTCTTTCAGTGACTCTTTATCTTAGGTTCGTAGAGTACTTTCCTTAGTACTGTCTATTCTACGATTCTTTGACTGGTGCTGTGATCGTAGAGTTGGTCTGACATTGTTAGACTTTGCCCTGTGCATTGCTAAGCTTGACAGAATGTTCCTTCTCCATACTTGATACTGCCTCCTTATGATTTGATTCTCCATCAATGGATTTATAAAGAGTTTTCCTCAGATATGGCTTTGCTAAAATCCCTTTTTCTGACACTATGACCGTAGGCTTTGTATTCTCAGCTTTCGGTGATAGTAGAGTTGACTCGCACTTTGATGAGACCCTTGTCCTTGAATTTCTCTTTAATCTAGTTCCTCTTTGAGTGGTCTTTGGATCAGTCAAGACACCTGCAGGTTAAATTTTCTAATTTGGTACCCACACTTATTTGGGTCCTGAGAGGTTAGTAATTTTAAGTATCTAACATTGTCATATTTTGAAATCTCAATGTGCATAGTAGTGAATGAATGATGTCAATTATTTTATGCTACATGAGTATGTGAGTGAGAGGTTTAAGATTGATAAATCACTTTTCATGAAGTACTGAATTTTTGAACTTTAATGGAGTGATGATCAGTTTTATGTATTGTGCTTCAATGACTCGTAGAGTTGATCAGTCTCTACGATCCTTCAGAGTGCAACAATAGATATGATCATACTCTACGATTTATCAAGAACTCAGGTTAAAACCAAAACGAAAGTAACTCTAAAGAAAGTTAAGGTAGGATAAATACCAATCAAGGCTACCTCTTTGGATTTTGAGAGAAACAGAGTTAATGTAAGGAAGTGAGTATAGTAAAAAAAAAATTCAAGTTTTTTTTTTTTTTTTTTTTTTTTTTATATTCAATCTTAACACTCAATTTTCTTCATCAATTGAGAACGCTCTTACATGAGTACAAGTAATATTTAATTAAAAGATATGACATGATTTAACGAGAGTATTTAGAAGGATAATGATCCTTTTACAAGATTCTGAGAAATGAGGATAGAAAATAACTTGTCATGCAATACAATAATTGATAACTTCAGTACTTGAAGGAGATAGGATAACATACCTCACTGTTGTCAATTACTTGACAACCAGTGGATCTGATTTTAATGAAGCATAGCTGTTATTACAATGATTTGCAGTCCTTCCGGTTTTCATTTGTGACACTATAGATTTCTTCATATAGCTCAGGTTCTGGTTGTTGAGAAGGGCAATGACACACATAGTTGAGAAGTCCATAGATTTAATCGTTGACGGTTGATGGAGTGAATGTCCTAGTTCATCATTTGTAGAGCTTCTCAATCACTTTTAGATTATAGATTCCTTTTTAAATGGAAAGAATCATAACTCTTGGTGCATCTGTATTCTTCCTCCATTACTCTACTGATTTCCCTTAGCTCAATTTGACTGAAGAAGATAATTCTTTTAAGCACATGGTTAAGCATGGATGGCCTTAGGCAGCTTCTTCATAGGATTCCCTGTACAAACAATTTTCAACTGGTGAGATTAAATTCATTTTGTCTTTTATACCCAATACCGAGATTTAACACTAATTTAAATTTGTGTCATGGATCAACTCAAAGCGTAGGCTTTAACATATTTGTGAGAACCTGCTCTGATACCAATTGTTAATTCCCGTGGACACAATAGAGATCTAGAAGGGGGGGGGGGTTGAATAGATCTCTAAAAAAAAAATTTCTTTTGTAACGAAAGCATATTAGTTATTAATGATAGAATCAATTCAAACACAGCGGATTTTACTTTTAATAAACCCCTTAAAGAAATATGAGCCATTTCATTTTAGTGTGTTAATCCAGTATGGGTGAAAGCAGATTTTGTGCAGAATATAAAAGACATAAAGTAAATGACACAAGAGATTTATAGTGGTTCGGAGACTGAATAACTCCTACTCCACTCTTCTACTTGACAGTAGGAAATCCACTAAGATTTAGTCCTCTGGACTAGGACACTCTCGCCCTCATCAAAGCTAGCAGCTTTGGTTCCTTTAGTCACATTAAGACTAGGACAGTCTTGCCCTCATCAAAGCTAGCAGCTTTGGATTGTAGACTAAGTCCAGCAGACTTAGAATCTCTTGTACCCTTCGGTACTCAACAAGTCCAGCAGACTTGATTTCTTTTTAGCCATTCGGGCAAGGATCCTTTGACCCTCTTTTGTGTGTTGGATGTTCATTGGGTTGTGCTGCTAAGATGAACTTTGATCTTCTTTATCTTCTGGTACTTAGCAGCTGCTTATGATCCATCATTGAATGCTGCTGATGTTTGTCGTTGATATTCTCCTTCTTTCTGATATTCAGCAACTACTCAAGATCACCAAATGTGTTGCTAGGCTTTTGTACTTCAGCTCCTTTGATACTTGATAGCTCCTCGAGATGAACTCCTGAGATGACTGTGATGCTTCTTCTTTTTGATACTCAGTTGTTCCTACTTATCATAGACAGTTTATTGCTTCTCGAGATGGGCTTCTCTCTTCCATGTGCCTAGTAGCTCTGAACACTTCTCTTGTAATAGAGTTATACATCTCTATGTTTCTCTCAATTCAGTGTTAGTGTTCTGATGGATCGTAGAGTCCTTCAGTATATTCATTTTTTGTTTCATTCTACGATTGGTTGTTGTCTATCATCATTTCTCTCGTGTATATCTTTCAACTGCAACAACCACTCCTTTTCTGTTTGTTATGTAAGCCTTCATAACTCTGAGCAAATTTTACCGTTGAAAGAAATCCTGTTGGTTTCCTTTGGCGTTGTGCAGATATTTAATATCTTTGATGTTGACTTTCTTGCCGCTTGTGTCAGTGCTTTTCCCTTTTCTGACATGTTCAGATATATTAACCTGTAGCTCTGCTTTCTCTGAATTTAGCCGTTGTTCTCTCAGAGTTGTTCATCAAAGATTATTATATTTTTTGCTAGTTAATCTTCTGATTTATCAATAAATGTTTTCCTTGACTTTAAGAATCAGCTGCTCTGCAGGCTCTGACTTGTTGACTTGTCTTCTTTAACACTGTAGAGATGTCAGTCTCGTGTTCTTCCCAGTCTTTGGAGTGAACAGGTCTTTTAGAGAATATGATCGTTGGGACATAGTCTTCTGATTTCTTGAGCCTGATACATGATACTAGAAAATCTTTGCTCTGACACCCAGCACGCAACAGTCAGTATTCTGTCATTTCTGACTTCTTCTATAGTAGATGCCATAAAGTGTTGTCGTGGATGTTTCTGAAGTAATTAACAACTCATTTTGAGATTACTGACTTAAGTGCTTAGATGTCTTCAATCCTTGTTGGCACTTAAGTACTCGACTATTAATCCAGTTGTTGCTTCTTGCTTCTGATCGTTGAGTCTTCTGCTGGTTCTGCTATGTAGCTCTACGATTTCCAGTTGCTAGCCCTGCTTGGCTTATATGTCATAGAGGACTGCTCTATGATTCTTTAGGCGCTAGATCTTCTATCATTGATGACTGCTTTACGAGCTTCAGTTGTCAAATCTTTTAACATAGAGGACTGCTCTACGAACTTCAGCTTCATTCTATGCTGAATATTCAAAGGGTGTTTAAAGCAGGTAACGTTTGAATATCTTCAGCTTAACTTAACGATTGCTTGAACGTTGTACTTCTGCGTTTGCCTTTTTCACTCTATGACTTAGCTTTGCTACTTTACGATCTTGCCTATGGTGTAAGTCGTAGTGCAGTCGTAGTGCAATCGTAGAGTTATGATTTAAACTGCTCTACGATCTTAGTTCAGACCAGATGCTGTAGATGTAGGAGATCTTCATTCAATTTGTTTAACAGCCCAAGGACAGCCTACTGAATAATCTTTATGAGGATTGATGTCGCGACTTTGAATACTCATGTAAAAGTTGCTCTTTGATTCTGCTAGGTTTGTAGATAAGATTAGGAGAATCGTAGAGTGATTGTCTATATGGACTCTACGATCCCGAGAGTCAGCTCTACGATGCCGAGACAACTCTACGATCTGCCAAGAGGACTCTACGATTTTTCGAGCCTTATTTTGCGTTTACCAGACAGACTCTACGATCTTCCTAGGAGACTCTACGATCTTCCTTTGAGTGATTTCATAAGACTTCTATCTGAATGACACTTCACTTCTCAATTAGTCTTGCTGATGGAGTTGGTGCTTGGATCTTCTGTTTGCTTGCCGGTCATTCAGGGTCTTCATACTGATGATCTTTAAGTAAACACTCTATGATTCTGCTTTGGAAATATGAGCGTATGACTGGTTTTGCTGATTACTTGCAGACCCTACGATCGAATGTAGTCAACGATTCTTGCTTTAACTCTCTTGCTAGATTGCTGTTCTTTTTGATCGATCAGGCCTATCTATTACATTTTAAGATCAGCCTAACAAGTTTGATCTTTCTATATATATAGTCCTTGTACATAGTGATCTTTTGAAGGACTGTACAATGCTATTAACTCATATGAGATCAACTTAACAGTTTTGATCTTGTCAATCTAAGTCCTTAGAACATAATGTCTATTAACTATTAAGGACTTTACATCTTTCATCAATGCAGACATATTTGCATATTAATTCATTTATCTTTTAAAACACATCATCAAATCTTATAATTGAGAAATATCATTCTCATGCATATTCCAAACACACTCAATTTGAAGTTAATATGAATGAGTTGTGAATTTTTAAAACTAAAACTGAAAATAGTGACGAAAATCAAAATATGTTATGGTTTTTAGCATTTTAAGGCATGAAGATGATTTCAGATGACTTTTCTTCCTTCTTCAAAGTTGTAGGGGACGAAAAACTGAAGAGACGGACTTTCAATTCATCAAATTCTGACAAATAATGAATTTACTATGATTTTTCGAAAGAGTTGTTGTACATAAGAAAATTTCACTCAGGAATTCAAAGAAGAATGCAAAAGATTTCAAAACCAGGAATGACTTAGAATATAAATATAGCACTCTAACTGATATTTACCAATCCATGAGGTAGCCTAGCATACATAGAGAGAAACTTACACTAAAAATTTTTTTAGAGAGTGAAAGAAAGAATGATCAAGAAAGTTTATGAAAAATCCTTAAGTTAAGGCATCTATTTATAGCCAAAAATCTTATCATAACCAAGATTTCCTAATTTAATCCAAACCGTTCATTTCAAGATAATGTTTAATCCTTATCACTCATTTCATCTTTTAAGATTTCTTTAATTTAAACCATTTATTTAAAGGTCATCTTTAATCTACACCATCAATTTCAAATTCTATATTATCTTTAATCTATACCATTCATTTCATCTTTTAAGATTTCCTTAATCTAAACCATTCATTTAAATATTATCTTCAATCTACACCGTTCATTTAAAATTCTATAATTATTACATTATCTTTAATATATACCATTCATTTTATATCACCTAACTTTATATTATTTATTATAATAAACAAATAACTTTATCAATTCAATTATTCAACAATAATTCACACTTATTCATTATTATGACTAATTGTTATAAATACAGTGTAGTTGGCTCTCTGAGTTAGATATCAAATTAATTAATAATGAATACAACAGTTTAATTAACATCATAATAGAGATAACAATAATGCAGAAAGTATATAAAAGAAAGAATACGTTACTGTGTAATGATAATTATTGATTCAATAATGTGAATTACTGTGTATATGCTACTGTGACAATTATCAGTTTAATAATATAAATTATTGTGCATGTGACAATAAAGTCAAATATTGTACGATAACCACTTTATCAGTTCAATAATACGAAACACTGTGCAATGTCGTGTGCTACTGTGCAATACCGTGTGTTACTTATAATATCGTATATTTCTATTCTTTTACCACTGGATATTTTAACAATTAAAAGTTGTGACGCCCCCAAATCTGGGCCCACACAGCCCAAACTTGAGTCGTCAAAATACTACAACAAAATTATTACAACAAAGCACAACGTACAACAATACAGTGTATAATAATACACAACTAAGTCTTCACTATTATTGCCACACTATTTTACAAAACGTGAAGACTATGATAACTATTCCTCGAACCCTCACTCCATTCCCCGGCTAGACCCTGTTATGTTTTCATCTCCTGTTGAAAAACAATGGAACAAAAGAAAGGGTGAGCTCAAATAGCCCAGTAAAGAATATCATGACTAAGATAATGACGAATAAATTATCATTAGTCTTCAACAGTTGAGTTCTTGATAGAATACAATAGACTACAAGGTTTATATCAAAAACTGCAGTTAAATTCTTAAACAACGTTCAGATCAATAATAGCAGCGGAATGAGTAATCTATTAGAAGAATAATGCAGACTATAATGTCCACTCGGTTCTCTTTTTAGGAAAAACATCATCAACTTTTATCATCTGAAATATCATTAGTCAAGATAATACAAATTCACAGTTCCTGATCATAATCATGCAGATCAACAGTTCATCTTTGCACTACGGGCCAAAGACATTCAATATAACACCAACGGTCATGATTATACCAGATTCAGCCTTTGGTCATAATCATACCAAACAACAATTCATCTTTGCACTACGGGCCAAAGAGAACATTCACCACGTGCCATAAAAGACACCGAACAGATGTATCGCCTTTAACCTATTATATCGCCTTTAACCTATCATCTGTTCAACAAATATATCACATCTGTGCCCCCGGCCACAGATATTCACAACAGCTTGATTTTTGGATGATTAGAATGATATAAATGATGAACAGAAGAAATAGGATAACAATAAGTATCGGAAGTTTACTTTGTACAGATTCAAATAATGTCCAAATTGTCAACATGATGTGGAGTGAAATTTAAAAATGATATTCAAGATCCACAGTTCAGAATAACGGTTACAATTCAATAGAAAGGTTCACGTAAATATGAAGGTTCAGTTGAAATAATGAAGTTCAACTATTATGGAACATATAATATTTTCAGGAATTATAGAAGCAATAGTTCCATAATAAATTTCGATTTAGGAGTATGAAAGAAAATAATATCCCTTACCGTAGCAGGTTTGATTAACAAAAGGTGAAGGAAATTAATACAAAGGGTTATTCACCAACAGGCGGCAATCCGCTCCGTAAGGTTATTCCCACAATTTAATAGAATTTGAGTACAAAGAGTTATTCACCAAACAGGCGGCAATCCGCTCCGTAAGGTTATTCTCAGAGATTAATAATGAATGAATACGAAAGGTTATTCACCAACAGGCGGCAATCCGCTCCGTAAGGTTATTCCCACAATTTAATACATGGAAATAAATACGAAAGGTTATTCACCAACAGGGGATAATCCGCGCCGTAAGGTTATTCCCACAATTTAATACATGGAAATAAATGACACATCTTATGAGTAAGAAAGAAACGATATTATTTTTGAGAATCAAATAATGATAATCCCTTACCATAGTACGTTTGAATATTGGAAGATGAAAAATATGGTATCCCTTACCGTAACACGTGACTGGATATTGATTTAAATGAGGTTGATTAACTTGAACAGTACACGTATACTTATAGATCTTCACAAATACTCAAGATGACTTAAGCACACTTAGAGAGAACTTTCACAAGAAGTATTTAGAGAGAGAAAGAAAGAACAAGTAAGGAAGTTTATGAAAAATCCTTAAGTTAAGGCTTCTATTTATAGCCAAAAATCTTATCATTCATTTAATCTAAACCATTCATTTAAAGATCATCTTTTAATCTACACCATCCATTTCAAATATTATATTATCTTTAATCTACACCATTCATTTCATATCACCTAATAATCACCTAACTTTATATTATAAACAAATCAATTTAATTATTCAACAATAATTCACACTTTAATCTACACCATTCATTTTATATCACCTAATAATCACCTAACTTTATATTATAAATAAATCAATTCAATTATTCAACAATAATTCACACTTTAATCTACACCATTCATTTCATATCACCTAATAATCACCTAACTTTATATTATAAACAAATAACTTTATCAATTCAATTATTATGACTAATTGTTATAAATACATTATAGTTAGCTATTAGATATCAAGTCAATAAATTAATGAAATACAACTGTTTAAATAACATCATAATAGAGATAACAATAATGTAAAATAAAGCATACGTTACTGTGTAATGACAATTATTAAATCAATAATGCAAAATACTGTGTAACAACAATTATTGAATTGATAATATAAAATATTATGCAGTGACAATTATCGATGAAATGATGCGTAACAGTTACGGTGTCAATTATCAGACCAAAAATATGAGACACTATGCAATACCGTGTGTTACTGTAGAGTACCGAGTGCTACAGAAAATACCAATAACTATCGTATGCTACTATTCTTTTATCACCGGTATTTTAACAGTTCCGTTGACTATTTTTATTTAAAAAGGTTATTTCTGTCGTTTTCTATATCCGACAAATATTCCGATGTGGGGTCCACCAATAATTTGTTATTTCGGCGCCGTCGGACCAAACGAATATTTCCCGACCAAACGAATATTCCCCGACAAAGCGAATATTGTCCGACAAAATAAAATTTGCACATAACATCCTTAACTTTTAACTTTATCGATTTAACCACTTACTGTTTCAAAAAAATATATATATGAAGAAAAATTAAATTTTGTATTTCATAAAATTCGGGGTCTTACAACCTCCCCTCCTTATGAAATTTCGTCCCCGAAATTGACGTACCTGACATATCGAAGAGGTAAGGATACTTAGATTTCATCTCAGATTCTAGCTCCCAGGTCATTTCCTCAGTATCTTGGTTCCTCCATAAAACCTTAACTTGAGGTATAACCTTTGAGCGTAGGATCTGCTCCTTCTTATCCAGGATCTTAACAGGTACTTCCTCATATGTTAAATCCTCTGCTATAACGTCTGGTTCTAACTCAATGACGTGGTTTGGGTCCTTCACATATTTACGTAACATAGATATGTGAAAAACGTTATGGATGCGAGACATACTTGGTGGTAGGGCTAGTCTGTAGGCTACGGTTCCTATTCGATCTAGGATTTCAAATGGGCCAATAAATCGAGGGTTAAGCTTTCCTCTCTTTCCGAATCTCGTAACCCCTTTCCATGGAGAAACACGTAAGAATACATGATCTCCGACGTTGAAACTTTCGTCTCTCCGATGAAGATCAGCATAACTCTTTTGTCGTTCTTGTGCGGTCTGTATTCGTTGTCGGATCATTTGGATCTTTTCGGTCGTCAAGCGTACCAACTCGGGTCCCAACAATTTTGCTTCTCCTACCTCATTCCAACATATTTGAGAGCGACACTTCCTTCCATACAATGCCTCGAATGGAGCCATGCCTATGCTTGCTTGGTAACTGTTGTTGTAAGAAAATTCCACCAACGGCAAGTACTTATCCCAACTTCCTTTGAAGTCTAATACACAAAGTCTCAAAAGATCTTCGAGGGTCTGGATCGTCCTTTCCGATTGTCCGTCCGTTTGAGGATGGTATGCAGAACTAAAACGTAGTTCAGTGCCCATAGCTTTTTGTAGACTGATCCAAAAGCGTGAAGTGAATCTAGGATCTCGATCAGAAACTATGGAAACTGGCATGCCATGCAATCTCACGATCTCATTTATGTACATACCGGCAAGACGTTCAAGTGAAAAGTTTTCTCGTATAGGCAAGAAATGAGCAGATTTGGTCAATCTATCTACGATCACCCAAATTGCATCTAAGCCTTGAGAAACTTTTGGAAGACCCGTCACGAAATCCATATTGATGTGTTCCCACTTCCATTCGGGAACTTCAAGTGATTGTAATGGACCTTTAGGAACTTGATGTTCTGCCTTGACACGTTGACAAGTTAGGCACCTTGAGATAAACTCCGCAATCTCTCTTTTCATATTGTTCCACCAAAATGTATGTCGAAGATCTCGATACATCTTGGTACCTCCTAGGTGGATTGCAAACGGCGTGTTGTGTGCCTCCATCATGATTTTATGCTTTAATTCATGATCGTTAGGAACACAGAGTCGAGAGTTGACTCGAAGTATTCCTTTCTCGTCGATTCTTGCTTCGGGAATGGCACCTTCTTGTACTTTCTTTATCATGTTTATCAGTTCCGGATCGGTAGCTTGAGCAGCTTTAATTTTATCGATTAAAGTTGGTTCTACTCGCACGTGAGCAATCTTCGAGTGGGTCCCTGGTGTCTTTAGCTCTATCTCCATCTTTTGCAAGTCGTACAAAATACACTTTTGTGTTGTCAGCAGTGCACTTGTACTAGCATAAGATTTTCTGCTCAAAGCGTCAGCTACAACGTTCGCCTTTCCCGGGTGATACTGGATTGTGTGGTCATAATCCTTTAACAGCTCAAGCCAACGTCGTTGTCGCATGTTGAGTTCCTTCTGGGTGAAGAAATACTTGAGACTTTTATGATCCGTATAGATATCCATTTTTTCTCCGTACAAGTAGTGTCTCCAGATCTTCAACGCGAAAACGACTGCTGCCAACTCTAGATCATGAGTAGGATAATTTTTCTCATAATCTTTGAGTTGTCGAGAGGCGTAGGCTATAACATTTCCATGTTGCATAAGGACACAGCCTAGACCTTTGCCAGAAGCATCGCTGTAGATAACAAATTCTCCTGATCCTGATGGTATGGTCAGAACAGGAGCTGAAACCAGTCTCTTCTTGAGTTCTTGGAAACTTTTCTCGCATTCCTCGTTCCATATGAATTTTGTGCTTTTCCGAGTAAGCTGCGTTAATGGAGTGGCGATTCGAGAAAATCCTTCTACGAATCTCCGATAATAACCAGCTAGACCCAGAAAACTTCGGACTTCGGTTACTGTTTTGGGTTGTTCCCAATTTAGTACCGTTTCAATCTTCGCAGGATCGACTGATATTCCTTGACTAGAAATCACATGCCCAAGAAACGCGACCTCCTCAAGCCAGAACTCACATTTCTTCAACTTGGCATATAATTTGTTTTCACGGAGCTTTTGTAGTATCAATCTCAGGTGTTGTTCATGATCCTCGCGACTCTTGGAGTATATGAGGATGTCATCAATAAAGACAACCACAAAATGATCCAAATGTTCCTTGAATATCCGGTTCATCATGTCCATGAAAGCTGCAGGAGCATTAGTTAGTCCAAAAGGCATGACTAAGAACTCATAATGCCCATAACGAGTTCTGAAAGCAGTCTTTGGAATGTCCTCAGCTTTAACCTTTAACTGATGATATCCAGAACGGAGATCAATCTTTGAGAAATGTTGAGCGCCTTGCAATTGATCAAACATGTCATCAATCCGAGGTAACGGGTACCTGTTCTTGATGGTGACATGGTTCAATTCTCGGTAGTCAATGCACAATCTCATACTCCCGTCTTTCTTCTTCACAAATAGAACAGGAGCACCCCAAGGTGATGCACTCGGACGAATGAAACCGGTATCCAACAATTCCTGTAGTTGGACTTTTAACTCTTGAAGTTCAATGGGAGCCATTCGGTAGGGAGCTTTGGAAATGGGCTTGGTACCGGGTTCAAGATCAATATAAAAATCAATTTCACGGTTTGGGGGTAAGCCAGGAAGTTCTTCAGGAAAAACGTCAGGAAACTCATTAACAATGGGAATATCATTTAAGTTTGACGTATTTTTGTTCAAATCAGTGACATGAGCTAAAAAGGCTTGACATCCGTTTTTCAATAAACGAATGGCTTTATGGCTAGAAATAACAGTTATAGATTTCAATGGTTTAGTTGCTTGAATTTGCATGACAGGTTGATTAGGAATATGAAAACTAATAATCTTATGAAAACAATCAATTTTAGCATGATGGGTAGTCAACCAATCAATTCCTAAAATCACATCAAATTCATGCATCTCCAAAGAAATAAGGTCAACAGGTAATGTGAGGTTGTTGATTTGAACTAGGCAAGATTTATAGACAGTAGATGTAATGGTCATTTCTCCTAATGGGGTTTCAACTGATAAGTCAAAGTCCAAATTTTCAGGAGTTAAGTTTAAACGCTGAGCACATGCAGGTGAGATAAAAGAATGGGTAGAGCCAGTATCTAACAAAGCGTAGACTTCATGAGAATTTATGAATAGCTTACCGGTTATCACCTCGTTCGAATTTCGTGCCATTTGGGATGTCACAACAAAAGCTCTCCCTTGAACTACAGATTTTCCTTTATCCGCGCTAGCTTTTGGTATCATCATTGCAGCTGGACTTGATTTTGTGGCAGGGCAAAACCGCGCAAGATGACCCTCTTTCCCACAACTGTAGCACTTTTTGGACTGCAGTGTACAGTTTGGGCTGATGTGACCTTCCTGACCACACCTATAGCATCTCACTGGTGGTCGATCTTCTCCCCTTGAAACTGGGGTCGGTGCTGGTGTTGGTACTGGTGCTGGTGCCCTTCCATAATTATTATGGAATCTCTTTCTTTTGAAATTGTTCCCACTAGATTCTCCTCTTCTGTTATTTGGTGTGGAATTACCACCGAAGTGTTGGTTACCTCCTCGATGGTTCTCGTTCCTGTGGTTGTTGTCACTCCTTTCTCTATGCTGATCATTAACTCTTGGCTGCAATGTTTCATCTGTTTGCTCCACCCTTTGAGCCCTATCTACAACATCTGAATACAAATTGAATTTATGAGAACTAAGTTGTTGACGAATTTTGAGTCTCAAACCTCTCAGGAACATTCGACTCATTCGTGCTTCGTCATCTACTAGATGAGTCGCAAAACGAGACAGTTCAGCAAACTTAGCTTCATATTGAGAAACTGTCATGTTTCCCTGCTCCAGCTTAATGAATTCCACTTCCTTCATATGGCGGATGCTTTCTGGGAAGTACTTCTCGTTAAACAGTTCTTCGAATTCTGTCCAAGACATTTCGAGTGCTGAAGGTTGGATACGTTTTACCGCTTCCCACCAATGGTCCGCCTCACCTCGTAACATAAAAGTGGCAAATGGCACCTTCTGATCATCAGCGCATTGTAAGACATCAAGTATTTTTGTCGTCTGCTTCAGCCATGCCTCCGCTTTGAGTGGGTCAGGCTTCCCGTGGAATTCAGGTGGTCCTAATTCTTTAAATTGCTTAACAGTGACCATCCTCAAATTGCCAGCGTTTCTACCGTTATTATTGACTGGATTTCCTCTTCCTTGATTCTGTATGAACTGCATGAAATTCCTAAAGAATCCATCGTTCATCATGTTATCAGGAACATTATTTCCTGAGTTGGCAGGAGGATTGTTTGGGGCCTCTTGATTCTCGGCTACATTTGCTTCGGGTATTCCATAGTTAACCTCTTGATTTTCAGATGCCATACTTAACTGTGGTCACAAAATAAATGTTAGTTCAAATAAATTGACTCATCACTTCATGTTCCTACATTCAAATCGACTCATTAGATAATAAAATCTATTTTAGGTAGGACACACTAGTGACTGATTCTATTCGTCTCTCCCCTCCTAGTTCTACCCCAGATCTCCATTAAAGACCATATCCCTAAGCTCTGATGCCAACTGTGACGCCCCCAAATCTGGGCCCACACAGCCCAAACTTGAGTCGTCAAAATACTACAACAAAATTATTACAACAAAGCACAACATACAACAATACAGTGTATAATAATACACAACTAAGTCTTCACTATTATTGCCACACTATTTTACAAAACGTGAAGACTATGATAACTATTCCTCGAACCCTCACTCCATTCCCCGGCTAGACCCTGTTATGTTTTCATCTCCTGTTGAAAAACAATGGAACAAAAGAAAGGGTGAGCTCAAATAGCCCAGTAAAGAATATCATGACTAAGATAATGACGAATAAATTATCATTAGTCTTCAACAGTTGAGTTCTTGATAGAATACAATAGACTACAAGGTTTATATCAAAAACTGCAGTTAAATTCTTAAACAACGTTCAGATCAATAATAGCAGCGGAATGAGTAATCTATTAGAAGAATAATGCAGACTATAATGTCCACTCGGTTCTCTTTTTAGGAAAAACATCATCAACTTTTATCATCTGAAATATCATTAGTCAAGATAATACAAATTCACAGTTCCTGATCATAATCATGCAGATCAACAGTTCATCTTTGCACTACGGGCCAAAGACATTCAATATAACACCAACGGTCATGATTATACCAGATTCAGCCTTTGGTCATAATCATACCAAACAACAATTCATCTTTGCACTACGGGCCAAAGAGAACATTCACCACGTGCCATAAAAGACACCGAACAGATGTATCGCCTTTAACCTATTATATCGCCTTTAACCTATCATCTGTTCAACAAATATATCACATCTGTGCCCCCGGCCACAGATATTCACAACAGCTTGATTTTTGGATGATTAGAATGATATAAATGATGAACAGAAGAAATAGGATAACAATAAGTATCGGAAGTTTACTTTGTACAGATTCAAATAATGTCCAAATTGTCAACATGATGTGGAGTGAAATTTAAAAATGATATTCAAGATCCACAGTTCAGAATAACGGTTACAATTCAATAGAAAGGTTCACGTAAATATGAAGGTTCAGTTGAAATAATGAAGTTCAACTATTATGGAACATATAATATTTTCAGGAATTATAGAAGCAATAGTTCCATAATAAATTTCGATTTAGGAGTATGAAAGAAAATAATATCCCTTACCGTAGCAGGTTTGATTAACAAAAGGTGAAGGAAATTAATACAAAGGGTTATTCACCAACAGGCGGCAATCCGCTCCGTAAGGTTATTCCCACAATTTAATAGAATTTGAGTACAAAGAGTTATTCACCAAACAGGCGGCAATCCGCTCCGTAAGGTTATTCTCAGAGATTAATAATGAATGAATACGAAAGGTTATTCACCAACAGGCGGCAATCCGCTCCGTAAGGTTATTCCCACAATTTAATACATGGAAATAAATACGAAAGGTTATTCACCAACAGGGGATAATCCGCGCCGTAAGGTTATTCCCACAATTTAATACATGGAAATAAATGACACATCTTATGAGTAAGAAAGAAACGATATTATTTTTGAGAATCAAATAATGATAATCCCTTACCATAGTACGTTTGAATATTGGAAGATGAAAAATATGGTATCCCTTACCGTAACACGTGACTGGATATTGATTTAAATGAGGTTGATTAACTTGAACAGTACACGTATACTTATAGATCTTCACAAATACTCAAGATGACTTAAGCACACTTAGAGAGAACTTTCACAAGAAGTATTTAGAGAGAGAAAGAAAGAACAAGTAAGGAAGTTTATGAAAAATCCTTAAGTTAAGGCTTCTATTTATAGCCAAAAATCTTATCATTCATTTAATCTAAACCATTCATTTAAAGATCATCTTTTAATCTACACCATCCATTTCAAATATTATATTATCTTTAATCTACACCATTCATTTCATATCACCTAATAATCACCTAACTTTATATTATAAACAAATCAATTTAATTATTCAACAATAATTCACACTTTAATCTACACCATTCATTTCATATCACCTAATAATCACCTAACTTTATATTATAAATAAATCAATTCAATTATTCAACAATAATTCACACTTTAATCTACACCATTCATTTCATATCACCTAATAATCACCTAACTTTATATTATAAACAAATAACTTTATCAATTCAATAATTATGACTAATTGTTATAAATACAGTATAGTTAGCTATTAGATATCAAGTCAATAAATTAATGAAATACAACTGTTTAAATAACATCATAATAGAGATAACAATAATGTAAAATAAAGCATACGTTACTGTGTAATGACAATTATTAAATCAATAATGCAAAATACTGTGTAACAACAATTATTGAATTGATAATATAAAATATTATGCAGTGACAATTATCGATGAAATGATGCGTAACAGTTACGGTGTCAATTATCAGACCAAAAATATGAGACACTATGCAATACCGTGTGTTACTGTAGAGTACCGAGTGCTACAGAAAATACCAATAACTATCGTATGCTACTATTCTTTTATCACCGGTATTTTAACAGTTCCGTTGACTATTTTTATTTAAAAAGGTTATTTCTGTCGTTTTCTATATCCGACAAATATTCCGATGTGGGGTCCACCAATAATTTGTTATTTCGGCGCCGTCGGACCAAACGAATATTTCCCGACCAAACGAATATTCCCCGACAAAGCGAATATTGTCCGACAAAATAAAATTTGCACATAACATCCTTAACTTTTAACTTTATCGATTTAACCACTTACTGTTTCAAAAAAATATATATATGAAGAAAAATTAAATTTTGTATTTCATAAAATTCGGGGTCTTACAAAAGTGATAGTACCATTGACCATTTAAAAATTATTTATGTCGTTTTCTATATCCGACAAGTATTCGTTGTGGGGTCCACCAATGATTAGTTCGTACAACGTCGTCGTATAAATATTCCCCGACAGAACGAATATTTTCCGACCAAACGAATATTGTCTGGCATAATATAATTTACACATAACATCCTTAACTTTTAACTTTGTCAATTTAACCACTTACTGTTTCAGAAAAAATATAAATGAAGAAAAATTAAATTTTGTATTTTATAAAATTCGGGGTCTTACAAAATGTATATTCACTGTAAAATTTGATATTGCAAGTTGCAGATGATATATGTCGAAGGCCATGGAAAACAAAGTAAATAAAAAAAATACCCCTCTTATGTAACAAGAGCTTGTAACTAGAATGGCATATTAGATATTAAAAGTTTATCGTGGTATTGTTTTTAATAGTAATTAATTAGTGCAACAATACATGATTGGTAAACTGCCCATTACATTGCTTGAAAATCCATGTTTTTCATTTCATTTTGTATATCTGTATCAGCTTTTTCTGTATTATTGTACTAAATCTGAATGTGGTTTTATGACAGATTGTCATCGTTAGTAAGTACAATCATTATGAACGCATCATCAGCCACAGCTGTGGAGATATCATGCAACATCAACAATGCAGTTGTTTCCATTCTAGGCTAAACTGCTTCATTCATCGACTTTAAAATTACTTCATTCTTTAATGCGTTTGAGGATAATATGAAAATTATAAAAATATTACTTATCCTATGTTTTTTTTTCTGTTCAAATCAGACCAATTCTGGATGAAAAACTTTGGCATAAAAAGTAGCTAAGTTTTCTATCAATTTCTTTTTTTTCCCTTTTTTAAAAAACACAGAAATACAAGAATTGGAAAAAAAAACTTAAATTTTCTGTCCATTTTAAAACTCAGAAATAGAGTGTTAGAGAGTGGATGACATACTTGATTAACATGGATGAAAAATGTAATATTTTCACTTCACCTCAAAAATATAGGCGTTTAAATATATCTTTCTAGACAACGGTGGTTAAGTGGGAAAATGGTAAAATCTTAGATGGTAAAATGAAATTAACCCTTTTTGAAACAATACATTTAGGCATCCGAATAATTATCATACATAAATATAAACGATAATTTCAAAATATTAAATAGTTCGAAAGTTTAAAAATACTAAATAGTTCAGAGAACCACTTACCTTAATATTGTTGAACATAGAATTAATAGCCGAACAATTCTTAATTATAAATTTAGAACAAATAAATATTATTAGGATACAATTTTATTATGTAACAGCCTTCTTGTTCATTTCAAAATAACTATAAGTATATTTACAAAAATATTTTTTCAGTCTTTAATCTTTTTTCAAACAAATATTATTATTATTATTATTATTATTATGATTATCTACCAAAACTTTTAAATTACAAAAATAATAATAATAATGCAAAAAATGATAATTACTAACAAAAATATACCAAAAAAATCAACTAACAAATTAAATAAAATACAATAATTAAAGCTACAAAACAATAATAATAATGCAAAAAATTAAATAAATATACAAGAAAAGAAAAATAAATATACCCAAAATTACAAAGTTGGTCTACATCCTCAAGCGCCGCCAAAGAATGATTTTTTTTTTAACTAATGAGGTATTTATAAAAAAACCTCTCACAACAAGGTTCTTTATTAAAATAGGAGATCCTTAGCGTTTATGATTTACAAAACAAAATGGTTAGGCTTTTATATAGAGTTAGGAAGGATTGGTGGTTTACAAAATAAGTGATGTGGGACTTAAAGATAGGGCCAAATATGGTAACTGAAAAAATTCGTATCCATTCGTATCCGTATTTAAAATAAAGCAGATATTATTCGTATTCGAAATTAAGCGGATATATCCGTATTCGATTTTAAGGTATCCGTAAATAAATAAATACGAGTACGGTTATAACACTATCCGTATTCATTTAACATCCGACCGTAAATATATCTGACAAATAGCGGATATTCGATATCCGATATTCGAATTCGTATTTGAAATTTGTATATGAATAACTTTAAATATTAAAGTTCACAGTTTGGAATATTTTATTGAGAATATGAATAAGATAATTTATCGTATATTATTCGATATCCGATATTCGAATTCGTATTTGAAATTTGTATATGAATAACTTTAAATATCAAAGTTCACAGTTTGAAATACTTTATTGAGAATATGAATAAGATAATTTATCGTATATGAATAACTTTAAATATCAAAATTTATAGTTTGGAATAATTTATTAAAAATATAAAAAAGATAATTTATTGTATATGAATAATTTATACTTAATCTTTCTAAAGATAAAAGTCCTCCATGACTTTATCTTTTGTAGTCAAATTAATCATTTTTCAAATCAATATATCTTATTATTCTTTAACATATTTACAAAAAGCCAATAAAAATTATTAGCTAAGTACAATTTAGTCAACTGATAACTTTAATTTATGCATTTTTATGATTGTAAAATATAAAATATCTAAAATATATCATTTAACAGAAAATATATATACTAAAAGAACAAAACTATAATTTATTAGTTTAGTATATGTGTTTTATTTTCAAAACTTATGTAAGATAAGTTTTTATGGATTTTTTAATAGTTTAAATTCAAATTTATACATTTGTAAAGTATTCATAATTTTCAAATTGACATTTTTAAAATTAATAACTCCCCCCCCCCCCCCCCCCCCATAATTTCCAACTTTTTTCCCAACATTTTGGACATTCTTGTGTTATTTTTTTCTATATGCATGTAATATAATCATCATATATTAAGTAAAATAATTTTTTCAAATGATGATTCATATACAATTATACCCCACATGTCTAATTTAGTACTAATCTGAATGTTACCATTTTAAAATTTTAAATACATGTGTCGTTGAAAAAAAAGTATTTATAGCTAATAATTTAATTTTGTATTTTTTTTACCTTAACTCATATTAAAATCAACATATTTTCGATATTAACATTAAAATTAATTAAATGTCAATAATTTATAATTTAACACTTGAAACATTATCGATGGTACAGTGTAATATAATAATGATTCGAGTATATATTGAATAATGATTGAGAATTCGGGTAGTCATTTTGAATCCTAAACGAGTCGAGTATAATTTTATTCGTATTTTTATTCAAATTATTTTTTGCGCTAAAATTTGGATTATATTTAGGATTGTAAATGGTAACCGAAAAATTCGTATCCGTTCGTAATCATATTTGAAATAAAGTGGATATTATTCGTTTTCGAAATTAAGCGGAGATATCCGTATTCGATTTTAAGGTATCCAGAAATAAACGAATACATATATTACTGTATTCGTATCTGAATATATCCGTTTACACCTCTACTTAAGGACTTAGAGAATACATTCTAAGTTAGCAAACAATGTGGACTTAAAACTTGGGTTATTGGTGTGCTGTCGCAAACACCCAAAAATAAAATCTTACTTTTGAAAAATATTAATGCAGTAGTGTAAGCAAGAGTCGATCCCACAGAGAATGATTAAATTAATTTTATGTTTTCGTAAACCAAAATTGGGGGGTTTTTAATTAAAGAAATAATTTAAGTAAAATTAACTAAAATAAATATACAAGAAATAAATAAGAATAAAAAGTTTTGGTTTAAGTCAACATCCATCATCAAGAATTTGCAATTGATTACTGATGTAAGAATAACTCAATTCATATTTTGAATATTCACCGTTAGAAATAACTACTCGCAGGTGGAATAATTTTTCTCATCCCTCCTTAATTTTTGATAAGTAGAGCCACTTGGTCTAAATACCCTTACTACTAAACAACCTCCGGTACTTGCTAAAGATTTAATTTAATAGCAGCTTTAAGAATTAGAGAGATCGTTGAACTAAACAACATAAGCCACTTGTTTGCATTTAATTTAGATGAATATTCTTCCTAAGATAAAATAATCTTTTGATCTACAAAACAATTATTAAACTTAGTTGCTTCACCAACAACAGTAGATTAAATATGAATAATAAACTAGTAGTACTCCTAGCAATTAAACAAACCAATCATAAAATTAAGTACAAAAAAATATTCAATACTCAAAATATAAATTGAACAATTAAAATAAATTATATCTCATAGTGTATAAATCTTGATGGCTTCAATCACTTAAACCAAGAAAAATAATTTAGCTATTCATAGTTGTAGAGAACACTAAAGAATAGAAGAGAGAGTTTTTTTTTAATAATAGTTGTGTATTACATTGTGTCTTAAGCCCTCTATTTATAGGCTACATATTTCTCCTAACCCTAATAGGAATTACACTTTCCAAACCCTAATAGGATTTAAAATACAAAATAAAATAAATATAAAAATTCTATTTATTTTCCTTTTCCAATTTACATTTGGATTCTTGGAAACTACGAAAATAAACCACCATGTTGCTAATTTAAAAGATGATGGAAGAGCGAGACCCGCATGCAAACAAAGTTGACGCGCCTGTTCATTTTTTTAATAGCCGACCGCGCATTGCGCAGTCTTTTATTTTTTTGTTTCTTTCCTGGTCCCGTGCATGGCGTGATGCTCCTTTTCTTTTCCATTATTTCCGTGCATGGCGCGATCATCTCTTGCAACTTTAATTACAGAATTGCCCTTAGACTTTTATTTTCCTACAAAACAAAATATAAATTAATTAAAAATAATAAAAAGGCATAAAATTAAATAAATTACTTAAAACACTCAAAAATACTTTAAAACTCATAAATAGTTAAATATAAAATACCCAATAAATTGATATAAAATCGACTTATCATTTATTACATGTGGTCTATTGCTTATTAGTTCAAGCATTGCCTCTTTAGCAATCTTTAGGTCTTGAGCAATGGCGGGTTTTTTGGTTCAATGGATTGCTAATATTTGGTTCCTTTAAAAACAAATATGTGAAATTAAGTTTGATAACGTTCATATATAATTCATCGGTTTCTGATATTACTTGTCTTCTAAACTTATAACATTTATATATAAAAATTATTCAGTACTCTTGAGATATTACTACGTAGTGTCTCAGGACAATTAAATGCTATCATTTCTGCATGTGCAGTGACCCCATATATAAATGGCTCATTGCACATGCTGAAATGTCAGCATGCAATTGGCCTGGGTCACCACGTGGCAATGCCCAGAAACACTGAATAACTTCTTTATCTAAAATAGTTGCATTAAGGTTGGAGCTGAAAAAAAAACTAAAATATTTAATTAATAATTTATCATTTTTTAAAATTCACATTTTACTGTAAAAAATCTTTAACTCATGATTTATATAGCTTAAGTTATCATAGCAAAAACTTTAAATGTGGCGAGCCCACATATGAAGTACGAGAATCGCATCAGTACTCCCATTTTATCTAATTTAAAATATATTTTTCTTTAATCTGTTTTAAATTAAAAATATATTTTTATTTTATTAATATTACAAGATGATATAATTTTTTAATTTGTCATAATTTTCTTATGTCACGTCATTATTACTAAATTATTAACTAATATATTTCTAAAACAAAGGGAGTATTAATTATCATTTTCTTGCTCTCCCAAGTAGTACCAAATTAGGGGCACGTGATCAGCATGAGCCAAATACTTAGTTGTGCGGACAGCATAATACCAGAAATTATTTCGAAAAAACACACATTTTCATTTTCTCTCATAAGCTGTCTCCCCTGGCTTTCTCTTCTAGCCAACGGAATTTCACACTTCTCTCACACCGAAACGCCTAAAATTTCAAAAGGGTTCTACCCAAAGCTCGATATCCCAAAACCTTCGAAGCCCAAAACTCAAATGAATCGGACCAACTTCATAAGAGCTGATGTTGATTACAAGCCCCAGATCATTGAATCGGACCCTCTAACAGGCAAGTCTTCATCTTCAAACTCAAATGAATCACAGACCAACTTCATAAATTCCTTAAACGAGATTTTAAATGGGGGTTTAACCAAGAAATCGACTCTTTTTCGATTCCAAAAGGGCTTTCTGAAGAAAAAATTTGATTGATTTCTTCGAGAAAGAAGGAACCCGATTGGATGCTTGAATTCTTATAAGAAATTCTGTAAGATGACTGAACCAAAATGATCTGATAATAGATACCCTGCAGTTGATTTTCAAGATATTTGTTATTATTCTGAACCCAAAAAGAAGCCTACTTTGAATAGTCTTGAATCCTGACCTTATTAAGTACTTTGATAAACTGGGTGTTCCTTTAAATGAACAAAATCGGTTGGCAAATGTGGCTGTTGATGCTGTTCTTGATAGTGTTTCAATTGCTACTACACATAGGAGGACATTAGAGAAGGCTGGAGTAATTTTTTTTTCGATATCCGAGGCCATTAAGGAATACCCAGAATTAGTCAGGAAGTATTTGGGGAAAGTTGTTCCACCTGAGGATAATTTCTATGCTGCTCCAAATTCAGCTGTGTTTAGTGATGGGTCTTTTGTGTATATTCCCAAGGATACTAGGTCCCCTATGCAGATATCTACTTATTTTCGAATAAATGCAAACTGGACAATTTGAGAGGACCCTTATAGTTGATGAGGATAGGAGTTTTTGGAGGGGTGTACAGCGCCTTCATATGATACCAACCAGCTTCATGCTGCTGTGGTAGAATTGTATTGTCATGAGGATACGGAGATTAAATACTCCACTGTGCAAAATTGGTATGCTGGTGATGAGGAAGGGAAGGGAGGAATTTTTAACTATGTAACCAAGCGGGGACTTTGTGCTGGGGCTCGATCAAAGATATCTTGGACCCAAGTTGAGACTGGTTCCGCCATTACGTGGACTGGACGGGTAAGACGGAGAAATTAGGCGGAGCCTAAGCAAAAAATTTAGGGTTGTAATTTTTTTTTTTTTTTTTTAATTTTAATAATTAAGCTACAAAACGACGTTGTAGGAATAGATAAAAAAGTTGAGGGTTGTTCGGGCCTTACTTGGGAAGCGGTTGGTGAAGCATCCGAAATAGATAGCGTGATAGAGCCTAGGAGAAATAGTAGAAATGTTAGAGTAAGAGAATTTCATGAAGAAATTTTTTTGTTTGATGATGACACGTAAGAAGAGGGAGATGAGAAGTATGAGTGTGAGCCCGATGGAAACATTATCTTGGAGGGATATGGAGAAAAAAAGTTAGAGAGATATAGAGGGATATGGAGATGAGGATTATTAGTTTGTATTTTTATTATTTGTTTGTTTTTGAACTTTAAACAATTGCATGTTTCTGTTTGAACTTTGACATTAGTAATATGAATATGTGTTTAAACTTTAAGTAAAAGCTTTTATTATCTTTATTATAAATTGTTTTCTTTTATATTATTATTTTGTTTGGATAAATGTAAGATAAATATTAAAATTGAATTAAAATAAAAAATCCTGCCTAGTGCCCGCCCAGGCCTCGCCTAGGCCCCCTAGGCGCTAGACCCCCCCGCCCGCCCGCTTCCCGCCTAGCGCGTTTTAGAACCTTGATAATTAGTAGGCTGACACGGGGACAAAGATGATACACAAGGGGAAGAATACCAGGAGTAGAATCATATCAAAGGGAATTTCTGCTGGACATTCGGGAAACTGTTTTAAGGGGCTTGTTCAGGTTCAGTCAAGGGCGGATAATGCTTGGAACTCTTTGCAGTGTCATTCAATGCTTATTGGTAATAATGCAGCTGCCAACACTTATCCATACATCCAGGTAATTTCTTTGGATATGTTGCATACATTTTTTTCTTCTTGTTAGTTCAACTCTTTGATTCAACACTGTTTCCTAATGTCTTTTGTTACCTTCTTCTCATTAATTATTTATCTTGGTTGCTTACCTAATTATTCTGCCTTAGTATGTTCATGTATAGACCTCCTATCTATGGGGCAAAGTTTCAATTTAACAGTGTAGTCCTTTAAGAAATAGGAAGAACTCAATTTGAATTGTTCAGTAACATGACGTGCATCATTTTAGAAATGTCTGCAGTTAGGTTTAGTGTGATGTACAAAATAAGTATCTATACTCAAGAAATGATAATGCTGGTTTGGACAGGGAAATCATTTGCAAGTTCAGAGGAACAATAAGAGTTAAAAGACATGATATTGAGTGTTTGTTGTTGATATTTTATATCTCTTTGAGCTTTAAAGGAATATAATCATCTTGGGAGCTCCCCATGTACGCATGAGTGTTGTATTTTTCCTTTTCCCACACAGCAGGTCATTTTATGAGTTTTAGTAGAGTTGGTATTTTCTTGTTGAAGTTGTGACATAAGGTGCGAGATTTTGAATTCAAACGTCATGCAATAAACCAAATTTTTTATTTCTTCTGGATGATTAAACCAAGCTAAGTTTAATTATGTCTTGTATGGCCTCATAGCGTTAAATTGGCGATGCGTGAATATACAAAATGTTAAATCTTAAAATAATTATCTAGTATATAGCAGGGTGCTCACTGTTGGGATGATGTTGGATTTGATACAGTGAAGTGATTTAAAAGTTGATCTTTTTAGAGATTCATAAAATGAATTAAAAGGCCTTTCTTGGATGAACTTCAAAATTAAAATTGAGCACTTGTGACCATGTGGTTACATACTCCCTCTGTCCCCAAAATAATGAGCAAAATACAATTTGCGCACATATTAAGAAAAGTAAAAATAGAGAAAAGAGAGTAAAAAGTTTTCTAATTTTTCCTTACCAGCCCCACAAGATTATATAAAGCGATGAGTGCTTTTACTTTTTTTTATACTGATGAATCCCAGTAAATGACATATTTATCCATCACTTTATGTAATTTATCTCATCCTTTTGGGGACAATTTTTTTTATACCTTTAGTCATCTTTTTGGGGACGGAAGGAGTACTTCTATGGAGTGGCAGCAGTACCGAAAGTTATGTGGTTCATTCGTGCTTAGCTAATTTAAGGAGTTGGGGTAGTGTGCTTAGCTAATTTAAGAAGTTGGTGGTAGTAGTAGAAGTAGTAGCAAACTTAATCCACCACTTAACAACTACTTGTCGAACCAATTTAGT
The DNA here is from genome assembly GCA_947179155.2 of Hedera helix. NCBI lineage: Eukaryota > Viridiplantae > Streptophyta > Magnoliopsida > Apiales > Araliaceae > Hedera > Hedera helix. The sequence goes on from OX359278.1 coordinate 13,131,517, forward strand.
ACAACCAGTTTTTTCATGATTGGATAACTCATAAGATCATTTTAAAATCCAGGGGATTTCATAAGCGAAGCAAAACGATAACAAAGCTTGATTATGATTTAAGTCATTACGCACAAGTGGTACATTAAAGCAAATATAGTAGTAAATTAGGAGTTTTCATTTACTTCCGAGGCACTGCTTGATACAGGTGCAAACTTAAATTGTCTTGCGGAAGGATTAGTTCCTTCAAAGTACTTCTCCAAAACGGCGCATCATTTGCATACAACTGATGGAAGCAGGTTGTCTATTGATTACAGATTATCAAACTCTATGGTTTATAAGAATGGTATCTGCTTTGAAACTTCTTTTATGTTGATGAAGAATATGACTCAAAATGTCATCTTAGGAACACCATTCTTAAGCATGCTATATCCTATCGCTATAGATGCAACTGGAGTGCAAACCACTAAAAGTGGTATGATGGTTCGGTTCAATTTTATTAAACATCCACAAGAATTTGAGCTCAATAAGCTCGTGGAGCAGAAAGAAAAATTTCTCATTTCTCTTAAAGAGGAAGTAGAAATACAGAAAATTGTGGACCAGATCAATACTAAGGAATTTCAACTCCCTCTTAAAGTTGAAAATTTTCAGAAAATCCTTGAAGCCAAAGTATGTGTAGAAGTACCTAATGTTTTTTGGAATAGAAAAAAAACATGTGGTATCACTTCCCTATATTGATGGATTTGATGAAGGATTCCTACAAAGGCGAGACCAATTCAACCAATTCAAATGAATGATAGGTATCTTAAACTATGCCAAGGAGAAATTCAAGATCTTATAAAGGAAGGGTTAATTCGAAAAAGCCTCTCGCCATTGTCATGTCTAGCTTTCTATGTGGAAAATGTAGCAGAACTGGAGAGAGGGGTGCCAAGATTGGTGATAAATTATAAGCTTCTTAACAAAGTCCTTAGATGGATTTGGTATCCTATCCCTAATAAAAGAGATTTGATCAATCGGTTGCTTAAAGCAAAAGTCTTTTCTAAGTTCGATATGAAGAGCGGATACTGACAAATACAAATAAAAGAGGAAGATCGATATAAGGCTGCATTCACAGTTCCATTTGGGCATTATGAATGGAATGTTCAACCTTTTGGCTTGAAGAATGCTCCCTTTGAGTTTCAGAATATCATGAATGACATATTTAATCCATACTCGAAGTTTATGATTGTATCGATGATGTGCTAATATTCTCAAAGAATATTAAAGAATATTGATCAGCACTGGAAAGGGTTAAATGCACAAGAGGCCCCTGAACTCTAGGGTTTTTGAATTTTCTGCCCCTTCCTTTTGGTCAACGCAAATCGAGCCCCATATTATTTAAAAATTTGGATATTAAGCCCTCTAGGTGCCACATGTGCGTTGATTGCCCACATGACACGTGACGTATTTAATCCATACTTGGAGTTTATGATTGTCTATATCCATGATGTGCTAATATTCTCAAAGAATATTGATCAGCACTGGAAAGGGTTAAATGCATAGGAGGCCCTTGAATTCTAGGGTTTTTGGATTTGGAGTCCCTTTATTTTGACGTAAATCGAGCCTCATGCTATTTAAAAAATTGGATATTAAACCTCCAGGTGTCACATGTGCGTTGACTGCCCACGTCGCACCTTTGACGTGGCAATTCAGAGTTAATAAGTGAAAAAAAATACTTTTCCGTTGAGTTGAACTTACAACTTTAGCTTTGAAGCTTAATGCCTAGAACCACCTAAATATCACGGGCTTAGTTGCAAACTTGAGTCAAGAAATTGTTCATATACTGTAATAGTAGATTTTTCCAGCACAATTGCTAAAAAGACGATCGTACCCCCACTTGCACCTTTCTCTTTCTTTTATTTCAGATCGAGCCATAGTCCTCTCTCTAATCAGTATACAGAGAGCAGATAAATATTGGACGGAAGGGAGGGTTGGGTTTTAGATTTGAAGGGGAGCAAAAAGAGGGAGGTTTACATAATGGGACAATTTGATTATGTCTCGAACATAATGGGACATCGATCAAGAGTTATTTGCCAAACTGGCATTGATTTTGAATTTGCAGATGAGGGAAGAGGGGCCATTTGGTTTTATCTTTTGACAATATGCGCCGCATGTGAAATTTAAATTTACAAGTTTCTTTCATGTTGTTAACATGAAAAAGACCAAGTATTGTGTTCATTTTCTTCTATTTTTTATTCATTAGTAAAAAACTTGGTAATTGGATAATTTGACAAAATACTTAAATTTTTCTATCTTTTCTTTTTCGTCTATTTTAAAGCTCAGTAATACAATGTAAGGGCTTATTTGATTGCTAGTGTTTACAGTGCTTGTAGTATTGATGTTTTTGACACCATTGTCTGTTGCGTATTTGTTATGATATTTTTTTCGATGTTTGAACCTCCAAACACATCATTCCATTTTTAGTGTGTTATGTTTAAGTCTCAACGACTCAATTTGTGAGTTAAATAAATTTCGTTTTAAATGAACTAATTATAAATGAACAAAATTCTCAAGTGCTTAGACTTCTAAACGCTTTAAACATTGTGTAATCAAATATACACTAAATATCGAATTATTATCATGAATCTTTATCTTTTTTTCACTTGATCGTTCTTTTAATTTTTTCAATTAAGAGGTAAATTTTTATTTTAGTTCATGTAAAATTGTCACCCCATAAATTGATTACATGACATGCAAAAGAGTACAAAAAAAATAAAATTTAAACTTATTTATTAAGGAATGCATGTAAATAACTTTTTTTTATATCAAAATTGACATTTTATAATTTTAAAAATTATAATTCATTATTTATATTTATTAAAATTATAATTTCATTCTCTCTCTCTCTTTTTATGTACAATAACTGTTAATTATCTCACTATTCATTTTACATTCAAATGTCACTTTGTTTTTATTCAAACGGTATTTAATATTCAGATCTTATCACTTATTATCTCTACTTAAGGCTTGGAACCTCTAAAGCAAAGAAAACCGAATAGAGAAAGGACTATGCTCGATCTGAACTAAAATAAATAGAAAGGTGCAAGTAGGGGTATGATCGTCTTTTTAGCAATTGTGCTAGGGAAATCTGCTGTTACAATATATGAACAATTTCTTGGCTCAAGTTTATAGCTAGACCCGTGGTGTTCGGGTGGTTCTAGGCTTCAAGTTTCAAAGTTAAGGTTGTAAAAGTTCGATCCAGCAGAGAAGCATTTTTTTCCACTTATTAACTCTGAATTGCCACGTCACGCTATATCACAGGTGCCGCGTGCGTCACATGGGCAGTCAACGCACATGTGGCACTTGGAGGCTCAATATCCAAATTTTTAAATAATATGTGACTCGATTTGCGTTGACCAAAAGAAAAGGCCTTAAAATGTAAAAACTCTAAAGTTTAGGGGCATTCTGTGCATTTAACTCGCACTGGAAACACTTAAATGTGTTTAGATCAGTGGTTCACAGAGAAGGATTGGTCATTTATGCTAAGAAGGTTAAACTCTTTCAAACAAAAGTAAGATATCTCGGTCATAAATCCAAAAACCTAGAGTTCATCTGAATTGCCACGTTGCGCCACATCACAGGTGCCACGTGGGCAATCAACGCACATGTGGTACCTGGAGGCTCAATATCCAAATTTTTAAATAATATGGGGCTCGATTTGCGTTGACCAAAAGAAAGGGCCTCAAAATCCAAAAATTCTAGAGTTTAGGGGCCTCCTGTGCATTTAAGTCGCACCAGAAACACTTAAAAGTGTTTAGATCAATGATTCATAGAGAAGGATTGGTCGTTTATGCTAAGAAGGTTAAACTCTTTCAAACAAAAGTAAGATTTCTCGGTCATAAATCCAAAAATCTAGAGTTTAGGGGCCTCTTGTGCATTTAACTCGCACTGGAAACACTTAAATGTGTTTAGATGATTGGTTGTTTCTACTAAGAAGGTTAAACTCTTTCAAACAAAAGTGAGATTTCTCGGCCATGAAATTGGTGAAGGGAAAATCATACCAATTGATAGAGCAATCTCATTTGTAGATAAACTCCCAAATGAAATCTTGGTTAAAAGGCAATTGCAAAGATTTTTGGGAAGTCTTAATTATATTTCAAACTTTTACAAAGATTTAGCAATTGATGTTGCTCTTTTATATAAGAGGCTTAATAAAAAGCTTGTGGATTGGTATGAAGATTGTACACGAGCAGTTCAAAAGATTAAGCTTAAAGCTAAAAGTCTTCCTTGCCTTAATATTCTTGATCCAGCCGCCCATAAAATAGTAGAAACAAATGCATCAAAGTTGGGATATGGAGGCATTTTGAAGCAGAAAAATAATAATATAGAAACCTTAATTAGGTTTACCTCTGGCATCTGGAATTCAACACAAAAGAACTACTCCACAATTAAGAAGGAAATCCTATCTATAGTTCTTTGTCTCTAAATTCCAGGAAGATCTCTTAAATCCGAGATTTACTCTGCGTATTGACTGTAAATCGGTAAAACAAATTTTGGAAAAAGATGTTTAAAAAATATCGTTTCAAAACAAATCAGGCTCTTTTTTTTGTCTTTGAGTTTGACAGAATTTATCAAATGAGAATCAAACTCTTTACTTGATTTCTTAAGTAGAGAGTTCTTACAAGAATCATCATTTGTTTGCTCTCTTTCTTTTAACAGGAATTTGAAGTTAGGAAATAATCCAAGAGTGAGTTTTAGAGGAAGTTCTAAAGTAAGTTCCTCAAAGGAAAAGGAAGTCTTCAATGGAGAAGATTCTAGCAAAAAAGAAGTTAAAACTATCGATTATATTATTACTTTATCAAAGGAAGTAGTGGTAGTTGAAGAAAGCGATAACAAGAAACCCATTGAAGAGATAGTTGGAGTTTATCTTTCCAGTTAAGAAACCCATTGAAGAGATAGTTGGAGTTTATCTTTCCAGTTCACATGATCTTCCAACTCATCTCCCTAAGTCAAGGGAATTCTATGAAAAAATTCTTTAAGAAACGGGTTCACTTCGGATCTCACATAAACTCAGGAATAAGAACAATATTGCTTTCTCTACCGTTCAAATTTTGGAGATCTTAAGGCCAAAAGATTGGGGAAATAATCTTAGAAACCAAAGGAGTTTTCAAGATAGAAGAATGATTCCTGAATCATACAATTATTTCTATTATGTTGAAGCTTGGAAATTTTTTTTTTTTCTATCAAAATCATAAATTTACCCATAGCTGGTTTTTATCACCAAAGCTTTCCAAGAATAAAACTTTGGAAGATTTTCCAAGATGGTTTCAGCATTGGTCTTAATTCTTGGGGCTAATCTCTTCAATTTGCTTGAAGCAGGTGAAGAAAGTCTTTAAAAAATTTCATAAAAATTTTATTGACTTAAATCATAATCAAGCTTCTGCTTCGCTTATGAAATCCCATGGATTTTAAAATGGTCTAATGAGTTATCTAATCATGAAGCAACTGGTTTTACTATATTGGTTCGACAAGTAGCTGTTAAGTGGTGGATTAAGTTTGATGATTCTTAGGTTATTAAAGACTTAACAGTTCTAGTTATTCCAGTGTGTTCTCCGTCTACAAGCACCACAGAAGAAAAATTGAAGAAGGCTCTTAAAGGCATATCTAAAGAAGAGATTCTTGAATATCTCAAAGAGAAAGATGAAACTTCTGCTATAGAGGAAGATGACTTTGATTTTCTCTCTGGTTATTCTCAAGATCCATATGCTTCAAGTATATGTGATGCAAGCAGTGACATATTAAACGAGTCACTTTCAACAATAATATCTGGCGTGCTACTTTCTTAAAGAAATGAATCTTTAATTTTGTAAAGTAACTTTATTAAAGTTGATTTAATAAAATTACTTTTTCAAAAGTTCTTTGTTTTTTAGCTTAAAGCTAGTAGTGGGTTTGCTTTTGCTTTTGCTTTTGCTTTTAGAAAAGTTGTTTGGCTTGTAGTCTGTATGGTTTGCTATATATAGCTACTTTCTCAGGCTTGTGGAGGCATCCTTTGAAAATCCAATAATTTTCACATCTTTTTATCCTTGTAAAATATTTCTCTCTAGACTGTAAGTGTGAGAAAGCTTGCAGCTTTGTATAGAGTGTGGTGTGAAAACTTGCAGCTCGCCTATGTAAGTATAAGTTTCCGCTGTTTAATAATATTTGAATTTGAATTTTGATTTCGATTTCAATTTCATTCTCTGTTCATCGCCGTTTTGTTCAAGTGTATTCAATCTCTTTAGGGGTCTATGGATTAAGAATATATTTTGAGAGGAAGGATCCATATCATACCCTTAGGTTTTGATATTTAATGTTAACGCCTTTAAGATCGTAGGATCCGTTAAGGACATAGAAAATTTGGAAAACTATTGAAATATAGTGGTCCTTCAGACAAAGAAGAAGTAACACACCCTAAAAGAGAATCAGAGAACTTTGAGAATCTCTTCTCTCTTAAACAAAGAAGTAAAGAAGTATTTAAACCCAATATGTTAAGAGTTTAACAGCGATTTGGACTAAACCCATTTGTAAGAACTTAAAATCCCTTTTAACAGCATTTTCTAAAGTTTTTTCTGGGTAATAACTCTATCGTCTCTTGCTTACTTGAGATTTGGACGAGAGACTTCAACAGTTTTAATAGCATAATTAGAAAAATATTTAAAACTACCTTTATTATACACCTCATTCACCGAAGTTTTTGGAATCGACCAATTTTGTAAATGATTCTCAATTTCTCCAGTAGACACTATCTGCTTATTGTAGGAGTCTAGAGGAAAGGAAGAAGAACTAACAAATCTAGACAATGATCTAATTAAGCCAGCCATCAATGTATCAGGAAAAAGGACTTAGTCGTGATAGCAATAAAATGCTCAGTCGTGGCTATCAAAAGGGCACTCCCCAAGGGATTTACGTCTAAAGCAGCCTAACTCAACTCAACAACGGCCTAAGCGACGACCAAATAACACTTTTATCGGTATCAACAAAAGAACCTTTAACCATGATAACACAATGAAAAGGTCGAAGATTAAATCGTATGACAAAATACAGTTAACTCTCTTCAATCTCTACCTTGGCTCTAATACTATAAAGACACATGGATCTATAGATTGAATAAACAAGCACAAAATGGCGATGAACAGAAGATGAAATTGAAATCAAACTTCAAATATTATTAAACAGCGAAAACTTATGCTTGCATAGACAAGAGCTAGCTTTCACATCACACTCTATATAAAGTTGCAAGCTTTCTCGCACTTACACTCTTAAGAGAAATATTTTACAAGAATAGAAAAATGCGAAAATTATTGAATTTTCAAAGGATGTCTCAACAAGCTAGATGACGTAACTATAAATATCAAACCTTACAAATTATAAGCCAAACAACTTTTCTAAAAGTAAAAGCAAAAGCAAACCCATTAACTTTATTTTATAAAAGTAGATTCCTTCTGCCCAGGTCCATCACTAGCTTTAAGCTAGAAAACAAAGAACTTTTGAAAAAGTTACTTTATTAAAGCAACTTTAATAAAGTTACTTTAAAAAAGTAAAGATTCATTTCTTTAAGAAAGTAGGACGCCAAAAATTTATTGCTGAAAGTGACTCGTTTAAGACGTCATTGCTTGGATCACATATACTTTAAGCATATGGATCTTAAGAATAACCAGAGAATACTTTGAGAATGTACTTAGAGGGTGTGTTCCTACGACTCTCAGATGGGAAGAAATTTCAATACCAAAGGAGTGGTCGTTGATAGATGTGGTGCCTAGAAAGCTACTACAAGCTCAACTGCAAAGTATAATAGAAGGCACAGATGGAACGGTGACTATCAATTTTGGATCTCAAATATCTATAAAAATTGACCTAGATGAACGATCTCAAAGATCTAGAATAGACTCTTCTCAATTTCCAAAGTCATCTAGGTGGTTAATAGATTCTTTTTATAACCTTAAAGGTTTTGAAGAATCTCCAAGGCGATCTCTGTCTTCAATCGAATGAATTCTTAAAGAAGCTATCAGTAGACCTATCTACAAGGCTGAAGACAGTTGTGATCCTTCCAGAAGTTCCAGTTAGGGCTCAAAGTCCTACTTTATCTGACATGGGCTATACAAAAAATGTTATGGTAATTGAAGATCCATACATTCCAGATCAAAAAAAGCTTAAAGCTTTGTTTTATTCAGAAGAAAATAAAGAAATTCGAGAATGGTTCTTTAAGAATCATACAAAAGCTGAAAAAGTTGCAATTCATAAGTTATATAATGACTTCTTAAAGAAGGTTGAGAAGGACATGGATTTCTTTGTATTCTTCAGGAGATGGGAGTAAAATAAGGGGTAAAGCTATACCATACCACTTAAAGGAGTCCCATGAAGATAATGAAACCTTACAGGTTTCTTCCAACTATTCAAGCACCTTAAAGGTGGAATCAAATGCAACTACAGACAACTTAAATGTTGTGGAGAATGTCTTGAAGCCGTACAGAGTACTCGATGAGAATGATGAAGTTAAAATAATTTCTAGTATTCAACCTCTGAAGGCTCCAATGGATTATACTGACAAGGCAAAGGCTACTCAGTTTAAACAAGAATTTGATAAGAAGACTGCTGAAAAACATTATGAGTTGATGACTGCAAATCAGATCATTGAGCAGAATAATTATACAAACCTATTTTTACAATCTTTGGGTGGTCAAACATCTAGAATTGAAAATTGGTATCTCAAGAAAAGCCATTAACAGCAAAGGTGGAACCAACAGTAGTATCTACTTCAACTTTAACAACTTTTGCATCTACCTCAAGGGGGAAAGAAAAGGTTGTTGCTCCGCTTAAAGTAAACAATGTGCTGTTTAAGCAGCCTCCTCAATTTAAGGAAAGCTTAAACTTGGAACAGATTCATCTTAGCTGTTGGAAGAATGAAGAGAGAGATTGAATAAATTATCTATGAATAATCCGAATCTTTCGGTTATCACGGATAATGGATTTAACCTAGATCAAATTTTGGAGAATCTGATAGAGTCTGGTCAAAGCAGTGATGAAAATGCTCAATTTAGCATTAACAAATTGAAGTGGGGTTCTGTCAAAAATCAACCCTACTATTATTGACCCTCTCCAATTGATGCCTAATTTGAGAATAAAAGTGTGTAATGGCGTAGGATTCAGTGGAGATGACATCTGCTAGTGGAATCTTGATGGTCTAACAGAGTATCAGATCATTGTTCTTCTAAAGCAGAAGACTATTTATGCGCAAGCATTCAGGGTGAGAGGAAACATAGAGAAAAGAATTGCTCAAGCTATTGCATCAGGATTTGTTGGCCAACTAGGAAATTGGTGGGATAATTTACTGACCCACGATGATCATCAACGAATTCTCGATTATCAAGTTGAAAGAGGAAGAGATGCTGAAAATGTGGCAATGTATGAGAATGATGCCGTTATTGCTCTTCTTTATACTATTTCTCAACATTTTGTAGGAAATTCTCAGCATATTCTCTCCAAGACCTATGAGCAACTAAGCAATTTAAAGTGTAGATCGTTGGCAAAATTCTAGTACTATAAAGATACATTTCTCTCCAAATTCCTTTCTAGATTTGATTGTAATGGCGATTATTGGAAAGAAAAATTTATTGAAGGTCTTCTAACTTTATTCTCTCAGAGAGTCAAAACACGGTTCAAAAAGAAGCATGAAGGAATGATTCCTTGGAATGATTACACCTATGAAGAACTTGCAGTAGAAATTGTGTCAAAAGGAGCTGACCTATGCAATATCTTACAGATGCAGAAGCAGCTATCCTCTGCAAGAGCTAAAGGAAGAAAAGCATTAGGAGATTTCTGTGAGCAGTATGGTTTTGCAGAAATTCCTAGCGAAAAATGCCATAAGAAGAGTAGAAGAGATTTAGATCTTAAAGACTATAAACCTAAAAGGTTTAAGAAGCAGTCTCGTTCTTCTCTTAAAAAGAAGCCTCCTCAAAAGAAAAGATTTTCTAAAAGGAAATTTGACGAAAAACCTCCTATTTGTTATATATGTGGAAAAGTAGATCACAAGACTCTAGAATGTACGATGAAAGCGAAGATCAATCAATTGGTTAAGGATGAAGGTCTTAAAAGACAACTGCTAGCCGTCTTTGTTAATTCAGATGAGGAAGAATTCTACTCAAATTCAAGTTCAGAAGAATCATCTTATTTTACTAGTGAAGTTTCGGCTTTGGATCTGGACGACTGTCAATGTGAAAATGAAGAAAGCTGTCTTTGTGCTTTATAAGAACTTTCCATTAATGTTTTGAGCAAGGAAGATAGCTTTATTTTGGATAACATTGATTAAATTGAAGATGTTGACAAGAAAAGAGAAATGATCCAGAAATTCATTGAACCGACTAAAAGTCAGAAGAAGCAAAAGGAGGAAAAAGAAGAAAGATTTGATCCGTCTACGTATTCTTTGCAAAAGATCTTCAATAAGGTAGCAGAAAAATATAAAGACCCAAGCTTAAGTGAGCTTAAAGCTACTGTTTCTAACATTCAAAATCATAGTAGTACTAGAGATGCTATTATTATTGATTTACAATTTGAAGTCCAAAACATCAAGAAGGAGATCCGATGGCTCAAAACATAATGAGCTTGCTGAGATTATTGCCTTTAATCTACTAGACAACTGGGAAGTACACATCACTTGGCTATGTTCAATAAGGACTCAAATATTTGGACATTTCAAATCAGTCTTTGGGAATTATGGTGCTTTAGCTACGATTTTAAAGGCATTAACATTAAATATCAAACCCCAAGGGTATGATATGGATCCTTCCTCTCAAAATATGGTCTTAATCAATAGACTATATTTTAAAGTATGACAAAATACAGTTAACTCTCTTTAATCTCTACCTTGGCTTTGATACCATAAACACACAGGGATCTATAGAGATTGAATAAACATGAACAAAATGGCGGATGAAATTGAAATCAAACTTTAAATATTATTAAACAGTGAAAACTTATATTTACATAGACAAGAGCTACAAGCTTTCATACCACACTATACAAAGCTGCAAGCTTCCTCACACTTGCATTCTTGAGAGAAATATTTTGCAAGGATAGAAAGATGCGAAAATTATTGGATTTTCAAATGATGCCTCAACAAGCCTGAGAACGTAACTATATATAGTAAACCTTACAAATTATAAGCCAAACAACTTTTCTAAAAGTAAAAGCAAAAGCAAACCCACTAACTTTACTTTATAAAAGTAGATTCCTTCTGCTTGGGTCCACCACTAGCTTTAAGCTATTGAAAACAAAGAACTTTTGAAAAAGTTACTTTATTAAAACAACTTTAATAAAGTTATTTTAAAAAAGTAAAGATTTATTTCTTTAAGAAAGTAGTACGCCAAAAATTATTTATGAAAGTAACTTGTTTAAGACATCATTGCTTGGATCACATATATTTTAAGCATATGGATCTTGAGAATAACCAAAGAGAAAACCAAAGTCGTCTTCCTCCATAGCAGAAGTTTCATCTTTCTCTATGAGATATTCAAGAATCTCTTCTTTAGATATGTCTTTAAGAGCCTTCTTCAAATTTCTTGTGAGTTGCTTGCAAAAGGAGTACAGACTGGAATAATTGGAACTGCCAAGTCTTTAATAACCTGAGAATCATCAAACTTAATCCACCGGTTTCTAAGATTATTTCCCCAATCTTTTGGCCTTAAGATATCCAAAATTTGAACTGTAGAGAAATTAATATTGTTCTTCAAGAATTTTTTCATAGAATTCCCTTGATTTAGGGAGATGAGTTGGAAGATCATGTGAACTAGAAAGATAAACTCCAACTATCTCTTCAATGGGTTTCTTCTTATCGCTTTCTTCAACTACCACTACTTCCTTTGAGAAAGTCATAATGTAATCAACAACTTTAACTTCCTTTTTGCTAGAATCTTCTCCTTTGAAGACTTCCTTTTCCTTTGAGGAACTTACTTTAGAACTTCCTCCAAAACTCATTCTTAGATTATCTCCTAACTTCAGATTCCCGTTGAAAGAAAGAGAGCCAACATATGGTGATTTTTGTAAGAACTCTTTAGTTAAGAAATCAGGTAAAGAGTTTGATTCTCCTTTGAAAATTCTATGTCAAACTCAAAAGACAAATAAAAGAGCCTGTCATCTAGCAAAGATTTGTTTGGAAACAATGTTTTTAACATTTTTTTCCAAAGCTTCTTTTACCGATTTGCAGTCAATACGAAAAGTAAATCTCTGATTTAAGAGATCTTCCTAGAATTTAGCGACACAAAGAACTATAGATAGGATTTCCTTCTTAATTGTAGAGTAGTTCCTTTTTGTTGAATTCCAGACGCCAGAGGTAAACCTAATTAAGGTTTATTTATCATTATTTTTCTGCTTCAAAATGCCTCCGTATCCCAACTCCGATGCATCTGTTTCTACGATTTTATGGGTGGCTGGATCAGGAATATTAAGGCAAGGAAGGCTTTTAGCTTTAAGCTTAATATTTTGAACTGCTCGTGTAAATAAAAGAGCCTGTCATCTAGCAAAGATTTGTTTGGAAGCAATGTTTTTAACATCTTTTTCCAAAGCTTCTTTTACCGATTTGCAGTCAATATGAAAAGTAAATCTCTGATTTAAGAGATCTTCCTGGAATTTAGCGACACAAAGAACTATAGATAGGATTTCCTTCTTAATTGTAGAGTAGTTCCTTTTTGTTGAATTCCAGACGCCAGAGGTAAACCTAATTAAGGTTTCTTTATCATTATTTTTCTGCTTCAAAATGCCTCCGTATCCCAACTCTGATGCATCTGTTTCTACGATTTTATGGGTGGCTGGATCAGGAATATTAAGGCAAGGAAGGCTTTTAGCTTTAAGCTTAATATTTTGAACTGCTCGTGTACAATCTTCATCCCAATCCAAAGGTTTTTTATTAAGCCTCTTATGCAAAGGAGCAACATCAATTTCTAAATCTTTGTAAAAATCTGAAATATAATTAAGACTTCCCAAAAATCTTTGCAATTGCCTTTTATCCAAGATTTCATTTGGGAATTTATTTGCAAATGAGATTGCTCTATCAATGGGTTTGATTTTCCCTTCTCCAATTTCATGGCCGAGAAATCTTTCTTTATCTCTTGCAGAGGATAGCTGCTTCTGTATCCTTAAGATATTGCATAGGTCAACTCCTTCTGATACAATTTCTACTGCAAGTTCTCCACAAGTGTAATCATTCCAAAGAATTATTCCTTTAGGCTTCTTATTGAGCTATGTTTTGACTTTTTGAGAGAACAAAGTTGGATGACCTTCAATAAATTTTTCTTTCCAATAATCGCCATTACAATAAGACCTAACAAGGACTTTGGAGAGAAATGTATCTTTATAGTACTTGAATACTGCCAACGATCTACACTTTAAATTGCTCAGTTGTTCAGAGGTCTTGGAGAGAATATGCTGAGTATTTCCTACAAAATGTTCAAAACATCAAGGAGATCCGATGGCTCAAAAGTCATGCGAAGGGAAAAGCTCCATCAGGAATTGTTATTACTGAGCCTAATGATGGTCTGGAGCAATAAGAGATCAATAAAATTCTTGAAGAAGAAGTTTATGATTTCACTTGGCGAGATCTCTCTAGAGGATTTCCGGGAGAATCAAGTTCAAATATGAATATTGTTTTGGCTGAAAATCAAACCTCAAAGGTTCGTCATATAGACCAGATTATCACTCAAAAGTGGGTATATCAAGGTGGACATAGTAGTCAATCAGGAGTTTTCTTTCACTTCTGAGGCATTACTCGATACTCGTGTAGATTTAAATTGTTTGGCAGAAGGCTTAGTTCATTCTAAATATTTCACCAGGACAGCTCAAATGCTGAATACGGCGGATGGAAGTAGATTGCTTATTGATTACAAACTATCAAACTCTATGGTTTGTAACAATGGTATCTGCTTTGAAACTCATTTCATGGTGGTAAAAAATGACTCAATCAGTCATTCTTGGAACTCCATTTATTAGTATGTTGTTTCCTATCTCTATTGATGAGACTGGAATTCAAACTACAAAAAATGGAATGGTGATTCGTTTCAATTTTACCACATAACCATAGGAGTTGGGATTGAATCGTTTGCTTGACAAGGAAGAATTTTTTTTATTTTCTCTCAAATAGAAAGAAAGAATTCAATGAATTGAGTTTAAAGCCAAGGCTTTGAAGGATTATAAATATTTATCTATTTGTGTTTTATCCAGTATTCCCAAGATTATGGCTTACCATGAAGAAAGTTACTCAAAGGAAGAAGGAGAAAGCTCTGCTAGCTTTGTTAAAAATATTCCAGATACTTTTATAAAGCAGATTTTATATTCTCTTGTCTGAAGTCATTGCTCTCAACCTTATCCAGCAATGGGAGACAGAAGTTACTTGGCTTTGTTCAATCAAAAAGAAGAGCAAGCTTCGGAGTTGCACCCTTTGTCTTTGGGAACTTTGTTGTTCCAGTTGTGATTTCAAAGAATATTTGTGTATGGTATATATTTATATTTGAGCATTAAAGTTTACTGGTATCAAGGTTAAGCTCGCTTTACTGTCCAGTGTCTTGTTTAGTTTATCTGGAGTTTACTTTGACCCTCACATGAACGATTATGAGTAGTAAGGACATGACCCTGATACCCTTTGTTCTCGGTCTCTCTGTAAGGAGGGCAATATACATATATTGGAATGAAACCATAACACGTATGTAAATTATTATAAGAAACAAAAAAGCATGAAATAACAAAAGGAAAATAAGATTTCAAATGCTAGATGATCGGCTATAAGCTGTGTTAATTAATTGAGAAAGTCATGCCAAACCTCTGTTGCAAGATTTGTATTCATTTTTAAAGGTTATAAGCTTCTGCTTTTCTCTCCTTATAAAGTCCTCCGTATAGCTGAAATAATCATTATTAACATGGTTTGTAAATTATTCCCTTGCCTCACATTTCCTCAACTCTCATATAGACAGCACATACAGATTTTCACCCCTTCCCAGTCTAGCGAAAATCGGATATCTTATTCAGTCATTTGTATATTTCTTAGATTAATGCAATATAACTGACTCGCTTTTTGTGGATGTTGTTGTTTATGGATTCATCTCATTCTCTAAACAGGGGAAGAGATGTTGTTTATGGATTCATCTCATTCTCTAAACAGGGGAAGAACCCCACAGCCCGAATAGAACACGAAGCCAGCACCTCTAAAATAGGAGAAGATCAACTATTTTACTTCCAGCAGAGAGGTATAGACTATGAGAAAGCCATGGCAGCCATGATATCTGGGTTCTGCAGGGATGTGTTCAACGACCTTCCTGATGAATTCGGTGCTGAAGTGAACCAGCTCATGAGCTTGAAGATTGAAGGATCAGTTGGTTAGGGCTGCAGATATCAATTTAGTCTATAAAGCTCCTAGTGGAAAGGTATAGTTAGATCTTTCAGTTGATGGGTTTGAGTTTGTATAGTTATAAAAGGATTTATGTTAGTTTACGTGAAACAATATGTATATGCATCAACTCATCCTTCTTGTACTTTTATAATGCAAAATTCACATCTTTTCATTGATTTAAAGCAAAGGATTCCAAAAGAAACCCTCATTCTCAACTTTCTTGTACTTTTTGGATCTCTTACGAACCTTTATACTCTATCTATCTCATAATTATTGAAACACATTCCTTTGTATAGGAAGTATTACAAATTTTATAATATTTCTTTTTTGGGTAATTTTTGTGAAGTTTCTTGACTAATTTACTTATAGTCATGTCATTTTTATCATTTGAATATATAATGATCTCTCCACCAACTAAAGACTTGCGTGGTTTATAATCTTGTTGCATTTTCAATCACTCATTTCATAAGGGTCAATTAGGAAATCAAAAAGTTTAACATTTTCTTAAAATTGTGCAAAAAGTTATGTTGTACTCTCCGTGCCATGCATACTAAACACCCATTTTTTTAAATGTCCCAAATTAACAGTCTTATTTCTAAATTTGTATTATTTTTGCTCACTTTTTTTTCCAAGTGTATCTTCCACAATTTTTAGATATATCTAATTAGTTTATGAAAAAATAAAATCATGAATAACTAGACCTTGAAAAAAACAGAAAGTTGACTAAATATTAATATTATTATGTGAACAAAAGTAACTAAAGCATTGAAAAGTGAAATATATTTGAATAAAAAGAAGTTATCTTTAAGTCCTTTTTAATAATTTAACTGTACGGATGTATTTTATAAAATTTCGTTCTATTAAAATGTTGGTGCTGATATGCTTTTGATGAACGCCTAAATATAAATCATCTTTTACAACTCCAACAAAATATTTTCAAAAAACTCCTCTTCTTTTTCTTATCTTGCACCATTTACCACAATAAGGACATTCTTTCAATTCTTCCCGTTCCTGACCCTCATAATTACCCGCCGTTGTTTTTCTTTTAAGATCATAAGCATCTCAAGATCTTGTGGCGGGGTTTGATAAAATCTCCTATGCATGCTTCACCTATGAGTTTGAATGCGCCCTCGGTTGCAGCAGATTTGTTCTTATCAGGGTGCACCATTAATTAGAGCCAACCTTCTGTAGTATTTCTTGATTGTTTCCAAGTCTGCATTGGTTTTTTGATCTCCAACACATCATACCAATCAATTTCGCCGCCTTTTTTCTTGGCGGCGAGATGGATTTTGTAGGCTGCGATGAAGTTTATGATGATGGTATGGGATTGAGGGTTGAGGTTTTTGGCCATATTGGCGTTGCTTATGGCTTGTTGAAGATTGTTGGACTTGAATGAATGCTCTGCGGAAGCCATGTAATTTTGAGAATCCATTGAAGAGGAGAAAAACCAGAAGAGGGATATAGTTCAGATTTATGAATGGATATCAGAGTTTTATTAATTGTTTAGGTTTTGTACGTATCGTGATGATGATTCATATATATATATATATATATATTGGGGTTGCATGTCTAGTAGTTGTAGTGTTGTCGATGTTAAATAATTATTAACGGATCGTGCTATTTCATAGAATAAACATTAAATTAATAAATCATAATAATAAGTACTTACATGAATTGAGAGAAGACATCTCGTACGTATCACGTATTCGCTGCGCTTAAGGGTGAAGATCTTCAATTGTCTCTCTCAATCTTAGGATGGATATATGGGTGTGTATAAAAGTTCTTGAGACGACAATTGGGACCAAACCCTAACTGTTTTATTTATAGAATAGCTAAGGGTCAAAATCGTCCATCAAGATTATGAAACCCTAGGGCCCATTATGCCAAATACTATTAGTAATATTACTTATGGGTCATATAATTACCAAACTCATAAATAAAGTAATTAAATTAATACAATATGTAAGCCCAATAAATACATAAATAGTAGAGGCCACATTAGGAAATAAAATATTCTAACATTCTCCCACTTGGCCGAAATACTCTTTATATACAAAACATAATGCTTACAATCATTAATTTGGCCAAGCATTAATTTAATATCTACATCCTGTTCAAACAAAAGCACCAATACGAATTAATACAATCTTTGTGTCACAATTAACACAAGACCCCCATTAGTTACATAACTAATACTTTCATTAAAACAAGGATTAACATTAAGCATAACAGGTATGAATAGAGTTTACATAAGTGGTAATAATTTAAACTCATTCATATGGTCCAAACATAACTGTTTGCTCATAAGTTCTCAAGTGTGCACAATAAAGAGAATAGCAAACCATAAACGTAATGTGAAGTCAAAACAATGAGCTCAAAATTAAGTTGTCTTACATCAAAGTAACTTACTAATTAAGACTACCAGTTAAACCCATGCCGGCAACATGTTCTAAAAAGAGTTTGGGTGGTAAGCCTTTCGTAAGTGGATCCGCTAACATATCATGCGTACTAATATACTTAATGACAACATTTTGATCTTCAACTCTTTCCCTGACGAATAAGTACTTAGAGTCAAGGTACAATCCAGCACCACTCGAATTTGTGCTGTTGGAAAACTAACAGCAGAATTATTATCGCAAAATATTTTTAATGGCCTTGAAATGGAATCTACAATCTTAAGTCCTGAAATAAGATTCATCAACAATATGGCGTGACAAGTAGCATGATAACAAGCCACATATTCTGCCATCATCGTGGAAGTGGTAGTTAACTCTTGCTTATGACTTCTCCACGAAATAGGGCCTCCTGAAAACATAAAAATGTACCCTGATGTAGATTTCTTTTCGTCTTTACACTTAGCAAAATCAGAATCAGAATAACCAACAACTTCAAGGTTATCTGTTTTTCTGAATGTAAGCATAAAATCCTTAGTATCCTGTAAGTAGCGTAACACCTTTTTAGCTGCTTTCCAGTGATCTAAACCTGGATTTGATTGGTAACGTCCAAGCATACCAGTTATATACGATATATCAGGACGAGTACAAACTTGAGCATACATAAGACTCTCAACCACAGAAGCATAAGGAATAAGATTCATTTGATCACGTTCCAACTGATTCTTAGGACATTGATATGAGCCAAATTTGTCACCCTTAACAACAGGGGCAACAGTAGGGGAGCAATTTTGCATGTTGTATTTGTTAAGAACTTTGTCAATATAAGCTCTTTGGGATAATCCTAATATCCCGCGAGACCTATCTCGATGAATTTCAATACCTATGACATAAGAGGCTTCACCGAGATCCTTCATATCAAAATTTTCAGAAAGAAAACGTTTTGTCTCATACAACATGTCTGAGTTATTACTTGCAAGTAGTATATCATCAACATACAAAACAAGAATAACAAATTTACTCCCACTGACCTTCAAGTATATGCATTGATCTACTATATTTTTCTTAAAATCAAAATTACTCATCACCTCATGAAACTTAAGATACCATTGTCGAGAGGCCTGTTTTAACCCATAGATGGATTTCTTTAGTCTACATACCATATGTTCCTTGCCTTTAACCAGAAAACCTTCTGGTTGTGTCAAATAAACATTCTCATGCAAGTCACCATTAAGGAATGCAGCTTTAACATCCATTTGATGTAACTCCAAATCATAATGAGCTACTAGAGCCATGACTATTCTAAATGAATCTTTCCTTGATACTGGAGAGAAAGTTTCATTATAATCCACACATTTCTTTTGAGTGAAACCCTTGGCAACCAATCGAGCTTTATATCTTTCAACGTTCCCTTTAGGATCTAATTTGGTCTTATAGACCCACTTACAACCAACAGGTTTAACACCTCTCGGTAATTCTTCAAGATCCCAAACGTTATTAAGCTCCATTGATTTCAACTCATCATTCATGGCATCAAGCCATTGAGTTGATTGAACAGTCGTAATAGCCTCTTTATAGGAAATAGGATCATTAATCTTACTTGAATCATAGTCAATCTCATTAAGATATGTTATAAAATCATCAAAATTAACAGGCTTTCTGGGTCTTTCGGACCTACGTAAAGGTTGCTCTCATGGAGATTTCTAAGGGTTTTCTCGTTCACTTCATTATGACTTCTCTTCCTGCACAGTTTGATCCATTTAAGATCAATTATAACACGCAGAAAGAAAAATGGAAGATGAGCGAGTTGATCGCCATGTGCGTACAAGAGGAAGAAAGGCTTAAGATTGAAAAACCTAATGTTTCTCATCTGACTACCACTGGATTCCATAAGAAGAAGGCCCATAAAAATGACAAAGGTTTTAAAAATAAGGATAAGCCAATTTCTACCAAAACAAATAAGGCAAATTATTCAGGTAACAAATCTGAGGCTGGTCCTAAATGTCACTTCTGTAAGAAGCAAGGACATATTCAGAAAGACTGCCCTAAATTTGGATAATGTCTTTGCTGAATCCTTGTTAACAATGAATGTGACAGAAAATACCTTTAAAAGCGAAAATAAAAGAAAACTAGATAATGAGAATTCTTCAAAATTGTGGCATCAACGTTTAGGCCATATCTCAAAAGACAGAATGCAACGTCTTATAAAAGATGGAATTCTTCATTCACTAGATTTCTCTAACTTTGACCATTGTATTGAATGTATAAAAGGAAAATTTGTGAAAGGTAGTAAGAAAGGAGCAACTAGAAGTGGTGCACTCCTTGAGGTGATTCACACTGATATATGTGGACCATTTTCTCCTGGAATTGGTGGACACAAATCTTTCATTACGTTAATTGATGACTATTCTCGCTATACTTATGTTTACCTGATTAATGAAAAATCTGAGTCACTAAATATGTTATAAAATCATCAAAATTAACAGGCTTTCTGGGTCTTTCGGACCTACGTAAAGGTTGCACAATTTCAGGAATATGATTTTCAATAATGTGGGGTTCAACATTAGGTGGTGGCTCAGCTATCTCAGGAGCATCATTCGCCTCATCCTCTTGAATTACAGGATAAGGAACATAAATTCCATTTTCTTCAAGATCAATTTTTCTAGGCTCACCACTCCCACTTAAATCGCCATTCTCTAAAAACTCTGCATGCCTAGTCTCAACAATTCTAGTAGTATGTGAGGGACAATAAAAACGAAAACTCTTAGATCTCTCAGGATATCCAATAAAATGGCAACTAATGGTTTTAGAGTCAAGTTTCTTTATCTGTGGATTAAAAATTTTAGCCTCGGCCGGACAGCCCCATACCCGTAAGTATTTTAAACTAGGTTTCCTACCTGCCCAAATTTCATAAGGAGTCTTAGGGACAGATTTGCTAGGAACCCGGTTTAAAATATGAACAGCTGTCTTTAATGCCTCAGTCCACAAAAATATAGGTAAGCTGGAATTGCATAACATACTACGTACCATATCCATAAGGGTACGATTTCGCCTCTCAGCTACACCATTTTGCTGCGGTGTACCAGGCATTGTATATTGAGTAACGATTCCATTTTCTTGACAAAATAAGGCAAATGGACTAGGACTATGACTTGTGTCGGAGTGTTTACCATAATACTCTCCGCCTCTATCTGATCTCACTACTTTAATTTTTCGGTCAAGTTGATTTTCAACTTCAGCCTTAAAAATTTTAAACATATTTAGTGACTCAGATTTTTCATTAATCAGGTAAACATAAGTATAGCGAGAATAGTCATCAATTAACGTAATGAAAGATTTGTGTCCACCAATTCCAGGAGAAAATGGTCCACATATATCAGTGTGAATCACCTCAAGGAGTGCACCACTTCTAGTTGCTCCTTTCTTACTACCTTTCACAAATTTTCCTTTTATACATTCAATACAATGGTCAAAGTTAGAGAAATCTAGTGAATGAAGAATTCCATCTTTTATAAGACGTTGCATTCTGTCTTTTGAGATATGGCCTAAACGTTGATGCCACAATTTTGAAGAATTCTCATTATCTAGTTTTCTTTTATTTTCGCTTTTAAAGGTATTTTCTGTCACATTCATTGTTAACAAGGATTCAGCAAAGACATTATCCAAATTTAACTTATAGAGGTTTCCCTCTAAAGTGCCAGAACCAACAACATGAGAGTAATGATAAATAATTATTTTATTATTCCCAAACTTAAACGAAAAACCATTAACGTCAAGTTTAGATACAGAAATTAAATTCCGTGTCATACTGGGAACATAAAGAGTATCATATAAATACAAGATGAAACCACTCTCCAAAACTAAAGGAAGAGTTCCTACAGCTTCAACTTGTATAGACTCTCCATTGCCAACTTTAATGGTTCTTTCCTCCTTTTGGAGTGTCTTCTTTGAAAGGAATCCCTGCAATGAATTAGTAATGTGAACCATAGAACCAGTGTCAAGCCACCATGTATTAGAAGGAACGTCAATTAGAAAGGATTCATAAGTCACATAATTAAAGGATATACCTTTCTTTTCAAGCCATTCTCTAAACTTAGGGCAGTCTTTCTGAATATGTCCTTGCTTCTTACAGAAGTGACATTTAGGACCAGCCTCAGATTTGTTACCTGAATAATTTGCCTTATTTGTTTTGGTAGAAATTGACTTATCCTTATTTTTAAAACCTTTGTCATTTTTATGGGCCTTCTTCTTATGGAATCCAGTGGTAGTCAGATGAGCAACATTAGGTTTTTCAATCTTAAGCCTTTCTTCCTCTTGTACGCACATGGCGATCAACTCGCTCATCTTCCACTTTTCTTTCTGCGTGTTATAATTGATCTTAAATGGATCAAACTGTGCAGGAAGAGAAGTCATAATGAAGTGAACGAGAAAACCCTCAGAAATCTCCATGTCCATACCCTTTAATTTAAAGGCAGTATCATTCATCATCATAATGTGCTCGCGCACTCCACTAACCCCATCATACCTGCTGGTGAGCATTTTCAAAATAAGGGTACTTGCATGAGTTTTAGAAGATCCCTTAAATTGTTCCTCGACTGATGCTAAATACTCTTTGGCATTCTCAGAGTCAGGAATGGCTCCTCGAATGGCTGTCGTGATAGAGTTTTTCATAATCATAAGGGACATGCGGTTGGATCGCTCCCACTTTTCATAAATAGCTTTTTGCTCATTTGAGCTTGTAGCTGTAAGTGGATCAGGAGGATCCACTCGTAATGCATAGTCCAAATCCATAACGCCGAGAACAATTTTCACTTGCTCTTTCCAAACAGTAAAATTAGTCCCATTCAATGCTTCAATTCCAGAGAGATATCCAGAAATAGTAGTAGGAGTCAATGCTGAAACATGATCAAGCTCATAAGTATGCTTACAAAAAACTAAAAGAAATCCACAATGTACAACGATCATTAATAATTAATCATAATGAAAAACCAACTGTAGGGCAAGCAGTTAGTTATATAAAATCTATTTACGACACCCAAAATAGATTTTAATGAGAAGTTGATGCATAATTATCAATCTTTCGTTGGTCCAATTAATAATATGCTAATAACATCCCCATAAAATAATGCACAACACATTTATTCACGCATCACCGTTGGGCAGAAACGAAATAAACATATTACTTATGCAATAAAATTCCATTTAATAAATTCTAATTCTAATTTTTCCGTTGGGTAAAATTAAAATCTTCATGTATTAAATGTAACATTATGTGACTTTCCTTAATCTTTAATTGTGTCAATTAATAACCCTCCGTTGGGTTGATTATTAATTTTAACAATAAAAGAGTCACGTATACATGTAAATTATTATGATCAAACTCAAATTTCTTTAAACATCATATTAATCAAGTTTGAAAATTAACATTATTTATAATTTACATGTAACAACTTAAAAGCCCTAATAATATATCATGTTCTAAAATCTAAATTAAGATATACAATTATGAACATGAATTAATTACAAAAATATTCACACAAAATTTAACTTAAAACATAATGACATAATATAAAATTAATATTATATCAACATAAATAAACATATTACCAAGTGATAGTTTTCATGCAAAAGGTGATATAATATACAGTGGATGCATAAAAGAAGTCATGTGCACGTTTAGCGTGTCATCGTGAATTAAAAATAAAGGCAGTGAGCATGCTTAGCTTTTAGTCATGAATTGATGAAGCAATTAAATCTATTATTAAATTCATGAGTTTATAGTAATATTATCTGATCAAAATATTTTATGATCATAACACAGGAAGCAGTTAAACTTAATACATTATGATGACTTCCTGAAATTAAGCAGAGTACTTGAAACCTTTTACGTTATTAACATACTGAATAATCGAAACATACTGATTATACATTAATTGGTACTTCGATGCCTTTTACGTTACTAACATAATAACGTAATTAATTTATCCTATTTAATAGCGTAGCCATGGCTCTTGATACCAGATGTTAAATAATTATTAACGGATCGTGCTATTTCATAGAATAAACATTAAATTAATAAATCATAATAATAAGTACTTACATGAATTGAGAGAAGACATCTCGTACGTATCACGTATTCGCTGCGCTTAAGGGTGAAGATCTTCAATTGTCTCTCTCAATCTTAGGATGGATATATGGGTGTGTATAAAAGTTCTTGAGACGACAATTGGGACCAAACCCTAACTGTTTTATTTATAGAATAGCTAAGGGTCAAAATCGTCCATCAAGATTATGAAACCCTAGGGCCCATTATGCCAAATACTATTAGTAATATTACTTATGGGTCATATAATTACCAAACCCATAAATAAAGTAATTAAATTAATACAATATGTAAGCCCAATAAATACATAAATAGTAGAGGCCACATTAGGAAATAAAATATTCTAACAGTCGAAAGCTAACAGGAGAAGGAAAAGGATAAGGAGAGATGGATATTCTCTTTTATATTTATTTTATTTATATAGCGACAAATTTAACTCAATTATGTAGGATATAAATTAGCTAAATAAATAAATAAATAAAATTATGTAGGCTAAGGGGTTAAACATAAAAAATTATTTATTTGCCATGACTTAGTTAATTTATATAAAATATATATATGCAATAATAATGTTTTATTTGTAATTTTTTTTAAGAATTTATATTATGGGGGCGCGGTGTACCTAGAGATTTTGAACGAGCCTAACATTAGTAGAAATGAGCTTTTGTGCATCGAAATGTCGAATTATTGGATGACTCTGTACATTGATTACTTAGTCGATGAGAAGTTTCCAACGGATAAAGTTATGGCAAAAAGGATCAAGTATTGGAGTTCGTATTTTTGTTTAATTGATGGAGATTTGTACAATAGATTGTATTCCTCCCCATTATTAAAGTGTTTGGTTCTGTTTGAGGCGTTATATGCACTCCGGGAGGTTCATGAAGGGATTTGCGAAGACCATGTGGGGGCTAAGGCTTTTGGCATACAAGTTCGTCCGGCAGGGGTATTACTGGCCAATTATGTTCCAAGAAGCTAAGGGGTATATGCAGAAGTGTTCAAAGTGTCCGAAGTGTCAGCTTAACAGCTCGGTTCTACACCAACCTCTAGAGGAATTGTTGTCAGTATTATCTTCCATCCTGTTTGCTATTTGCGGGATAGATTTGTTAGGGCCACTGCCGAAGGCGAAATGATAGCTTCAATATGTGGTGGTGGCTATCAATTATATGACCAAGTGGGTAGAGGCTAAACCACTTTGTCATATTATTGAGGAGGATTGTTTAACATTTTTAAAGGAGTCGGTTGTGTTTCGATTTGACATTCCAATGGTGCTCGTCTCGAACAATGGTTCACAGTTTGTGGTGGCCAAGTTTGAACAGTTCTTATCCGACTTAGGGGTTCAACATCGGAGGACTTCGGTAGCACATCCACAGTCCAATGACCAAGTCGAGGTTACTAATCGAACTCTATTAAAGGGAGATGGCCGGAAGAGTTATAGAGTGTCTTATGGGCTTATCAAACAACTCCCAGACAACTACATGAGATTCACCTCTTAGGTTGGCCTACGGTACTAATGCATTGATTCCGATTGAGATCGTGTCTACCTCGTTCAAAGTGTCTAATTTTTGGGAATTATATAATGAGGAAGAACTTCAGTTTAAATTGGATTTGTTAGATGAAGTTCAGGATGCTACAATTTTGAGGTTGGCAACTTATCAGCAGATGATGGCTAAGTATTACAATCGAAAGGTTCGAATCAGAAGATTTAAGGTGGGAGATTTTGTGCTTCGGGAAGCCGAGGCCTCAACTCAACAAAACACAGACAAGTTACTGGGAAGGCCCCTATGAAGTTATTGATGTAGTAAAGGAAGGGACTTACCAGCTTAGAAATATGAATGGGGTCGAGTTGAAAAATATTTAGCATGCTGGTCGACTGAGAATGTAGTATTAGTAATGGAAAACTTTTTGTTACCTTTCTATTTTAACAGTCATATAATACAGTTGGAAGGATTATTCAGTTGTAACAATTCTAAACAAGTTTCAATGAAAAAAGAGACTATTTTATTTGTTGACTTGTTTAGTTGATTACAAATGAAATTCCTGAAATATATATTATAATTGTTCGAAGAAAAGGTTGAATTGTACAGTTGTGACAATTTAAATGGAATACAATGAAGGAAGAATATATTTCATTAATTTTGGTCAGGTACCTAAATCCGGGGATTTAGGCTTTGTTCAGAGTAAACATTGAGAAAAAGAAGTCGGTGGAAGGTTTGACCCCAATTGTACAGTTGTGACGATTTCTTGGCAAAAATCGTTAAAGCAGATAAGGTGGATGTAGGAGTTGGGGAGAAGTTGAGATAAAGCTATGCCGGTGAGAGTGAAAAAGGCGTTGATGAAGTCGTGGAGAGGGAATTGAAGCCCATAACTAAGGGCTTAGATGTGGACCACTATAAATATCATGTTGGACCAGGGTACACTTTGTTGTCATGGTCGGGGGCCATGAGCTCATATTGTGTAGGAATCTCGAACTCGTCTTGGGTAGATTCCAGGTCGGTGAGTTTGACATTGGAGACGGTATTAGCATGATTGAATGCTTTGGTAGAGCTGTAATGATCTCAGTTGGCGTTTTCACTTTCTTGGTCTCAATAAGAATGGGGCATATGGGGTCCTCAGTGATCGGACTGGTGATGGGGCTATCAAAAAAATGTAGAGAATCTGGGTTTTGGGCTATGACGTTTGAAGGTTGGTAAGTATTTACTGGAAACAATGGAAGTTTTTAGCTGGGAATTCTTCTGCAAAGAGTTTTTGAGTCACATATTGATGCGATTGGTATTAGATGCATGAAAAATATGATTTAATAGCAAGTGGGATATTGTTGAATTTTTTTCCTATAAAAATCCTATTTATCTTCTATTTATTTAATGTTTATTTATGTTGGATATTTATTTATTAATAAAAGTACATTATTCGTCATTCATTAAATGGTCATTTATTTTGTTTATATAAATCTCCAAATTTATATATATTATGATTTATGTGTATAAATAAGTATTATACACAGAAGATGTAAATCACATGTAATATATATATATATATATATATATATATATATATATATATATATATATATATATATATATATAATAGTTTATGTAATGACCACGAATTTCATTAGTCATTGTAAATATACTTAATAAATATTTAGCAATGAATTTAAACTTTTTGTACTAATTAATTGTAATTTAGATAATTAAATAAATGTACTTGTGTATGCGTATATTTATTTAAAGAATTAAAGCAATGTGTATAATTAATTAAAGTAAATCTAATTGGATTATATTTTAAATCCAAATGAGTTGTTAAACTAGGTCAAATGTATTAACCTAGTAGCCCATGTAATTAATTTAATTACTAGCCCATGTAATTAATTTAACAAGCCCAATGCTTATTTTAATTAAAGGTATCATAGTTATTTAAATGCTAGCCCAATGTGTTATATAAATTGAGCCCAAACAATTTAATTGAATGAGCCCAATATAATTTATTCCCAAGTCCAATGTGGAGTCCAAATGAGGTCAAAACTTTGGTCAATATATATATATATAAGTATATATATATATATATAGATGTATATATATATATATATAGATGTATATATGTATATTTTAGCATTAAAATTAAATCAAAAATGGGGGATTTAAACCCCATTTTGCTGAGATTTTTGAGGGACCACAATGAATGACTTGCTTGCAATGTGCTTGAGTGTGTGTTGAAGGAGTACCCTAGTTGGTGAACAACTCCTACCAACCCAAGTCATTTTTGTAAGGAAAATCCCTAAAATCTAGCTAAGTGAAGATAAAAGATAAGATTAGCTTGGTGAATTAATAGAGATATAGAGTGTATATGTATACAATTTGGATGATAACTCTTGGCTATAAATAGAGTGCTTCTCTTATGTGTTATGTTGGTTGAACATTTTCTAGAGCATTTAAGAGAGAAAAATAGAGAACAAGTGAGAGTTTGAGAAGGAATACACTAGGAGTGCACATCTAGGAGCCAAGGTGGAGTCACTAGCTAAGTTCATAGCCAAGAGGAAGAGAGCATTCAAATCCCAAAGGTTTAAAAGTGCTCCAACCATTTCTTATTTCATTTTTATAGCATACATGTGTTTTAATCGGTTAAAATATATTTTTAACCGATCAAAACTTGTTTTGATGGTCTAGATGTATTTATCTATGTAATATATGTATATTCATAGATCTATGTGTTTATAACATGATTTGGTATGTGAGAAATGCATAAAAGTTGTAGAAAAGTTCATAACACGTTTTACCGGTAAAACCCTAACGAAGCATGAAATGTTTAATGTTGTAGTTTGAAATGTACAAGTTGGAAAAATGATTTCTATGGCTAGAAAGTTATATCTATGAGTGTTAAATAAAAACCCTTTTGGAACCTTTCAAAAATATCGAATAACAAATAAGTTATAGCTTTTACCGCAAAACATGTCATTTTAAGGACCTAATGCACAAACATCCCACTTTGTGGCTATTTTTCATAACCAAAAATTTTACAAAAATTCAATCCAATGATGGAATATTGTAGTTTAAGAAAATACGAATCCATCGATACCAATTTGAGGTAATTTGGATTTGTAGATTTCATTTTATTCAAGTTTTAATCAAAGGAGCAAAAGTTGGAAAATCTGAAAATGGCATTTTGGCAGATTCTGTCACTCAAGGGCCGGGGCCCTCTTCCCTTTGTTAATTAGAGGGTCGGGTCCCTAGTTACTGTTCACCGACAGATTTTTTTAAAATTTCGGGTTGGGTCGGTTCATTTTAAACGGGTCGGTTCAAATCAATTATCACCAAAATGGGTAAAAATGTTTTAAAATTAATATAATTAATTTGGGATCCAATAAAAAGAAAATATATAATTATTTATTATGAGGATATTAAATAATAATTAATAGTCATGAAGGTGATTAATTACTATTTAATTAATATTAAATAATAATTAAAATGAAAAGAGATAGTTACTAATTATTTATTAAGTAATAAATAAAGGGTAATTAATAAAATATTATTAAATAGTTAATAATATTAGATAATGAATAAAATATTATTAAATAGTTAATAATATTATATAGTTAATAAAATATTATTAAATGATTAATAATATTAGATAATAAATAAAATATTATTAAATGATTAATAATATTAGACAACTAATAAAATATTATTAAAATGATTAATAATATTAGAAGTCTAATAAAATATTATTAAATGATTAATAATATTAGATGATTAATAAAATATTATTAAATGATTAATAATATTAGAAGTCTAATAAAATATTATTAAATGATTAATAATATTAGAAGTCTAATAAAATATTATTAAATGATTAATAATATTAGATGATTAATAAAATATTATTAAATAATTAATAATATTAGAAGTCTAATAAAATATTATTAAATGATTAATAATATTAGATGATTAATAAAATATTATTAAATGATTAATACTATTAGATAATGAATAAAATATTATTAAATGATTAATAATATTAGATACTTAATAAAATATTATTAAATAGTTAATAATATTAGAAAATTAATAAAATATTATTAAATGTTTAATAATGTTAGATACTTAATAAAATATTATTAAATGATTAATAATATTAGATAATGATTAAAATATTATTAAACGATTAATAATATTAAATACTTAATAAAATATTATTAAATAGTTAATAATATTAGATAATGAATAAAATATTATTAAATGATTAATAATATTAGTTAATCTTAGAAGATTTATAAGGTATTATTAAATGATGAATAATACTACAATGCTAATAAAATATTATTAAATTGTTAATAATATTAGATAACTGTTTGAACTATATTAAATAGTTAATATAGGTTCTTTGTGTGTAAAATATTATCAAGTAGTGATAATATTTCTTAAGTGTTTAAATACCAATAATTATTCAATTATGTGGTTCGTAAGAGTTATAAAGGTCATCATACTTACAAGTATATGATACTAATTTAAGATCAAACTGATTTAATTGTTAGGTCCGTTCAAGGATTGTTAAATTAAGTTGGTTAGCCGTAGACGACGCACGAGACAAGTTTTCTAACTTTAGCTTGTAATTTCTATTGCAAGTTTTCTACCCTTAACTTGTACTTATTGTTGCAATTATTATTCAACCATATTTACATTTCAATTATTGTTGAGCAAGTATTCTACACTCGTAGTTACTTGACAGACCTTTGAGTGAATTAATTATCAAAAATTACTTCACATCGTTATTGATTATTGTATTCGCACATAGTGCTTTTGCAACTGTTTAAGAATGTCTAAGCTAATCGTTTCGGCTAGACAAATGCATGTTAAATTCATTTAATTGAATGTTATAAGAGCTTATCCAAACCATTGGCTGGTGCGGATTCTTACAGTAAGACTGAGAAAGAACAACCCTAGTTAAAGGGGATTTTTATTTGTCGGAGAACCGACAGCGCGCAAGAAAACTAAATGTAATGCATATACATAGGACATGAGAGGACTGATCCCCTCAAGTGTCCCGTTATTTTTAACAAGGAGTCAGACATTGTATGTCTGTTTTACCTTAGTAGAAGTTCATGGTCATTAAGGACCACTCAGCAGTAAAGAGTCAATTTCTTCTTTTATTGAACATTGATTCTTGTTATCTTTCACAATTGTTATTGTTGAAACCTTGAAGTTATTTCCCTTCATCATGATATATCGTATGATTGTTTTTTTATAAACTTGCTGAGCCATTTAGTTGCTCATTCTTGCTATATCATGACTTTATTTCAGCCAATCCCGAAAGCTCTAAATCGGAAAAAGGCAAGGGGAAAGCGAATGTTTAATTTTAGTAGTTGCATGCTAGTTTAGTTTACTGTTATGTAATTACTGTTGTAAATCTTTTGTATTTTCCTTAAGATATGTAATGTTTAAGATTAAGGTAATAGACATTGGGAAGTGTAGCCTTTTGATTAAGGAACCTTTTGTATTATTCCGCAAAGTTTGAATACAATTTATGTATTTCATTATTGTTTAGTATTGTACAGTGAGAACCAAACCCGAGGTTAAAGAACCCGGATTTGGGGTCGTCACAGTTTATAAACTATGATAATTTGAATATATTATCATGTAGGTTATAGTGTTTTAATAGAGATGATTTATCTTGATTATGAAAGTTGGACTTCTAATTAAAATACTAATGTATTAACGGTGTGCATTAAACGGATCATGTGATAATATTTTATTTATAAAATATTTTCACATAAATAATGATATGTGAATGTTTCTTAATTTTGAAATAATAATGAACTTAATATTGTTATATATATTAATTTAATATTATAACAAGTGAAATTATATTGTGTTAATTAATACCTCAGAATGTTAATTAATATATTTAATTAATATCAGGAACATTATTATTGTCAAAACATCAATAAGATTTTTTATAAGATAATTTATTATTGATCATAGAATCTTGGCCAAGTCTTTTAATATTTATTATTAAAATGATTAATTTAATTATTAAATCAATTTGTGATCAAATAAAGATAAATTATGGACTTATGAAATTAGTTTAAATATATTCGAATTATATTTAATTCAAAAATATTTATGTACATCTATAGGAGGAAATATTTATTGTTTATTAGTAAAGGGTTTATTTTAATTAATTTCTGGACTGAAGTGCAATTACAATTATTTAGTGGAATTAATTATAATTAATATTTATTTAGTATATTATTATTAGATAATAATATATAAATAAGTATTGGAGTCAGAATATGAATTCCCATCCTAACCTGATATAAATCAGTTTTATTAGAGAGATAATGATCAATAAGAATATAAATATATCATTGATCAGATACGTGAAAAGAGGGGTTATTATTCCAAATTAGAGTAAAGACCAAATAGCGTATACTCTCTCTCTCTCTCTTCTTAGGAAAAACACCTAAAAGTGTTTTTTCAGAAGGGTGCTTTGGAGACTACATTCCAGATTTAGCATAAGGTCATAAGAAGGAAGATCTTGAAGATACTCGAAGATTCAAACGTGCTAATCCAACCAAACACTAGGTCACAATTTATACTATAGATACATAGTATGTATATATAATTGTTGTTTTGTATAAAATAATAAAAAATGATCATATTTTATTAAATTTTTTAAAACTACTTTTCAGAGAATTTTTCCAACATCTACCTACTGATGGAAAGAAGACTCCTGATGCATATAAGCTGGATTGCATAGAGCACTTCCACTTTAAGGACAAGGTGGATTTTTGTGGGAACGGTATTGTTACGGACCATGGTCTATCCAAGGTTAATTATGAATGGTGTACTAGCTAAGATGTGTAATTGGGTTGATAATCTAACGGCTAAGATTAGTTGTGAAGTGGAGAGTTAGAATGAGAGTATGACTTTCTTTAAATTGTATCTTTTAGAAAATTCAACAATCGTAGAATATCTAAACAAAATTTTTCCTAATCTCCTTTCTTCTCTCTTCTTTCCCCTAAAATTCTTCTAAGTCTAGCTGATGGACTCAAACGCTAGCTACACATAATACTACAAGTGGAAAAATGGAATTCAAAACAAAGCCACTAAATAGGAAGAAAAAAAAAAGGAATACAGAAACAAAACCACTAATTAGGAAAAATAGAAGAAATACATATAGATTTTTGTTTTGCAAAAACTTTATATATTGTGTAATATTACGTGTTAAAAGATAACTATCAAAAAATAGATACAAAATGATATGACATATTATAATTAATGAATGTTCCATCATATATGGATAGGTCTAATGGCTATTACTAATAACTATCATTTGCATCATTTTGTATTCTCTTTTTATATTCTTTTGACACAAAATCATTATTGTATTGTATAATTTAACTTGTAACTGTTAGGTTTGATGTTTGAGTCCTCATTTTTATTATTTTGAGTTTTCTTTTTTCTCTTTAATGTGGCTTTTACTCCTATCTAGTGTGAAGTTTGTGATTATTGTAATTTTCTCGCTATGTTGAGTTTACCGATTTGTTATTATAAATAAAATTCTTCATGTTTATTATCAAAATTCATTGTACTTGTAATAGTATCTCTTGAAAATATAATATTTTATAGAAAAATTACATCACGACTATAATGTTATAAAAAAAAATTGATTAAACCAAATGTGATAGCCTAGTGGTAGAGTTTGAGTCTACCTGATTCAACGGATTCTACATGAAGAAATTAAGTTTCCTCCGCTGTCCCCAGGTCAAGTATTTTTTAATTTCCTCCCCTGGGCCCAGGTCAAGTATTTTATAGGGGTTAAATTCAAACTATAGGATTTATTTAGATAAATCAAGCCTTATAAATGCAAACAGTATATATATATATATATATATTCAAATTTGTTTATTTTTTATTACTTGAAAGTCGATTATATACATACTCTTATATATATTTTAGATATTTTTAAATTTAAAATTAACATAATTTATTTAAATTTAAAAAATAATAAATTTTATAACTAATAGTATTCGTTAGGTAATGTATGCCATCCATAATTATATTAATATAAACTAGATAAATTCATGTTAATTTTGAGTTTGAAAATATTTGAAACTGACTTTTAAAAAATTTGAATATTTTCAATTCCAAGAATATCGTACAAATATAAGTCCATTTGATTTTTTCTTTGAGACTGTTACATGGATGCTATGAAATTATCGATTCCTTCGAATTTAGGGTTTATGGCTTTGGCCATGTTGGCTAGCTTTAAAGCTTCTTCAAGATTGTAGGACTTGAAATTTTCTTCTACTGAATTTATGTAACTTTGCATATCTTTTGAAGGCCTAGACATTGTAGAGAATTGTGTGAAAAAGGGATATGAAATTAGAACTTATAGAACGAGCCAGATATACATGAATTTCTATATTTTAATATAGTTAGGAAAGTTATATCTCCTGGTGGGTGTAATATGTCCCTAGAAATAATAAGGATTAGGTTTACAGGTCAACTAAATATATCATATACTAATCTTAAAATAAAAGGAATTTAATTTAATTAAATTTGGGTTTTAATTTCAAAGTGATTTTTTTTTATAGAAATGCTATTTAATTATTATGGCATCCATTCACATGCTAACTTTATGTTTAAAAATTGAATCAATAAGCCTTATATATAGTCGTACACACGTAATAAAATAAATAAACCAATACATTGACTTTGGAGGGATATGAGTTCCAAGTACACTGAGTTACACAATAATCTTTCAATATTAAGTTATCCAGTGTTGCACAATGTACGGGTTAAAGTGGTCCAGTTCGGCCTAGACCTGTCAGGCTTTGGTCGTTAATCAGATTAGGCTAGACTTTGACTTTGAGACTACAAGGCCAGGCCAGGCTTGGTGCGCTAACACGTGATCTGCTAAGGCTTGCAGATCAGGCCAGACCTTGGGCTAAACCAAGGCTTGTCTGGTCCGATTCAGGCAACCAATTTTTTTTTTTGGTCTTAAGCATTGCAAGCTCCAGTTGCTATACCATTAACACTTTGCATCCCAAAAAAACCCTAACATTGCCCATTGCTCCCCAACTAAAATGGACGACAGCATTTTGGAATCGATCAAAATTGAAATCATCGGCGTAATGTCCCCAATTTCAATCTTTAGGCTACTAGTTGTCCTCTTAGTTTACTCTCTCTCTTCCTCCACCTCCTCCTTTGACTATCCAATCCGAACTTCCGCTAATCTCGCCTATATGGAAAGCCCATTTGATTCTGCCACTCAAAAGCTTGAAGGTTCACTCCTTAATGCCCTCATCTTCATCGTCTTGATTACAACCGTCATTTTCCTGCTGCTACTCTTCTACTACTACAATTTCACTAATTTCTTGAAAAACTATATTTGATTATCTACTTTCTTTGTCCTCAAAACAATGGGTGGCTCTATTTTCCTCAATATTATCCAACACTTCTCAATACCCATTGACTCCATTACTTGTTTAGTGTTGCTTTTTAACTTTACTCTTGTGGGTGTGCTTTAGGTTTTGTCCAATGGTTTTTCAATTTTCTTGAGGCAAACATATATAGTTGTTTTGGGGATAATTGTTACTGCTTGGTATACTAAGTTACCTAAATGGACTACTTGGTCTTTGCACGTGGAATTGGATCAACCCATTTTCATCCAATACAGTAAACGAGTCAGACCAGGTCTCATGCTGATCCACGCTTCAGGCTAGACCAGGCCGAAGGCCAAACCAGGTCAGGTCGGATATGAGCCAATAAACCAGGGTTTATTCTTAGCCTTACAGGCAGGGCCTAACCAGTCCAAGCCTTAACCATGCTAAGCCCAGGCCGGACCAAGGCCAAGTCGTAGGCTGTAGGCTATTTGTGCACCCCTAAGTATACCTCACACTCTATAGGTGATAATAAAAATCTCTTAATAAAGAGGAAATAAAGTTTCACAATAAAAGGGGAAAAAATTCAACAACAAGGGAAAAAGTACATAATAAGAATTAAACCTATAACCTAATGGTTACACTGTCTTAGCCATAATAATTCTTAATTTCATATAATTTGAAATGTATAATCTCACTAGAAAATATAATCCCATGATCCCAACAAACAAAATTTGTTAAGAATATTCGGCCCATATATACTCATCTGAAATCACATTTTGACTCAAAAGGTTAACCTATTAGGTCTATGGTCCATTAGAGTATATATGTCCTCAATTTTTCTCCTTATATTTCGATGTGAAACTTTACTTATGTTTAAATGTGTTACTTTACTATCATGCAATACCTCAATAATCTCTCCCTTAAAGCGTGATATTTTCATCCACGTCCATATCAAGCTCCCCTTTGAACTTTAAATATACCTTTTTTTTAGCATTAGCCCATCACACTTCTAGTTGACAAGCCACCCTCTTCAATATCTCTTGTTTTAATCCATCAAGAACCCTCAGTCAAGCTCATCAAGTCTCTCTATCTTGAGGCTTATCTCTCAGTATATCTTGTTTGATCCACCAAGCGCCTCTACTGAGCCCATCAAGTCTATCAGTCTGATAAGACGTATCTCTCAATATCTTTTGTTTGATCCACTAAGAGACTCTGTCAATCCCATCAGTCCCTCTGTCTGATGAGGCTTATCTCTCAATATATCTTATTTGATCAATCAAAAGTCTCCCCTCTTAACACATGATCTCTCCATCTATATCGACATTAAGCTCCCCCTTGAATTTTAACCATTTTTTTTCTTTAGCATTAGCCCATCACACTTTTAGTTGACGAGCCACTTTCTTCAGTATCTCTTATTTTGATCCATCAAGAACTCTATGCCAAGCCCATCAAGTCTCTCTGTCTTATGAGACTTATATTTCAATATCTCTTGTTTAATCCACCAAGAGCCTCTACCAAGTCCATAAAGTCTCTCTATCTGATGAGGCTTACCTCTCAATATCTCTTGTTTGGTTTATCAAGAGTCTGCCCTAGAAGAGTTCACCCCTTCCTCAAAGAGTACATAATCCACCAAGCATCCATAACTCATTGAGCCTAGACCATTACGTTTCTCCCTAATGATTAGCCCACACTTTTTAATATCTCTTGTCATGATCCAACCAAGAGCCTTTGAGAGAAATGTCTACCACTTACTTAATGAATTATTTTTGTTCATCATGTGTAATTCATATTATATCTATGACCCAATCCCATAACCAAGACTTTGATACCAAGTGTTGGGAATATTCGGCCCATATATACTCATCTAAAATCACGTCTTGACCTAAAAGGTTAAACTATTAGGTCTATGGTCCATTAGAGTATATGTGTCTTCAATTTTTTTCCTTATGTTTTAATGTGGGACTTTACTATCACGCGGTATCTCAACAATCTACTACGCCTCAAATCTTATTCAGACATGAAGTTGAAATAGTTGGGGATTCGAGTCGAGGGAGGAACATGTTATTGGGATACTCCTCAAATCCTATTGAGTAGAAAAAGATTGTTATTATTGTCCTAATTTTGAATAAGAAGAGAAAAGTTATGAGTACTCTATAAATAGAGTATTATGTTTAGTTGTTGAATTGTAACACAATCAAAAGTCATGTAACATCTTAAAAGTTGAGATAGGGTGCTAGTGAGTTTTGTATTTGTGTAAGGAGAAGGATTTTTTATAACTTTTATATTCCGTACAAAAAAGGTTGTATTGTGGGAGGGATGGTTTTGTAGTTTTTAGTCCGTACAAAAAGTTGTACTGTGGCGATCATATTGTACGTGTAACATCAAGTTTTAGGACATAAAACTTGTGAGGGTTATTGTAAGCCTATTATTATTGTGATAATGGAGATTCAAAGTTTAGTTTATGGTTTTTTTCCTTTAAAGGTTTTTCTTTAACTATTTTAATTTATTTATTTGTTTATTTTGTGTGACTTTATTCCTAACATGTGATATCATGAGCTAGGTTAATTGGATCCAAGGTAGAAGGGAATTATTTGTATTGGTGTGACAAATAAAGAGTGTGAAGATTGAAGGAGTTAGAGATGTTCGTCATAATGTTGATGAATAAAAGATTTTGCACTTATGGAGGATCACCGTTGTAGTCGTTAAATGATGAAAATGATAGAGATGCTGATGAAGATGTTGATGAAGATGAAGATGAAGATGAAGATGAAGATGACGTGGATGACACAAATAATACAGATAGTGCGACTGACACTAATGATGTAGATGTTGCAAACAGTGCGGCTGTCGCAGATGATGTGGATATGGTAGATGACACGAATAGTATGAATGTTTTGGATGACACGAATGATGTAGATAATGTGAATATCACGGATGATATGGATGGTGTGAATAATGGCGGCGGTTTCGACAACGGTGACAATAATGAAGTTGAAGTGTTTGGGAATTTGAGTCGATAGAGGAATTGTTGGGATACTCCTCAAATCTTATTCAGAAACGAAGCTGAAATAGTTGGGGATTCAAGTCGAATGAGAACTTATTAAGATATTCCTCGAATCTTATTTAGAAAATGATTGCCATTATGAAAAGCAAAAGTCCTACTAAAAATAGGAGTATTATTTTGGAATGTGCCATATTTTTAATAGGATATTTATTCTATACTGGAGTCTTATTATTAGAAGGAATCTTATTTTTGGTAGGAAATTTATTTTGAAAGTGCCATACTTTGAATAAGAAGAGGAAAGTTGCAAGTACTCTATAAATTATGTTTAGTTGTTGAAGTGTAGCGTAATCAAAAGTCATGTATCATCCTAAGAGTTGAGAGATGGTGTGAGTGAATTTTGTATTTGTGTGAGGGAGAGGGTTTTTTGCAACTTTTATATTCCGTACAAAAATATTGTATTGTGGGAGGGAGGGTCTTGTAACTATTAGTATGTGCAAATTGTTGTACTATGGAGATTATCATGCTAAGTTTTAGGCCGTAAAATTTGATAGGATTATTATAAACTCATTATTATTGTGATAATGGCGATTTGAAGTTTGGCCTATGATTTTTCTCTTTAAGGGGTTTTCACGTTAAATATTATGTTGTTATAACTCTCTTATTTATTTGTTTATTTTGCATGACTTAATTCTCAACAAAAATTTCAATAACTAATTGACAACTCAACAGTTTTCTTCTAAAACAAGGAGGGACTAAAGTGAGCACAATGATGATATATAACAACAACGATAATTAAATGAGTAATGAAAATTTAACTGAATCTACTAATTTATTGCTATATATATATATATATATATATGGATAGCTTGTTAAATCAAATCATTACATATAATAAGGTTTAATTCATTGTCTCAATAGTATTTTTTTGAATCATTTTAACTCATCATATGTTCACACAAAATGTCATAAAATGAGATATTAACAATAACAACTGAAATTCTTATATACATATTTAAATATTACACATATTACGACGTGGGACTAAGATGTTATATAACCAGCACTCTAATTTCATTTGCTTTCCACAGTTTTGGACAAATTGCTTTCAACATTTGGTTTCATTTTCCCTTTTCTTTTAACAACGCACAGCCTACCCATGGGTGGCATTATCATTCTTAACCAATGTCGATTGGATCCAACAATATGTGAAACAGCAAAACTACTTCCTCCATTTCTAATTATTTAACGTTTTGGAGCTTTGTACAATTATTAAAGAAGTTAATTACTTTTATAATTACTCTACTAAAATTACTATGTATTACCAAAGTCACCCTTGTATGAATAAGTGAAAAGCTAAGTTGTAGGTGATAAAGATGAGAGATACATATTGTTAAGAGGATAGACAAAATATAAGAATTATAAGAGAGAGAAAAAGAGTACGTGTAAGATATTAAAAGACAGCGAAAAAATAACCTTGGAAAAATGGGAGAGAATTAAGGAGAGTATGAAATGTTTATGGATAATTTAAGAAATAATTTAATCAATACTTTTTAGAAATCTACAAACAACAAATAAATATGAACAAAATTTGCTTTCTAAAACGTCAAATAAATAAGAATAGAGGGAGTATTTGACAAGTTATATTTACAGCAACAGTCGGTTTAACTAATTGAAGTGTTATATATCGTAATTTATCCAAAAATAAATAAATTAATTGTGATATTTATTATATCTAAATTTTAAATAAGTAATATTTTAAATTAAAAAAAACTGATTTAACTTTTAATAAATTAATATTATATTATATTTTGGAATGTAGATAGTACTAACTCCCTCAATTCCGATTTATAAAATTATTAAGTCGATTTAAATATTTTTAAATTTAAAATTGATTAGATTTATTATAAATTATGAATTAATAAAATTTGTAATTGATAGCATATTTTAGATAATTTAAAATATTTATTATTATACTAAATTAAATAAATTTATATTAATTTTGAATTTAAAATATCTGTAATTAATAAAAAAAATAAAAAAAAGCGGCAAAGCATAATATACATACACAGGACGGTTGACTATTGCTCTTGAGTAAGCCGGCTCCTAAAACTTGAAGCTGCGGGGCTTGCCCCTGTCCCCTCGCTTTCTGTTGCCACTTTATTTTAAATTAATCAAGTAAATTAATCAAGAATAAAATCAAAAAGATTTTATTTTATTTATTTATTTTTAGAACTGAAAGAGTTTATATCAGGTGAACATTTAATAAATTAATCTAGTAACTAGTAAGGTTTCGCTTTCCATTCTTTTTTTTTTCTTTTTTTTTTTCTAAATAAGGTCCCTTACCGCCGGTGGAAACTCTGGTCATACCCTATAGGGTACATGTATACTATATGATTAAATGAAGCAGGCTGCAAAGCCTGCAATATATTCCTGTTGACTTTGGAACTCATACACAAGTCACAAGCATGCACCACTATATATATATATATATATATATATATATACACACACACACACACACATTAGGCCAACATATTAAAAAAATTAAATTATTGGCCCGTGATATCGTCCGTATTTTTACGTAGTCGGTGAGCTTATTAACCATGCAATATGCATGCACACATTAGGCCAACATTTTAAAAAATTTAAATTATTGGCCCGTGACGTCGACCAGATTTTTACGTAGGCGGTGAGCGTATTAACCATGCCATATGCATACACTATTTATGTTAATAATTATTCTTCTTTGCTTGTATATACCAACCATATTTAAGCAAACGTTCAACTATCCAAACTTAATAAGTTGTTCTTCAAATATGTTATATTTATAAAAGGAGGAATTTTTTTTTTTAAGTACAAGGTGATGAATTTATATATATACATATATATAATTTTAATTCATATCCTTAAATTTCATTTAATCCAAATTCAAATTAATTTTGAGATGGAGATGGTACTTTTTCTTTTAAGAATTTATAATATTACAATTCAAATTTATGAATACATTACAAAGAAATAAGAGGTCAAGAAGGAAACTAGAGGAGAGTATAAGAGAATATTTAACTTCAATTTGTAGCGTCTGGTTGACTGAGAGATCGAAACTCTTCTATATATTGCACATGAAAACCTTCTTAATTATTTTAATTAAATTAGAAGCGTTTAATAAAGCTTACCAAAGTAGGTAATCATGTCTCTGCACCAGCTCAGAGCCTGTTTATTGATTTTAAATTAATACCTTTATTTCTACAAACTGAAGTAGTGCACATGCACTGCTTCATTACCTTATTATATGACCAGCTAGCTAGGTCTTCAATAACCAACCCCACATACCATCCAACATGAGTTGCTCTTCATGTCTCTATAAATACTACTTCCACTTCAATTCACAATGAATCAAATCTCTCTAATCGCTCTTATTTCCAATTTCTCGGTTTGTTTTTCCCTGAGAAATAAATAATTATGACTAGTCCTCTTTTGAGTAGGAGGAAATATGGTTACACTAAGATGGAAATGGAAGACCCTGAAGAAACACAACACCGAAAAGCCCAGTTTTTGATCTACAAAGTACTCCAACAGGCTGCAGACTCCCCAAGAAGAACACAAAGACGATCGTCGTCGTTGTTTCGAGTAAGAATTTGTAGATTGAAAATTAAGATTGGGAAAAGGCTTAAGAAGTTGAAGAAGAGCATATTTTTAGGCATAGGTGCAGCTAAATGTGGTGCTCAAAAACAAGTTGCTAGCCAATTGAAAACTAATTGGAAGCTCTTGTTTGCTGCTAGATCATAATAGGACACTGTTAGTACTCGTCATTTGATCAATCGAGTTTCTTTCCACCTACTTTATATAGGATCTTACACTTCTTTGTTTGTTTGACAAGAGAGTTGATAATTAATATATATTTATATATGTTTGAAATTTCCACTCTTTCCTTTTTCTTCTTTTTTTTAAAGTTGGCTAGGAATTGTGAATTTTTGCAATTGGAAGTTTGATGGATGAGAGTGTAATGTATATATGAACCAAACTTGAGCTCAATTACAAGGTGGGCTAGCTAGCTTCTTTCTTTTTTGGAATGTAAGTTGACTTCAATAGGAATAAGGGCATAAATTCAAACTTGCAAAGTTCAGTTTTAGATATTTGGTTAATCACTTTTGTCGGCACAATAAAAATCCACCAGATATCAATATTGTTGTTAATGCCAAATTTTGTACCACTCGTTTTAAATCACAAAACGACGAATAAAATTAAACGCCAAACATAAATAAATCAAAAGGAAGTAATGGAAGAACACAAGAATTTTACGTGAAAACCCAATTGAGAAAAAATCATGGAGAAATAGACAAATTCACTAGTACGATAATTGTATTTACAGACTTCCTTGAGAATAATAGAGAGTCTATATGTTGAAAAATAATGGTTCTGTAAGTAAAGACTAATAATAATAATAATAAAATGTAAGTGTCCTCAATGCCTCCATGCAACATCATATATATAAGTGTACAATCATCCGAAAGTGATTAGAATTAAGAGTCCATTTCCGCGTAAAGACACAGCTCATCAGTTAATAGATCTCACTCCAATTAGGCTTCTTTGTATCAACCAAATAAGGAAACAGAAGCCCCTTAAAATAAGGAGTCTAATACTTCCATATCCTAAACCGAATAGGACCCATGTATCAAATTAAAGACCCACCCAACAAAACAATATGGATCAGCCCAAACCCAAGCCCAAATAATCTGATCCCAACAAATATGATTTTTGATTACTATGAATATATATAGAGATCGAGAGAGAGAACCTGTTAAATGTATGATAAATTGTAGAGTACAATTTATTAATTATTAATTTATATAGATAAATTAATTTGATTACCTATCATTTTTCATCCAAGTATTTATGATCATATTAACTCTTGAAGTCATGCAATAGCAAGACCATTAAAAAAAATTAGTTAAAAAATTACATTCAATTCATGCACGCTTTTGAGCAACATCTTCAAATTTCCTGTTAGCACTCTTTCTCGCGGTCTTAAAACCCGCAATCATGAACTTTGAGTGAGAATTGAGTGTACTATCGCGTGCACACAATATTCTAAAAACAAGCATATCAAATAAATTCGTAATAAACTCTATTGGGATGACATTGATAATTTTTGTTAAAGTATGTCTTGTTTCCTTTTTCTTTTTTTTGGTTCATAGGAGGGCAAAAGCCCAAAAAAAATAAAAAACTACAAGCAAAATCTCAGAGTGGTTACCCCCATAACATCCTCGTTTAAGAGCTCACCTAACCCTTCAGGAGGATGATAAAAAATATGCATACTATCAACTCCTAACGCTCTTTTGGCTAAGATATCCGCACACTGACTCTCCAACAATGCATTAAAACACATTTGCAATATCTATTTATCAGCCCACGAATCCTTCAAATGAGGAGAAATTGGGATCTTCAGATGAGGCTGAAAAAACTAACTTCATAACTGCTTGAGAATCCGATTCACACTCCACCTTCCAATAACCTTCATTCCGGGCAAGCTTTAAGCCTTTCCACATATCCCATAATTCTGCAACTTTATTAGAATTGGTACCAATATTAACCATGAAGCCCACATGCCACTTACCTGAACAGTCTCTAATGAGACCACTAGCGCGCCCTCCCCGGATATTATGTTGTGAGGCGCCATCTACATTCACTTTGAACCAATGATCCTTTGGCTTTTTCCACACAATGAATCTCAATTGTTTAGCACTTTATACTTGGAGGTGAACCATACTCTTGTTGATTTCTTCAACTCTAGACATAATCTACAACCATATATTAGTAGGAACCCCTTCCAAAAGTCATGAGATACCTGGTTTCAATAGTGCTACAAGAGATTAATTGTCTCTCTAAAAATCAAACTCCAATCCCAAGAAGGATTAATCGCTATCTTTTTATTTGTTAAGTTCCAGGTTACCCAATTTGAGATTTTCACCCAAGTAAATTGCTCCCAAGCACTTGGATGTACTAGGTTGCAACATAAATCTAAAGCCCAACTGCATTCCCGAATAATTTGAATAGTAATTTCTGGCCCCCTTGAACAGAGAGGACACAAGTCACAGTCCGAAATATTCCTTTTTCCAATTAGCAAAATTCGTTAATAAAATATCCCTCTTGACAAGCCATAACACATTTTCTCCGATTTTGTCCTTTTAATTTCCTAATCATTTTCTAGCCTTTATCTTCCACCGTAACCTCAGGGAGTTGGGAAAAATAAGCTAACTTAGTAGAAAAAATATCAGCCCCAAATTACTTTATCCTCTAAAGACTCACAATTTGAAAGCGAGATGCCCTTAAGATCATTTAATATGTCATTTGGCAGCAAGCTATCCAACCCATTCCAACCCCACTCCGAAATATTCCAGTAGTCACTTACAGTTTTAACCATATCTTCAACGTTTATCTGTTGGAGGGCTACCTCAATTAAAGATTGATCACCCAACCAAATTGTTATTCCCAAAGGCTTTCTGATTTAGTTCAAGTTCATAAGTCAGTAGGTTGTCATAGAGCTTTTGCACCTGTTAGCTCATGTAAGTTCTTTGATTATCTAATGACAATTGTCTTTGCATCTCATTTACTTGGTAAGGCCTTATGAATTTGATATTCAAATATTTGTTGGGATAGATTTTCCCAAATGCTTTGAGTGAATTGAGCAAAATATTGAACCTTTCATATGTGATAATGATGTCTTCTTCAGGGATGTAAGAAAACATTTTATATTGCTGAGTGAGGAGTGATTGTTTGTTCTCCCTCACTTTTTCAGTACCTTCATGCATGACTAAGAGAGTTTCCCAGACTTTTTTTGCAATCTTATAATTGACTATATTTTTAAATAGTTCATCTTCAAGAGCCATGAACAATATATCTTTAGCTCTTTTCTCTAGAGCCACCAATTTTTTTCTCATTATCTGTCCACTCCATTCTTTACTTAATTGCCACCTTGTTTGGATCTTCAAGAGTAGG
This sequence comes from Hedera helix, assembly GCA_947179155.2. NCBI lineage: Eukaryota > Viridiplantae > Streptophyta > Magnoliopsida > Apiales > Araliaceae > Hedera > Hedera helix. The sequence continues at coordinate 13,176,265 of OX359278.1, forward strand.
AGCAAGCTTTGTAGGTATGTACAGGCCATTTAACACAACATCAAATAGTTCATCATCGATTGCATCCATGTGTGCTTGTATACGAACCTTTCAGTTAGCAAATTTATTCTTGTTACACAATAGTGACTTGTTTCCACCACCAAGCTTAGAACTGGTTTTATTTAGTGTCATGGATCTGCTCAAGTTGTAAAGCTTATTCAAAAGAGAGCAATGGGTCTGATACTACCTGTTATTCCCAAAGGCACTCGAAAGAATCTAAAAGGGGGATTGACTAGATTCTTTAAAATTTTCTTTTTAAAGAGTTATTACCAAGTAATAAAGCAGGTTCAATTTACTTGATTTGCACAGTGGAATAGAAGTTTAAACACCCCCCCCTTTAAAGATTGAATGAAAATCACAGTTCTAATTTAGTGAATGTGCGTATATAAGTTACCAATGAAACTGTAGAGTGACAGAAAAGTAACATGCAAAAAGTAAAGAACACAAATATTTTAAAGAAGTTTGGAACACAAAAGTCTTCTAGTCCTATCTTCTACTCCGTGAATATGGATGATCCATTAAGGATGATTTTTGTTATTTATTTTATTAAAGGTAAAACCTTGAAAATAATTTTTGGCATCCTAAATAGAGTTCTTAACCAAGTTATTCCTCTTATTCTCTCTTGAATTGGGGACCTAAAGAAAGCATAATCTTAGTCAGTTATAGTTTAGAATTGTTTTACAAATGTAAAGTTGTATAATTTAATTTTACAAGATAAATTACAGATTTACTTTATTGCTTACCCAAATCATTTGGAGGGCCACACGTTACCCATACTAGAATTGTGAAATTATAGATAACAAAGTTATTGAAATTTAGTGTAGCCAAATATGGCAATTGTTCTCACATCATTCGAGATAGTAACGAGTCTGGATGATTGTGATAGTTTTTATTATCTTATCTTTTCCTATACAGATAGACTATATGGTCTATTTGGGAAAGAACAATTATGATAATAGTTCCATGTTAGCTATAATAATTTATTCATATGTTATTTCTAGTTCTTACATAGATTTGTGATACTATGCAATAAAAAATAAGGTTCAATTAATTAATGAGACATTACAGTGATTGAAAACTTATTGGGATACTTAAAGTTTTAGTGAATGATTGTAATGATCATGCGATATAGATCCAAAGAGGTTATAGATATAGTCGCAAACAAGTTTTCAAGTAATGATGCTTCACATTTCACAATGTAGTAACTTCATTTGATTTTAAATAAAATTTGGTACATCAATGTATATATCAAAAGGTCAGCGGGAGAATATTTTTTATTTCACAAAGTCAGTGGGAGCAAATATGTTATTTGTTTGACATAAAGGACCTTAGTCATATATCTATCTTTTGTCATTGGCATCCGTATAAATTATTCACATTATTTATTGGATTCTTCCTATAAGACACTTATTGATCATACTTTGTAAAATTCAGTATGCTAGATTGCAAACCACCAGAGAATGTTTTAATTCTCAAGGTGATAACTGAAAGTAAATTTTTTCTTAAAACAGTGTCAAGGAGAAGCTATAAGGAAAATACCATATGCTAGTTTAATGGAAGCATCTAATATGTTTAAGTGTCTATTATAACAAATATTGCTTTTGCAGTAAGTCTTATTGGCAAGTCGATCAATTGAATCTTAATAACGATCAGAGGGTATTGGTAAGGAGGTTTTAAGGTAATCAATACTAATCAAATTTAATTATTCCAAGTCAATTTCGTTATAATAACGTAAAAAGCGATCTCAAATCCAATTATTCCGAGTCAACTTCGTTGGTCATGAGTCAATTAACCGAGTTTGGTTTAACCCAATTTGGATAAGGTCGAAGCGTCGTTCCTTCCCAAACTCTTTTTCTCCCATAAAACTCTTCCTTCGAAGAGTCATTTTCAAACTCTTCTTCTTCCAATAAATTAGATATTTATGAATTAATAAAATTATACTTATAATATATAATAATATACTTATATATCATGTATGTATAATATTGTAATATATATATATATATATATATATATATATATATAGAGAGAGAGAGAGAGAGAGAGAGGGAGAGAGAGAGAGAGTTTTTGCAATAATTTTTTTTAAAACATTTTAATAAATTAAATTCGAACATCTAAGGAAATAAATATTTTAATTTATAATAAAAATACTATATTGTACCATATAAAAATAATAACAACACGCGATGATCAATATTTAAATAAAATAAATAAATAATACTTATAAAATAAATTAAAATATTTATAAAAAAAAATCTTTCGCACTAGCCTGTTGTCGTACACGGGCTATCAAACTTAAATTAGATATTTAGAAATCAATAAAATTATACTTATAATATATAATAATATACATATATATCACGTATGTATAATATTGTAATATTTATACATTACATATATATATATATATATATATATATATATATATATATAGAGAGAGAGAGAGAGAGAGAGAGAGAGTATTTGCAATAATTTTTTTAAAAATATTTTAATAAAATTAGAACATCTAAGGAAATAAATATTTTAATTTATAATAAAAATACTAAATTGTACCATATAAAAATAATAACAACACATGATGATCAATATTTAAATTAAATAAATAATACTTATAAAATAAATTAAAATATTTTAAAAAAAAAATCTTTCACATTAGCCCGTGTCTTACACAGGCTATCAAAAAAAAAATCTTTCACAGTAGCCCGTGTCTTACATAGGCTATCAAACTTGTCAAGTATAACAAGAGATTACATACTTATATATATAGTATAGTACAGTTGAGTTAGTATAGTTTTTACTTTACTAGCAATCCAGTTGAACTAAAGTTCACATCAAATTTTATATTTTTTATTGCAATTGGAGTGATGTTTTGAAATGATCATAAATACAATTTATGGTATTGTACAAAGAAAAATCACTTAGGTTATTTAACTTAGGAACCTTACAAAAAAAATTGTTGTTTGATGATTTTATATTTAATCTCATCCAATTATATTGTAATCGCTATTTTGCTGTAGGTTTTGTTAATAGTTTCAAATGAAGTATTATAGTAGCCAAACACGTAAATAAAAATAATTTGGTCATCAAGAAGAAGGTTAGCATAACTGATTTTACAATAGAGCATATTTGTACAGATTATATGGTTGTTAATTTCTAAACTCAATTTTTTTGTCTTATGTCTTTAAATAGATATATGCCATTAGTATGGGCGTAAATACATTATGAGATGTATTTGTTTACTGAGAGTTAGACGGTTTGCTCTTATAAAAATTTTCATCTGTAATAATTACTTTTAGTAATATAAAGGATTATAATGATTGTCTTTTGCATGCAAAAAAAAAATTGACAATTTTTGCTAACTGTAGTATTTAACATGTTGGTTTTATACATACATAGACATGTCATTATATAAAGTATCGAGGTATGTGTCAACCTTGAATAAAGTTTGGACATTCAGTTTAGTCTTTCATGTATATCTTGTGATATATAAGTTAAGACATATAAGGTTCGTTGGAGCAATAAAGTGATGACTGACAACAAAATAACCGATGATAATTCAATTTGGGTGTTACCAGGTTGTCACACTACTATACTAAAATTTATGTTAGTAGAGTTAAAGATCTTTGTGACCATGATTGGCTCAGTGTCGGTTAAAAGATGTTACCTCCATGATTTAGAGTTTGAGGCTTTATGAGACTAGATTGACTTTCAAAGGAGTTATTAGACCAATGATCTTATCAAAAGGGCGCATAAAATTTTTAAAATTTCTGTGATTTATTTTATATAAAATTAATTTTCAATTAATCAATATCTCAAGTGGGAGAATGTAATACTATTTTGTGGAATAATATTAATTGTATTTTTATAAAACTAGTCTAATCGATTGATCTAATTAAGTGTAATATATGAATTCTAATTAAGCCTTATATGGGCGAACTAATGTGAATTATTTGAGTAAACTTTTGGACTTATGACTAATAGACCCACTAAGTTTCAAAATATCAAAAAATTATTGAAGGTTTCTCATCAAGCTGATATCTAGGGAATACGCAATATTATTGTTCATCTAGAGAATACCCAACAATGGAAAAGTTTTGAGAATTGTAACTAGTTCATATTTTATAGTGTTTTGTCAAGCTACAAGTTAGATAAAAATTATTTAACACCTTCTGTTGATATAAGATTGATCAAAATCAGAAGAAGGATAGCTAACTGATTCAGTATATTTTAAAGACTCTCTTAATACAATATTAATGATTTTACACGTTTATTTTTTGAAGTAAAATTGGAAAAAATAAATAATAAGTTTTTATGTTTAATTTTTTTTCTTCCTAAATCTTTTGAAAAAAATCAATAATAAAAAAAATAAAAATAAAATTTCTGTGATTTCTTTTTTCTTTTTCATTTTAAAAACTCAGAAAACACATAACGCTGTCATAAAGGATGTTGGGAAAATTCTCCGAAAAATAGTTTTAAAAATTTAATAAAACAAGATTATCTTTATGGTTTTATACAAAACAACAATTATATATATACCATGTATCTATAATATGAATTGTTACCTAATGCTTAGTTGGATTAGCACGTTTGAATCTTCGAATATCCTCAAGATTTTCTTTCCTATGACCTTATGCTGAATATGGGTGTGGTCTCCAAAGCACCCTTCTGGAAAAATACTTCACGTGTTTTTTTTAAGAAAAAAGAGAGAGTATACGCTATTTGGTTTTTCATCTAATTTGGAATAATAACATTATTTACATATCTGATCAATGATATATTTATATACTTATTGATCATTATCTCTCTAATAAAACTATTTCATATTAGACTAGGATGGAGGTCCTAAGGGATTCTTATTCTGACTCCAATACTTATTCATATATTATTATCTAATAATAATATACTAAATAAATATTAATTACAATTAATTCCACTAAATAATTGTAATCACACTTCAGTCCAGAAATTAAATAAAATAAACCCTTTACTAATTAACTGCAAATATTTCTTCTATAGATGTACATAAATATTTATGAATTAAATATAATCTCAATATATTTAAACTAATTTCATAAGTCCATAATTTATTTAAATTTGATCATAAATTGATTTAACAATTAAATCAATCCTTTTAATAATAAATATTAAAAGACTTTGCCAAGATTCTATGATCAATAATAAATTATCTTATGAAAAATATTATAGATGTTTTGACAATAATAATGTTCCTAGTATTAATTAAATATATTAATTAACATTCTGAGATATTAATTAACACAATGTAATTTCATTCATTGAAATATTAAATTAATATATTTAACAATATTAAGTCCATTATTATTTTAAAATTAAGAAACATTAACAAATTAGTATTTATGTGAAAATATTTTATAAATAAAATATTATCACATAATCCGTTTAATGCATACCGTTAATACACTAGTACTTTAATTAAAAGTTCAACTTTCATGATCAAGATAAATCATCTATATTAAAACACTATGACCTACATGATAATATCTCCAAATTATCATAAGTTATAAACTATTATATCTTTATTTATATATATTACATATGATTTATATCTTCTATGTATAATACTTATTTATACACATAAATCACAATATATATAAATTTAGAAATTTATATTAAACATAATAAATGACCATTTAATAAATGACGAATGATATACTTTTATTAATCATAAATGTCTAACATTAATAAACATTAAATAAATAGATAAATAAGATTTTTATAGAAAAGAAAAAAGAATTGTTATTTTCACAAATAAAATTGATATTTAAATAAAATCTCTTTTACATAAATATGTGATTATTTATTATTAACGTGAAAGAGATTTTATAAAATTATTATTTTAAATTGTGAAAATATCAATTCTCAAATAAAAACTATAGAATCGTCTTTTATTAAGTATTGACTGTCTAGCCCGTTCTGACCGATGACCATAATTTGCAGAGATTATTTACGGAATAATTCAAAACATAATTTGCAGAGATTAATTACCTAAAAATAATTTGTATAGATCATCAATTCCCAGGCAATTCGGAGACAGCCTCTAGGATTCTCTCTCCTCCTCCCTCTCGCTGGTCTTCTTTTGTGGTAATGTTCCAATTCGTATGCATGTCAACCACATTTTGTCTATCATGTTATATATATGAATCTCTTGAATGATCTAAGCTGTTGTGGTTACAGCGATTGTTATGAACTTTGAAAATTTGCTTTTTTATGTCAATGCCACTAATGGGTATTATTTAATTTAGGATTTATTGAATTTTATGAGCTGATAGTTTGTGAAAATTAATCGATTATAGGTGCTGTTTAAGGGCATCAAATTTTGTTCTGTTTGGATAAATTTGTGGGGTTTTATATACAAGGGAGTAGGTGGAAATGAGTGTGATAGGATTTGATATTGGGAATGAAAATTGCGTTATTGGGGTTGCTAAGCAGCACGGAATTGATGTTTTGCTGAATGATGAATCAAACCGTGAAACACCGGCTGTGGTGTCATTTGGTGAGAAGCAAAGGTTCTTGGGCTTGGCAGGAGCTGCATCAGCGACCATGAACCCTAAATCGACTATCTCTCAGGTTAAGAGATTGATCGGCGCTAAATTTAAGGACCAGGAGGATCTTAGGTTGTTGCCTTTTCAAACTAGTGAGGACCCAGATGGTGGCATTTTGATTCATTTACAGTACTTGGGTGAGAAACATAGTTTTACTCCTGTTCAGATAATGGCAATGCTGTTCGCTCATTTAAAGCAGATGACTGAGAAAAGTCTTGAAATGCCTACATCGAATTGTGTGATTGGTATACCATCATACTTCACAGAATCACAAAGACATGCGTATCTGGATGCTGCAGCGATTGCTGGGCTGAAGCCACTAAGGTTGATGCATGATTGTACAGCTACTGCACTAGGTTATGGTATTTACAAGACTGATTTCCCGAACACCGGTCCTAGTAATGTTGTCTTTGTTGATATTGGTCATTGCGATACACAGGTTTCTATTGCAGCATTTGAGCCCAGGCATATGAAGATATTGTCCCATTCTTTCAATAGGAATTTGGGTGGGAGAGATTTTGATGAGGTTTTGTTTAGACATTTTGCTGCGCAGTTCAAGGAACAGTATAATATTGATGTCTATTTGAATACTCGGGCCTCTATCAGGCTAAGGATGGCATGTGAGAAACTGAAGAAAGTTTTGAGTGCGAATCCGGAAGCACCACTTAATATTGAATGCTTGATGGATGAGAAAGATGTCAAGGGATTTATTAAGAGAGAGGAATTTGAGAAGCTCTCTTCAGACTTATTGGAAAGGATTAGCTTTCCTTGTTGTAAGGCTTTGGCTGACTCTGGTCTGTCTGTGGATAAGATTCATTCTGTTGAGCTTGTCGGGTCTGGATCTAGGATACCAGCTATTATGAAGATTTTAGGTTCACTTTTCTTGAGAGAACCCAGGCGAACTCTTAATGCTAGTGAGTGCGTGGCTCGTGGATGTGCTCTTCAATGCGCTATGCTTAGTCCAATATTCCGTGTTAAAGAGTACGAGGTTTGTGTTTTATCACAGCTATGAAGTCTTGGATAAATTCTTTTATCCATATGCATGCTATTTATTGTTTCTATTGCTACATTTTGGAGGAATGATAAGTTACTTGCGTACATTCCTGCTTGATGTGTTTTCTGAACTTCAGAACGTGCCTCTTCAGGATGCCTCAATGTATAATTCCAGGAACCGGAAACTAGTATATTTTCCTCGATTGTCATGTCTTCAATTATTGAGTTCTTTGTTCCTACTCATGAAATTCAAAAATGAGTACTGGATATTTTCGCCTGCCCTACACTTCCTTTACAGTCAGCTGTAGTTAGTGGTAGCTTTGCTATCCTTTCTTTTCCAATTCATTGAACTCATCTTGTATACTTGGTGGGCATGTTTGTGGGCTGTTAAAGGTGTGATGCCAAGAAGAACTAATATAAATGGAAGATGTTTGTTTAATTCTTTCCTTCCTTTTTTTGAAGTAATGAATTGATCAAAATCTGAAGAAATTTGATTTGCCTTGAAAATATATTGAGGACAACAGTTGTTCACCTGTTTAATACTGACCAAATTTGTTCCAGGGTATCATCCAAGCACTAAATCTTTCTTTTGGACAGTTAAACTAAATTCCCTTGCAAGTTACTGTTGTGGGCCTTGCATATTTTTATCTTGTCATACAAATAGACTTAATCTTTGTTCTAAACATGCAAATCTAAGAAATCATTGGCATATTTTGGTGCCTGCTGTCCTGTCTAAGTTAGTCACTAGAAGCATTGGGAGACATATTTGTGCTAGGTTGGAAAATGTTTTTTAGAAGGTACATGATTACGGAATATCCTGGGCCTTGGCATAGTAGTTGGATAATCTTTCCGAGAAGTTTAGTTTGTCTAGATATTTATGTCTAATTGTATTTTTCTCTGAAGAAACAGTGAAAGAATTTAGATGTGAAGTACATGCATGCAGCGAAATGATATGTCAGTGACACAACAATATCATGAAATCCTTCTATAGATGATTTTAGATACTGGTTTATACATTTAATTATTTAGTTATACTATTTGTGGACATAAAATTAAAGTGTCATGTCTGATATCTGCGATGGACAAGGGTAATATATCACAATCAGGAGCAATTAATGCTACTTCATACTTTTATGATATGATGGTTTGAGAAATATGACTTTTACAGAGCATGCTTTCATACAGTAATTCATAGAGAGTATGACAGTGATGAGAATAATTACTATATGAGTACTTGTTAGAAAAAGGTGCAAGTCTCATCCGAAGTTGTAAATTTTCATTAAAAATATATTGATTTAATACACCATATCCGTCCTATTTAAGCTGACAATTTTTATGTTAGTTATGCATTTAAGACATGCCAAAAACATATTCACCTAGTGTATTTTCAATATATTTGCATATTTATATTCTCAACATAGTTATATATACACTACAAAAGTAAGTTATAATAATATTTTCAACACATCTTAAAATTCAGGCCACGCACACCTTGAAATGGGACAACTTAAATGAAACTGAAGGTACTATATTTAAGGAGCAACAGAAATGAGTGGACATTGCTTCAATTATCTGTCATTGCATTGTCTAAGATAAATTGTTCATCACCGAGTTATCTTGCCTGGTAGTAGATTACCAAAATACCTGCGCATGCAGGAAACAAGTGCATATGAAATCCTTCACTGCGTGATTGATGCGGAACCTAATGAAAAGTGGAATTATCAGTTTTCCCTTCACTGCGTGATTGATGCAGAACCTAATGAAAAATGGAATTATCAGTTTTCTATCCTCTTTTTCTCCTCGTGTGTACATGATTTTTACTCTGCTATCTTTCTTTCTATATCCTCTTATCATGGTGTACCCGCCCTCTCTTTTCCTCACATGCTCTATTTTCTTTCCAGTTTCTTGTCATCTTTTTCCCAACTTTTACTCCTTCATAATTGTTTTTGTAACCTCCAAAGAATATTGCACCAGCAAAAAATGATGACCTTATGTACTGGACGAGAGAGAGAGAGAGAGAGAGAGAGAGAGAGAGAGAGAGAGAGAGAGGAGCGGGTTCAGATTCATGGTTGGGCTGAATCTGGGTGTGCGATCTAGAATCCAGATACAACTTGTTATTTATTAACCGTGTGACTCGATGTACGTTTTTGTCAAATTAATATATGACCAAGTTTGATTAGGCTAAATATGAGGGTGCAATCAAGAATCCAGACACAGCCTGGTATTTATGTAACTTATGACCAAATGTATGTTTTTGTCAAACTAATATGTGGCCAATGGCCATGTTTGGTTGTTTAATGTAAATATATCAATGAGGAGGATTATATGCTTTTCCACTAATAACTAGATACTCAAAATTAGTAATTTTATGTAAACATGTCCAAAGATCCACATTTAATTACCCAAAGTGACACTAGAATCTTGTCTTTAATATATGTGGCACTAGTAAATATTCGGTAAAACGAGAAACAAGCTACATGTACTTAAATTTAAAATTGTGGATTGAATTCCCATATATTCCCTACTCCACAAGAATATTACCCTAAGGAATTGCGGTTGCCCCAAATATATTAAATCTTATGAGACATATTTAATCAGGCTCGAGTTTTGCAACTCCTTCTGCAGGTTTTCCAACACAATCACTTAGCTATAGAGCAGTCGTGTATTTGGAGCCTAAATCATGTTGATCTCATCTGTTACCTTGTGTCTTATTTTCTTTGGCTTATGTACTTTTGGCCTTCAACATAATCAATTTTTGTGTCCGTATCAATGTATTTAGTGGTGTTCATAGCACAAGGCTCAACTTTCATGAGACTTTTAAGAATCCAGCTCAGAAATCCTTTTGCTATTAGATTTTGTTTTCTACAAAACCTTTTTTGAAGTGACTAACACCGTGAAGCATCAATTCTCTTCCAGCAAAGCCGTACTGCTATACATGTATAAGTATATATTCGCATGTGTATATTTAATTTAGCAAATATAAGTTCCCTTACACTCTAGCTGCATTTAGCACTTCTTTCTTTCTACTTAGGTGGTAACCTTATACTCAGATTCCTTTTCGGCAATTGATCCAAGTTAAAAAATATTGTTGCCTCGGTGTTTCCTCTTATAATAATAATTTTGTTAAAAATTGCCTATCGACATGTTTGTCAAAAATCAAAATCCAAATTCAATTTTCGTGATTAACATATGTTCGTAACTGACTTGCCAATAATACTAAAAAATTATCAACTGAAGAGGGGGAGAGTGCCGTTTGAAAATGTTGTTTCTATTTCTTTAATAATGTTGTTTCACATTTTTTAGTAATTGGGGAGGAAGGGAGTGAAAAAGTCTCTCTTTTTTTCATTTATTTAAGTTGAAACCCATATTAGGGCTGAGAGAAAACAGAGAAATTGGTGAATATGAGAGGTGAAATCCTTCTCATTATTTCATTGTATATTTACTATATTCTGTTACAATTAAACTACAATTAGGCTACTATTAAGGCTCTAATCAGAGGTATAGTCAAGACTATAATTACATTTTCTAAATAGTTACATTCTAATAATATTCTGACAGCTTACAAAATATTTTACATTTTAACACTCCCCTCAAATTGGTATGTGGATGTATCACGTAACATAAGGGATGAAACGTCGTACTACTGTGACTTTTGGTCAATATATGACCAAGCTAATGGTTTGTCTTGATAAAAGGTATGTAAATGAGACCATTGGTTAACTTCTCCTTCATGAAATTTCTGTCAATCTCAACGTGTTTCATTCTATCATATTATACTAGATCATTTGTGTTTGCCTAAATATGACCTAATAAAACACGCAAGTATACGTGGTCCAACTGTAATAAAATAGCAAAGCAAGGTATCGTTTCCCACAAGGACTTTCTACTATTAATACACCAAAATACTAATCATGAATCACTCTAACCCTAATTAACCGATCACCCAAAGTTGATGAGTTTAGAATAACTGAATGAGTTAACTTAATTGTCTCAACGTAAGCTAAATTATTAAGATTTGTTATCAAATTGTAAAACATTAAGGTTATAATTTCCCCTAACACTTCATTTGAATCTTTTCATTCCCTCTTAATGTAGTCAAACATGTGGAGTTAATAACCAGTAAGTCATGTATTCACTATTCTCTGTCGATGGTCAAACAAATATCACCTATTCAAATAAATCACTATGTGTCCATGAGATTTAACATTAAATAGGAGTCATTGAATTCAAATTTCTTTGTTGGTTACATATAGTAAATAGGTATATGTCTATCCTATATACTAATCATACAATCTACCACATATAGAATGGCACAAACATATGAAAACATACCCAGACCTAAGTTTATACTCCATTTGTCAATCTCATATAAACTATCAAGCTAATTATTGGCCAAGTAATTATAATTCAAGCATAAGGTATGTCAATTAACTCCAACACAATCAATTAACATTAAAAGGAAATGAATTGTCTTCAATTTACATGATAGGTTCCATTACAACCTTAAATTTGAAGTTTAGTTCATCACTACTTTATAAACCATGGATACAATTCTAGCAACATACAGATAAATCAAAGTAAAAGAAGTAAGAGAAGGTAGAACTCAGATGTCTCTCTGAACTTCTCTTCAACCTCCAGCGTTGATTTCTCCTTCTTTCGGTTCCTCCTATCCTCAGCTCTCTATATCCCTTTCTGTCTTCTTCTCTCCCCATTATGATTGTTCTCTCTCCAGCTCTCTCCTCATTTTTACGTGAACCCTCTTCAAATCTAACCATTACTCACGAACAGAAGGATACACGTCACTTCAAACCGTGTCTGGGTCCCACAGAAGAATACTTCGCTCATGAAATTTCCCGACGAGCGCCTACCAAGCACCTAGGCGCTCACTTGGTCTGGTTGGAGGATTTAGTCTAGCGCCTACCAAGGGCCTAGGCTCAAAGATAATTACCATTTTGCCATTTTGAGCTCATTTTCCTACAAAACAAAGGAGAAATACCAAAAGTAATTAAAATGAAACTATATAGCATAAAAATGAATGAAAACAACGCAAATCAATAAGCCTTAAGCATTAAATTTGCAAGTATAAATCATACTCATCAATTTGCAATACTAACAACTGTTTTATTATCACAAAACAATCTCATTGGCTCATTAATAATGATTCTCAAGTTTTCTAAAAATGTTTGGAACCACATTAATTCACACACCCAAGGCAATAGCTCGATATTTAGCTTCAACACTAGATCTAGCTACAACTGAATGTTTCTTGCTGTGTCAATGAAAAGGTTGCCACCTATGAATAAGCAATATCTAGATATGGAACGGTGGTCATCAATATAACCAGCCCAATCTGCATCGAAAAAAACTTCAATCTTTATTTGGTCATGATGTGAGAATAATATTCCTTGTTTAGGAGTAGATTTTAGATATCTTAGGATTCTATAGATAGCTTCCATGTGACAAATCTCGTGGATCATGCATATATTGACTCACTACTCCCCACAACATAAGAAATATCAGGTCTAGTGTGGGAGAGATAAATCAACCTACCCACTAATTGTTGATCTCTCCTTATCAATAATGGGTCCTCTGTAAGATGATGATTGACCTTAATGGGGAAGTCCACCGGTTTGCATCCTAACGATGCCCGTCTCTGTTAACAGATCAAGTACATACTTTTGTTGAGACAGGAAGATACCACTAGAAATCTTACAACTTCTGTACCAAAAAAAAAAAATTCAACGAGCCCATGTCCTTGATTTCAAATTCATTGACGAGTCTTCCGTTGAGATTAATCATCTCTTCTTCATTATTTTCAGTTATTACAATGTCATCGACATAGACAATGAGAATTATAATATTGCCATGTCCATGTTTGACATAGTGTAATCCGTCCGACTTGGTTTGCACCCAAATCTCATCATAGCTTTATAGAACATGTCAAACCATACTCTAGGAGACTGCTTCAACCCATACAAAGCTTTTCGTAACTTACAGACTTTTCCATTAGTTACTAATGAGTTAAAGCCTGGAGAAACTTCCATGTATACTTCCTCTTTAAGGTCCTCATGAAGAAATGCATTCTTCACATCAACTTACTGGATGTTCAACCCGAAGTTTGCTGCACAAGATATAATGGTACAGACAAAGTTCATTTTTGCCATCGGAGCGAATGTATCCTGACAATCAATTCTATGAGTCTGAGTGTATCCTTTTGTAACTAGTCTGACTTTGAGTCTCTCAACTAACCCATCGGACTTTTGCTTCAATGTATACACCCATTTGCTCCCAACCGGTTTCTTCCTATAGGGAAGAGGAACCAACTCTTATGTCTCATTCTATTTTAAGACATTCATTTCCTTTACCATAACTTTTCTCTATTTTTCATCTCAGATTGCTTCTTTTCACCCCTGAGGAATAGAAAATAGAGGACGAGGAAACAAAGGCACAATAGGTGGTAGATAAATTATCATAAGAGACAAAGTTATAAATAGGATGTTGAGTACATGACCTAATAACCCTTTTCTAAGGGCAATAAGAAGACCGATATCATAGTTTTCTATTCGGAAATCTGGGTTATTACTATTAGGATCAATATAGTAGAATGGTGAAGTAGGATTCGAGTAGGGCTGTTGTGGTAGTACAGACGGGACCGGTTCCTTATCTCTTCGGGAATAATTCTTCAAATCAGGTCTGTTCCATTTATCATGACTCCCCCCCGTGAAGAAATATCAGTGATTATAGGAGAAGTGATAGCAGAAAGAAGACGAAATTGGGCTCAAGGTCCATCAACTCCTCTGCACTAGTAGATTCTCCCTCTGAGGAGATGAGGGGGCAAGATAGAATGATTCAGATTCCCAGAAGGTGACATCACTGTAATATAAACTTGGTTAGGAGGATGAAAACATTTGTACCCTTTTTTGTGTAGGAGAGTACCCAATGAAGACACAACGGAGAGATTTTGGGTCAAGTTTACCCCGAGCAAGATTTTTATTATGGACAAAGCACACAACCAAAAATCCGTGGGGAAAGTGAAAGTTCAGAGTAATGTTTGAGAAGTGAGATTGGGCTCCGATTACCAACAACTCTAAAAGGAAGCGAATAGATGAGAAAGATAGCAGTAAGAACATCTCAGAAAAATTTGGGTGTTTGCATGGTGAACATGAATGTGCAGTAAACTTCTAGCAAGCTTCGGTTTTTTTCTTTCCACAACACTTTTGTTATGGAGTTTTAACACAAGAAGTATGAAGAATAATGCCATAGATAGTAAGATAAGAGCTAAAAGCACCATCCATGTATTCACGACCATGGTCACTATGTAAAAACCTGACCTTAGCATCAAATTATGTTTATATCATTTTATGAACTCTAAAAAACAGGAAAAAAACTCATTTTTGGAACGAAGAAGATAAGGCTAAGTTATATGAGAATAACAGTCAATAAATATAACAAACCACCGACGACCAGTACGAGAAATTACTTGAAAGGGTCTCCAAACATTAGTATGAATAACAAATGGTTCAAAATGACGATTATTAATAGCAGGCCAAACAGATCATTTGTATTTATTTATTTTTGCTAAATATATCGTTTGTATTTAGGTACTTTAAAAGGCTCACAATTTTTTTTTATTACACTAATTAGTTAAATGGGATAAGAAGGATTATGAAGTACTAAATGAAGGATGTCCTAGACGACACTGCCATTGATGAAGGGAGGCCAGACTTGAATTACAGAAAGATTGAAGAACCTGAGTGGAAGTCGGTCCCTTTCGCAACCAAAGACATATTAGTATGAGGAACATCTAGATAGTAAATACCACCAACTGCACTACCACTGCCAATCCTATGCCATGTTACCAAATCTTGAAAGATACAATGAGAAGGAAAAAATGTGACTGAGCAATTTAGAGACATGGTGAGACATTGAATCGATAATAAATTTGCAAAAAAAGAAGGTACGTGAAGAACAGGGGATAAAGATGTAGTGGAAGTACAAACCACGGAACCCGTCCTTGAGATTGGAGAAAGTGAACCGTCAACTACTAACACTTTATCTTTGCCAGAACAGAGAATATAAGTGGTAAATAATTTGGATGAAGTGATGAACAAGTCATCTATTTTGTAGTACCTGAATCAATAATCTAAGAAATACTCACAAAAGAAGCATTAAGTGCATAAGAAAATACACCGGACTGGATATGATCAGAGGAGTTAGGATTAGACAAGAGTGTCCAAAAAGCTAATATTTTCTCCAGAGTGAGACTATTAGGATTAGTGGATGCAGCACTAGGAGTGGCTACCAATGGTGTAGATGCCATAGTAGTCATATGAACCTAAGATCCAGGGCCACAACCACTTGTGGAGCTATTACGACTATCTCAACCTCTGAGAGCTCTGCCATAAAGTTTGTAACAAGTGTCACAAGTATGATTCGGTTTTCCCCAATAGTCACATTCACGAGAATCTTTCTAGGCAAGAGGTTTTACTGGAGTGGGAAAAGATCTTGGAGAGTGAGAGGTTGTTAAGCCGAGGGCTTAGATGCACCTTGAGTCATAAATGACGTCTACTCTCCTCCTGCTAAACCTAGGCATGAGCCTCTTGTAAAGAGGAAAAAGGAATCTGACCAATCAACCTTCCTCGAACTTGATCATACTCATAGTTAAGACCGGCTAAAAAATCAATAACCCGATCTTTTCCAACAAACTTTTGATAGGTAGTTGCATCCTCTGTGCATTTAACTGAAAGAACTCAGTAGTGATCAAGTTCTTGCCAAAGAGCAGTGATCTCAGCATAGTATTGAGCCACTGACTTGTCCCCCCGAACTGCCTCTCAAATAAACTTTTGAATATCATAGGCCTTTGACATATCACCAGAAATAGAGAATATTTGGGCAATTGCCTCCCAAAGCTCGTAAGTTGTCCCTAGAAACATATAACTGCTCCTCATGTTGGATCCCATTGAAGAATATTCACATTTTTACCTTGGAATTATCAGACTTCCATTCTTTCTCAGAAACACCTGCTTGTGTAGGCATCGTTGTCGTATCATTAATAAAATGCTACATACGGTTAGCTTCAATTGACATTCGACATGCTTGAGGTCAAGCGGGATAATTGTTCCCATCCAACTTAAATGGACTAAGAATCAAAGCAGAGTTGAGATGGTAATTTCTAACCAACTGCCCTTTATGCATTCCAGTAGTATCACCACTATTGATTGAACTAGATTTTGTCATGATATGGTATGACAAAAGCAACAGGAATATCAAAGGAAATATCAACAAGGATGATTCAAAAACTTATAGAACATTGTGAGGTAATATATGGCAGTAAGGTCAATAATATAGTTACGGACAACGGAAAAATAGAGGTAAAACTATTGTAAATGAGAAAACCTGAACTTGTCTCGTTGGCAGAGTTCCCATGCGTTAATAAGAGGAGGCGCGTGGCGTCGGAGGCAGGTGCTTGTGGTGGTGTGTGGAGGCGCATGAGACAGTGGGTAGCTGAGCTTAAACTCCTGTGGTGGTCGCTTGGTTGTGAGGGTTCCTGTTATGACTTCAATTCCTCTATACAGACTCATGTTACTAGCTTTTTGGAAGAAAATTAAAAAAAAACTTAAGTGACGGTTAAGAGTCTGAGTGTGTTAGGCATGAGAATGGGATCGACTCTAATACCAAGTTGAAACCCATATTTAAGGCTGAGAGAAATTGGTGAATATGAGAGGTGGAATCCTTCTCATCATTTCATTGTATATATACTATATTCTGTTACAATCAAACTACAATTAAGGGCTACAATTAAGGCTCTAATAAAAGCTATAATCAAAACTATAATTGCATTCCCTGAATAGATAGATTTTAATTTTATTCTAACAGCTTACATAATATTTTACTTTCTAACAATTTATTTTTGGTGTGCTGGCTAGTACCTAAGTATGCTCCTTAGGGGTTTAAGACCACATGAACTTGACTCTATGACTCAGCACTACCCTAAAAGCGTACCACATGAATTTGACTTGAACAACTCAACACTAGACTAAAAGCATATTAAAAACTGTGTCATAATGCAGTGGTATCATTGAACGATTTGATTATGATGTCATTGATTGTTGTAGCTGTAGACTGATTGGGAATGGGAGTACAATGGTTACCAAAATACGGTTACATGATAGTCAATTGCATTTTAGTACGAACCTTCCAAAAGATGGTACATTTTCATTGTGAAAAATAAATTTTGTTGATCTAAAACTTTTTTCTCCTATTTACTTAAACTTTTATTGCACAAGGATGATTACAACTTTGTTTTGTGATTTACAAATGAAGAATATCCTCTACTATAGCCCTCGGGTCATGCAACCATTGGCTAGGATCAAAACTAATAGGAAGCTAGGATCCACTATCTAGAACATCCTCTAAAATATTTGAGATATTTACGAAGTATAGTAATTAGTAATTACATATAAAAATCTGGAACACTATTAAAAACCTTTATATATAAAAGAAGATTATAAGGAATGTCACCTGATGTAGCCAAATGAACACATTGTGCGTGTCAAGTAAGAAATGACGAGGCTTATATCGTTGAAACTGTGCTTATTGTGACACGCTTGTAAACACCTCAACCCATTTTAATTTATATCTCAACTAATTTTAGTTATATATCTTTACAAAACAATGACAAGGCATATTTCCTTGAAAATATACTTGTTGTGACGCTATGCTTGGAAACACCTTAACTATGCTTGTTGTGACACGTTGTGGATAAATATATTTTGTACCTGCAAAGCGATTAAAAAAAAGCTACCCTTATTGTATTCCATACCACAAAAAGTAAAGTTTTTCATTTTCGATTTTGTTTCATGTGCCGCATTGAACCATAATATAGGTAACATATAGGAATACTTCTTTGAGTAATGCTTCTGTACATGTTCCAGTTACATATTTAGGAGATGCTAGTCTTCTTTTTTGTGATGTGAAGATTATTGTGTCCAATACTGAACTCCCTTGTAAATTGTTCTGAAAATTTTCACATCTCCTTTGTTTTGGAAGAAAGGTCATTATATACAAATGATACCTCTCTGGGTTCTATTTGTTTCAAAACTGACCTCGAAGCTATGCTTGCTATGTTGAATTCAGCAGTTTTTCGGTATGTATGTAGATCATGGGTTCAAGTCTTTGTAAGAGTTCTTCTTACTCAGCAGGAACGAAGAAAGTCTTTCACGTTGCGAGATCTGTGCTTTTATTAGCTTGTTTGGACATACTTCTGTGATCTTTTCGTTCTCCTTAATTTTGAACTGAATATGATTTGCACCAAAGTATTGCCAATGCATGTGAGCATGTATGTAGAATTATATTATTTGAATCTCGTCATTCGCAGGTTCAGGATTCATTTCCATACTCCATAGGACTTTCATCAGATGAAGGTCCAATCTACACTCTGTCAAATAGTGTTTTGTTCCCAAAAGGCCATCCATTTCCAAGTGTTAAGATGCTTACATTGCATAGAAGTAATACATTTCAATTGGAAGCCTTTTATGCCGATCAGAATGAAGTGCCTTCTGGTGCATCGCCTAAAATCAGTGATTTTAAGGTATGTAGGCCATTTATTTGTCCCCAGATCTTGTCAGTTTTTTGTTGAACTACTAGGAAATGTTTCCAAAGATTTTTAATTTATTTTGCTGAATACATTCTTAAAATTCGATAGAGTTGTACAATTTTTAGTTTGGACTTCCAATAGAGTAAGATTCCTTTTGCATGGTGCTGATCCCCTAACATTATTGCCAACTCATGATGTTGATCATGTCTATTTCTGGTGTTCTGATCAACACTTAGAAAGGGTTGGGGCAACATGAGATGTACCTTTGGTGTGGGGTAGGTGGGGTGGGCGGTGGTCTTCTGGAAATGAGGCCTTATGGTTGAAAAAGCATTTTCCATATGAACTCTTAAACATCTTAATGTACAGGGATGAAAAGCAGTGGACCCACCCTTTACTTAATAGGCTTTGCTCCAAGAAATGCGCCTAGTTAAATGGAGGATATTTGGTATGAATTGTCTTCTAGACACACCCTTTTTCAACTATTTTTAAAATTTGGTACTTTTCTAATAAAAGAGAATAGGTTGCTGATTTACCTATTCAAGGGCACACTTCCCTCTACCTTTGTATTTTCTTTTCCATCAGTGGATAACATCTGCTTATTCCACTTGTCAGGTTGATATCAGCTTTTAGCAGAAAATAATTGCTTTCTTTTAATTTGATTGTTATCCTCTGATGAAAATAATATAAAATCCAAGTCCTCAAGCTTAAAATTGACATGTTGATGATGAATGATTCAGATGAGGGTTTTTTTTTTTTTTGAAAGCTGAATTTAATAAACACCTTCCTGAATTATTCAAATAGGTGATGCATGAATGAGGTACAATAATGATTTAAGTGACGGATAGTGAAGCATTTTGGATCCTGTCAGACAAAATAAGTCAATATGTTTTCATATGGTATTTTCATTCAGTATCACTTAGCTGGAGTCTATGTTACTGAGATATTAGAGCTAGGAAATGTGACCTTAGTTGATTATTTGATAGCGTAGGATTCCCTCCTAGTGCCACAACGTTCACTTCATTGTCTGATCACATTGTTAGAATACTTCAACGAGATGACTCATTATACTACTCGGATAGTTGGTCTCCCAGAAGTTTCATCTACTAAGTACAAGTATACATCTTAGACATTTGCATTTCTAGTTTATGTTTTATTTTTATTTTATACAGAAGTACTAAAAAAATATTCTCTTATAAATGATCAAATAATTTTGTAGATTGGTCCACTCCAAGTCTCTAATACGGAAAAAGTGAAGGTTAAAGTTAGAGTTCAGCTAAACCTCCATGGCGTTATTACTATAGATTCAGCCGCAGTAAGTGTGGGGGCATTGTCTGTTTCTGGAATAAATTGGGCTTTTGTTAGTTTAAGGGGATTGATGAGACATTCTTAATGAATTTTTCATGACGTTTTCAGCTTATTAAAGGTCACAGGGATGGTTCTACTACAAGGAATAATGCTCACTTGAATTCAGAAAAGATGGAGGTTGACAATCACGTGTCATCTGATGTAGCAAATGGTGCTGATGATTCTAATTTTGAACAGTCCAACCCATCAACCACACACGCTGTAAGTTATGCTGAAAGTTTTTCTTTAAGTGGTTGCTTCGAAGTTATATTATGGATATGAACTTTTTTATTATTTGTTCTTATTTGAGAAGGAGAAGAAATATGTGCTTTACTTAATGTGATGCATAATATAGACTTCAATCTTACTAATGCTGACTTGCCTGTGTAGCAAATCTTTAAAGGTTAGTCCATGACCATGATAATCATTATTTCAGTTTTAGATTCACTAGTAAATTATTGATGTAACAGAGAAGGACATTTATGCAGCCATCCACTGGGCATGTAGATGAATGTTGGCTGGAGTTTCATAATGCCTCTATCTGTAAATTCATGGTGGATTCAGGAGATTTTGTTAGCTATTTAACGGTGTGTTTATTTGTACTAAGAGAATGGGCAAGGGTTGAAAGCAGAGAGAAGTTGGTCCTACCAGCATCATTGTTACTGTTTCCTTCATTTTTTAATATTTCCTTTAGTGTTCGATGTATGTTGCAGTATATATCCAAGGTCAATGTAAGTCCTTTATTGAAATGTTTGCGTAGCTAACAAGTTGTTAACCTTAGATATTTAAGTTATGTGTACCTGTTATACTGAAGTTGCCCTTTTGTAATGCCCACTTATTCTGTTAATGCTTATATTGCTGAGGACACGTTCAAGTTGAAGCTAGCTAAATTCTTGAAGGTGAAATGCCATGCATGATACAATTTTCTTGTGCAGGCTAATGAGTTGAGAAAGGGAAAAGTTCGGAGGCAGGACATTCCAGTTAGTGAGAGTGTCTATGGTGGAATGACTAGGATGGAGCTCTCACGAGCTCAAGAGAAGGAACTTTTGTTGACCCAGCAAGACATAAAGATGGAGCAAACTAAAGAAAAGAAAAATTACCTTGAATCTTTCGTCTATGAGACACGTAATAAGGTAATGTTCAAAGTTTAGGCATATTAACTTTATCATACTCCATTGTGTTTGAAAAATCAAGTCCTGGGTTTTGAATCTATTTGCAGAAACCCAGTTAGGAAATCAATTTTGTTTATCAGAGGTTTCTTTTGATCAAGCTGTAAACTTTGTATACCTGAAGCTTATCCCTTTAGTTGATGCCTGCTTATGTTAGAAACCTTTACTTAGGCAGAAGTAAGAAGTATACCCTCCTTTCCTAGCTATTAAAATTAGCTTTGCATTCTATCTGTTTAGAAGTCGTATAATTTTATATTTGGCTTAACATATAGTAATTAGTTTGTTATTTAAGTTCTTGGATTTTTTAAATCATTTCAGATCATAGTCCGGAGTTATGATTTTTGTTTCAATTTGGTTTAGTAACTGACAGATCATTATAGCTTTTTATACTCATTTTTGTTTTTTAAAGTTTATCTCTTGAATATGAGAATGTTAAAAAATTATATGTAGCTTTTGAATACATACCGGAGCTTTGCCACGGAATCAGAGAGAGAGGGAATATCTGCAAATTTACAAGAGACAGAGGATTGGCTTTATGAGGATGGAGATGATGAATCTGAAGTTGTCTATACTGAGAAACTAGAGGATCTAAAAAAGGTACATATTAACTTTATGGGCTTCACTTGTCTCTCTTGCAGTGTAATAATTTACAGCCAATTTCCTTTATTTTCAACAGTTGGTGGATCCAATTGAGTATCGGTATAAAGATGGAGAGGCCCGAGCACACGCAACAAGGAGTTTATTAAATTGCATTGTAGAATACAGGATAGCTGTAGGATCACTTCCAGCCAGTCAGAGAGATGCGGTATGATTCTTTTTGTTAATATTTATAAGATACTATATTCATCCAGTAAAAACTAATTTGACTTTTTCTATGTAGGTTGTCTTTGAATGTAACAAGGCAGAGCAGTGGCTGCGAGAAAAAAGCCAGCAGCAGGATTCATTGCCCAAGAATGCTGATCCAATTCTGTGGTCAAGTGAAATCAAGAGAAAGGAAGGAACTCTTGATGCGTATGTTTCTCATATCTTCAACTTGTACAATAAATTGAACTTAAAAACATTATAATTCAATGTCAAAATCTTCTACAACATAGTCCCAACTAATGAATATTAAGCAACAACTGGTTCATAAATAGTTGCGGCGCTAGAATTTTTGTGGTAGTGTTAAAGTTCATCAAGTGACAAGGATTGAAATAGGAGGTCCTCTTCTTCCTCTTCTGTATGTTGCACTAGAATTGGTGGCAGTATTAGTGTCCAACTTGGTCTAAGGATTGAAATAGGTTTTCTTCTCTCTGCTTCATTAGGATTTTTGGCAGCATTGAAGTTCAACAGATTGGTGAATGCTTTAAGTAGGAAATGCACTTGGTTTTAGCAACATTATGTAGCCAGCAAGTCATGCAGTAGTGAATTCATTTTTTTAACTATGATGAGGAAGTGTTACAGTGCAATAGTAGTCGAGGATTGTATTAGGCACAATGAACGTTGTCACTGTGTGTGATTATAAGCATATTGTTGCGATATTGTTCATATTCACCTTTCCTTAAATTAGTTTTACAAAAAAAAATCTTCGTCTGACAGGGTTTCGTACACTCTTTCAGGATGTGCAAGCATATAATGAAGTCCAAGGCTTCACCTGCAAGGCCGGAGGACAAAATGGACCATAGAAACAAGCAGGATGACATGCCAGTAGATTGATATTAGATATGAATACAGATTTGTGACACCGTGGGGACCAAACAAGATAAACAACCTTATCGACTTTGTTACATTTACGTGGCTTCAAAATCTCTCAAGAATTGTTCAACTTAACCTTAAGAGTGAAAAAGCATCCAAATCTGGATGCCTTGGTTGCCAAGAGAGGAAGCAGTGAACTTAAGATTGCCAGTCAAGGCCAGCAAAGATTTTAGCAGGTGCAACGAGTGGATCTATAAGAGCTTGAGTGGATCCATGTATGGCTTAATTTACAGCTGCGACAATTTCCAACCTGTGCTATAAGGTAACTTAGGGTTCGGCTGTTTTTGCTTTCATGTTTCAACTTTTTTATTTTTATTTTCGTATGTTGATATAAATTAGGCGACATTGTTGTGTAACGATGTTTAAAATTTGTTTGATATCATTTTATAAATGATGAATTTCAAAATTTTGTTGTAAAATTTTATGTTTGGACCTCGTTAAAGTTGGATTGGCTCCATATGCTGCCAAAATTTAAGAAACAAGTTTTTGGTGTTTCACTTTTTTGCTGCTGAAAGGGGTTTTGCTTCCATCTTTTTCGAAGCAAAAGCAGTATCAAACAATGTCTACTACTGATTTTAAAAAAATGGAAGCAAAAACAATTTGAAGGATAAGTCCTTTGACTTTTATCCTTATTTACAAATTAATTTTTTCTTTTTTTTACACATTAATGTTTGTTTGTTATAAACACAATTATGCATAATTTAATATTTTTTTGATCAACCTAAAATTTTAAATATTCAAAAAAAAAAATTTATAGATATTTTAAAAGATAATACCCAATCGTGTCTATGAATGAACAAAAGCTAAAAATCTCACAATTGTATAGGTAGGGTACTTCATGGATTACAGAAGAGTAATACTTTTAATCAAATTACAGACAAAATAAATCGAAAAGAATTCATAATCCATGCAGTGCCCTACCTGTACCGTAGTGAGATTGTTAGCTTTGTTCAAGACAAGAAAAGAAAGGCTTTTTGTCTTAAGATACAAATATAAGACAGGAAATGTCTGAATTGCCACAAGTTCCGGTCGGAAGAAATTTGCCATACACATTGGGGAAACTATGGTGCAAAAATTAAATCTTTGTTTCTTCCAACTCCAAATATACAAGTTTAGTTTTATGTTAATAATTACATTACTTACCTCATCTTAAGATATTTCTTTATACAAAATTCTTATAACACAACCCAGCAAGAATGATGAATTAACTGTGGTAAAGATTTCAAACTAGAATTCACCTCGGATAGACTCAGCTGAACAAGGATTGAACCTTCCTTCATCAATGTAACTACCTCTCATTTTACTAGAGCTCCTGACTGTTGAGTTCATCAGGTGCAAAGGAACAGCTTCTCACCATAAGAGTAAGAATAGCTTGATTGGACTTCAAAGAAAAACCATGAAAACAACCAATGCCGCAAAGAGTAGAAAAAACATTGCATTTTTGTTGTAAAGACCTATAGAAGAAGAACATATAAGTAGTCAATTAGGTGCAGATTTAATGAGATTTACAATAGTCTTTAATTTCCATATTCAAGATCAGAACCATAGAGTGCAAATGAATGCCTTGCAGATACACAGGTATTGCTCTCTTTTACAAACAGAATTAGTACCCACCAAAATGTTAAATGCACCAAGTAAAGAAAATATAAGCAACCAGAACAAGAACATCTTACGGGGGCTCTACTTTCTTTTGTAACAACTGTCAGAAGGAGAAACCAATTTTACCTGGATCGAGCAATTAAATACAGTATGAGGAACGAAAACACCACTTTCCATGGTACGGAGTACGGTAGGGCAGGTTTTCTAGGACGGTTTAGTTGGTGCGGAATACGGTTATTTGCGACGTGGTACGTTAGGATAATTTTCTTAAAAGATATCTTCAAATCTGACAAAGTTGGTGTCACGACATGCATGTTTTCAAGAAAACTACACCATGCTAGTGCTTACTAGACAATGGATGCTCACAAAGTGTTCACTTGGTGTCATTAGTTAATACTTTTAGAATTTTCTTATACATATTAAGGTTTTTAATAGGGCGCTCTAAATTTATTTATGTGATAATTATACTTGTAAAAAATCCTAAATATTTTGGAGGAATATTCTAGGTACTCGATCTTAGACCTTTATTAGATTTGATTGTAACCACATGTTGTAAGGCCCAATGCGTGTATAAAGAATTAAAGATAAACATTTGCAAAATATGAAACAGAATTCTAATCATTCTTATGAAGTTTACATTCTCTCTTGTTACTAAATTAGAAAAAGAATTTTGGTCCGTTAAACTTGATATTTCGGAACGAAAATGTATCATGTTTTGGAACGCTTGTACCAAAATAAAAATCGCTACCATGTTAGCATTTTTTAGCAACACTGAGAGAATCTATCTACCGATTTTTCTTATCGATATAGAATAAGAAAGGGATGATAGGAAGTTAATTTATTTATTATTTTTTGATATGGGATGTTTGGCCCCAAATATTACGATTGGAACCAGCGACCTAAGGTTATTTGTCAAGACCTCTACCATTTCTCTGCTTGGATTTTTCTCCATTTGTTTAATGAGAAAAAACAATACACCTTAATGACTATTTGTCTATCATTATTGTAAAACTTGGCCCATGAAACTAGTATGATGGATTCCCAAGAGCTATCTTTACACGGCTACACCATTTCTCTGCTTGGATTTTTCTCCATTTGTTTAATGAGAAAAAACAATACACCTTAATGACTATTTGTCTATCATTATTTGTAAAACTTGGCCCATGAAACTAGTATGATGGATTCCCAAGAGCTATCTTTACACGGCTACACCAAATAGATGACATGAGTACATGACAATGTAGGTCTGGGTAGACATTAATGACCTGCCATGGACTCGACCAGACCAGATGGACTGCTCACAAGATAAAAATTTGAAGCAAAGAAATAAGTATAAACGTACCACTAATAAATAAATTAACTATTAAACAAGAACTGCACCTCATTATCTATCTATTATCTATCTGGGAGAAGCAAGGTTTCAAGTGGAATATCAAATTGGCAGGATAGGGCAATCACTGGTTTTCCGTCTAAGAAGCAAGGATTCTTCCGTAGGTCGTTGAATTCCCGAATCTCAGCAAATACCCGAAGCCAAATTCATGGATTCTTTCGGATCCTTTTGATTTGTAATGACCCATACCCACCGCAAAACTGAATCAAGACTCAATCTGTAGTCCAAAACCATCAACTTGTCATCTTGGCCCACTACAAGCCGATCCAAAAGGTCATGACTTGTTGGTTTCGTAATTTTTTTCCAAATGAATAAGAATTGAAAATATTACTATACTATATACCATCTTAATTGATATAATGTTTTCTATGCTAATACTATCTACAAAATTAGTGTAAGAATTAATTTGTATATATTTCCAAAATTCTTATATGGTATTAGTATATAAATTTTTGTTGTTCTTGAATTCCTTCATTTTATTTTGAATTATTATTTTTTTGTATTTAAAATTTTAATGTTATGTAACAGTATATATTCATATGTATATAAAAAATCTGTTTAATATGTAAATAAATGTCAATCCCCAAATTTCCATTTTTGAGACATTTCCGAACCACTGAATTCCCACAAGGGGAACCCAAGTCCTCAAACCCAAACCCGTGCTTCTTAATTCTCCATAGAGAAGAAAAAGGTGCAAAGTATAATATATTGGAAGGCCAGTAACCAACAGAAGCACACCTTTCTTTTCTTACAAATTTCAAGGTAGCACAGCACAAAGTCGGACTTTGTTTTGTTCCTTGGACGGTATCAAATATTTCCCAAGCCCAACTAGTAATATAAGTTCTGTCAAGCAACCATTTTTTTGCTTGTGTCCTTAAATTGGAATCCTACCTCAACCAGATTTAAGTGTTGCATGGGGTACAGTTTTTATGATCCATAACCTGACTGATATACTGAAAAGTTTGATATAAAGCAGAAGGTTTAATGTGCAGCTTACTGTTTGATGTGTACCTATAACTTTCTTTTTCGATTAAAGCACCTTGGATATCTTGGCATTCTAAACAAAATTACCACTCAATTTGTTGGTAATATTATACAAGAGTAATAAGAATCAACTACTATCACTGTTATTACTACAGTACAACTACATTTATCATGTTTTGAAGGGGAAAAGTAGATACACTTACTGCTTTGCCCAGATGCTGCTGCAGGAAGTGCAGGAATTTTGACAGCTGCAATGCAAAAAAAATCATATATAAATCAGGATTTATATTAGTTTCCTAGCTGATAGTATTTTCAATTGTGCAGGGGAAAGATGTGGAGATCCCAACAAGTAAAATTGAATGATCATATTCACATACTCTTATTGCATGATTGAGTTGGTAACTGAGAAGTAGAGGGCCAAGGAGCTGGGATGTTATCATTCAAATCACAAAGGAAGCTGATCCCTAAAGATTGATCAAATATAACATCGGACGGCAAACTAGGCAACAGGCATCCTGATTCTATAAAAAGCAAATAAAGTGAGGCAAGTTAGAAAAGGGACTTCAAACATAAGTTTGCAAGAAAGACATAAAAAGCTAACTAATACATACACAAATAATAAACAGAAGGGAATAGGCTTGATTCCACCAATGCCTTGCTTAGCATCACAAAACTATGTTCCTCTTTCACAAATAATCTGTTTTACTAGTTTTCTTACTGTAGAAGGGTAGTGTGGGGGTAGGGTGTCGAGATGTATAAAGTTGACTAGTCAGGAGGCATAACACAATTTAGGAAAAGAGCTCCTTAAGAGTTAGTGGGTAGTGGGTGTAAGGAACAGAGCTGAAAACAAGGCAATCCAAGGAGGGAGAGAATAGAGCCCGTGGAGGGTGGACCTAGACCTAGAGCTAGCTAGCCATAAATGTTGCTCCATAAAAAGTGGGGGATCAATTCTTGGGATCTCAAACTTCTCAAATTCTAAGAGAATTTTGGGAGGATTTCAGAGTTGAGTTTGAGTTCAAGTGGAGTTTCAATCACTCTTATAATCAATTAATAATGAGATGTTGAGCTGATATGACAACACCAAAACAATCATTATGGGACAAAACTCAAAAGGAAAACAATCATTTTTCTTTTCATATTGAATTATTTTTGGAGAAAAATACAAACAGAAAAATAACACTTTTTGTGAAACGGAGGTAGTAATATATAGACAAGTGTTCCCTTTTTCAGTTATTTTATATTGGTACCGGATTCAATCAATAATCAGAATAAAACAATAAATTGATAATTCAGTAGTAAATAGTAATTAATCAATCTATGCTATGCTTATGAGCAAAATATGGAATCTAGTACCATATAAGTATTTGCATAAATTAAGAGCTAAGTAAAAATAACTTCCAGGCTAACAACATTTTAAAAACTTGGTTCCCAAAACAAATCCTGAGCACCTCTGTAGCAGAAAACAAACTTCTAACTTTTTTGTTAATGTAAATGAATAACTAGAGGCATATTTACCTTTTGGTCCAACTGGTGCATTCAAAATTTTGATTGCCATATCACATCAACAAAGCAAAACAGACAAACAAAAGATTTATCAGTAATTTAGTATTAGGTTTGATTTGTGACATTAATACACTTATTGCTTTCTCAGAAAGGTGACATAGTCATATGACTAACCTTGGAGGGAAAAATCCTTGAGGCTAATATGGCAGAGAGAATATACGTTTTTGATAATATTTTCTTTCTGCAGTTTTGTTGCTAGTGATGCAGCACAATCCAAAGCTTGCAAGTTGGTTGTGAAGGTCTGCTTTTGCAAGTGCGATACGTAACCCGCCATCGCATTACAGCACGCTGTTTGGTTGCTTATCCCATTTCCGCAGCCTTTCATAACAGGGGTCACGTTGGGGAAAACCAAGGGGCAAACTGAAGTAGAAACAAAAACATACCAAAGAATGAAGAAGTTGAATGGTACCAGCTGAAAAGATTTTGTATCGGTTAATATCATAGGTATATAAACAATGAATTTAGCTATATGTATCTAGATCACAAAAAGAAATTGCTTTCCTGTCAGATGGGTCAGAAAATCACAAGATGAAAGGTTACAGTGACTAGAGATGTGGAATCTGGACAGGTGACGAACAAAAAAACTCAACAATGCATATCTTGACTACCGTTGCCCACAGTTGAGTATAAACTATAAAATGAACAGCGTTCAGGTAAGTGTATATGTTACTACGTTACAAATGATGAAGCTTAATTTTATCAACTGAATTATGCCCTGTTAGAAAACACTGTTACCTAATGTTCATCTCACTTACAGAAGGGGGACGGTAGATTGCTTCTAGAATTGTTCCACATTTTCAATCTCAAGCAAAGAACATAATAAACACATAATTTTGGAATTTGGATTTCTTCATTGTATATGATTAGATTTATGTAGAGCATGAATATAATGCTTTAATGCACTGCAAAAAGTAATTTTGATTCCTCGGTTACCTTTATTTATATTGCAATTAGATAGTCCTCTAATGACCTCTTTTGCATGAGAAGGATCAAGTTTACTTGCCAGCCATCGGAGCACAATACTTTTGCAATCACTAACCCTAGTTGATTGATCAGACAACGCATGACGCCCATCCATGCCCATAAGATCATAAGCTTTTAATGCAAGCTTTTTAGCAGCTTCATATATAGCATTTTGACAAACTTGCTGACAACATTCATTGACGAGATCAATCTTTCCGCATGCATCAAGAAGGTTAGAGGAATCCACAATGCTCTCAAACTCATCAACTTCTTTGACTGGGCAAGAAGCTTCAGTGAGGTTTAATGAGTGGATCGAGCATATCTGCTGCAAGCTATTATTGGCACCCTGACTCACCAGAATTTGCTGGAAATCAGAGAGGCAGTGTTTTGCAGAAGTCGCGTTCACAGCAAGCATATTGCTGTATTTACTTGACTGACCAATGAGGATGACTAAAGTGGCTTCCAGCTGTGGACAACATACTACATTAGCTAGATATGGAGCAAATGCTGCAACACAATCAATTGACGCATCGCTCATCATGCCTTGAACCGCGCCAAAATTTAGCATGCATAGTCCTGCAAGACCAAAAACAGAAAGACTGATGCATTTCTCATACAAATGACAAAAAAGAGAATGTAATATGAGTATGCAAAACAGACCTGATAACTTTGGTACACTGTTATTTGTAAATGGTGTCAATGGGGAAGGAGCTAAAAGAGGAAGAAAGGGCTGAGGAGCTGCAGTAGGGGAGGTCTCAGGCAATAGAGCGTCCGTTTTTTTGTCGGATAATACAGAACTCAGATTATTCGACAAACTGTAACAGGATTTCTGCAAGCCTACACAAGTGGCAGGTCAGTTTCATAACAGCACTGCAGGTATCGCAATTCTTGATAAAGAAATTGAAACAATACAAAATAGAGAGAAAGAAAGAGAGCAAGCATGAAGAGGTTGCACATATGTAGTTAGATAGAGGCATACAGAACTACGGAAGCAAATGATCAATGTTCAAAAGAGGCTAAGCATACAAAAACACTACATAAATGTACATTATAAATCACATCCAAACAGGCATGGATGTGTGTGTCCGCACAGAAACAAATATGGGTTCTGCATCTTCTGCAGACAAGTTTCTTCTTCTTCTTATTTTTTTTTATGAATAGTGAAACTATAGGAAGGAAAGTAGCAGGCACCAATTGGAGCTAGGATTCACATTTTCAACATTGACTTTTTAGGTGCCATCTCCATTTACATTGGCCATTTTCTGCAATCAAACCTAACAGAATAAGGACATTGTAACTATTCCCTGAGACTAACGATAATCCTGAGAGCTATGTTATGCAAATCCAACTCCAAAACCACCTAAAACAAAAATGCTATCACTAAGCTTTTCCTTTATAAGACCAGAGAATTTTAATATATATATATATATAACTGCAGAAAAGGTGCCAAATGTGCTATAGAAAAATAGAAATATAAAGAAAAGGAAAGAAAAGAACAAGTTTATCACTTTGTCAATATTAAAAGTCTACAGCCCATAAGATCATCTCAAGAGTCGTACCACATAATATTTCCAGTGATTGGAAGTCAAAAAATTGTATGGAACTCATAATTTCAGATGATTGATCTTCATACGATTAGTTCTGGAGTTTCAATCAGATATGAAATGGGATGGGAAAAAATTAGTCATATATTAGATGGCTTTGGTGGACGATTACTTGAAAATGATGCTTAAATAAACAACAAAGGAGATATACGGTCAAGTTAAATAGTTAGGACATAGGAGACACTGAATTGAGCCTAGCTACGAATCCTTGGCTTCAGAAATCTTCTAGCAACATTTATTACGCAACATAAGACTACATAACTTACTAGCCCACTACTATGTTCATGGAATTTAATATTTTTGTAAATAGGCACGCGCTTATCACACAATGCCATTCAGTATAAAACTTCAAAGAAAATATTAGTTCTTAACTGGCCTATCTGACGGCAGTTTTGAACATAACTAACAAAATATAAGCAAATTAAACCGTACCCATTAAAATTGAAATCTAAACTCAATATTTGTGAAATCTTAATTTCTAAAGAGGAAATCTCCCCAAACCCCCAAAAGAGGGGGAAAAAACTCATAAAACCCAACTAGTACCCTTGAAAAACAAAGCCCCATTCGCTAGCCCAGATGAGAAAACCTTCAGATCATGCAAAAATAAACAAAACCCAGTTCAGAATTTGAAGAATAAGCCAGGAATACTCACAGAGAAAGACAATGAGAAGATTCAGAGGTAAATGGAGACTGTGAACCACCCTCTCTCTCATGGCTGCTCTGTAGCTCAGACTCCCAAGAAGAGGAAAAACAAAAATTATCAAACAGTACAAGAACATAAACGGATAGAGATTGCTACAGCAAGAATAAGAACTTCAATTTAGAAATTAAGAAATGGTGGGGTAATTTAGCAACAAAAAAAAAGGCGGGGTTGTGAAAATAAAGAACTGGGGCGCCATGAATGAGAGAGCAACTAGGTGTGTGGGGTCATAAGCTGCAAATTGCAATCAGCAATAGCTGTCCATAATAATCCTTGTGGAAAAGACCCCACCCATGAATGAATTGAAAGAAAAAACAGAAATTTTAAGTGTGAAACTCAGATACTATATGCTTGGCATTAAAATCCATTAATGGCCTTTTTTCCACACTCTTGTACTACCGCCAACCCAATAGCCACAGCCACAGGCTCCGCTTATGGTACTGGTTCACACAAGTCACGTGAGAGTCAATATTTAACTTTGACTTTGAGTCTTCAAAATTATCTAAATGTAATTAGTCATGCATAACAGGTTAATTTATTCTGACTTGGTCTGGATTTATCAGGTTTTGATGATTAATTAGGCTAGATCGGGCCTTTGACTTTCAGCTTGAAGGTCAAACTAGGCTTGACGCTTAAAAAGAGGGTCTGCTGAGGTTTGTAGGCCAGTCCGATTCGATTTGGTTCATTTAATTTTTTGTTTAATAATTTTAAATATTATAAAAATATCAATTAAAATTTTAAATTTAATTAATGTATTAATTAAAAGTAATGTATTACAACTTACAACTTACAAATTACAATAATGAATTAAAATATTATATAATTTTAAAAATATTGTATTATTTTATACTATCATTAATAAAAAAAATATTTTTTTTATGAAAATTAACTTTATTATTATTATTATTATTATTATTATTATTATTATTATTATTATTTTATAAATGACTTTCTAGTTTTTAAGCTAAGTATTTATTAAAATGAAGATGCAATAAAATGTCTGCAAAAAGTGTAGGTTGATAGTTAGGTAAAGAAAATTCTTATATATTATACTACCCAATGTGTTTTCATGGATTTCTTTATTCGTATATAAATAAACATGCATGAATAAACGTATTGAAAGACGTCAATTTTATTTGACTTATTGAATGAGTTGTCACAAAAAAAAAAAGTTTTCGTTTGTAGTGGGAAAATTAAAGTAGCAAAAAAAGAAATTTGACTGAGCAGGCTAGGCTTTGGGTAAACCGGGTTAGGCCTCAGGCCAGTCGGAGCCTCAGATCAGGCTGGGTCTCAGGTTAGGCTAGGCCTCAGGACAAGCCAGGCTTGTTGGCAGGCCAGGCTAAATCGGATCTAAGCAAAGAAAATGCGACTTGTTCGTGACCTTTAGATTTGATCGAGTCGGACCAAATCGGACTTTGACCAAGTCAAGTCCAAACCGAACCAAGACCATACCGCATGTCATTTATATACCACTAAATGTAGTGCACCAAAAGAAAAAAGAAAGACAACCACCAAACATTAGTTTGGAGCAATACTATGTATAATGATCTAACTAATGATTTAGTCAATGAACTTTATTAAAAATAGTGAGACCCATAACTTACATGGTGGATCCCATAATTTTTAACAAAGGTTATTAACTAAATCATTATAAAATATCATTATACATGGTATTTCTCACTAGTTTGGATGGTATTATCTAAGCTTATAGCCAAAGCAAAGTTTCCGGGATCAAATTCCCCTTTCCCTTAATTGTAATGAATTAAAAGTATCAAAAATAAAAGACAAAAATCAATATAAATGGTGACTATAAAATTTTATAAGACTATCAATTATAAGCTATGACAGTCATAATATCATTCCGTGTTGCAGTATTCAAAATTTATATCGGCAATGTAGTATTGCGATAATAAAATATTTATAAAAAAAGAAAAATTAATGTTAGATGAAATAAATGACACAAAATATAACAACTTTATAAGTTTTCATAGTTATTATATATATGAATCATTTTTCATATATACATATATATTTATTCTTAATGGTACTTTTGGTCAAAATAGACAATAAATATACAAGGTAATTTGGTAAACACAATAAAACTAGTTAGTATAAGTTTCATCTTAAAACGAAAAGGTTAAGTTCAAATATAACGAAATGAAAAAAAAAAATTAAGACATGACTTAATTAAGTATGGTTAAGATCCTTTAGTAAAATTTTAGTAAAAAAATGTAAATTTATCCTTAGGTTAAGTTTTTTATTTTTTATATAAAAAAAAATTTAATTATAATTTTTATACAAAATTACGTCGTTTTACCAAATAGTTTTTAATCGAACTTGACTAAGACATATTTTAAATTACATTTCCCCTAAGAAAATAGTATTTATAATAACTTTATATTTTATCTCACAAGTTCTTAAGCTTTAAGCCACGAATTTCATTTTCTAAAAACACTAATTTTTTTATTTTTTATTTTTTGGAATAAGAAACATTTGTTCGCTACTAAGAACGTTACATCTCTAGAGTTTACCGCTTGCTGAACATTAGACATCACGTTAACAAACAAGCTATGATACCCCGCGTTACTTTACATCCACAAAAACTATTACAAATATCCTTAATGGACATGATTGAAAATGGGAATGATGTGTTGCTGCCCATGCGTGCAAAAAATAATTTATATGTTGGTTAAATTTATATTTAATATGAATTATAATTAATGTGAAATGATAACAAATAAAATAAAATAAGAGGATTGATATTCTCAAAAAAATCTATCCACATGAATAGTAAATAGAACTCACATTCACTCTATTACCCTTTCTAACTCATGCATCACGTAAATTTATGAAAATTGATATTTTCATAACAGATGTTGATATTTTCATATGTAGAATTCACATGTAGAGCATATAGCGACAGTTTAACCATCGTTATACATTTATAACGACACTTTTATTGTAAAAATATTAAAATATATTGTAGATTTATCGGTTCTCAAATTTATGTATTGACATTATGTGTTGTCAAAAAAAAAAACTAATTATATTTAAGTTTATTACAAGAAATACATTACCAACAACTGTCTAACAGTAATCTTGTTTGGACGATCAATGTTGTAATGGCCATTGATGGCCTTTTTTTCGGTAGTGGTTGATAAAGTATTGACACGTAAATATTGTAGTAAAGATAATTCCTTGTGATCTTGGCTATTAGTATATAGTACATAATAACACTTCAAATTTCACGTGACACATTTTTTTAATAGTCAAGGGATTACCATATCACGAAATCTTGTTCAATGTGTACGTATTATGGTTTTACGACAAGAATTTAACGCAGATGTGCAGATGTACTTATCTGGGCCTGCCCAATTAATGTTTACTGGGCTGGGTTATAGTGACCATGACGGGCCGACGATTAATGAGGTCGTACACTTACTTTCCATAATTGTGATAAATATGGTCCAGTCTTTCAGCGAGTAAGTACCGAGTTTTCTAACAACATCCAACTTTTTATATTTCTATCGTCCAAATTATAAGATTAATATTTTTTTTTAAAAATTAATATAATTTATTTAAATTTTAAAAAAAATAAATCTTATAATTAATAATATTTTTTAGATAATTTATGATATTTATAATTGTTAAATCAATTTAAATCAATTTTAATTTTGAAAATATTTAAAATTAATTTTAATAAAATCAATATTGATTTTATTATTTAGAATAGAGAGAGTATTACTTTTGTAAAACTATTTTTAATTTAAAATAAGACAACATATAATATTTATATTATTAGCTACACCTTGTATTACAAATGTTATAAATAATTAATTAACCTAAATAGATACATAATTATATATACAAAGGAATAATGTTAAAAATAATTATACATACATACAAACATATATATATATATATATATATATATATATATATGAAAAATATTATTTAAGACATGTCTTAGTCAAACTTGACTAAGGTTACTTAATAAAACGATATAATTTTATCACTTAGAGTTAAGTTTGCATTTTAGGGTTTTATAATTAAAAAAGTTGATTATAAATTTTATACAAATATACCGTTTTATCAAATAACTTTAGTTAAATTTTGTAAAACAATGTCTTACATGACATTTTCCCATATATATATATATATATGTGTGTGTGTGTGTGTGTGTGTATACTTTGGTTGAAGGGAAGGGTACATCTCATAAACGACCCTAAATTTATAAGATTTTAAAATTTGAGTCCTATGAAAGTTAGGATTGGGTTGACCTTGTTGAGTTTAGACAAAATTGTCTTACCTAGAAAACACTAATTATATTTTAAGTTGAAATGGTACTGAGATCTTGTAGCAAGATAGTTCAATATAATCTTAACTATTGTAGATACATAATAACACTTCAAATTTCACTTGACACATTTTCTTAATAATCAAGGATTACCATATGATTCAATCTTGTTCAATGCTGCATAATTTTTTTTTGATATTTTCACAGTATTTTTTAATATTTTTATTTAAAAACTATCGTTATGGGTGTATAACGACTGTTTTAATCATCGTTATAGGTTTATAAACAATAATTTTTATATAAAAATATTTAAAAATACCGTAGAAATATCAATTTTCTTGCATAAATGGTGATAATGCTAAATGTTCCAAATATATTTTAATGTTCTAGGGCAATAATTTAATCAGGGCCTGCCCAATTTAATGTTTCCTGGGTTGGGTTGTGATGACCATGACGGGCTGATAATTAATGAGGTAGTAAACAACCTTTCCATAATGGCGGTAAACATGGTCCGGTCTTTTAGCTAGTGAGTAGTGAGCAGTGAGCAGTAAGCAGCGAGTCTACTGACAGGCTGACAGCATCCAATATATTAGGCTACGAACCAATGCGTTAGGCTTACGAATAAATTCTTTCAGCAGCTAAAATTTCATTATTAAAAAAGAATCATTCCATCTGTTTTAAAATTAAAGATATAATTTGATTTTAAAAATTAAACGACAGCATATTAAATTTTAAATTAATGTAAATTTATTTAATTTTATTTGATATAAGTATTATAACTGTATAACATAGAACAAAAACTATTACTCACAAAATTTATTTTATTCTAAACTTTTACGAATCGTTCTAATTTTAATTTTAAAATTTAATACGCCGTTCTTTAAACTCAAAAGTCAAATTATATCTCTAATTTTAAAATTAAAATAATACTCTTTATTAAAAAAAAATATGTTAAGTATATTGTCAGATTAAAAGTATATATCATTTATCATTAATAGAGAATTATTTTAAAAAAAATTATCTTTAAGAATATAGTTAACTAAAGACATAGGACTCTTGCTTTCGGACAAAAGACATTGGGTAATAAAACGGGGTAATAGGTAAAATTATTAGAATAATAGGTAGATTAGCATTATATTTGAACAAATTTAATTATTAGATTTTGGCTAATAATCAAAAACACCCAATTAATACTTTTGTTATTTTTATAAAAAGTAATTAAAGTTATTTTAAAAATTAAATTATTAAAAAAAATTATTTTTTAAAATTGAGTATAAACAGATTTGAGTGTTTATAAATAAAGGATCCTCTTAGCATGTGCCCTTAGGGCACATGCTAAGCGCGAAAAATAAGGGTAAATTTTATTTGTTTATATATTTACACGAAATTTAATATATGAGGTCCACTAGTATATTATTTTTTTATATATTGAATTCAGTATAAATACATAAATAAATATTATTATATATTATTTTCAGCGCTCAGAATGTACCTACATTCTAAGAAAATCCATAAATAAATACAAAACACCCCTCCCAATCTTGCAGTGGAGCTCAAGTAGTGAAATTTGGGTGCATTTATGATCTCCTCCCACTTGATACTTAATTAGGGCAAATAGAACTGGGCCCTAGGGATATCTTGAGAGTATATATGGTCTAGGATGGAGGAAGAAATAAATGGACCACTCGTTCACAAAATTTGTGGACCAAATAATATAAAAACAATAATGTGACTTTTTCTGAAAAAAGGTGAGTCAGAAGGAGGCATCTACATTACCCTTCCAATTAATAACATGTTGTTATAGCTTTGGGCGACACTTCTGTCAACTCGTGCCTAATT
Organism: Hedera helix; assembly: GCA_947179155.2. Lineage (NCBI taxonomy): Eukaryota > Viridiplantae > Streptophyta > Magnoliopsida > Apiales > Araliaceae > Hedera > Hedera helix. The sequence continues at coordinate 13,214,660 of OX359278.1, forward strand.
TAACTCGAGCCTAGTTTCTCAATTCTCATTTTCTGTCTTATTGTTTATCACTTTGTCCAACTCTTTATTCAACTGCAGTGTTTTTCTTACCCACCCACATATGTTAAATTGGTTGGAGTATTTTATTTTTGTTTTTAAAAAAAGTCTTGCTTATTAAAATATATATATATTTTATATTTATCAAATTTATTAAATTTTCAATTTAATGTTGATGCAAATGACGGGGAAAAAAGAGATGAGCTAATTGAAAAAGACGAGTAAGGTACGAGAAGAGGAGGAGGGGTGTGTCAAACAAGTAGAGATTTACAAAAGGGAATTAATATTTTTTACAAGTAAGAATAATAATTTCATCAATTTTTTTACATAAATAATAAATAAGCTTCACATTTACATGAGCAAAAATTTATAAAAATATCAAAATTTACTTCTAAAAATATCAATTCGTTTTAGATAAGAAGTGAAACAGAAGATATTAATTAGTCTCAATAACCCTTCACCCAACTAGATATTACCTTCCATGAAGGCAAATGAGTTTTCCCCATTTCTTCTGGCCCTTCCATTTTTTCTTTCTTTTTCTCATTTCTTGTTTTTAGGCCTAAGAAAACTCTGGGCTTGAAATTGGACCCCACTAATGATTTGTCCCTATGAACTTTATCACCCCAATCCCCCTAGCCAGTAGCCAGTACCCTCTGTACTTATGGATTGTAAACAATCTTAAAGAGTCCTTAACATTAATATACAACAATTAAAAAATAATTACAAAAATAAAACACATACAAAATAATTATAAAAAGATTACAACAAGATAGATTTATTAAATCATTCAGTTTCCTCCAAATAAAGAATTCCTTAAATCAAGGATAATTAACTGTCATATGCGGCAATTACCAAAACAAAATCCACAATACAAAAATAAAAATAAAAAACTATCATTATGATAAGCAGCTCACGAATGGAAAGGAGAAGAAATGGTAGAGGAAGAAGATCTGGAATGACCATCTCTCACCGTCCACCACGAACTCGAATTCTTCTTCTTTTTCATATTTATATATGCTTCTTTGTTGTTGATTTGTTTCTATCATTGGAGAAGAGCTTGGCCCTGTTCATCAATGGAGAAACAAAAAGGGAATAAAAAGGGAAAAAATATAATATTAGGGGATATACATGGATGTAGCTGCTCCGTGAGATGCCCAACAAATTGACCATTTTCAATCATTACACTTGTTAGTGGCTAGAAAATCTAATATAGTAGGTTTTTGCTCATAGTAGTAAGGTAATCAAACCTTAATAGAGACAACCAACCTTTAATACAAAAGGTAACCAAATCTTAATACAAAAGGTAATCAACATTAAATACAAAGGTAACCAAACTTTAATATAAAGGTAACCAACCTTTAATACAAATGTAACCAAACTTTAATACAAAGGTAACTAACCTTTAATACAAAGGTAACCAAACTTTAATATAAAGGTAACCAACCCTTAATATAAAGGTAATCAAATCTTAATATAGAGGTAACCGACCTTTAATACAAAGGTAACCAAAACTAGTTACTACACATTCAGGAATTGGTTACCTTCATACTAGTATTTTAGTTACCTCCATAACAGTGTTTGGTTAACTAGATTTACCTTTGTATGAAGGTTTAGTTATCAATTGGAATATAAAAACAATGGTTACTGTATTGAATTTTTTTTTATGAATATTTGGTTACACACAAAAACTAAAATGGTTACTTTTGTATAAAGATTTGGATACCAACTGAAATATAAAAAAAATATTTACTGTATTGAATTTTTTCTTATCACTATTTGGTTACACACAAAAACTAAAATGGTTAACTTCGTATGAAAGTTTGGTTATTAACTGGAATATAAAAAAAATAGTTACTGTATTAAAAAAAAAATTATGCGGGAAAAGGGATAAGGGAGGAGGAAGGGGGAGGGAGGAGAGAGAAAGCTAAAGGAGGGGGAGGGGAGGCGGGCAGGGGAGGGAGGAGGTAGGCGGGGGACGGGGGAGAGAAAGCTAGAGGGGGAGGGAGGTGGGAGGGGGGCAGGCGGGGGCGGGGGAGGGGGAGGGGGAGGGGGGAGAGATGAGATGCACAGAAGGGGGAGGGGGTAGGCGGGGGAGGGGAGAGGGGGCAGGCGGGGGGAGGAGGGAGGAGAGAGAAAACTGTAGGGAGAGGGAGGCGGGAGGAGTCAGGGGGGGAAAGGGGAGAGATGAGATGTAGTGTTTTTGTTTCCTGGTACAGAGAGAGAGAGATGAGATGCATTGATTTGCGCGATTGATTTTTAAAATTTTGAATTTTAAAATCATCCAACTAAATTAAAGGGATAAGAATATACTAATTTTATAAATATATTTTTAAAAAGTACTCTTTTTATAAATACTTTTAAGATGTATTTTTCCTGTAATTACTTTTAAAAAAATACTATAATGTGTAATTTATCCATCTCTAAATTAGTCAGTCCCTTTGTGCCCATGTCTATCATTTGCCTTTTCTTATTAAATTGATGTTTCAGCTTGATTATGAGTGGTTTTATTAGCACACTTCTTCTTCTTTCTTCTTCTTCTTCTTCTTCTTCTTATTATTATTATTATAAAGTCTTAAATTTTTGTTTCATTTCAATGTAGAAAAACAAAAAATAAATTTTAATTTTGCAACGTGGGGTTAGCTACTTACTATAGTGTACTTATCAATCTCCCAAAATAATACAAAGATCTACGGAATTTATAACCAATTACAAGGCCCCTTTTGTCTTTACGTCAACCTTGATGGCTACCAATGGTTCATTACAGATCTGGCTTCATGTAAGGTTATGAAAATAATTAGGTATTGATCTGTAATATTATGTGATTATAAGAAGGAAAATAATTTGTATGTCAAATAAATTTATAACAAAATTAAATTGACTAACGTAGAACTTTAGACGATAATAGATTGTAACATAGATGTGAGTTAAGGGATTTGAAAGACACAGTCTTTATCATAGGCTACATCCCAATATCCCATTATAACGGGTATAATAGTAGTACTAAAATTAATTTAATCCATTTGAGATTGATAAAAATTGTCACTAAAACTTTCTAAATTCCTACTCATGACAACAAAGTGGCAAGACCACTAGGGAGCTTAAACAAAATAAAATACCTCAAAATCAGACCCATGCTTGGGCTCACTCAGTACTGAGTTGACTCAATGAGTTTGAGTTCACACAGTCGAGTCATCGCCTCGAGAAAAAATTATAGGACCTACAAATAATTCAATTAAGGCTTCATCTTTTGAGGTTTGCTACGGTTGATTAGCCATAAAACCCACCTGGTGTAAAATAACGATTGATTCGTGAATCAATCGGTCTAAATTTAATTAACCATTAAATCCGGTTTGGCTCCACACTGCATCTCGGACTCGACTCATATCACGACCCTTGAGTGTCCGGCCGACCCCTTCAAAAACCGAGTTGGCAGCTGAGTTCCTACTCCGGGCTAAGTACTCGTGTGGCGGAACCATATCAAAGTCGCAATTATCCCCATCGTCCGACTCATGCAGTGACTCAACTGAGTCAACTCGATATATTTTCGTCCAATCAGGCACGTTCACTGGTGCTGACGTGGCCATGTGGCATCCACGGGCAGTTGGCATGAATTCCTGCCCACGGATTTGGTGCACGATCCTAGGTGACGCAGTTTTGCCCGGATCATCAAAAGCCAGTGACAGCCCGCCCACGTGATCATCTTCCTCGACGGCTTGCCGCGGGTGGCGGCTCCTGATGCTCACACTCCTGTGGACCTCCACGGGAGGGCGTGGTATCCACGAGCTGTAGGAATTGTTCGAGGACTGATCGTCGACGGTCGACCACACGTCATCTTCGGCAAGCTCTGATCCTCCGGCGACCGTTCCATCGCTTTGGTAGTGACGGCTAGTTCCCAACAAACGCTCGCTGCGACTGGCGGTCAGTTTCCGACCTTTGGCCATGTATCATTACAACAGTCGCGGCGACCGAAGTCTGAATTTTCCGGTTACCCAAGTGAGAATCTATATATATATATATATATATATCTGTGTGTGTTTATATATGTGTATATATATATATATTAATATATATTTATGCGCTGATGTTACAGCGCCACTAGAACAAGTTTAATTTATTTGTTTGTAAAATACACAGAATGAGCTTGGAAGGATACTTGTATATATAACAATTGATCCATGATTGCATAAGCAAAACCCCACCACCTTCATTTCATGTGAATTTAGAGTGAATTTTGTCTGCATTTCATTGATGTTTCAATCTGGACAAACATATGGTGGGAATTCAAGACATAAACCGTAAAAAAGGAAAGAAGGAAAAGGGCGTGGTAAAAGTTAGCCCCACTCTAGGTCGGTAGCGCGTTTATAACACGTACAACCTGCTAGAATTTGAACGACGGTTGATCATTTTGGTACGATGCAACTTGGTTTGGATACTCGATTCACATGTCAGAAATATAGGTGATGTAGAAAAGGAAATGGAAGCTTATTTGTAAGTTGAATTGGAATGCGAATTTTTGTTTAGTAAATTTTAAATAGGTATAATTTTTGATTTATTTGGAGTTGTGAAACTTATAATATATTAAATCGATACTCTTAACGAGCTTTACATGTCTTATTGTCTTTGATCATGTTGTATACCGTTTAAAACTCGAAAAAACAGTTTAAAGTGCTCTCATCGTTGATGAAAGTTTTGGTCAAATTTTGAATTATTTTTCATTTTTTTACTATATCGTTATTATCTTTTTTAATTTGGGTTGAAAAGTGTTTTAGACTATAAATATATTATTTTAGGGTTTTAGAAATATTTTTTTTGACAATTATTATCAATAATATCGTGTTTAATTTTCTCTTGAATTTTTTTTATCTTCCCTTGTGTGCAAAGATTTATTTATCTTTGTGTTATTAGATTAAACTAATCATTATATTCCACTGCGTCAGTAAGCCTACTTGGTTTCTATGTACTCTTTTGGCCTCATTATTTAGCTTTTAAAACTTGAAAGGTTTATCGATTTTATTAGCATTTGTAGCTTTGGTGATGGTAATATTTGATGCGTTTGGACCTCTAAACATATTAGTAAATGAGTAATATGTTATGCATTTCATTATTTTCACACTGAAAGTAGTATATCCTTAAGTCAATCACATTTGATATAATAGAGCATTACTCTGTCATCTTATTTATTTATTAATAAAAGAATTGATTTATTTAAATACATTTATTTATTCATGTTTAATTGTTGTGATAAATCCTTAATTTGGAGTAATATATACTTTTAGAATCATGATGAGATCATGCTATATAATTATATTTAAAATCTAGATAGCTCAAAATTAGAATGTTCATAATCATAGGATAAATAACACGGGGTTAGTAAATTTGGATAAATTAATATATACTATGCTTGCTCTTTTGAAGAAATTGATTGATCTCATAATCATTTGTGTGAAGATACTAAAATAAGTATGTGGTTGCTTATTAGAGAATAAGTTTACTGAACGTGACTCACTTAAAGGAATGCCTAATGAAGTTTTACATACTTGTCAATAAGAGTTCCTATAGTGATAGTAGTACAAGTGATCCTTAAACTTGAGGTTATCATAGTACCTTATGTATTTCGAGTTATATTTTATCATATTTTTTAAGATTCTTTGAGAATATAAAAAGGTATATTCGGGTGTAACAAAGTGTACATGAATTTAGGTGAAAGATTAACAAATGATTTACCACTTTTAGTAAAAGGAAGATAATGTCATATGCAATTCGATCAGTGACAACTTAAAAATTCCTAGCTAGGGTTGAATCAAAATTAGAAAGGTGTTTCTAATTAACATTAACTAGAGTTGTGCTTCTGAGAATTGAAATACATAAAATAAAATAAATAAAGCTTGACAGATAATTTTTTATTTGATTGGGATATCATGTGATAGAAATATTTAATTATACAATAACTATTTACTGAATACATTCTTTATGGTTAAACATTAATTTTATATTATCCGAATAGTCATGATATGCTGAGAGGTGTTACTCATGATATAGAATAAATATAATTAATTTTATTAATTGTATATAAGAATTAAAAGAGTCTAATTCATTTTAATAAAATTAAAATAGTTCTAATTTAATTTATTCTACTACCAACATAATATTGAACCTAAAAGGTCACATCATAAAAAAGAAATATTGATTTAGAAGTAATTGGCTCAAATTATAATAAATTAAGTATATTTAATTTATACCATGATGGAACAAATTAAATAATTTAATATTTATAATAAAGTATTTAAGAAATACTAATTATAAATTAATAGGAAGTATTATTATTATTATTATTTTATATATACTTTAGTTTCTAATTTGTTTAGAAATTAGATTAAAACCTTGAATTAATCCTAAAGAGTTTAAAAAAGGAGAAGCTGTCTATATAAGAAGATACCTTATTATGGATTAGGGTTTACCGAGACGCCCTCAAATTCGGGCTTACACAACCCAATTTTGAGTCACCAAAAAATAAACGACAACTATTATAATACAGTACAAATTACATCAATATAGTGCTCACTAATACACAACTAAGTCTTCACTATTATTGTCACACTATTTTACAACAAGTGAAAACCATCAACTACAAACTTGGACTATCACTCCATTTTTCGGCTAGTCCCAACTACACTCTCATTTTCTAAAGAACAATAGAACAAAAAGAAAATGGTGAGCTCAAATAACCCAGTAAAGATTATCATGATTAAGATAACGATAAGTAAATTGTCATTAGTCTTTAACATTGATAAGTTCTTGATAGAATACAATAGACAACAAGTTTTTAATTTATAACAGCAGCGAAATAAGCAATCTATTAGGAGAATCATGTAGATTATGATGTCTACTATCTTCTCCTATTTAAAAATTCACCATCAAGCTTTTACCAACTGTACACCAATGGTCATGATCATGCCAAACAACAGTTCTTCTTTGACCTAAGCCAAAGAGAACTTTTATCATGTGTCCTAAAAGACACTCAACAATCATATCGTCTTTACCCCAGGCCAAAGACATTCATTAATCATATCATCTGTGCATCCAGACCACATATATTTATAATAACTTGATTATTGATGATTAGAACAAATAACAGTGATATAAATAATGAACAGAGAAAATAGAGTAATACGATAAACAATAGACATTAGAAGTTTATAAATTTTATTTTGTCCAGAGTCAAATAATGTCTAAGTTGTCAACACGATGTGGAGTGAAATTCAAGAATGATATTCCATGTTCATAGTTCAAAAATATAACGGTTAAAATTCAATAGAAATGTTTAGGTATTTAGGAAGGTTCAGGTGAAATGATATTAAATAAAGTGCAAACTATTAAGCAACATATAATCATTTCAGAAAATTTTATCGTTTAATGATAAGAATTGTAGAAATGAGCAACACTTACTTATCATAGTAAGTTTAAATTTAGGAGTATGAAAGAAAATGATATATCTTACCTTAACACGTGACTTGATACTGCTTTATATGAAGTTAATCAAATTATACACACACACACACACACACAGACACACAGACAGACAGACAGACACACACACACACACACACACACACACACACACACACACATATATATATATATATATATATATATATATATATATATATATATATATATATATATATAATTTAATTAGTAACTACCACATATAAATTTCATGGTGTATACATACTATTATAAAATCGACAAAAATGATTTTATAGTATAAAGTAGAATGAACTTAAAATTAGTTTTTGAGAATTATATTTCGAAAGAATTTTTAAAAGAAAAATTTTCAAAATGAATCTTCCAAAGGAAGAATCTTCTAACGGAAGAATTATAAACAACATGTAATTTGTGTGGGTGCTTATATAACTTTTATAAAAAGACTTACTTGAACAATGCTAACACTTTTACTGATCTTCACAAATACCCATGATAGCCTTAGCACAATCAGAGAGAACTTACACAAATTAATATTTTGAGAATGAAAGAAAGAATAAACAAGGAAGTTATGAAAAATCCTTAAGATAAGGCTTTTATTTATAATAAAAAATATTCTCACAATACAAGATTTCCTAATCTAATCTATACCGTACATTTCAAGATAATGTTTAATCCATACAACATATTTCACCTTTTAAGATTTCTTTAATCTATACCATTCATTTTAGATTTTTCAAAATTATTACATTATCTTTAATCTAAATTATTCATACTTTTTCAATTATTCAACAATTATTAATGCCTTTTCAATTATTCATCAATTATTCACACCTTTTCAATTATTCACAACTTTTCAATTATTCATCAATTATTCATTATTATAACAAATTGTTGTAAATGCAGTGTAATCAAGTAGTTAGCTTTCTAAGTTAAAGACTCACAATAATAGTAAAGACATACCAAAATATCAACTAACAATGGAATACAATAATTAAATTAACATCATAGTAGTGATAATAATAATACAGAAAATTAATAAAGGAAAAAATACGTTACTGTGTAATGACAATTATTGATTCAATAATATGTGAAATACTGTATAATGACAATTATTGATGAAATACTGTGCAATAACCTTTTTATCAGTTCAATAATATGAAACACTATGTGCTACTATGTAATACCACTTGCTATTGTAGAATACCATGTCCTACTATTCCTTTATCACCGGGTATTTTAACAGCTAAAAGTAACAGTTTCACCGAATTTTTTTTAATAAAAGTTTATTTATGTCGTTTTCATTATCCGACAATTATTCTGTTGTGGGGCCAACAAATATTTGGTTATTTCGGCGTCGTTGTACGAATCGAATATTTCCCGACTAATCGAATATTTTCCGACATATTATAATTTGCACATAACATCCTTAACTTTAACTTTTATTCATTTAACACCTTACTGTTTCATATATATATATATATATATATATTATTAGTTCCCAATGACACAGTAGAAATCTAGAAGGGGGGGAGGGGGTTAAATAGATTCTTTTAAAATTTCTTCTATTTGAAAAAATCTCACTTAATTAATTCTTAAACAGAAGTTTAACACAACGGAATATGATTTAGTTATTCTTTTCTTGAAATGTTAAATTAATAATTCAATAAACAATTATATGGCAGATATAGCAAATGAAAGACAGAATGAGAGAGACTCTGGGTTTTAAGTGATTCAGAGCACACAATACTCCTACTCCACTGTTCTGCTCTTCCAGCAGCAAATCCACTAAGGATACTTATACAATATCTGAATCACTAAGATTCCTTCAAGACCCTCAGTCTTGGAATTTTAGTTCACAAAGAACTTTACAAGTCTAACAGACTTGCTTACACTACTAGGTCACAAAGAACTCTCCAAGTCTAACAGACTTGTTTACACCAGTTCACAAAGAACTCTCCAAGTCTAACAGACTTGTTTACACCAATTCACAAAGAACTCTTCTGGATTGATGTATATTTGGATGTGCTACTAAGTTTCTTATCAGCTTGAGTGTTTGAAGGGCTTAGTAGCAATGCAGACTTTTCGGTTCAATCTTTTTCACTTCTTGCGTTTTTCTTTTTTTGTGCAGAGCTCCTTTTTTCTTTTGCTGATCTTAGTATTTAAGAAGTTAGGGCTTCAGATTTCTTCCCGTTGGATCATCTGCTTGAGCTTGTATTTCTTTCTGTTACCTCACAGAGGAGAGCTTCTGAATATTAAATTAATATAGCTCATTAAAGCTCTTTATTTGATCTGACCTGTTAGTCCATGGAAGGTTGTATCCTTTTTCCTTTGGGACAGATATGTCAGTCGTAGGTTCCCACTAACTTTTATAGAGTCGTTTGGTCCTTCCAAACTATAGGACTGATAGGACACAGTCCTCTGACTTTTCTGCCTTGAAAGTCTTCTTTCTGTTCCATAGTGCGCTTGGGTCAGACTCCTGACTTTTCTGACTTGATCGATTTGCAGAATCTTCCTTTTTGGTTACTTTGATGAAGATTGAATGCTTGAATAGAATAGCTCCTGATCTGAGAAACGTGAAGTCTCTTGCCTTTTTGCTCAACGACCTTATGTGATCAACTCTACGAATATCCCTGCTGACGTGATTGCTCTATAAAGAATCATCTCTTACTGATCATCGTAGAGTTTACTCAACTGTTAGACTGTTTGATCGTAGAGTTCAATTTAAGGTGTCTTGTAAAGAATAAAGTCTGTTTGGTCGTAGAGTCTTCTGGACCACAATCGTAGAGTCCATTCTACGATTGGTTGCCTTGATCGTAGAGTCTTTTGAATCATAATCGTAGAGTCCATTCTACGATTGGTTGCCTTGATCGTAGAGTCTGTTCAAATCGTAGAGTTTCCTTGACATAAATCGTAGAGTTCTTTCTACGATTTTATTACACCAACAGATCAACCTAACAGATTTGATCTATCTAAGTCTTAGTACAACACTAAAGACTTTTATACAATTAACAAGAGATCAAACTAACAGTTTTGATCTTATCTAATACAACCCTTGTACATTATTTCTTATCATCAAATTTAATCATTCAATGTTCAACAATCTCCCCCAATTTGATGATGACAACATTATTAACAGATAGCGATTTGAACATATTAAAATAGGCAAAATGCAAGAGTAATTGAATGCCTAATCATACAGTGAGCAGCTGTATTTCCTAGAAAAGTATGAATTTTATTGATGTTTTAGACAGATGATACAATTTAGAAAACAACAAAAAAAAGAAATAAAAAAAAACTTATTTCCTTCTGCTAGGAGGTCTTCTGCCTTCTTCTTCCCTCTGCCTGAAGAATGCTCTCCTTTCTTCTTCAACTTTTCTCAGTTCTTCTTCCCTCAGCACAGCTTCTTCTTCTTTAATTTGAAACCATTCCTGTGAGCTAGAAGGCCTCATTGATGAGGAAGAAGGTCTTGCTGTCACCTCCTGTCTGGGACGAGATGGTACTGCTTCATATCTAGGAGGATATATTGAAGTTTGAACCATCCTCATTCCTTGAGGTGCTCTTCCCCTTCTGCTGTAGTCTGAGCTAGTTCTTGTTTGCTCTGCTGTGCTCAGTTTCTTCTCCCCCTTGTTGGCATCATTAATTGTAGCTACTTGTTCTGAAAGCTGCTGGATGCCCTGAATGATTTCTTGAAGTTGGGTCTTAGTGGCAGCTACATCATCTTGGTGGGCTTGGAGTCTTTCGTCAGCCATGATCTGTTTTTGCTCCACCAATGACAAAGTGTCATTCGACCGATGTTTTTGTTCTGTGAGAGAGTTCTTCAAGGCAATGATTTCATTACTGAGGAGGGTGATAGATTTATCATTGGTTTCTTGAAGAATAACAATGGCCTGCTGATGTGAGTTTAAGGCTGCCAGAATAATTTTATCCCTTTCTTGGAGATTTTCAGAGACTGCTGCCGTTAGCTGCTTCAATCTTGTGGAAAATTGTTTATTCAGACTGGTAGAGAGACCATTGGCAGCATCAATGATATCGTCTATTCTACGTTGAAGGTTGTGGGATTTCGATGCCAGGTCGTTTTGTATCTCAGTATGGATGTGGCTTGTCAAGTCAGTTAAGCCTTCAGATGTAGGGAGCCGAGATACCTTGTCTAAAATTTCCTGGAGAAGTTGAGATGATTGTCCCTGGTCAGCCGTAGAGCTTGGAATATGAAAGTATTCGTGACCAGAGGTGGAGAGAATATCCTTGTGAGTTAACAGGAGTCTTGAAGATGGAGCCGGAGGAATTGTTTGCTGAGTAGACAGAATTTCAGGAGAGTCTGGCGGGCACTCTACGTTTTGATCATGTAGGCTTTCTTGACCACCAATCGTAGATGGAGGGGACTCTACGATTGGGGAAGTGTGGGTCGTAGAGCTTGATGCAGTATGAGTACTTGAGGACTCCTCAAATTTATTGAACATTTGTGAAGGTGTATGAATTTGAATGAGGGTTAGAGGAATAAAATGTACCTTTTGCCCTAAAGTTTGTGAAAAGGGGCTGCAAGAGATGAGCTTCTGGGCAAAGAACAGATTCTGAAGATAGCCTTGAGCAATAATCACCACATTTGGATAGGCTTTGAAGGTCCAGAAGAGTTGATCCCATGCATTGTGCACCATAGCTCGGTGGAATGGCATTAGTGGCAAGAATTTTATCAGGCAATTGAAGTTAAGGTGCCTTTGCTCATTTCTTCCAACGACCACTATTTCAATGTCATCCTCTTCATCATCATTCATTGTGGCTGTAGGGATTGAAATGTCATCTTGAGTCTCCCCCTCAGCCAGAGCATCTGCTGGCTCAGGAACAACTGGAAGCTCCCCCTCAGTTTGAGCATCCATAGGCTCAACTGCTTCAGATGACTCCTTTTCTCCTGGAGTAAGGTCAGGTCTTTCAAGTAGCTCCCCCTTAGCTACTGAGCTTTTGTTGACTAGCTTTACTAGGCTTCTTCTCTTTTTCCTTGGCTCCTTTGGAATGACCTCTTCAGCCTCATATTTGCTGCGAGTCTCTCTTCGCAGATCTGAACTTTCATCCCCTGAGGCAGCCTTTTCTTCAGGAGCAGTAACAGGAACCTCATTTGAAGATCCTTGAGGTTCTTCAAGCTCAAGAGCTCTTTTTTCTTTCCTTCTTCTGACAAGACCCGGAGAATGCCTGCTGACCTCCTGAGATTCTTCTTCAGCAGGAGTGTTCTTCAGAAGTGATGGCCCTGCACCACTCTGCGTTTCTTCACTATCCCCTGACCGAGATAGTTTCCTATTTTCAACTGGGTTCCTCCTCCAGTTGTCAAAGAGTTTCTGGGTAATCCTTTTGTTGGTATTGAGGGCTTCTCCTTCATCATACTCAATTAAATCCCCCAATGATGATCTAAGGAGAATGCTGATGAATCTTCCATAGAACATTTTTCTGGTCCCCTTAGCCTTTTCTGTATTTAGGACCCAATTCCCTATCCATTCCAACAGCAAGGAGCCATAGTTGATGTTTGTCTTTTTGACTATGGCTGTCATTATTTTCAGTTGTATCTCACTGACTGAGTCATGGGCTGAATCTTTACAGAGGAGGCATTTTCCTACAACATCAGCTAAAAACTCGTATTTCTGAGGAAATTCTTTCTTCTTCAACCCTTTTAGTCCTGGATTCTTTTGATGGTGCATTCTTCTCAGCCCTTCTTCGGTGCTTACCATACTTAGAGATGTTAGGCCCCCTTGCTTGAAACCTAGGGCTAGGTTGAATTCTTCGGCAGTGAGGCTGAGCTGAACCCCTTTTACAGTGGTGGTTAGAGTTCCGTTAGCATAGGATCCTTTTACGTAGAACTCTTGAACAAGCTTTGATAGAATCCTTGTATTTGTCCCCAACGCTTCTCGCAGTCCAGCTTTATCTAGCAACTGGATTTTTCTTTTGAACTACTTATCTGCTGTATCGAAGGCTTCAAAGTTGAGCTCATTTCCAGAAATAACTTGAGCAGGTGCCATTTGATAGATTTTCTGAAACGAGAAGAACGGTTTATCTGAGAAATGACAACTTAGGGTTCGGGATTGAGAGAGAAAAGAGAGAGAGATATAGATTTTTGAACTTTGAAGAAATGAACGACGTGCAGTTTTCAAAGTATTTAAAACTTCCCTCTATGTTTGCTGAGATACGTGTCAAGTTCTGATAGGATCATTTCAGTTGGTTGATGACCATTTTACCCTTAGTTCCTCAGAGCTTTACGATCCTTAGTTGCACAACGATTCTTTTGTTTTTCATAGAGTTGTCTTTACGATTGAGGAATTTTCTGCGATCCTTGGATTGAAAGTCGTTGAGTAAGCTCTACGATTCTTGGCTTGATGATCGTCGAGTGAGCTCTACGATCTTAAGCATACTCTACGATCCTTGACAATTGTTGACTGAGTTGAGCATGTCCATTACTTTCCTTGCACACTTTTGTTCCTGCAGAGTTAGTATAAAAAAAAACATGATATATATATTAAGGGTCTAGATTTAGCATTCCTAACTCACTTATTAGTTTATTAAATCTTGATTCATCTAAAGGCTTTGTAAAGACATCTGCTAGTTGATCTTCAGTTGGGATGTAGTGAAGTGATATATTTCCATTTTGTACATGATCCCTGATGAAATGATATCTTATATCTATGTGTTTAGTTCTAGAGTGCATAACAGGATTATGTGTTATAACAATTGCACTAGTATTATCACAGTATATAGGAGTAGAATTTAGCTCAAACCCATAGTCTGCAAGTTGAGTCTTCATCCATAGAATTTGTGCACAGCAACTGCCTGCGGCTATATATTCAGCTTCTGCAGTAGATGTCGATACTGAGTTCTGCTTTTTACTAAACCAAGAAACAAGTCTGTTGCCAAGCATCTGGCAAGTTCCACTTGTGCTTTTTCTGTCTATTTTGCATCCTGCATAGTCAACATCTGAGTATCCCGCAAGATCAAAGGAGGACTCCTTGGGATACCATAATCCTAAATTTGGAGTTCCTTTAAGATACTTGAAAATTCTTTTCACAGCTAATAGATGAGACTCTTTGGGGTTAGCCTGAAATCTAGCACATATACATGTAGCAAACATTATATCTGGTCGACTCGCAGTAAGATATAATAGTGAACCTATCATACCTCTGTACTGAGTGATTTCAGTGGATTTACCATTTTCATCTTTGTCAAGCTTGGTGGAAGGTGGCATAGGAGTCTTCATGATAGATGCAGATTCCATGCCATATTTCTTTAATAAGTCTTTGATGTATTTGGCTTGATTAATGAATATGCCTTCATCAGTCTGCTTCACTTGTAGTCCAAGGAAGAAGTTGAGTTCTCCCATCATGCTCATTTCAAATTTGCTCTGCATAAGCTTGGCAAATCTTTCACATAATTTTTCATCAGAGGAACCAAATATGATATCATCTACATAAATTTGAACTAGCAGTGTCTTATCCTTATGTTTTCTAAAAAATAAGGTAGTATCAATTCTTCTTCTAGTAAATCCCTTTTCAATGAGAAAGTTAGTCAAGGTTTCATACCATGCTCTAGGTGCTTGTTTTAGACCATATAGTGCTTTATCTAATTTATAAACATAATTTAAAAAAGTTGGATTGATGAAACCTGGAGGTTGTTCCACGTAAGCTTCTTCTTGGAGTTCCCCATTTAGAAAAGCACTCTTGACATCCATTTGGAAGACTTTGAACTTCATGTGAGCAGCATGGGCAAGGAAAATCCTTATGGCTTCCAATCTGGCAACTGGAGCATATGTTTCATCGTAGTCAATTCCTTCTTCTTGAGAGTAACCTTTGGCCACTAGTCTTGCTTTGTTCCTTGTTATCACACCATTTTTATCCATCTTGTTTCTGAAAACCCATTTGGTGCCAATGACAGGTTTATGCTGAGGCCTGGCCACTAATCTCCAGACCTTGCTTCTTTCAAACTGATTTAGCTCCTCTTGCATGGCCTATATCCAACTTGAATCTCCTAAGGCCTCTTCAATCTTCTTGGGTTCCTCTTGAGAGAGAAAGCTTAGGTAAAAGCATTCATTAGAGGTTGCAGCTCTAGTCTTGATTCCGGTGTTTGGATCTCCAATAATAAGATCTTGAGTGTGATCTTTGGTCCATTTTATTCTGCTAGGAACGTCTGTTCTGGTGCCCTCTTGTCTGAGTTCCTCTAAATCAGCTTCTGGTTCTGATCGTAGAGTTCCAATGTCTGATGTGGTGTGCTCTACGATCTCCTCTCCTAGCTCAACGATTTCTGTTGCTGGTTCCATGGTCGTAGAGTCGGACTCTACGATTTTGAGTTCTTCGATCGTTGAGCTTGTGTCTACTGACTCGTTGAATGGTGATATTTTCTTTTCAGGATCTGATTCATCGAATGTGACGTGGATGGAGATTTCAACAGTTAGTGACTCCTTGTTGAACACTCTAAATGCTCTGCTATCTGTTGCATAACCAAGGAAGATTCCTTCATCTGATTTTGGCTGGAATTTGGTAAGATGCTTCTTGCCATTGTTGAGTACGTAGCACAGGCAACCAAATGCATGAAAATAACTTATATTTGGTTTTCTTCCTTTCCATAATTCGTACGGAGTTTTCTTCAATGTTGAGTGTATGAGTGACCTGTTTTGAGTGTAACATGCAGTACTGATGGCTTCAGCCCAGAAATATTCAGGGAGAGAAGCTGCTGCTAAGAGGGTTCTTCCTGCTTCAATAAGAGTCCTATTCTTCCTTTCTGCTACTCCATTTTGCTGAGGCGTTCTTGGGGCTGAGAAGTTGTGATTTATTCCATTTTCTTCACAGAACAGGTCCATTTCTGAGAAATCAAATTCTCGTCCATGATCACTTCTGATGGCCTTGATCTTTTCGCCTTTTTCATTCATGATCAGTCTGAAGAGTTTGATGAGATGTGAAATGGTTTCATCTTTGGAGTTTAGAAAGAATACCCAGGTATATCTGGTGTAGTCATCAACTACAACTAGAGAGTATCTCCTTCCTCCGAGGCTGGTCGTAGATACTGGTCCGAATAAATCCATGTGAAGTAGTTGAAGAGCTCTATCATTTGAGTTTGCTGATTTGCTTTGGAATGACGTCTTTGTTTGCTTTCCAAACTGACAAGCTTTGCAGGGCTTTTCTTTAATGAAGTTTAACTTTGGCAATCCTTTTACTAGATCTTTGGAGGCAAGCTTTGAAATGCTCTTGAAGTTAAGATGAGATAACCTCCTATGCCAGAGCCATCACATATCTTCAGAGGCTTTAGCAAGAAAACAGACAGTTTGTTCTGAGCTCAATTTAGCAAGATTGACCACATAGACATTTCCTTCTCGAACTCCTTCTAGCTTTAGAGAATTGGTTTTCAAGTCTCTAACTTGGCATTGGTTGTTGAGGAAGGTGACTTGATGTCCTTTATCACAGAGCTGACTTATACTTAGCAAGTTGTGCTTTAGTCCCTCAACATATGCCACTTTACTGAACGAAATTGCACCATTTCCAGTTGAGCCATAACCCCTGGTTTTCCCTGAGTTGTTGTCTCCAAAAATAACCGCAGGTCCATCTTTTTCTTTAAACTCTGATAGAAGAGCCTTATCTCCTGTCATGTGTCGTGAGCATCCACTGTCAAGATACCAGATGGATCTCTTTACCTGCATAACAAATCAATCTTCATTTTGGTACTCATATCTGTTTGGGTCCTGCTTTGTTAGTACCTTTTGGGACCCAAATCTGTTTGATTTTAGATCCTTGCATTCTATGATATCTCAACAAATATTTATCATTTTTATGAGGGTGCCTATGATTAATATGATATTGATAATGATATGTATGTATTTGTGACTTTTTGTTCGTCCAGGACTTGTATGAATTATGATTTCTCATAGTCTTTTGCTGATCTACATTCTGCTTTCATACTACTCTACGATTCTCATGATTAGTAGAGTGAGTTTTGCTTGACTTATTTTTCAATTTCCTGAATCCAAGACTTGTGTGAGTTTTGTTAAAACTGATTGTAGGTTTAGCAGAATGTGGATGGGTGGTAGAATCTGAGGATTTGATGAACACAATTCCTTTATTAAAATTAAAGGATTTGCCTTCATTTATTTCCTTTGACTTCTCCATATTGGGTTCTGAGAATAAATTCTCAAATCCCAATCCTGATCTATCAGTCACATCTCTTTGACTTGAGATCAGGCTGTCCATAGACGAACTAGACTTGTTCCACATAGAAATAGTATTTTCTAGTTCCTGAATCTTGGAGACTAGTGAGGACTCTTTATAAGTGCTCAACTCATTTATCTCTTTTAGTCTTTTATTCTCAGTTTCAAGATTAGAGTAAAGTTTTGCAGTTTGAACTGAGGCTTCTAATTCCATGCTTATTTTTTCTTTATCCTCTTTTAGATGAGAGTAATCTTTAGATAACCTTCTAAACAATTTTATATATTTGTGCAATTCTGTCATTAAGTCATGCATGCCTTCTCTAAGATCATCAATGCTTAAATCAGGAGAATAGAAATCAAATACCTCATCTATGATGAATTCCTTTTTGCTGCTTCCTTCTTCATTTGCCATTAAGCACAGGTTGACCTTCTGTGGCTCTTCATCATCACTTGACCCAAAATTTAGTTCTTCTTCTGAGTCACTCCAGGAGCCTTCAGCTATGAAGCTTTTGTCCTTCTTCTTTTGTTTGTGGAAGCTTTTGAATTCTCTTTTTGGATTTGCTCTTAATTTGTCCCTCTTCACCTCTTCTCTTAAGGGTTTTGGACATTTAGCAATGAAATGACCTGGCTTTTTGCAATTGTAGCAAAGGTCATTTGCTTGTTCTTTGCTGCTGTTGCTTTTGAACTTCTGAGGTCTATTTCTGTTGATGAATCTTTTAAAATGTCTGACTAGCATGGCAGCTCCTTCATCATCCTTTGATTCATCTTTGTCAGAGTCAGAGATATCCTTGTGATTACTCCTGTGAGTTGAGGTTGAGGCTTTAAGAGCAATGTTTTTCTCCTTCTTTCTTTCACCAGATAGATTTTCTGCTCTTTGATTTAGCTCCAGCTCATAGGTGAGAAGATTTCCATATAACTGTTGTACAGTCATCTCGTGCAAGTTCTTTGACTCTCGGATGGCTGTGGTTTTGGCATCCCATTTGCTTGGCAGAGATCTCATGAATTTAATGATAAGATCTCTGTTTGGATAGATTTTTCCATAAGATCTGAGAGAGTTTAGTAGCAAGTTAAATCTCTCGTAGGTGGTTGTAATGTTTTCACCAGAGATGTGAGTGAACATCTCATACTGTTGAACAAGCAGTGATTGCTTATTTTCTCTGACTTCTTCTGTTCCTTCATGCATGATCAACAGAGTTTGCCTTACTTCTTGAGCTGTCTTGCAGTTGACAACGTTCTCAAATAGATCATCATCCAGAGATTGAAACAAGATGTTCTTAGCCCTTTTGTCTCTTTGAACATCCTTCTTTTCATTGTCCGTCCATTCGTCTCTTTTCTTTGCTACTAGCTTGCTTGGATCTTCAGTTGATAGTGCAAGCTTCATTGGTATGAATGGCCCATTCATCACTGTCTCAAACAGTTCATCATCTATAGCATCCATGTAAGCCTGCATACGAACTTTCCAGTTAGCAAATTTTTCTTTATTACACATAGGTGGTCGGTTACCTCCACCGAGTTCCGATCCATTCTTGTTGAGTGCCATTTGATCTACTCAAGCTTGTAAGGCTTTAGATGTGAGAACCTGCTCTGATACCAATTGTTAGTTCCCAATGACACAATAGTAATCTAGAAGGGGGGGTTGAATAGATTCTTTTAAAATTTCTTCTCTTTGAAATTATCTCACTTGATTAATTCTTAAACAGAAGTTTAACACAGTGGAATATGATTTAGTTAATCTTTTCTTGAAATGTTAAATTGATAAATCAACAAACAATTATATGACAGATATAGCAAATGAAAGACACAAAGACAGAGACTCTGGGTTTTAAGTGGTTCAGAGCACACAATACTCCTACTCCACTGTTCTGCTCTTTCAGCAACAAATCCACTAAGGATACTTTTACAATAGCTGAATCACTAAGATTCCTTCAAGACCCGCAGTCTTGGAATTTTAGTTCACAAAGAACTTTACAAGTCTAACAGACTTGCTTACACTACTAGTTCACAAAGAACTCTCCAAGTCTAACAGACTTGTTTACACCAGTTCACAAAGAACTCTCCAAGTCTAACAGACTTGTTTACACCAGTTCACAAAGAACTCTTCTGGATTGATGTATATTTGGATGTGCTACTAAGTTGCTTATCAGCTTGAGTGTTTGAAGGGCTTAGTAGCAATGCAGACTTTTCGGTTCAATCTTTTTCACTTCTTGAGTTTTTCTTTTTTTGTGCAGAGCTCCTTTTTTCTTTTGCTGATCTTAGTATTTAAGAAGTTAGGGCTTCAGATTTCTTCCCGTTGGATCATCTGCTTGAGCTTGTATTTCTTTCCGTTACCTCACAGAGGAGAGCTGCTGAATATTAAATTAATATAGCTCATTAAAGCTCTTTATTTGATCTGACCTGTTAGTCCATGGAAGGTTGTATCCTTTTTCCTTTGGGACAGATATGTCAGTCGTAGGTTCCCACTAACTTTTATAGAGTCGTTTGGTCCTTCCAAACTATAGGACTGATAGGACACAGTCCTCTGACTTTTCTGCCTTGAAAGTCTTCTTTCTGTTCCATAGTGCGCTTGGGTCAGACTCCTGACTTTTCTGACTTGATCGATTTGTAGAGTCTTCCTTTTTGGTTACTTTGATGAAGATTGAATGCTTGAATATAATAGCTCCTGATCTGAGAAACGTGAAGTCTCTTGCCTTTTTGCTCAACAACCTTATGTGATCAACTCTACGAATATCCCTGCTGACGTGATTGATCTGTAAAGGATCATCTCTTACTGATCATCGTAGAGTTTACTCAACTGTTAGACTGTTTGATCGTAGAGTTCAATTTAAGGTGTCTTGTAAAGAATAAAGTCTGTTTGGTCGTAGAGTCTTCTGGACCACAATCGTAGAGTCCATTCTACGATTGGTTGCCTTGATCGTAGAGTCTTCTGAATCACAATCGTAGAGTCCATTCTACGATTGGTTGTCTTGATCGTAGAGTCTGTTCAAATCGTAGAGTTTTCTTGACATAAATCGTAGAGTTCTTTCTACGATTTTATTACACCAACAGATCAACCTAACAGATTTGATCTATCTAAGTCTTAGTACAACACTAAAGACTTTTATACAATTAACAAGAGATCAACCTAACAGTTTTGATCTTATCTAATACAGCCCTTGTACATTATTTCTTATCATCAAATTTAATCATTCAATGTTCAACATATATATATGAAGAAAAAAAACAAATTAAATTTCATAAAAGTCGGGGCCTTATATTTACTACTACTATTAATTCATTCTCAAGCCTAAATAGTTTATAAGAGAGAGAGAGAAAGAGACGACTAACCATCCTAGGGTTTTTCATAACCCTAAATTACTTATTCTTCATCTATATGCTCTTGATGGATCGCCTTTGGAGTGTTACCATAGTGAGTAACTTGCGTTTGATCTGTGGAATTAATTAAAGAAGCGTGAAGGAATAAAGAATTGAAACTTGAAGATCAAATCAAGAATTAATTTGTCTTCATATGGTATGATTTTAAACATTCCTCAATTAATAACATCTCATAAATGTAATTCCTAGGATTGCAAAAAAAAATTAAATACGATTTATATCATACTTTTACGTTTTACATCAATTTGATTATGTGTAATTATATTTTCTGCACTAACAGTTGCATTAGAGTCATCCTTATGTGAATTATTAATTGTTTACGTACATATATTAATATAGACACGATCTAATTTAATTAGGCATAATTATTTACATAAAATTAATTTTTTTTGTATGCTAAAAATAAAAAATAATTTTAAAACCACGTCTTATATCGTCCATAATAATAATAGATGACATGAATTAAAATTAGAAGTGGCCTTGTCGCTAGAACCTCTAGCGTTAGTGATTTCTTTAAGAAATTGGCCCTGCCGTTAGAGACTCTAGCGGCAGTGCCAATTCTAATTTTAATCCACGCCATTCATTATTATGATGGATGGACTGGTACGTTGTTATGGATGGATTCCCTATATATATATATATATATATATATATATTTTTTTTTTTATGCGCACGCTAAAGAAGATGAGACTATTGATAACAAATCCTTCAAGATAAAATAGTAAATTGTAACGTCCAAAGAAATTAAAAATGTCGGTCGTAACCTTCTAGCATGATGAAACGATAAAATATCAAATACATAATATGAGTTTGTTTTGCACAAACAAAGATTATATTATGTATTAAAGATATTGGTTTATATTATAAGGGAATTGAACATTACATTTTTGTTGTGAACTCATAAGAACTGTATTTTTCTCTTCACATATATAAAAATGTTTGATCAGACTTAACTTAAATAATTTAGGTTTGTTGTGCACACACAAGACCATTAAAATCTAAGAGACAAAAGATAAGGAGTAACATTAGATATAATTGACAAAAGCTATTTGCCTATTGAATAAAGTTATAGTTTATTGCGCACACACAAAGCTATATTTACGAAATAGGATCCTTGATCTCACTAGCAAATCTTCTAACCAGATTTGCCCAACTATATATGGAAGGTTATACAGTTTGATAAAAATAGCGAGAGATGCCATTTTAAATAAAGTCTTAATTAATTTGGTGATTAGTAAAATGAATGCATGTTAATGTTGTTATTTTAAAAAAATTATTTACAAAATTTTACCATATTTACCTTACTATCACTGTGCAGCTACTGAAAAGATTTCTTATTTTCTTAATTCGTCAATTCTTACAACTGTTGTAGAAAATGCCTCTGAGAAGGAGATAGATACTTTCAAAAAATGGCAAGATGATGCATAAGTTACTTAGTACATCATATTGGCTTCCATGAGTAACGAGTTACAACGTTAACACAAGAAGTAGGATGCACATGTTATTTTACTTCACCTTTAAGACTTGTATGGTGAGCAAAGTAGGTCTGTCAGATATGAGGTATCTAAAGAGTTCTTTCAATCTAGAATGAACGACATCGTACTACAGTACATACATATGTTCTAAAAATGATCAATTTGATTGAACAACTGGGATAACTTGGCTTTGTCATAGATAGAGATTTAAGCCAAGATTTGATCTTGCAGATACTCAAGACTTCTTTTCATAATTTGTTATGATTTTTCACATGAATAAGCTAAATGTCAACCTGTCTGAACTCTTGAATATGCTAAAAACTATTGAGAGTCACTTTCCAACCAAGAAAGACCAAATTTTGCTAATGGGTGAATCTTCCAAGAAAAAGAAGAGAGGTAAACATTCTTCTGTTAAGAATAACAAGAAGAAGGAAAAAGGAATGACACTAATCAAAGACAAGAAGAAAGTTGATCCTAATAGAAAATGAATTCACTTATATTGCAACAAGTTAGGATACTAGAAGCTAAACTTCAAAGATTATCTAACAGTGACTAAGAAGAAGAAGCTTGGTGAAGTTTCAACTACAGATACAGGTTTGTTCATGACTGAAATAAATATTTCTGTAAATTAAAGTAATACTTGGGTATTAGATATCGACTGTGGTTCTCATATATGAAATTCTATATAGTGGCTAAGTAAAAGTAGAAAGCCAAACAAAGGAGAAATTGTCTTGCGTGTAGGTAATAGACCAAAAGTTTGCTGCATTAGCCGTAGGAACTTATAGTTTAGTATTACCTACTGACAAGTTTATTAAGTTAATTAATTATTTCTATATTTTAATTTTTTTTAGAAATATTATTTCTATTCCATTGTTAGACAATAAAGGTTTTACTATTATAATAAAGATCAATTGTTGCTCTATTTATAGTAATAATAATTTTTTTGAAATTGGTAGAATTCTTGATGGACTTTATATTCTTGACTTATATAATAATATTTTTCAAATTTAACAAACTGGTAAAAGAAAAAGAGATGATATAAATTATTCCGCCATGTAGCATTATAAACTTGGTCATATTAATAAAATAAGACTGAACAAGTTGTATAAAAATAATTTTTTAGAACCATTTGATTATGAATCATATACAACTTGTGAATCTCGTCTCTTTGGTAAGATGACTAAATCTCCATTCAATATATATATATATATATATATATATATATATATATATATATATATATAGAAAGAGAGAGAGTTACAAGATTGTTAGAGTTGATATACACTGATGTGTGTTGTATGACAAAACATGTTAAAAAGGAGGTTATCCATAGTTCATTACATTCACTGATGATCATTTTAGATTTGAATATGTATATTTAATGAAATATAAATCTGAATCATTTGAAAAATTCAAGCAATTTATAAATAAAGTAGAGAAATAAACAAGAAAGAGTATTAAAATTCTTCAATCAGATCGAGGAGGTGAATACTTATATAATGAGTTTCTGGATCATCTTAAAGATAATGGTATTCTCTCACAATGTATTCCTCCAAGTACACCGCAATTGAACAATGTATCTAAAGGAGAAATTGAACCTTGCTAGATATAATGCAATCCATGATGTGTTTTATAGATCTTCTGGTGTCCTTGTTGGGTTATACTCTAGAAACGACAATATATCTACTAAATAAGGTATATTCGAAATATGTCCCTAAAACTCCATATGAGATGTGGATAAGGAAGAAATATATTCTTAAGCATGTTATGGCTTAGGGTTGTCCAACTTATGTTAAGAGATTTGAGAGTGATAAATTTAAGACAAGATCTTATAAGTGCAGATTTGTGAGATACCTTAAAAAAAAGTTTGGGGTATTACTTGTATCATCCTACTTATCAAAAGGTGTTTATTGCAAAACATTCTACCTTCTTGAAAAAGAAGTTTATTCTTGAAGGGACTAGTGTGAGTAAAATAAATCTTGAAGAAATTCGAGAACCACAAAACATTATAGGTCAAATGGAGAAACATGTCCAAGTAGAGAAAGTACCTATTGTCCTATAACCAATTCATAAATCTGAATATTTTGGGTATAAAGATCTATAAAAATAGATCGAAAATGATGTTTGGCTTAACTCAAGGAACATATATTGATTCGATATTAAAGGTTTAGCATAAAAAACTCCAAGAGAAGTCTTATACCGATGAGCCATGGAGTGCATCTCTCTATGAAATTATCCCCAAAGATACTTAAGGAGAGATATCGCATGAGTAAAGATCTATCATGTATGAGATGATATGTACGAGGCCTAATGTTTCTTATGCACTTAGTGTAACAAGCATATATTAGTCCAATACTACTGGAGAAGAACACTGCAAGGTAGTGAAAAATATTTTAAAGTAATTAAGAAGAACTAATGATGTATTTCTTGTTTATGGTGAGTCTGATTCGAAACTAGAGGGTTATACATACTAAAGTTTTTAAGGTCACAAGATGATAACAAATCCATTATGTATTTACCTTGAACAGTGGTGCAGTGAGTTAGAAGAGTTCCAAATAATAAATAGTTGTTAATTCAGTAACAGAGACAGAGTATATAGTTGCAAGTGAAGCTGCAAATAAGACTGTTTGGATGAAGAAGTTCATTACAGAACTTGGAGTGGTTATTAGCATTCAAATAGCAGTGCCTTTATATTGTGATAACACTAGAGCTGTTGCACAGGTCAAAGAACATAGGTCTCATTAGAAATTCAAACATGTGTTGTGAATTTGATTAAATTAATCATTGAGAGAGGAGATGTCGCTCTAGATCGAGTAGATTCTCAGAACAATATTGCAGATACATTTACTAAAGTATCTCAGCAAAAATTTAAATGTCACTTAGAGAAGATATATATTAGATACTAGAGCGAATGACTTTAGTGCAAGTGGGAGATTGAAAGTAATATGTCCTCAATTTAATCACATTTGATATGATATAATATTTCATTTGTAATCTTATTCATTTATTAATAAAAGAATTGATTTGTTTAAAATTATTTATTTTTCCATGTTATAATCTCATGCATTGTAAATTTAAAATTATTAAACTGTTTATGAATTATTATAGTTGTGGATTATGGTTAAATATTGTTTGAAAACTTTTGTGTGAAATTTAAAATGAAATTTTTTGTTTTATAAAAATAAGTTCATATTTCGGTTATATGCCGAATAACTGAATAGTATAGTTCGCCTATTCGAGTTTCAGTTATTCAGTTAGTACATATTTCGAATACTTGTTTGGATAGTGAAATTGTATAAAATTATGTATTTAGTTAGAATCGGATAGACAATTCGGTTCGGTTATAACCAATTACTCACCCCTAATTGACATATCTGGTACTCCTTCCGTCCCACAAAGACTGACTCAGTTTGAATTTTAAAGTCAAATTGACCAATCTTAGAATTAAAATTTATCCCATTTTAATTTAAATATAGGTAAAAAGATTATAACCATAATAAACTATGATTAATTTACTACAACATTTAATTTTTGAGAATTCAAAAATATAAATAAATTTGATTAATTACTAATTTTAAAATTGACCAATCTAACTAAAAAAGTTAAAGTAAGTCAGTCTTTATGGGATAAAAGGAGTATTATTTAATTAAAAAATAATCCTTTCGTTTTATATTATTTGATAATTATTGACTTTTTAAAGTCAACTTAAGATATTTTTAAATTCAAAATTAGCATAGATTCTTTTAATTTTAGTCAATAAAATGATGAATATTATAAACTATCTAAAAAATATTATTCATTGTAAGTTTTATTATTTTATAATTTTTAATGAGTTATCTCAATTTTGCATTTAAAAATATTTTAAATTAACTTTCAAAAGTCAATAATAATCATATAATTTGAAATAGATAAAATATAACACACTAGCAATATATACCCCGATTTTATATTAGAATCATGGATTATTGAAATATAAATATTAACTATATAAATCTTTATTAATAACATAATACATCATATTAGAAATATGAATTATCATTTGTTGCAATGAGGATATATATTCCTAATAAATTTATTTGCAACTTCGTATGTAATGGGAAATATTCCACATAAAAATTAACATGCATTATCACAATATGTAGTAAACTTTCTAAGCACAAACTTTAATATTATATAATTCCTTTTTAAAATATATATAAAAATTAGATAGGACAATCGTTTACATATTAAAAGTTTTTAAAATTAAGCTTGGATAACAATAAAAAGTTTTTAAAATTAAGCATAGATAACCTATATAATATCACTTCAAATACGAAGTAGTTTAGATTTTCACTTATTAAATCTAACTGTATAAATACAAATAACATGAAAAAATATATAAATATATAAACTTTATATGATTTAGTGATATGCCTCAACTTGATTGACATTTAAATATATGGTTTTAACATATAAGTTCAAATTTAATATTTTGAAATTAATTTAAAATTGACATGTATTATTAAATTTTTGAACACAACTGCGTACAATACCGTATAGTATTTTTTTAAGTAGTTCATAATTTTGGTAATTTTACTATTTTAGATTGAATAAATTTATATCGATCTTGATTGTGAAACTAGTTTGATTTTATTTTAAAATTTAATATTAATCCCCTATTTAAAAAAGGAAGGAGTATTTCAGTTCTCCTAAATCCTATTTTTCACGTAAATAATGGGTATAATTTTGATTTATTGATCCCATTTCTTCCCATTGATTCAAATGAATATATATAGATATTGTCATTAAAAATAAAGCATTCCTTGTAAATAAATATAATTCAAAAAACTACTTTTCTAAAAAAGTTGATATGTATTTAATTGGAGTATATATTTTTCTCAGTTAGATTAAGAGGGGGAAGATAGGCACATTGGATGGTGGTAAATAGACAATAATTAAATATTATACTAAATATTATATTTATTTAAATTATTAAAAAATATGACATAATACGAATTTTAATATCATATTTTATTTTTTAATAATATAAATAAATATAATATTTAATTATTATGTGTTTATACTTATTTGTCTTGAATATATGCGAGGAGATGGCGACAGGTGTAGCTCCCACAAGTGCTTTGTCCTGGGTGATATTACAAAGAATGAAGCTTATTTCCATCACATTCGGTCAATAACCCTCAAATACTTAAGAACCCTCAAATCTGGCTGGTATGAGGAATTGCACCACTGCGAAAAGGTATTAAATTTTGGGAAAGACTTAATCACCGGAAAAATTAATTAATTTTAGTGTTTTTTTAAAAAAACAATTTTTTTAATTAAATCAATAATATCTTAAAAATATAACAACAATAATCAAAATTTGATCAAGTCTCTAATCAACATGAACTATTGATGATGTGTCTTTAGATGTGGCAATTTATTTATTAATTTATGATTTATTACTAACATCATATGTGTTAGGATATATATTTCGTCAGGCCTGATCCGGAAATTCATATTGGGTTAGGCCCAATGGACCGTCAGCTTGGTAGTCTTCCATGAGGACTTCTGAGTCCGATAGGCTTGAGTTAGGTCCCTAAACCAATCTGAACTGTAACTACTTACTATATCTAATCCGAATTAGAATATGAGTCAAGTTCCTAGATGGTTTAGGATATTACCTTCCTACTCAAACTATAACACGTTGATAGACAGTCCTAAGAGGAATCGGTAAGAATCAGGTATGCACTATAAATACCCAGTCAATGATGGAGGTAGAGGTTACGCACATATACACATTATTTTACTATATTAGATACTCAAACCTCCATTGTTGACCAATCTTGAAACCTTCATTAACACTCACACCGGAGGAGTCCATCAACGGCCCAAGCCGTTAGGACTTTTGTGCAAGTATTCTTTTCGGACGGCCAGCAGGACAGCCGGATAGAATCAGGCGTCAACATTGGCGCTAGAAGGAGGGTCTCTAGTAACGAGTGAGCTTTTCATCAATAATAATTGACATGGAGACATCATAGTCTACATGAAGTCAGAATAACTCACGGAGGCCGCCTCCCACTCAGTCTCACCGGAAGATAATAGCATAAAAAGAGCGTCGTCTCCAGGTGCTCCTCGAAAAGAAGAAAGCTCTAGACGCCCAACAGAAAGAGCTCGATAAACAATACCAGGAATTAACCGAGGCCGGTGATGACCTTCTGAGCCAGGGAGGCTCGGCCTCTCGCTCGGGTCGCCGTGATCACCGAGACGACAGGCACCCAAGACGACGTGAAGGTGGTGAACGAGATCGGGATAGGGAGCCGGCCCGTTCCAATTCGATCTGGACAAGAGACTTACGGAAGCGAGCCCGATCGCCTTCCAAGAGGGATCAAGGAGATAAGCGAAGCCACGACAGCCATACTGGGGAATCCTCACCAAAGAAAGCTTCGGATAAGTACTATAGATCCAAGAAGGCCTAGTTCTCTCCATTCTCAAAAGAGCTAGAAGAAGCTAAGATCGACCGAAGCCGCAAAGTACCCACTCTGGAGATGTATGACGGAACAGGAGACCCCCACGATCATACCTACTCCTTCGAGCAAGCCATGCACTTTTATGGACATGATGTCTTGGCGATGTGCCACCTATTTTTATCCACTATGAAGAAAACTGCTAGAGAATGGGTCACTTCCCTCCCATCCGGGTCTATTAAATCGTGGGAAGAGCTACACAAGCAATTCCATACTTGGTTCAGGAGCAACAAAAGACGTGCCCGAATGAAAACTTCCCTCCTATAAGTAAAATAAAGGCCGAATGAAACTCTTCGGCAGTACGTCAAAAGATTCTGGGAGGCTGTGTTTGAAATCAATGGAATCGACCCGAAGCAGGTAATTCAATTTTTAACCATGGGATTGAATGTGGATAAATCCAGCAGGTTGATCGAGGAGCTCATCTCAAAGGCTCCCGAAACTTTGTTAGAAATCTACGAAAAAGTGGACAAGTTCGTGGAATTGGAAGAGGCTTTCACCAATCTTCGGGGTTCTTCGAGAAACACATGTGATTTTGACCAGAAAGACCTCGGAGGCGATAGTGCCGAAAAGAAATCCAACGGTAACGGTAAGAAGGGGAATGACAGGAGAGATTCCAACAGAGATCGGCAGCAAAAGAACGACCCCCCGCGGGACAGAAGGGGTAACGAAAAGGATTACACGCCCCTAAATACCAATAAAAGCAATATCGTGAAAGCGATAAAAAATGAACCCTTCTATGAGAAACCCCCGAAGATACGAGTTTTTGCGAGACAGAAAAATGGGGATCGGTATTGTACCTATCATGAAGCTAAAGGGCATGACACTGAAGAGTGTTACCAACTAAAAGATTTCTTGGAAAAACAAGTTCAGATGAGCAATCTAGATAGTTATGTTGCCAATTCTTACCGACCATTGACCTTTGATCGACTCGAACCTCCACCACCGATCACGGAGGCAAAAGGTGTTGTTGATGTCATTTCTGGAGGATCAATCTCCGCCCTCTCCAACCGAAAATGAAAGGCATTTGGGGGAGAGGTCCATCAAGTGTCTGACAAATCACCGAACACCAAGACCGACCCCATAACCTTTTTCGACGATGATTACCCATTGGGAATGGTTACTCGCCACCAAGACGCACAGGTCAATACAGCTCAGGTCGGAACCATGGATATGAAGAGAATGCATGTTGATAATGGGAGTTCAGTTGACGTACTCTATAGCCGAGCATATAATTGACTGGACTTGGGGGGTAGGAAGCTAGAGATCTACAATGAGTCCCCATTGTACGGGTTCGAGAATAACCCAGTCCGTATAGCGGGAACGATTGAATTGCCTGTGATATTCGAGACAGCCCCGAAGCAAGCTTCCATTATGGTCCGTTTCTACGTAGTTCAAGTAGAAAGCAACTACAACGCCATCTTGGGAAGAACAACATTGTCGGCACTGAAAGCAATAACCTCAATCCCTCATTTGAAAATGAAATTTCCAACCAAAAATGGGATCGGGGAATCAGTCGGCAATCAGGATTTTTCCCGAAGATGTTATCTACAGACCATCTAGACATCCCCTATCAGCGACAATAAGTAAAAAGCCACCATGAAGATCGAGCTTGAACCTTTCACTGAGGGATGTATCGAACCAATAGCAACACCTGCCGAAGACACAGTCGAGGTCCCCTTATTTCAAGAAGATGATGAGAAAATCGTACAGATTGGAAACGGCCTTCAAGAAGACATCAGAATCCGGTTGGTCCCCCTCTTGCAAAAGTATTCGTACATCTTTGCATGGGTCCCGGCCGATATGTCAGGCATTGATAAGACCGTGGCCGTGCACCGTGAACCCAAGCTCGAAACCCATCAAGTAAAAACGAATGAATATAGCTCCTGAAAGACAAAAGGTAATTGACGAAGAAATTGATAAAATTTTGGCTACTGACTTCATTTTTGAAATTACATATCCAGAATGACTCGCTAATGTGGTGCTAGTTAAAAAACATAATAGGAAGTAGAGGATATGTGTGGATTATACAGATCTGAATAAGGCATGTCCTAAAGACTACTACCCTCTCCCGAGCATTGACCAGTTAATAGACTCTACGTCGGGACATACAATAATGAGCTTCCTGGATGCTTTCTCGGGATATAATTAAATCGTCATGCTTGAAAGCGATATACCGAAGACAGCTATCATCACCCACCGAGCCATCTATGCCTACAAAGTCATGTCCTTCGACTTATTCAATGCCGGAGCCACTTACCAGCGAATGATGAACAGAGTATTCCACAGCCATATCGGGAGGAACATGGAAGTCTATGTTGACGACATGATTGTCCGAAGCATGAAGGAAGAAGATCACCTCTCTGACCTGAAAGAATGCTTCAAGAATGTCAGATCAAACAACATGAGACTTAACCCAACTAAATGCACATTTGGATTCGGGTCAGACAATTTTTTGGGATATATGGTTAGTTGAAGAAGGATAGAGGCAAATCCCGAAAAAATATCGAATATCCTTGAAATGCAACCGCCGAAGAACTTCAAGGAAATTCAACGGTTGACTGGGAGATTGGCAGCTCTGCGATGGTTTGTAGCACATTTAGCCGAGAAGCGTTTCCCTTTCTTCTGCACTTTGAAGGGAGCTCAGAATCAGAAGACATTTCTATGGACCAAAGATTGCTAAGAAGCTTTCGACCAGATTAAAAGATATATTTCTTCTCCTCCGATATTGAGTAAAGCACTCCCTGAAGAGGACTTACAACTATACTTTGTTAGAGTTTATGCCCTAAAAGCCAATTATTTGATTTAATTGCTTAACTTTTCTCGATATTATATTTGATTGAATAAATGATATTATTTTATTATGTTTTTATTTACTGCATTATATAAATGTTAACATAATAAAAGTCCTTAGAATAATGATACAAATTATATAGCTTCAAGTATGTGACTTGAACATGAGATCATATAATTACAGTTAATATCATTACTCTTAAATGTCCCTAGTCGAGTGTCATTGTTAATGGGACAACAATGATGCATTGAGACTAGTATGTAGATTGACTGATGGCCAAATCTCATTGGTCATAAATATATGAGATATTGAGTCAATGCATAGGTACGTGTTAGAGAACAATATACTGGACAGATCCAACATGAGAATTCTACATGGAGCATTATATAAAATGTCATAAGAAATTCTTATAGTGACAATGATGTAACGATCCTCCGACCTGAAGTCACTATATTATTACACGAGAATTTGTGTACTTTGATATCATCAATGGTCACCTTTAATAGGGTGGACAATAAAGGTGGTTATTGGGTACATCATGAATCGTGTGAGGAATATGAGTGATCTAGATGAAATTTAACTATTCTATAAATTAGGGAGTGATATACATAGGCCTTTTGATTGAGTAGGATTATGAAATGCATGACCATGCTCAAATATTGATTTGTTTCATATAGTCTACTCATTGATCAAGAAAACTCAGATTAAATTATGAAGAGTATGACACATTCCATGCCTTGAGTTTAATCTAGGATATAAGGTTAAAAGGATTAAATTACATTGAAACATTGGTCACGAAAAGGTTGTATCAAATCACCGATCTTATTATTATTTGGGTAACAGTGATGCATTACTAGATGCCGCTCACTGTTTATAATTTTATAATATGATTTTAAAATTATTGCCAACATAATAATAACCTATAGGGTCACACACTTAGAACACATTTAAAAGGAAATTAATTTAAATTGTAAGTATTTTAAATATGTCAATATGATTAATAGTATTTAAAAATTATGAATTTAAATTAATAGGATAATTTGTATATATGTATATTAATTAAGTAAGATTTAATTAAAATATAATATATATAAATTCAGATTTTATTTTTCTATTTATTTTAGGTTTTGGTTAATTCCTATTAACTTCTACATATACATGATATATCAGTAGTTTTAAGCACGTAAGGAAAAACTAAAACCCTAGCCGCTTTCAGAAAGAGGTTAGAGAGAAAAGTAGTTCAAAAATCCTGATCTTGGTGGCTAGTACCGCAAATCCCTTTTGCTGCAAATTGTGTGATGATTCGTAGAGTTTTCGTGTGGATACCATAGAGACGCAGTCGCTGGATTGCGTTGAAGATTCGAAGTCGTTCCAGAATTTAATCGTCTCTTGTCCATCTCGGATAATCGATAAAATAATCTAAACCTCTGAATTGATATGGTTTTGCATGGATAGGGTTTCGATTTTTTTTTGAAATTTCTCTGTTTTTATGATCCGAAATCCTACATACTTGTCCGCCACATCTTTGGCAATAGGATCCGCTTTGATAAGGGAAGATTCACAAGGGCAGAAACCTATTTATTACGAAAGCCATGCTCTTCGGGATGCTGAAACCCGGTACCCAAATCTAGAGAAATTGGCGTACGCATTAGTTATTTTTAGTCGAAAGCTTCGACATTACTTTCAGGGTCAGACTATCCTTGTTCTCACAGATCAGCCTCTTCGAAAAATCATGTACAAACCAGAGTCATTGGGAAGGCTGGCAGCATGGGCTATAGAGTTGAGTCAGTTCAATATCGAGTTCCACCCTCAGACGGCCATCAAAGCACAAGCAGTCGTCGACTTCATCATTGAGTTCTCCTTCCCCGAAGAGTCAGACAACAAGGACACGGATGATACGGCTAATACAGAGGTTACCGAAGAGTCGGTATGGACACTGTTTGTAGATGGGTCTGCTACCGGGACAAGAAGCGGTGCAGACGTAATTCTCACTTCTCCCGAAGGTTTTAGAGTGCAACAATCAATACGATTTGGGTTCATGGCCACTAATAACATAGCTGAATATGAAGCATTAGTGGCAGGATTGAAACTGGCATGAAGTCTGGAAGTGAAAAACTTGGTAATTTATAGCGACTCTCAACTAGTAGTGAAATAAGTCTTGGGGGAGTATGAAGCGAAAGAGGTTCACTTACAGGCTTATCTGTAACTGGTACGGTCATTGTTGGCATTATTCCCGAGACATCAGATTATAGGCGTAATCAGATCGAAAAACACAACGGCCGATGCCCTCTCCAAATTGGCAACCACCGACCAAGGAGAGTTAGACGGACCGGTATACTTGGAAGAACTTCAGCATCCGAGCACAATGGTTCAGACAGTTATGGATATTGAACAGGAAGGTTCTTGGATGACCCCAATTTGTAAATTCCTTCTAACCGGTGAACTGCCTGAGAATAAGTCTGAGGCCCGAAGAATAAAATATAAATCTGCCAAATACTGCATCATTAATGATCAGCTATACCAAAGATCTTACTCTTCTCTGCTACTTCGATGTCTTGACTCAAGAGAATCCAATTATGCTCTTCGGGAGGTTCATGAAGGGATCTGCGGAGACCATGTGGGAGCAAAGGCACTTGCCCATAAAATTCTATGACAAGGATATTTTTGGCCGACTATGCTCGAGGACGCCAAAGACTTCATCAAAAGATGTCACAAGTGTCAATTTTTTGCATTTGTTCCACACCAACCTCCCGAAGATCGTTCACTAATACTTTCCCCGATACCTTTAGCTGTCTGGGGGATAGACATCCTGGGCCCGTTTTCATAAGGTAAGGGACAAGTGAAGTTTGTAATCGTCGCCATCGACTATTTCACCAAGTGGGTATAAGCCAAACCACTTGCCAGAATCATCGAGCAAACATATCTCCAATTTTTCAAAGAGCAAGTAGTCTACCGGTTCGGCATTCCAATGATTCTGGTGTCGGATAATGGGCTTCAGTTCGTCGGCAAGATATTCGAAGGATTCTTAGTTGAACTTAACATTCAGCATCGTCGGACTTCGGTAGCTTATCCACAAGCAAACGTTCAAGTGGAAGTTACCAACAGAATACTTCTTCATGACATAAAAAGAAGATTGGAAGACGCGAAAGGTGCATGGCCCGACGAGCTTTTACATGTTCTCTGGGCCTATCGAATAACTCCTCGGACTACCACTAGGGAGACACCCTTTAAATTGGCCTATGGTTTCGAAGCCCTGATACCTATTGAGATCGGGGTGCCTCCACCCAGAGTCCTAAACTTTGACGATGTTCTCAATAGCGAAGGATTTCGGCTGAACCTCGACTTATTGGAAAAGGATCGCGATTCAGTAGTCCTCAGATTAGTTACCTATCAACAACGAACTACTTGACACTTCAACAAAAAAGTCAACAACAGGTCCTTCAATGTGGGTGACCTGGTCCTTCGGCAAGCTAAGGCATCTACACCTCGGGAAACTGGTAAATTGATGCCTACCTGGGAAGGTCCATATTTAGTGATTGAAGTGTTGTGGGTTGGAACTTACAAGCTTTAGTGCATGGATGAAAAATGTGTTCCAAATACTTGGCACGCTGTTCGGCTTCGTAAGTATTATCAGTAGTCCATATTTTGTACTTAGTCAAATTTTGAGGCCAAATTTGAAGCCGATAGGATTTGTACTTAGATTATTTTTTCAAGAGGCTATGTTTTTAGCCGATACATGATTATCTTTTCGATATTAATGAGACTCTTTTACATCTTCTTTTGGTATTATTGTTTTGATACAAGTTTCTTTAAAGTTCATTCCCTATCCTCCTCGGACTAACATCCGATTAGGCTAGCAGGGGCGAAGCAGTATAAGTAAACAGTTATGCACGTAGATGATAAATCTAAACTCATGAGAAAAGATAAAGTATAATAATTCAATTTCCGTAATCAAAATGGAATTAATGACGTCTTCAAGCATTACCAAAAAGAAAAGAAAAGAAAATTGATGAAGTCTTTCAAAAGCAATCAGTCTTCGGGAAATACAATTCCCAGCTGATTACGATCATGACCCTTTCCCCTGGCAAGCTCCCGAGCATACTCAAATCCATCGCTGAACTCATTCACTATGGAAGCATAGATGTCTGTTTGGAATTTATCCGAAGCTTTATACTCATCTATTACTTTCTGCCTGAGCCCTGGAGTTAGGACGCTCGGGGAAGCGGTGCCTATCGGCCCTTTTAACCAATCAGCCTCTTTTGATGCCCAACCTTCAACGATTTGCTCGATGTTGTCCTTGAGATTTTTCATCCGATCTGTTTGAAGGTTGAGGAGGTCTTTTGATTGTTTGAGTTGTTCTTTTAAGGCTCGGACCTAGAACTCGAGCTCTTGTAGATTCCTTTCATATTGAGCTTTGTCAGCATCGGCTTACTCAAGGACTTGCCTCCTCTGCTTCTCGGCATCCAATAGTTGGGACTCGAGTCAGCTAATTTCCTTGTCCTTCTCAACCCTTACCTTCCGTATTTCCTCATAGTCATTCTTCATGATGTGGAAGGTGTTGTGTTGATGCCTCAGTTGGTCTCGAATCTTCTGATGATTCTTCACCGTTTCGGCACGCTCCCGCTCGAGCACTTTCTGTTCATCAGATACCTTCAGGAGAATTGCATTTCCTTAAAAAAATGGTGGCCAACCGATGATGAGCAAGTCAACACTTTAGTTAAATTAAACAAGTAAAATCACAAACAGATCTTAACCTTTGCATGGAAGGAGAACAACATCTCCATTAATGTCTTCAGATCAGCTCCCTCGGTATTAGCTGCAGCAAATGAGATCCTCGAGGAACCCAAGGCCTCCATGTCTGGTCCCTCCTCGGGTCTTGCACATTCGGGCGTTGTTGGGGGGTTAGCCGAACCATCTTGTGTATTAGAGGGCTCTGGACCTTCAGCGGTTTCTTTTCCCTCAGCACGGGGAGGAGGAACGGTTGATTCCTCTGGCTGTCTAATAATGTCCAACTCGGTAGGAGGATTGGTTGGAGCCTCGAGGGGAAGTGGGACATGTCGATTCTTGCCTCCAGTAAGGATTTCAATACTAACCTCATCCTCTTTATTTTCGGTATGCTGGATCCTGAATCCTCGGCAGCAGACGTTTCTCCTCCTGTGGGCTTGATAATATCACCCGCTTGAAGAGGTCCCGTGGCTGCCTCGGGAGTGACAACAGCCTGGTTTGAATCCTTGGGCTTTGCAGACCTCAAGTTGCAGCTCGCCTTAAGCTTCTCGACGACACTCAGTTTTCCCCTCGGGGAGCCAGCTACCTTTAGTATAGCTTCATTGTCAGGGTTCTTTTCTTGATCAGCCACTGCAGCATAATCAAAGCAGAAGAATCAATAACTTAAATAGTATCAGCATAAAGGAACAAGCATGACAGAGGACTCACGACCGAAGGAGTACAACTAGTCTTGATCATTAAGGAGATCCCGATCCCACTTCACAGGCGGTTTCTTGGAATACAAGACCTCGAACTCTTCCAATCTCTTTCGGGATATCCTTTTCGGATTCAGCTGGTCTTTGTTCGGGTCAGCCCAAGGTCTGACCATCTCAGTGTCCGGTCCCTTAATGAAGAACCAATCCCCGTGCCATCCCTTATTACTGAAGGGGGTATCCATCAGGGTATCTCTTCCGGGGTTCTTTACTATTTGGAAATACCCATTTTCCTTGTTATTTGTGATGGAAAAGAATTGGAAAAAGAAGTCTATGGCTGGGGGGTCGACTCAGATGTACAAAAGGTGATGAAACTGTGCAGGTGGATGAAAGAATTGGGGGATAACTGATTCAGGCTAAGCCCTGTCTTATGCAATAACTCCAATATGAAGGGGCGGAGAGGGAATCGGACCCCAAATATCAACGCCTATCTATGAATGGGAATTCATCCCCCCTCGAGCTGATAATACATCATTTCACTAGCCCCGGGCCTCTTGATTTCATACGAATTGGGGATGTAAAATTCTGTTTGGGCTAGATCAAAGTATTGATTTTGGATGGAGGAAGGAATGTTGGTTACTCTATATTGGATGTTGAAATATTTACTCCTATTGTATTCCTCTACATCCCTCGTCTGGGTGACGACTACGGGTTTCCACGGTTATCCCTCTGAGATTCTTGTTTCGGCGACAGTGACCTCGTCTTCAACCCGAGAAGACAAAGTTTGTGCTCTCGTGTTCTGTGTACTCCTAACCATGGTGAAGTGTTTAGCAATAGAGGGTGAAAAATTTACTTGATTTAGAGAGGAGGATCGATGGAATGATGATCGGAGGACGGCAGAGCTTGAACAGTGGAATCTTGACTGGGAATGGGAGTTTTTCTTTCTCAAACGTCTTTTCTTCCGAGACAATCGCTTCTGATAAAAATGACGATAAAAGTAACCCTTCTCATCTTATTCAGCATTGCAACGGTCCGAATGAAAGTGATTTAATGGACAAGGCGTATTTGTTGTATTTACAGCAGCGTAATAAATGCTCCTTTCCGCGTGCACTTTGCCACCTGTTCAATACCATTGAATTCAAAAATGGTTGTAACATGAAACGTCTGTGCAAGCTTGGGGCCAGATTTATTGGGCTGAATAACAAAGCTTTGGGCCGGATTTGTTGGGTTTAATAACAAAACTTTGGGCTTGATTGGTATATGGGGTCCATAGTTTGAAACCCTATTTAACTAAAGCCTAAGATCACGTTAATGACTTTTTCCTTCAGTCTGATGCCTCTGGGCTCCCGAATGAGCTTTCCCATCGATTTGATGTCTCTGGGCTCCCGATGGAGCTTTCCCATCAGTCTGATGCCCCGGGCTTCCAATGGAGTTTTCTCTTCGGTTTGACACCTCCGGGTTCCCGAATGACTTTCTTTTCGGACTGAGGCCTTCAGGTCCCCAAAAGCTTTTCCCTTCGTTTAAGCACCTCTGTGTTCCCGAATGAGCTCTCCCTTCGGTTCGATGCTTCCAAGCTCCCGAAGGAGTTTCCTTCCTATAATTAACGTTGTCCCAGAACTCTTATGTAAAGTTCGAAGAAGGTATGCCTTCGGTATGATATTGTTTATGTTTATACATATGGAATCCCAAAGGGTTAGTTTCTCTCTGGATCTGTCCGCTTACATATACCTTCGAAATGTTTATTCTACTCCCCCAGCACTTTCATAAACTGGGGGAGTGGGGGGGGGGGGGGGCAATGTTAGGATATATATTTCGCCAGGCCTGATCCGGGAACTCATATTGGGCTAGGCCCAATGGACCGTCAGCCTGATAGTCTTCCATGAGGACTTCTGAGTCCGACAGGCTTGGGTTAGGTCCATACACGAATTTGAACTGTGACTACTTACTATATCTAATCCAAATTAGAATAGGAGTCAAGTTCCTAAATGGTTTAAGATATTACCTTCCTACTCAAACTATAACACGTTGATAGACAATCCTAAGAGGAATCGGTAAGAGTCAGGTATGCACTATAAATACCCAGTCAATGATGGAGGTAGAGGTTACGCACACATACACATTATTCTACTATACTAGATACTCAAACCTCCATTGTTGACCAATCTTGAAACCTTCACTAACACTCACACCGGAGGAGTCCATCAACGACCCAAGCCGTTAGGACTTTTGTGCAGGTATTCTTCCCGGACGGCCAGCAGGACAGCCGGACAGAATCAGGCGTCAACAATACGAAATTATTTTAAATAAATTAAAAATAACTTAATAATATAACTAGCCACTTTTATTAATTAAAAATGACTTAAAGATGAAACTGACCATTTTATTTAATTAAAAATATATTAATTTATTTTAATTAACATTAAAAACACCCATATAATATTGAACTTTCATCAAATTGACTAAAAAATATAATTAACTATTTTATTTAGTTAAAAATAAAATTAGAATATAAATTTATTTTTTTAAGTCAAATGAAAAATATTTTATTTTATTTTATTAATTAAATAAAATGGCTACTTTCATTTTTTAGTCATTTTTTATTAAATAAAATGATTAGTTATAGGTTTAGGTTATTTTTATTTAGTTAAAATAACTTAATTATATATTTTTTAATTAAATAAAATGGCTAATTTTATTTTTAAGTCAATTTTTATTAAATAAAATGATTAGTTATAGATTTAGGTTGTTTTAATTTAGTTAAAATAAGTAAATTATGATGTTAACAATAAATCATAAATAAAAAAATGCACCTCGTCAGTAGTTAACTATTGTTAGTCTGATTCAAAATTTGGTTATTGTTGTTACCTGTTTTAAGATTTTGTTGTTTTAATTGAAAACAATTATAATATATATATATATATATATATATATATATATATATATATATATATATGTATGTGTGTGTGTGTGTGTGAAATTAATATTTTACAGTATTTTTTGATATTTTCATATGAAAACCGTTGTTATAGGTATATACCGACCAATGTTTTCAGACCCGGACCGGTCATTCAATCGGAAAGGGTATCGGGTGTATATGGGTCACTAGTTCAACCAGTGGTAAAACCGTTATTGACTTAGTGACATCATATGTGACGCTCCTAAATCCAGATTCCATAACCTCGGGTTTGATGCTCACGCTCCATCATCTCCAAACACATTCTATACACTAATGCGAAAATATATAAATATAATTTGTTAATTACAAAAGGTTTTACCATTCCCAATGTCTATTAACCTTAATTTAATACAAAACATACTCCTTAATTGTTCAAAAGGTGTACATAAGTAAATTACAAAAGTTAACTAATTAACTAAACATGCATATTAATCTACTCTTGAACTTTTTCCTTGCCTTTGTTCTTATTTGAGCATTCGGGTTTATCTGAAAAATATCATGATATAACAAGGGTGAACAACTACTTTGCTTAACAAGTTTAAGTAAATAATGAATACAAGAATGATATATTATGATTGATAAGAAATAACTTCTGAGATTTCAATAATATATAATAATTGTGAAAGAATGAGAATCAAGTTCCAATTAAAAATGAATGTTTGAGTCTTTACTGTTGAGTGATCACTATGTACTATAAACTAATTATAAGGGATAACCGTAATTTAACTGAACCTTTTAGAATTTCGGTATTTGAGGAGATCAACCTCTTGTACCCTATGTGTATGCATAACATTAGGCATCTTGCGCATGTTTGATTTTTCGATAATAATCCCATTGTTAATGGTTGTTCTTTTTCAAACTTACTATAAGAGTCTTCACCAACTATTGATTTGGATAAGTTTTTAACAGTATTCAAGTTAATGAATTTATACATATAATATCTAGCAGAAACAATTAGCTTCGACTTTCTTTTTAAATAGTTCATGAATAACAGAACATTAATGTTTCACAGTTAAATAATGAAACAATATTTAATTATACACAAGTGT
The DNA here is from genome assembly GCA_947179155.2 of Hedera helix. Lineage (NCBI taxonomy): Eukaryota > Viridiplantae > Streptophyta > Magnoliopsida > Apiales > Araliaceae > Hedera > Hedera helix. The sequence goes on from OX359278.1 coordinate 13,255,909, forward strand.
GAATGATAATACTAATGTTGAGGTGGATTAATTTTTAATAATTAAACCACTTAGAGATCTTGAAAAGTAAATACAAGTCTGGGTATAGGAAACTTGATGTTCAGCTGATTACTACTAAGAAATTTAAATTAACTTCCTTTGGAACGACTTAACATTAATAAGGTTGATCTTTTAATTAGTATATCACATAATGGTTCATATTAATAACCTTTGCACATCTTACTCTAAATTATTTAACATTTAATCACATAATTAAACATTTAATAATACATTAAACATTTAAAAATATTATCATAATTTGATAATATTTTAATCACTTGCAAATAATATTAATCATTTAATAATCTTTAAACTCTTGTCTAATATTATTAATCATTTAATAATATTTAACTTCTTTACTAATATTATTAATTATTTAATAATATTTTACCTAATTAATAATATATTAATTACTTACTAATATTATTAATCATATAATAATATTTTATTCATTTACTAACATTATTATTTATTTAATAATATTATTATTCATTTACTAATATTATTGTTCATTTAATAATATTTTAATCAATTACTAATATTATTATTCATTTTCTAATTTTATTAATCGTTTAATAATACTTTAATTATTTAAATTGAGTCTTATAATAATATTAATTAATTTATATTTCTAACCTATTTTGGACCCAAAAGATCCGACTCAACCCGTTTTACAAGGTCTGACCCGACTCGACTCGATTTAATAATGTAATTTTTCAAAAATTTCAGACCACCGCTGCAGCGATGGAAACCATCGTCCCGCCGGTCTCAAACAGGTTGGTTCACCGTTACGGCGGTGAAGCCCAGCGCTGCGGTGGTTAGTCAAACTTTAAAACCCTAATTTTTGCAACTTTGTTTTTTTGCTTCAAACTTTAATAAATCATTTAACACACATTGGATTGACGCCAAATTCGGCTCACGACTTAGTAAAATCATACTTTTACAAAATCCAAAGCGTTACTCATTTTTCAAAGCTTAATACCATGATCGAACTTAACATCAAAACCTTAGGTTTTTCATCTTAACATGTTTTCTTTCAAAATCATAACAAATCCATTTATTCATATTTTTCAACTGTTCAAGTTACATTGCCTTTGTAACACATAGATCTAGCATATAAATCACAAAGATCCAATAAATGACTCACACAACTTTAATCATATTACATCAACATACTAATGAAGCTAAGGTTTTTACCGGTAAACATGGTTATATACATTTTCACATACTAAACATATAGGCACATATACAATGCAACTTTAACCATATAACTTCATACATATCATAGATCTATCATCATAAAGATTTAAAAATAGTTTTTTTTAAACCCATACAAACACATTTTGTACATAAAAATAGATTTTTTTACCATAGAAATCACATATATTATATAGATCACATATTATCCATCAAATTTCTATCCTTATACCTTCAAAACTCTTCATGGTTTTCTTTTTACAAACAACCTCCCACAACCATCATATTACAACTTATACTACAACATAAACTATAAAAATGAACAAGGTTTATGTTAAAAAAACTTTTCAACTTTCTTGTTCTTAAAGCTCTTTTTCTCCTCCATCTAAAGTAAGATACAAAGCTTAAAGACTCCACTTTACTCTTTGATCTACACTAAATATACTCACACAAACATATAAGAACTAACACTCAAAGTGGTTATAACTCTCAAAGAACTCTCTCTTTCTTTTCTCTTTAGGAACTTAGTAGTATTTTTCAAATGACTAACATTTGATAGGCTTGGTGTTGGAGTCTATTTATAGCACTTCCCTAAACACCATTAACATCTACTAAACATCTAGCATTGGTCAAATTAAAGCTAATTTAGGTTTACTATTGGATTGATAGACATATTGGATTGACTAGGTTTGGTAAGAGTTAGTAGGAGTTGGTGAACAATTAGTCCTTTACAAAGATTTTCAAGCAACCTAAGCTAGCACTCCACCCCTCTTTGGGCCCCACTATGGCCAGTCAACACGGCCAATTTCCCTCCATTTTTTTTATTTTGCTCCAATAATAAGCACACACACACACACACACACACACACACACACACACACACACACATAACTATTGGACCAATACTTGAAATTAATTAGGTTTCACATTGGACTCTAGGAGTAAAATAATTGGGTCAATCATTTAAATTGTTTGGGCTCCTTGAATTCATTCATTGGACCACTATTTCATTTTATCTAGAGTTTTCAACAATTAATTCACTTGGGCTCATCATATAATAACTCATGATACTTGAAATTAAAACAAGTATTAAGCTAACTAGTTTCATATTCATTTGGAATCCTTGTTTATTTAACATTCGGGCTACCAATTAATTCACATAAGGCTTATCACATTATGCTCATCGAATAACCACATTGGTATAAATACATAATTCAATTAGACTTGTTAATCACAAAGTCCATTAAACTATCAATTAGGTTTACTATATCTTATCAATCATTGATATTAATATTCTTAGGCTAGTCCACTAGTTTAATTAATCAACCGATTGAACGTTCCTTAATTAAAACACACACGTAACTATATAGTCAATCACTCACGTAACTTCATAATTAAATCTTACAAAATTTAACTTCATTGATAATTAGTTCTTAATTCTAATTATAATGTGACTTAAAATTCATGATTATTACATCATAAATACATAAAAAATATATTATTAATAATTAATAAAATTTTAAAACATCTAATTTTTTGTAAGCTAAAATATAGTGAAATTATGTCATAATATTATTAAAAATATCTAATTTTAAAAATAAAAATATTTTTGTACAAAAAAAATATTAAAAAATACTTTAAAACCGATTCATTAGGTCAATTCTATTGGTTTTACAAGTTGAACCGGTGGTCAACCAAGTTTTGACCGGATCACATCAAAATCGATTTTTTAGGTTAAACTGGACTGGAGTGCCGATTGGTTCTGATTTTTATCGGTCGGACCTCCGGTTTGGTCCGATTTTTAAAACCATGATAACGATGGTTTTCATGCGAAAGTATAAAAAAATCTATGGAATTATCAATTTCTTATATATAGTATTATGATACATAAATATAAATATATTATAATAATAAAAATTGTAAATTGATATTTCCACAAATAAAAATGATAGTATCACAAGTTTTATCTTATATGAATAGTAAATGAATTATACACTCCTATGAGAATAATTTTATAAAAATATCAAATGTTAATTGTAAAAATATTAATTTTCTAAAAGTAACTACAATAATCTACCGAATAGAGTTGGATAGGATTGGTCTCAATTAACCCCGTAAATATGGGGCAAATTGTCATTTTTTTAACACTACTTCAAAGAGATATGAGTACAAGTACACCGAATTATACAATAATAATCTCAATAATTTATGAATCTCTCAACATTAAATATACCTCATACTGATTTCCATTGCCTTCACTATCGAATGTTTGGTACTTCGAAAAACCTAAAATCAACGAGTATGCAGAGGATTATATCTGAATTCGCCTTCGATTGTGAAGCCTTCTCAACTAGGAGGGTTATATAAGAATCTAAGAGTGTGTGAAAAAGTAAGTACTAGAAGTTTTCATATATTTATAGGCGCGTATTAAGTCGCCAGCCAATCACCCTAGAATTATTGCAAATCCCGGTTTAGAACCCAATTTGAGATAATTCAAAATATCAATCTTCAACTCACGAAGCCTAATCCTTCGGTGTTTATTCTGCCATAAGCCTTTAACCGGTTAGGAGGATACGCTTGGGCAATAGCCCATATAACGTGACCCAAGTAGTAAGCCTATAAGCACCAAACGCAGTGGTCGGGCAAAAGACGATCCCGTTATGTCCAAAAGTCAAGGTCAAGCCTTGTCATCTTAACATTCACACTTTTATGAGTGATTATACAAAATTCACAATAATAAAAAAAAAGAAATAAATCTCATGATAATAATAAAAATTACATAACATAAATTGAATTCACAACCTAATATTTGCAGGATCTCAATCAATCGGACAAATCGTCATTGGATGGTTATTATTTTTACAATACCAAGGGGGAAGCTGGCTTTAGTCCAGGACCCTCCATTAGTTCGGGTATGGGAGTTGAGTCATTAGGGTGGGACCTGGCTTGCAGTGATCGGACTTGAATTGGACACACTTCCGCTGCTTGCTTGTTTGGATATGCAAGGACTGGACCCCGACGGATTCCAATTATGTTCTACTGTTTGTCCTGTTGGTATCAATTTGGGAGCTCAGTATCCAATGTTGGGTCATGCTTGTTCCTAATATGGTTAAGAGATATCTAATCGCTAATCACATCATTCATCTTTATCTATCTGGTTAATAATTTGTGTGGCCCCACATGGCAACATGTCAACATCATCATTTATAAACCACCTCAACCTTTCTGTTCAACTCCAGTGTTCTAAGGAGATGAAAATAAAATCAGTTCTTATCAGCGCCCTAAAGAAAAGAGATTGTAACATATGAGACACATTTATATTAGTAATAAATATATTAAACATATATAAATATATAACATATATAAAATGTGATTACGATGATTTTATATTAATTTATTTTATTTTATTATTTAAAATTTTACGTTGATCGTAATATAAATTTACTATGAGTTTGCGCTAGCTAGAGCCCTAGAGCTGCTAATTTATGCGCTACCTGATTAGATTTTCTCTTCACAAAATTAAATCATACATAATGACACAACTGTTGAAGTTATTTTAATAAAACTAATATTTTATTTTAAAAATTATGACTATTATTAATATTTATCATAAACTCATTTATGATATATGGACAGTTATAAACTTGAGGCAATAACTATCAGTTTCATGGTTTTCACCCGTTACGTATATTAATTTTAGCTTAATGAATTTACTTTGAGACCGTTGTTTGCATGCACATAAATCAGTAAGTATTTCATTTTATGAGTTAGCATGCTACTATAAAAATAGTAAGTGAAGGCATATTTGTGTGGTATTTTTCTTTAGAATGATATAAAAAAGGGTTGCTAGCTAACTTGTTGGTAAAGGTAAAGCATGTAGTTATACATGTATAAATGTATTTGTGAGAGAAATAATATACTATATGTAATATATTATATATTGGTATTGAGTAAAGAATTGTGTGTGGTATTCATAAAGTTTCGGACTCGTCTAGTTGTGTAGACTACATTGAGAGTAACAGTGTGGAGACTGCATTGTTATATTGTAGATGTGACATGTTCATGACTTGTTACATCGGATTGAGAATTGATCTCTCCGCGATAGCGTGAATCATCTTAAAGAAAACACTTTTTCGTATTTCAATTCAACGCTACACTATTTTGATTATTTTGGTTGTATCATTATATATTAATTTGTTTCTAATATTTTTTATATCAATAACAGTGCTAAACACTCTTTCACAGCCGTATCCAAGTCAGAATCTTCCACAATCGCCTCTGGCAAACTTTCAATAACAGACTTACAATCGCCTTAAAAAAATGATGGCAATGAAGGCTACCACAACAGCATGTTCTCTTGGCTTGTACGAACGGCTACCCCAGAAGGACAAGAAACGAAATTAAAGGGTGCAAAAGTATTCTGGGAAAATATGAGTCAGAGTCCTTGAATTGTTTTACAAACGTAGAAAAAACTATCATATGATTTTGATTAACCTATTTTTCTCCTTTTCGATAATTTTATAAGTGTCAAATGTATCTTAAATACACTTTATACTTTATAGTACATGTACTAAATTGTTTGTATATGCATGATCTTCACTTTATTGTCTACTAAATAGTTAGGAACATGGTCATATATTATTCTCTCTCCATTCCAATATTGTATATTTTTCAAAAGTAGAAATGCTACATAAATATATATTTATTGATATTTTTATAATTATTTTATTGACAGTTAATATTTAAAACATACTTATTGATATGATAATATCATTTTTTTTTTCTAATAATATATATCAATCATTTTTATATATTATAAGAATCGTTTTATATTGATCAAAAAAAACGTATATATATGCTGAATTTAGAGCTTAATAGACAAAATAATACGACCATTAAACAGTTGCAAGTTCAAGCACATTTAAGCGTTGTGTTAAAAAAATGATTTATGTTAGATAGCTACATATACGTTTTGACCTTTTAAATTAACTTATTAAATTTTAAAAATAAAATTGATATTAATTTGTTGAAACTTTAAAAGTAATAAATATGATAATTAATTGTACATTTAATTAATTTGTAGTATATAATTATTTATATATAATAAATTTGATCAACTGACTTAAAAACTAAAAAATACATAAAGTTTTGGAATGAAGGAAGAATAATATTCGACCATATTCCTTATTATTTAGTAGACAATAAAGTAAAAGATCATGCAGTGTAGTCCATGTACTACTATAAAGTATAAAGCGTAAAATAATAATAATAATAATAATAATAATAATAATAGCGGCAGTACAATGGAATATACTATGGACCTTAAAAACAAAAGAATTGGGCCACCATTCGTGTCCATACGTAAGACATGACAGAACTGAGAGTTTTTTTTCAGTTCTGATTTCCGAATCAGAATCTCTTACTTCCTACTTCCTCCTCTTGACAGCCCAACCCTAATTTGATCGCCATGTGATCCCAACATCATTAATTACCCCCATTAGATTAATCATAAATTCATAATCTTAAAATGATAACATTAATTTTATGATTTTTTTATTTTTATTTTTATGTGGAGGGAACCACCGTTTATTATTTTTATTTTGGGCGTGTACTCGGAATCTCGTGAAGAAGAAGAAATGTGAATGATTGAATAATATAAGCACCTTAATTAATTGTTTAAGAATTTAATAACACTTGATAGGTATATATATCGTATAAATAGATACACAGGATCATATGTTTAATGTAATGGGATATTTCATATAAATTTGATATCGGATAAAATTTTTAGTGTAAATAAATTAACAATTATAATAAATTTTTAATTTAATAAATTAATTTTTTAAATCAAAAAATAATTTAATATATTTATTAGGGCGCGATAATAAATTGATATGAGATTGAACACATATTTTACATCGGAGGTTTTGTTGTGTTACTTGTACAGTGAGAGCCACAAGAATATCATCTTATTAGGTAGCGTGTCTTTTCACCGTCCTTCCACATAGTACAGTCTTAGTGGTCTATCGCTGTTATGTTCTATTCAGACTCGTTATTCAGAGATTTCTAGTCTTATTAGGCAAAAATATTTGATGCAATAATCTTAATAGAAAAATGATATTTATGTCACAAATCTCGTTACAAAATTAAATTGAATTGTAATCAATGTATTATTTTAAAAGACAAGATATAATAATATTATGTGAGTTTTTTTTTTAATTCTTTTGTATTTCATTGTTGACATTTAATACACACACATATATGTGTTTGTGCATGTGTATATATATACGCACATAGACACACATATATATGATAAAACTTTAGTATATAAATTTTAATTTATTAATCAAAAATGCATTTATGAATAAATTAATTATTTACGTGTTGTTAGTTTTGTAATTGTTTGTATAATTTTTCTTCTACTTGTTCATATCATACATGTATAACAAATTTGCGAGAATTATTCATAACTTTTTCTTAAATAACATAATGTTGTTTTTAAATTCTAATAATTTTATAGATAAAGCATTAGTAGTAATATTAATAGTGGGTAATAATTGTGGTTTGAACTTTTAAACTCCTTTTATTATTAGCTTGCTTATTTTATTATTTCCTTTTGTGAATATCATATCAATTGAAAAATAAACCAAAACCGCAAAATATTAATTAACTGAAACCGTTAGTAAGCGAACGGTTTGGTTAACCGTGGTTATGGTTATATCTATAACATTAACCGTACTATACGATTTGATTACAATTGTACCTTGTAACTGGACCAAATCACATCATGTACACCCCTAAGTATAATAAAATGCATTTAAAATAAAACACTATTAGACAAATAAAATTATCAAGTATATTTAGATTTTTAAACGCTTTAAACGCACTAAACGCTATAAAGGTTGAGTAATTAAATATACAATTGGTCCTATTTTTTATGTAAACCATTAGTTTTCACCATATTAAGTTTAAGCCATATATAGGAATATAAAATTTCAACTTTTTACACCAAAATATCATTTTAGTTTATTAAAGATCAGTATTGTAGGAATAGTATGATAGTACAAAGACACCTGTCAAGTCAGGAAATTAAGTAGGCAATCCTTATTTCGTTGTCTTAATTTTCAATTTTTTTTATAAATTCATAATCAGATGAGAGATATTTCGTGTACTCTTGCCACAAGAATTAATCTATTAGTGGGTTAATAATTTCCAAACCTAAATTACATCTTTCGGATTTAGGCATTTACCTTCACTAATAAGATCTTTGTCTTCTGCAAAAAAAAAGTAAATAAAAATAAATAAATAACCCTTAGTTAATTGAAATATTGATATTAACTCCTTTTTTTTCAACTATAAGTGCTGTTTAAACACTATCAACTATAATTTTCTTTTTTCTTCTTCTTCTTATTATTTAATTTGTTCTCTTTCAGGGTGATCAATCTATAGAAAGAGAAAGGTCTATGTTTAGTGTTTACTACTAGAATGCGTTGATGATAATACTAGGGTTGATACCTTCTGATAAGATAGGCCCAGCCAAAGTCAAGTTCTGGACTAGTGCATGTGCACACATGATCTTTTTAACTTGAGGATTGATGGTGCCATGCATAACAGCACCTTTGTTCCCTTCATTCATCATATCCGGACAACACCTTCCTAGCTGGCTATATATATTTCATCTGCTATTAGTTCATCATACGCTTTTAACGTCTGCAAAATTATTTGTAACATTTTATTGCGTTTATTGTAAAAATTATATATGTCGTTAAATTTGTATTGATGTAATTTGGTAATTAAAAGGGGTAATGAAGAGAATTCTAATCTTCTTGGACTATGATCATTTCCTATAATTATGAATGAGAGACTATTTAAACTCTTTTGATAATTTTATTCTGTGTGATAAAATTATTAGCCTTAGGATAATATAATATCTAAGAAAGTTAATACATAGGATGAGAGAATTATTAGGGAGAGGGGAGATTAATCAATAGTCCCTTATTAAATGCCCTTTCGAGATGTGTTAATTTAGAGATTCCTATTAGTGATTAATGATTAATCATATGACAAGCACTAATTTAACTAATAGTGATAACAACTCGGACGAATCTTACTTGTCCTTCCAAATTCCCAAAAGAACTCTCATCAGTTTGACCAGCACCAGATTTGGACCAACCATTTCTAACCCCTCCACGCATTGATTGGTCATGCTCTACTCTTTTAAGCTAAGCCATTGAAAGTGCCAATGTACTATTAGCTACTCAACATGTATATTTGTATATGAACCTAAATTAATTGTTCCTCATAATAATGATTGCCCTTTAGCATATTCTTAGACAGACAAGCCAAGGTTCCAACAGACTATAATTGTGTTTATAAATTATGACCACATCTGTCAACTTCATGGGTTGAAATATTTCTAACTAAACCACTTTTACCATGTTTCACAAAAAAAAAAAAAAAGTTTCATAAATAAATTAATAAATTTTAAATATATAATTTTGTTTCATATTTAACTCTTAAATTGATTGAAGTAATAAAATAGTAAAACCATGATGATAAATTTGATAGAGATATTGTGTCGTTTTATACTAACAACAAAAGATATTTGCCTCTTTTTTTTGAATAAATTTTGTAATTAAGCTCTTGTTTTCTTTTAGGCAAACCTCTCTTTTTCTCTCCAATCAGAAATTCTATCCTCCAAAATTTCAGACTCAAGGGTCTCTTTTGAAGACTCTTTTGAAGAGACTCCCTCAAATCTTCTTATTATCACCGTTTTCTTTTTTATGTGGATTTATGCTTTCCCTATTTGTGGGATTTTATTCTCTCCTAATCTCCTAAATGAATCATCCACTCCAAAACAAAAGGAAAAAAGAAAAGAAAATAACAACTAGCTAGCTACCTACCTCCTAATGGAGTTTTCTCTTTGAACTACTATTGTTTGACAGTCAACAGGAAATTAGTTGGAAGTGCTCCTCCCGCTTGTGTGAATTTGTGGTTGTAGCATTGTTGGCAAGTCCATTTCTTTGGTTTGGTTTGGTGGGGTGGGGAGGGGTGGTTTTCTTCAATCATGAAGTTTAGCACTGCACCTCTATTTGTTAATTTGGCTATAAAATTTAACAATTGATGGTGTTTCGCATCTTAATATTACATCAATTCATCAATCTTGGCGGGATCTAATATTGTTCATAAAATATACTTAGGTATGTTTTTTAAAAAAATTATTATTTCAATAATAAATTTTGAAGACTAAAAACCGTATTGATTCTTCAAAAAACAACGAAATAAAAAAAAAAATCCCAAACAAAGGGAATATATAATATCATACCTTTGCTATTAAAATACTATTTTTTTCGTTCCAAAATAAGAGATACAATTTGACTTTCAAGGTCAAACGACAGCGGATTAAACTTTAAAATTGGAATGACTCATAAAAGTTTAGAATAAAATAAAATTTGTGATTAATAATTTTTGTTATATACTATACAATTATAATAATTGTATCAACTAAAATAAAATAAATTCATATCAATTTAAAGTTTAACATGCCGTCGTTTGATCTCAAAAGTTATAATTATATCTCTAATTTTGAAACGCAGTTGATCAATTCCAAAATTAGAGATAAAATTTGATTTTTGAGATTAAACGACATCATATTAAATTTCAAAGTTAATATGACTCATAAACGTTTACAATAAAATAAATTTTGTGATTAATAGTTTTTATTATATATTTCTTCCGTTTTAAATTATAATATCAATATTGACTTTTGAAAAGTCAATTTCAAATTCAAAATTGAGATGAATTTATTTAGTTTATTTTAATACAATTATAAATATCATAAACACTACTAGAAAAATAAGAATACGTGAAGGAACTTTGTCACAGTATTTAAAAGCGATCACAAAAGATATAATTTGTGATGTACTTTTTGAGCAATCACAAAATAATGTTATATATGATGGCTCATGACTAATTTTGCCATCAATGTATTATAATTGTGATGGTCATGTCAATCACCAATTTTTTCGCACAATTTTTTTTTTTTTTTTGGCGCACTAAACCATCACTTACAGATATGTTATTTTCATGATTGCATTTAAGCTATCACTAATATTCTAATAAAAAAAAATTCAAAATTAATGATATTTTGTGACGACCATGAAAAAAATTAAAAAGACAGATTTTTGTGACGACTTATTTGCGATAAAAAAAAGGTACTTTGTAATAGAATCTTCAAGCAATCATAAAGTAATAAATATATGATAGCTCTTAATGATTACTAATTTTATTATCATTATAGAGTATTCGTGACTACCATTGTAATAACCAAACCTTATGCTGGACTAATTTTGTTTAATAAGTTAATTCACATGTATTTTCTTTTATATTTTTGTTTAGAATTATGATCATGATCTGACCTTAGTGTAATGGTAGTATTCCTTATTTAGTTTGCAAGTGGGGGGAGGGTTTGAATCCTACAAAATATCTTTTGATACAATTAATATAGTGGAATAAATTGTCGTTAAAAAGAGATTTACATTCTTATCTTTAATTTCAAAAGTCTTGGCTTTTTTTTTTGTGATTACTTCATTTGCGTATTGTCAAAACCATCATGGAAGACTTTCATGATGAGTACATACAATAAGGGCTCCATGATAGCTAAAGTCCTCACAAAAACTTTTCATGATGATTTTTTGAATTTGTGTGATGGATTTAAGCCATCACAAGAAGCCATTTTTTATTTTTTAGTAAAACTATCTAAAAAATACTACTATTTATAAAATTTATTATTTTAAAAACTTAAATGAGTTATATCAACTTTAAATTTAAAAATGTCTCAAATTAATTTTTAAAAAGTTAATAATGATTTTATAATTTGGAACAAAGGGATTACTATACAATTATAATAATTATGTCAACTAAAATTAAATAAATTCATATCAATTTGGAGTTTAATATGTCGTCATTTGATCTTAGAAATTAAATTGTATTTCTAATTTTGGAACGGTTGTAGTATTTAATTTCTCTTGATTTGGTACCAGAATTTATATCCAAGCTGCAAATTTTCCTTGAGAAGAAATTAAAAAGACAATTTATTTGCTATGCATTTCCTCAAAGCTCTTAGTTTCCATTTTATTGTCTTTATTATATTATGTTTTTCATAACAACTGAAAGATGTTATTAGAAATAAATTCAAAGGCCCTTCCCCCGGTTCCACTACCCATACTTGGGCTAAATTTCTCTAAAAAATAAATAAAGAAAATATATTCCTAAAAATGAATATAAACAGCAACATAAGAAGTGAAGGCCCTCACAATGGAACTGAACAAGTAAGCCAAAATTTGTCCAGCTGTCTCGAATAGCCCAATCTGCAGCCCTCAGCCCTCTGTGGAATAGTCATCCATTAGTGGCCTCCACTTAGGTGGTTAACAAGAACATATTATTTTTTAGCATCTTTGAGTTTGAGTTAAGCTCTTGGTGTTGTCGAGTTCTTAGCCAAAGTAATCTCTAAGATTCAACCATGAACTTTACTTTAATTCCGGTCAAGGGTAGTAAGGTAGATCACAAGAAATCAGCCTTTACTCTTTGACCAAACCCATACATTAATTAACATAAATCCTTTAATTAAGTTCATTGATTAAAGAAAATGCGTGCAAGATTTGACTTAACAAAAGACAATTGTTTCGCCGGGCAGGTGGTGCGCACAATATAACAGCATCTCCTTACCCAAGCATACTCTCCAGTCCACCAACTCCAAACACAACACAATCTATTAGAGAGCTCAAAACTACATCCAAGCCTTTGATATACGCATCTATCAATCAACAATACAACACACACGAGCACATACCCCCCCCAAATAGATATAAAAAATTGATATTTTCACGAGGTAATTTGATATTTTTATAAGTGAGTTCTATTTGATCTTGTGAAAATATCAAATTAACTTGTGGACCGAAAATATGACTTTTAAAAAATCAATTTTAAACATTTTTAAATTCAAAATTGAGATGATTTTTTTTAATTTATGTCAATACAATTATGAATATGATAAACTATCTAAAAAGTACTACTAATTATAAAATTTATTATTTTAAATTTCATTATAAAATTTATTGTTTTAAAAAGTTCAATGAATTATGTCAATTTTAAATTTAAAAAAATCTTAAATTAACTTTTAAAAAGTCAACAATGATCTTATATGACTCAGTATTTTTAAATCATGCCCCGCTAAATTTTGCAATCAACTGTCGAAGGTCCTTTTCCTAATATCCAATAGATGCAGTGACTGTAGTTCTATCAGATTTATAATTATGTGTTAATTAGCAAGACAAATAAAAATCAGGGAATCCTATGAAAAAAACACCAAATCAAGTTTATCTTAAAACTGAGCAGAAAGGTGTCCGGATAAATATTTTTGGGCATCCATGTGAAGACAACCATAATATGTCGCCACTGCATATTAAAAATACTGAATTCAATCTATAAGGATCCTCTTTATGAATAAAAAAATTAACATCAAATAAATAAAACTAGAGGACTTCAAGTAAGAAAAAAACCAGATCAGTACCCGAAGAAGTCGACTGATATTGATAGTGGCCTAGTGTAGGATCACGCCTGATGTGAAGACAAAATGTTACAGACATGAAAGTTTGGAGTTTGCTTCCCCAGCATGATGTTAACTGGGTAAAAAAACAACAGAAATATGGCCAGTGTCCAGATACATACTTACAAGCTGATGGCATAATTTAAAAATCTCACACCAATTATAATGTTGTATTGGTTGGAGTACCCAACTTACCCTTTGCACATATAACATTATCTTGTAGAAGTCCAAGCTTATATGAGTCCATGTTGTTGCCAATGCAAAAGAAACTGTATAATTCAAATTCCTTCAGCTCTAAATTGATTGAATCAGATGCTGTTTATCTTGTTCTTTACGAGATACATTGAAAAAATGCTGAAGCAACAAACCCTATTTCAACCATCTCTCTTATCCAATTCTGTCTTTAACAGGGTTATTAGGGAACTCTAATTGTCATGCATTCCGAGTTCCGAGTACAGGGTACTATCGTTTTGAATCGTGGTACAAGAACTAAGCTACATTGTAAATTCACCACAGGCTTCCTCGTACCTGATTTCATTCCGCGTACCCAGTTGACAGAGTTCTTCCAGGTAACCATAGATAAAACAGCGAATTGCCCTAATGGTTCTTAAAAATCCATTTCTAGGCAACACATTAGTCGTGAAGTTTTAGGGCAGGAGCTGAGACGTTCATTACAATCAGTCTATTGAATGATAACTAAAGCAGCTAATTACTAGAATATTGTTTTGGGCATGACAATTCATAAATTGAAACAAGCAGCAGAACTAAAAAAGTAGCATTAGAGTTAAATTTGAGTTTATTTATTTATTTTTAATTTCAGATTTTTTTACACTCATTTATGTGAGAGTTGCAAAATACAGACTTACAGCATGCTCTCTACTTTGAGGGAAAGAAGATTACGTATCTAGCGAAAAGTCACCAAGGTACCTTTAAGCAAAATTGACCAAATCAAGTGACAGAAAGAAACCTTTACCAGTGCTGGAAATGATGGAAGATTTGAAAAGGGTGCAGCTATACAAATTTATTGATGGTAGCCTTTTGCCTGTTCCCACAAAACTCAGCTTCAACATGTTTGAAAAAGGAAACAGAAAAACTGGTTCCAATTTAAGTACTGCAGTCATCTAACTCCTCTGGTTGAGTGCATTGATGATTGATGTAATTGGAATTTCCGACTTTTTACCCTTGATTTGCCTAGCCTTCAAACCATGCCTCTGGATCCCTCTTGGCCATTCAATACACCCTTTTATTCCTCTTGTGATATGTGGATTTCCCGAGTCTTGTGAGCTCAACTGCCCCATAAAATCATTGCCAGCAAGCCCATCTTCAACTGAACCTCCACCTGGAGAACTGGTTCCCAAATTAGAAGTTGACATGTTTTTAAGCTTTTCTCTCCTTTCAACTGATGTTGTCTTGTGGACATCACCATCACTTGGACATGGTTTCTGCAGGTTATGGATAGCTGATGCTCTCTTATTTGGTTGCTTTGCTGATGCTGAGCAAATCTTTGTGATCTCAGAATTAAATGATTCTTCACCTACATTTTGATCATGCTTCGAATCATCTGTCAAAATGTATCCTCTGCTTCTGTTAACAGAGTGGTCACTCCCATGGGGGGAGTAACTTGAAAGCTGATCCTCAGCATGAGTCACAGTTTCCAAACTGCTGGTGTTTCCTAAATCATTGCTATCAATAACATAGCCCTTTGAATGCTTTTTAACTAGGCTTTTGCTATCGGTAGTCTCCCTTTCCCGAACTTCATGGATATCTTCAGTAGTCGAGTACATGTCATTTGATTTCATGGGCATTAAATAAAATTTCTTCATGTCTGGAATGTTCACTGAATGAATTGCCCGTCTAATCACCTGAGCTTTGCTCATCTCAGTCATATCCTGAGTTACGTCTTTCAATTTTACAAAAGTTTCAAGATCAGCTATAATATTGTTCATCTGCTGATATTTTTCTTCAAGAACTAACTTAGTGTCTACCAGCTTCATCTGGAGCCGTTCTTCACGCCAAACCTCAGCTATTTGAAGCGTCTTCCTTTCTTCCTCCACTTCCTCATGAATTCTCAAAGATCCTCTCTTCAATGCTTCAACTTTAGTCTTGTCTTCTTCAACTTTCTTTGCTAGGTCATGACATACTTCCTCCATTAGCTTTTTGGTTTTCCTTTCTTTCTCGTAATCTTGCATGAATAACTTGGCTGATATCTTGGCATCAGCTAGATCATTAAGCAGTTTGGAATTAGCAGCTTCCATCCTCTGACAAGTTCTTCTCTCCCTGTTTAGTTCATGCTTTAGGTCATCAAACACTGCATGAACTTTCTTGTGTTCTCTTGTCTGCCATGAGGTTTGTTCTTCACCAAGCTTCTTCAAGAAGTGTTTAACTTTCTTCTTAAAGGACTGCTGCTCAGCTTCAAGCTTTTGTACACGGGCTCGAGACTGTACCAGTTCAGCTTGCAAAGGAGAAAGAACTGAGACAGAATCAAGCGGTCCATTTTTAAGGAACTTCATGTGGCTGAAAACATGACGAACTTCTGTTGAAGATTTTAAGAACTCAGGATCCCACTTTGTTGCTCCCTCCGATGCAAATCTAGGTAATGGCAACCAAGACTTGTACTTGTGAACAAAAAAAATTGAATAACTGAAAGAGGTTAGAAGGTTGAACTTTGAAGACAAAATACTCTAAAACTATCAGAATCAACAAATAGTATAAGAGAGAGATATCTTATGTTGCAGTTTGGGGCATTATTAATGCCAGTTTCTCTCACTTCCCAGAAGAGTAAAGCTAAAATTTACTTTTAAGATACAAACTTTAAGGCAAACTCTATGTGAGCAAATTAGTTAAGAACTCGGCAGAGGATAAATTGGATATAAAGAGATTGATATACCTGATGAAAAGATTGACACTGTGGTCCATAGTTGGAAAGAGGCTTCTGCAACCAAGGCTTTGTTTCAGTACCACAATCACTACTACATGTATAAATGGGAAGTGCAATGCTTAAATGCCCATTACCTGCCTGCCTCATGAAATACCGAAAGTCAAGGCTAAATTTTCAGGACAATAAACTTGAATTCAAGAATTAAAAAGACTACTGACCAAAATTCACAAACAAGTTTATGCTAATGGACAGCAGAAAATGAGCTAGTACTTCACAAACAATTATTTCTGTTAAAGTAAACATAGAATAAGTAAAGGGTATAAGCATTTAGTCATAAAATTAATCTTGAAGACTTCAATGGAACACCATCCATAAAGTATCGAACCCCATTGATTTTGTAAGGTTGAATAGAAACAAATATCATGAAGAGTAATAATTTTTTTTAATCTATTTAAATTCTCAGGAAAAATGGGAAAGTAGAATATCTCTAATATTGTTGCTCTAACGGAATAATTTCACAGCAAGAAAGAGAGAGAAAGCATAAAATCAACAAAATGATAGGAGTAAATACCAATTTTGAAGTTCTTAATTTCTATTTACCTAACCACCAAACAAAAGATCACAAAAAGCAAGAAAAGGAAAGGTTATATAAAAATTAGTGCCTTTACACCGCCTGGAGACGTGGCAGTGACCTCAGCCGTCAACTGCCATAGAGCGGCGCAAAGCTTTCGCGCCGAGAAAGAAACCACCGCCTCATTTTTCACTTGCCGGAAACCTCTCCGCCCCGCTGCCTGAGCGTCGGAGAAGTCCCTCTGTTTGAACTTCCAGCGAAGGAGCTGGAGAGGAGTGTGGGGCCAGCTTACTCTATTGTCGGGAGATTCATACATTATCTGGCGAACTACGGCGCCGGAGGATACCGCTTTTCCGGTCTTCCGGCGATGGAGGTTTGGAACATTTTTCCGGTGAAGGTTCGAATCTGGCGGTGAATTTGTAGATAACGTCGCCGAGAATTCGGCCGGAAATTGGGTATCATCTGTTATCTTCATATCATTCGACGAGGTTTTGCTGCCATTTCAATTACAAAAATTCAGAAAATGATATATACTTACTAGTTACTACAATCAATATATAGTTTTAGAGAGAGAATATGTGTTCTGGGTATGCAATGACTGAGCAGGAAGAAACACGGAACAGCCCATTAAGGTGTTTTTTAAGTTACACTTATTTTTGAGACTACCGACTTTTTTTCCCCTCGACTAATTAACAATTTGTACCTTAAACAATTATTTAAAAATTGATTTGCACTATTTGACCATTTTTTTTAAAATTACCTTAAACTTAATATCAAAACATTATTTGTACCTTCTGATCGATTTTTTGGAAAAAACTCTACCAAATATATTTTGACAGCATAAAGACAGGGGCAAAGGAGTAATTTCACCTTAATTTTTTTTTTTTTTTAATTTTTTTTATTTTCTTTCATTCTCTCTCTCTACCTTTCTTTTCCTCTTTTTCTCTTTCGCTCTCTGTTTTCTCTCTTTTTCTACCAACTTGTTCTTTTCTAATCAATTTCTCTTCTTTGTTCTAATTTTCAGAATTTTTGTCTAAATATAGATACATATAAAGAAATATACATTAGGAGTTTGCAAATGTTCTTTGTTTAAGGTATAGATCTTTGATTTTATTTATCATACCTTTAAATCTCACATAATAAGATCCAAAGATGTGATCTTTAAGGTTTTGGTTAAATATTTAAAGTTTTGGTTCTAAATTATCATATCCTTTGTTTTTATGCTATGTTTTGATGCAGGGGATTTCCTGTTTAGCTTAGATATATATCCGCTATGGTTTTTAGAACAGACAACGGGCCTTTCAAAGTTGGTTACATGTAAAAATGGAACCTTTAATAACTTATGTGATCTGCCCAAGTTTTCCAACTTGTCTTATTTTTTGACTTTGATTAATGAAGGTGGTAATGCAATGATCGCAGTAAATTAAGATTTTATTGATATGTATTTAACCATAATAATAAATTGATGATTATATAATCGATGAAATTAATATTTTGAAGTGCGATAAGTGTTATAGGACAAACAAGTTATGGAGCATTTGATGCTATATTAAAATTCAAGCCTAATAAAACGAATGTGGATTGAAATGAACTTGATTTGGTTAAGGCATAAGTAAGTTATGATTTAATGGAGATTAAATTCTCTAGGAATTATGGCTATTGACCAAACTACCCTTGATAAATTTAGTAATGACCTATGTGTCCCCAAGTGATGAAATGACGGAAATACCCTAGTCTTAATGTGAGAAATGACCAAAATGCCCCTAGTTGGGTTAACTATGGTTATATGTGATTAAATATACATGAGTTTAATCTCATAAACTTGAGCAAATCAAGAGCTCTTCTTCTTCATTTTAACTTGCTGAAAATAAAACCTGCGAGAGAGAGAGAAAAGAAGTCATTAAAGGGGAAGAGAGAAGCTTGGAGTTTCATGAGGTAGGGCTTGGATGGTCATGGAGTAAGAAAAAAAGATGATGGTCTCAGCATGAAGAAGCTCTTTATGTAAGGAAGTTGGATATCCAAGAAGGTATAACTATGTTCAAGCTTTAAGATTTTGTGCTTATGTATTTAAGTTCAAGAACAAGGATATTCATGCATAAATCTTTGGCTATATGCATTGATTAGGTGAAGTATGTGCTATATGTGTAGATTATCATGAAACTCTAAGCTCATATGTTGGAAGAACAAAGGTGATAAACTATTCATGTTCATGATCATGGCTAGACACCATGATTTAATGGATAATCATGTGTTATATGTTGAGGGAAGTAGCAAAACCCTAGTTGGAGGTGTTATATATGTATGATACATGTATATTTTATGCTAGAGATCATCTTAAGTGCACAAATGGAAGAGAAACATGTTTTGTTTAAGAAAAATATAATATTAAGCTATGATTCATGAAGAATTATGTGTTATATGTTGCTAAAAGTGATAAAAACCTAACTAAAAAAGGGTTGATCATGTTTGATGCAAGCAAATTATTTTGCTAAATGACAAGCTAGATGCCTAAATGGTTTAAAAGTATGAATTGTGATAGAAAGTTACAATATTAAGCTATACTTTGTGTATAGACTAAATTATAATCTGAAAAGTGCATTAAAATGTGCATATAGAAGTTATGTGAATTCATAAAGTTGCTAAATGAGCATGTGATAATGTATTTGATGTGTGGAGTCAAAAATTGAAGTATAGGTTAAAGAACAAAGTTTTGAAAGTTGGCAAAATTCCACCAACTTATGATTTTTGGTCATTTTAGATAATTAATGGTTTAATAAGGTCAAACAACTAAGTTTTACGTAAATACATGTGTTAGAGTTGTTTTGAAAGTCATTTGGTGTTAATCGCGACAATTGTGGATTTTAAACGTTTTAAAACGTTCGCCGACGCCTAAAATAAAAATTTTGGAAAAATGAAACCAATTGAAAAGTTTTAAATGTTTTGAAGGCCCAAGAAAGTCAATTATATGTTATATGTGTTATGTGACATGTTGGAATCAAGTTTTACAAAAAGGGGCCAAAAATAGCATGGATTTTTGAAAAAAAAAAATTCAGAAAAATCAGTACTGCGCCGGGGCACAGTTAGTTACACTTGGAACTGCGCCGGGGCACAGTGCTGTTGAAGTAGTTGGTTGGGGCGAGTTCAGGGAGCGCTGGGGCGAAGTTGGGCTGAGGATATCTCGCGGTTAGCGAGATGTTGTGAACTAAACATCTCGCCTGGCCGAGATGTACTGTTCACAGAAAAGAAGTTTTTTTTAATTTCTTTTTTTTTTTTTGCAAAATGAAATATTTTGATACATAATAATAGAAACATGTATGATAAGCCACACATTGATAAAAATGATCAATGTGGCGAAAATTAAAGTATAAAGGAACAATGTGTTACGTGTTAAAGTTATGTAAAGATAAAAGATAGTTTATATGGTAAGGTTTAGCATACATATGTGTGTAACCAATGCATGAACCAATATTATGGTTATGTAGGACTCAATCGGGGTAAGATATTACCAGTAGAGGTAAATGAGGATAAAAGATATTAAGGTAATGAAACGGAAAATGGTATATTATAATATACCTACAGCTATATAAAAGCATTGTAATGCTTGTGTGCTAGGTCGAAAATAATTTAGGATATATTTTTAACCTAAATAAGGTGTAATACATCAAAAGTGAAATGAATAGAGATAAATGGTTAAGCAATTATGAATACAGTTTGATAAGTTATATTAAGTCTTATGATCCTATAATGTTATATAGGTGCAATGTTGGCAGATGAAATTCAGACTAGTAACCCGATGCGAGGAAGGATAGAAAGAACAAACGAGAAGCGTAAATGTTAAGTAAATAAATGGAGATCATGCAAGTTTTTTAAATTAATTGTAATGATTTCTCTATGTGAACCATATGATAATAAAAGATGTGGAATGTGCCCTATGTGCAACTATGTGATTTAACTGCTAAATGAAATATGTGACATTTAAGGATAACATGGTAAAGTAAGGAATGCATGACGCATAAATATAAATTGTAAGCATGAAATGTGTTATCTGATTGACTTGCTGAGCTTTTGTGCTCACTCTTGCTATGAACTAACCTTTTCAGGTAAATTATGAGAAGACCGAATGTTCTGGTTAAGCTAAAAGTAAAGAGTACTAAATGCATAGATAAGCGTGAATTTTTTTTGTTATATGTATTGGTGTAATGTGAAAGCAAGCCAGATAAATATAAACCTATAATGGTATATGTAATTAACGTCTAGGTTTTAATTATGAGTTTAGTCGTTAACAAAGGGTGTATAATTTATAAATTCATAATGATAGCAGTGAATGTAATTTGTTTTGAGAAATATTGTAAAAGGATAAGATAAATGTATTATTGGTAGTCGAGTTTTAAATGTAGTAAAGTCGTATGTATTGTACAGATGTATGAAAGAGGTATAAGCAAATAAGAACAGGCATAAGCAAGTAGGGTTATGTATGTATAGTTTAATGTTGAAATTTATTCACAGGTTATGTCAAGTTAAATCATAAATTATATATGATTATGATAATTGTAATAGACTAGGTCACAATTTATTAATTTTTGACTTAAATTTTAATGAATAGTAAGTGAACGTTACGATCCTAACACAGGTTATGAATGTAAAATAAATAAATAGATTTATGGACCGCATTATGGTCAAATAATAATTTTAAAGGTTAAAGGTTATATATTAATACACGAAATCGCCGTTATGATGATTTATGAATATATAATTTGGTTATAAGATTAATGGTTATGTTATCCATAAATGATTGGATAAAATTAAGGAAAGTTGGGATCTCGGTGCGTTACAGTTGGTATCAGAACAGATAGGTTATAGACCTTATGTAAGAATATCTTAGGCTATGACTTTTGTGAAAAAGAAGGAAATAGTAAAGTAAGGAACTCTAGAGGAGTTGAGTAAGAAATAAATAAATTTTAGGAATTTAGGTTTAAGAAATGATAAAAGGCTATGAGATTATAAATGATCAAAGCTAAAAGGGACTCTTAATGAGTTGTGAATTGTAAAATATGAATAGGGACTCTTGATGAGTTGTGAGATATGAATTAATGAAATTCATATCAGGTTAAGGAAAGGATAAGGAATAGTTGAGTAAGGATAAGTTAAGAAAATGTTAGGGTATGTGGGATTTTTCATTGAGGACTCATGGTAGTGGATGAGTTGTACACTTCCTTGTATGGGTAAGGATTTGTACTTGGTTTCACGACCACTTAGCTTTCTATAATGATAATCAGTGGAGATCCAGCGTCATAGTGTCGGTTATGTATGTTGAGAAGGTGATTCTTTTATATATGTACATGATATATAAGAAGTGAGAAAGACTAAGATAGTTACGTGTTCTGAAAACCCAAGCGTATAGTAAGTTCGTGATTCGTGATTGTATGGTGGAGTCCCTCAGCGAATGGACAACTTTGGCCTAATTAGGACAAGCTCTTCAAACCATATGATTATGGTAAGTTCCTGAGCCCAAGTACGTGACAAGTTTGATGTATATGGGTGGGGTTAAAAAAGAGAGCCATAAGTTGAGAGATATAGTTATCAGAGATTGGCTAAAGTTAAGGAAATAAGAAAGAGATAGACTTGTTATGTAATGATAAGTTGATATAAAGAAAGAAAAGGAAAGTTTAAAGGAGTTAAGGAAACAAAAGATGAGATTATTAGAATTGGGTAGGCAATCCACTCTTCTAGCTATATTAGATCATCAACGTTTTAAAATGTGCTTATTCTCGCACTTTAGTACATTGAAATGTTTTGTTCAAGTATCAAATCAAAATTTTAAAATTTCGTGATTTATGGTTTATGTCAATTGATTTGGCTAGACAAGAGTTATTTGAAAATTTCAAAATGCATTTATGAAATCATTGTCACACTGTTGAATGTAGTGTGGAATGATAAAATAGCAGAATTCTCAACGTACTTCTATGACGGTACGGTATTATGAAGTCTTGAAATGACTGAATTCTCAACGTACTGCTAAGATAGTGCGGTATTATGAAGCCTTTTAAAAAGTTTTTCTTTTCAACTTATGAAAACGAATTCAAATTTTGAGCCAATGACATAATTCTTAGAGCATGGTAACAAAGATGTAGAGGTGAGATTATGAATCACTGATACATCGTTACGTAATGCAATGTAATGAAGTCATGGTGAAAGTGAATTTTTGAAAAGTTTCAAGTTTGCAAGAAATGAATGGTTTAATGATATGAGTCTATGCCATTTGTTTCGGCTAGACCATTTTGCTAAAGAAATGAGTAAATGTTTTAAATCTAAAAATGGATAAAGAAAAATATTTTTAAAGTCTGAGGTGAACAACCTTGAAAAGGGGATATGATACAGGGGTTGGTTAACGTGGTTCAACCCAAAAAGTAAAGGAAAAAAGGTACAATATGCTGATCACCTAGCGTACTAATAGGCCAGGGAAGAAGAGTGACGTGGTTGCGTAGTAATTCATGTTCCTAGTGTTTATGACCCGTGGATATTCTCAGTTTTTGTGATTGTTAATATTCTTAATGTGTTAATGGTCTTTGTGACCCCTTAACAAAAGCAAAAGTTTGTTTAAAAGAAAAAATGTTTTATGTTTAAAGGAAAAGTTCACTCCTATTTATTTATACTGCTTCATAATTATTGAACAATTGTGGAGATTCTTGAAAAGACATTCAAATCTCCTAGAATGACTGATAGAAATGGGTAAGATGGGTAGATAGATAATAGAATGTAAAGGTTTGTTGAAAACCTAGTTATGCTAAAGTGAATGCAAAGAGATAAAAAAAAAAGCTGTAATTGAATAAGTAATGAGCACATAGCAATTTCGAGGATGAATTTTTTTTGAAGGAGCGGTGAATATGACATCCCAAATTTTTACATGAATGCTAAATAAGAATCTTAGCTAATTAAGTAAATGTTAGCAGTTAAAACCTAGTTTTGAATCTCAGAAAGTAGTAAGGGTAATTAAATATAAATTATTATTTAATCAATGTGCTAGAAATGACCTATGTGGTAGGTTGAGTATGTGTATATGTATATTTGATTTGATAAAGAAAGAAGAGTTTAAAGTTAGAAAATAAAGAAAATGAGTAAAGAATATGTAAATTGAGCTTTAGTTATAAATATTATTAACTAGCTTAATGAATATGCCTGAAGAGGCGAGAATATGAGAATGGCAAGGTTAGGTAAGTCTGTATGTACAGAAAGAAAAGAACCGTTTAACTTAATTGGTTTATTGGAATTACGAGAATAATAAGGATATTGATTGTTGGAATAGTTGAAAGTTATTAAGAAATTGATTTGTATTGAATGAAATGAGATTAACATTTATATGATGTGTAATAACGAAATGTAATACTCCCGATAATGAGTAGAAAGAATGGTTCAAATTGACATTTATGTGCTAAGTAAATAAGTGAAAGGATGTGAAGTCGTATTGAAGAAATTATGAGTATATGATTAGAGAAATGAATTTTTAGTAATCCGGTCTAGGTTCACTTCTCGAGGAAGCGGTTTATATAAAAAGTGAGTATGTCGACTTGTTGAGATGTCGAAAAATTAAAATTGATTGAATATGGAACCGAGATGGTTCGTAGTAAATTAAGATTTTATTAATATGTATTTTAGCATAATGATAAATTGATGATTCTGTAATCGATGGAATTAATGTTTTGAAGTGCGATATGTGTTATGGGACAAGCAAGTTATGGAGCATTTGATGCTAGATTAAAATTCAAGCCTAATGAAACGAATGTGGATTGAAATGAACTTGATTTGGTTAAGGCATAAGTAAGTTATGATTTAATGGAGATTAAATTCTCTAAGAATTATGTCTATTGACCAAACAACCCTTGACAAATTTAGTAATGACCTATGTGTCCCCAAGTGATGAAATGACGGAAATGCCCTAGTCTTAATGTGAGAAATGACCAAAATGCCCCTAGTTGGGTTAACTATGATTATATATGATTAACCATACATGAGTTTAATCTCATAAACTTGAGCAAATCAAGAGCTCTTCTCTTTCATTTTAACTTGCTGAAAATAAAACCTATGAGAGAGAGAGAGAAGAAGCCATTAAAAGGGAAGAGAGAAGCTTGGAGTTTCATGAGCTAGGGCTTGGATGGTCATGGAGTAAGAAGAAGAGATGATAGCCTCAGCATAAGGAAGTTCTTTATGTAAAGAAGTTGGACATCCAAGAAGGTATAACTATGTTCAAGCTTTAAGATTTTGTGTTTATGTATTTAATTTCAAGAACAAGGATAGCCATGCATGAATCTTTGGCTATATGTGTATATTATCATGAAACCCTAAGCTCATATGTTGGAAGAACAAATGTGATAAACTATTCATGTTCATGATCATGGCTAGAAACCATGATTTAATGGATAATCTGTTAGGGTTTCGACACAGTGAAAGCTACGGAATTTAAAATTTTTTCGAAACCCTAAGACAGGATCCATGCGAAAACAGATTAATCAGAGGTTTAGATTATTTTACCGATTATCTGAGATGTTGAGAAGACGATGGAATTCTGGAACGGCTTCGAATCTTCAACGCAATCCAGTGACTACGTCTCTACGGTATCCACACGAACGCTCCGCGAATCGTCCCACGATCTGCAGCAAAAGGAACCGCGGTACTAGCCACCAAGATCAGGATTTCTAACCTATTTTTCTCTCTAGCCTCTTTCTGAAAGCGGCTAGGGTTTTAGTTTTTCCTTACGTGACTTTTAGACTACTGATATATCATATATATAGTAGTTAATAGGAATTAACTAAAACCTAAAATCAATAGAAAAATAAAATCCGAATTTATATATATTATATTTTAATTAAGTCTTACTTAATTAATATACATATATACAAATTATCCTATTAATTTAAATTCGTAATTTTTAAATACTATCAATCATATTGACATATTTAAAATACTTACAATTTAAATTAATTCCCTTTTAATTACGTTCTAAGTGTGTGACCCTATAGGTTATTATTATGTTGGCAATAATTTTAAAATCATATTATAAAATTATAAACAGTGAGCGGCATCTAGTAATGCATCACTGTTACCCAAATAATAATAAGATCGGTGATTCGATACAACCTTTTCGCGACCAATGTTTCAATGTAATTTAATCCTTTTAACCTTATATCCTAGATTAAACTCGAGGCATGGAATGTGTCATACTCTTCATAATTTAATCTGAGTTTTCTTGATCAATGAGTAGACTATATGAAACAAATCAATATTTGAGCATGGCCATGCATTTCATAGTCCTACTCAATCAAGAGGCCTATGGATATCACCCCTAATATATAGGAGGGTTAAATTCCATCTAGATCACTCATATTCCTCACACGATTCATGATGTACCCAATAATCACCTTTATTGTCCACCCTATTAAAGGTGACATTTGATGATATCAAAGTACACAAATTCTCGTGTAATAATATAGTGACTTCAGGTCGAAGGATCATTACATCATTGTCACTATAAGAATTTCTTATGACACTTTGCATAATGCTCCATGTAGAATTCTCATGGTGGGTCAGTCCAGTACATTGTTCTCTAACATGTACCTATGCATTGACTCAAATATCTCATATATTTATGACCAATGAGATTTGGCCATCAGTCAATCCACATACTAGTCTCAATGCATCATTGTTGTCCCATTAATAATGATACTCGACTAGGGACATTTAAGAGCAATGATACTAATTATAATTATATAATCTCATGTTCAAGTCACATACTTAAAGCTATATAATTCGTATCATTATTCTAAGGGCTTTTATTATGTTAACATTTATATAACGCAGTAAATGAAATCATAATAAAATAATCTATTTATTCAATCAAATATAATATCAAAAATGTTAAGCAATTACATCAATTAATTAGCCTCTAGGGCATAAACTCTAACAATCTCCCACTTGCACTAGAGCCAATCACTCATGTATCTAATACCCATGGAACTAGTGTGACCTTCGTGCTTCTGCTGCGACAAAGCCTTGGTCAGTGGATCTGCAACATTATTATCTGTTGGCACTCTGCATATATGTACATCTCCTCTATTAATGATTTCACGGATGAGATGGTACCGCCTAAGTATATGCTTGGATCGTTGGTGAGATCTGGGTTCCTTAGCCTGTGCAATGGCTCCATCATTATCACAGTATAACTCAACTGGATCAACAATGGTTGGAACAACACCAAGTTCAGTGACGAACTTTTTAATCCATACAGCCTCCTTGGCTGCACTAGAAGCAGCAATATACTCAGCCTCTGTTGTAGAATCGGCTACTGTCTCTTGCTTCGAACTTTTCCAGCTAACAGCACCACCATTAACGCAAAACACAAAACCTGACTGAGACTTATAGTCATCACTGTCAGTCTGGAAACTAGCATCTGTGTAACCCTTTACTGCCAGTTTTTCTTCACCTCCATATACCAAGAATGAATCCTTAGTCCTTTTCAGGTACTTGAGGATATTCTTGACTGCTGTCCAGTGACCTTCACCTGGATTCGACTGGTATCTGCTCGTCATGCTCAAAGCATACGAAACATCCGGACGAGTACATATCATTGCGTACATGATAGATCCAATTGCCGAAGCATAAGGGATCTTTCTCATACGCTCCTCATCATCTTGTGATTTAGGACATTGGGCCTTAGAGATCTTTACACCATGAGTCATGGGTAAGTGTCCTCTTTTTGCCTCTTGCATGCTGAACCGTTTCAACACTTTATCAATATATGTACTTTGACTTAGGCCGAGCATTTTTCTCGATCTATCTCGATAGATCTTGATACCTAAAATGTAGGTTGCATCACCCAAATCTTTCATGGAGAAACATTTTCCTAACCATGTTTTTACAGCCTGTAAGGAAGGAATGTCATTCCCAATAATTAATATGTCGTCTACATATAATACCAGGAATACAATCTGACTCCCACTAACCTTCTTATATACACAAGGTTCATCTTCATTTTTTATAAAGCCAAACTCTTTGACTGCTTCATCAAATCGAAGATTCCAACTCCGAGAGGCTTGCTTCAATCCATAAATGGATCGCTGCAGCTTACATACCTTTCTAGCATCCTTTGGAGTGACAAAACCCTCAGGTTGTGTCATGTACACATCCTCAAGGAGATTTCCATTAAGGAAAGCAGTTTTGACATCCATCTGCCAGATTTCGTAATCATAAAAGGCTGCAATAGCAAGTAAGATCCTGATGGATTTAACCATTGCCACTGGAGAGAAGGTTTCATCATAGTCAACACCTTGAACTTGTTTGAAACCTTTTGCTACCAGTCGGCCTTTATAGGTTTGTACATTACCATCCATGTCGGTTTTCTTCTTGAAAACCCATTTGCACCCGATTGGTTTTATCCCTTCGGGTGGTTCAACCAAAGTCCATACTTGGTTAGTATACATGGAGTCCATCTCAGATTTCATGGCTTCAAGCCATCTCTCAGAATCTGGTCCATTCATAGCTTCTTGGTAGGAAGCAGGCTCATCCTGATCTATGAGCATCACATCACCGTTTTGAGTCACAAGAAATCCATAATATCTCTCAGGCTCTTGGCGTGTCCTACTAGATCTACGAATGGCTTGTGTAATTTGAGCAGGTTCACTTTCCACAATATCTTGTGGTTCCTGCTCATGTTCCAACTCAGGTTCAATGATATTTTGTGGTTCACGAATTTCTTCGAGTTCTACTTTCCTCCCACTGTTTCCTTTAGAGACAAATTCCCTTTCTAGAAAAATACCAGTTCGAGCAACAACCACTTTGTTCTCAGAAGGTTTGTAGAAATAATACCCTTTTGTTTCCTTAGGGTATCCCACAAAATTACATTTGTCAGATTTGGGTCCGAGCTTGTCAGAAGCTAGACGTTTTACAAACGCCTCGCAACCCCAAATCTTCATGAACGACATACTAGGACGTTTCCCAGTCCACATCTCATATGGTGTCTTTTGAACCGTCTTTGTAGGAACACGGTTAAGTGTGAATGCAGCTGTCTCTAGGGCATGACCCCAGAAGCTTATTGGAAGATATGCATGACTCATCATTGATCGTACCATGTCCAACAAGGTGCGATTTCTCCTCTCAGACACACCATTCCATTGTGGTGTTCCAGGTGGAGTGAGTTGTGATATAATACCACACTCCTTTAGAAGGTCATCAAAATCTTGGCTTAAGTATTCACCACCTCGATCGGATCGAAGGGCTTTTATGCTTTTGCCAAATTGGTTTTGAACTTCATTCTTGAATTCCTTGAACTTTTCTAAGGATTCGGATTTGTGTCTCATAAGATACACATATCCATATCTACTAAAGTCATCAGTAAATGTAATGAAGTAATAGAACCTACCTCTTGCTAATGAACTCATGGGTCCACATACATCACTATGTATAAGTCCCAATATATCACTAGCCCGTTCACTGTGACCAGTGAAAGGGGCTTTAGTCATCTTACCTAATAAACAAGATTCGCATTTCTCATATGATTCAAAATCAAATGAATCCAAAAACCCATCTTTATGGAGTTTGGATATGCGTTTCTCATTTATATGGCCTAAACGACAGTGCCAGAGATATGTCGGATTTGAATCATTTGATTTAAATCGTTTTGTATTTATGTTATAGATAGGCATCTCTAAAGCAAGAATATAAAGACCATTAAACAATTGTGCAACACCATAACATATTTCATTTAAGTAAAATGAACAACTGTTGTTCTTTATTAAAAACGAAAAACCTTTCTTGTCCAAACAAGAAACAGAAATAATGTTTTTGCTCATAGCAGGCACAAAATAACAATCCTCTAATTCTAATACTAGCCCAGTGGGCAAAGATAAATGATAAGTTCCTACGGCTAGTGCAGCAACTTTTGCTCCATTCCCAACTCGTAGGTCAACCTCTCCTTTCGCCAAAGTCCTACTCCTTCGGAGTTCCTGCACATTAACACAAATGTGAGAACCACATCCAGTATCTAATACCCATGATGTAGAAGTAGACAAATTGACTTCTATAACATATATACCTGAATCAGAAGTCGTACTTCCTTTCTTTTTCTTCAGTTCTTCCAGATATGCATGACAGTTCCTCTTCCAGTGTCCAGGTTTTCCACAGAAGTGACAATCACCTTCTTTAGCTACCCCACCTTTAGGTTTTAAAGCCTGTTTGTTTTTGAAATTGGGTTTGGCACCAGATTTAGATCCTATCTTCTTCTTGCCTTTCCCTTTTCCCTTAGCATTCCCCTTTTGCACCATCATTATGGGATCGGGTCCTGCCTTTTTCATGTTGTTCTCGGCAGTTCTTAACATGCTCAACAACTCAGTAAGTGGTTTCGTAATTTCATTCATGAGATAATTCATGACAAATTGCGAGTAGCTGCTGTTCAAAGATTGCAAAACTAGATCAGTTTGGGCTTCCGCAGTAATCGGAAAACCCAACCTAGCAAGGTACTCAATATACCCAATCATTTTCAGAACATGTGGACCAACTGGATCACGTTCACCCATCTTGCAGTGATACAACGCCTTGCTTGTATCATACCTCTCCTGTCGAGCATGCCCTGCGAACAATTTCTTGAGATGCTCGATCATCTCATAAGCATCCATTAACTCATGTTGCTTCTGAAGCTCAGAGTTCATAGTTGCTAGCATGAGACAACTCACGTCTAGAGCATCATCTTGATGCTTCTTGTAAGCATTATGCTCTGCACGTGGTGCAGTGTTAGCTGGTGCTGCAGGAATGGGCCCATCAAGGACATAGAGCTTGCGCTCTTGTTTGAGGACAATCCTCAAGTTCCTATGCCAGTCTAGGAAATTAATTCCACTCAGCTTTTCCTTCTTAAGGACTGATCGTAGTGAAAGACTATTTGTGTTGTTGGTTGCCATTGATATCTACAATTTATAAGTGCAAAAATAATAAGTCAAATTGCAGAGTTTTGATATTATGTAATTGATAATAGTACATTCCAAATATACCTCCCACTATTTTAATCAAATTAATAGCCCTCACCATTAATTCGGAAAGCATTTTTTATTAAATCTTTCTAGTGAGCTAAGATCCATATTTCATTACGCCTTAAGTTAGCTTTGGCTAATCTCTTAAAACATAATTATTTAGGTAGACAACCATTTGTCAATTATATCATATATAACTCTTAGATAGTTTGGTGAACAACATTTGTTCTAGTCCATCTAATGGTACCTGCCAAACTCTATGCCTCTAAGTTCACAATCCTATTGAGATAACTTAGTTAAGTCGGGCCCAATGCTTTTAACATTTTGGATATCACAATTATCCTATCGCATCTTACCAAGATAAATGGGGTACTTTGCTTTGGCAAACCTACATTCATTGATCAAGGTCTTGATGAGTGTCATTCATTGGAAGGCATCTGATTTAGACTTAATAATTTTATGAGGGATTTTATTAATTAATTTAGATCTCACCAATTTTAATCTTATTAAGCATGCACGTTATTTATCATAGCATATCGTATACAAGCATAAATAAAGTGCAAAAATTAAACGTGTCACAGTTATGGCTCAACCCTATGTCAATCCTTTCAAGCTAATGAAAAGATTGAAGGTCAGTCTATGGTGGTAAAAGGTCTTCAAAATAGTAGCTTCGTTGGACCTTCCTCGTTCACGTGTGTCTCCTCTCCATCGTCATCTTGTCTTCTTGATTACACTTGTACATTACATGTTATAAAGAAACCTCGAGTTACATTCGAGGGGATTTAGATGAGAAGAGAATATTACATCAGAATATAGAAAGGCACGACATGCAAGCCGTATTTCAAAAACCAAAAACCACTAATCCTATGGGTCAAAAGAGCCATAACTGTGCACCATGCATATCACAATAAGCACATAACATAATTTATATCATTTAAAGAATATTATACAAAATATTTTGGGGTCACGACCATCGTGCGCTACGGCGGGGTCGGGGGCAGCGCCCCTGGAAATTTTTTCCAAACTACAATCTGAATTGTAGAATTCCTGAACTGCAGATTGTATACGAATCTCGGAACCAATTCCAAAATCATATATAATCTGCCATGCAAATTGTATATGAATCTCTGAAACAATTCCAGAATCATATACAATCTGTCATATTAAACAATATACCCAGAACAATACACCCAGAACATATCATATATGTCCAGTTTTGTTTAATCATATTAAACCGAATCTTCATACTTCTAATCCAATTAGAACAGAAGTTGTATTGTTCTTCCACCTTATAGAATACGATTAACAGAAACCATATACATGCATATATTTCAGATTTCCAGAATACGCATACATGTAAAATATCATATATTTAAACTCAGATCGGTAAACATGCATCATCATATATCATATATATCGAGTACAATTAAATCACGTAATCTGAATTAATCGTTTCACAAGTAGCTCTGATACCACTGTTAGGGTTTCGACACAGTGAAAGCAACGGAATTTAAAATTTTTTCGAAACCCTAAGACAGGATCCATGCGAAAACAGATTAATCAGAGGTTTAGATTATTTTACCGATTATCTGAGATGTTGAGAAGACGATGGAATTCTGGAACGGCTTCGAATCTTCAACGCAATCCAGTGACTACGTCTCTACGGTATCCACACGAACGCTCCGCGAATCGTCCCACGATCTGCAGCAAAAGGAACCGCGGTACTAGCCACCAAGATCAGGATTTCTAACCTATTTTTCTCTCTAGCCTCTTTCTGAAAGCGGCTAGGGTTTTAGTTTTTCCTTACGTGACTTTTAGACTACTGATATATCATATATATAGTAGTTAATAGGAATTAACTAAAACCTAAAATCAATAGAAAAATAAAATCCGAATTTATATATATTATATTTTAATTAAGTCTTACTTAATTAATATACATATATACAAATTATCCTATTAATTTAAATTCGTAATTTTTAAATACTATCAATCATATTGACATATTTAAAATACTTACAATTTAAATTAATTCCCTTTTAATTACGTTCTAAGTGTGTGACCCTATAGGTTATTATTATGTTGGCAATAATTTTAAAATCATATTATAAAATTATAAACAGTGAGCGGCATCTAGTAATGCATCACTGTTACCCAAATAATAATAAGATCGGTGATTCGATACAACCTTTTCGTGACCAATGTTTCAATGTAATTTAATCCTTTTAACCTTATATCCTAGATTAAACTCGAGGCATGGAATGTGTCATACTCTTCATAATTTAATCTGAGTTTTCTTGATCAATGAGTAGACTATATGAAACAAATCAATATTTGAGCATGGCCATGCATTTCATAGTCCTACTCAATCAAGAGGCCTATGGATATCACCCCTAATATATAGGAGGGTTAAATTCCATCTAGATCACTCATATTCCTCACACGATTCATGATGTACCCAATAATCACCTTTATTGTCCACCCTATTAAAGGTGACATTTGATGATATCAAAGTACACAAATTCTCGTGTAATAATATAGTGACTTCAGGTCGAAGGATCATTACATCATTGTCACTATAAGAATTTCTTATGACACTTTGCATAATGCTCCATGTAGAATTCTCATGGTGGGTCAGTCCAGTACATTGTTCTCTAACATGTACCTATGCATTGACTCAAATATCTCATATATTTATGACCAATGAGATTTGGCCATCAGTCAATCCACATACTAGTCTCAATGCATCATTGTTGTCCCATTAATAATGATACTCGACTAGGGACATTTAAGAGCAATGATACTAATTATAATTATATAATCTCATGTTCAAGTCACATACTTAAAGCTATATAATTCGTATCATTATTCTAAGGGCTTTTATTATGTTAACATTTATATAACGCAGTAAATGAAATCATAATAAAATAATCTATTTATTCAATCAAATATAATATCAAAAATGTTAAGCAATTACATCAAATAATTAGCCTCTAGGGCATAAACTCTAACATAATCATGTGTTATATGTTGAGAAAAGTAGTAAAATCCTAGTTGGAGGTGTTACATATGTATGATACATGTATATTTTATGCTAGAGATCATCTTAAGTGCACAAATAGAAGAGAAACATGTTTTGTTTATGGAAAAAATAATATTAAGCTATGATTCATGAAGGATTATGTGTTATATGTTGCTAAAGGTGATAAAAATCTAACTAAAAAAGGGTTGATCATGTTTGATGCAAGCAAATTATTTTGCTAATTGGCAAGCTAGATGCCTAAATGGTTTAAAAGTATGAATTGTGATAGAAAGTTACAATATTAGGCTATACTTTGTGTATAAACTAAATTATAATCTGAAAAGTGCATTAGAAGGGGCATATAGAAGTTATGTGAATTTATAAAGTTGCTAAATGAGCGTATGATAATGTATTTGATGTGTGGAGTCAAGAATTGAAGTATAGGTTAAAGAACAAAGTTTTGAAAGTTGGCAAAATTTTACCAACGTATGATTTTTGGCCATTTTAGATAATTAATGGTTTAATAAGGTCAAACAACTAAGTTTTACGTAAATACACGTGGTAGAGTCGTTTTGAAAGTCATTTGGTGTCAATGACGATAATTGTGGATTTTAAATGTTTTAAAACGTTCGGCGACGCCTAAAATGAAAACTTTGAAAAAATAAAACCAATTGAAAAGTTTTAAATGTTTTGAAGGCCTAAGCAAGTCAATTATATGTTATATGTGTTATGTGACATATTGGAATCAAGTTTTACAAAAAGGGGCAAAAAATAGCATGAATTTTTAAAAGAATTTTTTTTTCCAGAAAAATCAGTACTGCGCAGTTAGTTGCACTTGGAACTGCGCTGGGGCGCATTGCTGTTGAAGTAGTTGGTTGGGGCGAGTTCAAGGAGCGATGAGGCGAAGTTGGGCTGAGGACATCTCGCGGCTAGCGAGATGTTGTGAACTAAACATCTCGCCTGGGCAAGATGTACTATTCAGAGAAAAGAATTTTTTTTAATAAAAAAAAAATTGCAAAATGAAATATTTTAATACATAATAATAGAGACATGTATGATAAGCCACAAATTGACAAAAATGATCAATGTGGTAAAGATTAAAGTATAAAGGAACAATGTGTTACGTGTTAAAGTTATGAAAAGATAAAAGATAGTTTATATGGCAAGATTTAGCATACACATATGTGTAACCAATGCATGAACCAATATTATGGTTATGTAAGATCCAATTGGGGTAAGATATTACTAGTAGAGGTAAATGAGGATAAAGGATATTAAGGTAATGAAACTGGAAATGGTATAGTATAATATACCTACAGCCATATAAAAGCATTGTAATGCTTGTGTGTTAGGTTGGAAACAAGTTAGGATATATTTTTAACCTAAATAAGGTGTAATACATTAAAAGTGAAATGAATAGAGATAAACGGTTAAGTTATTATGGATAAAGTTTGATAAGTTATATTAAGTCTTATGATCCTATAATGTTATATAAGTGCAATGTTGACAGATAAAGTTCGGACTAGTAACCCAATGTGAGGAATGATAGAAAGAACGAACGAGAAGCGTAAAGGTTAAGTAAATAAATGAAGATCAGACAAGTTTTTCAAATTAATTGTAATGATTACTCTATGTGAACTATATGATAGTAAAAGACGTGGAATGTGCCCTATGTGCAACTATGTGATTTAATTGCTAAATGAAATATGTGACATTTAAGTATAGCATGGTAAAGTAAGGAATGCATGACGCGTAAATATAAATTGTAAGCGTGGAAGGTGTTATCTGATGGACTTGCTGAGCTTTTGTGCTCACTCTTGTTATGAACTAACCTTTTCAGGTAAAGTACGAGAAAGCCGGATGTTCCGGTTAAGCTAAAGGTAAAGAGTGCTACATGCATAGATAAGTGTGAAGAAAATTTGTTATATGTATTGGTGTAATGTACAAGCAAGCTAGATAAATGTAAACCTATAATGGTATATATAATTAACGTCTAGGTTTTAATTATGAGTTTAGTAGTTAACATGGGGTGTATAATTTATAAATTCATAATGATAGCAGTGAATATAATTTGTTTTGAGAAAGGTTGTAAAATGATAAGATAAATGTATTATTGGTAATCGAGTTTTATATGTGGTAAACTCATATGTATTGTATAGATGTATGAAACAGGTACAAACAAACAGGAACAGACATAAACAAGCAGGGTTATGTATGTATAGTTTAATATTGAAATTTATTCATAGGTTATGTCAAGTTAAATCATAAATTATATATGATTCTGATAATTGTAATTGACTATGTCATAATTTATTAATGTTTGACCTAAGTTCTAATGAATAGTAAGTGAACGTTATGATCTTGAGAATTTTTGAAAATATTTCTACAGTACAAGAAGCAAGAAGGTTAACAAAGTCAAGGATGAAATACCTTCAAGAAGTTTCACTGCTATTAGCAAGTAGCGACGAAGGGTACACCAAAATGCATGATGTTGTACGAGATATCGCACTATCAATTGGATCTGATAAGTACCCTGTGAGAGCTGGTGTTCCATTGAGGAATTGACCAAATATGGAACAAGTAAATAATTACACAGGTGCGTCACTAATGAATACTGGCATTGAAGGACATCATCCTGTTTTTGAATGCACAAGTCTCCAGATTATGCTTTTGCAAGAAAATTATCTAATCGGAAGAAATCTTCATACTACTCGGTTATTTAAAGGGATGGAAGCCCTTAGAGTCTTAGATATGAAGAACACCGCAACATATCCTGAAAATTTCAACCTCTCCGTACTACAGGTGTGTGACTTGAAATGCCTTACGACATTGATTTTAGATGGGAATTCATTTGTTGACACTTCCTTTCTTGGAGAGATAAAGACTCTTGAAGTTCTGAGCTTAAAGGATTGCATTTTCCATATGGAGTTAAAATGGGTAAGTCAATTGACTGAGCTCAGGTTCTTGGATATTAGTAATTGCTATATGTACGACAATAGGCCACACCTAGAGTTTCCCAATTTTGAAATATCATCATCATCATCATCATCATCATCATCATCATCTTCATCTTCTTTTTCAAAGTTGGAAGAGTTATACTTACTTAGGACCATGATCTCACCAGAGTTCATATCTTGCTTAAAATGCATGACATGTCTAAAAGTTCTAACCATTTCCATCAGAGCCTTTCAAGAACCTCTACCTTATGATTTTTTTTTACCAGACCACGTTGAAACTTTTAGTGTCTCCATCGGCCACATGATTCCTTATTTTAACACTTTTTTTGCTCCAAATTCTTTGTTGTTTTTTTATTGTTTGTTCATTGGCTTGCAAAAGATTGTTCACAAGCTGTGCAAGAGAACAATTAATATATTGACTATGAATCATTGCAAGTTGTTGAAAGACATTTTTCCTAGCCTCCTTCCTTTTGATGACGGTGAGACGACTTTCCAGCTTAAAAAAATAGAAGTAGAAGAATGTGACGACTTTGCCTACTTAATTGATAACTCTAAGTGGGAAAGGAAGCAACGTGACCCGCTGCTAATATTCTCCAACCTTAATCATCTTTTGCTTTTTAGATTGATTTCCTTCAAAGGAATAATATTTAATTTTTGGGTGGTCTGTTGCTGAGAATTTTGAAAATTTTTGACTGCCCAATTTTGAAAACTATCTTAAAGCTTTCTGTTGTTTCAACTCTTGATAACCTGGAAGAACTTTCTGTTAGGAATAAGTGTCCAAATCCAACTAGGAATATATATTTTAATCTGCGTGGGCTCCGCATTGTTGGCTGTTTGATTTCAAATCCAATATGAAATTGGACAGTAACAAGGAAGTATATATATATATATATATATATATATATATATATATATATATATATATATATATATATATATATATTGGAAGAAGTTTGTGAAGGTTTATTCACGGGTTTTCATCATCAATTCGTATCAATTAATTGCTTGAAGTCTTTTAATTAATTCGGAGGATTTGGGTGGTGAGGAAATTTAAGTTTTCACTTAAATTAAGGTATTTTCATAATCTCTCAATTTTGTAGTATTTCAAGTCTTTGGTGTTAAAGCTTGGAAGGATTATTTGTACTCACAATTGATTATAGTGGAATTTCGGAGTTTGGCCCGTGGTTTTTACCTCTTAGTTTTATGGGGTTTTTCACATAAATTTGGTGTCTTGTGTTTGGTTTATTTTTCAGCAGTTATTATTTATTTGGTGGAATTGCATTGTTTGTTTGGCATGGTTTGTTGTTTGATTTATCAGGAACGGTTATAATTGGAGGTGTTTTTTTTCCTAACAAAGTGGTGTCAGAGCTAGGTTCTTTGTGCGGTTGTTTTCTGATAAATTGAATGGAAGAATTAAGTGGAGCCATGATTAAATTGACTTCATCTAATTTTTCGATCTGAAAACCTAGAATGGAAGACATACTTTACTGTAAGGATTTGTATGACACATTGGAGCTTAAGGGAATTAAACTAACGGATAAATCAGAGGCAGATTGGAAAAAGATGAACAGAAAGACGATCGGTCACATCCGACAGTGGATCGATCAAAGTGTGTTCCACCATGTTGCGCAGAAAGATGATACCAATACTCTTTGGACCAAATTAGAGTCCATGTATGAGAAGAAGAATGCACAAAATAAGACATTTGTGATTCGAAAGATTGTGAACTTGAAGTACAAAGATGGTAGCAGTGTATCCGAGCATATGAGTGAGTTCCAGGGATTAGTGAACCAGTTGTCTACCATGAAGTTGAATCTTGATGACGAGATTCAAGCATTGTTACTTCTCAGTTCGTTGCCAAACAGTTAGGAAACTTTGGTTATGTCACTAAGCAATTAAGCTCCAGAAGGAAAGATAACAATGCAGATGGTCAAGGATATCATACATAATGAGGAAACATGGCGAAAGGAGCAGGGTATGAATTTTGAGACACAGACACTTGTGGCAGAGAACAGGGGTATAAGTAATTTCAGGGGATCTCACAAGGGAAACATGAATCGCAGCAAAAGCAGAAATTCCAGAAATCATAGAAGCAAGTCAAAGACCAGAGATGGTGTTACATACAGGTGTTTCCACTGTAAAAAGGAAGGTCACTACAAAAGAAATTGCAAGATCTGGTTAGAGAAACAGAAAACTGGTGAGCAAGGGAAAGTTGAGGATAAGAATATTGCAGCTACAGTTACCGAGAATGTTGTGATCCTATCATTCGGGGAAGAACAATGCTTACATGTTGATCAGAAAATTGATTGGGTTATTGATACTGGTGCTTCGTATCATGCTACTCCCAAGAAGGAATTCTTCACGTCGTACAAAGCTGGAGACTTTGGGTATGTGAGAATGGGAATTGGTGATGTTTGTATTCAGACAGATGTTGGTTGCATTATTACTTTGAGGAATGTTAGACATGTTCTAGATTTACGCCTCAACTTGATTTTTGGTATGGCCTTGGATAGGGAAGGCTATGATAATCACTTCAGCAGCGAAAAGTGGAAGCTTATCAAGGGTGCAATGGTG
The DNA here is from genome assembly GCA_947179155.2 of Hedera helix. Classification (NCBI taxonomy): domain Eukaryota; kingdom Viridiplantae; phylum Streptophyta; class Magnoliopsida; order Apiales; family Araliaceae; genus Hedera; species Hedera helix. The sequence continues at coordinate 13,295,763 of OX359278.1, forward strand.
GTTGCAAGAGGTAATGCTTGTTGTTCATTGTACAAGACTCATGTGAAAATATGTTCTAGTGAGTTGAATGCAGTTGAAGATGAATCTTCACCAAATCTGTGGCATAAAAGGCTTGGGCACATGAGTGATAAAGGGTTGTAGATGTTAGCAAAGAGGTCTCTTATTCCTTTTGCTAAAGGTACTACTTTAAACCCTTGTGATTACTATTTATTTGGTAAGCAGAATAGAGTTTCTTTTAGTAGCTCCTCTAAAAGAAAATCTAAGTTACTTGAGCTAGTATATTCTGATGTATGTGGTCCCATGGAAGTTGAGTCCTTAGGTGGCAATAGATATTTTGTTACTTTTATTGATGATGCTTCACGTAAGGTGTGGGTGTATTTATTGTAAACAAAAGACCAGGTATTCCAGTATTTTTCAGAGTTTTCATGCTATGGTTGAAAGAGAGACTGGAAAATAATTGAAGTGTCTTCGTAGTGACAACGGAGGGGAATACACTTCAAAGGAGTTTTCGACATATTATGATAAACATGGTATTCGACATGAGCAGATAGTTCTTGACACCCCACAACATAATGGTGTGGCAGAGAGAATGAACCGCACTATTATTGAGCGAGTCTGATGCATGATGAGAATGGCTAAGCTGCCTAAGTCATTATGGAGTGAAGCTATTCGTACTGCTTGTTACCTGATTAATAAATCTCCATCAGCACTGTGGCGCCCTCAAATCTAGGCCTACATAGCCCAATTTGAGACGCCATAAAATACATAATCTTTAATACAAATAGTTCATAGAACAGAAATGCAAAACTCAATAATACACAACTAAGTCTTCACTATTATTTTCACACTATATACAACATGTGAAGACTACAATAGCTATCACTCGGACCGTCACTCCATTCCCCTGCTAGACCCGGCTACTCTCTCTTTTTCTGAAAAACAATGGAACAAAAGAAAGGGTGAGCTCAAATAGCCCAGTAAGAAATATCATGACTAAGATAACGACAAATAAATTATCATTAGCCTTCAACAGATGAGTTCTTAATTAAATATAATAGACAATAAGCTTTGTATCAATAATAGCAGCGGAATGAGCAATCTATTAGAAGAATAATGCAGACTATAATGTCCACTCGGTTCTCTTTTTAGGAAAAACATCCTCAACTTTTATCATCTTAAACACCGCTGGTCATGATAATATAAATTTCCAGTTCCTGATTATAATCATGCCAGTCAATAGTTTATCTTTGCATTACGAGCCAAAGATATTCAAATATAACACCAACGGTAATGATTATACCAGTTTTAAGCCTTTGGTCATAATCATACCAACAACAGTTCATCTTTGCCCCAGGCCAAAGAGAATATTCACCACGTGCCCTAAAAGACACAATAATTATATCGCCTTTATCCTATCAACTGTGCCCCAGGCCACAGATATTCACAACAACATGGTTCTTGATGATTAGAATAACAACCGTGATATAGATGATGAATCAGAAGAAACAGTATGATCAATAAATATCAAAAGTTTATGACTTTACTTTGTGCAGATTCAAATAATGTCCAAATTGCCAACATGATGTGGACTAAAATTCAAGAATGATATTTCAGATCCACAGTTCAGAATAACAGTTAAGGTTCAATAGAAAGATTTAGAAAAATAGGAAGGTTCAGTTGAAATGATATTAGATGAAGCGCAAACTATTAAAGAATATGTATTCATTTCAGGAAACTTTACCAAGAAGATACAAATAAGAAATGAATACGAAGAGTAATTCACCAAACATGCGGTAGTCCGCGTAGTCAGGTTATTCCCACAAATTAATAAGGAATGAATACGAAAGGTTATTCACCAACAGGCGATAATCCGCGCCGTAAGGTTATTCCCACAATTTAATATATGAAAATAAATACGAAAGGTTATTCACCAACAGGCGATAATCCGCGCCGTAAGGTTATTCCCACAATTTAATATATGAAAATAAATGCGAAAGGTTATTCACCAACAGGCGATAATCCGCGCCGTAAGGTTATTCCCACAATTTAATATATGAAAATAAATACGAAAGGTTATTCACCAACAGGCGATAATCCGCGCCGTAAGGTTATTCCCACAATTTAATATATGAAAATAAATGGCACGTCTTATGAGTAAGAAAGAAACGATATTATTTTCGAGAATCAAATAATGATAATCCCTTACCATAGTAAGTTTGAATAATGGAAGATGAAAAAGATGGTATCCCTTACCTTAACACGTGACTAGATATGAACTCGTACACTTATAGCTCTTTACAAATACTCAAGATGACTTTAGCACACTCAAAGAGAACTTATACTAAGAAATATTTGGAGAGTGGAAGAAAGAATAAGCAAGGAAGTTTTTATGAAAAATCCTTAAGTTAAGGCTTCTATTTATAGCAAAAATTCTTATCATCACCAAGATTTCCTAATTTAATCCAAACCGTATATTTCAAGATAATGTTTAATCCATACCACTCATTTTATCTTTTAAGATTTCTTTAATCTAAACCATTCATTTAAAGATCATCTTTTAATCTATACCATTCAATTTACTTTATATATAAAACAACTAACTTTAAATAAATCAATTATCTTTATATATAAAAACAAACAACTTTATATAATTTATCATAATAAAAACAAATAACTTTATCAATTCAATTATTCAACAATAATTCACAATTATTCATTATTATGGCTAATTGTTGTAAATGCAGTGTAGTTGGCTTTTCGAGTTAGAAAAATAGGAAAATCACCCAATAATAGAATACAACAGTTTAATCAATATCACAAAAGAGATAACAATAATGCTGAAAATAAATAAGAAAATAACACGTTACTGTGTAATGACAATTATTGATTCAGTAATGTGAATTATTGTGCATATGCTACTGTGACAATTATCAGCTCAATAATATGAATTATTATGCAGGTGACAATTATTGGTTCAATAAAGTCAATATAGTACAATAACCACTTTATCATTTAATAATATGAAACACTGTGCAATACCGTGTGCTACAGTGCAATACCGTGTGCTACTATGTAATACCGTATGTTACTATTCTTTTACCATCAGGTATTTTAACAGTTCAAAATGATAATACCGTTGACTATTTTTATTTAAAAAGGTTACGTATGTCGCTTTCTATATCCGACAATAAGTCGTTGTGGGGGTCCACCATTATTTTGTTATTTCGGCGCCGTCGTACGAATCGAATATTCCCCGACAAAACGAATATTCTCCGACGAAACGAATATTGTCCGACATAATAAAATTTGCACATAACATCCTTAACTTTTAACCTTATCAATTTAACCTCCTACTGTTTCAGGAAAAATATATATGAAGAAAAATTAAATTTTGTATTTCATAAAATTCGGGGTCTTACAACCTCCCCTCCTTATGAAATTTCGTCCCCGAAATTGACGTACCTGGCATTTCGAAGAGATAAGGATACGTAGATTTCATCTCAGATTCTAGCTCCCAGGTCATTTCCTCAGTATCTTGGTTTCTCCATAAAACCTTAACTTGAGGTATAACCTTTGAGCGTAGGATCTGTTCCTTCTTATCTAAGATCTTGACAGGTACCTCCTCGTACGTTAAATCATCGGCTATAACATCCGGTTCTAACTCAATGACGTGGTTTGGGTCCTTCACATATTTATGTAACATAGATATGTGAAAAACGTTATGGATGCGAGACATACTTGGTGGTAGGGCTAGTCTGTAGGCTACGGTTCCTACTTGATCGAGAATTTCAAATGGGCCAATAAATCGAGGGTTGAGCTTTCCTCTCTTTCCGAATCTCGTAACTCCTTTCCATGGGGAAACACGTAAGAATACATGATCTCCGACGTTGAATCTCTCATCTCTCCGATGAAGATCAGCATAATTCTTTTGTCGTTCTTGCGCGGTCTGTATTCGTTGTCGGATCATTTGGATCTTTTCTGTTGTCAAGGGTACCAACTCGGGTCCCAACAATTTTGCTTCTCCTACTTCATTCCAACATACTGGAGAGCGACACTTTCGTCCATACAAAGCCTCAAATGGAGCCATGCCTATGCTTGCTTGGTAACTGTTGTTGTAGGAGAATTCAACCAATGGCAAGTACTTGTCCCAACTTCCTTTGAAGTCTAGCACGCAAAGTCTCAAAAGATCTTCGAGAGTCTGAATTGTCCTTTCAGATTGTCCGTCTGTTTGAGGATGGTATGCAGAACTAAATCGTAGCTCGGTGCCCATAGCTTTTTGTAGACTGATCCAAAAGCGTGAAGTGAATCTAGGATCTCGATCAGAAACTATGGAAACTGGCATGCCGTGTAATCTTACAATATCATTTACGTACATACCGGCCAGACGCTCGAGTGAAAAGTTTTCTCTTATAGGCAAGAAATGAGCAGACTTGGTCAATCTATCTACGATGACCCAAATCGCATCAAAACTTTGAGAAACTTTGGGAAGACCCGTCACGAAATCCATAGTAATGTGTTCCCACTTCCATTCTGGAATTTCGAGTGATTGCAATGGACCTTTAGGCACTTGATGCTCTGCCTTGACACGTTGACAAGTTAAGCACCTTGAGATGAACTCTGCAATCTCCCTCTTCATATTGTTCCACCAAAATGTATGTCGAAGATCACGATACATTTTGGTACTTCCCGGGTGAATTGCAAACGGTGTGTTGTGTGCCTCCATCATGATTTTATGTTTCAATTCAGAGTCGTTAGGAACACAGAGTCGAGAGTTGAGTCGAAGTATTCCTTTCTCGTCGATTCTTGCTTCTGGAATAGTACCTTCTTGTACTTTCTTCATCATACTCATCATTTTCGGATCAGTAGCTTGAGCAGCTTTAATTTTATCAATTAAAGCTGGTTCTACTTGTACGTGCGCAATCTTCATGTGGGTCCCTGGTGGCTTTAATTCTATCTCCATCTTTTGTAAGTCGTACAAAATACATTTTTGCGTAGTCAGCATTGCACTTGTGCTCGCATAAGATTTTCTGCTTAAAGCATCAGCTACAACGTTTGCTTTTCCTGGGTGGTACTGGATGGTGTGGTCGTAATCCTTTAACAGCTCAAGCCAACATCGTTGCCGCATGTTGAGTTCCTTCTGGGTGAAGAAATACTTGAGGCTTTTGTGATCCGTGAAGATTTCCACTTTCTCCCCGTACAAGTAGTGCCTCCAGATTTTCAATGCGAAAACAACTGCTGCCAACTCTAAATCATGAGTAGGATAATTTTTCTCATAATCTTTGAGTTGTCGAGAGGCACAGGCTATAACTTTTCCATGTTGCATAAGTACACAGCCTAGACCTTTGCCTGAAGCATCGCTGTAGATAACAAATTCCCCCGATCCTGACGGTATAGTCAGAACAGGAGCTGAAATAAGCCTCTTCTTAAGTTCTTGAAAACTCTTCTCGCATTCCTCGTTCCATATGAATTTTGTGCTTTTCCGAGTCAGTTGAGTTAATGGAGTGGCGATTCGAGAAAATCCTTCTACGAATCTCCGATAATAACCAGCTAAGCCCAGAAAACTTCGGACTTCAGTTACGGACCGAGGTTGCTCCCAATTTAATATTGCTTCAATCTTTGCAGGATCAACTGATATTCCCTGACTGGAAATCACATGCCCAAGGAACGTGACTTCCTTAAGCCAAAACTCACACTTCTTCAGCTTGGCATACATCTTGTTCTCACGTAGCTTTTGGATTATTAATTTCAGGTGTTGTTCATGATCCTCACGACTCTTGGAGTATATAAGAATGTCATCAATAAAGACAACTACAAAATGATCCAAATATTCTTTGAATATCCGGTTCATCATGTCCATGAAAGCTGCAGGAGCATTTGTTAGTCCAAAAGGCATGACTAAGAACTCATAATGCCCGTAGCGGGTTCTAAAAGCAGTCTTTGGAATGTCATCAGCTTTAACTTTTAACTGATGATATCCAGAGCGGAGATCAATCTTTGAGAAATGTTGAGCACCCGGTTATCACCTCGTTCGGGTTTCGTGCCATTTGGGATGTCACAACAAAAGCTCTCCCTTGAACTACAGATTTTCCCTTATCCGTGCTAGCTTTTGGTACCATCATTGCAGCTGGACTTGATTTTGAAACAGGACAAAATCGAGCTACATGACCTTCTTTTCCGCAACTGTAGCATAACTTGGACTGTTGAGTACAGTTTGGGCTGATGTGACCCTCCTGACCACACTTGTAACATCTTACCGGTGGTCGATCTCCTCCCCTTGGTACTGGTGCTGGTGCTGGTACTGGTGCCGGTGCTCTTCCATAATCATTATGGAATCTCTTTCTCTTGAAATTATTCCCACTGGATTCTCCTCTTCTATTATTCGATGCGTGATTACTACCGAAGTGCTGGTTACCTCCCTTATGGTTCTCGTTCCTGTGATTCTTGTCATTTCTCTCTCTACGCTGATCATTGACTCTTGGCTGCAATTTTTCATCTGTTTGCTCTACCCTTTGAGCCCTATTGACAACATCTGAATACAAGGTCAATTTATGAGAGCTAAGCTGTTGATGAATTTCGAATCTCAAACCTCGTAAGAACATCCGACTCATCCGTGCTTCGTCATCCACTAGATGAGTTGCGAAACGAGATAGTTCAGCAAACTTAGCTTCATATTGTGAAACAGACATATTTCCTTGCTCTAGTTTTATGAACTCCACCTCCTTCATATGGCGGATGCTTTCTGGAAAATACTTTTCGTTGAACAGCTCTTTGAATTCTAGCCAAGACATTTCGAGAGCCGAATGATGGATGCGTTTTACCGCCTCCCACCAATGGTCTGCCTCCCCTCGAAACATAAAGGTGGCGAATGACACTTTCTGATCATCTGCACATCGCAGGACATCAAGGATTTTTGTCGTTTGCTTTAACCATGCCTCCGCTTTGAGTGGTTCAGGCTTCCCAAAAAATCCAGGTGGTCCCAACTCTTTAAATTGTTTAACGATGACAATCCTTGAATTATCAGTGTTTCCATCGTTACGACCTCCCCTCGGCTGATTTTGAATAAATTGCATGAAGTTTCTAAAGAAACCATTCTGATTTGCATGATCACCAGCATTATTTTCTGAAGCTGCAGGAGGATTGTTTGTAGCTTCCTGATTCTCAGCTACGTTCGCCTCGGGAAGTGGATAATTCATTCCCTGATTTTCAGAAGTCATTCTTAACTGCGGTCATAAGATAAATGTTAGTTAAACAAACTGACTCGTCACTTCTTGTCCCCACATTCAAGCCAACTTATTAGATAACAAAATTTTATGTAGGACATACTAGTGACGTAATCTATTCGTCTCTCTCCTCCTACTTCTACCCCAGATCTCCATTAAAGATCATATCCCTAAGCTCGGATACCAAATGTGACGCCCCCAAATCTAGGCCTACATAGCCCAATTTGAGACGCCATAAAATACATAATCTTTAATACAAATAGTTCATAGAACAGAAATGCAAAACTCAATAATACACAACTAAGTCTTCACTATTATTTTCACACTATATACAACATGTGAAGACTACAATAGCTATCACTCGGACTGTCACTCCATTCCCCTGCTAGACCCGGCTACTCTCTCTTTTTCTGAAAAATAATGGAACAAAATAAAGGGTGAGCTCAAATAGCCCAGTAAGAAATATCATGACTAAGATAACGACAAATAAATTATCATTAGCCTTCAACAGATGAGTTCTTAATTGAATATAATAGACAATAAGCTTTGTATCAATAATAGCAGCGGAATGAGCAATCTATTAGAAGAATAATGCAGACTATAATGTCCACTCGGTTCTCTTTTTAGGAAAAACATCCTCAACTTTTATCATCTTAAACACCGCTGGTCATGATAATATAAATTTCCAGTTCCTGATTATAATCATGCCAGTCAATAGTTTATCTTTGCATTACGAGCCAAAGATATTCAAATATAACACCAACGGTAATGATTATACCAGTTTTAAGCCTTTGGTCATAATCATACCAACAACAGTTCATCTTTGCCCCAGGCCAAAGAGAATATTCACCACGTGCCCTAAAAGACACAATAATTATATCGCCTTTATCCTATCAACTGTGCCCCAGGCCACATATATTCACAACAACATGGTTCTTGATGATTAGAATAACAACCGTGATATAGATGATGAATCAGAAGAAACAGTATGATCAATAAATATCAAAAGTTTATGACTTTACTTTGTGCAGATTCAAATAATGTCCAAATTGCCAACATGATGTGGACTAAAATTCAAGAATGATATTTCAGATCCACAGTTCAGAATAACAGTTAAGGTTCAATAGAAAGATTTAGAAAAATAGGAAGGTTCAGTTGAAATGATATTAGATGAAGCGCAAACTATTAAAGAATATGTATTCATTTCAGGAAACTTTACCAAGAAGATACAAATAAGAAATGAATACGAAGAGTAATTCACCAAACATGCGGTAGTCCGCGTAGTCAGGTTATTCCCACAAATTAATAAGGAATGAATACGAAAGGTTATTCACCAACAGACGATAATCCGCGCCGTAAGGTTATTCCCACAATTTAATATATGAAAATAAATACGAAAGGTTATTCACCAACATGCGATAATCCGCGCCGTAAGGTTATTCACACAATTTAATATATGAAAATAAATGCGAAAGGTTATTCACCAACAGGCGATAATCCGCGCCGTAAGGTTATTCCCACAATTTAATATATGAAAATAAATGCGAAAGGTTATTCACCAACAGGCGATAATCCGCGCCGTAAGGTTATTCCCACAATTTAATATATGAAAATAAATGGCACGTCTTATGAGTAAGAAAGAAACGATATTATTTTCGAGAATCAAATAATGATAATCCCTTACCATAGTAAGTTTGAATAATGGAAGATGAAAAAGATGGTATCCCTTACCTTAACACGTGACTAGATATGAACTCGTACACTTATAGCTCTTTACAAATACTCAAGATGACTTTAGCACACTCAAAGAGAACTTATACTAAGAAATATTTGGAGAGTGGAAGAAAGAATAAGCAAGGAAGTTTTTATGAAAAATCCTTAAGTTAAGGCTTCTATTTATAGCAAAAATTCTTATCATCACCAAGATTTCCTAATTTAATCCAAACCGTATATTTCAAGATAATGTTTAATCCATACCACTCATTTTATCTTTTAAGATTTCTTTAATCTAAACCATTCATTTAAAGATCATCTTTTAATCTATACCATTCAATTTACTTTATATATAAAACAACTAATTTTAAATAAATCAATTATCTTTATATATAAAAACAAACAACTTTATATAATTTATCATAATAAAAACAAATAACTTTATCAATTCAATTATTCAACAATAATTCACAATTATTCATTATTATGGCTAATTGTTGTAAATGCAGTGTAGTTGGCTTTTCGAGTTAGAAAAATAGGAAAATCACCCAATAATAGAATACAACAGTTTAATCAATATCACAAAAGAGATAACAATAATGCTGAAAATAAATAAGAAAATAACACGTTACTGTGTAATGACAATTATTGATTCAGTAATGTGAATTATTGTGCATATGCTACTGTGACAATTATCAGCTCAATAATATGAATTATTATGCAGGTGACAATTATTGGTTCAATAAAGTCAATATAGTACAATAACCACTTTATCATTTAATAATATGAAACACTGTGCAATACCGTGTGCTACAGTGCAATACCGTGTGCTACTATGTAATACCGTATGTTACTATTCTTTTACCATCAGGTATTTTAACAGTTCAAAATGATAATACCGTTGACTATTTTTATTTAAAAAGGTTACGTATGTCGCTTTCTATATCCGGCAATAAGTCGTTGTGGGGGTCCACCATTATTTTGTTATTTCGGCGCCGTCGTACGAATCGAATATTCCCCGACAAAACGAATATTCTCCGACCAAACGAATATTGTCCGACATAATAAAATTTGCACATAACATCCTTAACTTTTAACCTTATCAATTTAACCACCTACTGTTTCAGGAAAAATATATATGAAGAAAAATTAAATTTTGTATTTCATAAAATTCGGGGTCTTACAAGCACTGTTGGATTTTCAGATTCCAGAGAAGATGTGGAGTGGCAAGGATTTGTCATATTCTTACTTGAGGGTATTTGGGTGCAAGGCTTTTGCACATATCCCCAAGGAACAAAGGTCAAAGCTTGATGACAAATCTACTCCATGTGTGTTTATTGGTTATGGGGATGCAGAGTTTGGGTACAAGTTATGGGATCCAGTTCAGAAGAAATTATTCAGAAGCAGAGATGTGGTGTTTCATGAGCATCAAAATTATGAGGATTTTGAAAATGTTACACAACCAATAGATGATAGTGTTCCAGACCTCAGCAGGGTTTCTTCGCCATTACAGAATGCCACAGTTGGAGAAGGGGTTCAGAATGAAGAAATGAATGATACAGATATACATGATGGTGATGGATCAAATGTAGAGAGTGTTGAGCAGGGGGAGCAACCCCATCATCTTGATATTGAAGAACCTCAGCTCAGGAGATCCACGAGAGTAAGCATACCATCAGTTAAGTATCCTTCATCTGAATATCTTTTAGTTGTTGAGGAGGGGGAACCAAAAAAAATTCAAGAAGTCAAGACTCATAAGGAGAAAAATAATTGGCTGATAGCAATGCGGGATGAGATGGATTCTCTGCACAAGAATCACACTTATGAGTTGACTACACTTCCGAAGGGCAGGAAAGCATTGAAGAATAAATGGGTATTCAAGCTGAAAAAAGATGGTGAAAAACTAGTGAAGTACAAGGCTCGGTTGGTCATTAAGGGTTTTGCTCAATAGCAAGGTATTGACTTTGATAAGATTTTTTCTCCAGTTGTGAAGATGACTTCGATTCGAGCAGTGTTGGGGTTAATAGCTAGTATGGATCTTAAGCTTGAGCAGCTAGATGTGAAAACTGCCTTCCTTCATAGTGATTTGAAGGAGGAAATCTACATGGAACAGCCAGAGGGATTTGAGGTTAAAGGAAAAGAACACTTGGTTTGTAGGTTGAAGAAAAGTTTGTACGGCCTGAAACAAGCCCCAAGGTAGTGGTACAAGAAATTTGATTCATTCATGGTGAATCAAGGTTACAACAGAACAGTTGCAGATCATTGTGTGTATGTGAAAAAATTCTCAGATGGTAACTTCGTTATTTTGTTGCTATATGTAGCTGATATGTTGATAGTTGGGAAAAATGCTAACATGATTCGGAAACTCAAGAATGAGTTGTTCAAGTCTTTTGATATGAAGGACTTAGGCTCGGCTAAGCAAATTTTGGGCATGAAGATTGTTCGTGACAAAAAAGCCAAGAGGTTGTGGTTATCACAGGAAAAATATGTTGAACGGGTGCTTGCAAGGTTCAACGTGAGTGATGCTAAGCCAGTTAGCACACCACTAGCCAGTCATTTGAAGTTGACGAAGCATATGTGTCCTTCTACTAAGGAAGGAAGAGATGATATGGCAGCAGTTTCCTACTCCTCTGCTATAGGGAGTATAATGTATATGATGGTTTGTACGCGGCCATATATAGCTCATGCAGTTGGTGTTGTGAGCATGTATTTATCAAATCCTGGTAGAGAACATTGGGAAGCAGTTAAGTGGATTCTCAGATATTTGAAAGCTACTTCCAATTTGTGTTTGGGTTTTGGTGGTTCGAATTCAGTCTTGGAGGGTTTTATAGATGCAGACATGGTAGGTTCTGAAGAGAAGAAGTCTACTTCGAGATATTTGTTTACTTTTGCAGGGGGAGCTGTGTCATGACAGTCCAAATTGTAGAAGTGTGTTGCTTTGTCTACAACTGAGTCAGAATACATTGCTGCTATGGAAGTAGGCAAAGAGATGTTATGGTTAAAACGGTTTTTCCAAGAGTTGGGTTTGACACAGGATGAGTATGTGGTTTATTGTGATAGTCAGAGTGCAATTGACTTGACAAAGAACGCTACTTACCATTGTCGTACCAAGAACATTAATGTTCGTTAATTATCACTGGCTTCAGGAAGTGACGGAAAAGGAATTGATAAAAGTAAAGAAAGTTCATACTGATGAAAACCCCCTAGACATGTTGACAAATGTTGTGACTTGTGATAAACTCGAGGTTTGTAAGGAGTTGGTCGGGATGGATTCTAATTGACGGAGTCACGATGGAAGTCTCCTCTCATGGATTTGGAGGGGGAGATTATTAGGAATAAGTGTCCAAATCCAATTAGGAATATATATTTTAATCCACGTGGGCTTTGCGTTGTTGGATGTTTGGTTTCAAATTCAATATGAAATTGGACAGCAACAAGGAAGTATATATATATATATATACTTCGTGGCGTGAAGCATAGATTTACATGGAATTAAAAACAGAGAACTAAAAGAACAAAAATCAGTGAGTGCAGGCTTTGGTTTTCGGTAGAAAAGAAAATCATAACAGCAATTATTTCCGTGGGTCATCGGAAGGAAAAATTGGGAGAAGTTTGTGAAGGTTTATTCACGGGTTTTCATCATCAATTCGGATCAATTAATTGCTGGAAGACTTTTAATTAATTTGGAGGATTTGGGTGGTGAGGTAATTTAAGTTTTCACTTAAATTAAGGTATTTTTATAATATCTCAATTTTGTAGTATTTCAAATCTTTGGTGTTAAAACTTGGAAGGATTATTTGTACTCACAATTGATTATAGTGGAATTTCGGAGTTTGGCCCGTGGTTTTTACCTCTTAGTTTTAGGGGGTTTTCTATGTAAATTTGGTGTCTTATGTTTGGTTTATTTTTCAGCAGTTATTATTTATTTGGTGAATTTGCATTGTTTGTTTGGCGTGATTTGTTGTTTGATTTATCAGGAACGATTATAGTTAGAGGTGTTTTTTTCCCCCCAACACTTTCAGTCAAATTGTGCAATGCATTGAAGGAAATTGTTCAAAGTGAAAACGGAGAATTAGAATCGTGCAACAACAGCAGGATAAGATGGTGTTCAGAAGCCTCAAAAAACTATATCTGTTTGGTAACAACAACCTTAAAGCTTTTTCCCTTATACGGAGCATTCATTTCGAATTTCCGCTGTTGGATTACGCAAGTGTAGATAAATGTCCCAATATGAAGACATTTTCTTCTGGTATTCATGATAGCACGCCAAATTTGAAGGAAATCATTCTGGATTGTAAACGGGTTCACCCGGAACAAGGGATGATGTACTTGGACTTGAATATGATTCTGCTAAACCACTATAACGAAAAAGGTAGTTGTCTTTAATTAATTCTCTCTCTTAATGCATGTACATGTTTGGTTATTCTTATATATATATAATATATAATATATAGATATAATTCTTTTTTGGCAGGCAAGCAAAACGGAGAATGAGTAGAACCAAGGAGGAAGCATGACAGAAGCCATTTAAGAAGTCGGTGTTTGTAGATTGTAGTGCTCTAATTAATGCGCTTGTAAGACAATTTTTTTTTTTAAATTTATAATTATTAATAGTTTTTAAATTTTCGTAATTGGACAAATATTTATAATTAGGTACGGTACAAAAATTAGCTTCCCTGGTTCTTTTGCTATTTAAGGAGTTGGTGTTTGTAGATTGTAGTGCTCTAATTAATGCCCTTGTAAGACAATTTTTTTTTAAAATTTATAATTATTAATAGTTTTTAAATTTTCGTAATTGGACAAATATTTATAACCAATCTTGGCTATAAAACATTTTTAAAATGATATTTTTTAATATTTTCATTTAAATTCAATTGTATACTATTTTTCTTAGATCAGCAAGAAGAATTTGTAGTAAAACTCAAATTTACACAAATGTAACAAATTCAAAACATATATAAATACGGTCACAACTGAATCGCATAACACTAGAGATATGAAGTAGAAATTCTCTCTCTCTCTCTCTCTCTCTCTCTATATATATATATATATATATATATATATACAAATTAGTAATCTAATCACAAAATCTACTCAATTCAGCAACGCCATGAATGACAATTTCTGAAAGAATGAGAAGCAATTAGCAAAAAAAATAAAAATGAGAAGCCGTTGGTGGCTTGATGGTGATATATAATCAAACTGAAACTGGTTAAAAATAAAAAGAATTTTATGGAAGTTATATGATCTAAAGATAAGAGAATCAGAGAAAAAATGGTACCTGCGCTGGGAAGAAGAAATGAGAGAATATATATATATATATATGAATAATAAATAAATAAATAAAGGAGAAAATTAATCAACCACTTCTAGAAATATAATATTTGATATTAAGACCCGCTGAATTATGAAGTTGTCAGCTGCCTGCAACGTGTGGTAAACGACCATATAAGAAATTAGAAGAATTATATATATATATATGTGGGATTCCATTTACATAGATAGATTGTCTTGGAATTGTTTCACAACCCCACAATTGATTCAAAGATTGATTCCACCCCCCAAGCCCTTTCACATTCTAAATTAATAATTAACTTCTTAAAAAAAAAATTGGCTTGCCGGCTAGGCTCCAAGACTCAATAATGGAAATTATTATATACGGTGACTAATTTTTTAGTTGACCCAACAAAGAAAATAAAGGAAAAAGTGACTTGTTATAGCTGAGTATAATCAGCTCTCCGGAGCCGCTGACTCCTCGTTAACCTAATCGTGTCACACTAAAATAATGCTTATTCAAAAAAAAAATTCTAATGGATTTTGTAAGCTTTTTTGAAAAAAACTTAAATTATTACATTTCACTGCTAGGGACTTTTAGGGTAGCTTATAAGAGGGAAAATGAAAATTACTCACTAGTCTTGGGGCAATAAAATTTTCCTATTTTAATGGTGTCTCATTACTTGCAGCTATGGACTTATTGAAATTGGGAGATTTACCACTAAATAATTACTCGGGAGAAAGGACTTGAGGGAAACTAAGATATACATAACCTAAATTTTTTTACCTTTATTATTATATATAACGTCTAATAAAATAGATTTAAACATGTGACTACATATATAAACAATAATATAAGAGACTTTCTTAGAAGACAACGAAATTATAATGCTCGTCACCCATGGTGGGTGATATAATATACGAGACTTTACTATTAGGCTATTTTGGTATGATACTTGTTAAAATATGTTACATTATTTTTTCAATAATATTGATTCAGCTAAGAAATTGAATGAATGTTGGAGTCCCGATATGGGCATCAAATCAGGGACAGACGTGGGGTAAACAAAGTTGGGGCTGTTGCAGCAGTTTCAATTAATTAGGAGATTTTTGCTAAAATTATGCATTAACCTTTCCACTTACCCTATAAAAATCTGATTAACACAATAACCTTAAAACATAAAATATTTTTGAATAGTGCTTATAAGTTTTTGAGTTTTAAATACGTCTGGAATATACATGCTTTCACTAGATGTAGTAATTTTGTTCAGCATCATGATGCGTCTTTATGAACCATTATATTAATAGAATATAAAATCTCTACGTAAAAGGTTTCTGTTAATTTATTTATGAAAAAATAATCACTCTCTTACAGAGAAACCCATAAACATCCAAATAAATAAATAAACAAAACTAAAAAAATATTGAAAAAAATAAAAATAAAAATAAAAAGAAAGAAAGAATTATCTATATTATAAAGCGGTCATAGCCGCTGAGGCAAGCTTCGCTGGTGTAACTAGGTTACAAAATTATTTTCGTTTTCGCCCTTAGAACTTTAATTATATTATTATTTTATTTTATTTTATTTAAATTTTTTGTATATTTCTATATAATCTTTCAAATCTTATAAAATTTCTATCTTTAACACGTACGATAGATGATAGATACTAGTTTATAATTAAGCCGGCTTGAGACTTGATGAGCTTGTGAAGACAACTTCACGCATCACCGTGTTGGTTGTGGCAGCTAAGGGGTCGGAGGTTTAGGCTGGTCAACTAAAACCAACAACCACATTTTTTCTCTCTCTAAATGTACACACACACACACACACACACATACACATATATGCCCATCTCTTTCTTTCTCTCCTCTGCATCACCCAAATCACTTTTGAAAAACAAACAAATTAAAACATTATACACACACACACATACATCTCATAAATATATATAATGGGAAACTCATGTTGTAGAGGTGAAGCAGCATTATCAAAGATGTTACCGCAGAAAGGCAATCTCAGTTGCACGAGCAACACAGAAAAGGAAAGTCTATTGGGTAATAGAGAAGGGAAGATCAAAATTACAAAAAAGCAGCTGGAGGACTTGCTAGGTAAAGCTGACGTGCATGGCATGTCTGTGGACCAACTCCTTGCTACCTTCATCAACGGTTCTAATAATAATAATAATAGTAATCATTTTGAGAATGAAATTTTTCATCATCAACGGTCTTGGAGGCCTGTCCTACATACTATTCCTGAGGTTTACTAATTAATTCTTTTTTTATTTCCCTTTTCCTTTTTATTTCTTCTCTAATTTCTTTTCTTTCTTTATATTAAGGATGTTCATGTATCATTGCTGTAAAAAGAGTATTTTTTATCTTGTGCTTTTAAACTCTAAGCAAAATATATATTTATTTGAACAGTATCTTTTTTACTCTTAACAATATCAACGGCCTAAAAATGAGTTATAAATTCAAACACAAAACTATCAAAAAATGAAAGAAACTCGAACATCAAATGTACTTCCATCGCCTTAAAATGCAAGTCTAACAATTTTGAATTTAAAATTGTAATTGTTTTATTTTATTTGTTTAGGTACGTATAAAGAATGGAAATCATTTTATATGCATTATTTCACTCTCTAAGAGTTTTATACAAGTAGGTGAACCTGCGTGAGGCACGAATCTCTTTTAGTATTAGTATGCAAAAAATTTCTAAATATTATAATTGTAAAATTCAAAATATGTGTAATATATATTTTTAATTAATCTATTCATGCACTAACCACATAATTTATGAATAATATGAAGGGTCTCACTATGCATATATTAATGTTTATGAATATTATTAGATTTGAGTATAGTTGGAAAATATTCTAAATATTTTTTTGTTAAAATTTATAAACCATCTTTAATGTAAACATATAAATTAAAGGGCAAAATACACTTTTTTTACACTGAGTTTCACCCTCTTCACAATTTGGCCCATAAACTAATTAGACTTAAACATCCGTTACATCAACCACCTAATTTCGCACGATGTCCCCCCAAATTCAATTTTCGGTCAAAATTGGCCGGAATATTATGACAAATAGTTTTGTACGGTTTGACTGTATTAAAATACGGTTTGACTTCATTAAACAATTAAGTATTATTAATATTAAAATATAAAAAACTAAGCATAAATTAAAATATAAACAAATTCAAACACACATACTAACACACCAAGAACACACGCACCCTCACATCTAGATCTAAATCACTATATACGTACATACCTAGAACACACCAACAAAATACCCAACAAACATTAGCTCTCCCTGAAAAGGAGGTTATTCAGCCGCATCTTCCGATACAACTACCTTGTTACGACTTCACTCCCAATTCCTTTCTTTTAGAAAGAAATTAAGCAAATAACAAATATGTCATGGTTACAGGAGTCTATCCATCGCATATAGACTTTAAGGGGCTTCGTGGCATAATCGTCGACTTCTTTTGATTATTCAGACACACCAACTAGTTTCGAAATCGCATTGATCGTCTCTACTCGTGTCCTAACTCGTCGGAGAGCTAAATTTGCCTCATTTTTTTGTCTTTTTCCTTCAGCTTTTCTTAAACTAGCCTCCCAAGCCTATACTATCCTGAATATTTATAAGGCTTATAAATACGATCGTATATATTAAAAGAGGTTAACTTATAAGCTAAACTATGTGTTATGGAGTTTAAAGTGTGTATTGTATATGTAATGTCCTAGTATTTTCACGTCTTTTTTTTTATTAAAATATTAATTTAATTTCTAACGAGTTAGTTTTATGAGGTTATTTAAATCTTTTTATGCGATTAATTAATTACGTAATTAAATGATTATGTGATTAATTTCTAGAGTTAATTAAAGGGGGTCACTAATATGTTAATTAAATTAGGGAGCAAACCTTAAAGTTTTAATATCAAAATAATTGTTAAGTTGCTTATTAATTAAATATTCAATTAAATATAACGAGTTAATTAAATTTGGTAAATTAATTAATATGATTATTAATTAATGTAAACAATGTGAAATATTAATAGTAGTATTTATTAGTCCATTTAGTAATTTAATACTAATGGGTTAGAGTATTTAATTATTTATTTAATCTAATTATTTATTTAATCATGGATTGAATAATTAATGTGTAACAAAATTAATAACTAATCATTTGGGTTATAATTAAATAGTCCAATGATGAATTAAATGGACTTGACTATGTAGTAGTCCAAGTGATTTATTAGGAGTCCATTGAATTTTAAATGAAGTCCAAATCATGAGCTCACTTGGAATTAATGGTGTAACTTATTATTTATTAAAAAAAAGTGACTTGTGACATTTATTTTGGGACGCCAAAGAGTTTGTGTGCCGGCAAGGATGAGGGAAAGAGAGTGAATTGATGTTTGTTTTTATTTTATTTATTTTATTGATGGTTGCTTATATTATTTTTTTTTGTAGTGCATGGACACTATCCCTCTTTTCACCTAATGTGTTCTCAAAGCTTTTCTTGTGCTAGTATCCTTGCTAGGCTTTTGATGGCTAGAATAGATAGATATATTTTATATCTATAGAAGTGCAAGAATACTTGCATTTGGAGGCTAACAGAGTTGGTCATTTATCATCTTTTTTTTTTTCCCCAAGCTAAAGAGAGCTAGAGAGCATTTGAGAAGGTAAGAAAATATTTAAGAGCAAAAATACCAAGGGAAGAAGAAGAAATCCTAAGCTAGTTCATGCCATCCTCCTTCACAACATACTTTGGAAAGAAGAGGAGAGTAGCCATTAAAACTAGGTATAATCCTCATTCTTTCAAACCTTAGTTTTCTTGTTAGTAATAAATGACTAACATCTATTATTAGTAGTCCTTTATTTGTGTTATGATTTGAATGCTTGTTGGTTGGTATATTTTGTATGTTAAAAACATGTGTTTGGTAGTGTGTAAACAAGTCTTAAAATAATGACCAAAAATATTTTTTATAAAATTTAGATTTAATGTTATAATATTATAGAACATTAAATCATGAGACAAACAAGGTTTGAATCACTCAAAATGAAGTTATACATAAAAAGTTATGATTTGTAGTAGTTTATGTGGTAAAATAATTTTTATGAAAAAATGGAATTAAATCTTGGGAAATTAATTTTTCATGTTATAAATTGATACTAAGTGATAGGTAAATTTTTTGGATTTTTATTGAGGAGTTAAAGCTTACTTGAAGGTATAATTTTTATTAAGTGGTGTATTTTCGGTTACTGTGGACAATCTGCTAAGAAGAAGAAAAAAATACTGGCCGCGCATTGCGTCATTTGGCATATAGAAAACTTTACTCTGCGCGTTTTGCGCAGAAACCGTCTCCTGGTTTTCAAAACGGCACCGTTTTGGGCCGTGATTCTATTAATCACGCGCAATGCGCGATATGTCGACGCCGGGATTTTCGTCGTTTCGTTTTTTAATAATTAAAAATGTCCCTTTCCAATTTTAGCCTTTAGATTAAGATGTGACTTTTGAAAAGGGTCGGCTTAGTGTCGACGGGGTTTTGAAATGTCGAATTTTTATGAGCCAATTGACCAGAGTCGCCAGTTGGTATATTTGAAATGGATGTACCAACTCATCCGAATTTTGTTTTCGTAATCGTAATGGCTCATATGTGACTCCGATTCAATTGGTCCGCAAACCGAGATTCATAGAGTTCGGGGGCTTGCTTAAGCGAGGGGAAGGTGTTAGACACCCCTCGACTTCCGTGAAACACGGTTACCGCTATCTTGATGTTTTCCTATCCTTTTAAAATCCTAAAAAATGTGTGAGTTGCGTGTGTGTGTGTGTGTGTGCCTAAATGGAGGTTTGTGGTGAGTTTTGCATAAAAGTTTGTTTTTATTCTATATGGCAAATGTGTTTATCTGGAAAGCGTTTTAGACGTCTTTTGACCCAAATGACAAGGCTTCGCCTTTTATAAGAAAGATTGATTTTAATTCCGAAAACGATGAGGGTTTTTTATTAGATGTCATTTTAGAAAACAATAGTTTTTTAAACTTTTGTCAAATAGGAATCGAGACTATACATTGCCTTCTACAGTAAATATAAGTAAAACGAGGGCAACTTCTAGAACTCTTTAACCCTATGCACAAAGTTTAATGAAAACGTTTATTTATTTTTTCGAAAACGTCTTTTATGACATTTCAAAACCAAAATAGCCTTTTCGTCAAACGAGGATCAAATTTCGCCAAAACTCTTTACTTTTTAAACCTCATGTATCTAATATCCTAATTTGATTCTTTTTAGAAGATCTTTATCGTTTGCTTTATTTTTTGGAAAATTGTTGTGTCGTAGATTAAAACAAGCATCCCAAAACGTGTCGGGGCTATCCATGGGCATGTGAGCCATCCAGACAACCCCAAACACACACAATCACATATCTCACTCTTATTATTACGGGGCCTTAACCCGATCACGATTTGGTATCGCGTTAAGGCCCGATGTTACAAATACACCGCAATGGACCCTATACCGTGATTACATATACCAAAACGTCCATCATCGGGATTCGATCACGAGGATCTCCTCCCTAGGCTCACAATCACCAAATCACTACACAACCAATACTGAGCCAAATCTAACAATATTAGACATTGCTATCACATTACATAACTCAAATATCACAAACCCAACACTACGAACTACTCATTACCACAACGAACGACATATCGCCATACGGATGTCATCGGGGCGTTAGGAGGAGATTATGTTCCAAAGGAACCCTCGCTAACGATCCCTAATCCATGGATCATCATTAATACAACAACATTCTATGCTAAACAAACCTAAAACACAAGATTATCACATTAATACAAACAAGAAAATATCAAAAGAAACACCCTTTTTCACCTTGCAATAGACCAAACGAAGCTTTATATTTCATGAATCGAGCTTAACCACAAGAGTATTCAACTATCTAGCAAAAGAACATGAAATTTCACTTGATTTGAGCCAAACCCGAGCTCCTCTCTCTCTTCCTCGCGTGTTTCTCTCTCTAAAAGCTTAAAACATTTTCTCTCTCTACGCTCTCGGGTGGAAATGGTCGCTCTATAGGCATCTCCAGGCAGCCGCAGGTGCATCTGTGGCTGGGCTGCAAGCCGCCTGCGCCGTTTCCTCGGCTGTCGTGTGCCGTCTCCTCGAGCCGTGCGAAACTCCGAAAGTCGTTGGCCGCAGATGCATCCGCGGCTGTCTGGCTTCCTTTTCTCGATTTCTGTGCCACACGGTCTTAAATCGTCATTTTTTGCTGTATTATTTCGGAAGGCTGTTACCCGGTGAACGAGACCCCCGAACATCGTAAGCGTAGTGGCCATTTGTCGTCTTTGGTGATCCAATCAGGTTCTTCTAGATCAGCTGTTTGCCTTGCCTGATGCTCGTTGTCAGCTGTGGCAGATTTAACCGTAAGTCGTTGGGGTGGCTTTGTGTTGGGGTCCACCTTCCTTTTCGCTCGTCGAGTCAAATGACGATTCTGCCCTCCTGTCAGGGTTAGTACAAAAGTGCAAAATTTGGGTGTCTACAGCTGCCCCTCTTTATCATGTTTATGTAATGTTATATGAAACGAACATGATAAAGAAGTAGGCACCCAATGCATGATGATGACAGCACATATTTTAATGATGCAACATATATATCATTGATGCAACATATACATATTAATGATGCAACACTAATATTACCGGTTACTGCCTCAAATGGACTCGCATCGCATATTCGCCAAAACTATTTTTCTCTTGCTTAACGCGTATCGCATATTTAAACATCAAATCGCATATCATATTAAATCAAAGTCATATCAAATCGCATATGAAATCGCATATCGCACTCCTTCTCATATGATGTATCGCATATCGCATCGCATATCGAATCGCACATCGCATTGCATCGCATCGCACATCGCATCGCATCGCACATCGCATCGCATCGCACATCGCATCGCACATCGCATCGCATCGCATTGTTTTGGTCATCGTCGGATCTTTTCCCAACGGTTATCGCATTGTCATCGTCGGATCTTTTCCCAACGGTTATCGCATTGTCATCGTCGGATCTTTTCCCAACGGTTATCGCATTGTCATCGTCGGATCTTTCTCCAACGGGTCATTTTTGGACGGCCAGGAATTTTCACTGACAGTCATTTTGGACGGTCAGGGATTTTCACTTACGGGTCATGTTGGACGGTCAGGGTTTTTACTAACGGGTCATGTTTGGACGGTCAGGGGTTTTCACTGACTGGTCATTTTGGACGGTCAGTTCTTTTGACTGACGGGTCATGTTTGGACGGTCAGTTCTTTTGACTGACGGGTCATGTTTGGACGGTCAGGGTTTGACTGACGGGTCATGTTGGACGGTCAGTTCTTTTGACTGACGGGTCATGTTTGGAGGGTCAGTTCCTTTTGACTGACGGGTCATGTTTGGACGGTCAGTTCTTTTGACTGACGGGTCATGTTTGGACGGTCAGGGTTTGACTGACGGGTCATGTTGGACGGTCAGTTCTTTTGACTGACGGGTCATGTTTGGACGGTCAGTTCCTTTTGACTGACGGGTCATTTTTGAGTTGGTCAGGTATCCTATCTGACTGGTCGTTTTTTGGTTTGGTCAGGTATCGTATCTGACTGGTCGCTTTTGGTTTGGTCAGGTATTGTATCTGACTGGTCGTTTTTTGGTTTGGTCAGGTATCGTATCTGACTGGTCGTTTTTGGTTTGGTCAGGTTTTCATTGTCGAGTCATTTTTGTAATTGCCAGGTCTCGTTTCCGGAATCGCTGTGTACTATCCTAAATGGACTCGCATCGTATTGTACATCACAAAAATGCAATAATTCTAGAGGAAATTTAAAAGGAAAGCGTACCTGATTAGTTTGTGGGGCCTCCCTGGGATTCGTCCTCGTAAATCGCTTTTGCCAGCCACTTTTTTTGGTTTGACTTGTCATTCTTGGGGTTCGTCCTCGTAGATCGCTCTTGACAGCCATTGCTTTTGAGCTGTCATCCTTGTCGATTAGCTGAAGGTGCTTCAGACAGTCATTTTGTAATCCCTTGATGTTCCATAGATTCTGGGCGCATCGGGTCGCTGAAGTTTCCCGCTGCCATGTTTCTTCTGGTAAATGGCACCGGTATTCGTGACGCCGACAGTCTCGTACCTGTGATTTTCCTTTCATGTACATTTTATTTTGATATATACATGTATGCAATGATGTTATGCATGGATCAATAGATATGCTTAGAAGGAAATGACCCATATTTAGTCAAATGATACAATTTTTCACGTGTCGCTCTTTTTGACTATTTAGCTGTGTCATGCCTTATTTGGGAGGACAGTTTCTGGACTTCAAGATTGGTCCGTTGAATCGCATGCCCCTGATTGTTTCTCTGTTGGTGAATTGTATTTGTCGTTTTGAATGCCCAATCGACTTATCCAGGGCTCCTCATCCTGCTCGCAGATCGTCATATCTTTGAATTTGGGGTGCAGGGACTTCCTCTTATGCTAGAGGATTACGCCTAGATTCTGGGTTGATATCTAGGTGATCCCCTTGTCAGTTGGTCGTATTTTTTTATAGCCCTTGACTTTCATCTGATTGAGGCAGTCCACTTGGTTTCTCTTTTTTCCGATGACCGACGGCCATGTCGCCCTTCCTTGCCTTTTAATCGATCAGCCCTGACGTCTGGCATTGTATCGCTCTTGCATATGCTTGCTTGAATATCGAGGTAATGTCAGCATGCATCAGGCTGAGTTCGTCAAAATCCATTGATGGTCGTGGAGGAAGGTTCGTTGATGAGGAGGAGTCGGATACAGACCTGTGCCCCTTTCATTTCCATGCTCTTTAAGATGCCCCAGCCTTTACTCATGTTCTTGTCGAGGATTCGTATGGGAAGTCATTTCGTTTGTCCTGCCGAGTTACCCACACCGATTCATATCCTGCACAAGTAACAAACGCTAAATGCTCGACCGTTCGGGTCGGCGGGGTTAACTTCGATATTACTAAACATCTCAACAGTAGAGCAGATAAAATGGAATGCTCATGATTATGCAATTTAGCTTGTGTCCGAGATGTTTTCGTCTTATCGTAAAAAAACTTGGCATCGAGATGGATCTCTCTTTTCGTAAATCGTGAGTGGATTAATTTGACATTGAATGAATTGTGAATGTATTAAGTCACTATCGACTTCACTCTTTTTTTTTTTTTTTTTCCTTTCATTTGACGAGTTATGAAATCGTAATAAAACATTCAAGCATTCATGGTCAATATACGTGAGTATGATTAAATTCAAAAACTACATTCCTTTATCAAAGGTATTTCGTTTTCATTCTTGCTATCGTCCTTCACAGAATCAACGTCATATTGCAAGTGCACTGTGCGATGCATCCTTCAATTATGGGCCTCTTTTCCGTGACTTTAGATGAGCCTCTCTTTTTTCTCTGGTCGAATATTTTTTTCTTTTTCTTTTTCTTTTTTCCGACTCCACCTTTTCCTTTTCGCGTCCACTTAACTTGTCTCGTTTTCTTAGGCTATTCAGAGTTACCCATTTAACGAGTTTTGGACCAATGACTCCCAAACCAGACGGCTTTAGGGCATTGGGTGTAAAGACACCCCTTCGGGTTTACTTGCTCGAATAACAAAGGCCACGCTTCGATACAAGTTAGGTGGTTTACTGCATTCATTCCTCGTCTGACTCCGTGCAAGATTCGTTTTCTTAGGCTTGAGTTACCCATGTAGCGAGCGTTGGGCCGGTGACTCCCAAATCGGACGACCTTAGGGTACCAGGTGTAGAGACACCCTTTAGGCTTAATTACTCGAATAACCCTTGCCACGATTCGAATCTGCTCAGGTCTCTGCAGTCGTAATGCTCGTTTTCTTAGGCTCTGAGTTACCCATGTAACGAGTGTTGGGCCGGTGACTCCCAAATCAGACGACTTTAGGGCACCAGGTGTGAAGACACCCCTCAGGCTTAATTACTCGAACGTGATGGATCAAAGGGAGATGAACTTGTACCTGTGGAAGCTTGGTTCTACAAAGGTATAAATTCTTTTATCCTTCCTCAATTAATATTAGTCGCATAAGAAAGATCCGGATTATTGGTTTGTATAAAAATTTTAAAATCTGATTTTCTTGCTTCCGTTGCGCTTATATAATTTGATTATATGTATGCCATATTTTTACAAACCAACAGTGGCATCAGAGCCAAACTTATGCGAATTATTAATTGTTTTGATTTCATATGTGTATGGGTATGTGTTTAGAACAATTTATTGGGCATAATTTGTTCTATAAAATTATTATTTTAAAAGGTTTTGAATTATATATTAATATATATATATATGTATGTATTAATTTTACCGAATCAAGCATGCTTGGTTTCGGTGTATTGCTAAAATAGCAGTCACGGTTTGGTGAAAGCCGAAAGTAGCAGCCGCATGGATATTGAAAACAATAAAGCAGCCCACGATTTTGGTGAAAGCCGAAAGTAGCAGCAGCCCTTTTCGTTATATATATATATATATATTAAAAGTAAAAATAAAAAGGGCGACTGTTTTGTTAATGTATATATATATATATATATATATATATATATATATATATATAGTAGATATATAAAGCATTGATAAAGAAACAAGCATGCCACGGCTTCTACTTTTTGTCCCAAAATTGAGTCATTTGATATCCAAATCAGCCACACATTCGGTAATCATTATTATATATATATGTATACCATATATATGTTACTTAGCCAACCGATTATGTATATATGTATATATTATAAATATATATATGATATATTTATAGTATATATATATATTAATTTGCCAAACAGTTTGGTAATATTATGCAGATTTTAAAATTTTAAATAAAAGAGTTTATTTTGGGTAATTTTAAAATAATAAAAATAAATAGTTTATTTTTAAATAATTCTATAATTAAAATAAAAGGTTTATTTTAAACATGAAATTGGATTTCATACAACTTTAATTGCCCATTAAATGATACCAATACATATATGGAATGTTTTATTTAATTCATGAGATGAATATTATTTATTAATATATATGTTGATATATATGATAATAAATGGGATTGATTATGGACTATTGACCAATGTGATTTGATTTAATTTTAAATTAAATGCATGAATGAATGTGTTTTAATAAATGGGGTCTACGTACCTCATCTTTCTAATTTTTCTTATGTATAATTCTATCTCTCTCCTATGTACTTCTCATTGACTGTTGATCAAGGTTTTTATTTATTGTAAATAATTTGTAATATGATTAGTTAGAATTATTTTGAAGAATTGGAGTAAAGAAGCAAGGAGCGCATGAAGATCCGTTTGTAATGGAGCCCGAATTTAAATGTAATAGTTACATTTAATTTAATTTATTCTTGCACCCTAGGTTTGACCATTTGGTTTATTTAGTGGCTCGAATAAACCAAACTAGAATAAAAGTCCATAATCAATCCAAGTAGAATATAGTATTCTATATGTGCATGCTTATTTGTATATATTATATATTATCAAACATGCTTCGCATGTTAATTAATATGACGCGTATTTTATATATATATATGTGCATGTGCGCTAAACAAGATGAGACAATTAATATTAATAAACCCCTCATGATGTAGAATAAATATTATTTATAAAATGAATTAAAATGTTTAATTCATGAATTAAAGGAGTTTAATTCAATTAAATAAATTAGAATTGTTCTAATTTATTTATTCTACTACTCATAATATTAAGTTGTAACGTTCAAAGATATTTATTAAAAATATCGAACGTCGCCTTCTAGCATGGTAAAACGATAGAGTATCAAATAATCATTATAAGTTTGTTGTGTCACACAAGGCTTATATTAATTTTTTGAGATGTTGTTTTATCACATTTGATGTTTATAAAAAGAATTGAACATTACTGTTTTGTTGTGTCACACAAGGACGGTCTTTTTCTCTTCTAATATAAGAAAATGCTAGGTTAGACTTAACTTGGATAATTTTGATTTGGATGTGTCACACATGATCATAATAATATAAGGGGCAAAATAAAAGGAGTTACATGTTACTGTAATTGACAAGAGTTGTCTACCTATTTATTTATATATCGTTTGTTGTGTCACACAAGGCTATATACATTTGAAATAGGATCCTTATTCTCACTAGCAAATCTTTAACTAGATTTGCCGAACTATATAAGGAGGGTAATATAGTTTGATGAAAATAGTGGGAGACACCATTTTAAATAATGACCTAATTTATTTTGGTAATTAATAAAACGAATGCATGTTAATGTTGTTATTAATTCACTTAAAGAATATTGTTATGTTTAATTCACTAACACTGTATAGCATAATGTATGCTAACAATTAATCGAACCGAATTGTTCGGATTGATTAAACAAATTTGAGAGTAGTTCTCAATGCTGAAAAGCTAGCAAATGTCCTTAATTTGTCTATTCCTACAAACGTTGTAGACTAAGCCTCTGAGGAAGAGATTGCTATTTTAAATGGCAAGATGATGCAAAGGTGGCTCAATGCATCATGCTCGCATCCATAAGTATCGAGTTACAGCGTCAACACGAGAAAATGGATGCACATACTATATTGCTACACATTCAATAGTTGTATGGTGAGCAAAGTAGGTCAACTAGATATAAGATATCTAAGGAGCTCTTTCGATCTATAATAATCAATGGCACTACAGTAAAAGACGCATGTCCTAAAGATGATCAATTGGATTGATCAATTAGGATAAACATGTTTTGTCAAGGATGGAGAGTTGAGTCAAGATTCGATCTTGCAGTCACTCACTAACTCTAATTCACAATATGTTGTAAACTTCAAGCATTAATAAGCTAAATGTCAGTTTAACTAATTTGCTTAAATATGTTGAAGATTGTTGGGAGTCACTTTCCTTCCTAGAAAAATCAAGTCTTACTCGTAGATGAATCTTCTAAGCGGAGGAAGATGGCCAAAGGTATTTTTGAGGAGTCAGAAAGAGTAGAAGGCAAAAGAAAGGCTAAACAAATGACATAAATAAAAGTGATCCCGAGGGCAAAGGAGTTTACTTCCATTGCGATAAGCTGGGACACTGGAAGAACAACTGCAAGATAGTTGTAGTAGTTAAGTAGAAGAAGTTTTGGTGAAACTTCAGCTACAGATATAGATTTGTTCATAATGAAATAGAACTTTCTATAAGTCAAGTTTCTACTTAGGTATAAGATACCGGATGGTGGTCTCACATATGCAAGTAGTTGCAGAGACTAAGCAGAAGTAGAAAGCTAAATAAATGATAAGTAATCATGTGCTAGGGAATGAAGTAAAGGTTGCTGCATTAGCCATGTGAACTTATAATTTAGCACTGCCTACGGGCAAGCCTATTAAGTTAGTAAGTTGTTACTATGTTCCAGTTCTTAGAAACATTATTTCAGTTCCATGTGATGACAAGGAAGGGTTTTTGACATTATAATAATGAACAATTGTTGTTCTGTTTATAATGATAATGTTTTATTTAGAACTGGTTGATTACTTAATAGATTTTGTATACTTGACTTATATGAAAAATATTCCAATTTGAACAAACTAAAAGCAAATAGATGATATGAATCATACCTTCATGCAATACTGTTAACTCGGTCATGCTAATGAAACAAGACTAAAACAAGTTGTATAAAGATAGGCTTTTAGAGCTTTTGATTATGAATCAAATACAACTTGTGAATCTTGTATCATGGATAATATGACTAAATCTCCATTTAGTGGACATGGAGAGCGAGTTACGGAGTTGTTAGAGATGGTACACACAGTGGTGTGTGGGACCTATGACAACAAATGCAAGAGGAGGGTATTCATTCATTACTTTCACTGATGATTCTAGATTTTGATATATGTATTTAATGAAATACAAATCCAAATCGTTTGAAACGTTCAAAAAATTCAAAAGTGAAGTATAGAAACTAAATGCCAAAAGTATTAAAGTTCTTCGATTAGATCGAGAAGGGAATACTTAAAGCAGTAAATTTCTAGATCATCTCAAGCGAAATGGTATTCTCACAATGGACATGGTGATGATCCATAATGAGATTACCGATCTTCCAGTATCCTTCTAGGGTTATGCTCTAGAAATGATCGCATATCTACTAAACGAGGTATCTTCAAATTCTCTCCCTGAGACTTCGTATGAGTCATGGATAGGGAAGAAACCAAGTCTTAAGCATGTTGAGATTTGGATTGTTCAGCTTATGTCAAAAGGTTTGACATGATAAGCTAGAGAAATGATCTGATAAGTGTAAACTTGTGAGATATCCTAAAGAAAGTTTAGGGTATCACTTCTATAATCCGACTAACTAAAATGTGTTTGTTGAAACACGTTGCCTTATAAGAAAAAGAAGTTTTTTCTTAAAGGGTTAGTGAGAGTAAAATAGATCTTGAAGAAGTTCAAGAACCACAAAAATACAATAGATCAAGTGAAGGAATTTGTACAAGTAGATAAACCTATTGTACCATAACCAAGTCGTAAATCTGGTTTAGTACCGAAGATACCTGAATGGTATGGATTCATCATAGATGATGATGATAAGGTACGCATCATAGTGGATGATGATCCAGATATATACGATGAGGTATGAGTATTAGATACTCAAGAGAAATGGTCGATGACCATAAAATCCGAAATGGGTCTTTGAGAAAGACTAAAGCAGATGGCTAGGTGGAGACCTATAAGACCTGACTAGTGGTAAAAAGATTTCAAACAAGGTCAATGAGTTGACTAAGATGAAATTTTTCACTAGTGAAAATGCATATATCCATTCGGATTTTACTTGTAGTAACAGCTTACTATATAAAAGGATGTATGTAAGATACAACCAAAAGGATTTGTCTCCATAATGATGGAGTAAATCAAGTATGAAAGCTACTACGATCCAATTATGGATTGAAGCAAATTTCTCGAAGATGGAACATCCGTTTTGATGAGACAATCAAAAGAGTTTGATTTTATCAAAGACGAGGATGAACCAAGTGTGTACAAAGGTTAGTGGGAGTACTGTGACATTTCTAGTATTATATGATGATATAATTTCAATAAGGAATGACATACCGATGCTACAATCAGTAAAGATGTGGTTGTCTAAAACTTCTCCATTAAGGACTTGGGAGAAGCGTCCTAACATTCTATTAAGGATAAAGGTCTATAGAGATAGATCATAAAGGATGCTCGGCTTAACCCAAGGGATGTACATTGATTCGTTGAAATGTACTAGACTTGATATTGCTTATGTATAATAAGCAGATATCAGTTCAATTTTGGAGAAAAATATTAGAAAAGAATTTCTAATGATGGGTCTGATATAAAACTAGAGGGTTTAACAAACTCAAGTTTGTTCAGACTAACCAAGATAACAACATATCCGTTTCAGATAATATGATTACTGTGAACGGTGCTGCAGTGAGTTGGAAAAGTTCCAAACAGCAAATAGTTGATGATTTGGTGACAAAGACATAGTAAATAACTATAAGTGAAGCTGCAAAGGTGATTGTTTGGTTAAACAAGTTCATTACAGAACTTATAATGGTTCCTAACATTAAAAGAGTTTAATTCGCCAAGGAACCTAGGTCTCATCTAAAATCCAAACATGTGTTGCGGCACTTTTATATGATTAGGTGAATCATTGAAAAGGAGACGACACCATAAAGATGGTAGACTCTTAGAACACCATTACAGATCCATTAACTAAAGCATTTACTAAGCAATTTGTACGCCACTTAGAGAAGAATGGTATAGGGATACCAAAGGACGATTGGCTTTAGTGCAAGTGGGAGATTAAAAGTAATATGCCCTCAAGCCAATCACATTTGATGTGATAAGCATATACTTTATAATCTTGTTCATTTATTAATAAAAGTATCAAGGCATTTCTTTATTCATAATTAATTACTTGAATTAATCAAATGGATAAACTCATAGTTTTCGAACAATGCTTTTAGAACCATGATGAGGATCATGCTAATGAGATCTAAATTCAAGATAGCTCAAAACTAAAATTGTTCCTAATTGTTGGATCACTAAAAAGGGGATTAGTAGATCCGGATAGATTGGTACATACTATGCTTGCTCTTATGAAGAGGATGATTGATCTCATAATCATTTGTGTAGAGACACTAAAGCAAGTATGTAGGTGCTTATTAGAGAATAAGTTCACTGAACGTGACTCGCTCAAGGAACACCTAATGGAGTTTTACTTGTCTGTTAATAGGAGTTCCTTATGTGATAGTCGTACAAGTGATCCTTGGACTTGAGATCATCATAGTATCTTGTGTGTACTAAGTTATACTTTGACATATTCCTTAAGACCTATTGGTATATCAAAGGATATGATTGGGTATAATAAGGTACACACGGAGATAGATGAATGATCAACAAAGGATCTACCACTTCCAGTAAAGGGAGAGAATGTCCTATGCGATTCAATAAGTGACAACTCAGAAATCCCTGGCCAGGGTTGAATGGAATTAGAAAGGAGTTTCTAATTTACATTAACTAGACTTGTGTATTTGTGAATTGAAATGCATATAATCAAATAAATAAGACTTGACAGAAATCTCATGTCTTATATTTGATTGGGACATTGTATGGTAGAAAGATTGAATTGTACGATAACTATTTGCTGAAAGGTTCTTTTACGATTAAATGTTGAAATCTATATTATCTGGAAAGTCGACTAATCGCTAAGGGGGCTTACCCTTATATGGAAAGTCGACTAATCGCTAAGGGGGCTTACCCTTATATTGTAAACCATCTTTATTTGAATAAATAAAGATTAAATTACATCTTATATGTACTATGGAATCTTTATTGATGTTTATTTTTGTGTTTCGGTTCGAGTATCCAACTTTAGCACGTAAAAGGAGAATGTAAGTTTTTTTTTCGAAAACTAAAAAGAAGTTAAACCCTAAACCCTATGATCTAAATCCTAAAAAATAACTTAGGCCTTCGAGCAAAACGTGTACGTCAAATTGACATTCCGTTTCAAGATTCATCATTCCCACGCTTTGAAAACACGTAACAATCAATAAAAAAATTCTCAAAAAACATGTCGAGAATAAGACGAAATAGAAAAAAGACGAAAACTATTTTTTTTCAACTTTTTGATCGTCTAACCATTTTTTGAGAAGTGGTCTTCTAAAACATCATTCACCGCAAAACGTGCAAGGTCTTTTAGACTTTTCACTTCACAAAATAGTGTTTATATTGAAAAAAACTCAGTAATGTCCGACTTTTAATCAATAAAGGTCAATTCAACTGAAATACTTAAAAATAAACTTAATTAGATGTAACTGGGTTAGAAAACCTAATTAAGACCTAAACCTAGTTACAAACTAACTAAACTAGTTAATTAATTTACCTAATTAGATAATTTAAACTAATCTAGTTGAAATGAAACTAGATTCGATGTCATCTGGTTGGAATCGAACTAGGTTAAGATAACTAGGTTACCATCTAACCTAACTATCATCTAATTAAACTAAACCCTTAACTAAATCTTTAAACCTAGGTTAATTAAGATTAAAATTAATCTAAGATATAAGTTAAACTAATTAGTGAATCATTAACCTAATCAACCAATCATATTCCTAGATTTCTTCTTTATTAAACTAAGCTTGAAACTAAGCTAGATTAAGGTCCAATAAATCCTTCCATGTCTGGACACTTTAGGTGAAGAAAACCAAATTGAATACTGTTGAAGGTTGTTTTGATTTGATGATGATGATTGCTGTGCAAAAATGATTGTGGTAAATGTGCTTACGTGGTTAATTGTCAATGTGTATCTGACAAAGTGCATATGTGTTACTGTGCTTATGTGCTTAATTGATTATGTGCTTAGATACTCTGAAAGTGCTTATGTGCTTAATTGATTATGTGCTTAGATACTCTGAAAGTGTTTATGTGCTTAATTGACAAAGTAATTATATGTTAATCAAGTTATGTGTCTACATGATCATGTATATATGATATATGTTACTTATGTCTAAATACTGTAAATCTAGACACTTGTTTAACATAAATATGATCTTGCTAAAAACTATCTTGTCTCATAAAAGAAAATGATAGTTGGAGATTCAAATGTTGTAAAGTCCTTTTTAAAAGATACATGTGTACAAAGGACTTAGATTTTAAAGATCAAAAATGTTAGGCTGATCTTTCAGTAAGAGTCACTCTGCATAAAAAATATATGATATAAGGAGAGTAGCATAAGAATGAATCATTGCTGTATTTTATGTATGTCAGAGTCTGTAAAGTCCTTTCAATATAATGATGTAACAATGTAAGAAAGGACTTAGTTAGAAAAGATCAAATCTGTTAGGTTGATCTTATGTTTGATCTGATCAGTCTATACGATCGTAGAACGGACACTACGATTCCTTGCAAAGAAGACTCAACGATTCTGTACAGATCGTAGAGTGAACTCTACGACTCCTTACCAGGATAACTCTACGATCATCAAAAAGAGTCAGATGTGCAAGAGGTCTACTGAATTTACAAGCAAAATTAAAGAACTGATCAAGTACAAATCGTAGAGCTGAACTCTACGATCGTAGAACAGACAGCTAAGCAAGCCTGCAGTTAACGCTGAACCAGAGAAGAAATGTACTCTACGATATACAAGTTCTAGCAAGACCGTAGAGTAAACTTAAAGAGCAAGCATACGAGATCTATACGATTTAAGCAAATAATAGAAATCGTGGAGTAATACAGGATGACAAGACATTACAGAAAAGTGCTCTACATATGGAACAATCGTTGAGTAGAATTAAACAATGTGCCAACAAAGGCAACAACTCAACGATTTGAACAAAGGGACAATCGTAGAGCGAAATCACAAAGCAAAGCACTGCAGACAAACTCTACGATCTGAACACAAAAGCAAGATCGCAGAGTAAAATAGAAGATCACTCAAACTTAACTATTTACTCGACATACTTCAAGTAACGAGTGGAACTGAATTCGTAGAATCCAAATGAGCAGACAATCACTCTACGAATTCAATATAAGAAGCAGCAAAGGATCATAACTGCAATATGGTGCGAAAGGAGAGAGTGTTTTTCTCTCCTAGATTCGAAAGAGATCAAGTGTTTTTGAGATACAGATGCATGTCAGAGTCACAGAAGACCTTGTGCCTAAACGACTATAAGACAGAACCCACTGCTCAGGAAAATGGTGAATAAGGTCAGACTAATGGGACATCTCTGAATGCATCAGAACAGTTAGTTCTAAATGTCAAGGAAGGTATTTATTGATGAATCAGAAGATTAATTAGCAAAGAATATAATAAATCTTTGCTGAACAACTCTGTGAATGCAACGACTATAAATTCAGAGAAAGCTGAGCTACAGGTTAATATATCAGAACATGTCAGAAAAGGGAAAAACACTGACACAAGCAGCTAGAAAGTCAACATCGAAGATATTAAAGATCTGCATAAAGTCAAATGAAACCAACGGGATTCCTTTCAACGGTAAAATATGCACAGAGATATAAAGGCTAAAATAACTCACAAAAAAAAAGTTGTTGAACATACAAGAGAGATGATGGTAGACAACAACCGATCGTAGAGTGAAAACAGAAAATGAATATGCTGAAGAACTCTACGATCCATCAGAACACTAATACTGAATAGAGAGAGATATAGAGATAAATGACTCTATTACAAGAGAAGTGTTAAACGCTGCTAGGCACATAGTAGAGAGAAGCTTAAATGCCAACTTGATACAGATATGGAAGCGACTGAGTACCAAAAAGGAAGGAGCATTACAGTCATCTCAGAAGCCCATCTCGAGAAGCTATAAACAGTCTATGACAAGAAGGAACAACTGAGTACCTAAAGAAAAGAGCTTCACAGTCATCTCAGGAGTTCGTCTCGAGAAGTTATCAAGTACCAAATGAGCTGAAGTTCAAAAGCCTAGCAGCACAATGAGTGATCGCAAGAAGATATTGAGCATATAAAAAAATTAAGCATCATTGCCTAACTCAATATCATTTCAGGAATGATCACATCCTGCTACTGAGTATTTAAAGACAATGGAACTTAAAGTACAACTCACGAGCAACTCCAACATCTTTCAACAAGCAAGGAGCCAAGTCTGTTGGACTTAAAGAGGGCAGTTATGTCCTTGTCTTAGTGACTAAAGGAGCCAAGTCTGCTGGACTTGAAGAGGGCAGTAATGTCCTTGTGTAAGTGACTAAAATGGGCAAACCTGCTGGGTTTGAAGGGTTCTTAGGGAATCAGAGTTTCCAAGCTAATGAGCTTGAAGGGTTCTGTATGAACCATCCTTAGTGGATTTCCTACTTATTGTAGTAGAAGAGTGGAGTATGAGTTATTCAGTCTCCGAACCATTTAAAACTCTCTGGTGTCATTTACATTCAGCCATTTACATTCTGTCTTATATATATCTATATATATACATATGATTGTTAATTGGTTTACTTAACAAGTGGCTTTCTTCAATATAGTCTTAACTCAATGTAACTGTTTTACAAATCTTTAAGGGGTGTTTTCAAACTAATATTCCGTTGTGTAAACAAATCTCAATTAAATGAATTAATTGGTAATAATCTTTTGAACTTAAAGAAAAAGTTTTTAAGAGATCTATTCAACCCCCCCCCCCCCTTCTAGATCACTTGTGTGCCTCTGGGAACTAACAAATACTTCTTACTTTAAGTAAAATGGTAGGCTTGAACATGGCCATCCAAAGGTGAGATGATGATGTCATTTTAGTGTGATGATTATATGAAATTAATGCCATTAAATGGCCTAAAGATCCGACCAAGCAAGGTGGAAAAGTGATGATGAATTATGATATTTTAGCAAGATTTAACCATGAAGTAAATGGCTCAATGGCCTTAATGCCCTAGGTTTAGTTTTCCTATAAATAGATAGCCGAATCTTTCACATTTACTTGTTAAGTTCAAAGCAATAATTTTAGTGTCAATGCTATACAGATATTTAAGAGTGAGTTCTTGAGAGAAAATTGCAAAGAAATTGTTAAAGCTTGCAAATTTAAAATGTACAATCTCGAGTCGTTATAATGTTTGATTTTTCTTTTGTCTTTAATTTTTATAAAGCTTAAGAAAGCGAGTCGTAGCCATGTACGATTGTCGTTCTCCGTGCTCTTCTTATGTTCTTGAGCATTTCTTTATTTTATAATAGTTATAATGTCGAAATTCATTTTATAGTTTAAAGCTCAAGAACGTACGACGTAGTCATGTACGATTATCGTTCTCCATGTTTTTCGTGTCTTCTTGAGCAATAATTGTAATAATCAATTATACAAGCCGTTATAATGACCAAAATTATTTCAAATTCAAGTTTAATAATCACTTAGCTAAGCAGTTATAATGCTCAAATTATTTCAAGTATAAAATTCAAAAGCTCGAGAACATAAGTCGTAGCCATGTATGATTTTTCGTTCTTCGTGTTCTTTGTGAGCAAAAGTCATGAATCTTTCTATGAGAAGGTTTATAATTTATTATTTTTAAGTTATAAAGTGTTATTGAGTCTTACAACATGATATCTTATGCAATTAAGGCTAGCGGTATCATGTTTCACATGGTTAACCCTAAAACTATTGGTCAAAGCATGCACACTGCTTATTTTTGCCATTTCTCGAAAACTTAAAGTCATAATATGCCTTAGCAATATAAAGTAAAGTTGTAGATTATGAAATTTTAAGCAAATTAGACTTAAGAATCACTTCAAAATATTTTTACATGACAAAATTATGACAATTACCAAAAAAGAGATCGAAGCTAAAAATTTAAGGGACCTCTCGAGTCTAAGCCACGAAAAAAATAATTTTGAGTGAGATGTTTAACCAAATGATTCCACTAATGAAAATAGTCAAGTTAAGAAATCCTAATACTTATTCAAAAGTAAAAGTGAGTAAACTAACGTTCGGGTATATGTAAACCTCTTTACCGGAAAACCCTAAGTTAGCTTTAAGACAAGTTTTCTATCATTAACCTTTATTTACTTACTTTTTATGTAATTTATACATCTTGTACAACCAACGTGTTATAAATCTTTGATACGAAAGTTATTGCTTCTTGTTTTGGCATAACTTGAGAAATGAAATGTCCTTTTGTAATATATTTCAAATCATACTTTATTTTATCAAATCAAGTTGTCTTGGGGCTATCCTAACATATGAAGTAAACTGAGATGAACGAATATGTAGCAATGCTCATCATTAGTTTAGTGTAGTGTAAGTTATGCATAACATAAGATGTCGTTAGGTTAATCCATTTTCTATATCCACGATATATGGTTCTAAGTCAAAAGACAAACGAACAGTTCAAGATCTAACCACCACTCAGTCTTGCTATGTTAAAACATTTGTGAATCAATTGTTGTATTACGAATCTCTAAAATTTATATCAGTGTGAGTTCACTTATATTGTGACGCCCCCAAATCTAGGCCTACATAGCCCAATTTGAGACGCCATAAAATACATAATCTTTAATACAAATAGTTCATAGAACAGAAATGCAAAACTCAATAATACACAACTAAGTCTTCACTATTATTTTCACACTATATACAACATGTGAAGACTACAATAGCTATTACTCGGACCGTCACTCCATTCCCCTGCTAGACCCGGCTACTCTCTCTTTTTCTGAAAAACAATGGAACAAAAGAAAGGGTGAGCTAAAATAGCCCAGTAAGAAATATCATGACTAAGATAACGACAAATAAATTATCATTAACCTTCAAAAGATGAGTTCTTAATTGAATATAATAGACAATAAGCTTTGTATCAATAATAGCAGCGGAATGAGCAATCTATTAGAAGAATAATGCAGACTATAATGTCCACTCGGTTCTCTTTTTAGGAAAAACATCCTCAACTTTTATCATCTTAAACACCGCTGGTCATGATAATATAAATTTCCAGTTCCTGATTATAATCATGCCAGTCAATAGTTTATCTTTGCATTACGAGCCAAAGATATTCAAATATAACACCAACGGTAATGATTATACCAGTTTTCAGCCTTTGGTCATAATCATACCAACAACAGTTCATCTTTGCCCCAGGCCAAAGAGAATATTCACCACGTACCCTAAAAGACACAATAATTATATCGCCTTTATCCTATCAACTGTGCCCCAGGCCACAGATATTCACAACAACATGGTTCTTGATGATTAGAATAACAACCGTGATATAGATGATGAATCAGAAGAAACAGTATGATCAATAAATATCAAAAGTTTATGACTTTACTTTGTGCAGATTCAAATAATGTCCAAATTGCCAACATGATGTGGACTAAAATTCAAGAATGATATTTCAGATCCACAGTTCAGAATAACAGTTAAGGTTCAATAGAAAGATTTAGAAAAATAGGAAGGTTCAGTTGAAATGATATTAGATGAAGCGCAAACTATTAAAGAATATGTATTCATTTCAGGAAACTTTACCAAGAAGATACAAATAAGAAATGAATACGAAGAGTAATTCACCACACATGCGGTAGTCCGCGTAGTCAGGTTATTCCCACAAATTAATAAGGAATGAATACGAAAGGTTATTCACCAACAGGCGATAATCCGCGCCGTAAGGTTATTCCCACAATTTAATATATGGAAATAAATACGAAAGGTTATTCACCAACAGGCGATAATCCGCGCCGTAAGGTTATTCCCACAATTTAATATATGGAAATAAATGCGAAAGGTTATTCACCAACAGGCGATAATCCGCGCCGTAAGGTTATTCCCACAATTTAATATATGGAAATAAATACGAAAGGTTATTCACCAACAGGCGATAATCCGCGCCGTAAGGTTATTCCCACAATTTAATATATGAAAATAAATGGCACGTCTTATGAGTAAGAAAGAAACGATATTATTTTCGAGAATCAAATAATGATAATCCCTTACCATAGTAAGTTTGAATAATGGAAGATGAAAAAGATGGTATCCCTTACCTTAACACGTGACTAGATATGAACTCGTACACTTACAGCTCTTTACAAATACTCAAGATGACTTTAGCACACTCAAAGAGAACTTATACTAAGAAATATTTGGAGAGTGAAAGAAAGAATAAGCAAGGAAGTTTTTATGAAAAATCCTTAAGTTAAGGCTTCTATTTATAGCAAAAATTCTTATCATCACCAAGATTTCCTAATTTAATCCAAACCGTATATTTTAAGATAATGTTTAATCCATACCACTCATTTTATCTTTTAAGATTTCTTTAATCTAAACCATTCATTTAAAGATCATCTTTTAATCTATACCATTCAATTTACTTTATATATAAAACAACTAACTTTAAATAAATCAATTATCTTTATATATAAAAACAAACAACTTTATATAATTTATCATAATAAAAACAAATAACTTTATCAATTCAATTATTCAACAATAATTCACAATTATTCATTATTATGGCTAATTGTTGTAAATGCAGTGTAGTTGGCTTTTCGAGTTAGAAAAATAGGAAAATCACCCAATAATAGAATACAACAGTTTAATCAATATCACAAAAGAGATAACAATAATGCTGAAAATAAATAAGAAAATAACACGTTACTGTGTAATGACAATTATTGATTCAGTAATGTGAATTATTGTGCATATGCTACTGTGACAATTATCAGCTCAATAATATGAATTATTATGCAGGTGACAATTATTGGTTCAATAAAGTCAATATAGTACAATAACCACTTTATCATTTAATAATATGAAACACTGTGCAATACCGTGTGCTACAGTGCAATACCGTGTGCTACTATGTAATACCGTATGTTACTATTCTTTTACCATTAGGTATTTTAACAGTTCAAAATGATAATACCGTTGACTATTTTTATTTAAAAAGGTTACGTATGTCGCTTTCTATATCCGACAATAAGTCGTTGTGGGGGTCCACCATTATTTTGTTATTTCGGCGCCGTCGTACGAATCGAATATTCCCCGACAAAACGAATATTCTCCGACCAAACGAATATTGTCCGACATAATAAAATTTGCACATAACATCCTTAACTTTTAACCTTATCAATTTAACCACCTACTGTTTCAGGAAAAATATATATGAAGAAAAATTAAATTTTGTATTTCATAAAATTCGGGGTCTTACATATATGCTATGTGTTTAAGACTTACTGAGCATCTTAGCTCGCCCTTGCGAATAAACTTAATTTGCAGACAAACTCGAGAGCTCCGGCTCAAAGAATAAAGGAAAGAATAAATGTTTAGACTAATTTACATGCTTTTATTAGCTGTTTGTCATTTTGTTTAAAGTCTTGATGACTTATGTAATATGAACAAGCACACCATGTAACCGAATATTATATTAATATTATCATGTTTCATAATATTTTCTTGTTATGTCTTTACTTTTATAAGACTTAGAATTGTTAAACATTAACATAATATTGATATGAATTACTTATCAGAATGAGGATGATAAATAACATCGTGAGCACTGTAATTATTCGAGACATGACTAATCGATGTTAAATGGTCAAATTCATCGTTAGGTTCCTTGGACCCAAGTACAAACTTGTTATTACTATTTTGAATGTCAGATAAGTAAGAATTATTGATATGAAGAGATAGCCCTATAGCGATATGTATTTCAAGTTAGGGTTTTAACTGGTTGGGTATGTTCTGTACGAAAAGAGAATTTTACGCCGGATAAATATGCAAACATTTATCACGGATAAAGATGCAAATATTTATCACGAATGAAGATATAAATATTTATCGTGAGATTCTCTGTTCCCAAGAACAATCAGAATGATTTAATGCCCTAAATCTTGGAATATGTAAAGTTAACGAATATCTGAATCTCAAGATTAAAATGTTAAAAATAAGTATTAAGTCTATTGCATCGATTACAAGGACTTAATATGAAATAATGAAAGATCTTTGAGAATTAAAATGAGAACTTTGTTTATGAATAAAAGAAATCATCTATATACCTAATGATTTAGTATTCATAGTGAGTATCAAATCAGCTATATAAAGTATAGTGATTTAGGAGCGTCACAGGTTGGTATCAGAGCTGTAGATTATAGCTCTACGGTAACAAGTATCTTAGGATATAATATGATGGAAGTAGGACTAAATGGACTTGTGAAGAGTCCATAGATAATTAAAAGACATAAATAGATCTTAAACATAAAATATTATAAGAAAATTAAAAAATTAAAAGATAATGCTTAAATTTTAAAATCCTTTAAACATAAAATGTTATGTGAAAGAAATATATTAATTAAAGCTAAATTCTTGTGTAGGATGGCTGCAATTTCAAGTTGGGAAGAAATAATGCAAGCAAACGCACATCCTATGGTCCTCGAAAGTGATCCGAAGAGGATCCAATTGAAGATCCAGTGATAGATCATGCAGGTGACCACCCAGTGATCAACTTTATGGATATGTTTGGTGAGTGATGACGATGATTTTGATAAAATTCAACATGACATGGATATCTTATACGCCGAGGATGGCGATCCAGAATTCAAGTTGGATGAGATCATCAAAGAATTGAATGAAGAAAAAACGGAGCAAGTAACATTGATGGACACCGCCACCGAAAGAATTGTGACTCTTGAAATGATGTGGTTGGAGAAAGTTGACAGAAACCACACACAAAAGGTTCAGTTAGCCATCAAGGAAGCTAAAAGGTTCCAGCTACAAGAAGAACTTGCCTATGAAAAGGGTGAACCGTCGCCTTTCCTATTGGGAACTTCACAAGGAGATGAAAGATTTTTCCACGACAATTAATGAATCAGGCTACGAGATCAATCGATCTGTAGTTTCAAGTTTGCTAAATAGGGCTTTTAAGAAGGTCAAGAATAATT
Organism: Hedera helix; assembly: GCA_947179155.2. Lineage (NCBI taxonomy): Eukaryota > Viridiplantae > Streptophyta > Magnoliopsida > Apiales > Araliaceae > Hedera > Hedera helix. The sequence continues at coordinate 13,337,896 of OX359278.1, forward strand.
AAAGAAAAGACTTGTAATTTTTAAATTATGTTTTATGTGTGTAATATTAGCATTCTCATTTTTATAAGGGATGTTAATAATAGTAAAGTAAAATTATTCACTCGATTAATAGTAGTTTGTAATGTGTGAAAGTTTATAAATATAAATTTTGTTATGAAATATGATGTGTAAAATTTTCTTTATGCTTGAATATTTATACTTGTCTTTCTTTTATTTTAGAGAAATGGCACCACCAAACACAAGAGCAAGAGTAACAGCACATGCTTGTAATAGTAATGAGAGTATTGAACAACCATGTAGTGATAATCAGACTGTTGAAAATCATGTGCAATAATTTGTTAATATATTAATGAGTGTCATAGTAAATCAAACAAATCCACCACAAACACATACAACTACGTTTAAAGACTTTAAGAACGTAGGACCTCTTGAATTTTAGGGAATCACTGAGCCAATTGATGCCCAAAATTGGGTTATTGAAATTGAAAAGGCTTTTGACATAACCGAGGTTGGGAAAAACCAAAAAATGAAATTTGCAACCTATTTGTTAAAAGGCGAAGTGAATTTTCGGTGGGAAGCCAACAAATTAAGGGCGAGAGAATATATAATCACTTGGAAAAAGTTCAAGGAATTATTTTTTGATAACTTTTTTCCAAGAAGCATGCAGAATCGGATGGAAGTCCGGTTTCTAAATTTAACACAAGAGAACTTGACAGTTCCCTAATACGCAACAAAGTTTAATGAGCTCGCATGTTTCGCTCCACATCAAGTGGGGACGAAAGAACGTAAAGCGAGGAGGTTCGAAGAAGGTTGAAACCATGGATTCATGGCAAAGTTGTTGTATTACAAATAAAAAATTTCTCTTAACTTCTCGAGAAAGTCATCAATGCCGAAGACGGCACTAATACCTTTAATAAATATAAAAAGGAAAAATAAAATAAAAAGAATCATGAGGGATGGTCTAATAAAGGAAGTAATGGTGGGAGAAATAACAAAACAAAATTTAATGGTGGAGAAAATACACATAAAAAGAGAGATAATAAAAAAAAATAGAACCCTGTAAGACATGTAGCAAGGGCCACATGGAAGTGTGTCTTAAAGGGGGAAATATTTGTTATAATTGTAAACAGGAAGAACACCCAACCACAACCTGTCCAAACCTAAATAAGAACATCTACTTCAATTGTGGAGCAATGGGACATCAAGCCAAGATGTGCCATAAGAAATGAGGAGAAGCAGGAGGGAGTAAGGTGAGTAACATCGCCCCGACAACTACACTGGGAGGCCTGGGCCATCCAACGACAAGGATCTTCAATATGTCAGTGAGAGATACGGTGGCATCTCAAAATGTAGTATCAAGTATCATTCTGATTTGATTCTTTACTTTAACCCGTTGACATGTCAAACACCTACTAACGAATTCAGCCACCTCCCTCTTCATGTTTGGCCACCAGAAATGTTGACTCGTGTATTTGTATATTTTGGAAGCATATTACAAACCACCAAAGCATCTTAGGGCAAATAAGCATTTATAGAGTTGATCGAAATGATACCTGACACTACATCTTGAGATGCCACCGCATCTCTCACTAACATGTTGAAGGTCCTTGTTGTTGGACAGCCCGGGCCTCCCGGTTTAGTTGTTGGGGCGACGTTACTCGCCTGCTCCTTCCCGCTTCTCTTCCTTTCTTAAAGCACATCTTGGCTTGATCTTCCGTGGCTCCACAGTTGAAGTGGGTGTCCTTCTTTGGGTTTGGGCAGGTCGTGGCTAGGTGTCTGATATACATATAATTATACATTTTAATATTCCCATTTTTATTATTTAATATGTTTATTTTATTTAATTAATACATTTTATTTTGTTTTGCAGGAAATAGATAAATAATTGAAGTTGAGTTGAAAAATGAGTTCTAGAAGCTTTCAAGTTAATTTTTATTTGGACTCCAATAAAGAGTTGAAAGATTAACAAGTAGAAGTTGAAGTCAAAAAGAAAAGAAGAGTCCAAGTTATTCCAAATTAGATTAGGGTTTAATTTATTTTTTTTATAAATAGGAGTCTTGCTTTAGAAAAGAGATATATTTTATTTTCTTACTCTTCTTCTCATCTGGCAGCTTAGGAGTAGGAGCGCAGAGAGTTGTTTTGCTACTTTTATAACAATTGTTCATTAGTTTAATAAAGTTTCTTTTTAATATTATTCTATTAGTTTTTATTTTGTTTCATGTAATTTATATTAGTAGTTTTAAATTTTGTTTTTCTTTATTATGAATTCTATGGCTAGCTAAATTTCTAATACCTAGGATGAAGATGAAATTAAGTATTGCATATTAATATATTCTTTTCGTTCCGATATTAATGTCTAATTGTTTGTTCCTCAATTTACCGTCGCACATAATTCGTTTTGGTTCTAAATTAATTGCGAGGTTTTGATAGGTTATTGTTAAGATATGAGTTTTTTCATAATTCATGCTTGCTCAATGAAGTTTTGATGAGTTATAGTTAATCCTTAAATTTTCATAATCTATGCTTACCCGTATTAATTATATGAATCTGTGACACCCCCAAATTTGGGTACCACTACCTCGAATTTGGTGCTCACGCAATAATATAAATAATCTCTGCTAAACAACATGTAATACTAATGCGGAAAATAAATAAACATATGTTATCTATTACAATGACTTTCTAGTCCCAAGGTCTATAACCTTTACCAAAATAAACATCACAAACTACAAAATAATATCAGTGTTTGCGTTACAATCTTATAAGTTCTAAACAAAATATAAATAGACTAACAACTATCTAGATAATTAAGATTTTGCTTTCCCTTTTCCTTTATCTTTACCCGATCCTTCAGGTTTAGCTGCAAAATATTTTATGACATAGCAAGTATGAGCAACTAGCTTGCTCAGCAATTTAAATGAATAACAATAATTATGTCATAAATGAATAGGAATATCAACTAAATGATTTAATAAAAGGAGCTCAACAATGAACAATAGAATTATTGCACAAAATAAAGAAGTGACAATTGATTATTTAACTGCTGAGTGGTCAAATGGACCATGAACTACTATTGAGGAAATCAATCACTTGATTGACCCTCTTAGGTTACTTTATCATAATTGTACTTGAGGGGATCAGCCTCTCGTACCATATGTATATGCATAACATTTATTCTATTTATATCGTTTGTTCAATACTTAGGTTATTCCCCATTATGGGTTGTTCTTCTCAGTCTAAGAATCTGTACCACTATGGCTTGGATAGCTTTCAAAATAAATTTCACATAGGTCTAGCCGAACAATGGCTTAGACTTCTTCTTTAATCAATTTATAATTCAATAATGGAATATGAATTCAAATAATATATACCATTTGCAATAATATTATTGTGGAATAACTTGCGATATAATATAAGCTCAAGATTTAAGAATTAGCACAATAATATTGAGTAGAGTTAGGAAGCTTGCTCAATACAAATTTGAGTAAGGTTAAAGAACTTGCCTATATGTTGACTTACGGCTAATTTGCTTAATTTAAACTCCTCTTGATGTCCTAACATTAATAAAGTTGGCCTATCAATTAGTATAATATATAATCGTGCACTTTAAACACTTATCTATGCTAAATAATTAATCACATAACACATATAATTTTATATTAATCATATAAGACATTTGATTGATCTTATATTAATGATTTAATTAATCAATATTATTTTTTTTGAGTGTTAAACACTTATTAAACTCTTAAACAATTTACTATCATTGTTTAATTAAATTCTTTTTATAATATTAACTTTATCTTCATTTAATTACTATTTAATATCAGTTAAAGAGTAATTAATTAATTATCTTTAGTCATTATTTTACAATAGATAATAACTAATTATGTTTATTTATTATTTAAAATTTAATTAAATAATAAATAATTAAAGTATTAATCTTAATTGCCTTATTATTTAATATTAATTAAATAATAATTAATTTATTAATTATCCTCATTTATTATTATTTATTAATAAATAATTAGTTTATTAACTTTAATTATCCTTAATTATTATTTAATGTTAAACAATAATTAATTAATTAATTATACTTACTTATTATTTAATCTTAATTAAATAATAAATAATTAATTTATTAATTTATTCCTAATTTAATTATTATTTAACGTTAATTAAATAATAATTAATTAATCAATTACCCTTACTTATTATTTCATCTTAATTAAATAATAATTACTAATTCTCTAATTATTATTTAATGTTAATTAAATAATAATTAATTTCTTAATTATCTTTATTTATTATTTAAATAATAAATAATTAATTTATAAATTTTATCTCTTTTCAATTATTATTTAATATTAATTAAATAATAATTAGTTAACTATTTATCTTTATTTACTATTTAATTATAAATTAAATAATAAACAATTAATTTATTTACTTTATCTTTCTTATATTATTATTAAAAACTTAAATCACATATTTAACATTTAATAATAATTTATTAGTAATTTTATTTAATTACTAACTAATTAATAGCTAATTAGTGCACTATTTACACCTTAAATACAATTAAAATAATTAATTTATTAATTAATCTTACTTATTATTTAATATTACTTAAATAATAAGTAATTAGCAGTTTTATGATTTTTCATAAATTAAAAATATTAATTTATCATTTTTCCTTTAGTTAGTAAGGTTTAATCATATTTTAATTATGGAAATTACCAAATGACATGCTAAAAATACAAACATATTTTTATAAAATACTACACGAAAAACAAAGCAACTTCCGTCAAGGACCCATCGCCGGAACCGGTCATAATTCCGGTGAACCGGTCTCCGGAAAGTTCCGACTGGCTCAAAAAAAAACGGCAGAAACATTACTCATTTCCAGATTTTTGTCTAACTTTGGGTTCTTGGAGAAAAACCTTAATAACTTGAGTTCTATAACTTCGATGGAGCTCTACTAGGTATCGATGGAATCGTGACTTCCCGAACTACAATTTTCTATGCTCAAACACCATTTTTGGATAAGTTTTGATTTCGGAAATTAGGCTTAAAATGGACTGTTCATGCAATAACTTGGACAGTGAGGTGTGTTTGGTCAAAAATGCATAACTTACTCATTTTAGCACATTTTTTGGTGATTCCAAAGGGATTTTTTCCTTAACTTATCCATATATTCCCAGAAATTATTAAATCACAAAAATAATTTGTAGATTTTAATATGTGCAATTTATTCGTACAACCTATGTTTTGTTCGTCGGTAAAAATATTTTCAAGTATTTTGCTAGATTTTTCTACATAAATCCATACCACTATACATTTAAACCACATGGCATCCTATATAAACATGTCTAGCATGATTCCAAACATAAAGATCTCCAAGATAATATTTCTACCATAAAATTTAAAAGAAAACCAAGATTAGGGTTTTAAAGGATTTTTTTTACCTTTTGCTTTTGATGGCTTGTTTTCTTTGCTTTCCAAAGTAGGTTAAGTTGTGATGACATCCAAGAACACCCCCCTTGATGAAAATGACTTGACTCACTTGACTCGGTGGTGACTCACTACACAACTCACTACCTTTTTCTTTAACTCACCTAGTTAACTCACTAAAACTCACTAGCACATTATATAGAGAATACTTGCAATATTTTGTAAACTCTCCACCAAATGAGCTAACTTCTATTTATAGTAGTATAAATCTATACATATAACATATATATGTATAGATTGGACTTCAACATTTTTACAAAATTTGCTAGCCAAAAAGGTTGAGTGTTCCACACACTAATGAAATCAACAAATTGAATAAAAATTTGGAATCCATAGTACTCTCTCCATACCACCAGCCATGCTCTCTAATTTGTCCCATTTTTGATTTATTTTTATAGTCAAATTGGTAAATAATGGATCTTCTAGAAGCTTTAGCAATTGGATCAAGGAATGGGCTTGCAATTTATTTCATTTGGGTCATATATGATCATAATAATCCAACAACATTGGGCTACCAAAATAACTTACCCACTTCTTAATAAATTGGGCTAGCTTAATTAAATATCAACCCACAAAGCACATCACACAAATCCCTCACTTAATTAATTGTTTGGGATTATTTAAATAATTATAGGAACATTTAAATAATCAATTTAAATTTAATTTATATAATCAATTTAGACTTGTCATATTCAATATTAATTGAATATTTAATTATGGTTCCTCACAAAATAATCTTAGGCTAGTCCGTTAATTTAATAAATTCATTAATCGGACTTTCTTTACTAAAATTAACCGAATAGTCAACAATCAAATTACCACATAAAGGTTTAAATTAAATCACACAATAACTCATTTAATTAGAATTTAGTTTTCCAATTTTATTTATAATGTAATTCAAAATTCTTGGTTCTTATAGAATCATTATTTTTAAAGGGAAGGAAAAATAATTAGAAATTAATTAAGAAAATAAAGAATTTAATTATTATGTTAGTATTTAATGGATTCAGATTCCTAGGTAGTTTTTCTCATTATTAGTTTTCGTTATTAATTTTTAATTTTTATTATTTAGTTAATTAATCATCTCCACTATTTTTTATCTCTAATTTGTTTGGAATGTAAATTAAGGGAACATTGAAATTAATTTAGTCTTTGTGGTTCAACCTGTACTTGCCCGTTCATCAATTTGACGCTGTGCACTTGCAGTTACTGTTTTTTATCACATCAAATTTTTGGCGCCGTTGCCGGGGATCAAACCCACTTATAATCTAAATTGGAGAAATCATCCTAATTTTGCATGGAACCAAGGGCCCTACCCGAATAACTCTTCAAATTAGGTCAACCAGTCTCTAAATAAATCCATTCAACCTTACCAAAAGTCGAATCGTAGTCCGTATCAAAATTCAAATTCAACAACTCAATATCTACCAGGGTTTCCTAATGAAAGTGAAAAGAGACTTAACACGTTAGAGAAAAATGTGAAAACTTTAATGAAATCTCAGATCCAAACTAACTAAGTTATATCTCGCTTCGAGATCCAAATGAGTCAATTGCCCACTATAGTTAGTGAAAGAGAGAAGGGTAAGTTCCCTAGCCAGCCTAAGACCAATTCGAAATTTGCAGTCCCTAATCAAGTACTTGAAAACAACCAAGTCAATCATGTGAATTCTATAATTTCTTTAAGGTCTGGAAATCATTTTGACAATCATGCTAGCATTGATAATGAAGAAGAGAAAAATTTAATTGATAAATCTAATAATCCATCTTCAAAATCAGCCCAGCCTGAAAAGTCCACAAAGCCTGAGTCAGTATGCCCATCTACCAAGCAATTGTCAAAGAATGATCAAACCACATCTTCTGAGTCAAATAAAAAAGTCTTTAAACCAAAAGCCCCATTTCCCCAAAGACTAATTTCAAACAAGCAGTCAGCCCAGCTAGACAAAATTCTAGAAGTGTTCAAACAAATGAAAATTAATATTCCTCTTCTAGATGTCATTCAACAAGTTCCCTCATATGCTAAATGTTTAAAAGATTTGTGCACACACAAAAGAACCACTCATGTTCCTAAAAAAGCTTTTCTAACAGCTCATGTTAGTTCTATCCTTTCATGCCAAGTCCCTGTAAAGTATAAAGACCTCAGTTGTCCTACTATTTCATGTATCATAGGTGACACCTTAATTGAAAAAGCTTTGCTTGATTTACAAGCGAGTGTTAACCTTTTACCAATGTCTGTGTACCAAACATTGGGCTTAGAGGAGTTGAAAAAGACAAGAGTCACACTCCAACTAGCTGACCGTTCCATCAAAGTGCCAAAGGGAATAGTTGAAGATGTACTCATTAAGGTTGGTGATTTTGTGTTCCCTGTCGATTTTGTTGTTCTTGAAACCCAACCTGTTGTCAACCCCAACAGTTAAATTCCTGTTATTTTAGGTAGACTATTTCTAGCAACCTCTAATGTGTTAATCAATTATAGAAATGGACTAATGAAATTAACATTTGGGAACATAACAATTGACTTAAATGTGTTTAATGTGGGAAAGTAACCTAGTGATTTTTCTGACCAGCCTGTTGAAGCAAACATGATCCAAGAGTTGTCCATGACCCAAGAAATGAATGAAAATACACTTATGGTTTTGGATGATCCAATAGACTTTTTCTTCAATCACCTTGATCAAAATTGGGATGAGTCTGAATATTTAGATAAGTTCAATGAGTTGTTGAGGTCTACTACACATGAGTCAATAAAATTTGAATACGAAAATGAACAAATCGTTTCACGTTTTGAAAATATAAGTAAAAATTTTCTTGATGTCGATTCTAAGCATAACTATAATGAAAATTTTGATTATTTTTAATTTTTTAGACCACCTGAAAATCATAAAAAGTTCACAAACACTTGCCTTTTTGCATCACTCTTTTATTATCGCATGCATTTTAGGATATATGAAATTTATAGATATGTGCATTTGTTTTCTTTCTCACCACATTTTCTTGCAGCATTATACCCCACCATACGAGGTACAATTCTTTTATTTCTTTGCTCTCTATTATTCATTTGCATACATTGAGGACAATGCATGATTTAGGTATGGGGAAATTTAGCATTTTTATTTATGTATTGCATTTTATTTTATTTTTTGTGATTAGCATTTTATTTTATTTTTTAGGAAACAAATTCCTTTTACATTAAAAAAAATGAAAAATTTTAAAAATTGGTTTGACTTTTTAGAGTTTGATTAATTCTAATAAGTGTCTGTAGAGTAAAAAACTTTGAGTAGGATTTACAAATTTAGAACGCTAGAACCTTTGATAAGATACAAAGTCCTAGTTTGAAATGCCATCTTGAATAAAATTAAAATTTATACGCATTTTTGCACTTCACATTCGCACTAATTCTTAGTTGTGGGGTATAAACTATGAGTCAAGTAATTTCAAAAAAAAAACTAAAAGGAAAAAATAACAATACAACTAGATGGAGCGTAAAACGCACTCGTTGTAAGAAAAGAAAAAAAAAGTTAAAAAAAAATAATAAATACTGCTTCAATGTTCAGTGAATAAAAGAAAAATCACGCTGAAAAGTATGATAGTTATAAGCAGTTTGACTAGTTTGATTTTTGTAGCCTTGGTTACTCGAGTTAGTAAGCCCTTAGGGGTGTCTTTACACCTAGTGCCCTAAAGCCAACTGGTTTGTGAGTCATTGGTCAAACGCTCGTTACATGAGTAACTCTGAAAAGCCTAAGAAAAATTGACATTACATAAGGCAAGAATAAAAAAATAGAAAAAGAAAAAATTGAGCTTGTTTGATTTTCACGATAAAAGTCCCTACTAATAATTACATCACATACACATGCATGCATCACATGGAATTAATTTTATGAAGGATGACATTTAGAATGAAGATGGAATATTTTTGATAAGGTGAAAGTGTGATTTTGAATTTGATCTTATTTATGCGTAATGCCCATAAATACTTAGAAGTTTTCTTTTGATTTCATAATTGGTTAAACTAAAAAAGATTTTTATTTATTTATTTATTTATTTATTTTGAATTTTGAATTTTATGGGTATATTCACTGCAAACCCTCACGAGAAACAACTCGTCCACTTGGGTTAACCTTGGAATTTAAAGGCTTGTTGCACCTACTAAGTGCAATTGTGTTTCCTACAAAAATAGGGTAGTTTAGATTTTGTTTTATTTTTATTTCTTTTTTTTGTTTTACTCGAGGACGAGTAAAAGCTAGGTGTGGGAGTATTTAATAGACATATAATTATACATTTTAATCTTCCCATTTTTATTGTTTAATATGTTTATTTTATTTAATTAATACATTTTATTTTATTTTGTAGGAAAGAGATAAATAATTGAAGTTGAGTTGGAAAATGAGTTCTAGAAGCTTTCAAGTTGATATTTATTTGGAATCCAATAAAGAGTTGGAAGATTACCAAGTTGAAGTTGAAGTCAAAAAGGAAAGAAGAGTCCAAGTTATTTCAAATTAGATTAGGGTTTAATTTATTTTCTTTATAAATAAGAGTCTTGCTTTAAAGAAGAGATATATTTTATTTTCTTATTCTTCTTCTCATCCGGCAACTTAGGAGTAGGAGCAGGGAGTTGTTTTGCTGCTTTTATAATAATTGTTCATTAGTTTAATAAAGTTTCTTTTTAATATTATTCTATTAGTTTTTATTTTGTTTCATGTAATTTATATTAATAGTTTTACATTTCGTTTTTCTTTATTATAAATTCTATGACTAGCTAAATTTCTAATACCTAGTACGAAGATGAAATTAAGTATTACATATTAATATATCATTTCCGTTCCGATATTAATGTCTAATTGTTTGTTCCTCAATTTACCGTCGTGCATAATTCGTTTTGGTTATAAATTAATTGCGAGGTTTTGATAGGTTATTGTTAAGATATGAGTTTTTCATAATTCATGCTTGCTCAATAAAAATTTGATGAGTTATAGTTAATCCTTAAATTTTCATAATCTATGCTTGCCCATATTAATTATATGAATCATTATTTTTAAAGGAAAGGAAAAATAATTAGAAAATAATTAAGAAAATAAAATTTTTAATTATTATGTTAGTATTTAATGGATTCGAATTCCTATGTAGTTTTTCTCATTATTAGTTTTCGTTATTAATTTTTAATTTGCATTATTTAGGTAATTAATCATCTCCACCATTTTTTATTTCTAATTTGTTTGGAATATAAATTAAGGGAACATTGAAATTAATTTAGTCTCTGTGGTTCGACCTGTACTTGCCCGTTCTTCAATTTGACGCTGTGCACTTGCAGTTACTATTTTTTATCACATCAGTGTCCTTCCTATTTACAGTTGTAACAAATGTTTTTTTCATTAAGACATACTCCCATATGGCCCTTGCTACATGTCTTACAGGGTTTTATTTTCTTTTTATTATCTCCATCTTTTTGTGTATTTCCCCTGTAATATCCAAGAAATTTGTAAATTGTTATATTAATGAAATCAATAAATTACTTGGAAAAAAAATTATTTGTGTGCTCATACATTTATATATTGTGTGATAAGCATTAACAATTTAATTAAATATGTGATAAATAATAATGTAAGTGATGATGATAAACTTAATTAATTAAAACTTATGTAATATGCCCTGTGTGGCATAATGATTAAGATTGATCAATTAATTAATTAAGTAATCGGTTGTGAGATGATTAAATAATGTCATGAATTAATGAGGGTAATTAAAGTAAGCCCAATGTGAATATTATGAGGTCACATGAATTAATGTAACATAGTCCAACATGTTATAAATTAAAAGTCCATGTGTGTAGAATTGTTAGAAAGTTATTTGTCTTTTAAGCTTGGAGTCATGTGAGAATTATAATTATATAGGGTAAGGCTAAAATTTATTTTATTTAGCATTGTAGATGCATCATTAATTTGATTATGGCCATAAGTCCTAAAAGGCATGGTTTTAAGCCTAAATTAAGGAAATTTTGGCAACACTTCACCAACTCTTTCTTAGCAAATGGGTAATGCATGCTTGGGGGATATTAGCACTCCTATAAATAGGAGTTTCTAAATCTAGTTTCAAATTTTAGTAGTACTTGGAGAAAGAGCTATAGAGAGAGTAAGAGAGAAATTGAGAGAAAAAGGAGAAACCAAGTAAAACTCTTGCACTTTGGTGGTTCAAGTGGAAGCTCTAAGGAATGAAAAGGTGGAGAGCTACATAAGGTTCATTTCTAGGAGAAGGAAAGCTACTCGAATATATAAATAATTTTTATCCCTAAATATTTTTCTTAGTAGCATGTTGTAGCTAGTTATGTAAATATTTATGCTTAGTTGTGAGAGAATGTTGTGTGTGAAAATCATGGTGAATTTTGAAGGTATGAGAAAGGATTTGTGAATGAGTATATATGATTGATATGTGTTTCATGATTAAAAATAATGCATGTAAGCATAAAAACCCTAAGTGTACTAGTGAAAACATGTGATTTGGGTAAAAATAAAATAAAATATATAACTTATTTGCATGATCTAAAAATTGGGTGTTATAGTTCTATGAAGTATGAAGATTTTTCAAGTGGAACGAACAAAAATGGAGCTAAAATAGATTTATGGTGAATTTTCTTGTAAAGGTTGTCAAAATAGCACTCTAGCTTGAGAAACCAATAATTTTGGTTAAATAAATATTTTTTTAAATAATGTAAAAATTGAAATGTCGAAGAGTTATGAGTTTATGAAATAACAAAACAGATTTGAGCTCATTTTAATTTAAAATGAGTAAGTTATGAAGGATTGAATCAAAAAGGGTAAGAAATCAAAAGAAAATATGAAAAAAAAAACAAAATTGTATTCTATCCAAGGGCGTTGCAGCGCCGTCCCCGGTGTTATTTGGGAGCGTTGCAGCACTGGTCAAAATCAACAGTTGACCCGGGCCGGTCAAACCGATTGGGTTGACCGGTTCGACCCGACCCGCCCAGAAAAAAGAAGAAGAAAAAAAAGAGTTTTATTTTTAATAATAATAATTAAAAATAATAATAATAATAATAATAATAAACAAATAAAATAATTAATAATTATTTTATTTATAAGTTAATTAAAATAATAAACAATACTTTAAGATTATTTTATTTGTGAGTTGATTAAATAAATAAAATAATATTTGTGAGTTAATATTAGATGAATAAAATAATAACTAAAAATTATTTTATTTGTAAGTTAATAATGAAGATTATTTACATAATTAAAATAATATTAAAGGACTATTTTAATTGTGGATTAATAATACATAAGCAATTAAAATAATATTATAGATTATTTTAGTTGTGAATTAATGAGACAAACGATTAAAATAATATTAAGAATTATTTTAATTGTAAGTCAATAAAGAAGATGTAATTAAATAATGTTAACAATTATTTTGATTATAAATTATTAAAGAATGAACAATTAAAATAATATTAAGAATCATTTTAATTGTGTACTAATGAGGCATAATTAAATTAAAATAAGAGTAAGGGTTACTCTAATTGGGAAATTAAACAAATAAAATAATAAATTAAATTATTTTATTTGTAGATTAATAAAAGGTGAGATCATTTTGTTGTGAATTATTAAGAGATAATAAAGAATAATGGAACAAATAGAATAATACAAAGTGTTTTATTATTTGTGATAGTTAATGAATTAATTAAATAAGGAATGTGTGAGACGATAATGTACAAACAAATAATTTTATTTGAAATTATATACGTAATGATTTGAGAGTCCAAGTTATATATAACTTGAAAGTTAAATCTATTAGATTATTATGTGAAGGTTAATAAAATTTAATCGTTAAACGAATATGTTGAACATAGGTTGTTCAAAAGATAAGGAATTACGGTCAGATAGAGTCGACGATTCAGGTCAGTACTTTAACTTGTACTTTTATCAATTCGTACAAGTAGAATTAATTGATGGATTAATTTCTGTTTATCTATATTGAACAGACTAAATTATTATCTCTGAAACCTGACTAAATATCATGATTATATCCTTGGACGATTATTGAACCCTAGTTGCGAACATTGAACGTATCAATTATTTCTAATTATGTTGAGAAGTATGTCTATGCCATTTGTATCGACTAGACCAATGATAAGTTCGATTGTTAATCAATCATATTTTCTTGAGAAAGCTATCCAAACCAATTACCTTGGTGAGGACTACTTTATGTCGGGGAACCGACACATGCGCAAACAACATGTCTGAGTGTTATGCATAACATAAGGTACTTTAGGCTGATCACATATTGTACTTGTTTATTATTGTGAATTTTCAGTAAAATACTATTAATTCAAGCATGTGTTCACAGTCCATAGTGACCTCTCAGTTCAATATATTTATTTATCTGAAAAAATTAAAATTATTGATTTCATATATATCATTCAGTACATAATGACTTTCCAGTAATAAAAATGATCAGAATTGAAACTTTTGACCCTTACATTGTTCAAAATTTATTTACTAAATTCCTGAACTTTTAATTACTGTTACATGCCTTGATATATGTATTCATGCACATAAATGCTTAATATTATTGTTTTTATACTTGCTAAGCAAACTCGTTGCTCACATTTACTTCCTTTAAATATTACAGTTAAGTATGAACAAGGGACCGGCTCAAGAAAAGATAAAGGAAAAGGCAAAGTTGCTGAGTAACCTTATTAAGATGTAGTAATTGAATTTTATTCAGTGTTGTATTAAGACTTATGTGGTACTTGTTATTTTTAAGTGGTGTTATGTTTTAGTAGCGATTGCGAGGCTGGGGACACAAACAGTTATGTTAACTCAATGTAAATATTTTTTATTATTCCGCATTTAGTTGATATTAGTTTGTTGTATGAGTTGGATCGTGAAACACCGAATTCAGGGTACAAGTATCTGAATTTGGGGGCATCACATCCCCCACTATTAAATTTTTTATTATTTTTTTTCCCACCATTACTTCCTTTACTAGACCCGCCCTTTTGATTCTTTTTATTTTCTTTTTCCTACTTATATTTTTTAAAGGCATCAGTTCTGCCTTCGGTAATGATGGCTTTCTCAAGAAGCTGAGATAAATTTTCTATCTGTAATACGACAACTTTGCCATGAATCTAGAGGTTAAACCCTTTTTCAAACCTCCTCGTTTTACGTTCCTCCGTCACCACTTGATGTAAAGCGAAACGCATGAGCTCATTAAACTTTGTTGCGTATTGTGGAACTGTCATGTTCCCTTGTATTAAATTTAGAAACTGGACTTCCATCCGATTCTACAAGTTTCTTGGGAAAAAGTTATCAAAAAATAATTCCTTGAACTTTTCTCAAGTGATTATACCTTCTCCCGCCGTTGATTTGTTGGCTTCCCACCAAAAGTCCATTTCACCCTTTAACAGATAGGCAGCAAATTTCATCTTTTGATTTTCCCCAGCCTCGGTTATGTCAAAAGTCTTTTCAATTTCAGTAACCCAATTTTGGGCATCAATTGGTTCAGTGGTTCCTTGAAATTTGGGAGGTCCTACTTTTTTAAAGTCTTTAAACGTAATCATTAACATATTAACAAATTATTGCATAGGAATTTCGACAGTCTGATTATCATTAGGTGGTTGTTCAACACTCTTGTTACTACTACTAGCATGTGTCGTCACTCTTGCTTTTGTGTTGCCATTTCTCTAAAATAAAAGAAAGACAAGTATAAATATTCAAGTATAAAGAAAATTTTACACATCATATTTCATAACAAAATTTGTATTTATAAACTTCCACATATTACAAACTACTATTAACCAAGTGAATAATTTCACTTTACTATTATTAACATCCTTTATAAAAATGAGAATGCTAATATTACACACATAAAGCATAATTTAAATATTATAAGTCTTTTCCTTAATTGTTCTTGACCTTCTTAAAAGTCCTATTTAGCATACTTGAAACTACAGATCGATTGATCTCGTAGCCTGATTCATTCGTTGTCGTGGAAAAATCTTCCACCTCTTTGTGAAGTTCCCAATAGGAAAACCGACATTCACTCTTTTCATAGGTAAGTTCTTCTTATAGCTGGAACCTTTCAGCTTCCTTGATAGCTAACTAAACTCTTGTGTGTGGTGTCTCTCAACTTCTTCCAACCACATCATTTCAAGAGTTATAATTCTTTCGGTGGCGGTGTCCATTAATGCTACTTACTCCGATACTTCTTCATTCAATTCTTCGATGATCTCATCCAACTCGAATTCTGGATTGCCATCCTCGGCGTCTAAGATATCCATGTCATGTTGAATTTCATCAAAATCATCCTCATCAAACATATCCACAAAGCTGATCACTGGGTGGTCACCCTCATGATCAATCACTGAATCTTCAATTGGATCTTCCTCGGGATCACTTTCGAGGATCATGGGATGTGTGTTTGCTTGTATCAATTTCTTCCCAACTTGGAATTGCAGCCATCCTACACATGAATTTAGCTTTAATTAGTATATTTCTCTCACATAACATTTTATGTTTAAAGGATTTTAAAATTTAAGCATTATCTTTTAATTGTCTTACAACACTTTATGTTTAAGATTTATTTATGTCTTTTAATTATCTATGAACTCTTTACAAGTCCATTTAGTCATACTTCCATCAAATTATATCCTAAGATACTCGTTACCTTAGAGCTATAATTTATAGCTCTGATACCAACATGTGACACCCCCAAATCACTATACTTTCTATAGCTCCTAAATCATTATACTTTCTATAGCTGATTTGATGCTCACTAGGAATACTAAATCATTAGGTGTATAAATGATTTATTTTATTTATAAACAAAGTTCTTGTCTTAATTCCTAAGGCTCTTTCATTATTTCATACGAAGTCCTTGTAATCGATGCAATGGACTTAATACTTTTTTTAACATCTTAACCTTGAGATTAAGATATTCGATAACTTTACATATTCCAAGATTCAGGGCATTAAATCATTCTAATGGTTCTTGGGAACAGAGAATCTCACGATAAATATTTATATCTTCATCCGTGATAAATATTTACATCTTTATCCGTGATAAATGTTTGCATATTTATCCGGTGTAAAATTCTCTTTCCGTACAGAAAATACTCAACCAGTTAAAACCCTCACTTGAAATACATATCGGTATAGGGCTATCTCTTCATATCAATAATTCTTACTTATCTGACATTTAAAATAGTAATAACAAGTTTGTACTTGGGTTCGAGGAACCTAACGATGAATTTGACCATTTAACATCGATTAGTCATGTCTCGGATAATTACAGTGCTCACAATGTTATTTATCATCCTCATTCTGATAAGTAGTTCATATGAATAGGGCTGTCAACGGGGCGGGTCATGACCCGGACCCGATTCGAACCCGATCCGTTTATCCAAATTTGGATCCAGTTTTGAAACTCGATTATCCGATTGACCCGATTACCCGATTATTCGATAACTAAATGGATCGGATTCAGATTGATATAAATCCGACCCGATAATACTCCGATCCATTAACATATGATATATATACATTCTAAAATATGATATATATATACATTTTTAATACATAATAGATTTTAATACATATATATATATATATATATATATATATATATATATATATATATATATTTTAATACATTTTAATATATTTTAATATATTTTAATACTATGATATATATACATTTTAATACTAAGCTTAATCGGATCGGATTATTGGATCGGGTTATCGGAGTATTATTCGATTCGGGTTCGGTCCTTAATATCTGAGGTCCGTCGAGTTATCGGGTCTGCTCCGAATCCGATAATTTCTTATCGATTCGGATCTGGATCACCCCCGATCCGATCCGAATCCGACCCGTTGACAGCCCTACATATGAATACAACGTTAATGTTTAACAATTATAAGTATTATAAAAGTAAAGACATAACAAGAAAATGTTATGAAACATGATAATATTAATATAATATTCGGTTATATGGTGTGCTTGTTAATATTACACAAGTCATCAAGACTTTAAACAAAATGACAAACAACTAATAAAAACATGTAAATTAGTCTAAGCATTTTTTCTTTCCTTTATTCTTTGAGCCGGAGCTCTCGGGGTTTGTCTGCAATTTAAGTTTATTCGCAAGAGCGAGCTAAGATGATCAGTAAGTCTTAAACACATTGCATATAAGTGAACTCACACTGATATAGATTTTAAAGATCCATAGTACAACAATTGATATCACAAATGTTTTAACATAGCAAGACTAAGTGATGGTTAAACCTTAAACTATTCGTTTATCTTTTTACTTAGAACCATATACCGTGGATATAGAAAGGAGATCAACCTAACGACATCCTATATTATGCATAACATACACTACACTTGACTAATCATGAATAGTGCTACATATTCGTTCATCTCAGTTTACTTCACATGTTAGGATCGCCCCAAGACAACTTGGTTTGATAAAATAAAGCATGGTTTGAAATATATCACGAATGGATATTTCATTTCTTAAGTTATGTCGAAACAAGAAGAAATAACTTTCATATCAAAGATTTATAACACGTTGGTTGTACAAGATATATAAATCACATAAAAAGCAAGTAAACAAAGGTTAATAATAGAAAACTTGCCTTGAAGATAACTTAGGGTTTCCCGGTAAAGCGGTTATAAGCCTACAAAGAGGGTAACATATACCAGAACGTTAGTTTACCCACTTTTACTTTTAAATAAGTCTTAAGATTTCTTAACTAGAGTACTTTCATTAGTGGAATCATTTGGTTAAGCATCTAGCTCAAAATTATTTTTTTCATGGTTTAGACCCGAGTGGTCCCTTAAATTTTCAGCTTCGACCTATTTTCTGGTAACTGCCATAACTTTGTCATAAAAAAATATTTTAATGTGATTCTTAAGTCTAAATTGTTTAGAATTTCATTATCTACAACTTTACTTTATATTTCTAAGGAAGATTCTAAATTTAATCTTTCAGGAAATAGCAAAAACAAACCGTATACATGCTTTGACCAATATTTTATGGGTAACCATGTGAAACATGGTACCGCTAGTTTTAATTGCTAAAGATATTATGTTATAAGACTCAATAATACTTCATAATATAAAAATAATAAATCGTAAAACTTCTCATAGAAAGTATAGTTATGACAATCGCAGAGCATGCTTAATTAAGGATTATGGTGTAAAAGTTGATCGCAGAAGAATAAGGGTAACTTGATGAGCAAATCGTATAGAAATGTCAAATGCAAAACTTTCTCTGAATCCTACAGTGAAGATCAAATCACAGAGTCAACTCAAGGACGTACAATAAAAGAAAGTCTTCAAAAGTTTAATCGAGATCACAGAGTAGAACGAAGAACTCTGACCATAGTACAAACTTAATGTTTCTCAATCAACACTACAGACAACTCAACTTGGAAGTCAGAGTTAAATGGTTGTCGACGCCGGGATTTTCGTAGTTTCCTATTCTTAATATTAAAACCACCCTTTCCAATTTTAGCCTTTCGATTAAGATGTGACTTTTGAAAAGGGTCGGCTTAGTGTCGAAGGGGTTTTGAAATGTCGAGTTTTTATGAGCCAATTGACCAGAGTCGCCAGTTGGTATATTTAAAATGGATGTACCAACTCATCCGAATTTTGTGTTTTTTTTTTATAATCGCTGGCTCATATGTGACTCCGAGTTAATTGGTCCGCAAACCGAGATTCATAGAGTTCGGGGGCTTGCTTAAGCGAGGGGAAGGTGTTAGGCACCCCCCGACTTCCGTAAAACATGGTTACCGCAATCTCGATGTTTTCCTATCCTTTTAAATCCTAAAATTTGTGTGTGCGCATGTGAGTGCGTGTGTGCCTAAATGAATGTTTGTGGTGAATTTTGCAGAAAATTTGCTTTGGTTTTATATGGCAAATGTGTTTATCTGAAAAGCTTTTTAGACGTCCTTTGACCCCATTGACAAGGCTTTGCTTCATAGTAAAGATTGATTTTAATTTTGCAAGCGATGAGGGTTTTTTATTAGATGTCATTTTCAGAGAATAGTTGTTAAACTTTTGTCAAATAGGTATCGAGACTATACATTGCCCTCTAATAACAAATTGAATAAAAATGAAGGCAACTTCTAGAACTCTTTCACCCTATGCACGAAGTTCAATGAAAAACGTTCATTTATATTTACAAAATCATTTTTTATGAACTTTTCAAAATCCATTTGAGCCTTTTTACCAAACACGGATTAAGGTTCGCCAAAACTCTTAACCTTTTAAACTTCGCGAATCTAATATCCTAATTTGATCATTTTTTAAAGAAAACTTCATTGTTTGCCTTATTTTGGAAAAAAGCCACTTTTGCGTCGTAAATTAGAACAAGCATCCCAAAACGTATCGGGGCTATCCATGGGCATGTAAGCCATCCAGACAACCCCAAACACACACAATCACGCATCTCATTCTTATTATTACGGGGCCTTAACCGATCACGATTTGGTATCGCGTTGAGGCCCGATGTTACAAATACACCGCCGTGGACCCTACACCACAATTACATACACCAAAACGTCCATCATCGGGATTCGATCACTAGGATCTCCTCCCTAGGCTCACAATCATCCAATCACAGCACAGCCCATACTAAACCAAATCTAACAAGACTTAAACATTGCTATCGCATTACATAACCTAAATATCACAAACTCAACATTACGAATTTCTCATTACCATAACGAACGAAACATATCACCGTACGGATGTCATCGGGGTGTTAGGAGGAGTTACGTTCCGATGGAACCCTCACTAACAACACCTAATCCACGGATCGTCGTCATTATCACAACAATAACTACATCAAATAACCCAATCACAACAATATGCTAACAATACAAACAACAAAAAGAAACCCAAGAACACACCCTTTTTCACCTTGCAAAAAGACGATCGAAGCTTCTTATTTCACGAATCGGGCAACAATACAAGAACACTCAACTAATTATCAAGAGAAGATGAATATTTGACACAAATCTAGCCAAGAACCGAGAACTTCTCTCTCCTCCCGCGCTCTCTCTCTCTCTAAAATCTATTTTTTTTTTCTTCTTCAACTCTCGGGTGGAAATGGCAATCTATAGCCTTCCGCAGGCAGCCGCAGGTGCAACTGCGGCTGGCCGCAGGTGCATCTGCGGTTGGGCTCGCCAGCCGTCCGCGCCGAATTCTCGGCTGCCGTGTGCCGTCCTCGAGCCGCGCACTGTCCCGTTTGTCGGTGGCCGCAGGTGCATCCGCGGCTGTTCGGCTTGCTTTTCTCGATTTTCGTGCCACGCGGTCTTAATTCGCCAATTTCTGCGGTATTATTTTGGAAGGTTGTTACCTATTGTATAAATTGCTCTTTGTGATTGGCTTCCAGGGGGCGTTGCCCCCTTTCACCCCCGCCAGCTCACTGGCGAGCTGGGCAGCCGCTCGCTTACCGGGGAGCGAGACCCCCGAACATCATAAGCGTAGTGGCCATTAGTTATGATCAAATCAGGTTCTTCTGGATCAACTGTTCGTCTTGCCGCAAGTAACCTGATGCTCGTTGTTCGTTGTGGCGGCTTTGGCCGTAAGTTGTTGGGGTGGCTTCGTGTTGGGGTCCACCTTCCTTTTCGCATGTCGGGTCAAGTGACGATCTTGCCCTCTTGTCAGGGTTAGTACACAAGTGCAAAATTTGGGTGTCTACAGCTGCCCCTCTTTATCATGTTTATAGAATGCAATATGAAATGGACATGATAAAGAAGTAGACACCCGATGCATGAAAATGCCAAATATACACTTAGCGATGTCGTACGTACGTTAAGATGATGCGATGTCACATTTAATATGTTCGTGTAGAGGTCATTTTTCAAAGTTACGAATGAACACTGCCCGGGTCTGCGGCTAGGATCGGTCCTATTTCAGATCGCGACCCCTCACGATCTGGTCACTTTCTCACTTTTCCTTTCTCTCGTTCTCGGTTTTCCTCGTCCCCCACCCGGCCTTTTCGTCATTTGGGCATCTTTTGGCAAAATCTACTCCGATTAAACCAGTCTACGCCCTTTGGGTAACGTTTTAACTCATTTTTCTTTGATTTTCGTTTTCATTTGACTATTCATTTGCTTGTTTGAATATTTTAATTTTATCAATGCATGCCTATATGTGATATTTGCGTTGCCCGTGGCATAGATAAACACCGAATTTTGTAAAAATGCCTCATTATTTTGGAAATTCCATTGTTTTAGTCATTTTATGCTCTTGATGCATTATTTTCACTTACATTTTGGGTTTGTTGGTTGCCTGACTTGATTAAACATGCCTGAATGTCCATGGGATGCCCATCTTATAAACGAAACTCTGCCGAAATTTTGAAAAATCTAGCGCACCCTTAGAGACTAATTTAAGCATTTTCAATCTCATAAATATGCTATGCCGCCCTATTATTTCTAGCAATATGCAATAAGGTTTTTTGAAAGATAACGAGCTAAAGGTGTACCTTATTTTTGTGATACCGTTTCAGTTATGGATCCTGCTGTTCCCAGTGGCTCTACGGTGCCCCGGGTTGCGGGTGTCCACCGTCGTAGAGCGACCACTCCAGCTCCAGCTCCAGTCCTGACCCGTCATTCCCATAGACTGGCAGAGTCTGTTATTCGCCCCGTTCAGCCTGACGTGGATGAGGATGCCCCAGCTGAGGCAGAAGCGGGCCCTTCTGGCACAGCGGCCCCTCCTCCCATGCGTCAGACCTTACCCGAGGCCCGTGCTAGGATACCGGATCTGCTCGGTCCTGATCTCGGTCGTCACCCCTCAGCCTACCTTGCGGCTAACGAGGTATATCCGTTATTTAAATTCGTTCAATCTTGTGAGATTATCAGGACTGACTGTTTCGGCGGCTGTCACAGGTTCCTGAGTTTACCCAGCCTTGGGGTAACTGGTTCAGCATTTACACCCTCTACCACGCGTTGCATCCTGACTACAGGGGGATAGTAGACTCTTGGGGGTTCAGACATTTCTTTACTATTGCCCCTCGTCGATATCCGTGGGGCTATATGAGGGCTCTGTCTGAGCGCTGGTTCCACCAGACCCAGTCGCTTCATCTACTGGACTGCGAGCTGTTGCTGACCCCTCTAGACTGGCGTTATATTACCGGGGTGGAGTTCTCTGGACCCCGTGTTCCTCTGGAGCCGGACATCACCCCCGTAACCGTTCGATCCTTGTTGGGGTTCACTCCTCAGGATAAAGTCTTTAAGGCCCGCAGCATCCGATCCGGAGCTTTGGCTGTAGATACCATTGGAGGGGCTCTTTCCGTGTCATTTCCCGAGGACCGCTCCGCTCGTGACTTCCTGCTCCGGCGTCTATTCCTGACTATCATGAGGGGCTGTTTTCTGGGGAACAACTCCTCGACCATCCATTTTAATATCGTCGGCGCTACTCGAGATGTGGATCGGATCGGGGACTACAACTGGGGTTCCTTCACCTTCGCTTATTTCCTCCACGGCCTTCGCCTTCACTCAGAGGGGCAGACGGATGCCTGGCTGGGGTTTTATCCCTTTCTACTGGTAAGTCTCATTCATTTTGCCGCTTTTTATTTGTTTCATTCATTTGCCGTCCTTGGTACTTACGTCCTATTTTCCTTGTTTATCAGTTCTGGGCCTATGAGCGGCTACCCTGCTTGCGGCCGATTACTACCCTCGGTCCAGAGACTTATCCCCGGGGTCGTCGATGGCATCACAGCACTTTGGCGGAGACCCCGGTGTCAGATAGCTTCTCCCACTGCCGGCTGCAGTTAGAGATGATCTCTTCGGTGGACGTGACATGGGTTCCTTACACTGCGGATCATTTGGCGGCTGGCCTCGCCGGTGGTTATGCCGCGGACCAGGAGTTTGCCTTGTCCACTCGTCGTATTCCCTTCCTGACTTATGGTGGATGGGAGCTGTATTTGGGGGAGCGCGCCATCAAATGTGTTTCCGGGGAGGTCCGTATCCCTTTCGCTCCTCCTTCCCGGAGATTTTGGCTCATGGATTCCCATCTCCCGGAGGCAGTGACGCCCGGGGAAGATGGATATATGCTGTCTGACGGCCCGCAGACGAGTGAGAGTTTTAGCGTCTGGTGGAGACCTCGTACCATTGGGCCTCAGACTCGGGCCATCTTCTTCCTTGGAGACCTGGTTCACGGGTCTGTGATGATGACAGACTGGATGGAGTGTGTTCGGGCCCCCACCCACTCAGACCAGATTGCTTCCTTGACTCGGCGGGTGGACCAACTGTCATCTTTTGTTTGGAGCTTGGGCCGGGATCCAGAGGAAGCTTATGCTGTAGACCCGTATGGACCTGACTTCGGTGCAGTTCTCGGCTCATCGGATGCCCCTGCTCCGCCTTATTCTTGTCCCGATCTGAACTTTGGCGCTGAGGCCTCCATTCCCGGGGACGTGGGTCATGCGAACCAGTTTGATGATGACACCTTTATTGAGGGCCTATAGTGCGCCTGCTAGATTTAGATAGGCTAGGACCCCTGTATTTGAACCTGTTTGTTTTATTTGTCATTATTATTTCTCATCCCATTATTATGTACAGAATTATCTTTATTTTATGCATAATCTTTTCTTTATGACGATCCATTTATTCCTTTATAGCTTGCATGATGCATGATTTATTATATATGTCGATAAAGGAAAAATTGACCCCTGTATAGTCTTTTGATACTGCTTTTTACAGATGTCATCCCTGGACGTGGTTCGCGTGGACCCCTACGCCCCCTCAGGGATTATCGGCAGGCTCCGCTTGTGGCTGGATAGTTTGCTACCCTCTGACCGTATCATCGCAGAGGGTCTTTTGGGACACTCCATGGCTCTTTTGTCATTTCAGGTGCCGCCGGGCTTTGTTGATGGCATTCTTAGTTGTTGGATCCCGGACAGACATGTTTTCAGGTTTGGGTTGGAGTATCTGACTCCCACCCTTGAGGAGTATGCTCGCTTTACCGGTTTATCAGTGGATGGTCCCTGTGCACGGGTTACTTCAGGCCATATGCGCCGTCAGTTCCTGACTTTCACGGGCTTACGGAGGACAGCCCTGTTATCTGCGATTTCCTCGAGCCATTTTGTTCCTCTATCCTTCTTGATTGACAGATTCGGTTCGGTGGATAGCTTTTCTCGATTCTCCAGTGATTTTTCAGTGTCTGAGGAGCGCTGGGGCGCTTTGAGAGTGGATGTTTTGATGGGTTGTGTCATATCAGTTCTGTACATGCCTGCAGGGGATGACCTCCTGGACATGCGGGTTATTGTAGCGGTTCAGGCCCTTCAGGAGGATCATACTATCCTTCCCATGATACTTGTCGAGACTTACCTATCGGCCTCGTATTGTCATTCCTTCTCTGGTCGCATGTTCAGGGGAAGCTCTATTTTGCTGTATGTATGGTTCATGAGCCACCTCAGACCTATCGGGCAGTTTCGTCTGCATGGGTTTTATTTTAGCCACAGCTTGGCCATGCAGTTCTCCTTCCGTCCCCGGCGATGCACGGATACAGCCTCCTTGAGGGAGTTCTTATCGGCCATTGAGGAGCCTTTTCATCTTCTGATCTATTCAGGTTATTGCTCCTTCCAGAGTTTCTTGACCCATGTGCCACCTTTTGATTTCTCCCTCTTCTTGGCTTGAGGGGGGTGACGACTTATCATCCCTTAGCTGTCATGGGGCAGTTTGACCAGATGCAGGGTCTCTATCTCTTTGCGGGAGCAGCTGACTATCGATTTCTCATATCGCCTCAGACGGAGAGGGAGCTGCTGAGGGTATACGATCTTTGGTCACACAGGGTCTCGGCCGAGTTTGGGGATAGTCATCCCGGTCAGACACCCGATTATCTGTTATGGTTGCAAGGAGATTCTGAGATTGCCGATTTTGACCCGATTGGGGTATTGGGTGGTTTTCGAGGACTTTTCCCCGATGAGACCAGTTCAGATGTGGTCATTCCTCCGGAGCTTTCAGGATTAGCGCCCAGATCTAATGTTGAGGAGGTTTCTGCTTCGGTACATGTCTCTGCCCTTGATTTGGCGGATCGGACCCAGAGATTGATGATTGAGGGTACCCGGCTCCGGTCTGCCTGAGTGCTACCGAGATTGAGAGGGATACCGCGCACGCGGAGCGGGATGCTGCTGTACTAGCTTGTGATGCCGCCCTCTCTGCCAGAGATAGTGTTATCGAGCAGGTCAGAGTTGTCATGGAGGGCCATTCTGCAACTGTTACCAGTGTTGCTGCTCTTTTGACTCGGATTGACATGATGGGACAGCAGATTACGGATGAGCCGGAGGTTTATGATGCCTCGACTATTCTGTCTATCCTGCTCCAGCTGGTCTCCGACCTGTAGATGATTTTATTCCCTGCATGGACTATGTCAGTTTCATCACTTTTATTTATAAGACAGACTTGTAATCAAAATATTTTGTATATATAGAGAAATATTTATGGTTTAGTCATTTCCCTTTTGATGCATCGTCGCCCTTCATTGGATCCTCATTTTATCCAGCCGATTATGATTTCGATATATTGCCTTATTTCTTTCCTCAAGTCTTGATTGGAACTTCACAGATATTGCCGCATGCCCCTCAGATTTCATCGAAGTGAGTCTTGGGTTCTGGTTGATTATATGGCTAGGTTTGGGTAAGATTTGGAATGTATTTGTCCAAGTAGGGTTTCGGGGTTTTCTGGAAATGTGTTTGGTATAGGGACAAGGTTTATTATTTTGTATAGAACGGACCGCGCCATGATAGCTGCCTACGTACTCCCACAAGGTCAGGAGATCAGGTCCTACGTAGTTCGAGTTACAAGGGAGATACTAAGATTTTTTTTTTTTTTTTTTTTTTTAAGCGTAGAATCGTTTCACTGAGTCAGAATTCAGGGGCTGCGGAAATACCTCGCCATCCATTTCTTGTAGGATGAGGGCCCCCCCAGATAGGACTTTCTTGATCACAAAGGGTCCTTCCCAATTTGGAGCGAATTTCCCTTTGGCTTTGTCTTGACAGGGCATGACCCTCTTTAGCACTAAATCATTTTCTTTGAACTTTCGGGACCGAATCTTTTTGTCGTACGATCGAGAGATGCGTTGCTGGTACAACTGACCGTGTAATATAGCCGCCACTCTTCTTTCATCTATTAAAGCCAACTAGTCATATCGACTTTGTATCCAATCCTCCTCGTCAATCCGAGCATCGAGCAAAATTCGGAGGAATGCCATCTCCATTTCAACTGGCAAAACGGCCTCCATCCCATATACCAAGGCATAAGGGGTTGCCCCTGTGGATGTACGAACTAATGTCCGATATGCAAACAGCGTGAGGGGCAACAATTCTGGCCATCCCCGATGATTGGCAGACATTCTCACCATAATTCTCTTTATATTCTTATTCGCCGCTTCCACGGCCCCATTCATTTTGGGCCGGTAAATGACAGAATTGAGATGCTTGATCTTGAATTGGGCGCACAACTCCTTCATAAGGGCATTGTTCAGATTCTTGGCATTGTCGGACACCAAGATCTCAGGCTGTCCGTACCGGCAAATGACATTGTTCCTGATGAAACTGACTATAACTTCCTGCGTTACCTTGGGGAAAGACGCTGCCTCTACCCATTTAGTGAAATAATCAATCATGACGAAAATGAACCGATGGCCGTTGCTCGCTTTGGGCTCCACGGGTCCGATTACATCCATACCCCACATGGAGAAAGGCCAAGGGGAAGTCATACAATGCAGTTCATTAGGAGGCGCATGCATCACATTACCGTGTGCTTGGCATTGGAAACATCGCTTGACATGATCGTCACAGTCAGCCTTAAGTGATAGCCAGTAGTGCCCCATTCTCAGAATTTTCTTGGCCAACATCGGTCCACTCATATGCGGCCCACATACTCCACCATGCACTTCGCCCATGATTTTTTGTGCTTGAGTCTCGTCCACACATCGCAATAATCCCAAGCCTACATCCCTCTTATACAGGGAATCTCCGCTTAAATAGAATTTCATCGCCATCTTCTGGATTCTCTGCCTTTCCGTTCGGTTCGCCTGGTCGGGGAGTGATCTATCCCTCAAGTATTTCTGTATGTCATGATACCAGGGCTGATCTGGCTGAACCATATCTTCTGATAACTCCGATATATATTCTTCGTAAGCGGGAGCATTTTGCACTGTTATTTCAATCTGTGGAGTGGCTTTGCCTTTGAGTACGTGGACTAACGAAGCCAGGGTGGCCAATGCATCGGCAAAGTCATTCCGCCCCCTGGGAATATGTCGGAAAGCTATGTCTTCAAACTCTTGCATCAATCGGATTACACACCGGTGGTACGGGAGTAACCGAAGCTCCTTAGTGCCATACACCCCTGTCGCCTGTCTGATTACCAACTCTGAATCTCCGAACACGGCTAATCTCTTTACTCCCATATTGCGGGCGAATCTCAGTCCCAATATACATCCTTCATATTCAGCCGTATTGTTTGAGTTACTGAACTGCAATTTGGTGAGAACAGGGTATTGCTCGCCCGTAATGGAGACCAGGACCGCTCCAGCTCCAGCCCCTTCAGCATTCATGGCACCGTCGAAATACATTTTCCAAAACTGCCCTTCGTCATCACACCTTGTCTGTTGGACCCACAGTATGTCTTCACCCGGTAGGGACGTTTCTAAAGGCTCCATTCCCCCTGTCGGCATCTCTGATAATTGATCTGCAATCCCCTGCCCCTTTACGGCTTTCTTGGTAACATAGAGGATATCGAACTGCTGTAGGATTAACTGCCACCTTGACAATCGATAATTCAACATCGGTCTTTCAAATATATACTTCAAGGGATCGATTCGCGAGATCAAGTAGGTAGTGTGTCCATAAAGGTAATGCTGTAACCTCATAGCAGCCCATGCCAAGGCGCAACATGTTCTCTCGATCGGTGTGTAATTCTGTTCACAGCTGCTGAATCTCTTGCTAAGGTAATAAATGGCATGCTCCTTGCCGAATTCATTCTTCTGCCCCAGCATACAACCCATCGCCAGATCATTCACGGATATATACAGCAAAAGGGGAATCCCGTCCTTCGGAGGTACCAGCACTGGCGCTTCTGTTAATTGCTTCTTAATAGTCTGAAAGGCCTTTTGACATTGACTGTTCCACTTTCGGGAGGCATCTTTCCTTAACAGTTTGAAGATTGGTTCGCAGGTGGTGGTCAGATGGGATATGAACCGACTGATGAAGTTTATCCTCCCCAAAAATCCCCTTATCTCTTTCTCTGTACGGGGAGCTGGCATATCCACAATAGCCTTGATCTTAGCTAGATCCAGTTCGATGCCTCGATTGCTCACCAAGAATCCAAGAAGCTTACCTGACTAAACCCCGAAGGCACACTTTGCCGGATTGAGCTTCAAATTATACTTCCTGAGCCGCTCAAATAACTTCTTGAGGTGAGTCACATGGTCAGATTCCGTCCTTGATTTCACAATAATGTCATCCACGTAGACCTCTATTTCCTTGTGCATCATGTCGTGGAATATGGCCATCATGGCTCTCTGATAAGTGGCTCCTGCATTTGTGAGGCCGAAAGCAAGTCGCCTATAACAAAACGTGCCCCAGGGGGTGATGAAGGCAGTCTTTTCTCGGTCCTCTTCCGCCACCATTATCTGGTGATATCCCGCAAAACAATCGACGAAAGAATACATTTCATACTGAGCCGTATTATCCACCAAGATGTGTATGAAAGGCACTGGGAAGTTATCCTTGAGACTGGCTTTGTTTAGATCCCTATAGTCAACGCATACTCTCACCTTTCCTCCGGGCTTTGCCACTGGAACTATATTGGAAAACCATTCTGGGTAAGTGGACACCATGATGATCCCAGCCTTGAATTGCTTGACTATTTCCTCCTTCACTTTTAAGCTCCACTCTGGTTTTAATTTTCTCAGCTTCTGCTTAACTGGCCTGAAACCCTCCTTGATAGGCAATCGATGTACCACAATATCCGTGGACAAACCGACCATGTCTTCGTGTGACCAAGCAAACACATCCTCATATTGGCTCAATAGTTCAGCTACCTCTGTTTTCTTGTCGGGAGTCAGGTCTGCCCATATTTTTAGCTCTTTGGGGTTTTCAGGGGTTCTTATGTTGATGGTGATGGTTTGGTCTAGGTTGGGTTTGGGTTTATCCTCGACTCACTCTTTGATCTCGTCGGGAGCGTCGTCATCATCGGCTTCGTCCTGCTCCATTCCCATCAAATCGAAATCCAGTTCTATATCAAAATCATAATCGTCTTTCAAATTTGTAAAATCGTTTGTTAGGCTAGAATGACTCAAATCGGTACACCTGACATGAAACAAAAATATTTGTCATATATATAAACATTAAGTACATGACTTCCTTATCAATAATCATGACAAAAGTATGAAATAGACGTGCAGGTACATAAAAACAAAAACACCGTCTTAAAAACCCCTTGATCCCCCTACTGGACAAGATTCCCGGACACTCCTGCATTTACCCTTTTCTGGATACTACTGGCTGCACGGTCCAATTCCTGGGGATCACTTCGGTTTTATAACTAGTGATGGAGGGGATCTCTGTATCTGGCACCTCTTCAATGATTGCGGCAACTTGGCTTTGGCCTTCATTTTCACTTTCCTCGGGCACCTCTAACCCGGCCCAATTGATAAATGGCATGATCTGCTTGCCTTCAGTCCTTTTCTCCTTTCCCTTTTTACTGGGCCCTGATTGCCCCGGGAGATGGCACTTTCTCTCAAACTGTTCCATGATTTCCTGCAAGAATTCCATCTGCTAGACCAATCCCTTGGCTAGGGAAACCTCCATTTTACCCTCTGCTTCAGATGCAGGCTTGACTACCCTCGGGGAGTGTTCATTATTGGTTCTCGGTATTGGGACTCCGGCTATCCGGACGGGAATTTTCTTGTATGAGCTCCTTGGCCTCATCCCTCCGTGGTATCCTAACCCTGCCTTGCCCGACTGTGCCGGTATCTGGATGGGCTCGGTGATCCCTCGGCTGTTCTTGCTCAGCCCTTGCCCCGGCTGAAAGTTCATCGCCATCATTTCCCGGGCAACAAAGGTGAGCTCAGGAGACATTTTAGGTTTCAACTCCGGAGCTCCCAACTGCTTGTACTGAGGGGTGCTAATTTCAAATGCCTGATAGCTGATTGGTTCGGCCGATTTGTCCACATGGATCACCGGCATGCCCTTTACAGAGGGAACAGGGTAGTCAGATTCTGCTGCAATTGTTACCAAGTGCCCCTCCACGATAAACTTTATTTGTTGATGCAGGGTGGAGGGAACTGCCCCGGCCATATGAATCCAGGGCCTCCCTAGCAGCATGCTGTAACTGGCCGTGATATCCAGCACCTGGAAAGAAATGTCAAACGTATAAGGCCCGATCTCCACCGGCAGCTCAATCTCTCCCACCGTATCCTTCCTAGATCCGTCAAACGCCCTCACCACCACTTGGCTGGCCCGCAGGCGCTTAGGGTTGATCTTCATCTTCTCCAGAGTACTATATGGGCAAATATTCAGTGCTGACCCACCATCAATCAAGACTCCGTTCATCACATATCCAGAGGAGATGACCGCAATGTGTAATGGCCTCCGATGCCCCCTCCCTTCTTCGGGGATATCGTCGTCGGTGAATGATATCACATTGCTGTCCAACAGGTGGCCCACCAAATGGCCGAATCTCTCTGTATTAATTGACTTGGGGACATAAGCCTCTTCCAGGACTTTGCTTAACACCTGATGATGATAATTGGATGACAATACCAGGTCTAAGATGGATGTCAGGGGTGGCTGCACCTCCAGCGTTTTAACCACACTTGCCTTGCCGTGATTCATTTTTTCCCAAAATTCTAATGCTTTTTCCTCCGAGATTTTCCCGTTTTCCCTTTTCATGTTCTCAAAAACCCGCCTTGGTAAATACAATGGATTTCCCTTTGAGCTAACTGATGCACAACTGGCATCCTCCTCGGTCTTCCCCCCGTAATTCCACGGAACAGTTTTCAGATTGGTGATTGGCAATTGTGACCTAGCTATTACAACCAGGGGTCTTGGGGCCGTCAACCGGATAGGCTCTTTTTTGGTCCCTTGATTTACTCCAACCAACTTGATAGGCTCCTTTTGCGCACCCTCCTGGGCATCGGTCATCGCAACCTCTTCTTCTATCTTCCTTATGTATTTTAATTTCAAGGGACCTCCCGCCCCACTGATTTCCACCATGTTCACGCCTCCCCTATTGTGTTCGGGAAGAGGGTTGGCCTTTACGTTTGGGGTTTCTGGTTGTTCCATCACGATCTCCCCACTGTCAATCAGGTTCTGGATTTTGTGTTTTAGCGACCAGCACTCCTGAGTGTCATGCCCCGGGGATGCCGAGTGATAGGCGCATCTCTTACTAGGGTCATATCTCTTGCCCTTCGGGTCTGACGGAGGTGCTAGCTCTGTAATCTTTTTCTGGCTTACCAACACGGCCAGTATTTGCTCCAACGAATCCCCCAACGGGGTGAACTCCCTCTCTTGTGGCTTTTCGAATTTCCTGCGCCCCTCATACTTTTGATTGTTGAAATTTGATGGACGCGGGGCCTCATTTCTTTCCATGCGGACCGGGGGGCTGGTCATTGCTTTTCCAGATAACCCTTGCAAAACCAGGGACACATCCTCTTCTTTCCTCTTCTGGGGTCTCCGGGAAGAACTGTCATAGTTTCCACTCTGGATTTGCTCAGCCACAGCCTCGAGAGCTGTGAAGTCTCGGATTTTCCCTGACTTTAAACCCATCTCAGCCATCTCCCCATGTTTGATCATCTCCGCAAAAGGCTTCCCTATCCCCGCTATCACTCTTTCATAGTAAGGGGCCTCTTGGATATCGATGAATGTCATGACTATTTCTGCCTCACTCATGGGTGGGTTCACTTGGGCCGCCATCCTCTTCCACCGTTGAGCGTGGTCTCTGAAAGATTCATTGGTTTGCTTCCTGATTTTCGTCATCTGGTATCGGTCTGGGGCCATCTGGGATTGAAAGCTGTACTGCGTTAGGAAGGTATGGGCCAGCTCCTCCCAATTATGAATCTTAGCATTGTCCAACCTCGCGTACCACGTTCTAGCCTCCCCTGTCAGGCTTTTCTGGAACAGTTGCATTCTCAATGATTCGTCCTCAGCATATCCCCCTAGCTCTCCGATGTATACTTTCAGATGCGTGTACGGATCCCCCGACCCGTTATACTTTTCAAATTCGGGGAGTTTGAACTTCTCGGGATATCTGGTTCCCGGAAAGATGCACAAGTCGGAGTAGTTAACACTGCCATATGACCCGATCCCCTTCATAGTTTTGATGGCCTCTTCCATCTGCTTTATTTTCTTGCTGACAGTGCTGGCAACCTCATCCTCTGGAATGACAATAACTTGCTTTGTCGGTTCAACCTTTGGAGTTTCTGGGGTCGGCCCACTCCCTTGAGACGATGGCCCTGGCGGGTCTTCAGGTTGTGGCCCTGATTTTAGCTTAAAATGCTCCTTGAGCAACATGGTCAGCTCGGTCATTTGATTTCTCACAGCATCGAATTCTTCCCGAAGTACAGGAGCCGGATTAGGATTGGGGTTCTCAGCCATTTTGACCGTTGACTCTCTGGCTTTCTTGGACCGGAGACGAGTTTGGGGCGCAATCCTGTAAATAAAACACGCCAAGGTTTAGTTCCGGGAAACGACATTGGCAGATGCATGCTAAAGCCAATATTTTTGTTTTTTTGGGTTTTGTAATCTTTTTCTACAAAATAGGGTCAGTATCCCTTTTATTTTAACCAAGGTATGACACTGTGCAGTTATGATGCTCTACAAGTTGTCCCTGTAAAACAGAGGTTAGTGTTTTTATTTGGACAACGCGGGAGGCACAAAATGTTTGATGATGTCATGTGCGTAAAATGTAAAAGGGTATGAAAAGACTTTCCATGCGTTGGGTTTGTCTGAGGCTGACCTACCCTAAGTTACTCTCGCGGGCTTTTTGGCATGAAGGTTCCCAGATCTTCGCAACATACTAGACGGGAATAAATCCGGTCTTTCAATTGGATTGGATCTGAGTGGATACTTTTCCTGAGCCTCGCCGGGGAGCGCCCCTTTGAGTCCAGTAATCCACATCCGACGGGTTTGCCTCAGGAGGAGGAACTGCTCAACATACATTCATCATATATTCATCGTACCTCACCGTATGCAAATGATGACATTAAAGTAAAGCATTCGTAAAGCAATCACAAAACTCGCATATCCATTCATACACGCACAAAAGGTAGATTAATCGCAAGTAATGCACACACACACACACACATTTTTTAGATTTTTAAAGGATAGGAAAACATCAAGATTTAAAACGCGGCTTAAGCCTTCTAATGTCCCCAGCGGAGTCGCCAGCTGTCGACGCCGGGATTTTCGTCGTTTCCTATTCTTAATATTAAAACCACCCTTTCCAATTTCAGCCTTTCGATTAAGATGTGACTTTTGAAAAGGGTCGGCTTAGTGTCGACGGGGTTTTGAAATGTCGAGTTTTTATGAGCCAATTGACCAGAGTCGCCAGTTGGTATATTTAAAATGGATGTACCAACTCATCCGAATTTTGTGTTTTTTTTTTATAATCGCTGGCTCATATGTGACTCCGAGTTAATTGGTCCGCAAACCGAGATTCATAGAGTTCGGGGGCTTGCTTAAGCGAGGGGAAGGTGTTAGGCACCCCCCGACTTCCGTAAAACACGGTTACCGCAATCTCGATGTTTTCCTATCCTTTTAAATCCTAAAATGTGTGTGTGCGCATGTGAGTACGTGTGTGCCTAAATGAATGTTTGTGGTGAATTTTGCAGAAAATTTGCTTTGGTTTTATATGGCAAATGTGTTTATCTGAAAAGCTTTTTAGACGTCCTTTGACCCCATTGACAAGGCTTTGCTTCATAGTAAAGATTGATTTTAATTTTGCAAGCGATGAGGGTTTTTTATTAGGTGTCATTTTCAGAGAATAGTTGTTAAACTTTTGTCAAATAGGTATCGAGACTATACATTGCCCTCTAATAACAAATTGAATAAAAATGAAGGCAACTTCTAGAACTCTTTCACCCTATGCACGAAGTTCAATGAAAAACGTTCATTTATATTTACGAAATCATTTTTTATGAACTTTTCAAAATCCATTTGAGCCTTTTTACCAAACACGGATTAAGGTTCGCCAAAACTCTTAACCTTTTAAACTTCGCGAATCTAATATCCTAATTTGATCACTTTTTAGAGAAAACTTCATTGTTTGCCTTATTTTGGAAAAAAACCACTTTTGCGTCGTAAATTAGAACAAGCATCCCAAAACGTGTCGGGGCTATCCATGGGCATGTAAGCCATCCAGACAACCCCAAACACACACAATCACGCATCTCATTCTTATTATTACGGGGCCTTAACCCGATCACGATTTGGTATCGCGTTGAGGCCCGATGTTACAAATACACCGCCGTGGACCCTACACCACAATTACATATACCAAAACGTCCATCATCGGGATTCGATCACTAGGATCTCCTCCCTAGGCTCACAATCATCCAATCACAGCACAGCCCATACTAAACCAAATCTAACAAGACTTAAACATTGCTATCGCATTACATAACTCAAATATCACAAACTCAACATTACGAATTTCTCATTACCATAACGAACGAAACATATCACCGTACGGATGTCATCGGGGTGTTAGGAGGAGTTACGTTCCGATGGAACCCTCACTAACAACACCTAATCCACGGATCGTCGTCATTATCACAACAATAACTACATCAAATAACCCAATCACAACAATATGCTAACAATACAAACAACAAAAAGAAACCCAAGAAGACACCCTTTTTCACCTTGCAAAAAGACGATCGAAGCTTCTTATTTCACGAATCGGACAACAATACAAGAACACTCAACTAATTATCAAGAGAAGATGAATATTTGACACAAATCTAGCCAAGAACCGAGCACTTCTCTCTCCTCCTGCGCTCTCTCTCTCTCTAAAATCTATTTTTTTTTCTTCTTCAACTCTCGGGTGGAAATGGCAATCTATAGCCTTCCGCAGGCAGCCGCAGGTGCAACTGCAGCTGGCCGCAGGTGCATCTGCGGCTGGGCTCGCCAGCCGTCCGCGCCGAATTCTCGGCTGCCGTGTGCCGTCCTCGAGCCGCGCACTGTCCCGTTTGTCGGTGGCCGCAGGTGCATCCGCGGCTGTCCGGCTTGTTTTTCTCGATTTTCGTGCAACGCGGTCTTAATTCGCCAATTTCTGCGGTATTATTTTGGAAGGTTGTTACCTATTGTATAAATTGCTCTTTGTGCTTGGCTTCCAGGGGGCGTTGCCCCCTTTCACCCCCGCCAGCTCACTGGCGAGCTGGGCAGCCGCTCGCTTACCGGGGAGCGAGACCCCCGAACATCGTAAGCGTAGTGGCCATTAGTTATGATCAAATCAGGTTCTTCTGGATCAACTGTTCGTCTTGCCACAAGTAACCTGATGCTCGTTGTTCGTTGTGATGGCTTTGGCCGTAAGTTGTTGGGGTGGCTTCGTGTTGGGGTCCACCTTCCTTTTCGCATGTCGGGTCAAGTGACGATCTTGCCCTCCTGTCAGGGTTAGTACACAAGTGCAAAATTTGGGTGTCTACAATAGTCATATGCAGAAAGATAACAGATCAAAGGGAGAAGAAACTGTACTACAAGCTAAAGATTTCAAGAATAAGTTGGACAAGTAAGAATTACTCCAAGGAAGATAGAAGACTTAGAAAAAGTAAGATCAAAGCAAGAGTTCGCAAAGCTCAATCAAGCACGTGCAACAACGATCACAATCTCTAACTAAAAGACAAAAAACTCTAGCAAAAGAAATAAGAACAGGATCTCATAGATGTTAACCAAGTCAAAGTACTCAAGAACGCAGAAATGAGCTAAATTAAATATAATGAGTTCGTTGAGTAATCACTATCAATGAGTTTTTCTAGAACGCAGAGCTACAACATCAATGTGATGCCTCAGTGTTACACAAATCAAAAGACATGACATCAATGATGTTGAAAGATAGATTCACTGCAGCAACAAATGACATAAATAATCTCATCAAAGGATTCTCTAGCAAAGAAGCAAGCTGAGGACAACTAGTCAAAAAGTACAAAGAGCAAAGGACATACTTCAACAAAGGACTAGATAGATGATTCTTAGAAGTAAACTGAACAGGAAAAGAAGTCATATGAAGACCTGTAAATCATATTGACATAAATTAATAAAGAAAGGGGGAGTTCATCTTCAAGGAGAAAATGAAAAAGGCAAAAGCTCAAATCAAGGAAAAATCTCAATTTTTAAGAAGTGAACTAAGTTTAAAATGAAGATCTAAAATAATAATAGTGGACAAAGAATAAGCTCAAAATGTTACTGAGAAATATAAGTCTGAAACCATACTCTAGCTGAAGAAGTCGTAGATTATAAGTTACCAGAAAGCTCATGAGAAAAAGTCGAGTTGAAGATCATATGGCTACATATCGTATAACTAAAGAATGTAAAGTTAAAGATCGTAAAGCTCTAGAACATGTAGCAATAGTACGAAAAAAGCGAAACTTCAAATTGTAAAGTCAGAAGAACAGACAAGTCTGATCCTCAAGAAGGAAGTTGAAAAATGAGATGCCGAAAGAAATAAAGAAGTGAGGCAAAAAGAGAATGAAGAAAAAACGCAAAGATGATTGTAGAGGATAGTAAAACCAATAACCAAGTAAAAAAATCGTATGGCTGATCAGAAAAATGACTCATTGGATGAGGATCACAGCGTTTGATTGAATCGAAAACCAATAACCAAGCAAAAGAATCGTATGGCTAATCAGAAAAATGACTTATTGGATGAGGATCGCAGCGTTTGACTGAATCGTAAAGCAAGACAAGGATCAAAAAGTGGCGATATTAAGGACAACTCTGAGTTTATAAAGTTAAGTTACTCTCACAATGCTAAACGATTATGGTACAATTTGCAAAGTAATCAAGTCATGGAGCCAGAAAGATAACAAAACGTAATGCTGACTACAACGAAGATGGATCGTACAGTTAATCATAGAACAACAAAGCATAAATCAAATTGAAGGATCCAATGAACTCTACAAGTAATAAAGTGGTAACATGATCGATAATGAACTAACAACAAGATGATCTGAATGATGAAAATGACAAGATAATTACTGGTCATCTAAAGTTGATATGAAGAATCAAACAAAGTTGTGTCTAACGGCTATTTGTCCAAATCAGTACCAAACACGAGATTTTTATTTTTGGTAAACTGATGAAGACAAGTCTAAAAGTAATCTGATACAGTGTCTTCATCAAAGATTCTCTACAATTGGAATGTTAAAAGAAGAAACAAATATCTTCTAATGGATAAATCGATATACATCTCTCTATAAATAGAAGACTTGTTCAAAATTTAAAAGTGGGAGTAGAAGGAGGAAGAAAAAGAGATGAAACAGCCAAGATAGAGAGAAAGAGAGAGTTGATCTTATTAAAAACTGTAATGTTCAAAAAGTAAAGAAGTGATATGAGAAGAAGATTGAGCTGCTGAGCGAGTGTATTATCAACCTAAGATTAAAACACACCTTAAGGGATCAATCAATGAATGATTCCAACAACATAAGAGTCAGAGCAAATCAAAAATATGCAAAGAACTTAAATGGGGAGAAGAGATCAAGGAATCAGTCCTCAGCTGCTAAACCCTTCAAATGAGAGCTTAATATTAACTTAGCAACACCTCAAACACACATTCATCAACAGCAAAAGTCGAGATTTCGTGGCTCGCCTGATTTACATGAATCAACCCTAAGAAATGAATATGGCTTAGTGTCCTAAGGTGAAAAGTCGAGACTTTATGACTCGTCTGATTCTGAGAAAATCAGTCCTTGAGGAGGATGGACTTGGTATCCAAGGTGGAATGGTTATGAGGGAACCCAGGTCTTTGTGACCTATGCCAAGACTTTAATACTCGAATGAATCTTTATGATTCAGTGATGTAATAGATCTTTGTGATCTAATTCTGGTAATTGATATCCTTAGTAGTGGATTTCCTACCATAAGTGCAAAAGAGTGGACTAGGAGATATTTGTGTTCTGAACCACTTAAAAAATCCTGTGTCACTTTCATCATAATTGTTCTAACTACTTTAACTATTGTATTGTTTTCAAATTAACATTTCAGTAACATAAACTCAAATCAGAACTGCAACTATTACTAACTCAAATATAAAATGGTTGTTTTACAAAATCAATTATTCCGCTACCATTTCAATTGTAAACGATTTTGAGATTATAATTTAAATTATTGAAATGACCTGTTCAACACCCACCCCCCCCCTTCTAGATTATTTTTGTGCCTTTTGGGAACAACAACAATAACCTCTAAAAAAAATCAGTGATTTTTTTGATCAAATATCAACAGGCCCTCCTTCTAGCGCCAATGTTGACTCGTGATTTTCTCCACTACTGCAATCACCAAGCAGCGAGTAACTTGCAATAGAAACAACCGTTAACAATTCTCAAAACTAGTGACGGCTTGGGTCATTTAGGGATGCTCCGATGTGAGAATAAGTACATGTCAAAAAGCATTAATAACGAAAAGCCTAAACTACTAGAATAAATTGATATTTGATTAATAAAATTGTGTATAAGGGAATTATGCCACCTATTTCTCCACGCTTGTAGTCGTATTTATACTTTTTCATCAACCTGTTATAAGCATCTGTGGCCAATTTAAATTGAAAATCCCTTGATTATAATCCAATTATGACTACGATTTGACCGATTAAACCTTATCACCCATAAGATAATTCGTATTGCACTCAATTATTGATGTTCATGTTTATGTTCTTGATTTATCCTTAATTTTGAATATTGAATTGAAAAGTCAAATTATTTATACTCGAATACTCTTAAAAGATTACTCGAACCTTAACATGTAAGCATTGCAATTGAAATTATTCCTAAGTGATTTAAGAATGCGTTTATGCCATTTGATTCGGCTAGACCGATAATGAAAAATATCAATCGAGGTTTATAAAGATATCCAAATCAATTGTCTTGGTGCGGATTCCTATGATATGCTGAGATGAAAAATCCTAATAAAGGGAAAATAATTTATGTCGAGGAACCGATTCGTGCGTTATGACTGAACATTATGCATAATGTGGACATGACGAGACTGATCACCTCATGTACCTGTTAATGAAGGTTTGTAGTAAAACATTGTTAATCCTTCTAAGAGTTCATGGTCCATAATGACCTCTCAATAATGAAATTATTCAAACTTTGGAACTGTTGAAACTTGATACTCCCTGTTCATTCAACTCAATTTATAAATTATCTCTTAACTGTTAAAGCTTTTAGAATTATTATATCATAAGCATGATTACCTGTCATTACTAGACTTATACTTGCTGATCAAACTTGTTGTTCACTCTTGCTTTCATAAAATGTTACAGTTAAAATCGGGCAAAGTGACGTTTTAGTCAAAGACAAAGGGAAAGGAAAGGCTACGGATTAGCCATTATTCTTAGATATTGCATTAGTTATTGTAATGGACCGTAATAGTATTTTGTGTAAGACTATGATGTATTAGTGAAGGTTAAGAGAATCTGGGAGAATGTTGTTTTTTATGTATTATTAATGTAATTATTTAAGATATCACGCATTAAGTTAAAGATAGTTAGATTATATGTTGTGGATGGTAGGGTACCAAGTTTAACATAGAGGTACCTGAATTTGGGGGGGTGTCACATCAACGATGTTGCTTTGGAGTCTAAAAATTATATATTTTATTTTATTTATTTTGTTTTGTTATATTATATTAAATATATAATAAGTCTAACTAAATGCTACTTAGTTCATTTTATTTTATATTATATTATTTTATTTTGTTATATTATATTAATGAGAAACTGAGAAAATGCTACTTAGTTCATTTTATTATATTATATTTTGTTTTGTTATGTTTTGTTATATTATATTATATTAATGATAAACTAATTAAATGTTATTTAGTTCATTTTATTTTATTATATTACATTGTCTAGCTTAATTTTGTTTATATATATATTTAGTAATGGAAAACTAAGTAAATGCTACTTAGTGTATTTTATTAGTGCCCAAACTAAGTAAATGCTACTTAGTTGTGAAGTAAGTCCCTAATTTACTTACATTTTTCTCTTTTTTTAAAAAAATTCTTTTATATTTATCATATCATATTGTATGATTTTAGTTCAATTAGTATTAATTTATTTAATTGAGTATAAATATTCCGTCGAAAATAAATTTCACACCCACAATATTTAATCAATCAACCAAAGCAATTTTTACCATTATTGAAAGCCCAAATCAGTTTATGCAACGTCCCAAATCATATTATTACTCTTCAAGCATCAAGTATAACATTATTGAAAGCCCAAATCTCATATTAGTAAACGGAAAAAATCTGATATTAGCATACAGTTTATACAACATCCCACATCAGATTATATATACAATTCACACTCATTTAACCCAAATCAGTTTATACCATCAATCAACACAAGTATCCAATTTAATTAGAACATTATAAAGCAATTTATACGAATAAATTGTTAGCATCCTTCAAATAACACAAATATCCAATAACAATCTAATTATGTTGTTGTGAAGAGACTAATTAATTAACTCCATTTGGTGTTCAATTCGTGTGGGCAGTGTTTAATTCGTGCACAGTTTGGTGTTTGTAGTAGCAAAAGTCCGCGAGAGAGAGAGTGTGTAGCTGAGAAATTGGGGATGTGATGCCGCCGGCGCCGCTAGGTGTTATTGTCGGAGCCTAAAGAAATGGGGATGTCCCGCTCTTTGTTTTTTAGATTTAGGCAGAGCTGTGGGGAGGTTGGGAACAGAAGAAGAAGACAGGAGTGCCGCCAAGGAGGTCGAGAGGTGGGAAACGAAGGGGGAGAGCTCCCCAGAAAGAGAGTGATGTTATTGCGGCAGGGGGAGCTGGTAGCGATTTTAGGTTACGAGTTACCATACTTTCGACAGAATTCCGTCGAAAATAATTTCTTCAAAAATAATATAATTTTGACTAAAATTTTGTAACTTCCGTTGAGAATTTGGTGCGAGGGGAGATCTTAGCACGAATGGCAATCAATAACTTCGACGGAATTCCGTCGAAATTACATTGCTTTCGACGATATTATTTTTAAGAAAATATTTTGTCGGAAATATATTAATTCCGAGAGAATAAATTTCGTCGGAAATTGTAACATCACAATCTCACATCAGTTAATGTGGAATATTTGAATATCTTTATAAGAACTTAAGTTGTTATCATTAATACTTTCAGTCATGATTTTTTGAGTGAGTCTGTGGTGGGTTAAGATAACCTAAGAAAATATTATTGAGACAGTGCATTGAACCTTATTTTGTTATATGATTTGATTCGGGGGGATTTGACCCGGGTCGTTACATGTAGTATCAGAGCCGACTCTCGAAAGCTCGGGTCGGGTCATCCAATCGGACGGGAATGTCAGGTATTTAAGTGGGGGAGTTTGTAACACCCCAGTCTCACATCAGTTAATGTAGGATATTTGGATGTCTTTATAAAAACTCAAGTTGCTATCATTAATACATTTAGTCATGACTTTTTGGGTGAGCCTCTAATGGATTAAAATGACTCAAGAAAATATTATTGAGACAACGCATTGGGCCTTATTTTGCACACATGTAGCTTGCTTTCATCTTCTTGTTTGTTCATCTTCTTCTGCCATATATGCTCTAAAATACATTGAATATTTATGTATTAATAAATTGTTACATTGGGATTGTTTTATGCTCATTTTCATTGTACTTCTTCATGATCTGGAGTGTAACAAAAAACCGACTCTTTTAGTGAAAACAACTGGTATTGTGTTGCAAACTATAATTTAATGGTTTTCCGGTTTATCAGAAGAAGCCATATTAATACCACAAAATTCAAAATCTTAGATTACTATACTTCAAAACTAAATAAAAAAAAAGTTATAAATCTCATGTTATTTTGAGTTTAAAAACGTCTTAAATTAAATTTTAAAAGTCAATAATAATTATATAATTTGAAACGGAGGGAGTATAAAGTGGCTTTGGGGAGATGATGACATCACTTTGGTGATTTTGTGTCACTTTTTTTTCCCTCTTTTGCCCATAAATTTAATTATATTATTATTTTGCCCTTTTATTTTAATTTTTTTTAAAATTCCTATTTTATTCTACATAATTTACACTGTGTCACCTTGATATAGTTTCTCATAAAATTAAGCAAATAAGATTCATGAACCACTTGCACTCATTATTCCATTTACATAGATTGTCGTGGTATTGTTTCACACCCCCACAATTGATTCAAAGATTGATTCCACCTCCCAAGCCCTTTCACATTCTAAATTAATATTATACTTTCTTAATTAATATTAATAGGTTTCAAGACTTTTAATAAGCAGAAAGACTTTTTAATTATTCGTGAAAAATAATCTCTCCCTCACGGAGCAACCCACAAACAACCAAAATAAATAAATAAAACTAAAAAATTGAGAAGAGATAAATAATTTATAATTATGATTAAGCCGGCTTGAGATTGCTTGTGCAGACTATTACTACATGCATCACCATACGTGTTTGTTGTGGCAGGCTGGCAGCAATGGGTCGGAGGGTTAGGCTGGTCAGCTAAAACAAACAACCTCACTTTTCTCTCTCTCTACATCTCTCCTTCTAAAATTAGTCTCTCTAAATGTATGTATATATATATACACACACATCTGCCCTTCTCTTTCTTTCTCTCCTCGGCATCTCCCAAATCTCTTTCAAAAAACACAACCAATATATATATATAATGGGAAACTCATGTTGTAGAGGTGAAGCAGCATTATCAGCCATGTTACCGCAGAAAGGCAACAATTACAAGAGCAACACAGAGAAGGAAAGCCTATTGGGTAAAAGAAATTACAAAGAAGTGAAGATCAAAATTACAAAAAAGCAGCTGGACGAGTTGCTAGGTAAAGCTGACGTTCATGGCATGTCTGTGGACCAACTCCTTGCTAGCTTCATCAACGGTTCTAATAATAGTAGTAGTCATCATTTTGAGGGTGATATTATTCATCGTCAACGGTCATGGAGGCCTGTACTGCAAACTATTCCTGAGGTTAACTAATTCTCTTCTTTTTTTTTAATTCATTTCTTTCTATATATACAAGGGGCGTTCATGTATCATTGTTGTAAATAAATAGACCATATTTAATCTTGAGCTTTATTTTTTTTATTATACTCTCAATTAAATATATATTTACTGATAATATCTTTTTTACTTTAATAATATTAACTGTCTAAAAAATAAACTATCAAGTCAAACATAGAATTACCAAGAAATGAAAGAAACTCGAACATCGAATGTACTGCCACCGCCTTAAAATAGAAGTCTTAACAATTTTTAATTTAAATTCGATTTATCCAAGGTCAATTTGTTCTAACATGACAGATATCCAAACCCGAATTTCATTTGTCCAGGCTTATACTAACTTAGTTAAAATTTGATATATCGGTAATATATGTATATATAAGTGGTATTAACATATCATTAAAATAAAAATAATAATATCCAACATAAATATTTTATTAATAAGATTTCATCATTTTAAGACTGTTTGTATATATACTGACATTACATGAATTTTTAATTCGTACTACAAAAATAGGTTCAAACTTAACTACTCAACTGGTTCTCAGCTATTTTTTGTGCAAGCCGTACAAAAATATTAAAATT
Source organism: Hedera helix (assembly GCA_947179155.2). Taxonomy (NCBI): domain Eukaryota; kingdom Viridiplantae; phylum Streptophyta; class Magnoliopsida; order Apiales; family Araliaceae; genus Hedera; species Hedera helix. The sequence continues at coordinate 13,382,237 of OX359278.1, forward strand.
GAAAATTCACCCTTGGACTCGAAAATAATGAAGAAAAAAATATAGCAACCCATAATCTAAAATGTTTCTCCATTTATTACACACAAAAAAGTACAATTTACAATATATATATATATGACAAAAAAGAGTGCTCTTTTATGAATAGTTTTGGTTTGGAATGTGGCCTCTAGTTGGATTGGACTTAGAAATTTAAGTTTCAAATTTTTTATCATTCTTTTAACGGACTTCATTATTTTATTTTATTGAGGATGATGAGAATTACAAGCGATATGTCTCTTTCGTCTATGGACTTCCATATATATATTTGACAAAAAAGAGTGCTCTTTTATGAAGAGTTTTGGTTTGGAATGTGGCATCTAGTTGGGTTGGACTAAGAAATTTAAGGTCCAAATTGTTTATCATTCTTTTAACGTGCTTCGTTATTTTATTTAGGATGATGAGAATCACAAGCGGTATGTATTTTTCGTCTATAAACCTCTGTGTGTGTATATATAATTTGACAAAAAAGAGCGCTCTTTTATGAATATTTTTGGTTTGTAATGTGGCATCTAGTTGGGTTGGACTAAGAAATTTAAGGTCCAAATTGTTTATCATTCTTTTAACGTGCTTCGTTATTTTATTTAGGATGATGAGAATCACAAGCGGTATGTATTTTTCGTCTATAGGCCTCTGTGTGTGTATATATTTGACAAAAAAGAGCGTTCTTTTATAAATATTTTTTGTTTGGAATGTGGCCTCTAGTTGGGTTGGACTAAGAAATTTAAGGTCCAAATTTTTTATTATTCTTTTAATGTGCTACGTTATTTTTATTGAGAATGATGAGAATCACAAGTGGTATGTCTTTTTTGTCTATTGACCTCCGAATATATATATATATATATATATGACAAAAAAGAGTGGTCTTTTATGAATAGTTTTGGTTTGGAATGTGGCCTCTAGTTAGGTTAGACTAAGAAATTTCATGTCTAAATTTTTTATCATTATTTTAACGTGTTTGTTATTTTATTGAGGATAATTAGAATCACAAGTGGCACGTCTGTTTCGTCTATGAACCTCTGGATATATATATATATATATATATATAGGAAAATTTTCAAAAACGAACTTTAAAAAGCGAACTAAAGACGAACCGTCGTCTTTGGTATCTATGGCGACGGTTCGACCCGTCGTCATAGAGTGCATGGCTATGGCGACGGTTCGAACCGTCGCTATAGATACCAAAGACGACGGTTCGTCTTTGGTTCGCTTTTTAAGGTTCGCTGGAGAAGGGGACTGTATATATATATATATATATATATTTGACAAAAAAGAGTGTTTTTTTATGAATAGTTTTAATTTGAAATGTGGTATCTAGTTAGGTTAGACTAAGAAATTTAAAGTTCAAAATTTTTATTATTCTTTTAACGTGATTCGTTATTTTATTGAGAATGATAAGAATCACAAGGAATATGTCTCTTTCGTCTATGACCTCCAGACCAACAATTTAGATATTTTTTTGGGTTAGTTTGAGGTATCGTGAGCCCGTGGCGTCGGCCGTCGATGACATGCTTTCAAAATTTAAAAATTGACACCACATGCGTGGCCCACATCCACCAAAGATTGTGGGCCACTAGGCGTTACTGATAGACAACTTCTACCCTTTGGTATAATGGTATCCAATGTGAAAAAAGAACAATAATAAATAAATAAAAAGGAAAATTCTCCTGCAAGGCTACCAACACAAAGTTTATCCATTTCTCTCCTTTAATAAACAAGAACATTTGGGGTTGGGTCATGGGGATTTACATCACAAGGAAAGGCAAATAGAAATATTAAAGAATAAATCAATTTTTTTTTTAAAAATTGATTTTTTTGCAAGATTTCTTTTACATAAATAATAAATAAAATTCACATTTATATGACTAAGACCTTATAAAAACATCATTTTTTTACTTTATAGAACTAATAATTTCATTTTCCTTCTCATGCTCTTTCATCTTTCAAATATTAACGCTTAAGATAAAATAACCACTCTCACTTCAAAATATAAAAGTCATTCTAACCTATTAAAATCATTTTTTTATTTTTTTTAAAATTTAAACTTGATATTCATTTAATTTCAATAAATTTGGGATGTGTGGAGACCATGTGAATGGTTGAATTGATGACTTCGCTTTGATCTCTTCGACTGAAATTTGAAGGAGACTTTGGTCATTCAACTTTAGCTAAGTGTATATATAAGTTCACTAACTAGATTTTTCGAAGCAAATTTAATTTTCCTCCATTTCGTCCCATAAACGTTGATCTAGTATGCTTTTAGGTCAAATTAACAATTTTTAACATAAAATTTTACACTATTTCTTATAAATATAAATAAAGGTACTATAAACATAAGAAATTATATATTAAATTTATTACTAACATTTGTGAGTTCAATATTTTTAAATAATTATATTTAATTATTAATTATAAAAATAATTAATCTGACCTAAGATGTATTAGGCCATTTTTGTGAGCCAAAAGGAGTACTATTTTAGTGTCAACTTTGTTCTTGTGTGTTTTTCCCATGTAATCAACAACTTTTTTTTAACCGTGTGACTCAAAACCAAGGTGTGAAAAGCAAACAAAGTGATGACATAAACTGATAAAAGAGAAAAACAAAAATAAGACAAAAAGTAATGCGAAAAATATTGTATATAATTACGTGAATTATCATATAAAATAATATTATTTTATATAATTAAATATATTTTTTTTCATTTTATATACAAAAAATATTTTATAATTTTTTAAAATATTATTATTATAAAAAAAATCTCACACAATGTATCTCACCTCCGGTGTCCTTCTATATATATAAAAAATAGTCAGTAATTATGTACTTCATTTTTCAATTAAAAAAAAATCTTTTAAAATTCTTAATCTATTATAATAAATCATCTTAGAGAGAGGTTTATGCGAAAGAGAGAAAAAATTACTTTATTTAATTTTTATCACTTACTGCTATTGTTTGAACATATATTTATAATTTATTATCAATTAAAATTAAATTTTTAATTTTTATATTAATATAAATAAGTCATACTAATGGAACGAAGGATCACCTCCAAAAAGAACTTTTAAATCTTAGTTGAGGAGATAATATAGTTTATCAAGGATTATACCGCGACCCAAAAACAAAAAATATTAATTTATAATATATTTAGTGAAACCTTCCCTTGCTTTTTTAACACTCATTTCTGCTTTTAGACCCGAGGGGTCCATAACAGTCGGTTAAGTAGGTAAAAAAATAACCGAATTATTTAAATTAATTATAAAAATTAAAAATTAAAATTGTTAAAATTTTTATTCTGTAATCAATTTATCAGTTTATTCAGTTATCGATTATTAAAACTTAAAAATAAAAAATAGAGTTAGTATGTTACCAAATTTTAAAATAATGTATTGTTAGATAACAGAAAATAGAATAAATAACTGTGAATATATATTCTCTCTGTTTTGAAAATCCATCACAAAAAAATATATAATAAATATATAATTATTAAAAATATATATAAATTATATTATAATATTAAGATGTTCGGTCGATTTCGATTTTTGAATAAATTAAACTATAACTGAATAAATTAGTTTTATAAATTTTTATTTTTTAATTTTAAAAATTTTAATTTAATTTATTAACGATTTCATTTTGGTGCTCTATTTTTCGATTATTTTTAATTTTGCTTGCAATTTTACTCATAAGAACAATGTTGAGAAAATCGGACCGAACCAGAGGTCAGACCACGGTTCGACTGGAATCGGTTGACTTTTCAGTCCGATCCAGCCAAAAAATCAGAAAGTCAACAACCCAGTCAAAAATTGGTTGACCACCGGTTCAAAAATCGGTTGATCTGATTTTTAAGTATTTTTTTTTATAAAAATATTTTTAATAATATTATAATATTATTTTATTATATTTTAGCTTATAAAAAATTAAATATTTTAAAATTTTATTAATTATTAATAATATATTTTTATATATTATTATATTACTAATTCAATAATAATTCGATTATTAATTAAATTAATGATTCATTCATCCGATAATTTTTTTAATTTGATCATGGGTCGAATTTTTTAAATATTGCATAAGAGTACTTGGTCTTTACGAATTAAAAAATCAAGAAACTGTGGCACAAGTCAACAAAAGTTTGTCACTTTTATCTGAATATCGTCTGTACAAGTCTTTTCGAATGGATCTGGGTTTTGCTTAAATCCCATCTAAATTCTTGTAACATCCTTTTTAAAAATCCAATCTTTTCAGTTCTTGAAAACCCCCATAATCATCTTGAATTTTGGTATCTATATTTGATCTGAGTTTTTCTTTTTCTGAGGAATTGCAGAAATGGGTGGGTGTTTCAGCAAAAAGAAGGGTTATGAACCTGATATTAATGGATACAGATCAGGAAGAAGTGGTGGCACTGGGTACCAAACTGTTTCTAGCCAAAGTTATGAAAAACCATCAACGCAGTATAATCAGTCCCAACCAGAAAGAACCCACCAGCAGCATCAATCTCAGCCCCAGCCACAGGCCCAGCAGCCAAATGCAGCTCCATTGAAGCCTGCACCCCAAACCCTAAAGAGGCCAGAGCGCAACACCATATTGGGCAAGCCATTTGATGACATTCGAGCACAATACACCCTTGGAAAAGAATTGGGTAGAGGTCAATTTGGGGTAACTTATCTTTGTACTGAAAATTCAACTGGGCATTTGTATGCTTGCAAGTCAATCTCGAAAAGGAAGCTTGTCAGCAAGAGTGACAAGGAGGATATGAAGAGGGAGATTCAGATTATGCAGCATTTGAGTGGGCAGCCAAATATTGTGGAATTCAAGGTTGCCAATGAAGATAGGCAATCAGTGCACCTTGTGATGGAGCTTTGTGCAGGTGGGGAGCTATTTGATAGGATTATTGCTCAGGGTCATTATTCAGAGAGAGCTGCCGCTACAATTTGTAGGCAAATTGTGAATGTTGTTCATGTCTGTCATTTTATGGGTGTGATGCATAGGGATCTCAAGCCCGAAAATTTCTTACTGTCTAGCAAGGATGAACGAGCAATGATAAAGGCAACTGACTTTGGGTTGTCTGTCTTCATAGAGGAAGGTGAATTTCTGGTCCTCTCGAGTTTTGATTCGTAGTTATTATTCGTAGAATATGTGTTATGTTTTCTGTTTTTGAATATTTGATATCCGTTACCTAAAGGGTCTTTCTGGGAAATGATTGATAATTGTATTTGGAATGTGCATATATGTCACCACTTTTAATACCACGGGCTATATTACCTGGAAAGTGTCAATAAGCTTTTACCAAGTAGCAACATCCTTACTGTATCAAAGCAGCAAATTGTATTTAATGGACAACTCTGTAACAAATAACCCATTGATCTATGTATGGAATTGTTATAGTTAATTGGTTGGGGAAGCCTCCTTCAACCATGTTATATATATAAGAATTGTAATTTTGTAAAATCATTGTTCTGGTGGAAATTATTCATGATTGGATTAGTTTAGCCTAAACGAGAGCAGCAAACATCTTTCTATTTCCATGCAATGACAGCGGTCAACCAGTTGGACTGTTATAATGCTTGTGTCAAACCTTCAAATACTCACACCAGTTCACCAACGTTTGTAACTACATAAAAACAAGTCCCCACCACCCCCCAACTGGCTCATCGCTCACTCCAAGTATCTCCTTTGTGTGACATGTGGATCGGTTTAAATATCAAGCATGAAAACCTCCTTCAGTCACTCAGTCGGTATTGCTCAACTTTTTAGTAGGGATAAAAAATATGCACATTAGTACTATGAAGGTATCATCTTCTTATGGATTGAAGCTATCATCTTCTTATGGATTTCTTGTTTAATTAGAACATACTGTCACAACTCCTTCATCAATTTTTGGTGTTTATCATAAATTTATCTGTGGCTTCTTCTGGTCTTCCACGTAATACATTTTCCTTTTAATCACTTGTCATATTTGAAAATAAAATAGCTGGTTCAGTTTTCATATTGCTATATCCATCTAAATAAAATCTTCAATGTACTGATCTTTTAGAAATCTAATTTCAGGGAAGGTGTACCGTGATATAGTTGGTAGTGCTTATTATGTTGCTCCAGAAGTATTGCGGCGTAGTTATGGAAAAGAAATTGATATCTGGAGTGCAGGAGTTATTTTGTATATTCTACTCAGCGGTGTACCTCCGTTTTGGGCTGGTAAAGACAATATTAAGAGTTTGCTACAATGCATTTTCTTGTGTTGCTCAGACTTTGTTATGTACACGTGCGTACAAAAGATATTATACTAACTTTCTTTTTTGCAGAAAATGAAAAAGGAATATTTGATGCCATACTGGAAGGTGTGATCGACTTTGATAGCCAACCATGGCCATCAATTTCAAACAGCGCAAAAGACCTTGTCCGAAAGATGCTGACACAAGATCCTAGGAGACGGATTACTTCTGGACAGGTTCTAGGTATTTTGCTGCTGGTTCTTTCATAACATCATTAAATGTATATCATAATACATTGTTGGTGCAGGGGACCTTCTATCTTATTCCTCTTTGTCTGGTTGTATAATTGAGGCTTTCTGCTTGCTTATCATAATGTTCACTTTGGTGATAATCCTAGGACCAATATATTTTGGGATCCTGTTATTGAGAGAGTTGTTCAGTGATGAAGTGAGCATATTTTTCTCTCGGTTGGCACTACTTTCACATGCAGCAATTTTATAGAAAAGAAGGAAAAGGATATATCAGTTAAGGTTTTCTGAGCAAAAATTAGCAAATGTGTGCATCATTTATTGGTGCAGTGTTCTGTTAAAAAGGGAGTTTGGTATATGCTATTTCTGTTTTGGGGCTGTCTTGGTTTATATATGCTTTTGGACTTTGTATAGTAGCGTGAGGGGTGGTCCTGGTGGATATGTGTTGCAATCTTGCTCCATCATGCCTTTTGGCACTAGGGGTGAAGGGATTCGCCGAACAACAGAGCTTCCAAGGAAAAGGAAATGGCTAGGTTATATGCATAATTTTTGTATACATGGATCTCTTTTGGCGTTTTAATAAATTTTACTTATAAAAAAGAAAAAAGAAAAAGAGTTTATCCAAAATGAGAATTTGAGATGATCATTTAATGAGCCCAGAATCTATTCAATGGAAATAATCGTAAACATTTGAAGGTGGAACTGCCATTAATGAGGATAAAATGGAAGGGTCATTTAAGACTGTGTTATGACGGCCAACTTAAATGAACTGTTGTAAAGTGCTTCATTCAAGTTGAAGGTGCTATGTAGAGCGATTTGAAGCACCTGGTCAAGGCAAAGAAAAAAAGCTATCCTTCTTGATTTGACACGTTGACCTGTGATTTATGGATTGCCTAATTATAGAGTATAAACTGATCTCTTTTTGTTGACTTGAGTTGGGTGTCAGATAGCCCTCTGCGTCATTGCTCGCGCCCAAAGTGGCTTGAAAGCTTGCATAGTTATTTAATAAAAATAGTAGCATGTTGTAGTATATTTAACTAGTTAGTTCTACTACTCTATGTTTCTCTTCAATGATTTAAATGAAAATATGTTCCCCTGATATTCAGATCCAACTTCCTGTATTTGCTTGCTAAGTTGCTATTTGTTCTTCAATTTGGCTTCCTGAAGTAAACTCTACTGTTCCTCATATTTTTCTTTTTATATAGAACATCCATGGATGAGAGAAGGTGGAGAGGCGTCAGACAAGCCAATAGATAGTGCAGTTCTCTCTAGAATGAAGCAATTTAGGGCAATGAACAAGCTCAAGAAACTTGCACTGAAGGTAGGGTTTTATAAGTTCCTAAATCAAGTAACTGTAATTTGTTATGTTAGGAAAATCGGAAGCAAAATTTCTCTTATCGTTTATGATGATCATTGTTTATGTTTATTAGCCTTCTAAGCGATTTTTTTGGCAGACCTTGTTACATGCCTTAGTGGTAACTTCGTTGTCATCAATTTTTGTTTAACTTAAATCTTTTGTCTAGAAAGAGATTATGTATAGAAATCATCATGCTTACTTTTTACACAATTGTTTCAAATACATGCCTTTCTTCTAATACTTCTCATTGGAGGAAAAATCTTGTTATTTTTATGACAAATTTCTTCTCATGGATTATGAGTTCTTCTGCACCTTGCCTCAGACAAGATAAACTGCCAATCCTTGAATTGCAGGTGTACGAATGTAACTGATGTAGCTGTAAAGATTAATGTTTAAAAATCTGTTTTATCCTTGCAGTCTTGCACTGATTTTTAGACTATATACTTTTAGAAAATCTAAAATTGAGTATGACAAAATGTAACAGAATGGACTCCAAAGATATCTGGAATAATTTTTTAGATGGCATTTCCTTTTCATTTTTGCTTTTGCTTTCCTTCTGTTTTTCAAGTTTCAAACTTAGCCTTGTACAAGAATAACTTCTTCTAGGCCGAACAGAGCAAAAAATATTGGGTCAATGTTTCTGGATAAGCAGGTCGCACAACTACCAAGTGGTTTTGTTTCTTTTCTTAAACTACAAGGATATGTTCTCTCAATCTTCTCATGAATTTGCTACATTTTGAAACTTTCTCCAGGTCATTGCAGAAAGTCTATCCGAAGAGGAAATCAAAGGTCTTAAAGCAATGTTCACAAACATGGACACCGACAAGAGTGGCACAATCACCTATGTAGAATTGAAATCGGGACTTACAAAGTTAGGTTCAAAGCTATCAGAAGCCGAAGTTCAGCAACTCATGGAAGCTGTAAGAAGTTTTGAACCCAGTGATTAATAGATTGTTGGATCTACCTGTTGTGAACTCTATAATATTCTAAGATTGCCCTGCATTTCAGGCTGATGTAGATGGAAATGGCACGATTGACTACATCGAATTTATTACTGCTACAATGCATAGGCACAAGCTCGAAAGGGATGAGCATCTTTATAATGCATTTCAGTATTTCGACAAGGATAGTAGCGGGTAAGTTCAGAATTTTTCTTTATTGTCCTGGGAGTCTAGACTTCTTTTGCTACCTGCATTTGATCAGTGTTATGTGTGATAAACACTCAATATTATCCATGTCCAATAATACTTCAGTAATTAAGCTTGATTAATAGCAAGTACACACTTAGAATTCAAAGGCAGTTATTAGCACTACCACGTGGATTAGTCCTTAATATTTGATTAAAAGGGAAAATGGAAAAGGAAATTCTAAGTTTCTCTCTATTTATGGGTAATGCCGTTATCTTCACCATATTTTCAAATAGGATTGTTGGCTCAACTGTTACATGAGTTAACATTTCTTCCCTTACTTTTTAGTGCATGTTTATATCTTGACTTGGTGAATTTTCTTGCAAAATCTGTCCAACTTATTTACTAATATACTCCCTCACTCGTCAAATAGTCAAAATCAATTGGATTTGAAACAAAATTAAAGTATATTATTTGGAGTATTAATTTCATCTCTTGTGATTTTCATTATAGCTTCATTACTAGAGATGAACTGGAATCTGCAATGAAAGAGCATGGAATGGGTGATGAATCCACCATCAAGGAAATAATCTCAGAAGTGGATACTGATAATGTAAGTGGTTTCCAAACTAAGACTTGAAACTTCATTTCAGAAACATGTATTATGACCGATTCTTTTGTAATTTGTAGGATGGAAGGATCAATTACGATGAGTTCTGTACAATGATGAGAGGCGGAACACAACAAAACAAGCCACTTTTCCAACAATGAGGCACTAATCTCTTAGAAGCAGAAGGCCTTCGATTACTCTATCTTATTTTCTTCGAAAGGTGGGCAACTAGAGTAGATGCGGCTTTTTGTTTGTTTGCTTGGAGTTCAAATGCTGTGTGTGTATATTTGGTTTGAATTCCCTTCATTTTGGAAATTTACTTGCTACCTATACTTAATATGTTTAATAACATATACTCAAGCTTTGCAAAGACATGTAAAGTTTTTATGTGTTTGAAAAAACGGATGAAGTGAGGATTATTGCTGATGTTTGGCTACAAGCAGTTCATTGTTTTCTCACTGCCCTTCTTTCCTTTAATCATTTCAAGGCGGAAGTTAGCTGAATAGTTGTATATCTTAAGATTTGGAATGCCAGTAATCCTGCATCAGCATAATTTCTGCAGGCGCTGCAGCATTAATCCAAGTATTGATTCAGGTTTCTTTCAGGTTTTGAATATGGGCAACGCATCGTGCATGTTCGGTCTGGGATTTTGTGGTTTTTGAAGTTCAAACACACTTGAGAATCTCGTTTTACATTAATGCAATTTCACACTTCTACGCACACAGGGTTATTAGGAAAGTCCTATTGCCCTGGGTTCCTCCTCGTATGGGATTTTGTTCCATGTACCTAGTCGATCGTCGTTCATAGTAACAATGGTTTTCACATAGTTGACCTGTATTTGCATCACCTGTAGAACAATGCTAGTTCCATGTCAATAATATTACAATTAACCATAGTACAAAAAATAGCTCGATTATGATGAGTAAGTTGCCCTGTTGAGTCCTAGGGTTTGTAAAGAATAAAGCAAAAGGAAAAAATATGATCTTTAAGGGGGCTTAGTAGAAGAATACAAGTGCACTTACAAAAGATCATTCCAGTGAAGTTAAAATGGTTCATCTGATACAGGTTTAATGCAAGACAGTAATGAATCTAATTACCAAAGAAATCTGGCACAGACAGTAATTAAGATCACAGCTACTACATTTCTAGATAATATTAGAGAGATATATTTTTTTATTAAAAAAAAAATCTTAAAAATTGTTGTTTTAAAAACATGAGCATGCACTCCTCTCTCCTTTTTCTTTACAAAAAAAACTCTAGCTTCTGTATTTTCATATATGGGGAGAGTGTCAGATCTATACTAGAGAGACCTCACCCAAGTTTTTTCTCAAATTAAGAGAAGAAAGGCTCCATAATTTGATTTTTTTTTTTAATTTATGTAGCCTTTCTTTTTCTAATTTGAGATTTTCTCAGTATACGGAGTTTTTTTGTCATGAACTCTCTGTTGAGGAAGTTTGATTTACGTGATAAAAATAGATCTATTTAAATTTGGGTGTAGAGTATCAGGACAACCTTCTTTTTATTGCTTGTGTTGAAAAATTACGTAAGTTTATATATTTTTATTTATTTTTTAAATATATATATATTTTTTGAATTTTGAGTTTTAATTTAAAAAGAGAAAAAATATTACCTCAACTCTAATATTTTTATAATTTAATTTATTTATTAATGAGAATTATTTCTAATTCTTATTCCAGGACTTTGTTAGTCAAAAAAAACATACCTGATTCATGAATTAATGCGGAAACTGATAGAAAACAAACTAGTGAAACAGTGAAAAGGTTTGTTGCCCTCTCCTAATTCGACCGACAGTAGATCGTTTCAATTAATTAATTAATTCTTGGACTTTTATTATGATACTAAACTTTATTCTGATACCCATTTATTTAAATAACAAGATTAAAGCAGGCACATATGGACTTTTAGATGTTTTTTTGTATCGTGGGGTTGTGTCTTTTTTTTTTTTAAACTCTAATATTACGTTTGGATCGAAAGTATAAAATAAATAAAAAAATAAATTAAAGAAGGAAAGAAAATGAAGAGTTGAATAATTTATTTTATTCTAATTAAATTAAATCATTTTAGACAAATTAAATTCATAAATTTTAAAAAAATTAGAATAATTTATTTTATTCTAATAAAATAATTAAACATAATTAAAACGTAATATAATTGTGTCCGCGCATTTTTCTAAGTCAATGCAATAGGACGGCATATATCATAAGCCCTTATCTTTAATGATATTTGCTAGAGGGCATACCACTAAGCTAGTCACTAGTCGGTATCTCGGCTCTCTTTCTAATAGATGCAGCCTCAGCAGAATAACTCCTGTTTCTCTCTTTAATAATTTTGTTATCGTTCCTCTGCCCCCCCCCCCCCCCCCCCCCCCCCCCCCCCAAGGACACAGACCAGCCCCTCTATTGTACACCCTCTGTTTTGTCTGGACCTCATCACTACAAATCTGTACCTGCCATTATAGTATTAGTAAGTACATTTATTTGGATAAGGTCATATTAGCTTATGTAATGGAATCTTATCTTTCTATACTTTTTCTCCTTCACGCAAACTTTTTCATAATAGTGTTATCTGACTTATGACCAATCATTTCTCTCAACTTTATGGGCCCTAGTGTCCTCCTTGAAACAAGTAAATGTTCATTTAATTATTTTCACTGAATTCCAATCTACACATGCAACCATCGATGCTAGATTATAACAGCTCTACACATGCAGCCATCACTGCTAGATTATAAAAATAGCATGTTTGTTTACCCAGCTTTTGCAAATCTTTTGAGCGTTCAGAAATTTAAATGTAATTGAAAAAATAATTTATTTTAAACATAATTTATTTAACTTAACTTACAAACATAATGTTTAGAATTCAAAAGTAACACATTAAAAATAAGTGTGACACGTAAGATTCAAATGCACCATACGCTACTTTTATAATTACAGTAAATTTAAATGCATCATAAACTTTTATAATTACAATAAACGCTAGTAACCGAATAATTCATTAAATTACTGCATGAATCATCAATTCATCATAAATAAAATGCATGCATCAAACACCATCATCTTTACATACATCTCAACAACACCCACACTCCCCATCACCATTAACACAGCATCAAACTAAAAGCCCTACAGCAGCAACAAGGGGAAACCTAAACTAAAAAAAGAGCCAGCCAGTGCTTAAAAGCTTGCAAAAGCCCCATATAGAAAAAGCCAATTTATTTGTCACTATTTCTTTCTTCCTCATTATACAAAGAAGAAAAATTGATCTGGGCTTGTTCTATATATAGAGCTAATGTAGTTTACTATTTTAGTCGATCGTCTCAATTAATTAATTAATTCCTCTGGCTTTTGTTTTTATACCCATTTATTTAAATAACAAGATTAAAGCAGATACATTTAGATTTTTATGTTACGTTTAGATGAGAGGAATGAAGGTTTGAATGAAATGACTCATTTCTATGAAATAAAAAAATTGTGTTTGGTTGCTTTATTAGAATAAAATAAAGCATTCTCATCCCTCTTAAATTTTTGAATTTTATTCTTTAAGGGAACGTATGAAATGACTCATTTTAGTTAGAATAGAATCAATCATTTCCACCTCTGTTCTATTTCTTTCTCTATTTCATTTATTCACTCATTTTATTCCTCTAATCCAAACGTAACATTAGATTTTTTTGTATTGTGGTTGTGCCTTCTCTTTTAACTCTTATGTTACATTTGAATTGAAAAAATAAAGATAAGAATAAAATAATTCATTTTTATAAAATGGAAAGAAAAAAAATTGTTTGGTTATTCCATTAGAAAAGAATATGTAAGACCCCGAATTTTATGAAATACAAAATTTAATTTTTCTTCATATATATTTTTTTGAAACAGTAAGTGGTTAAATCGATCAAGTTAAAAGTTAAGGATGTTATCTGCAAATTTTATTTTGTCGGACAATATTCGCTTTGTCGGGGAATATTCGTTTGGTCGAGTAATATTCGTGTCGTACGACGGCGCCGAAATAACAAATTATTGGTGGACCCCGCAACGGAATATTTGTCGGATATAGAAAACGACAGAAATAACCTTTTTAAATAAAAATAGTCAACGGAACTGTTAAAATACCGGTGATAAAAGAATAGTGGCATACGGTAGTTTTTGGTATTTTCTGTAGCACACGGTACTCTACAGTAACACACGGTATTGCATAGTGTCTCATATTATTGGTCTGATAATTGACACCGTAACTGTTACGCATCATTTCATCGATAATTGTCACTGCATAATATTTTATATTATCAATTCAATAATTGTTGTTACACAGTATTTTGCATTATTGATTTAATAATTGTCATTACACTGTATTTTATATCATTGAGTCAATAATTGTTGCTGCACTGTTTTTAAAATTATTGAACCTAATAATTGTCACAGTAACATATGCACAGTAATTCACATTATTGAATCAATAATTGTCATTACACAGTAACGTATGCTTTCTTTTACATTATTGTTATCTCTATTATGATGTTTTTTAAACAGTTGTATTTCATTAATTTATTGACTTGATATCTAAGAGCTAACTATACTGTATTTATAACAATTAGTCATAATAATTGAATTGATAAAGTTATTTGTTTATAATATAAAGTTAGGTGATTATTAGGTGATATGAAATGAATGGTGTAGATTAAAGTGTGAAATATTGTTGAATAATTGAATTGATTTGTTTATAATATAAAGTTAGGTGATTATTATGTGATATGAAATGAATGGTGTAGATTAAAGTGTGAAATATTGTTGAATAATTGAATTGATTTGTTTATAATATAAAGTTAGGTGATTATTAGGTGATATGAAATGAATGGTGTAGATTAAAGATAATATAAAATTTGAAATGGATGGTGTAGATTAAAAGATGATATTTAAATGAATGGTTTATATTAAAAGAATGATAAGATTTTTGGCTATAAATAGAAGCCTTAACTTAAGGATTTTTCATAAACTTCCTTACTTGTTCTTTCTTTCTCTCTCTAAATACTTCTTGTGAAAGTTCTCTCTAAGTGTGCTTAAGTCATCTTGAGTATTTGTGAAGATCTATAAGTATACGTGTACTGTTCAAGTTAATCAACCTCATTTAAATCAATATCCAGTCACGTGTTGAGGTAAGGGATACCATCTTTTTCATCTTCCATTATTCAAACGTACTATGGTAAGGGATTATCATTATTTGATTCTCGAAAATAATATTGTTTCTTTCTTACTCATAAGATGTGCCATTTATTTCCATGTATTAAATTGTGGGAATAACCTTACGGTGCGGATTATCGCCTGTTGGTGAATAACCTTTCGTATTCATTCCTTATTAATCTCTGAGAATAACCTGACTACGCGGATTACCCCATGTTTGGTGAATTACTCTTTGTATTCATTTCTTATTTGTCTCTTGTGGAAATAATTTGTCTACACGAATTATCACATGACACTTTTATTCCATATTCGTTTGTAATATCATTTTATTTCATATTCGTAAGTGATATTATTTTTCTTTATACTCGTAAGGGATACCATCTTTTTCATCTTCCATTATTCAAACGTACTATGGTAAGGGATTATCATTATTTGATTCTCGATAATAATATTGTTTCTTCCTTACTCATAAGACGTGTATTTTATTTCCATGTATTAAATTGTGGGAATAACCTTACGGAGCGGATTGCCGCCTGTTGGTGAATAACCTTTCGTATTCATTCATTATTAATCTCTGAGAATAACCTTACGGAGCGGATTGCCGCATGTTTGGTGAATAACTCTTTGTACTTAAATTCTATTAAATTGTGGGAATAACCTTACGGAGCGGATTGCCGCCTGTTGGTGAATAACCCTTTGTATTAATTTCCTTCACCTTTTGTTAATCAAACCTGCTACGGTAAGGGATATTATTTTCTTTCATACTCCTAAATCGAAATTTATTATGGAACTATTGCTTCTATAATTCCTGAAAATATTATATGTTCCATAATAGTTGAACTTCATTATTTCAACTGAACCTTCCTATTTACGTGAACCTTTCTATTGAATTGTAACCGTTATTCTGAACTGTGGATCTTGAATATCATTTTTAAATTTCACTCCACATCATGTTGACAATTTGGACATTATTTGAATCTGTACAAAGTAAACTTCCGATACTTATTGTTATTCTATTTCTTCTGTTCATCATTTATATCATTCTAATCATCCAAAAATCAAGCTGTTGTGAATATCTGTGGCCGGGGGCACAGATGTGATATATTTGTTGAACAGATGATAGGTTAAAGGCGATATAATAGGTTAAAGGCGATACATCTGTTCGGTGTCTTTTATGGCACGTGGTGAATGTTCTCTTTGGCCCGTAGTGCAAAGATGAACTGTTGTTTGGTATGATTATGACCAAAGGCTGAATCTGGTATAATCATGACCGTTGGTGCTATATTGAATATCTTTGGCCCGTAGTGCAAAGATGAACTGTTGATGTGCATGATTATGATCAGGAACTATGAATTTATATTATCATGACTAATGGTATTTCAGATGATAAAAGTTGATGATGTTTTTACGAAAAAGAGAAGCGAGTGGACATTATAGTCTGCATTATTCTTCTAATAGATTGCTCATTCCGCTGCTATTATTGATCTAAACATTGTTTAAGAATTTAACTGCAGTTTTTGATATAAACCTTGTAGTCTATTGTATTCTATCAAGAACTCGACTGTTGAAGGCTAATGATAATTTATTCGTCATTATCTTAGTCATGATATTTCTTACTGGGCTATTTGAGTTCACCCTTTCTTTTGTTCCATTGTTTTTCAACAGGAAATGAAAACATAACAGGGTCTAGCCGGGGAATGGAGTGAGGGTCCGAGGAATAGTTATTATAGTCTTCACGTTTTGTAAAATAGTGTGCCAATAATAGTGAAGACTTAGTTGTGTATTATTATACACTGTATTGTAGTATGTTGTGCTTTGTTGTAATAATTTTGTTGTAGTCTTTTGACGACTCAAGTTTGGGCTGTGTGGGCCTAGATTTGGGGGCGTCACAGAATATACCATTCTCATTCTTCTCAAATTTATAAATTTTATTCTTTGAGAAAAATATAGAATGACTCATTTCAACTAGAATAGAATGAATCTAACTAGAATAGAATGAATCATTCTACTTTCTATTATCTTCTCTTCTCTGTTCCATTTTTTTACCCATTTCATTTTTTGAGCGTGCGCGCGCACTTTTAGAGTCAATGCATTAGGACGGCATTATCATCAGCCTTCATCTTTAATGGCATTTGCTAAAGGGCATACCACTAAGCTAGTCACTAGTCAATATCTCAACTCTCTTTTCTTCTCTGTTCTTATTCTTATTGTATGTTTGATTATGATTAATGAAGTTTTTTTTTTACTTATTGCTTATGAAATAAAATAATAAAAGCATGAAATCATTAATAGAGCAAGGTTTGGTGTCTTATTATGAAATATAATTATATTTTTTTCTTTAACAATGGCTTGTTTCTAATGAATGCAGTCTCGGCAGAAACTGATATATATATATATATATATATATATAGAGAGAGAGAGAGAGAGAGAGAGAGAACACTTCTCTATTATCAGTTGAAATATTTTCTTCATTTTAAAATTAAAGATATTTATTGTGGGGCACTTTTAGCAGAGTAACAAACTTTTAGTTTAAAAAACTTTGAATTGAAAGAACTTGCAACCAATCAACGCTTTGGCCACCTCTATGCTAATTAAGCCACGTCTAAGGCTATAATTGTCAATGTACATTTGTGTTATTTTTGTTTATTTATCGGCGCTAAATTAGTTCATTAATAAGTACATTTAATTGGATAAAGTCATATTAGCTTTATGTACTGGAATCATATATTTCTATCCTTTTTCTCCTCACGCAAACTTTTTCATAATATTATCTGTCTTGTGACCACTATACACATGCAACCATCAATGCTAGATTATAAAAATAGCTAGCATGTTTGTTTACCCAGCTTTTGCAAATCTTTTGAGCGTTTAGAAATTCAAATGCAGTTGAAAATTTTATCTATTTAAAAATAATTTATTTTAAATATAATTTATTTTATTTTATTTATAAAAACTATAAAAAAGAAGAAGTTCATAAACATAATGCTTGGGATTCAAAAGTAACACACTAAAAATAAGTTTGATACGTTTGAAGACTTTCATAACTGCAGCAAACGCTAAACAGAATAATTCGTTAAATTACTGCATAAATCATCAATTCATCATAAATAAAATGCATGCATCATACACCATCAACACCATCCAACTTTACATACATCTCAACAACATCCACACTCCCCATCACCATTAACACAACATCAAACTAAAAGCCTTACAACAGCAACAAGGGGAAACCTAAACTAAAAACAGAGCCAGCCAGTGCTTAAAAGCTTGATTTAGCAAAAAAAAAACTTGCAAAAGCCCCATATAGAAAAAGCCAATTTATTTGTCACTATTTCTTTCTTCCTCATTATACAAAGAAGAAAAAAATGATCTGGGCTTGTTCTATATATAGAGCTAATTTAGTTTACATATTAACAATCTAATGGTGCTTGTTAGCAACATTGCATTGCATTCTAATCTCACCCTTGGTGCCAGTAAGAGGATTGTTCTCCGTCAGAATAGTGATGGCTCTTGAAAATTCCTTAAAGAAATAATCTTGACTCCTAGCCATTTTCTTCACGAAGGGCTTAGTCCTTTTGTCTGTAGCAAGCTGATGATCCACTATTAATAAACCCTTGTTGTCCAATATGTTCCTGTAGTAGTTATTGTCCAGAACCATGGGGGTTCCCCTGTCATTTCTCACATACTGCACCGCCTTTGGGTCCGGGATCTGATCCGGGCACTTGTGTAGCATGTGCTCAACATGACCAGGGTTCAGAACCGGGTCAACGTCCGGGTATAACCGGTGAACCAATTTTACACAGTGGGTTCGGCCCACACTATGAGAACCTGTCGGCAAGAAAATAAAATATATAAATATATTTCTGACACGTCTTAAAATTAGTGCCTGAAATATACTGGAAAAAAATGACTCTTGTTAGGGAAGTGAGAAGGAAACGCATACCTAGCAAGGCAACAAGTCCGGGGGTGTCAATACCCATGGATGCAAACCTTTCAAGAACAACAGTCATGCTCTCATTGTGGTCAGGGAGGTATTCCTCCAGTATATCTGCTCTGCTCTTCCTGCCATCTCTTCTTCCTGTTTTAAGAGGGATGTAAGGGCCTCCAAGCTGCAAACAAGTTCTTGTCAGTACACTGAAGGAAAAGTTGGGATCCGGATTTCATGAAGTTGAAACACCCTTAAACTGACATTTTGCTCAACATGGAGCCTTTCAAAGTACTCCAAATCATTTTATCTTACTAAAACTGGTTCAATATATGTACCACAATTGACTAAAGGATAAAAAATTGATTACCATTATAGATCTAGTACTATTTTTACACAAAAACAGTTCTAACTTAAGAGAGAAACAGGTCCCCAAAATCAGATCCTTTATACCAAAAACAGTATGCTTGGAAGATAAGGTAGTATCACTTACAGAAACAATGCCATCTCTACCAGATAAGACAAGGATATCTGCACAGGAAACAACTCCTGGGCACTCTCTCTCCACAGCTTCTTTAATGGTGTCAAGGTATCTAAAATTCCTTAGTCCAAAGCTCCTGTCTGTCTCCTTCTCAGATAGAGTTCTCCTTGTTGAGTCCAGTAGCAATGAGGCATCACATGACTGAAATAATCCACAAACCACATACATCAGGTATATATATACAAGCTTTCAATGCAAAACAAAATTTGAGAAATTACAACGTATACATAAGGGCATCGATCCACAGCTAGCATTGGCTAAAAGGGTTTCTCAGCATTACTGTTCCATCTTCTGGTGGACGGCCGCAGATGCGCTCGTTGCATGACCATTCCATCTCCAAATGGATGGTCATTATACGCGTATCTAACTGGGTCCCGTCCATAACCAATGCTATCTATAGATACAAGAAAAATGTTTCTCGTGACATTATTTGAATAAACATGACCGTTATAGACGGTCAAAAATTTTAATTGTTAACCCTTTTTCACTATTAGTAGCAGCTAGCACCTTTTTTTTTCCTTCGTCTATTTCTCTTGTAGATTGGCCAGAGATGTATTTGCCCAAATAATATCGCACCAAAGGTTTTTTATGGAAAATTTCTCAATGTATGCATGTATGTATGTATATATGTACGTATGCGCGCATGTATATATACCTGAACAGCACAATCATGGAAGATATTTCTGAGCCATGAAAAAGCAGTGTTCTTATGGCGCTTGTAAAGAAGCTTGACTTGTTCTTTGATGATATCTTCAGCTTGAGGGCATGAATCTTTGTAGAAATTCATAACAAGGCCTGGATCAGAAGCCTCAACCTCATTTTCTGCAAAAGCAGAAAAAGCTGAAAAGGATAAGAGAGCAAGGAAGAAGATGAAGAGAGCTCTGGAACCCATTTTGTTTTTCTACTAACCAAAGAGGTTACTGGCTTTGCTCTGCTCACTAGCAACTTGTTAAATAATGCGCAAAGGGTGCCCATGTGCTGCAGAAAAAGAAAATAATTTAGATTTTTTATATATTTTTTGTAATTTAGTTATGATTCTGATTATTTTTTACATATTTATTTGTGCAACATTTACTGCTAAGCAGACAATTGACCCATTATAAAGAAATTCTACCGTCTCTGTCTCTTTTTTTTGTTGGTACCACTTGAAAATGGTAGTCTTTAAAGTTTAACCAGTTTTGCTCGGTCAAAGTGATAGTAAAATTTATTGATAATGTATTTTGAGCCCACATGCATGGCTCAAGACTTTGTACGTAAAAGTACTGATATGGTTAATTTATCTTGTTAACACTTGATTTTATGAACTCGTTAAAAATTATTTAAAACACGAATATTTATATTTAGGAAGAATAGTTAGTTACTCTCAAAATTAATGACAACTTGGGTCGTTAAAAAATATTTCGCAGTAAGAATAAGTACATGTCAAAAATATTATCAATAGAGAGAATTGAAGTAATATTGGAATAAAATAGAATTCTTGTAAGACTCCAACTTTTATGAAATACAAATTTAAATTTTCTTTATATCTTTTCTTCTGAAAACGATAAATAAATAAATTGATAAAAGTGAAAATTAAAAAATATTTTTACAAATTTTATCTTGTCGGAGAATATTCGTTTTGTCGGGAAATATTCGTTCTGTAGAGAAATATTCGATTCGTACGACGGCGCCGAAATAACAAATTATTGTTGGATATAGAAAGTGACATACGTAATATTTCTAAATAAATATAGTCAACGGTACTATCACTTTTAACTGTTAAAATACTCGATGGTAAAGGAATAGTAACATACGGTATTGCACAGTAGCACGCGGTATTACACAGTAGCACACGGTATTGCACAGTATTTCATATTATTAAACTGATAAAGTGGCAATTGTACTATATTGACTTTATTAAATCAATAATTATCATATGCATAATAATTCATATTATTGAGTTGATAATTGTCACAGTAGCATATACACAGTAATTCACATTACTGAATCAATAATTGTCATTACATAGTAACGTGTTATTTTCTTATTTATTTTCAGCATTATTATTATCTCTTTTATGATGTTAATTAAACTGTTGTATTCCATTATTAGTTGATTTTTCTGCTTATCTAACTCAGAAAGTCAACTACACTGCTTATATAACAATTAGTCATAATAATAAATAATTGTGAATTATTGTTGAATAATTGAATTGATAAAGTTATTTATTTTTATTATAATAAATGATATAAAGTTATTCTTTTTTATTATAATAATTTATATAAAGTTATTTACTTTATATAAATTATGTAAAGTAAATTGTTTTATTATGATAAATTATATAAAGTTATTTATTTTTATATATAAAGTTAATTGATTTATTAAAGTTAGTTATTTTATATATAAAATTAGTTGATTTATAAAGTTAGTTGTTTTATATATAAAGTTAATTGAATGGTATAGATTAAAGGAGATCTTAAATGAATGGTATAGATTAAAGATAATGTAATGATTATAGAATTTGAAATGAACGGTGTAGATTAAAGATAATATTTAAATGAATGGTTTAGATTAAGAAAATCTTAAAAAATGAAATGAGTGGTATGGATTAAACATTATCTTAAAATATACGGTTTGGATTAAATTAGAAAATCTTGATTTATGATAAGATTTTTTGCTATAAATAGAGGCCTTAACTTAAGAATTTTTCATTAAAACTTTCTTGCTTATTCTTTCTTTCACTATCTAAATATTATTTTGTGTAAGTTTTCTTTAAGTGTGCTAAAGTCATCTTGAATATTTGTGAAGATCTGTAAGTGTACGAGTACTGTTCAAGTAAGTCTTTTTATAAAGGTTATATAAGCAACCACACAGTCACACGGTGTTTATAAATCTTCCTTTAGATGATTTATTTTGACAAACTTCATTTGGAAGATTTATTTTGAAATATCATTTTCTTTCAAAAACTATATTAAAGTTATTCTACTTTATTCTATCAAATCACTTTTGATGATTTCATACGAATTAGTATACACCATGAAATTATATGTGGTAGTTACTAATTAAATTATAAATATATAGGTTGATCAACTTCATATCCAGTCACGTGTTAAGGTAAGGGGTATCATCATTTTCATACTCTTAACTTACTATGGTAAGTACTATTTGGTAAAGTTTCCTGAAATGATTATATGTTCTTTAATAGTTTGTGCTTTGTCTAATATTATTTCAATTGAACCTTCCTATTTTTCTAAATTTTTCTATTGAACTTTAACCGTTATTCTGAATTGTGGATTTTGAATATCATTCTTGAATTTGAGTCCACATCATGTTGACAAATTGGACGTTATTTGAATCTGTACAAAGTAAAATTATAAACTTTCGATATTTATTGATCACCTGGTTTCGTTTGTTCATCATTTATATCACTGTTGTTATTCTAATTATCAATAATCATTTTGTTGTGAATATATGTGGCATGGGGCACAAATGATAGGATAAAAGCGAGATAAATATTATGTGTCTTTTAGGGCACATGGTGAATGTTCTCTTTGGCCTAGGGCAAAGAAGAACTGTTGTTTGGTATGATTATGACCAAAGGCTGAAGACTGGTATAATAATGACCATTGGTGTTATATTTGAATATCTTTGACCCGTAGTGCAAAGATGAACTATTGACTTGCATGATTATGATTAGGAACTGTGAATTTATATCATCATGACCAGATATGATTAAGATAATAAAAGTTGATGATATTTTTCTTAAAAAGAGAAGTTAATGGACATTATAGTCTACATAATTCTTCTAATGGATTGCTCATTCCGCTGCTATTATTGATCTAAAAATTATTATTTATTATATTCTATCAAGAACTCAACTGTTGAAGGCTAATGATAATTTATTCATTGTTATCTTAGTCATGATATTTTTTACTAGGCTATTTGAGCTCACCCTTTCTTTTTTGTTCTATTGTTCTTCAGGAAATGAGAGAATAGCTGGATCTAGCCGGAGAATGGAGTAAAGGTCCGAGAGATAGCTATAGTAATTTTCACATATTGTATATAGTGTGACAATAATAGTGAAGACTTAGTTGTGTATGTAAGACCCCGAATTTTATGAAATACAAAATTTAATTTTTCTTCATATAGATATTTTTTTTAAACAGTAAGTGGTTAAATCGATAAAGTTAAAAGTTAAGGATGTTATGTGCAAATTTTATTTTGTCGGACAATATTCGTTTGGTCGGGGAATATTCGTTTGGTCCGACGGCGCCGAAATAACAAATTATTGGTGGACCCCACATCGGAATATTTGTCGGATATAGAAAACGACAGAAATAACCTTTTTAAATAAAAATAGTCAACGGAACTGTTAAAATACCGGTGATAAAAGAATAGTAGCATACGATAGTTATTGGTATTTTCTGTAGCACTCGGTACTCTACAGTAACACACGGTATTGCATAGTGTCTCATATTTTTGGTCTGATAATTGACACCGTAACTGTTACGCATCATTTCATCGATAATTGTCACTGCATAATATTTTATATTATCAATTCAATAATTGTTGTTACACAGTATTTTGCATTATTGATTTAATAATTGTCATTACACTGTATTTTATATCATTGAGTCAATAATTGTTGTTGCACTGTTTTTAAAATTATTGAACCTAATAATTGTCACAGTAACATATGCACAGTAATTCACATTATTGAATCAATAATTGTCATTACACAGTAACGTATGCTTTATTTTACATTATTGTTATCTCTATTATGATGTTATTTAAACAGTTGTATTTCATTAATTTATTGACTTGATATCTAAGAGCTAACTATACTGTATTTATAACAATTAGTCATAATAATTGAATTGATAAAGTTATTTGTTTATAATATAAAGTTAGGTGATTATTAGGTGATATGAAATGAATGGTGTAGATTAAAGTGTGAATTATTGTTGAATAATTGAATTGATTTGTTTATAATATAAAGTTAGGTGATTATTAGGTGATATGAAATGAATGGTGTAGATTAAAGTGTGAATTATTGTTGAATAATTAAATTGATTTGTTTATAATATAAAGTTAGGTGATTATTAGGTGATATGAAATGAATGGTGTAGATTAAAGATAATATAATATTTGAAATGGATGGTGTAGATTAAAAGATAATCTTTAAATGAATGGTTTAGATTAAATGAATGATAAGATTTTTGGCTATAAATAGAAGCCTTAACTTAAGGATTTTTCATAAACTTCCTTACTTGTTCTTTCTTTCTCTCTCTAAATACTTCTTGTGAAAGTTCTCTCTAAGTGTGCTTAAGTCATCTTGAGTATTTGTGAAGATCTATAAGTATACGTGTACTGTTCAAGTTAATCAACCTCATTTAAATCAATATCCAGTCACGTGTTGAGGTAAGGGATACCATCTTTTTCATCTTCCATTATTCAAACGTACTATGGTAAGGGCTTATCATTATTTGATTCTCGATAATAATATTGTTTCTTCCTTACTCATAAGACGTGCCTTTTATCTCCATGTATTAAATTGTGGGAATAACCTTACGGAGCGGATTGCCGCCTGTTGGTGAATAACCTTTCGTATTCATTCATTATTAATCTCTGAGAATAACCTTACGGAGCGAATTGCCGCCTGTTTGGTGAATAACTCTTTGTACTCAAATTCTATTAAATTGTGAGAATAACCTTACGGAGCGGATTGCCGTCTGTTGGTGAATAACCTTTCGTATTCATTCATTATTAATCTCTGAGAATAACCTTACGGAGCGGATTGCCGCCTGTTTGGTGAATAACTCTTTGTACTCAAATTCTATTAAATTGTGGGAATAACCTTACGGAGCGGATTGCCGCCTGTTGGTGAATAACCCTTTGTATTAATTTTCTTCACCTTTTGTTAATCAAACCTGCTACGGTAAGGGATATTATTTTCTTTCATACTCCTAAATCGAAATTTATTATGGAACTATTGCTTCTATAATTCCTGAAAATATTATATGTTCCATAATAGTTGAACTTCATTATTTCAACTGAACCTTCCTATTTACGTGAACCTTTCTATTGAATTGTAACCGTTATTCTGAACTGTGGATCTTGAATTTCACTCCACATCATGTTGACAATTTGGACATTATTTGAATCTGTACAAAGTAAACTTCCGATACTTATTGTTATCCTATTTCTTCTGTTCATCATTTATATCATTCTAATCATCCAAAAATCAAGCTGTTGTGAATATCTGTGGCCGGGGGCACATATGTGATATATTTGTTGAACAGATGATAGGTTAAAGGCGATATAATAGGTTAAAGGCGATACATCTGTTCGGTGTCTTTTATGGCACGTGGTGAATGTTCTCTTTGACCCGTAGTGCAAAGATGAACTGTTGTTTGGTATGATTATGACCAAAGGCTGAATCTGGTATAATCATGACCGTTTGTGCTATATGGAATATCTTTGGCCCGTAGTACAAAGATGAACTGTTGATGTGCATGATTATGATCAGGAACTGTGAATTTGTATTATCTTGACTAATGATATTTCAGATGATAAAAGTTGATGATGTTTTTCCTAAAAAGAGAAGCGGGTGGACATTATAGTCTGCATTATTCTTCTAATAGATTGCTCATTCCGCTGCTATTATTGATCTGAACGTTGTTTAAGAATTTAACTGCAGTTTTTGATATAAACCTTGTAGTCTATTGTATTCTATCAAGAACTCAACTGTTGAAGACTAATGATAATTTATTCGTCATTATCTTAGTCATGATATTCTTTACTGGGCTATTTGAGCTCACCCTTTCTTTTGTTCCATTGTTTTTCAACAGGAGATGAAAACATAACAGGGTCTAGCCGGGGAATGGAGTGAGGGTCCGAGGAATAGTTATCATAGTCTTCACGTTTTGTAAAATAGTGTGGCAATAATAGTGAAGACTTAGTTGTGTATTATTATACACTGTATTGTTGTACGTTGTGCTTTGTTGTAATAATTTTGTTGTAGTATTTTGACGACTCAAGTTTGGGCTGTGTGGGCCCAGATTTTGGGGGCGTCACAGTTGGCATCAGAGCTTAGGGATATGGTCTTTAATGGCGATCTGGGGTAGAACTAGGAGGGGAGAGACGAATAGAATCAGTCACTAGTGTGTCCTACCTAAAATAGATTTTATTATCTAATGAGTCGATTTGAATGTAGGAACATGAAGTGATGAGTCAGTTTATTTGAACTAACATTTATTTTGTGACCACAGTTAATTATGGCATCTGGAAATCAGGAGGTTAACTATGAAATTACCGAAACAAATGTAGCTGCAAAACAAGAGGCGACGAATAATCTTCTTACAAACTCAGAGTTGAATCATTTGCCTAAGGCAAAAATTATGCGTGTTCTATCCAGTAAGGATGAAGGTGAAAGCTCTGCTACAGTCGTTCCAGATCCATTCTTAGAAGCAATTAAAGGAAGTAACGAACTTGCGGAAATTATTGCCTTTAATTTACTCACTAATTGGGAGAGTGATATCACCTGGTTATGCTCTATAACAAAGGATCAGAATATATGGACTTTTCATATTAGTCTTTGGGATTTATGGTGTTCCAGCTATGATTTTCAAGATTATTTAAAAATGATGTTTCTATACTTTTGGGCGTTACAATTTAGAGGAATTCAGGTTAAGTTAGTCACTATCGTGGAAACTGCAGTCTATCGAAAATACTATTTTAATGGAAATCATTGGTACCTTACTACTGATGAAGTTGATGAACCCGAGAAACAGTTTGCTAGAAAATTATTCAGTGGTATTCCCATGGTTGAAATACGTGAAGATCCGAATGAAGTATTCGGGATTCGATTTGACGATAACAGTCAAGAAACCGAATGAGGTGATAACCGGTAAGCTATTTATAAATTCTTGTGAAGTTTATGCCATGTTAGATACTTGCTCTACCCATTCTTTTATCTCACATACGTGTGCTCAACGTTTAAATTTGACTTCTGAAAACTTTTACTTTGACTTATCAGTTGAAACCTCATTGGGAGAAATATCTATCACATCTACTATCTATAAATCTTGCCTAGTTCAAATCAACAACCTCACATTACCTGTTGACCTTATTTCTTTGGAGATGCATGAATTTGATGTGATTTTAGGAATTGATTGGTTGACTACCCATCATGCAAAAAAAAATTGATTGTTTTCATAAGATTATTAGTTTTCATATTCCTAATCAACCTGTCATGCAAGTTCAAGCAACTAAACCATTGAAATCTATAACTGTTATTTCTAGCCATAAAGTCATTCGTTTATTGAAAAACGGATGTCAAGCCTTTTTAGCTCATGTCACTGATTTGAACAAAAATACGTCAAACTTGAATGATATTCCCATTGTTAATGAGTTTCCTGACGTTTTTTCCTGAAGAACTTCCTAGCTTACCCCAAACCGTGAAAATGAATTTTGTATTGATCTTGAACTCGGTACCAAGCCCATTTCCAAAGCCCCATACCGAATGGCTCTCATAGAACGCCAAGAGTTAAAAGTTTAATTATTAGATATCGGTATCATTCGTTCTAGTACAAAACTTATATCGAGCGAGGAATGCAAGAAGAGTTTCCAAGAACTCAAGAGGAGACTTGTTTCAGCTCCTGTTCTGACCATACCATCAGGATCAGGAGAATTTGTTATCTACAGCGATGCTTCTGGCAAAGGTCTAGGTTGTGTCCTTATGCAACATGGAAAGGTTATAGCCTACGCCTCTCGACAACTCAAAGATTATGAGAAAAATTATCCTACTCATGATCTAGAGTTGGCAGCAGTCGTTTTCGCGTTGAAGATCTGGAGACACTACTTGTACGGAGAAAAAGTGGATATCTATACGGATCATAAAAGTCTCAAGTATTTCTTCACCCAGAAGGAACTCAACATGCGACAACGACGTTGGCTTGAGCTGTTAAAGGATTATGACCACACAATCCAGTATCACCCGGGAAAGGCGAACGTTGTAGCTGACGCTTTGAGCAGAAAATCTTATGCAAGTACAAGTGCACTGCTGACAACACAAAAGTGTATTTTGTACGACTTGCAAAAGATGGAGATAGAGCTAAAGACACCAGGGACCCACTCGAAGATTGCTCACGTGCGAGTAGAACCAACTTTAATCGATAAAATTAAAGCTGCTCAAGCTACCGATCCGGAACTGATAAACATGATAAAGAAAGTACAAGAAGGTGCCATTCCCGAAGCAAGAATCGACGAGAAAGGAATACTTCGAGTCAACTCTCGACTCTGTGTTCCTAACGATCCTGAATTAAAGCATAAAATCATGATGGAGGCACACAACACGCCGTTTGCAATCCACCCAGGAGGTACCAAGATGTATCGAGATCTTCGACATACATTTTGGTGGAACAATATGAAAAGAGAGATTGCGGAGTTTATCTCAAGGTGCCTAACTTGTCAACGTGTCAAGGCAGAGCATCAAGTTCCTAAAGGTCCATTACAATCACTTGAAGTTCCCGAATGGAAGTGGGAACACATCAATATGGATTTCGTGACGGGTCTTC
Source organism: Hedera helix (assembly GCA_947179155.2). Lineage (NCBI taxonomy): Eukaryota > Viridiplantae > Streptophyta > Magnoliopsida > Apiales > Araliaceae > Hedera > Hedera helix. The sequence continues at coordinate 13,411,046 of OX359278.1, forward strand.
CAAAAGTTTCTCAAGGCTTAGATGCAATTTGGGTGATCGTAGATAGATTGACCAAATCTGCTCATTTCTTGCCTATACGAGAAAACTTTTCACTTGAACGTCTTGCCGGTATGTACATAAATGAGATCGTGAGATTGCATGGCATGCCAGTTTCCATAGTTTCTGATCGAGATCCTAGATTCACTTCACGCTTTTGGATCAGTCTACAAAAAGCTATGGGCACTGAACTACGTTTTAGTTCTGCATACCATCCTCAAACGGACGGACAATCGGAAAGGACGATCCAGACCCTCGAAGATCTTTTGAGACTTTGTGTATTAGACTTCAAAGGAAGTTGGGATAAGTACTTGCCGTTGGTGGAATTTTCTTACAACAACAGTTACCAAGCAAGCATAGGCATGGCTCCATTCGAGGCATTGTATGGAAGGAAGTGTCGCTCTCCAATATGTTGGAATGAGGTAGGAGAAGCAAAATTGTTGGGACCCGAGTTGGTACGCTTGACGACCGAAAAGATCCAAATGATCCGACAACGAATACAGACCGCACAAGAACGACAAAAGAGTTATGCTGATCTTCATCGGAGAGACGAAAGTTTCAACGTCGGAGATCATGTATTCTTACGTGTTTCTCCATGGAAAGGGGTTACGAGATTCGGAAAGAGAGGAAAGCTCAACCCTCGATTTATTGGCCCATTTGAAATCCTCGATCGAATAGGAACCGTAGCCTACAGACTAGCCTTACCACCAAGTATGTCTCGCATCCATAACGTTTTTCACATATCTATGTTACGTAAATATGTGAAGGACTCAAACCACGTCATTGAGTTAGAACCAGACGTTATAGCAGAGGATTTAACATACGAGGAGGTACCTGTTAAGATCCTGGATAAGAAGGAGCAGATCCTACGCTCAAAGGTTATACCTCAAGTTAAGGTTTTATGGAGGAACCAAGATACTGAGGAAATGACCTGGGAGCTAGAATCTGAGATGAAATCTAAGTATCCTTACCTCTTCGATATGTCAGGATCGTCAATTTCGGGGACGAAATTTCATAAGGAGGGGAGGTTGTAAGACCCCGAATTTTATGAAATACAAAATTTAATTTTTCTTCATATAGATATTTTTTTTAAACAGTAAGTGGTTAAATCGATAAAGTTAAAAGTTAAGGATGTTATGTGCAAATTTTATTTTGTCGGACAATATTCGTTTGGTCGGGGAATATTCGTTTGGTCCGACGGCGCCGAAATAACAAATTATTGGTGGACCCCACATCGGAATATTTGTCGGATATAGAAAACGACAGAAATAACATTTTTAAATAAAAATAGTCAACGGAACTGTTAAAATACCGGTGATAAAAGAATAGTAGCATACGATAGTTATTGGTATTTTCTGTAGCACTCGGTACTCTACAGTAACACACGGTATTGCATAGTGTCTCATATTTTTGGTCTGATAATTGACACCGTAACTGTTACGCATCATTTCATCGATAATTGTCACTGCATAATATTTTATATTATCAATTCAATAATTGTTGTTACACAGTATTTTGCATTATTGATTTAATAATTGTCATTACACTGTATTTTATATCATTGAGTCAATAATTGTTGTTGCACTGTTTTTAAAATTATTGAACCTAATAATTGTCACAGTAACATATGCACAGTAATTCACATTATTGAATCAATAATTGTCATTACACAGTAACGTATGCTTTATTTTACATTATTGTTATCTCTATTATGATGTTATTTAAACAGTTGTATTTCATTAATTTATTGACTTGATATCTAAGAGCTAACTATACTGTATTTATAACAATTAGTCATAATAATTGAATTGATAAAGTTATTTGTTTATAATATAAAGTTAGGTGATTATTAGGTGATATGAAATGAATGGTGTAGATTAAAGTGTGAATTATTGTTGAATAATTGAATTGATTTGTTTATAATATAAAGTTAGGTGATTATTAGGTGATATGAAATGAATGGTGTAGATTAAAGTGTGAATTATTGTTGAATAATTAAATTGATTTGTTTATAATATAAAGTTAGGTGATTATTAGGTGATATGAAATGAATGGTGTAGATTAAAGATAATATAATATTTGAAATGGATGGTGTAGATTAAAAGATAATCTTTAAATGAATGGTTTAGATTAAATGAATGATAAGATTTTTGGCTATAAATAGAAGCCTTAACTTAAGGATTTTTCATAAACTTCCTTACTTGTTCTTTCTTTCTCTCTCTAAATACTTCTTGTGAAAGTTCTCTCTAAGTGTGCTTAAGTCATCTTGAGTATTTGTGAAGATCTATAAGTATACGTGTACTGTTCAAGTTAATCAACCTCATTTAAATCAATATCCAGTCACGTGTTGAGGTAAGGGATACCATCTTTTTCATCTTCCATTATTCAAACGTACTATGGTAAGGGCTTATCATTATTTGATTCTCGATAATAATATTGTTTCTTCCTTACTCATAAGACGTGCCTTTTATCTCCATGTATTAAATTGTGGGAATAACCTTACGGAGCGGATTGCCGCCTGTTGGTGAATAACCTTTCGTATTCATTCATTATTAATCTCTGAGAATAACCTTACGGAGCGAATTGCCGCCTGTTTGGTGAATAACTCTTTGTACTCAAATTCTATTAAATTGTGGGAATAACCTTACGGAGCGGATTGCCGCCTGTTGGTGAATAACCTTTCGTATTCATTCATTATTAATCTCTGAAAATAACCTTACGGAGCGGATTGCCGCCTGTTTGGTGAATAACTCTTTGTACTCAAATTCTATTAAATTGTGGGAATAACCTTACGGAGCGGATTGCCGCCTGTTGGTGAATAACTCTTTGTATTAATTTTCTTCACCTTTTGTTAATCAAACCTGCTACGGTAAGGGATATTATTTTCTTTCATACTCCTAAATCGAAATTTATTATGGAACTATTGCTTCTATAATTCCTGAAAATATTATATGTTCCATAATAGTTGAACTTCATTATTTCAACTGAACCTTCCTATTTACGTGAACCTTTCTATTGAATTGTAACCGTTATTCTGAACTGTGGATCTTGAATTTCACTCCACATCATGTTGACAATTTGGACATTATTTGAATCTGTACAAAGTAAACTTCCGATACTTATTGTTATCCTATTTCTTCTGTTCATCATTTATATCATTCTAATCATCCAAAAATCAAGCTGTTGTGAATATCTGTGGCCGGGGGCACAGATGTGATATATTTGTTGAACAGATGATAGGTTAAAGGCGATATAATAGGTTAAAGGCGATACATCCGTTCGGTGTCTTTTATGGCACGTGGTGAATGTTCTCTTTGACCCGTAGTGCAAAGATGAACTGTTGTTTGGTATGATTATGACCAAAGGCTGAATTTGGTATAATCATGACCGTTTGTGCTATATGGAATATCTTTGGCCCGTAGTACAAAGATGAACTGTTGATGTGCATGATTATGATCAGGAACTGTGAATTTGTATTATCTTGACTAATGATATTTCAGATGATAAAAGTTGATGATGTTTTTCCTAAAAAGAGAAGCGGGTGGACATTATAGTCTGCATTATTCTTCTAATAGATTACTCATTCCGCTGCTATTATTGATCTGAACGTTGTTTAAGAATTTAACTGCAGTTTTTGATATAAACCTTGTAGTCTATTGTATTCTATCAAGAACTCAACTGTTGAAGACTAATGATAATTTATTCGTCATTATCTTAGTCATGATATTCTTTACTGGGCTATTTGAGCTCACCCTTTCTTTTGTTCCATTGTTTTTCAACAGGAGATGAAAACATAACAGGGTCTAGCCGGGGAATGGAGTGAGGGTCCGAGGAATAGTTATCATAGTCTTCACGTTTTGTAAAATAGTGTGGCAATAATAGTGAAGACTTAGTTGTGTATTATTATACACTGTATTGTTGTACGTTATGCTTTGTTGTAATAATTTTGTTGTAGTATTTTGACGACTCAAGTTTGGGCTGTGTGGGCCCAGATTTTGGGGGCGTCACAGTGTATTATTAAGTTCTGTATTTCTGTTCTATGTACTGTTTGTTTTAGTTACCGTGTATTTTATGGCGTCTCAAATTGGGCTATGTAGGCCCTGATTTGGGGGCGTCACAATTCTGTGCAAGTATTGTGTACCGTAATTGTTGGCTACTGGATGCTTATATAGATGTTTGAATTTCCAGAGTCCAATTAGAAATAGGATATCTATTTCCAAATCACCTTATGGCTGCCTTTAATAAATGATTGAGTCCTCAAATTAAGCCACTCAGTTCTCTCCAAATAAGGAAACACAATCCAATTATGATATGGACACCAGTTATTCCAAGACAAGCCGTTTAGAATTATGTGGAAGTGGGTTAATCAAGTCCTAACCTAGTTCATTTAAAAATAATGAACACCAAATCCAGGTTAAAAATAAAGAGGGTTACGCCATACCCAGACCCAAATAAGTATATCCCAACATTATCCTCCACTATCATATTATAAAGAATTTATAATAGGAGAGTAACACCAGAAACATAAAGTTGTCTGAATAAAATTGTTGATACTACTGAAATCGCCTTTCTTTAATACTGTTGAAGTCGTTGAACTTACTACACAAACTCTTGACTCAAAACCAAGCCTCACCTTGTTTTGCTAAGATTTCAATACTAGTCCAAAGACCTGACTCGCCTTATATTGCCGTTAAACAGCTTATGACCTTTAAAGGGACTTTTAATCCAGATTCTGAAGAAGTGTCCGGCCTTATACCACCGACCGACCTTATATCATAATAGTTGTCCCGACCCCAGGGGGAGGCTTCAAAGTGGAGATTCTGAAGAACCATCTTTATTGGAGATTCCCAAAGAAGACGGTTCATCGTGGTATTTGGCTCATCGGGAAATAGGGCCGCCGAGGCGAGGGTCGTCGGGACACTTGGCGGCTAAGGAGTGTCATCGTCGGGACACTTAGCCGCCCAGGCGTGGGGCAGTCGGGACACATGGCCGCCGAGGCTTGTGGCTGTCGGGACACTTGGCTGCCCAAGCGTGGGGTCGTCGTGGCACTTGGTCGGCCGCCGAGGCGTGAGGCCGTTAGTACACATGGCAGTCGAGGCTTAAATATATTGGAATTTTTTCATAACAATTGTAATATGGGAATTTTATTAATAATATTTTGTACTCAATAAAAATGAATTTATAAAGACGCTAAAATATCAATCTTTTGAAATCCAAAATTATAACGTTGATAACTGATGCCCCCCAATTATTATATTAACTCCGCATCCTGACGCTTCTTGTGATTAATCAATAACTCGTCATGGTCAACTCCCACAATCATCATCCCGACACGTCCCTTTTGTCTGATCTAAGGCTAACGCCTCCTAACTTGCCATATACTGTACCAGCTAGCCGTTTTGGACTTTTTTCTCGATCAAATCTCTTAAGTCCCAACAAGCTTCAGTGGAATGCCTGGTTGCTTGATGATATTTGCAGAAAATATACTTATCTCCCCTCCGTGGATGAGCCTTTGGCTGTGGGGGGTTAAAGAATGGCTTTCCCTTGATCTCTTCCAAAATTTGCACCTTGCTAGTGTTCAAAGGAGTATGCACCTAAGCATCGTGTTTTGGCTGAAGAGGTGGTTTGTCTGTCTGAAGGGGTTTTAACTTTGGCCCCATTCGATCCCACACATCTGTCTTCACCTCTCCGCCTTTGGATCGATCTGTAAACTCCTGATTATGATTTAGATTGTTCATAGCCTCTTTAATAGCAATAAACATTTCTGTCCATTCGTAAGCGTCCGATAGATCCTTCAGGAGGTTGAACATTACAGCCTTCATAAGCTTCTTCGAACGACTAACGTCAACCCTGTAGTAAAGAAACCCAAAGCTTGAGTCATATTGAGGTTGATCACCATACCAACTGCATCCCTGAACCTCTGCACATACTGCCCCAAGGCCTCATTACTCCTTTATTTGATCTGCATATAGAACTTATTATAGAGCTCATTCCATGAATTAATATTGTCTAGGGGCAGTGAAACAATCCACTACTTCGTTGTTTTCTTCAGCGTGGTCACAAATATCTTGCACATCCCCACATCTGAGTGATTGTAATACCCCATGACGATCTCATAAGCATTAGTGTGGTCATAGGGGTCTCCAGTGCCATCATAAGACTCTAAATATGGCAATTTCATCTTCGGATCAACTTTTTCCTAGTTAATCACATATGAAAAAAGGAGATTTAGGATCCAGAGGCTTCGACTCTGACTGCACTTTGACCAATTAGGGCTCCAATTTAGCAAGCCTTTTCAAAACATGATCAAATGCTTCTCGTTGTGGGGTTCTATCTCGTTGCCCCTCAACATAGTCCAAAGGTAGTGTTTGCCTTATGTCTCTACTCCTTGTACCACCATAGTTCCAATTCCTGACCAGAGATCTGGTTCGCCCTCGTCCGACGGGATCTGAGTAAGAAGGCTCACCATCCCGATGGTATGGTAGCCTTGTATCATCATGGAAGTTCGGCCTTGTATCGTTCTGTTTATCCAGCCTTGTATCATTCTGTGTATATCCCTCTGAACTAGTCCTCAGCTATGATGTGGGAGGATCGTTAACATGCCTTCTATGATGTCGGCTCTGGGGATTAGTCTCCTGAGACTCCCTGGTCGTAATCGGGAGGTCGTCGTCTCCCTTTAATTCTGAAAGTAGCACACTCAATTCTTATTGTTGTAATTGCAGGGCCTTCATCGCATCCTCTGTTTCCTAGATCTTCCTCTTTCTGATCATATCCCTTTGATCATAATTACTCTGTCCACCTTGCTGGTTACTTCTGTGTGAACTTGAATTCGCTATATTAGAATAAGAGAACAACATGCGTCTGGTTAAGACCTCGACTGCCTGATCACCAAGAATCACCATAACTCTCAATGTAAATTATAGTAAGACTCCAAAGAAAAATTCAGAACCGAGCAAAAAGTTTTTACCAAAACTCCTGAATTATGATTTTCTCCCGAACAAAATCGTAAGGCCCTCCTTCTAGCGCCAATGTTAACGCCTGATTTTATGAGCCCATTAAAAATCATCAAAAGCACGAACACCTGTACTTAGGAAGAACCGTTAGCCACCTTCGAAACTAGCGACAGCTTGATCCGTCCGAGAATACTCCGGTGTAAGATTATATGCCAAAAGCGTTATTAATGGAAAACCGAAATAATGCTAGAATAAAATAGAATTATGTATAAGTATTGTGTATCATAATTGGTGGTTAATAACTGCTTATATAGATGTTAGGATCCCCGGAGTCCAATTAAGAATAGGATGTCCGTTCCCCAATCACCTTATGACTGCCTTTAATGATTGATTGAGTCATTCCCAAATTAAGCCACTCAGTTCTCTCCAAATAAGAAAACATAATTCAATTATGACATTCACACCAACTATTACAAAATAAGATGTTTAGAATTATGTGGAAGTGGGCCGACCAACCTGACCCAATCCATTTAAGAATAATGAAACACCAAATTCGAGTTAAAAATAAAGAAAGTTGCGCCATACCCAGACCCAAATAATTATATTCCAACATACCTAAACATAATTTAACTATATTTCCTGAGGAAGTTAATGGTTGCGTGTTAAAGCCTAAAAAAATAATTACATATAAAAGATGTTATTTAACAGAAAGAGTCGCATTTATTAATAAGTTTATTTCACCCAAAGAATATCTACATTTACTATTTATTGGTTTATGATCAATTTATGAAGCATTTAGTGAATTTAGAGTTTTAAATTTTGGTCGTCTAAAAATAAATTAGTCTAAACACAATTTATTTAACTCATAAATATAGGTTCGTTTGGTAACTGTGTTTACTTTCATATTTTTACATTCGATTTTTGTTTTCATATAGTATTTAATCTCTCAATCCCAGGATAAAAATTCTTATTACTATTTTAAGTAGTCACAAGTTAAATGTCTAATTACCTTAAATAATCTATTTTTTACGATAATATGTCTAATATCCTTAGTATTAATTGTTATATTTCTATTTTCTATGCATACTTATGAAGTATCAGTAGCCATGTGCAGAAAACTATACAATTAAATAAGAATTTAAATATAGATAATTTTGTCTTTTTATCCCCTTTCTTAATATGCGTAAAAAGTCAACTAAGACTTTTATCTTAGAACAGAGGAAGTATATTTTTACTTCCTTTCACTAGTGAAAACAAAAAATTAGAAAACGCTATTAGATAACTACATTTGAATATTAAATCTTTTTTATTTTGTTTGATAATTATTTTGCTTTCACTAAGGCTGAAATGGCTCCTTGTGTTGCCAAAATTGAAGAAGCAACCTTTTGTGTTTTTATTTTTTTGTTGCCAATATAGATTTTGCTTCCATTTTTTTTTTCAAAATAGAAACAAGTATCAAACACTATTTTTTTGCTTCTGATTTAAAAAATATAAATGAAAACAAAAAAATAAAAATAAAAATAATTACCAAACGAATTCATAGCATTTGAAGCACTGTACCATTTTTTGTGCGATTGATCGACCGGGCACATAAAATATTACCCCTTCAAATGCTATAAATATTGACCAAATATTTCTTTAATAATAATAGTATAAAATGAAATCATGTAAATTTTTTTCCCAGGGCATTAATTTATACTGCAATTATTGAATATAAGAATTCAGGGCTATACAGAAACAATGAAGGTAAAACTTAATTACCGAAAACAGTGGGAAAATGAAACTAGTAGAATCGTATAATGATTAATGTACACAAGATGGGGACAAGTATTAGGATAGGACCTGCCATTGTGATCCCCCATCCTTTTCTCTACAGGGCCAGAACTCATAAGGACTGAATGAGGGGTCAATTGTGGTACTGATTGTGAATATATATATATATATATATATATATATATATATATATATATATATAATTTAACTTTTTAAAATATACCAAAAGTTGAAATTAATAATTCATTAATAGAAAAATTATCCTTGAGTCTTGGACTAGTCTTAACACTTCCTTGCCCAGTCTATCAAAAAAAAATCCCAGCTTTTATTTGCAATTTTTAATAAAAGTATTAAAGTTAAATGAGACTCTCCAGCTCATAGTCGAAAATATATGAATTATGTCAGAGTTGAAGGTGTAAAGTGTAATGTATGAGTACAAAAGGTTGAAATTGTAAGTTTGTTAGGATGTCACACTCTGAGTACGAGTCCAAGAGCTAAAAAGATGAATTAATGGTGCATATAAAACAAATTTTATAAATATATATATATATATATATATATGTAATAATTGTTTTAAAATGAAAAATTCCAATCAAATCCACTAGAGGACTAAATAAATATATAAACATTTGGATATATTTTGGATTTTTTAATTAATTTTTAAATCGGGATCTCAAGGCAAACCGTACCTTGTTTTCAAGCTATCAATTGATAAGTATAGACATGAATAAGTGTATTAATTTACATATTGCATTAATTATTGGCCAATAATTCCGGAGACAAGCATAAATTGCCAGCTTCTGTCCTGTTTCATTACATCTTTCAGTGTTGTTTAATTGTGTAAGACGGCAAATAATATAAACTGGGGATTAAGATTTTCTCCATTAAACTTATGTTTTAATTTTTTTAAATCCATATTTAATTAGGAAAATAAAGGGGGCAAAATGGAATAATCTAACTTAACTTAACCGAACTGAATTTTTTAACCAAAATATTTTGGTTATTTGGATATTTTCGGTTATAACCGTTTTATAATTCGATTTTTGAGTTCGATTTCAGATATAAAAATTATACTGTTTGGTTAACCGATTAACTGAATTAATTTGTTTTAAAAAAAACTATTTTTAATTTCTAATTGTTATGACAGTAATTAGACTTTTGAAAAATTATGGATTATGTATTGTTAATTTTAAACCATTAAACTTTGTTAAGGTTATAAATAATTATGGTTGTTGATTATTATTAATAATTGATTAGAAGGTCTTGAAAAATTGAAATGAGTTTTTTTGTTTGACAAAAATGGAACTTAATTTCGATTATTAACCAAATAGAAAAATTGGTTATTCGCGTTTCGACTATTTGGATCTTAAAATTACGTAAATTTTGGTTTTCGTTATAACCGAATAGGTTATTTGGTTCGGTTATAACCGAATGACCAAACATATATTTAACAACACATATCATTTTTAGCAACACTTTCAACGCCAAAAAATTTATGGACGAATTTCACTACTAGAAAAATAAGAATACGTGACGGAATTTTGTGACAGTTTTTAAAAACAATCACAAAATATAGTAATTTGTGATGGACTTTTTGAGCAATCACAAAATAATAGTATATATGATGGCTTTTAGTGATGGCTAATTTTGCCATCAATATATTATAATTGTGATGGTCATGTCAATCACCAAAATTTTCACGCAAAATAAAATTTCTTTTTGTGACGCATTAAGCCATCACTTATTGATATATCCTTTTCGTGATTGCATTTAAGCCATTACCAATATTTTAATGAAAGAAATAATCAAAACAATATTTTATGACGGCCATGACAATCATTAAAAAAGATAAATTTTTGTGACGAAGTTTATTTGCAATTACAAAAAGAAGGTATTTTGTAATGGAATTTCCAAACAGTCACAAAACAATAAAATACATGATGGCTCTTAGTGATGACTAATTTTTTCATCATTATAGAGTATTTGTGACTGCCATTGCAATCACAAAATTTTATGTGAAACTAATTTTGTTTAGTAAGCCAACTCACATATGTTTCATTTTATATATTTTTTAAAAATTATAACCATGATCTGGGCTTTAGTGTAGTGGTAATACTCGTTATTTAGTTTACAAATGAGGTAAGGTTTCGAATCCTACAAGTATCATTTGATACACTTAATATATATAGTGAAATAAATTGTCCGTAAAAGGAGATTCACGTTCTTACTTTTGATTCATAAAGTCATGTGTTTTTTGTGATGGCTTTGACAATCACAATAGATTAATAGATTACTTGTTAATGTGACTGTATTAATCATCACAAAAACACTAAGTGTTTGTGTGATTGTCAAAATCGTCATAAAAGGCTTTCATGTATGTGATGGATTTGAGCCATCACAAAAGACCATTTTTTTTGTAGTGTTTTATTGTGTCGCTAATTAATTATGAGGAATTTTATTTTGTCATTAGATATAATATTTATGTCGCTAAATATTGTATTGAGAGAAATTAAAGAATATGTGCAATTACAATTGTAGGATAAAAATAAGGTAATACAAATTAGGATATCCTCAATTACACTTATTTTTAAATTTTTACTAATGCGCATTCAATAATATCGGTAATACATTTAACGACACAATTAAATTCGTTAAAAATAATCAATAATACAATAAAATTTGTCACAAGTAATAATGTGACTACCAGCAAAAGGAAATAGATTTTAGAGGTTATAAATTATAATCATGGGCATAAAACTCTTTATATTCTGAAAAAGAGTATGGTCACGCGTGTGAAGGTTCATCCATGGTATATTTACAACCGAAATATCACGTTGTTGATATTCTTTGCTCACTCTATTTTATAATAACAGTCGTTCAAATTATATGTACATAAATTGAAAAAGTCATTTAATAATTAAAATTTGTGTAAATTTTATTACTATCGCTCTACGAAAAGTTAGAAACTACTAATATAAGAGAAATAATTTCTTGGACAATGGGACGAAGTTGGGGTGATATAAGAAAATAAACACTTTATTCTCGTAGAAAGTCGTAAACGACAAATATATTGGAACAAATTTTTTTATCTAACAATCTAGAAAATTGATATTTTTATAGAATTTTTTAATATTTTTATATAAAAAAATCATTGGAGCTGACAATTTTGGCCCGAGTCGACCTGCAAAAAATCAAGCTTTGGGCCTTAAAATTTGGGCCGTTTCTGGCCCGGCCTACAGGTGGCCCGGCTCGGCCCACGAGCCAATTTTTTTATTTATTATTGCTTGACATTGTTGACAAAAAAAAATAACTTAAAAAATGAATCAAATAGAGAATTATGAAAAATATAAGAATAAATTTTAACATATGATCTTAAATAATAATACAAAAAAGTATTATAAATAAAATATATATATATATCACCTTTAGTTTTTTTTTTCTTTTACTCTTTTACTCTCTTACCTTTAATAATTAATATTATATACATTTATTAATTAATTAATCACAATTCACAAGATTAGTTACATTTTAATGTATAAAAGTACAAAATATCTATAAAATTATTAATTATTTTATTTTATTTACTAATAATATTATATGATTATATAGAAATTATGTGTCATAATGGTAAATAATTAGTGTTGGTATTTATTTCAAATTATAAGTCATTATAAGAAAAATATAAATTAATTAATTAATTAAAAATTAAAAAAATTACTCAAAGGCCACTGGCGTAACATGTTTTAGCCCGCAAAAAGTCAGACTGTTTTTGGGTCGGCCCATTTGTCAGGTCTAAATATCGCTATAAGTCTATAACGACGATTTCGACTTTCCCTATAGATCTATAATAATTATATGTGAAAATATCACTTTTCAAAATTTATTATTATGGAATGGAGGGAGTAAATGTTATAAAACTAAAGTTTATGATCCAAAACTTAAAAAAAAAGAAAAAAAAAAGAAATTATGTATAAAGTGAGATGAGTAAACTTCAAGATGGATGGACGAAAAAAAGTGAAAGGAAGCTTTCTTTTATTAGGAGGGTTGAAAGCAAAGGGGGACAAATGAAAAACTTTAACAAAGTATATAAAGAGATTCGCACTACCTGAGATAGTTGGTTCACCATAATTATATTAGAAGTATGGAGAACCCACTATATTGAGGTCAATTGATTTCTTTCTCCAAATATTGGTTCATATATAATACCCCCTTCGATAAAAAATTCTTATTATTATTTTAAATAATTTTAAATTAAATATCTACTTACATTAAATAATTTATTTTTATAATAATTTGTTTATAATATCCTTAGTATTAATTGTCATATTTTTATTATTTATGCATATTTATGAAGTATCACTAATCATGTGTAAACAACTATGCAATTAAACGAGAATTTAAATATGAATAATTTTGTAATTTTATCTTTTTTTTAATATGCGTAAAAAGTCAAATATGACTTTTATCCTAAGACGGAAAGAGTATCATTTTATTTTATTATTATTTTTTATTTTTTATTTTTTTTATTTTACTATGTTGAGCGAAATTTAACAACTTTAACTTTGTAATGAAGTTAACTAGTATTCATATCTTATTATGCAACATAGGGAATGTATGGACCATCCTAAAAGATGCAGTATAAAGAATAAACATTAGGGTAGGGAGAAATACTTTGATCACATCAAAGCGTTTAGAACAACTAAACATATTTTTTTATTTTAGAAAGGATTATACAATAATATAAAATATACATTATTTGTAATCAAAAAAAATGAACTTCTTTAATTTTTTTTAAAATGCATATTTTTGTGTAATATTTTTTGTTCAAAATATCCCAACAGCTTTTCGTATCCTATATTTCTTTTTATGAATTTGTTGGTTTTTATTTATCATTTATCAAATAGGTAATATCGCAGTCCATGTAAAGTACACATAACCTTAGCAAACAATTATAGCCAAAGCTAAAGCCAAAGCCAAAGCTAAAGCCAAAGGTATGGATTGCTGTCACTCCCAAGGTGGGGGGATAACCCTGCTATTATTACAATACTAATAATAATAAGGTTGGATTTTCCCCTTCAAACAATAATACGTTAATTCATATTATTAGTAAAATCCAAATGCCACCTGCCCATGAGAGAGACTTGCCTTTTGCCGAGGGTTTAGAGGGGTATGAAATAATTCATTTTTACGACATTGTATTGTACTGATATTTATTATATAAAGGTGATTTCTAATGTGAAATAATTTGTACCGTCTGTTAAAAGTTGTTCATTGTGTTAGAAATAATTAACATAATGCAATTGTAACTTAATATTTATTGTATAATAAGTGATTTCTTATAGGTAATGTATATATAGTGACGGAATTAGATCGTTTTTAGAGGGGATTAAAATATATCAGTAAAAAAAATTTATTTATTGATGTTTGGAGTGCTTCATACGATTGTACGACTGAGATGAAATAACTGTATCATGCGAGTCTGCATAGTTTAAAAACGTCTCAAAATTTATTCGTTTTCAATTATTGAAAAAATATTCTTCTCAATATAAACTATCAGACTGTCATTCATCCACTCGTCTCCCATTTTATTACGCAAGTCAGTCTTGACAATTTTCATCGCAGAAATTACTCTTTAACAGTAGTAGTCACAACTGGTAAAATCAAAACCAACTCGATCAATCGATATACGTAATCCTGGATCATTAACAATATCATTTGGATTGAACTCTAATTGATTTACGTAACTCTAACAATATCATTCGGATTGAACTCCACACGTGAATTTTTTATACTACCACTTGCTTCAAAACTTAGTAATTGATTATTAGAAGAATCAACATTTCTTGATCGCTTAATTAAGTATTTATCCATAATCTAGAATAAATAAAAACAACAATTGCTAATCAATAAATATATCATCATTATATCATCAATATACCATTAATATACTGTATACCATAAATATATCATTTCTCAAATTTATATTCAAATTCATTTTGCCCAATTATAATATTTCACAATAATTTCATCAATTTAAACATTTCATAATAATTTCATCATTCATCAATTCAAATATTTCATCATAATTTTATCAACTAACCTAATTCAATAATTTCAATTATTTCACAAATAATATATCATAATTTATAAATATACCATAAATATACAATATCAATTCAAATATTTAATGAAAATAACACATAATACCATGGTCATATAAACACCATGTATATAATGTGAAATAATTTTTTTTACCATTGGTTTTAGTTGTGCATATTGTGTTAGAACTTAGAAATAACTCTACCCTTGTGCAATTGTAATTTTACACGTCTATTTGACACAAAATCCAAGATGTTTTTAATGCCTTTTTAGTTCTCAACAGCAAAAATTAGTTCATTAAATAAACGTAGATCGGTAATTCCTGAAGGTATCGTATGAAATGAGTTAACTATTGATGTGGATTCCTATTACCAAGTGGTAGCAAAAATATGAAGTTATTACTTGGTATGTGAGATGTTGCATGGATGTATGACGTGTAACTGATCTTGGTAACAAAAATATGAAGTTATTAGTTGGTAGGTGAGACGTTGCATGTATGACGTGAAACTGATTTAGGCTCCATGGACCATATTTAACATAAACTTTTGTTAACATCGAAATATATCATAATTATACAAAAAAATAGATAAAAAATAAAAATACATTATATATTTAAATTCATTAATTTGGTTAATCTTATTTATATGATAATATATTAATTAGATGTCTCATATATTCTATAATGAACCATACATCAAATAATATTTTATAATAATTAAAAAAACGTATTTGTTATAATATGGGTTTAAACTTAATACATTAGTAAAATCTAAAATCAAACTACTAATAAATCTCTAAACTCAATTACACCTTGAGCTTGGTTTTCAAAAGGCGCTGCCTCCTTGCAACTCTCACTAGTTCATTGACAAATTGGACAACGACTCGTTCATTGGTAAATAAGACATCCGACTATCCTGTTATAATGACTATTAATCGAACTCATAAAAATATAAGTGAATTCCAACAATTTCCATTAAAGTGGAGATTTTAATATTAGAAATGTAGTATGATTGATTTGAGGCACAATTGTGAGTTTGATTATCTCTTAACTCTATATGCATGGTTCTATTATAATATGGAAATACTATTTTATGCTCCTAGGATAAGTGAACAGTATGTTATTTCTCTCACATATCTGTAAATCCCATCATAGACGGATCTCACATGTATGTGAGAGATAAGAGCATACTGTTCACTTGTCCCTGAAACATAGAATAATCTCTCCATTATATGGCTATTGGGACATGAAGGATTGAATACATGCACAGTCTTATATTTCTTTTTATTCATTAAATGAAAAAAAAATTATATTCATTTTGTTCCGTATTATTTAGTCATTATTATTTTTTAAAATTAATTTTAATAAATTTTAAACTCAAAATTAGTATAGATTATTTTTATTTTGATCAATAAAATTATGAATATTTAAATTAAGTATTATTAAGTTTTATAATTTTTAATAAGTCGTCTTAATTTTAAATTTAAATATATTTCAAATTAAATTTTAAAAATTAATAATAATTATAGAATTTGAAATGGAGGGAGTATTATCTTTTCTTGAATGATAACAAAATAGGACTCTTTTATGTGTGAAGTATCTCATCTTCTCTCTCTCTCTCATATATATATATATATATAAAGTGTAAAATGATGTTACCTAATTGGTTGTCTAGGTTAAATACATATATAATGAGCTTAAAAAGTTCATTTTAAAGTTTTTTTAGTAAAACTTAATCATATCAATGTACAAATTAAGCATGTAAAAATGTTAAGGGTAATTTAGCAAAAATAAAATTTTAAAAATATTAAGAGTATATATGAAAATTTTGGCGCAATTTAGTAATTTGTGTCAATGAATTTATAATAATTGAAAACAAAAAATCCTTACCAAATTTTAATAATACTGCTCGATAATTTCAGATCAGATTTTTTATCCACACACTTGAATTTTTCTGAAAAATTTCTATCTGTCCATTTTTGGGTTGGGAATATCTCGCGGACCGTGAACAGCATTTACTCCTTTTAGAGGAGGGGTAGTTTTGGAAAATCACCACGGCTGCGCAAAGCTTAAGCCTCAAAGTGACCACCGACACTCCACTCTTTGGGTCCCATGTCCCCCACCTCCTTCTCTGTCTTTATTGATGACTCAATTGTCAATGGAGGGACCTCCTACCCATATCATTTCACTAAATTATCGACAATTCCATTCTTATGTTTGACTTAAGTTGCATTTAGATGGGAGGAATAAAATTAATAAAATAAAAAAAAGTATAAAATAATGAGTAGAATAATTTAATTTTATTTTTAATTAAAATTATTTATTTTATTCTCTCTTTTAAAAAATTAAATTTATAAATTTAATAAAAATAAAAATAATTCATTTTATTTTAATAAAACGATCAATTTTTTTTTCTTCATTCTATGAAAATAAATTATTTTATTTTCACATTGATTCTTCATTCTAGCAATCCAAATATACCAAAGTTTCATTTTTAAAACAAATTTGTTCAACACTTTTTATCAATAACGGTTAATAATGTTTTAGTAAAACTATAATCACTAAAATAAAAAATATTATTAAAGTATTAAGCATTGTTAAAATAATTTAAAAAAATATCGTTAAATATATATTTATTCTGATAATATCATTTTTCTTCCATAAACATCAACAATCTTATTAATGGCTCATTTTTAATCAAATAGCAACGACCATGTTATTATCTCTATTGCCGATAACAGTCAATTAAAAAGTTTATTGTATCTATTAGATGGAAAAGTCAATTAAAAATAACAAAAAATATATACTTTTATTTTTTAACCACCTAAAGCATGGTTTAGAGTAAATTTACTATCTATGATGCATTTGTTGTTATAAATACATGAAAATTTAATAGATTTTATTTGACCTTCTTTAAGCGCATTTAACGTTTTTACGATAAAATTTACACTAGATCTTTCACTCACAAAAAAAGTAAAAAATAAATATTTTTATGACGGTTCAAAATAAACATTTCATTTTTAGGTATATAAATTATATCCATTGCGGGTCTCTCTTTTTCACTTTAATTACATAAAAAGAAAATTTGAATTTGAATTCGAAAAATTGCCTTCACATAATTTAGAGCAAATTTTAATGTGTAATGTACATGAGAATATTGGAAATTTTAAATAGAGGAAACATGATTGTTGTACAAAAAGCTGCAAATAGGCACATGTGACATCATCATTATCACATTCTTTCATAATTCGCAAGCATAGGACAATACTCCATTATATACTAGTAGGAGTAGGGTACACTACCCCATAAATGCCTACGGGCAAGAATATCTTTTAAAATCCATCATGTAGTGTACTAACTATTGATTTGTTTCTACAATGATTAAGCCAATTTCTTTCTTGGGTTTCACTCAACTGCGTACTGACAATACAAACTTGTGTGTTTTTTAAAATTGATAATTTTGTTAAATTTTATTTACATAAAAACGAAATTCATTTATTATTCATGTAAATAAGTCTTATAAAATTATTAATTTTATTTATAAAAATATTAATTTTTTTTAAAGAGTATTGTTACATTTACAAAGAATTTTTGCAACGAATAGATTATATTATAATAATTAAAAAATAATTATAACAAAAAAATATAAAATAATATGAATGATTGTTGTTAATTACAACTATTGAACCAACCACCATCATAAAAACTTCTTCGTCATAATATGTGCATGACACAAGAACTTGTTTGTGTCTAATGCACACAGTCCCTTTCCCCGTCCATTGAAAATGATGTCTCCTTAGGAAAAACTGTGGTTTCTACTAATATGAGTTGTAAAGAAACCCCCAGTAAGAGAGCACTTTCTTGCAGGAGCCAAACACCAATCTACTCCAACAAAGAGCTAAATGCAGTTTAGAGCATCTCCTGCAATGGCTAAAAATAAAATTCTAGACTAAATATAGTTTAGAATTTATCTTAGAACTCCAGCAGTCAAACTATATATAATCTGTGACTATATTTGATGGAAAAGAAAGACTAAATTAAGGAATGGGATAGTCCATAGACTATAATTTTAATAATATTTATATAAGATGGTAGAAGATGATTGGAGTTTTTTTTGAATTCATTGATTATTTTAATTTTTTTATATTATAGTCCACATAATAGTCCATCTGCTAGAATGATTGAAGACTAAAAAACATTTGATGATGTCACATGGACTAAATATAATCAATAAAATAGTCCATCTGTTGGAGATGCTCTTAGTTGTATGTAGGCTGAGTTCAAGATTTACACACAATTACGTTTTTATTTCTTTTGTTTTGGGAAATATGCACTACCTGAATTACCTTGTAAAAAGCAATATTCTCAACTGTCCAAAAGGATCTTCCAAATATTAAACACAATTATCTCCCAAAATATAAATGGTCTTCTCTTTAATAATACCACCAAACAATAATTCCACCCATCTTTCTACAAGTCATTTCTTCTTCAGGACTCCCGAATTGGCAGGATTCCTGTCTAATCATAGATGGAAGTCTTGTATAATTTGAATTTGCTAAATTGGGATGGATGCCAAAGGCCAACTAGGCAGTGGCAGATCATAAAACATCGGCTGAATTACAACCTTTGCTCATCTCACGAAGCCTATGTTGAAACCTCAAAATTACATTCCGGTCACTGAAATCTTCCAGTGATACCCTGCAAAGTAACAAAATTTGAAGGTGTCAACAACACGGATACTTGTATCGTTGTATTGTCAAAACTGCTCCCTTGTAGTGGAATACTATGGATGAAAATTGTTACAAGCATTTACATTTTAGATAATACCTTCAGATATAGCAATTTCATCGATGGATTTTGAGATATGTTCGCTCCACAAAACCTCCTCCGAGTCCTTCACGTTACCATGCACGTGTAAGATCCCGCCCTTTCTCCTGCATTTTCAGTGATACGAAGGAAAGTTGGAGAGAGAAAAAATCAGGCAGCTTATACAAATGTGGGAAAGACATTAAGAGGATAACTCAATAGCAAACGGACAACATTTGACTGATAAAAGAAATGAAAAAGGAAGAAAAAAATAGAAATAACTAAAATAAATAAAATGACTCGAATAAATTTTAAATTTCAGAAAACAACGAATAGATTTTGAAGTTATCAGATGTTGGCTAATTATCACAGACATCTGTTGTATAAGTTAAGAAGGTAAAAACTCTTTATGGAAATTCGGAACATTAAATTTAGGAGACTAAGTACAACATTACAATCTTTTAAAAAGTAGGAAATCAAACCTTAATGCTCTTACAGCAGTAACCCAACTACCCTCACTTGTTGGCAGGAGACCAAGACAGACCCTATCAGCAACTCCCTAAAAAAAGGGAAAACAAAAAAACAAAAGGGAAACCATTCATGTAAACTTCCTCTTCTGATCATATCAATGTACAAAAAACATAAAATCATATTGTGCTGCTCTTAAAGGCTCTGAATTATTTCTACTCATTATAAGCATGATATTAGTAACATCTAGGTAATGCCATTAGCAGTGCGGTTAGGAATATTAGAGACGGATAGTTTCAGTATCATTGCCAATTTCAAATACAGAAGGTTCAGATACGAAACTTATAAAAGCTACCATGGTTACAGAAAGGGAAGGACTAACATGAAACAACACACAAGTGTGTTGACACCTAAACCTGAATTTAAATCTTTGTCCGCAATTGCATTTTTTGATACCTATAGAACTCCGACTTCCACCTTTCTGAACTAAATCCTTCTGAACATACCTATACTGGTTGATCATGAACTTTTCTATCTCCTCTAACATGTCAGTATTGCATGACTGTAATCAGAGGTCTCCTCATCCAAAATATAAAGGGAAAAGATGCAGTACTAAAGGAAGCCAATTTGGAACTACAAATGATAGATTTAGAACATTTTGAATTTACAATCTACGTCAGATGCACATGAAAGAATTGAAATAGAATTATAAATACCAATAAATGAAGAAAGTCAATATGCCTACTTTGGGAGCTGTAACTCGATTATCTCCTTCAAGTACCACGCAACGATCAGCTACAAAATTAGCATGCAGATTATGTTGGAGTGCCTCAACAGCATGGGGATTCCACTCACAAGCATACACCATTTTTGCATTGGCCCTGAACAACCCACATTGTCAGCTCATAGTATTGCAACAAAAAGAACAAAATTAAGGCACTTTACATGAACAACTAAAAATACAATTACATTTCATAGTCAAGAGGCCATCCCCCCAAGGCACAAACTGCATGCTCAAACTACTATTTTTGTTAGGAAGCTTGTAAGAAAACATGAAATTCATAATTAACATATTAATAAGCTTTTTCGTAGATTCCAGCAGACAATAGGTATGGGTCCCCAACCCATGGCACACCTCTTTGTCCTATTTTACTATTGCTGTAATTTGTTGTGCAGATTATGAAGTGATTCTCATGCAGATTGGTGGGCAGACCTTATAACATACACAAGAAAACCTCATATCTTAATCAACAGACCACGACTTTCACTCTCAAGACGAGTATATAAATTTCCTATAAGGTTCAGCAAAGTAAAACTCAGAAATCTAGGAACAATTAAGTAATAACGCAAATATAATAATGAGAACATATTAAAAGGAACCCCATCTGAAAACATTACATAGTTGAGACAAATACCAAAAGGACGAACACATTATACCTGGCAAGGAACAGAAACACAAAATATCCAATTGCAGCAAACAAATCCACAATAACTTCATCTGTACAGTCCAAACGGGCCATACGAAGCTTCTCAGAAAGATTGCCCCAAGAGAACATGCACTTCGTAGCATCAAAAGAATAGAGAATTCCATTTTCGCAATGACCTATCCAGCCATTATCTCCAACAAGAATCTCCAAAGTACTGTCCCTTGTTCCATTATTCGCAACCCGGCCCTAGAGAGAAGCATACTCAGGTAATGGGTAGGGAATCCACTGATTATACGCGCGCGCGCGCGCGTATATTGTGGTATATCCTTTCTTACTACTCCCTACCTTCCACAAAAAGAGTCTCATTTGTTAAAGAATTTATTCCATTCTTTTTTTTGTTGATAATAGTAGAAAATGACATAATGTAGTTAAGTTTAACATCAAAAGTTCCCTTTCATGCCACTAGTGCTAAACTAAACACATTATATTTATGGATAAATATGGAAGAAAAATGTATCCTTAAAGTTCGCAAATTTTGTAAACGGGACTTTTTATGTGGAACAGAGGGAGTACTTCATAGATATTATATATGAGTGCTATGTCGCATATTATTAATAGGATACATATCCAGATCAAGCCAATTCTTTTGGCAATTTTTCAAAAACATTTTACGACAACATACTGGCATAAGCTGTGGAATTGCAAATGCACATGTCACATACTCCAGTTATTATACATGTGCACGAACAGATTCTGAACAAATCCATACTGGTAGGATTCAATGAATTTGCTCAAGGAAACGTTTTATTCAAGCACACTAATGGAGTAAGAATCAACAAGGTAGTGCGACACACTAGAGCCATTTTGTGTATATATCCTTACTTTTTTTTTTGCTAAATGTATATTTTCTTACCTGTCAAGCAAGGCGTCGAGCACCAAGTGATTCTGCAATAGTAGGCCAAAGCTCCTTCGCAATTGAGTCCCATACTGGATCTATAAACGATGTCGCTGGAAGCACAACTATATCCCCTAGTCGTTCCCATCTGAACTAGAGAAGAAAAGATGTAAATCTGAATTGCAGTACGGTTGTGGGCAAACTTTACCAAATTGGACTCCATTTTGCAGAACAATTTTTTTTGCAAATGAGACTTTTTGTGAAACTGAGGGAGTACAAGAAACAGGCAAGACAATTAGGTTCAACTCTCGAATTTAAATTCAAAAATGTAAGAAAGAAATTCCAGAACTGTATGATGTCAAAAATGCTGACACCAAAGAAATCAAAAGGGAAACACAAACCTAGTGGGTATCTGATCTAAAAGTTGTGAAGGAAGCCCTCGGTCATTTATCAAAGAGGTTACACCATCACTCAATAATTTTAAGGGAGAGTTTGGAGTTTTTCTGACTTTTATAACCTCATCTGCAAGTTTAGTAACACCACATTCCATTAGAAGGCTCAAGGCTGATGAAGATGAAATATCCTTCAGTAAAATCCCGTCCATTAACCTGTTCAAGTAGATTAAGGTCATTCAGTTCTATAACTGCATCATGCCCATGATGTTGGTTATTTTCGTATACAGCACAAAATTTTCCCGTGACAGGAAAACAAACATGTATTCCATTTTCTTGGGAATAAACCTTTCTCCCAAGATCTAACCATCCAAACTTTTTCAATAGGTCCTTCCCAAATTTAGCACATTTTTTCTCAAGTTGTAGAAAAAAATGTGATGCATCCTCTTTATGTGCCCATTTATGCCCAGTCCTTCAGTCTCAAGTTTCAAGTTAGAGGCTCCATCTGATAATTGATCAATTCTATTCCATGGAGATGCTATGAAGCCATTTTTTGTTTCTATGGCAGCCTCATGTTGATAACTAACTTTCTTCTCTCCAACTTTTGCAGTAATAGAACCGTCAGTTAAGGAAATTAATGGAAGCAAGTTCATTTTCATTAGTTCACTGAACTTTGTTCCAAAAGCATAACAAGATGCTCCACCACCAATCATTACAAGATCATCAGCAACGACACTTGCTGTGCTACGAACGAAAAGGTCTTTGCCTAAGAATTCAACATGACATGCTTCCATAAACAGGACTGCAAGTCAAGAATTGACAGCTCTTGATAATGTTGTCTGACTGGACATCCTCCTATTATGGCAATAAAATGCTTATAAACAAACATCGAGTGCGAAAATCTTGCATATGGTGTTCTTCCTGCCATATTTTCCTTTTTCCACAAGCATGTCTGAACATTGAAACTATAAAGATCCCTTAGTGCTTTTTCCCCATCATATCCTTCAAAAATAAATAGCTTCGATCCATAAGCTATCATAGAGTGGGAATGACGTGGGCATGGCCATTCCACTTGGATACATATCTCATTCCATTCCAGATTTTGCGTGTCTAGAACATGTAATGTTGAATAGATTAAATCATCATGAATTCCACCAAAAACATATACCTTTGGCCCTACAATTGCTGCTGCATGCCAATGCCTGCAAAACAGCACTCACAGAAAACCCATCAGAAAAATTCACAAAAATTATAAAGAGATACAGGGACATCAAAGGAAAAAGAAAGAGCTGCTTAAGAAGATTAAGGAATTTTATCATATTGTTTACTATCTGACCAAGAAATCAGTCTTTCGAAACTTTGCCTAAACAAATTTCAAACTATCAAATATTTGGAGCTTGAATGACCACAAACATGAAAAGCATGTTAAATTTAATATGATTCTAGCAAGTAGAACCAGCATGAGTTCAAGTGTCATGTCCAAGAAGATAAGGACATAGTAATATACTTTAAAGTATAAACATTGGAATAGTTTAACAGCAACTGAACCATGTATGAGCTAAGGACATCACCTAGGAGGGAATGCAGTGACAGTACACTCTATCAGCTTCCATTGTTTCATTTCCGTGTTGAGGACCCACACATCATTCAAAATATTTAACGGGTCAGCCCTGCCTCCAATAACATACATAAAATCTCCTACTAAAGAAGATGTGTGACCCAAGCGTGGAGATGGATGCCCTTGAGTATCAACTTCTTCTACTTTACCACATAGTGGATCAAGTAGGAAATAATCATTTCTTCGAGCATGACTTCCCATGCCTCCAAAACCACCAAAAATGAGAACCTTTTTCTGAGTTGCCATATTGATGCTAAATGATGCACAAGCAGAGTGACCCCAGAGATAAAGCCTTTCAATAGGTTCACCAACAATTACCATGTGAATAGTGGAAAGACTGATAACAGGAACTTCTGCAGACCCTGCCAATTATTTAAAGATTCAAACTTGCAGTACATTAAACGGAAAGTCTCCTGCAATCAAACATATATCAGAATGTAACTATAATTCCATACACAACTGCATTTTTAGCAATAGAATCAAACTTCTAAACCCCTATTTTAGTTGCACCAACGCATGTATCCAAAATGCATACATATTCGATAGCATGTAATGGGATTGAAATGCAGTAAAGGTCTAATGAGACCAGGAATCATTTGAATGTCCCTCATATTTCAATATATAAAGGTAGATTTGAACACCAGTATCAAACACCAATATCTATTATTATCCTAGAAATGGAGGACTTTATGATACTTCCATTCAAGGTTGATTCATTCTAAGTTTTTAACCAAGTAATCATACAAATATATAAAAATGACTACTATGGTAAAACAAGCATGACAGAATGGTGCAATTTGCAGGTGTGATCCATAAATGACCTTATAGTCAAATTTACTCTTACCATCACAAGCTAACATTTTCCCAACAAAACTGATTCTTGGATATATAAAACTATGTACATCTGCTGGTATAGTCAAAATGGACAAGCTGAAGTCTACAAGTTCAATAACTCAACGAAAAGTTTCACACATAAAACATCCTGGGACCTTAATTATAAGAAGAAAAAGTAATACAACAGTTCAATAATTTTCAAGTCTATTCATAACTCAGCTAAATAATAATAATAATAATTTACCACAATTTCTGTCATTGTCATCATCCCTTTTCAAAATCACATCTTCTTGGGGATAGTTTTTCAAAGAATCTAAGCAAGATTCAAACTTTTTAGTCTTAACACATTCTGAATCAACACTATCACCACTCTCCACATTAGTTTCGGGTGCTTGAAAGCCATTGCTCAACAATGCAGTACGAAAATGATCAGTTCTTCTCCTATTGGCCTCCATTTTTTCATTGGCAATCCCAACAAGGTACTTAACATATTCAGGGGACACCATTAACTTCTGGGTATCTCCTAATAGTACCTCTAATCGTATCGAACACCGAATCGCAACAATCACACGCTTGCTCACACTAGTAATGCCTGATTCCCTGAACCCACAAGAAATAGCAATAGATACCAAAGATTGAGCTGAAGATATGTCTTTGCATTCCACTGCTATAATCAATGGTTCAAATCGAAAGACCAGGTCTTGTGGGGGACTGGGTGAGTGCTGCGTTGACTGGGGAGGTGGGAATAGGAGGTTGAGGACTGCATCAGGATGAACTGGGTTGTGGGATATGAAGACCCATGTGCCACCCCTGGCCTTCTTCTTCGCCGCGGCGGCCGCGGCGGGTTGAGAGAGGATGGAGATTCGGCCGGAGCAAGAACTGGTGGTGAAGAAATTGGGGTGGGAGTTGAGGGAATTGAGGATGGGTATAATTGGGGAGTCTATTGTGCCTTTGGGGATTTGTCTGTGTACTCTTCTTCTGGTGTGTTTATAGATGCTAGCGTCGCCTTCTTCCTCTTCTCAAAATCCATTTTTGACTGAAATCAATTTTCTCCGGCGGAACAGAGCAGTGGGTTTTTAGAGGGTTTACTGTTTTCGTGGTTGGGGCTCCATTCGTGGGGTTTAACGTTTTTTATATTTATTATTTATTTGCATTTACAAACTTTTAATAAAGAAAAGACTTGATCATAAAATATAATAATAAATAAATTAAACTCTTCTACATGTATCAATAAAAATGGTGCTCCTTTTGGTCCTTAGTTAGCATTTATAAGTCTTTTCTCTTTGATTGATTGGTGTACTTAGATGTGTTATGTGAATTAGTTAGTTTCACTCTATTACAGATTTTTCTTGGGATATAAATCGAGTCCTTTGAAGTAATATAAGCCCTAATTTGAAGATATAATTCAACGGTGTACTGTAATTAAATATAATTAAAATAGTAATAAATTCTTTTTATAAAAGAAGAAACAATTCTAAAAAATAATCACATACACAAATGGGAATTAAAACTATAACCTAAATGTTCTCGAAGACAATTGGGTGAAACCAATTTAACACTACTTACTTTGTCCTATGAAGTGGTATATAAAGTGGAAAATAAATATTTTTGATATCTCACTTCCACAATTAAATTTTAATTGAAACATAAAAAATTATCGTATGAGAATATAATTAAAAATAATAGAAAACTTAAAAATATAAAAGAAAATTGTAATACTTTAACATTTTTTTTTTTGAGTTTTGGACGAAAAAGAAAATAATAGAAATTTTAATTAAAAAAAATGGAAAATATAAAATTTTCTTTTGTGTTATTTCTGAGTTTTTAATAGAAAATAATAGAAAACTTAAATTTTTTCTTTTAGTTCTAATGAAAAGAAAACAAAATAATCATTTTTTTAAATTTACCATTCTATTACATATGAATCAATTTATATATATATATATATATATATATATAAAATATTATTATATTATTTGTTTACTAACAGAAAGGGAAAGAGATTTAAAAGCTGAATACTCAAATTTTCGTAAAATTTTTTTATTTTTCGATCATTCCAACCACTAAGATACCATACCATTTGTGTTGAAATTGAGCATTATATAGTGGCTAAAATAGATTTAAATAAATAAATAAATTATAAAATGATGTCTCGTAGTAATTGGCCATTATATATCATGGGTCATTAATGAAAACGAGAATTTTATTTTGAATTAAAAAAAATGAAAGAGTAGAACCAAAAGAGTAATAGTTTTTTTAAATCATGTATGAAATCGTGATTAAAATGTTAAAATAAAATAAAAAAAATACGAAAGATTTTCTTATTTTACAAGTGGATAACCAAAATTCTGAATCTCATGGGAAAGTTTATCAACTGATGCATAGATTGGCATCCCAGTACAGTGGAAACCAAATGACAATAGGATATTAGCACCTTCAACTTGTGATAGGCATGCATTAGGCAGCAGCAATGCCAGCAAACTCAAAGTTTGAAACCCACATGAAGATTAACGTCTACACTTGAGATTTCAAACTATAACGAGTAAGAATTCTGTAAATTTTAAATCAGGACATGAATTGTAATTAAAAAATTATTATATTATAAGCCGAAGATAATATAAAAATTATAAAAATATTATTTAATCTTATTTTCTTTTTCGTCCAAATCATATTAATTTTGGATGAAAAACTTTAACAAAAAAAGTGATTAAATTTTTTATTCTTTTATTTTCCCTTTTTTAAAAAAAATTCAAAAATACAAAAATTAGACACAAAATTTAAATTTTTCGTCCATTTAATTTTTTTTTTTTAATCTATTTTAAAACTCAAAAAGACAGCGTAATACTCCATATATATACAGAGGTACTTTATTGTTTTTATGTACGACGCCGCGTCTTATTACCCAACGGAAACTAGAGGGTGACGCTCTCTTTTCACGCCCTTGCTCGCTAGACCTTGCCAAACTGAAGGAATCTATCTATCTACAAAACCAAGGTTAATCAATCCTGCATTGCGATTGATGACGCTTGATGAGAACAAGGGTTTCAAATTACAAAGAAATAAGAAATGATTAACAGGGTGGACGCTTGAAATATACCAAAACTGAAATTTTTTCCTCAATTTCCGGTATTCATACAAACAATAGGGTTTCAAAATTTTGACTTTTCTCAAGCAATTCTGATTCAATTGCTCAATTGACTCGTTTGCAAGAGTCTGAATTTCCATTTGTCTCGGGTAATTGAAGACTCTTCCTTTCGATTGTTACCTACTTTATTGCTTTGCACGCACCAGAATATTCTAGGTGAGTTTTTATATATCTATTGTCATTGTTGCGATATTTGTCATATCCATTTTTTTGGTCCCGGAAACTATAATTCTGTATGTAAGAGTTTATAGAATGAAGATGGTGGATGATAACTTTAACTTTATAGCGTAAATTGTTTTTTGTATTAATCATTTGTTCATCCAATTTAGTTTTAGGAATTTTAAAAAATGATAAATAATTGGCTATTCAGTGATTTGTTCATTATGTGTATTATGCAATGTATAGGAATGATCTATAGCCACAGTTGGAAGAAAGTTTATAGGCTTCCAACCCTTCTGTCATCAACTCATCGTCGTGTGGCCAAAGAATACAACTGTCCACAGTATAGTCGTTTGGAGAACATCCACATGCTATATAGCGGATGGTGGCCTACTACGTCAATTATAAAAGATACCATCTTTTAGAAAATAATAATCATTAGCCATATTATACTGCGGGCGGTTGCATTTGTGTAATATTGCCTTCTGCAGTACAATATCTTGTATGGTTATCAGATAGTGGAAACCTATTTATAGCTTTTCATCTTTGTGATGGTGGACAAAGCTGTATTATATGCTTAACTGTGAGATTGTTTCAATTGTTATCTGTTTGGATATCATGGTGAAGTAGATAGTCAAATTTGATGTTATATGCACACAGCTTGCTCCTGAATGTGATTTCTTCTGCTCATACTTTTGTTTTAAACAGTGGTTAAAGGATGACTGATGTACACACATGGTTTATAAGAGAGCGGAAACTAATAAAACCAAGATCGACCTTTAGTCTTAATTTTTTTTGTTTGGTTTGTTGGTTGAATGGTGGATTTGTCCTTCTTCGGTTGAAGATCTTCTTGTATTTAGATTCAAGAATTCTGTTTGAGGGAAGGATAGGTGGATTCTTTTTTGTATTGAGAGGAAATATATGATTTTTTTGGACTGGAAATGAATTCTGATTTATTTGGGGTAGAGTATTTTTTTTGCTTCTCTTTGAACACACTCAATGGGAGCTTTTTGAGGAGTTACTTTTCAGACACTCTGACCTTCATAGTGATCAGCAGGCGGTGCTTCTCTAAAACTTGGATTTTTTTCCACTTGCTTTCTGTTTTTTATTTTTATTTTGTAAGCACATTTCTCTTGTACCTGCATTATAACTCTTTTTTCTCTTCTTCAATAATATCTTCTTCTTTTATATTTAAATTTGTACCCTGAAATAAAAAAGGGAGTTCCATAACAATTAATTAATGTTTCCAGTACTTCAGTGATCTTCTTTGTTCTTCCTTCTTGGAACAAAATAACTAGTTATTTTCTTGACCAACCTAAGTCTCTGTTTTCCTGCTCGTGCAAACCATCAATAAGCTTACTATATAAGCCTTTCATTACCAACTGAAATTCAAGTAAGGAGAGAAGCAAACACCTAAGGTCTTGCACCTCACAATAAAACAAAAAAGATGATTGGATATTTCTCTTTTGTTTTGCTAATATCCTTTCTACCTAAGATGTTAATCATATGAAATATCTACTATGTTAGTCTACAAGAGAAAAGAGGAAAGTTAGAAGGTTTTTTGAGATTGCCAAACACCCTTGACACACTTTTCCATACATGAGTTTCTGATTGCCAATCTTGATGCTTTTGGTGTTTTTGATGTTTTTAGGTATTATAAGTAAAATCCAGACATTTAGTCAAGTAAGCATGAGTAGGATACTGTTCCACATTTGCAGAGCTTTATTATCCTTTTAATATTATTAAATTATCATATTTTGAAGGATTGGTTGGTACATAAGATCATGATGGAATTGGGTTTCCGAAAAAACATAGTGCGTACCAATCCTTGTTTTAGCTTTTGGGAGCATCAATAGGATTAAAATATTTCTCCATTTGTTCACGTTCCAAAATAATGCACAGATCTAAATGAGTTGTTGATTTTTTCTTTTTGGCAACATATGGATTGCAGCTCAAGAAATGACGCTTATATCTGGATATTTTTCTCCGTTATTGCTTAGTCAATCAAGAATTTGAAATCAGGATTGCTGTCTGAATCCAGTCATTTACTTGATTCAGTGTGCTATTTGAATGATGCAAGTATAACCCCCATTGAATTTCTTATTTGATAATTAGTGATTTCATAATTATAGTTGAGGTTTAAATTCTATTACCATATGCTAATTAAAGCCTATAATTCAGTGTGATTGATCTGCTATTTGGTTTGTTCCAGACAAAAAAAAATCTTTTACCTTGCTAAAATGGGAAAAAATGCAGACTTTGCTTGTCAATTAGTGGATGGTAATCACTTTTGCCACTTTAGAAGTTTGTAAAATCTTAAGCACTGTGATTCACCACATATAAGATGTCTTCTGGTTCCACTGCCCTATTAACTGATGTTGGGCACCCCAATTATCAGAATGCCCTAGCGACTGATGCAAAATTACCCAGAATCATTGAATGTTCCACAGAATGTGGAGATGATGAGAAGCAGGAGTATGGGGAACAGGATGAGGACGAGGAAGAGGATTTAGATTTCAACCCCTTTTTGAAAGAAACCCCTACTATGGAAGCTTCTTCAAGCCTAAGTTCTGAAATTGAGGGGTTGGATGCCAATGTCGTTGACAGTGGGGGAAGCAATTCTGCACTCTTAGTTGCTACTTCTTTGTCAAAGGCGCTCAATCAAGTGATAGACTATGCTGTAGA
The DNA here is from genome assembly GCA_947179155.2 of Hedera helix. Lineage (NCBI taxonomy): Eukaryota > Viridiplantae > Streptophyta > Magnoliopsida > Apiales > Araliaceae > Hedera > Hedera helix. The sequence goes on from OX359278.1 coordinate 13,442,334, forward strand.
AGATGGCAAGCATGGTGAGGAAGTTGTGATGCAAACTACAGTTACCTCCGAAGTTGCATCCAGAACAGAGAGAGTGAAATTTCTGTCCAATGAACTTGATGAGAGAAAATCAGTTTTGATCTCTAAACCTGAAGATGAAACCATTAATGAAAAGGATAATAACTCAAGCAGCGGAACAGAGGTTGTTAATGATGTGATTGGAGATTTGAACACTGCTTCACGGTCTACAAGGTCCAGTATGGATATAGATGATGAGGATGCTATTTGCAGGCGCACTAGAGCCCGCTATTCACTTGCCAGTTTCACGCTCGATGAACTTGAGACTTTTCTTCAAGAGACAGATGATGAGGGGGACCTTCAAAATGTTGATGATGAAGAAGAGTACAGAAAGTTTCTAGCAGCTGTTTTACATGATGAAGATACTGATCATTCAGCTCAACAAAAAAATGAAAATATTGATGATGAAGATGACAACGATGCTGACTTTGAGTTAGAAATTGAAGAGGCGCTTGAGAGTGATGTTGATGAAAATTTAATTGGAAAGAACCAAGAGCAAGACTACGAGGCAGGTGGTCGCCGGCCTGAAACTAGGCAAAATAAACGGCAAAAAGCTTCTGGTCGGCTTAAGAAAAAAAATTCAGGACAGTTAAATAGGCCATTACGTCCCCTTCTACCGAATGTACCAGTTTTACCTTTATCTGCTGTTCATGGGAAAAATATGATGCATGAGAGTGCTCCACACATTCTGTCGTCTTCTGTGTATAATGGTTTTGTGAATGGATTTACTCCACATCAGTTAGGTCAGTTGCATTGTTTAATACATGAGCATGTGCAACTTCTTATACAGGTATTTTCTCTTTGTGTTTTTGAGCCTTCTAAGGAGCACATTGCTACTCAAGTTCAGGGATTGATTTCAGAGATGCTTCATAAACGCAATCAAGTATTAACATGGAGAAGGGTACCATATCCCAGTTTCTGTTTTTTCCCTCCATTCATTCATCCATCAATGCAAGATGAACCTCAGAATACATTGTCAACACAGAACACCTTTCAATCTTCTTCTGTATATGCATCACAAAGAGACTGCTCTTTTGGAAATAATATGGTGCAACCTTCTGATATCGTTCACCCTTGTAATGAAAGACGTGAATATGTTTCTAGTGGCAAGGAGGGTGGCTTTCGATCTACGGAAGGTCCCTTCTGGATGCCTTTCATAAACGGTCATGTACTATCTATTTTGGATGTAGCTCCGCTTAATGTAGTTGAAAGCTATATGGTGGATGTTTCGAGTGGTATGTCATATAGAAGAAGAAATTATGTTGCATTATATGTTTTCCCCTTATGTCTTGCTCTGTGTGACGATCTTAATGTTCTTCAAAATGTGTGTGGAATTATTGACAGCCGTCCAAGAATATAAGCAACGACATGTGGGAGATACTTGTGATACGCACTTTGATAAGGAACCATTGTTCCCTTTTCAAAGTCTTCTGTCTTCTGCTGGAGCGAATGATGAAGTTGCTAGAGGTTCCCAAGCTTTGAACCTGATGCCTTATTCACAAAATGATCAAGGTCCTCGGAAGACGTTAGCAGGTACACTAGTTGAAAGGACCAAGAAGCAATCAGTGGCTCCGGTCCCGAAGAATATTGCCAAATTAGCCCAAATCTTTTTTCCACTGTTTAATCCAGTCCTATTTCCACATAAATCACCTCCTTCAACTATTGCAAATCGAGTGTTTTTCACTGATGCAGAGGATATGTAAGTTGCATGTTCTATTAGTTTTATTTGTTTGTTGACCATGTTAAGTTTATGCTAAAACTGGGGTTGGTTCACCGGTAGTTTTGATTGCAGTTTGACCTCCCAACTATTGCCTACCAACCGTAACTTTTGTATCCATTAACTTCTTTACTATTTGAAACTAGTCTTTCCATCCTCTGTATTTCTGATTAAATCGTGGCTGCATGTATCTGTTTTAAGTAGTTTATTTGCAAATTCTTTCTTTAGTTGTTTATTAGTTTAGAGATATACATGTCTGTAAGTGACCTCATCTATGGAGATATGTTTTAGAATGCAGAAACGTCAAATTTAAATATCTGGAATCATCAAATGATAGTGACTTCAACCATATATCCTTGTGTTATTAGAAAAGTGAAACCTTTTAAACCTTGCTTTGGTTCCACTTCTCTTATTCTTTATTGAATCTCACTACCTTTATTTGCTTCCCTCTCCTTGGCCGTTATTGATTCAATCTAACTGTGTTTTGCAATGTGCTCAATTATGAAATTCGAGCTTGAATATAAAGGAACTTCTCATGTTCACTTTTGATTTAATTATAGGTTATTAGCGATGGGATTAATGGAATATAATACAGACTGGAAAGCAATCCAGCAACATTTTCTTCCTTGTAAGTCTAAGCATCAGGTAATTTTTGACATGCACTTGGTGTTGAAGATACTACTTAGCTCTTATTTCGATAAAAGCTTTAAAGAATTACACATTTTATTGGCTGCTGACTATGCTTTACCTTTGTTTTAAATAGCAGTTTTTTGCTTAGTCTGTGTGATTTTCATGCTCTCCACTTTTTTGTAATATGGGGATGCTGTGAATATGGAATTAAAACTCTGCCTCTTTTCTTCTCCATTACCATATAGTCTTGCTGATCTAGTTCATGGTTTTGCTTAACAAGCTTGAAATTCCAATTTGATCTGCCACTAGCTTGTTCCTCTAGATTATTACTAGTCGGCTATTTTATACTTCCCTGAATGAATCCGCGCCACATCTATTTATTTTTATATATAAAAGAACAGAAAAGGACAGTTTTGGTTTTGTCAGCCTTGGTCTTCTGTCATTTAACCCGAAAGAATAGGAGTCTAACAATAGTAGTAATAGATATTGTATTATTAGTATAATTATTCAAGTTTAAGTAGAATTCTTATTACATAAATATTATATTTCAGAATAAAATATTTTTCTTATGATGATCATTTTACCTTATTTCTATACACTACTATTAATAAAATATAAATATGATTATTGGAATTTAATTAGGATTCTTTTACTATCTAGATATTTTAGTTTAGAAGTAAACTACTTCCTAATGAAAAATTATCTTACCTAGTATTACTCTATTATTACTATTATTAAGATATTTGTGCTATAAATATAATTTAATCACAGCCATATTTTTCAATTTTTAAGTCTAAAAATAAAAAATTAATTATTCTATCCAATATCCAATAAAATATCTGTAAAATTACAATAAAAAGCATAAAAAATATAATAAAGTATAAATATAGTACAATCACCAACAATATGATTAATTATTAAGTCCAAATATAAAAAGTTACTATCACTTTAATTAAATATATGTGTATATTTTATAATTACAATAGAAAAAAGCATGACTAATATAATAATCCTACAAGTAGATTCGTGTTCTCATAGGGTAATGAACTTGTTTGGGCATAAAAACTATGAGACTTAAGTGTAATGGACTCGGTGTGTTCATTATCCAATTGGGAAAGAGAATGCACTCCACTGGGTCAATATTCATGATAATGACAAATGCATTGTACTTGGTTTTGAAGTATTTTTCATTTCTAAACACAGAAATATGTCATAATACATCAGCATAATTGTGGTGATTTATGTGATGTGCTAATTGCTTTACAGATTTTCGTTAGGCAGAAAAATCGGACATGTTCTAGAGCGCCAGAAAATCCAATAAAGGTATGCAAGTATGCACTGCTTTTTTTATAAAATAAATATTTCTTAATTCAGTTGGAAGCATTCTGATTGTTGTTTATACCAGCGCAATTTCTTTTTGCCTTTCTTATGATAGATTGCATTCATTACCTGCTGCCAGCGAAACCCCACACCTCCTCTTGCGATTACAAATCATACTTTTTTCTTTAAACCCTTATTTTATAAATAACAAGTATGAGTTTGCGAGATTTTGTAGTTCCCAGTCATCTTCTCATGGATTGCTATCATTGAGTTTTCCTGTTATATGATTCTGAATAGTCCCTGAAGTATTTGAAGTGTTCTGAAGAAATGTTTAGTATTTAATTTTTATGGACATGAAAATTGTCAAGCAATTATATACTTTGGTCCGATATTGGGTTGGTTGCATAGATAAGCAAATTTCTCTTTATAGCGCCTAGTTGGAATATACACTAGTGCTCGGATCGTTTCCAGCAAAACAATAAGAGAGAACTTCCATCCTATTTTAAAAAACTCTCTGAACTTTTGAAAAATATGAGGTCAGCATTACTAGAACCTGAAAAGCTGCACACATAATACTCTTCCGGTTGCTCACTGGAAAACCCACGCCATGAAACAATCTTTTATTCCTTTGGTTTGAATTGTATCAGAAGAGATCATTGAAATGCTTGCTCATTCTGCAACCATAGTTTGACTGCAAGTGTTTATGCCACAGAGTATTTCCTGCAGGCCCCTTTGACAATAGGATTGCAGCAATGAAAAAGCAACTTCATGTATATATTTTTTTAATAAGTGATCAACACCATATTCTCAGTGGCATTGGCTTGGACATTCAAATGAAATTTGATCAAATACGTTGTGAGAAAGCTTATTGATTAAATCTGATTGATAAATTGGTAAACAGACGGGCAGAATAGGTCTTAGATTAGTTCTATGAGCTTTCTACTAGTCATTAGTAACATTTAATTACCACATCATGCAGGCAGTTCGGAGGATTAAGAATTCTCCCTTGACTGTGGAAGAGACAGCACGCATTCGAGAGGTACTCTATTTTGCTGTATGTGGAATTAATTTATTTCAAGGATCCATTTTGTGATGCTTGCTGACTCACTTTGTAATCCATTATGTGATGCATTGCCATCTTACTCAATTATGTGACAAATTATGCAGGGTTTGAAGATTTTTAAACTTGATTGGATGTCTGTATGGAAATTCGTTGTACCTTATAGAGATCCATCCTTGCTACCGCGGCAGTGGCGCATTGCTACTGGAACTCAAAAGTCGTATAAAGCAGACGGGCATAGAAAGGAGAAGCGACGGTTATATGCAGCAAAGAGAAGAAAATGCAAACCTGCAGCTCTTGGTAGATGGCATTCTTCATCTGAAAAAGAGGTATGCTGTTTTTTAAAGAATGAAGAATGAAAATCTTAAAATTCTACATGAACTAACAGTAATTGATTCAATATAATAAGTTTCAAAAACTGATGTGTTGTTTCAACTTTCAATGTTTGTCAAATTGAAATACAACACAGATTATGCACCCAATCACTTTGGCAGATAAATGGAAATAGACTAAAGTTACATATTAATTGTATGCTGGAGATGATGCTTTAGAAAGCGTATCATTTTTGTAATTAAATTCAAAGGCCATGAGAAAAGAGTAAGGGTGTGTACTATGATATTTGGGTTGCTTAGATAGATGATGTCAATATTAAGACGTTGACATAGTAGTGCTGTGTTTTGATCTTCTTTTATTATTCAGTCAAGTTATTTAAATACTTTTATATTAGCCTAATTATTTAAATACATTAAATAATTTGCCTGAAATGTATGTAAATTACGTATTATGTTATATATATATATATATATATATATATATATATATATATATATATATATATATTAAAATTTCAGTGGTGTCTATGGATACATTGTGTGTACCCATGCATATTTATATATAAGTACTGCTGTACACATTGTGTATTTTCAAGTCTAAAGGAAACATAATTACTAGTCTGCTACTTATTTTAATGAATTATTTTATGTAAATAAAAGTAAGCTGGGATAGTAAATGTAGGATGAAAAATTGAAAACTTCTGTACGCAAAAGTACATGTGCATTGAATATGCCCAATTGCAAAGTAGTTTCATCAGGTATCAAAGCTTGGCCTGATGAGCTCGTGGTGTGCCTATTAGCCACATTATGGATGCTTCTTTTTTTAAGGACCAAAGTTTCACTATATCTATGTGTGTGTGTGTGCACGCGTATTTATACACTTCATTTTTTCCCCTATTGCAGGACTCTAGTGCTGGTGGAGAAAATAACAGTGTACAGGATTGCATAAATAATGAAAACCAAGCTTATGTTCACGAGGCATTCTTGGCAGATTGGAGACCAGGTACCTCCAGTCTCTCTCTGGAACTACCGGCCTCAAATTTTGCAGTAAAAGACTTGCCTTCTAACTTTTTGTCACAAGGTTCTCATGCCAAAGAGCAAATGAATAATAGTGGTTCTGGAGACTTGCAACACCAAATTAATCATCCGTTAACAGCTTCTTCAAATCACTCCCAGCCCCTTGTATCATCTCACTTTACTAATGCTATAAATTGTGCATCTTCCAGTCAGCTAAATAATCCCTTTTCTGATGCGAGTTTGAAACCCTCCCAATCCCAACCCCTTTTGCCACCATACCGAGCTCATAGAACTAGCAGTTCCCGTTTGGTAAAATTAGCTCCGGACTTGCCTCCTGTTAACCTTCCACCCTCTGTCCGTATAATGTCACAGTCGGCTTTTAAAAACTATCAGAGTGGAGCATTTAATAAGTTTTCTTGTGCTCAGGATGGTTTTGCTGTTTCTGCAAAACCATCTACGGTTCCAAAACTTCTTTATGTCAATTCAGCAACTAGTAATCCAAGAAAAGCTGGATATGACAACAGTAGTCCAGCGACGAGCACTACATCTCATTTGCACCCAAAAGAATCAGTCTTCAGAAATAAGCAAGTTACGGAAAATAAAGAAGGGTCAGATCTTAATATGCATCCTTTGTTGTTTCAGCCCTCTGAGGATGGACGTTTGCCATATTTTCCTTTGAATTGCAGTACTAGTGCTTCTAGCTCTTTTAATATATTCCAGAGAAATCAACCTCTCTTGAATCTCAGTCTCTTTCATAATCCTAAACAAGCAAACTACACTGTTAATTTTTTTGACAAGTCTCTAAAGTCCAAGGAGAAAAGCTCACCATCGTTTGGTATTGACTTCCATCCTCTTCTGCAAAGATCTGGTGATGTAAATAGTAACTCAGTAACTACATTCCCAACTACCCCGCTGTCTCCTCCTTCAGAATTATTGGGGGCCCAACATGCTCAACATCAAAACCCATTTGATCCTGTCCTGGCTAAGAGTGGTCCGGTAGCTACCCTTGCTACACCCTCTAGCCCTAATGGAAAGACTAATGAACTGGATTTGGATATTCACCTAAGTTTTACATCCGGTAAAGAGATATCTGAAGAAAGCAGGGAAGCCATCGAACAAAACATGACCAGGGAACCAATAAATGCTCAGGATTCTGGAATCATAGAAACTCAATACACTGCAAATTCATTAAATCACCCCAATCAATCTTCTCCAAGAGCTATTCTAGCTGGAATCAGTAACAAGATTGATTCAGGTACCCATACATTAGTTCGATCCAACAGTGATGTTAATAGAAACAGTATTAATAGTACAAGGAACCAGTCTCTTCCAGAAATTGTGATGGAACAGGAAGAGTTGAGTGATTCAGAGGATGAAGTTGGAGAACATGTTTTGTTCGAGTGTGAGGAGATGGCTGACTCTGAAGGAGAGGAGAGATCCGACTGTGAACAGATTGGCGCCATAGAAATTGTGGTAACTCTCGCAACTTTTTGTTGTTCATCAAGTTCTGGAGTCATTTAAGAGTATTGCATTTATTACAGGGAAAAGGAGTTCTGCAATTTTTGTATGATAAGCTAAAATGTTGATGTTAGAAATATATTCTTCTGATTATATTGTCTAACATTTTATTTGGCAGTGCAACAACTCGTAGATTGTTCATTTTCTCAAATATACAACAGTAATCTGTTAGAACTTTCATCTATGCTTAATATAGTCACGGTTAGTCACCCTATGCTAATTGGTCAACGTTTTAAACAGTGAACTGTGTGTTCCATATTTTGTTCTTGTCTTCACCCGCAGAGCTTATTTAAACACACCCAAATATGCTTCCTTCCTTTTTTCAACTTTTAAAATGACATCGTCTCATTTATTATCTGGTTAGTTCTGTTCTCTACAACCCTAGGGGAGAAATAAAAACTATACTGTTATTATTGTTATTTAGATTTCTTCTTCAAAACAAATTCTTCTGAGTATGTAATGTTTTTCTATTTATTAGTTTATGTCATGTTAACATAGCATAGTTTGTGACTGATGGATTTTGAAGTCCCTCATCTTTACTTGGGATTCATAATTTCTTTTATTATCTGCCTTGCAACCATTCTGCTAAGATCTTCTGTTTCTTTTACCTCCTGTACCTAGGAGCTCCCTAATGTTGCGGTGGACAAAGTACCAAACAGTGCTGATTGTGATGATCAACATGGATCAAAGTCCTTTCATGAACCCGAATACAATGTTGATTCCAGCTCAGAAGGTAGCAAGCGTAAGTTGGCTATAAAGGACCAAGAGAAAGATAACCCAAGTAGTTCTTTATGCTTAAGTTTGAATTCATGTCTTCCTCCAGCTTCACAGTTTATGAAATCCAACCATTCAGTGGCCAGAAGAAATCCAAAAGGATCTGCTGGCAAAAACCAGGTTTTGTCTCGTTTAAACAGATCGTGCAAGAATACAACACCAACTACCAAACATTTCACAACACAAAAGCATGGTGCAGACATGCCGCAACGAACTAATTTGGATTTTGTTGATGCCACCCCTGCTAGGAAACCCAGAAAACGTGCAAGGAGAGCTAATTCTAGCTTATACACAGATCAAGCCAAAAAAGGAGATGAAAGTTGCAGTACCGGTCTGGGTGTGGAGTCTGTAGACGTCTCTAATCCTGTAAATAACAATGATTGCAGCTAATAGTAGTCTGTTCTACTAGACGCCGGGCTTTGTTGGTTGGTCTAAAATGACCTTGATTATGGCTTTCTTGGATGTGGCATGCTGGTAATATGTTGCAAGAAACGGCGTGTACAAGGAGGTCAAGTAAATCGATGGCCGTCACCTTCTACATATTACCAAGGGCTGTAAGGGGGTTGGTTAAATATTTGTACTTGTTTGGCATGGGTTCTATTTGTGGAATTTAGTTGTACATATGAATTTGAATACATCCTTAGTAACTGTAAATCAATGTTTATGAAACCCTTTTATGGTGTTTCTTTATACTAAAGATTATTTACAAATATATCACTTGCGCATGTGCTGCATTACTTTCAAACTATTCTGATGAAATATTTTGTAGAAATGTACTGGTAACTATTAGCTGAAGCTTTTGCTTTCCGCATTTGAGCTAGTTTTTCTGGCCGGTTTTACGATGGCAAGTGTAACCCCAATGATTATTTGGTTGTCACTACAAGGGAAAACAATTTATTTACTTATTTTAAAAGTTAAAAGTTTTTATGAGACTGAAGTTAACTTTATTATTCAATAACATTCTCAAGGAAAATGAAAATCTTATTTAATTTTTCTTAAAAAATTCATGATTATTATGACAACATGGGGAGTGTGACCCATTGCTAGCGCTTGCCGCTTGTTATGTCACTATTTTAACAAACACGTTTTTTACAATTTATAAAAATTCAGATGGTCCAAATGTAATTTTTTTTTAATCCTTTCACTACTTATAATAGCAAATGTCACTATTGTTTTTCAATTTAGACCGCCCATTTTTCAATAGACCATCAAATATGTATTTGTTCAAATAATATTATAATAAATATTTACTATGAATGAGTCTTCTTTTGACATATTTATAGACTAATAAGTTTACTATTTTTAAATTTTGTACCAAAAAGTTATAAAATATGTACTGAGCAAGTCTTTGGGACGTGAAAAAAATATTTAAGTGTGAAACAGACTATTTGGGAATTGGGATGATAAGAGTATTTAATGGAACAATACGCCACCGTTTTGCCTCCTCAGCAGCTCAAGACATGCGTTTTATGCATCCTTTCTAACCGTTCTAGGGTTTATGTATACGTTTTCCCACCATTCCTTTTCTTTTCAAAAGTTTGAACTTTTAAAATCTTTCATTTTCGAATATTTTGGTCTCTATATTTCTCTATGTTCCAACTGTTATACTTTTTCCCATTCATTTTTTTCTTGCACACAAGGGTTTATTACGAAGATTCAATCTTTTACTGTGAAGTGTAGACCATTTGATGAGTTGGGTCTTGTTTTATCTATGATTTTGAGCTTGTTTTCATCCAAAAGAAGTCATGTTTTTGCTCGAGTCCTTCACGTTGGTAAGAAATTCACAAACCCCAGTTCTGAAGATATTGTTTTTAAGGCAATTTGTATGAATTTAAGGCAAAAGAAATGGCAAATCTTGGAGAAAATGTCTTCAAGTCTCACGAATTCGATAGTGAGCCGTGTGGTCCGCGAGTTTCGTACCTCGCCGGTTCTGGCTTTCGAGTTTTTCGAAAGGGTTGGGGAGTACAAAAGCATTTCACGCTCATTAGAGTGTTGTTGTAGTGTGATTCATTTGATGGTAAGTTGTAAGAGATATGATGATGCATTGTTATTGATGAAAAATTTGATGCAAGCAAAAGGGTATTCCCATTTGGAGGTTTTGGGAGCATTGCTTGATGGTTATGATGCTAGTTTTTCATGTTTGGGTGTGTTTGATGCATTGGTTAGGGCTTGTACACAAATTGGGGCTACTGAGGGTGCTTATGAGGTTATTAAGAAGTTGAAATTAGAGGGGTTTGGGGTTTCAATTCACGCGTGGAATAACTTTTTGAATCATCTTCTGAAGATTGACGAGGTTGGCAGGTTTTGGAAGGTGTACACGGAAATGATTTGGTATGGATATTTTGAAAATGTGAATACTTTTAATTTGATGATTTATGCTCTTTGTATGGAAAGTAAATTGTTTGAAGCGATTTCGGTGTTTTACCAAATGTTGAAGGGCGGTGTTATACCTAATGTCGTTGCTTTTAACATGATTATAGATGGAGCTTGCAAGATGGGTGATATTGAGTTGGCTTTGAAGCTTTTTAGGAAGATGGGAGTCATGTCTAGGGGATTTGTGACACCCAATTCGGTTACATACAATTGTCTAATTAATGGTTATTGTAAATTAGGGGGTTTAGCAATTGCAGAAGAAGTTAGGGATGAAATGATCAAGATGGGTATTGAACCTAATGTAAGGACATATGCAACTTTGATTGATGGGTATTCTAGGAATGGGTGTGTGGAGGAGGCATTTAGGCTTTGCGAGAATATGGTGGAAAATGGTTTGATGCCTAATGCTGTTGTTTATAATTCACTTATTTATTGGCTTTACATGGAAGAAGATATTGCGGGAGCTTCTTTGTTATTGTCTGACATGATCAAGAAGCGTATTTTCCCCGACCAATTCACTTACTCTATTCTCATAGAGGGGCTCTACAGAAACGGATATATGAATGAAGCTCTTAAATGTTGTAAATGGATGGTAGAAAAGAATCTTGTGGAAGATGCCGTCTTTTACAATGTTCTCATTAAATATATGTGCAAAAGCAAAAATGGATGGAGGGCCAAGCAACTGCTTGGCAGTATGTTCATACGTGGCTTGATTCCGGACGTTGTCACATATGGCACTCTGATTGATGCATATTGCAAGGAAGGGGAAGTAGAAAATGCTGTTCAAGTTTACAATGACATGGTAACAGCAAAGAAAGAACCCAACTTGGTAATCTATAATTCCATTTTAAATGGTTTATGCAAGGAGACTTCCATTGATTTAGCGGAGCTTATGCTAAATGAGTTAAAGACTTTGGGGTTACTTGATGTTATAACATTTAACACCATGCTGAATGGGTATTGTAGTGGAGGACAGATAGATGTGGCATTGGATTTCCTTACGAAAATGAAGAAGGAAGGGATATCAGCGAACATAGTAGCTTCCAATATACTGATAAACTTCATGTGCAAGTTTAAGTTGATTGAACAAGCGAAGGAACTTATGAAGGTAATGGTAACTCAGGGCATGGCTCCAGATTCTATTACATACACGACGCTTTTAACAAATATCAGCAAGAATGGCAGTGCTAAGGAAGTGATTGAATTGCACGACTTTATGGTGCTTCAAGGAGCAACTCCTGATAGTCGAACATACAAGGCTATTGTAAGTCCTCTTCTGAGAAAGGAAAGTGCCGGTTCTGTTTGAGCTTCAGTAGGTGATGGACTGTTCATGCATCCCACAATTTACAAGTAGTGATTACTACTTTGTAAAGTTTTAAAAAATATTTACAAATGGATTGCAGGGCAGGCACGCTGATTTTTCGATTTTTTAACCTATCAATTATGTGAATTGAAAGACTTTAATCTGATTTAAAGACAGTAAATACATGTTTTATACCAAAATTTTAGAATGATGCATCACTTTTATGGGATCATTTGTAAGAGTTGCAAGTAATAGTGGCGGCACTACTTAGAGGCCTCCCATATTATATTCAGAATAGTATTTTTATAATTTTTCAAAACATTGTTATTATAAAAGGATATCTCATAAAAGAGCATGAGATAGCCCGTATCTCCCGTGCCTTCTTATCTTAACGTGAGAATGATTCATTGTAATGAAAAACTTGAATTTACTAATAATTATTAATTCCTATTTAGCATGTCTATTATAAGCAGATAACACCATTTAAAATTGACTTTCATCGAGAAAGAAGAAACTTCAGAACCTCATCAACCTTCTGCTTCGTTGATATCACTATTGCTATCATCACTAATTACAATGAATTTCTGCTTAAGTTGTATCGGAACAGACTATTTTTTAGATCTATAATATGAAAATGAAGACATATATAATATTAGATATTTGTAATAAGTTATATTCTGTTCGTTTTAAATTATACAAACTTTTTTTCCATTATTCTTGTCGCTTTCTTTGTGGTAAATACTTGCTTCAAAAGAGCGATTTTTTGTTCCCCATTTTTTTTAGATTTAAAGGTTGTTTAAATAGTGTTGAATGCGTGAAGAGTGATAATTTGTATTTAATACATAATTTGTATTTAATTTGTTAATGTATCTAAGAATGTTCAAAATATTTGTGACTGTTAGTTTTAGGTGCATCATGTATCAAAGTTATAATATTTTTTATTATTTTTTTGGGTGTATTATATGTGTGAGTTGTCTTTGGTAAATTACATGTTTTGGAGTACCTATTTAAATACAATAAATATAAGTTGATGACTAAATTATCTTTAAAATAATGACCATCCAAATTAATTTAGATGCGGATCTCTCTTGGATTGTTATATACTTGTATCGATGTGTTTTTCTTTTCGAAACAAACTTCAAGTGTTTAGTCTTATTTATATCTTTTAATTTTTCTAATTTTTATGTACCACATATTATTTTTAATACGGATTCCCTTTTAGCCTCTTTAACTTACTGCTAATTTTACATATTTTATCTTTAAAGTTAAGGAATGTGATATATATATTATTGTTTGAGCCTGTGAATTTTTTATGGTGATATTTTTGTTATCGTATCTCTTGCAAATGTATATGAAATTAATTAGAATTTCATAATATATATTTGAAATCTTAAATTAGGCATTTATAATTATTTATTTTGTTGTAGTATAATAACTAAGGTAAGCATGTGGTTGAACAAGTTTTCTTATAAAAATATAAGTTTGACACTTCTCATCTTCTTTTAAGGTATAACATAAAAAATAAAAAATATTTTATTATGGTTTTTATACAATTTTTTTAAAAAAAAAATCTTATCAGTCTTTGATATTGTAACTTAAAAATAAATTACTCATAATTTTATTACGAATTCAATTAAAAAATAAATGTCATTATTTAAAAAAGTGTTAAACATAAATTTGACATTTAAATATCTAATGCATATAATCTTATTTATATTTCATATTTAAGTATTTGTTCTTAAATATTTTGGCCCCGCCCAGCTCAAAATCCTGTGCTGCCACCGGCAAGTATACTGTTATCATGCCATATTAGACAGTCCAAGCATTCAGGAGTTTACTTGAGCTGCTTGGAGATTCAAGGTATGCTGGCTCAGGGGAGAATCAAGCTCAAATGTTTCTGGTCAAGTGGCCTGTAAAAAAACATAATCCAGCGAACCAGAAAAATTCAAATATAAATAAGCAGATGGAGCATAAATGGAAAATATTGAAGCACAGATTTATTTCTTAATAAAAATGCTACGAATAAGTATAAGTATATATATACCAACAATAAAAATTAACCACAAAATTAAATTTGAGCATTAAAAAGTGGAGTTTTATATTAAAATTCGTGTCATGTCTCACTTTTTAATAATTAAGATAAATGTAGTAGTTGATTTTATAGTTGAATGTTGTGTATGTAGACCTATCCAAATACTACAAGAACTTGTTTGACTTTGATGAGTATATATGTCTATACTACAAATTAAGTGCTAATTTTGATCATGTAGGCTGACTTGAATCATTTTTAGTCGCAAGGGTAGAAAATATTTAGAGACCCATTGCAAAACTTCAGGGTGTAAATTAATTCCTTTTATTCATTGTTTTGGTCATAAATCAAGAAAAGGTTAAAAATATAAATAAGAGAGAATGTATTCCATTCGTGAACCTGAGAGAGATGATAGGGAGCAAAACAAGTTAACAAGTGGGCTCCTTTAATGAATTCAAATTTACTGTCTCAACTAATATTTTATGAGTCTTGTTATGTATAACGATAAATTTATGTCGAATTATAATTATAAAATTTATTAATATATGAGATTGATAGGAATTGTAGAAGGTTCATTTAGTATATATTTCTCCAAAAAAATTACCACTCATTTTTATTCACGTAAATAACGGGCAATAAAATAGTTAAAATAAATATTCATAATATATATTATTTTCCGTATCTCATTTCCTGTTTCATCTCATATATTAGTATTAAATAATATTTATTCATTTATAAAATTAACAAGAAAAATATAAATAAAAAATATATGGAAGCAATACATAAAATGGGACTGAAGAGCATAAATGAGGGTAAAATTGGACAATTTTTGCTATACGTAATGATTTATATAATGATTTTTTATAAAATAATAGGTCTTATGTTATAATTATTTTATAAAATTCATCATTTTATAAAAAATATCATTGTATGAATTATTATGTATAATAAAAGTGAATTTGGACCGAGTCATTAAGAGCCCTCATTCACACATTCTCAACGATACTAACATCAAACATATTACTATAAGCTAAAAGTTAAGACACAAGATCCCACGTGCAATTTACAGAACAAAGCTTGCTCTCACACCCTCAAATCTTTTTAACCTTAAAATCCTTATCCCAAACCCTCATCCAAACACTCCCTCCACCTCTCATTCCTCTCTACTCCATACCAATAAAACCACCCCCGTACAACTCTATACACAACCGTCACCATCACAAAGATAAGTCTGAACAAAAAACACAAACACAAACCCACATATCTTCTTCTCTTCCATTGCCAATTTTTCTGCAGAAACCA
The DNA here is from genome assembly GCA_947179155.2 of Hedera helix. Classification (NCBI taxonomy): domain Eukaryota; kingdom Viridiplantae; phylum Streptophyta; class Magnoliopsida; order Apiales; family Araliaceae; genus Hedera; species Hedera helix. The sequence continues at coordinate 13,457,766 of OX359278.1, forward strand.
CAAAACAATGGCTTGCTCAAATCTATCCATGTGGGTATCTTCAAAACCTTCCCTTTCTGACTCTTCCCCATTGTCTTTCAGTTCTTGCCTCAACCCTCTTCAGCTTTCAAACCACAATCAAACCATTTCCAACCCCTCAAGATCATCATCGGTGGCTCCAATTCACTGCAGTCTTCGCGAGCTTCGTGAGCGTATCAACTCGGTAAAAAATACTCAGAAGATCACCGAGGCTATGAAGCTTGTTGCTGCTGCAAAAGTGAGAAGAGCACAAGAAGCCGTGGTCAATGCAAGACCATTTTCAGAAACACTTGTGGAAGTCCTTTACAGCATCAACGAGCAGCTCCAAACAGAAGACATTGATGTTCCACTTACCAAAGTGAGGCCTGTAAAAAAGGTAGCGCTGGTGGTTGTCACAGGCGATCGCGGTCTCTGCGGTGGTTTCAACAATGCAGTCATCAAAAAAGCAGAAGCCAGAATGAGAGATTTAAAATCACTTAATCTTGAATACACTGTTATTAGTGTTGGTAAAAAGGGTAACTCGTATTTTCTGCGTAGACCTTATATACCAGTAGATAAATTTCTGGAAGGGAGCAATCTTCCAACAGCAAAAGAAGCTCAGGCAATAGCAGATGATGTTTTTTCACTATTTGTGAGTGAAGAAGTAGACAAAGTTGAGCTTTTGTACACGAAATTCGTGTCGTTAGTTAAGTCTGATCCTGTGATTCATACCTTGCTGCCCTTATCGCCAAAGGGAGAAATTTGTGACATAAATGGGACTTGTGTTGATGCAGCAGAAGATGAGTTCTTCAGGCTAACAACCAAAGAAGGAAAATTGACTGTGGAGAGAGATGTTGTGAGGGCTGAAACTGTTGAATTTTCCCCTGTTTTGCAATTTGAGCAAGACCCTGTTCAAATTCTTGATGCTTTGTTGCCTCTCTATTTAAACAGCCAAATTTTAAGGTCATTGCAGGAATCAATAGCAAGTGAGCTTGCTGCTAGGATGAGCGCCATGAGCAACGCAACTGATAATGCAAGGGAACTGAAGAAGAACTTATCGACTGTTTACAATAGGCAGCGCCAGGCTAAAATTACAGGGGAGATATTGGAGATTGTTGCTGGAGCAGATGCTTTAGTATAACAACTATACTTCTCTCTCTTTTCTTTCCTTATGTAATTTTTGTGGGTAATTCTTGTTCATTCAGTTATGCTTGTTTTTTTTAACAATTGAGCAGAGTAGACACTTCTTTCCAGTTGTACTTCTCAATTGTTTACAAACTTTGTGTATAATGAGAACTGAATGTATTTCTCAACACGAGCATTTTAGTCATCTTTATATATATATATATATATATTAATTTTTTCTCTTAGATCTGTATTACTTTTTATAGAGTTCTTTTATATACCTTCTCTTTTATTTCTCTATGTTAAACTACTTGCTGGTTATTTAATAATGTAATGCAGTTCTATGTTAAGTTCATAGTTGGATTCTGCATATTTATGATTGTACCTATCAAAGAAAAAATAAATAAAACATCTTGTCATGCATATTTTTGCATATTCTCTTTTATTTGTAAATTTAAATGAAATAGGTGAATCAATAGTTCAAAACATATTTGAATGGAGTATCATTTTAAGTCTTATTATGAACTCCAAACCACACAACCATCAAGTTCTGAAACCTGAACAAAAGATATGTTAAAGCAATATGATCTTATTCAGTAGGACAAATCACAAAAATCGAACATAATTAAATCTAACAACATATTAAACCGGTGGAAGCAGTGTTACTTGGAATATGGTTCCTTTAGATTTATGAAACTGATACAAACACCGACTAAAATGTGATACACTAAGTTAACTTTACGTGAATGTGCATAGTAAATAATTTTTATTAGAATCTAAATGTAATAAGTAAGTTTTGTAAAAGATATTTAGTGAATTAGCAAGTTGATTGTTTAATAAATAATATAGTACAAATGTGATGTTTTAAGTTTTCCAAACTAAGTTAGAATGATGATATTGTGCAACGAAAGATAAAATAAAAACAAAAAAATTCAGAACACTAAAATTTAGAGTATTGATACATAAGACTATACAAGTACCAATGCGTGATTCACAAAGTTAATAACATCATGTCTTGGAGTTTTATATTAAAAAGAAAAGAAAAGAAAGTTGGAGGGAAAGAAGAAAAAAAAAAAAGTGAAGACGTCTTAAAGTTTTTTAAAGGAATTGTTATTTGCACAAGTAAAAATTGATATTTTCACAAGGTTTATCTCACATAAGTGTGAGATTCATTTATTATTCATGTGAAATGAATCTTATGAAACTAACACTTTTGTTTCTGAAAATATCAATTCCATTTTTAATAGTAGAGAAAATAAATTTGGCTAAAAGGGAAAAAATTATTTGATATATTTGAGCATAGAATATTCAGTCAGATATATAAGTTAAAATTTCAACTAGTCAGAATCTCAAAATTCAAAGTTCCTTTCGATCATATTGATACACATAATTGAACAAGTTAAAAATATATCCACTTCAAATATAGATCTTATGATGCATATTTGCTTAATCACACTCTTCATTTTTGTTGCCTATTTCATCATAATTTAAACTTATTAGATGACAATTATTATGTCACATAAACTCAAAGTAACAATACAACATTCAATTGAAATTTATTACAATATCAAAAGTTGACAATGTCAAAAGTTGAAATTACATGTGATATTTTGATATTTTAACTTATTCTTTTTTTCCCGAATGGCATATATATATATATATATATATATATATATATATATATATATATATATAACTTCTTAAGGTTACAGAACCCTTCAAATAATTATACAACTAGAAGGTTGTATTAATTCTTGTCAACTATTATTCTATTAGTTAACTATTAATACTAGCCATGTGATGCGGAATTTATAAGCGATGTGGATACTTTGTAATGTGATATGAACCAAACAATAAGCTTTATGATAACCTGTACAATCATAATTATGTTCAATAACCTCTATGTTTAATAGGAGCATGATATATTGGAACAACAATCCCGTTCTATATGTTTAGTATTTGATATGAGTAGAATTGTAACAGACCAACTAAAATATATTAGGTTGCAGCCATAATTACTCGAAAAGATATTACGCTAACATATTAGCAAATTTTGTTTCAATATAAACATGTTACACTTTCATGCCCGACACATTAAATTTGACCTTCCAAAACTTTATTTTTCATTTCTACTTAAACTCTTATTACACAAGCATGATTACAACTTTATTTTATGATCTACAAACGAGGGACATCTTCTTACAAAATTATTTTATGATTATATATGCTTTTACCAATCTTCTCCCAATTGCCCTGTTTCTTCCCAAGCTCATGACTCCGCAAGAGAACAGTCAAAAAAACAGATAAACAGTTTGTAATTAGTTATGGGGACAAAGTGTCGAGTAATCTTGTCAAATTTTCATTTCTCACACCTTCAAAATGTGATGTCAAGCTAATTTGCTCCTCAAAAAATAAAAAATTAAAATAAAATTCCTTCTTATCTGTAAGTGTGTTCATCAATGGAACCAATGTTCTTTTGGCAAAGCTATGCCACCAAAAATATAACGAGTAATGAGAACACTCACTTCCATGCAATGAAAACCAGCAATAACTCCGATTAAGTTTGGAAGTCTTCGGATTGATAATATTGAAGAAGCCAGTCTGGAAGATAATGGAGATAGCTGAAATGAAACATAACTTCGAATTAAGTTTGATATTTATTGAAGGCACTGCCAATGACAAAAGTTTACTAAAGGAGTCGAAGGGTAAATTCTAGTGTAGATTTACTTGAATCCTCAAAATTGTAATAGCCCTTACAGAATTTAACTAAACTTCTGATTCACTTGAAAACCAAAACTAGAAACTTCGTCGACTTTCTTTAAAGATAGTTCAGACTTCAGAGATCGATGAACATATTTTCCTATTTCTTAATTCCTAATCACATGAACTGATTAATCATTTCATGTGAACATTTAAACTGAACTCAGCTTTTGGTGAATACAGTCCCACATACATCAACTCCTTCACCTATCAAAGCAGTAGTATATGTACAGCATGAATATGCATTCATAAAAAAATATTAAGAGTTACACACTTTGAAGTCATAAGATTTTAGTTTGTAGTTAGAAGAGTATGTAGATCACACGATTATAATTTGCTCTCCAACAGTTCAACCACATGCATAGAAAAGATTAACTGTCAAGTGTCAACACACTTTGAAGTCATGTAACTTTAGTTTGTAGTCTAGAAGAGTAAGTAAAGCAAACCGCTTAAATTTGCTTAGCCAGTTCAGCCATATGACGGGTGAGTCTCAACCAGAAAGGGGAAGGCTCTTGAAATTAATACTTGACTATAGCTACAATCATGTTCCCTATGATTTCAGACTCGAATATAATTGTCTTACATTCTTCTGTCCGGGAAATTTTTTTTAAAAGAAAAGATCCTACTATGGAATCAAGATGGAGAACGAGAAAGTAAAATAATTTGAAATAAGCAGTCCCATAGTTTATGGATAAAAAGCATGTTTACAGAACACTTGAAGATAGGAAATTCTTAGGTCTTTTCTATCATATGTTTTACTCTAGTAATAGAGTAGAACATGAAAAGAGATTCAAGAGATGTCATGGAATATTTATGGATTCAAATTTTCTGAGAGAAGATGAAACTATGCATTGTTAAAAGAAAAAATTATGCTGTAAAGATTCCTACAAGTTTCTTTTAGTACCAAGTTTAGCTTAATCCATGCATCTTTCCAGCCAAATGATTGCTCAAACTTAGTCTTTCAGATTGGAGCTTATGGAATCAAAAAAAAAAAAAAACTTGAAAAATGACAGCACAAAAACACAGAAGGAAAGATCAAAAGACTATAAGTTAAATCAGCAAATTGGGGAACCAAATCTATTGTGCCAATTGCCCAAGCCTGTGTATTAAAGAAACCCCATTTGACAAAGTCTAACCAAATTGGAGAAACTATTACCTTAATTCACCCATACTCTACTATATTAGGAGCTGCGCCGCCAATAATAGCTTTGATCTCACTTTTCTTCATTGAAGAACCTAACCAATCATCTCATATTATGTCAATTTCATCATCACCGCACAAAGAAATTTCGGTTGAAGTTGTTCTCATAATTAATCACTTACCCAATCGTTCCAACAATTCTAATTACCATTTCTAACAAAATAAATTTATATTGAATCAATCAATAAATCATAACAACAGATGTATAACATCAGATTACATGAATCAAATGCTTCCCACTTCACATCATCCTCAACATTTTACCCATGTATCATTGACAATCTAAAAACAACAATTGAAAAAAAAATCCCCCAAAAAAATAATGAATAAATAAATCGAAAAAACAAGAACCCATCTCCCAAATTTTATTCTTTAATCCATCAGGACTGGATATCAGCAAAAATGGGCGCAACAGCCAAAAGTTTCTTCCTAGAAATGCAACGAGTCTGACCAATTCTCGAAGCGAAAGAAGGGATTTTGTCCATGGGGTTTTGGGTTGGCAGCGATTGGGATATCGTTTCTGTTGTTGAAGAGAGATTTCTGAGCTGCAAAGCGATCAGATTTTGCGATTTGGGTTTTCTAGATTTAGCAATAAATTTGTTGTCTCGGATTTGGGCTAAAGCTCCAGGCTTCATATATTTGTAAAATGAGGTTGCCTCTTTCTTTGTTGGTGAAGATTGGCAGGTGCTTGTGACTCTTGATTTCATGGTGTAAGATGAATTTGTAGAGGGAGAGAAATGGATGAAATTGAAAACCCTAGAGAGATGTATAAACCGGATGTGGAGAAGAATGGGGTTTTGGGCGGGTTTAAATAAGGGGTTATAGGCGGGAAGATGCCCATTGTGGAGTTTTACGCGAGGACACGTTTTCAAGTATTTCTATTTTTATTTTTTCTAATAAGGCAAATCAATTACCCTCCATGACATTTGTACCGTTGGAATAATTTAAATATGTCAAAAAATATATTTTTAATAATTTATTAATTCTTATTAATAATTGTGTCGTTAATGACATATTAAAAAATATTATTTATCATTAAATATATATTAAAAAATTATGTAAAAATTGTAACGAAAGTAAATCCTCAGGTAGAATATTTTTCATTTTTTTAGTTGCTCTTTTGATTTATTATTTAGATAAGTTGGGTCTTAAAATGTCAATCCCTAAGTTTTCACTTAAGGTCCCAAAATTCCACCGATTAGTAAGATCCCCCCCCCCCCCCCCCCCCCCCCCCCCCCCCCCAATACACTATTGTTGAGTTTATGGAATTCAAATTAGTGAGATAATTTTAATTAAAATTATAAATTTTTAATTTAATACGTGTGTTACGTGAAATTACAATCCAATTAATTGGGCATCAGGCATATGTATCGTGTGATTATGTGACGGTGAATAAGTCCTAATGTTATTAGGATGGCAGCCTAGCGATGATCCCAAGCCAACCCGAAATGGAATCTAATATATGGGTGAACTTGTAAAAAAAATTATTGACTGTTTATGGAGCAAATAAATAATTTGGTCCAATTTCTTATAATGTTATGAAATTTATACGAGATCCATCACATCACTTGTAAACTCTATAATATTATGAAAAATTAGACCAAACTGTTCATTTATTCTAAAAATAATCAATAATTTCTCAAAATTATAGAGTCTCCTAAATAGTTTAGGAGTTATATAATATTGTTATACTAGTAATTACCCGTGCCTAAAGACACGGTATAACGAAAAATTAAATTAAAATTTAAAAAATAAAAATATTATTATTAAGAAAATTATACAATATAAAAATTATAAATATTAATATTATCAGCATTATTATTATTATTATTATTATTATTATTGTTATTATTATTATTAGTATTAGTATTAGTATTACTATTACTATTATTGTTATTACTATTTCTATAATAATTATTATCATTATAATAATTATTATAATAATTACTATTACTATTATTATTATTGTTGTTGTAGTTGTTGTTGTTATTAATACTATTATTATTATTATAATTTTATAATAATAATTATTATTAATTATTGTTATTGTTATTATAATAATAATAATTATTATTAATTAATATTGTTATTATTATTATTATTATCAGTATTATTATTATTATTACAGTTATTATTATTACTATTATCACTATTATCACTATTACTATTACTATTATTATTATTATTATTATTATTACTATTATTATATTAATTATTATTATTATTATTATTATTACTACTACTACAATTAATATTATTATTCCTATTATTATAATTACTATTACTATTATTAATATTATTATTATTATTATTATTATTATTATTATGAGTTTTGGGGGGGGGGGGGGGGGATTTAGTATGAGTTTTGGGGGGAATTTTGTTTGAGTTTTTGGGGGGAAAGTTAGTAAGGAAGAATTAATCTAGGCCATTAATTTTGAGAGATGAAATCTGAATCGTTCTTGTGCTTTCTCAAATTTAAGATTCAAAAAGGGTCCTAGTAATTACCTGTAATGATCGAGAAAATTACGAACCTAATTTTTTTTTTATTTAATTATATCCATAATAATATATGAGGTATGAAGTATATGTGTATGTGATAAGTTGTATGATGAGAGGTATTAAATTAGTTAATTAAATTAATTAACTAAAGAAGGAAAAAGATTTCAAGAGAAGCTTTTGTGATAAAATCACAAAGCTTGAATGTTGGCCTTGTATTACAATTAAGAAGTTTTATAATGAACAAGTTAATTACTTGTATGAATAATGAGAAAGAAGAAGCAAGTGAATTATTAAAGATAACCCCATTGTGGAAATAATTGTACGTGTATGAGTAATGATATTATAAGCCCGATTTGATGATAAGGGTTAGTGAATGAATTAATTTAATCAAGTCAATTTGCTTGTATTATTAAGTGTTAGGGTTTTATTAAAATAAACCCAAGAGTTTGTAAGTGATGGTGTTATGTAAGCTAATTTAATTAAGGAGTCCGATGGACTTATAAATAGCAAATCTAATTGGATTATATTTTAAATCCAAATGAGTGGTTAAACTAGGACAATTAAGTTTACCTAGTAGCCCAAGTAATTAATTTAATTACTAGTCCATGTAAATTATTAAATAAGCTCAATGCTTATTTTAATTAAAGATAGCATAGTTATGTAAATGCTAGCCCAATGTGTGATATAAATTGAGCCCAAACAATTTAATTGAATGAGTCCAATAGAACTTAATTCTAAGATCCAAAGTGGAGCCCAATAAGCTTGTATAGGTAAATATGTATACATATATTGGTGTATATATATATATGGATACTTATATAATTATATAAGACTTAAAAATAAAGTCAAATTGGATAAATATTGGTCAATCCCAAATTTTGGGGCCCACATGGATATAAAGCTAGCTTGTTGGATGATTTTGGAGTGTAAATTGGTTCAAGTAACATCCAACCACCCTAGTCAATCAAAGGGTCAATCAAAATGTCCATCAAGTGGTCATTCCATGCATAGTAAGCAAGATTAGAGCCTTAATCAACTAATGTTAGTTGATTAGGAAAGTTAATGGTAAAATCCTAGACTTCTATAAATAAGAAGGAGCAAAGACTTGCTAGGTTTGTTAGTCATTTTGTAAGAACTCCAAGAGAGAATACAGAGAGCATTCTAGAGAAAATAGAGAGAACTCTTGAGAGTTGGTTTTTCACCAAGGAGATTGCTAGAGACTTATCAAGGAGGAGTCACCAACAAAGCCTCTAGCCAAGAGAAAAAGAACATAAGGTTCAAAAGTGTTCTATCTCATCTTTATTTCATTTTTGTAGGCTATATATGTTTTATATGGTCAAAATATATTTTTAACCGATCAAAAGTGGTTTTGATGGTCTAGAAGTCTTAAGCTATGATAAATTGGTAGATACATGGTTTGATATGCTTAAATCATGATTTGGTATGTGAGAAATGTATAAAAGTTGTAGAAATGTTCATAACATATTTTACCGGTAAAACCCTAACGATACATGTTGTGTTTAAGGTCGTAGTTTGAAATATACAAGTTGGAAAATTAATTTCTATGGTTAGAAAGTTAGATCTATGAGTCTTAAAGAAAAGTCCAACTTGAAGTTTTCAAAAATATTGAATAACGAAGAAGTTATAGCTTTTATCGGAAAGGATGTCGTTTTTAGACCCTAGATGGTTCGATCCGTAATTTTCATGTAAAACGTTTTCAAAAAGAGGATCGAGCCATGGAATATTGTAAAACAAGAGGTTAGGAACACAACAACACTAAGTTGGTGTTATTTGGATGTGTAGAGTTTATTTTATTCAAGTTTGAACCATTAAAATCAAGGATTTGTGAAGTTAGTTTTCACTTTGACTTTGTGAGCGATTTTAATCTTAGATCCGTTTGGAATTTGGATTTTTAATATAAAGTGAAATTGTAGATCATGAAATTCTAATGAATTTAGACTCAAAAATCACCTCAAAATGTTTCCGTATGAAGAAGTTATGGCTGTCGGAGTGACTGGAGGTCGAATAGCCCATTATAGGGTTTTGGCTTCTGTTTTGGACGCCGGGGCATTCATTTGAGCGCCGGGGCTTTCAAGGCCAGAAAGTTCAAGTTGTCGGGTCGGTCCGGGTCGGGTTTTATTGGAAAATTTAAGTATAACTAAGTGTAAAATGAAGGTATTTGTGTATTGAACTAATATATAGAATTTATTTGTAATTAATGGGTAGCAAAATGTTTAAAATAAAGATTAATGTTAACACCATTAAAAAGTTAACTATTGGTATTGTTTAAAGATTTTTATTAAAATATTATTAAATGATTAATAATATTAGTATATGATTAAAAAGTTATTAAATGATTAATAATGATAGTTAATGATTAAAATATTATTAAATGGTTAATAATATTAATAAGTGATTAAAATATTATCAAATGGTGAATAATATTTGTAAATGATTAAAATATTATTAAATGATTAATAATATTAATAAGGATTAAAATATTATTAAATGGTTAATAATATTAGAAAGTTAATAAAATATTATTAAATAGTTAATAATATTAGATAATGAATAAAATATTATTAAATGGTTAATAATATTAGTATATGAATAAAATATTATTGAATAGTTAATAATATTAGATAATGAATAAAATATTATTAAATGGTTAATAATATTAGTAAGTTAATAAAATATTATTAAATGATTAATAATATTAGTAAGTTAATAAAGGATTTAAATATTATTAAATGGTTAATAATATTAGTATACGAATAAAATATTATTAAATAGTTAATAATATTAGATTATGAGTAAAATATTATTAAATGGATAATAATATTAATAAGAGAAGAAAATAGTATTAAATGATATTATTTTGATTATAAAATATTATTAAATGGATAATAATATTTATAAGTTATTGAAGATATTATTTGATGAATAATATTGTTTGAATAGTAAGACATTATTAATAATGTTAACCTATGAGTGAAATATTATTAAATGATTAATAATATTAACTAAGGATAAGGATATTATTAAAGGATTAATAATATTATTGAGAGGATAAAATATTATTAAATGGTTAATAATATTTATAAATGATTAAGACATTATTTGATGATTAATATCATTGGGGATAGTGTAAAGCATTATTTAATTATTAATAATGTTAATAAGTGTTTGAGATAATAAAGAGGTTAAGAGAATTATCAGATGGTTAATAATATTGAGGAGCTAAGTGATTTATTATTGAAATAATAAATGGTTAAAATATTATTATACGATTAATAATATTATATGTAGTAATTATATATTATCAAATGAGATAATATTATAAAACAATGAAGTGATGGTTATGTGAGTCGAAATACTATCAAGGGATTGATAATATTATTAAGAGTTTTAAGGTTATGATTAAGTGATAGATGATTTAAGACATATATGTTAAGGTTATTAATGTTAAATAAACCTATATGTGTTATGTTAATTGGAGGATCAATGTTATTGAATATTAGGTCACCCAAAGGAAGTATTTTTAAGTTGAATAGCAGTAGTCAGCGGAACAGGCAAGTTCTTCTTAACCCTAACTTGTATTTATTGTTGCAAGTTTCCTTCAACTTTATGTACATTGAGCTATTCAAATTATTGTTGAGCAAATTCTACACTCGTAGTTATTTGACCGAACTTAAAGTGGACTAATTATCTAAAATTATTCCACCTCATTGTTGGTTATTGTATTCGCACATAGTGCCTTTGCAAATGTTATAGTTCAGAAATTTACGAACTGTTTAAGGACGTCTAAGCTAATTGTTTCGGCTAGACAAATGCATGTTTAAATTCATTTAATTAAATATTATAAAAGCTTATCCAAACCATTGGCTGGTGCGGATTCTTACAGTAAGACTGAGAAAGAACAACCCCTAGTTAAAGGGGGATTTTTATTCGTCGGAGACCCGACAGCGCGCAAGAAAACTAAATGTGATGCATATACATAGGACATGAGATGACTGATCCCCTCGAGTGTCCCGTTATTTTTACAAGGTGTCAGACATTGTATGTCTGTTCTACCTTAGCAGCAGTTCATGGTCTTTTGAGACCCCTCAGCAGTAAAGAGTCAATTCATTCTTTTATTGAACATTGATTCTTGTTATTTCACAATTGTTATCTATTGTTGAAACCCTTGAAGATAAATCATTTTCATTCATGATATATCAATTCTCGTTTATTTAAACTTTCTGGGCAAAGTAGTTGCTCACCCTTGCTATATCATGAACTATTTTCAGTTAAGCTGAGTAATCTAAGGAGTACCAAAGCAAAGGAAGGATGAACGAGTAGACGTAATTAGTCGTACTATATGTGTAAACCTGTTATATTATAAGGTAATGATGATGTATTAAGGTTAGTGGAACCTGGGATTGAAGGTACGTTTTGTATTGAAATTATGTATGTTTCCGCGAGTTATTAAAGTTTTAGATTATGAATGTTTGTTGAGTGATGAATAGTGAGCACCGAACTCGAGGTTCAAGGAACTCGGATTTGGGGGCGTCACATTACCCGTGCCTAAAGGCACGGCATAACTAAAAATTAAATTAAAATTTAAAAAATAAAAATGTTATTATTAGCTGTATAATAATGATAATAATAATAATAATAGTAATAATTATTATCGGTATCCAAGCTATTATCGGTAACCTATGATGAACATTGTCCAAGCTAGTGCTAAGTCATCATAGGTTGCCCAATGTTCAGCTACAATGATAGACACTACACTATAGAAGCGAATCAGAGAAAATTCTTTTTTAACTATAGTATTAATATATGTTAGATTTGGGAAGAAGCATTTATGATTTGGGCGGAATTTTTGATTGAGAGGAATTATTGTGAGCCGTTAGATTAAAAATGAAAGATTTAAATGAAAGATTTAAAAAAGAATTTAAAAATGATTGTGTTTTATTATATAGATAATAATAATTATTATAATAATAATAATTATTATAATAATTATATTAATAATAATAATAATAGCAATAATATCGATGATGATAATAATAATAATAATAATACCGATAATAATAATTTTTATATTTTATAATTTTCTTAATAATAATACAGATAATAATAATATTTTTATAATTCGAATTTTAATCTAAATTTTTTTAATATAATTTTTTGTTTGTAATAGTAATAATAATAACAATAAATAATAATAATAATAATAAAAATAAAAATAATAGTAATAATAATAATAGTAATAATAATTATAATACATCTAATAATAATAATACTTAATAGTAATAATAATACCGATAATAATAATAATAATGATAATAATGATAATAATAATAATAATATAATAATAATAATAATATTTTTAAGCGAATATCAGCAACTCCTACGGCGAGGACAATAGACCCAGTCACTCACCTTTCTATTTTGGGGCCAAGTAGGTATTAATTATTATAGTGAGATTACCAAGGTTTGATGGGATAATTGAAGAAAGTAAATAGATTAAAAAAAATTAAAGAAATTTTTGGGAGAATAGATTTTGAGCTGACCTACAAAGATAGGAACTGACATACGGAAGATAGAAGAGAGAAATGGAGAGAGAAACAGACACTGTGGAGATTTATTATTTGGGCGGAATTTTTTTTAGATTGGATGAAATCTGAGGCAATAGATTAAATTAGAAGAATTGAGATGAAATCTGAACCGTTGTTGTGTTTTCTTAAATTTAAGATACGGTATAACGAAAAATTAAATTAAAATTTAAAAAATAAAAATATTATTATCAGTATTATTATAGTTATTATTATTATTATCAATATTATTTTTATTAATATTACTATTACTATTATTATTATAATAATCACTATTATCATAAGTTATAATAATAATAATAATAATAATAATAATAATTATTATTATTATTATTATTATTATTATTATTATTATTATTACTATTATTATTATTAGTAGTACTATTATTATTATTAGTATTATTATTATTATTATTATTACTATTATTATTATTATTATTATTATTATCAAAGAAAACCAAAAGTTGTTGCTTTATCACATGAGACAATTATTTTGGGACAAATTATACGCGAAACAGGGCGGCTCCTTTGCATAGTAACTTCACGAAAACCGAGAACAGGGCTGCATAATAAATTATGATAAAAACTGAAAAGGGGAGGAAGTTTTGGGGGGAAAATTAGTAGGGAAGAATCAATCTGGGCCATTAATTTTGAGAGATGAAATCTGAACCATTCTTGTGCTTTCTCAAATTTAGAATTCAAAATGGGTTCTACTTTATAATATAGATATATTCTATTAGCACGGTGATTCGCGAAATTGGGTGATCACTGATCAATTAAAGGTTAGTAATCCAAAACCAACGCGGAGGAGATGTATTCAAGTGAATCGGTTGTTGGGCTATTAATTTAAAAGTGTATTTTTGTTGTGGAATTTTTTGACATTAAAGACTCTAGTGATAAAGTTAAAAAAAAATTTAGAACTGACGTTAGAATCTCTAACACCAGTTTTGAATCTACAAAAACTTACTTCGTTCACTCTGGTCACTTTAGAGTGTGAAGTGACAAAAGTCAATACTCCAGGAATACTTCCATAATTATGAAAAAAGTACGAAACTCTTTCAAGAACAATCTTCAGACTGTATTATACTACCAAAATTAAATATGAATAAATATTTATATTTATATAAAAAAATAAATGTCCCATAATTAATAAATATAATAAAAGAAGTTATCATTACCAGCAATATATTAATATCTCTCAAAAAATATTGACCTGCAACAAAACAAATAATAATAAAAATATTTATTTATTTTAAACGAAAATTATTTTTCATCCGAATAACAACAGTGTTTCTCAAATTCAGATTCCGATCATCATAATCTGTTGGTCGGAATAGTGTCCAAAAGTCCAACTAAATTGTTTTTTTTTTTTCTAAATTCTGGTGACACTATTCCGACCAACACATCCGATGATCGAAATCTGAGTTTAAGAAACACTGTTATTATTTGGGTGAAAAATAATTTTCGTTTAAAATAAATAAATATTTTTTTTATTATTTGTTTTGTTGCAAGTAAATAATTTTTGGGAGATATTAATATATTGTTGGTAATGATGACTTCTCTAGAACAAGCAGTAACTACTAGTATCTTAATAATAAATTTTATTTATTATTTTTCACCAAGTAAACCACCAGTTTTTGCTATAGCACACATTTTCAAAAATAATTAACATTATTTATGTCATATCAATCCACCACCATTCATTTACAATAACTCCAAAAAACAGACCAATTATCTCTAGTAAGTACGCTGCGCTTGCCTAATCTTATTACACTCACAGGAAAAAACTTAAGTTTTTTTCTTGCTATATTTTCTTTACCAACCTAAAAAACACTAACTATTGTAGTTAGCTCTACAGTGCGTCACTCACTTCAGTCACCCTTGTAATATTAATAGTAAAGGTGACCATTAGGTTTGTACAGTAACTGCAAACTAACCAGATTTATTACCCTCACCACCTAAATGAAGGGTCTATAGGAATCGACCCTCTTGATAATGAATCTGATTTTTAATAATTTTTTTGATTACGTTTACACATCCTAATTTTCAATTTTCTACGAAAAATCATTTCTTAATAGATTATTTATTTATTTATTATTTTTCAAAAACAATGCTACAGACTTCTAAAAATCGTGATTTTTAAACATGATGTGAAGTGTGACGACCCCAAATCCGGGTTCCATAACCTCGAGTTTGGTTCTCACTATTCAACACATTACTAACAATTAAATACATACATTGCATTTACATATCGCGGAATAATACATATTGGTTCCCTTCAAAAGGTTACAATACCAGGGTCTATCAACCTTAACATAAAAGCAGTTCCTATCATAAGGAATTACAAAAGGTTCTTCTACAGTAAATACACATTAAATATCTAATTAGCATGCATGAGCTAACTTAATCTCTGGCTTTTCCTTTTCCCTTATCCTTCTTTGAGCAATCAGGTCTATCTGAAAAATGGTTCATGATATAGCAAGAATGAGCAACTAGATTGCTCAGCAAGTTTAGAACAATCATAGAGATTTAATATATCATGAATGAATGGGAAATATCATCAATGATTCAACAATAGATATAACAATTGTGAATGAAACAAGATTCAAATTTTTAATAAACAGAAGATTTGAATCTTAAAATGCTGAGCGGTCACTAAGGACCCTGAACTAACGAGGGTATAATAGAGTTTCCTCTGACCCTTTGAGTTGTTTGGTTTTCAAGGGGATCAGCCTATTCAACCCGCTGTATATGCATTACATTTAGTCACTGGCGCCCAAAGTCAGTTTCCCGACACAAAATCCCCTAATTTAGGGTTGTTCAATTCTCAGACTTAATATAAGAAATCCGCACCCAACAATGGTTTGGATAAGCTTTTAAAAGTATTCAAGTATTGAATTTATAAACGTAATGTCTAGCTGAACTATTAGCTTTTGACATTTTTAATACAGTTCATGAATCAAGAACTAATAAGCTTCAAGTGCACTAAGTGCGATTTTATAAACAATATGGATGTGGGATAATTTTAAATAATTAAACCACTTCAAGCTTTGACAATAAATACAAGTATAGAAACTTGCTCAACAATAAATGAGTAGGGTTAGAGAACTTGCATGTCTGCTCAGCTACAATAAATGTCTAGCTTTAACTAACTTGTTTTGAAAGACCTAACATTAATAAAGTCGGTCTAATAATTAGTACGGCGTATTTGCATAACTATACGCTTAATAATGAACTTATTTACCACATAAGTACTAACACATACATTACATTAGTCAAAACAATATTATTAACCTTATAGACCCTCAATCATATTAGGTTAATAATTTAATAAGTTAGAAAATATTTTTTCTTAAGTGTTGGACACTTATTAAACCCTTAAACAACTTATTAGAATTGTTTAATTAAAGCATAATTAAATTAAATTTATTTTATTAACTCAACCTCTATTTAATTACTATTTAATCTTGGTTAAATAGAAATTAATTAATTAACTCTAGTTATTATTTAAAATAAATAATAACTAATTGTACTTACTTATTATTTAATTATAATTAAATAATAAATAATTATTGACTTAATTTTAACCTTCTTTAATTTAATATTAATCAACCCATAATTAACTAAGTAATTAACCTTACTTATTATTTAATTTAAGGAAATTATATAATAGTTTACTAATCTTAATCCTCTTTAATTATTATTTAATGTTAATTAAATAATAATTAATTATTTAATTAATTTTAATTATTATTTAAGGTTAAATAATAATCAAATCATTCTTATTTATTATTTAAATTAAATAATAAATTATTACTCTAATAACTTAATTTCCATTAATCGTTATTTAATGCTAATTAAATAATAATTAATTACTTAATTATCCTTATTTATTATTTAATAATATTTAAATAATAAATAATTAATTTATAAATTTTATCTCTCTTTAAGTATTATTTAATAGGCATTAAATAATAATTGCTAATTTATCATCTTTATTTATTATTAACATTTAAAATAATAAATAAATAATAAATTTATTTAACTTAACCATGGTTTAGCTAACTAGATTAATATTTAAAATTTTTAAATATTAAACTTGTTGAAAAATATCCTCCCCAATATTATTTTTGTATTATTATTATTTTTGTTATAATTTTAAATTAATTTTCAAATATTTAAATTAATTAAAATTAACCCGAATGGCATTTTCGCAAATAAGTTGAAAACTGATCCGAGGGCAAAATGGTAATTCTGCCAAGAAAAACACGGAGGGGCAGTATCATAATTTCACCGAAAACTTACTCCCGCGCATGGCGCGGCTAAGAATCTCGGGGGCCCAAAACGGTGCCGTTTAGAAACAGCGAAAATCGACTTCCGCGCATTGCGCGAAGGTCATTTTCTTTTATACGCCAAACGGCGTCATTTGGCTCCGTGTCTGACGGTGAACAGTGCTCGCGTATTGCGCAGCCAGTGTTTTTTTTTTTTTTTCTACCAAGCAGAATGTGAACAGTGTCCGGCAATACCCATTTTAAATAAAAATATACCATCAAGTAAGCTTTAAATCCTCAATAAAAATCCAAAAAAATTACCAATCACTTAATATCAATTTATAACATGAAAATTTAATTTTTCATGATTTAATATCATTCTTTTTTTTATAAAAAAATTTACATCACATAAACTACCATAAATCATAACTTTTTGTATATAACTCCATTTTGAGTGATTCAAACTTTGTTTTTCTCATGATTTAATGTTCTATAATATTAGAACATCAAACCTAAGTTTTATAAAAATATTTTTGGTTATAAATTTCAAGACTTGATTATACACTATTAAACACATATTTTAGTATACAAATGATACCAAAATACAAACCAAACCTATTAAACTCAAGCATGGCATAAATATTACAACTACACATTAATAACAATATTAACATGTTTATACTAACATGATGATTTATTTAATTTAAAAACAAACTACATTTAAAATAACAATTACCTTGTTTTAATGACTATATTCCTTTTTCTTCCAAAGTAGGTGATGAGGTTTGAAGGCATGAACCAAGAACTCCTTCTCTTGGTATTTTGGTCTCAACTATATTTTTTCTACACTCTCAAATGCTCTCTAGCTTGAAAAATGGAAGAAGAAGAATGACTAACACAAGCTCCTAAATTGTAAGTATACTTACAATTTTAATAGATATAAAATTTATATCTATTAAAATTACCATAATGAGATAGCAAAGATACTTACACAAGAAAGTTAGTCCATACTTAGTTGGTGAAAAGAGGGATGGTGTCCATGTACAAAAAAATAAAACAAGCAACCTTAATTTAATTAAATGAAAAATAAAACAAAACTCATTTTCTCTCTCCTCCCTCACTTGGTCGGCTGATTTCCTTTCTTCATGTCCCAAAATTGAGTCACTTTCCACTTTTAAACAATTAATAGTTTAAATTAAGTATTTTCCAAGTGGGCCAATCATTGGGCTTTAATTTAAAGTACCAATTGGGCTTCTATTAAATTGTTTGGGCTACTAAATTGTCAAATTTTATTATTCTCCACTTGGGCTACTAATTGACCCATGTTGGACTAATTTAATAATTTACACATTAATTATTCAATCCATGATTAAATAAATAATTAGATTGAATAAATAATTAAATATTCTAACCCATAAGTATTAAATTACAAAATGGACTAATAAATATTATTATTAATATTTCACATTATTTACATTAATTAATAATCATATTAATTAATTTATTATATTTAATTAACTCATTATATTCAATTTAATTAAATATTTAGTTAATAGGAAACTTATCAATTATTTTGATATTAAAACTTTAGGGTTTGTTCACTAATTTAATAACATATTAGTGACCCCCTTTAATTAATTTTAGTAATTAATTACATAATTATTTAATCACATAATTAATTAATCACATAAAAAGATTTAAATAATCTCGTAAAACTAACTCGTTGGAAATTAAATTAATAATTTAATTAATAAAGACGTGGAACTGTGATAATGATGGAGCCATTGCACAGGCTAAGGAACCCAGATCTCACCAACGATCCAAGCATATACTTAGGCGGTACCATCTCATCCGTGAAATCATTAATAGAGGAGATGTACATATATGCAGAGTGCCAACAGATAATAACGTTGCAGATCCACTGACCAAGGCTTTGTCGCAGCAGAAGCACGAAGGTCACACTAGTTCCATGGGTATTAGATACATAAGTGATTGGCTCTAGTGCAAGTGGGAGATTGTTAGAGTTTATGCCCTAGAGGCTAATTATTTGATGTAATTGCTTAACATTTTTGATATTATATTTGATTGAATAAATGGATTATTTTATTATGATTTCATTTACTGCGTTATATAAATGTTAACATAATAAAAGCCCTTAGAATAATGATACGAATTATATAGCTTTAAGTATGTGACTTGAACATGAGATTATATAATTATAATTAGTATCATTGTTCTTAAATGTCCCTAGTCGAGTATCATTGTTAATGGGACAACAATGATGCATTGAGACTAGTATGTGGATTGACTGATGGCCAAATCTCATTGGTCATAAATATATGAGATATTTGAGTCAATGCATAGGTACATGTTAGAGAACAATGTACTGGACTGACCCACCATGAGAATTCTACATGGAGCATTATGCAAAGTGTCATAAGAAATTCTTATAGTGACAATGATGTAATGATCCTCCGACCTGAAGTCACTATATTATTACACGAGAATTTGTGTACTTTAATATCATCAAATGTCACCTTTAATATGGTGGACAATAAAGGTGATTATTGGGTACATCATGAATCGTGTGAGGAATATGAGTGATCTAGATGGAATTTAACCCTCCTATATATTAGGGGTGATATCCATAGGCCTCTTGATTGAGTAGGACTATGAAATGCATTGCCATGCTCAAATCTTGATTTGTTTCATATAGTCTACTCATTGATCAAGAAAACTCAGATTAAATTATGAAGAGTATGACACATTCCATGCCTCGAGTTTAATCTAGGATATAAGGTTAAAAGGATTAAATTACATTGAAACATTGGTCACGAAAAGGTTGTATCGAATCACCGATCTTATTATTATTTGGGTAGCAGTGATGCATTACTAGATGCCGCTCACTGTTTATAATTTTATAATATGATTTTAAAATTATTGCCAACATAATAATAACCTATAGGGTCACACACTTAGAACGTAATTAAAAAGGAATTAATTTAAATTGTAACTATTTTAAATATGTCAATATGATTGATAGTATTTAAAAATTACGAATTTAAATTAATAGGATAATTTGTATATATGTATATTAATTAAGTAAGACTTAATTAAATATAATATATATAAATTCGGATTTTATTTTTCTATATATTTTAGGTTTTAGTTAATTCCTATTAACTACTATATATATGATATATCAGTAGTCTAAAAGTCACGTAAGGAAAAACTAAAAACCCTAGCCGCTTTCAGAAAGAGGCTAGAGAGAAAAATAATTGGGAAATCCTGATCTTGGTGGCTAGTACCGCGATTCCTTTTGCTGCAGATCGTGGGACGATTCGCGGAGCGTTCGTGTGGATACTGTAGAGACGCAGTCGCTGGATTGCGTTGAAGATTCGAAGCCGTTCCAGAATTTCATCGTCTTCTCAACATCTCAGATAATCGGTAAAATAATCTAAACCTCTGATTAATCTGTTTTCGCATTGATCATGTCTTAGGGTTTCGAAAAATTTTTAAATTCCGCTGCTTTCACTGTGTCGAAACCCTAACAGAATCAAGTCCTCTATGACATATAACTTTTTTAGAATTTTTGGATCAAAAGACTATGTTT
Organism: Hedera helix; assembly: GCA_947179155.2. Lineage (NCBI taxonomy): Eukaryota > Viridiplantae > Streptophyta > Magnoliopsida > Apiales > Araliaceae > Hedera > Hedera helix. Next base: position 13,478,835 of record OX359278.1, read on the forward strand.
AACAATTTATTTAAGTACAACATATGCATTAATTCGGGAGTAATGCAAGTGGTGGTAATATTTTTTTGGGAGATATTAATATATTGTTGGTAGTATATCATTTTATCTTTAAATAATACATTTTAGATATTTTATATTTTACAATAGTAAAAACACATTAATTAAAATTATATAAATTTATTTTAATTTTTAATATTATATTTAAAAGTGTTATTTTCTAAAAGTGAAATGACATAATTTAAAAATAATTTTTGTATGATAGTAAAAACTAATTATTATATATGTAAGGAATGTTATTTGAAAAAATTATGTTTACTTAACATATGATTAATAATTAAATTACACACACACACACACACACACACAAAAGTTATTTAAATACAAATTTAAATATCAGATATCGAATATTTGTTATCCGTCGGATATATTTTTAATCGAATGTTAAACGAATATGAATACACTTATATCTATATTTGTATTCGTTTATTTACAGATACCTTAAAACCAAATACGGATATATCCGTTTTGTTTCGAATATGAATAATTTTTTTCTAAATACTATTGCGGACGGATATAAAATTTTCGATTATTATTTACGACCTTACAAATTTAAAATAGAGAGAATTTGTACATGTTCTTTTACGATATCTTTTCAATGCAAAAATGAAGATCCATTATGCTGAATTTATGTACTCCTCTTTAAGATTTTACTTTTATTCTAATTAAGTTGTAAAATCTGAAAATTCAAATTTAATACAAATTTATTTAATTTTAATTAATACAAATGTAACTATAATAAACTTATCAAAAAATACTACTAATATACTAATTTTTATTATTTTAAAAACTTGTATAAATAACATCAATTTTAAATTTAAAGAGTCAAAATAAGACTTTTTTTGTAAAACAAATGAAGTATCTTTCTTTTTTATATATAAGACATAAGAAAAAAATTGGGTGAGCTCAGCTGTAGCCGGATCTAGCATATATTGTCGACCTGGGCCTGGATTGTTAGGATAAAACATTTCACTTTCCGAGTCACCCGGCCCCGACTTGGTACTCCCTTCCTTGAAAATTACAAATAAATTTTGAATAAGCTGTGAAATTTTAAAATTCGAAATCAAAAAAGCTATTATAAATTATTTATAATTAACAACTACAACTAATTATTTTATTTGTTGTTTTTAAAATTTAAATAAAGTCAATAATTTTTATTTGTAGAATTTAGCAAAATAATTTAAAAATCAAGCCATGGAGCAAGTATTTTTGCACAATATTCTCATTTCATTTTACTAGTACATTGCTTAAGTGCTTTCAAAGACTTTCCATTGATATGTATCACTTGTCTATGGTTGGCAAGGGGTCCATAAGTTATCTGCAGAAGGTTTACTTGCTAGTGGCTAAGCATCGTCTCTTCGCTTATTAATTAATATCCATGAAATATATATTCTCTTATTAATATCCCTGAAATTTGATTAATCTCTCCTGGCATTGAGGTGACCAACAAATAAGAATGGTGGGGGTGGGGCTTGACTGTGATTTAGGTGGAATATGGGGACCATAATGCATTAGTGGACAACTTAGGGATTGATAATTGAATACCCTACTTATCTATAAAAATAAAAGATCAAATAATTCAAGGAAAAAGTACTTTTCTATGTGCTAATAATACGTAAGCTTATTTACTCAAATATCAATCTACGGGAGAGTAAGCAACGAAAGAAAATAAGGTACTTTTCTATGTGCTTATTATATCTTATCTTATTAATTAAAGTATCAGTCTATGGGAGAGTAAGTAATGAAAGGAGAAAAAAAAGGTACTTTTCTATGTAAATACATTATACATATTATCAATTCATAAATCAATCAATGGGATATTAGATTTTGGCTGGATTTGAAGAAGCCTTCACATAAATTGTTAAAGCATTCAACTTAATATCAAACTGATGAACAAAAAAATCATTTTAAGTTATATACTGATTACACTAATCTTCTTTGATCGATATGAGGACTTTAAATCTTAACATACCCCTTACATGTGCAAGGTATGTGACTCATGTGAGCTAAAATATGTTCATAATTAACTTTAGTACATGAACACCATATAACGAATATAGTTATATAGCGTGTAGTAGTTAATTTTTCTTGTACCGTTTACTATAAAATAGCGTGTAGTAGTTAATTTCTCTTATATTGTTTATTATAAAATTCAATTGACACAATTTTTTTTTAAAAAATCTCCTCCGTACGCACATTATGGTGCGTAAAAAGAATTTAAATAAAAATAAAACCCAATTTACGTAAACGATATTTATTTTTTTTAAAATCACGTCCGTTAAATTTGATACACCAGCAATAAATTAATATGAGTTAACTGCTATAACTTCATAGCACCTTTGGCTATGGATGAAGATCCTTTTGCTTATATTTCATTGGGAACTAATCAAGGAAACCATTAATCAAGGAAATTAGTCCCATAGTTTGAGGACCAACCTAGAAATTATTCCTATAGTTTTTAATAGGAACTACGCTTCTCTCCCATCCTACCCACCTACCCTTTTCTTAACAAAGGAAAAAGAGAGGAGGTGCACAGAAAATTGCATACACCAAATTAAAAAACAGTAGTAAAATGAAAGGTGTATACGCTCTGAAAAGTGACTATCCATGTAAAGGTGCTCTGCTTCTTCTTCTGATTTGAGTTGAGAAGACTACTAACATTGTGACACACACTTCTGACATTCATAAAATGGCAAAATTATTCAAGAAATCATCATGAGCATTCACAATACTATTTTAGAACACATCATGCACATTCACAGTATTATTTATATATATTTACATTAAAGTTTCATTCACGGTTATTGTATATATAAGTAACGCTCAAATCATAACATTTTATTAATAAGATATTTATATTAAATATTATTATTTTTATTTTAATAAGGTATTATAATTTTAGCATAATTTGTATATATATTATCAATATATTAAATTTTAACCCATATATTTATTTATAGACTAAAGTACAAATTAGCCTCTAAAATTTACTTGCTAAGTTGCACATTCTGAATTTTTATCCGATTAAATATGACCAAATGCATCATTTTTCCAATATGAAATCAATAAATAAAAAATATAAAAAATTTAATATAAAAAAAAAAAAGACGAATTAATTTATTTAACAAAATTAATTTTGTTAAACCTCTTTATCTCTACTTTGGTCCGTATGCCACACTTATTTCTTTCCATCTTCTGCTAAAACTATCATCCAAGTTTTAAATTTCTGTTCAAAAATAGATGTTCAACCCTCATGTCCATTGCTTAATCCTTCACTTCCGCCCAATCCTTTTCTTCCAACTACCCATCATTGTCGGTGTATCCGATGAGCTATCCCCGCCGACGTACCCGTGACCCATCTCTCAAACTCTTGGTCCTCGAGTTCTAAAAATCTCAAATCCAGGCAGCGTAATTGCTAGAAGTAGAGGTAAATTTATCGGCGTGATGCGAAATGCAAAAAGAAATTAAAGTATATACAGTAGACGTGATATTTAAATGTACGGATACTAATGGTGACGTCCCAGAAAGAAGAGTTGCGACAGGCTGAGTTATGATAGATGGATGGGTTCGGTGGGCATTTTCGTGGAGGGGGGTTCGCTAGCATCTTCCATAATTAAGAAGAGGAGACAATAACATATACTTGTTTCAAAAAATTTAATGAGAGATGTTTAAATTTGTTTGAAAAGATAAAATAAATTTTTGTTTAGGAAATACCCAGGTGGTTGTTTTGTTTGAGAATATTTAATAAGAGATGTTTTAATTTTTTCTTTTTTATTTATATTATATTTTATATTATCTTTATTTAATGATTTTCTATTGAAAAACCAATGAATCTGATCATATTGACTGAATAAAAGTTTTGAGAGTGTAATTTGATACGTTAATTATAATTAGGGTGTGATAACGCTTTAATTTATAAATTTTGAAATTTAATGTGTATTTTAATTTTTATTCATATACATACATGCATGGTACACATACATACATATATAATTATATGGTTCTTATTTTATCTTCTCTCCAGAGTCTAGAGTCTCCACAACTGCAGGCCTGCAGCGCAATAATCCCCAAAACCCAGGAGGCATTAAAGAATTTAGTGATCCTTAGGATAGGAGTAGATTAGAAGGAGAAGCTCAGTAAATCATTAAACCACCACAGATTTCTATGTTTATCAGCTAACAAATTGCTTTTACTCTCTCGTTCAGCACCCTCTCCTAAAAGAATTATTCAGTGTTTTAGGGTATTATTACGTGATATTTTAAATTAATTATATATTATTATATTAATATATATAATGAATTTAGATATAAAAAATTTATTATATATATTAAAATAATAATACATAATTAATTTAAAATATCATGTGATAATATTTCAAAATTACTGAATAACTTCTCTCCTCTCCTCTCGTCTCCTAGGCATGTATATGCTTCCTCTCTTATTTTGTACTTCACGTTTAAGAGAAAATATAAAAATTAAAATATATAATTAATATTTTATTTAATTAACTAAAATAGTTTTTAAAAATTTAATATTATTCTTCTAAAATTTATTAAAAAAAAAGTTAATATCTAATATAAGGATAATATAAAAAATTAAGACATTAATACTTTCTTAAAATCTATAAATGATAAGTAAAAAAGAACAAATTTTCTAAAATGACGAATAAAAAAAAAGGAGTATATAATACGAGTATGTTCAAAATTTAAAAATAACAAATATGATAATTGGTAATAATTTTTAGTTAATTTTTAGTTATTATAATTATTTGTATTAAAATTTAAAATTTTTAATTTGATGTTAAATTTTAGAATTTCACATATTGATCCTAAAAATAAAAATATATCTCTATCTTTAGGAGGGTTATATATATATATATATATATGAAATTGATATTTTTATATAAATATGATATATTTTTACGCGATTCTCTCTTACGTGATGAGTCCCATTTATTATAATAAATGGAAAACTCCGAGTAGAAACATCATATTTTCATGTAAAGATATATACTCTCTCACTTTCAAGTTATAAGATCGTGATTGATTTTTTGAATTGAATTCAACTCTAAGATGTTTTCAAAATCAAAAATCGAAATGGAGTTCTTTAATTTAAATAAATACAATAATAAAAATTATAAAATATTTAAAAATTATTACCCATTGTCAAATTTATTATTTTATATTTTTTGGTGAATCATCTTAATTTTAAATTTAAATATGTTTCAAATTGACTTTTAAAAATTAATAATTACTTTATAATTTTAAAAGTATATATTATGTATATATAGTCATAATTCATAGTAAATAGTTGTTATTAACACTGTTCTAATAAATTTATTAAATTTAACACTTTGAAAACATGTATGCCACTACTTAGAGTAGTGGTAGGAGAATTTTCTTTACCTACCTCTATTATTAGTAAAGGTATAGAAAAATATCTTAAATATTCTCACTTTATTTATATTGAAATAATTTCAATGTATTTATTTATATAAATAACTTTTTAAATAATAAAATTTAATATTAAAAATTATATTTAATGTATTTATTTTTATAAATAATTTTTTAAGTAATAAAATTTAAAATTATCAATTATATTCGATGTATTTATTTTTATAAATAATTTCTTAAATAATAAAATTTAACATTATCAATTATTGTGACAATTTGATTATTTAAAATTTAAATTCCGTATTACAATACAATTTAATTTAAATAATATAAATTACATTATAAATAAATATATTAAAATTATTTAAATTTAATTAAAATAGAAATATTTAGCATCAAATAATTCTTTTTTTCTGCCGTTACTAACCATGTTTTTTAAATGTTACATTTCGCATTAAACAATTAAAGATAAATTTATTAAAATAATATTTATAATAATTATTTATTATAAATATTCACAAACACACACATATATATATATATATATATGTGTGTGTGTGTGTGTGCAATTTTTTTTTGTATGGATTGGATAAGGTTACGGGAATCAGCCATATCTACGTGTGTCAGTGTGCGGGTGTGTGCAATTTTTTTTCTACGGATTGGATAAGATTACGGAAATCAGTATTGGCTGGTACGACTAATGGTTCCTCTCCACGTTTCCGAATCATAATTTTATAAACCTGCTCTTTTTTCTTCTTAGTACTATTCTGATACTACTGAAAAATCTTCGTATAGCTAGAGGAGCAGAGCAACCATCGTAGCATTCAATATTAGGCACTGCTTTTAGATTGAATTCAATGTTATTCATTATTCAAACAACCCCCCCCCACCCCGCCCCCCCCCCCCCCCCCCCCGCCCCCCCCCCCCATATTATTCAACAAAATCGTTATCTTATTATCTCTATAATATATATATATATATATATATATATATATATATATTTATTTTACTCTTAAAATATTTATTTTAATAATTTTTTTATATAATTTAAATACATATAAATAATAATATTGTACTTATATATATCTAAATTATTAAATTTTATAAAAAAATATTAAAATAAAAGTTATAAATATTTTTAGAATATAAAAATAAATAAAAAATAATAATTTTTTAGACGCCAGCACCGTAGAAGTACTCTTTGGCCATATCCCCCCCCCCCCCCCCCCCCCCCCCACTCTCTCTCTCTCTCCGTGTTTCTCTATCTATTCTCTCTCTCATCTCTCATAAATCATAATCACACACAACACAAACTAGGTACTCTGTGGGCGTTTGGACTTTTGTGCAATAAAAAGTTAAAAAAACCCACATATTTCAATTTCAGATAAGGAGTATAGAGGAAAGCATTGAATGAGAAGTGAGATTCTTATAAATGAAAGAACCCCCGTCACTTTTCCTTTCCTTTGTTTATTGCTGCTATCTACCTTTCTTTTCTTTTCCTTTCCATACCCTGTTTTGGATCATAAAACCCACGTATAAAGTTAATCATATGTGCTCCTGCACAACGTTTTCACACCCGGATCACTCGTCGCACTAAAAAGGATATCAAATGGATAAATTATTAATCCAACTGTTATTAAATTAATAATATTATAAATATGTATTAATAATAATTAATAAAATTTTAAAATATTTAATTTTTTATAAGTTAAAATATAATAAAATTATGTTATAATATTATTAAAAATATCTAATTCTAATTCTAAAAATATTTTTATACTAAAAAATATTAAAAAATATTTTAAAATTAGTTTACTGAGTCAACTAATCGGTTTTACCGATTGAATTACCAGTTTGATTGATGGTCAATTGAATTTTGACCGAATAGATAAAAAATCAATTCTTAGATCAAATCAATTCGTTTTTCTGATCAATTTTTAATATAATCGGTTGAACTGTCGGTCAAAATTGATTTTCAAAATATTGCTCCTATATACATATATATTTATTGGTCGTCAACTGTAATTTTGAGCATTTGGTGTGTTTAAAATTTTTAAATACAATTAATTTTTTTTATTTAATAATAATTTATTTAATTTATTAATACAAGTTATTTAGAGTCTACGGATAACCGCATATATATATATATATATATATATGTATATGTATATATATATATATATCGATTGTGGGTAGTTGTCCTTTTCCAATCTGAAGCTGCAGAAAACTCGTTTTTCAGTCATTGAAAGACGTGACTGGATTTGGTGGGAAGGTTACTCCTCAATCCTCATAGCACTGATAATCTGAGAAAACGTTGTAAAGCTGGTTTCGTTTTTTGGACCCTTATTCAAATTAAGGCTACGAAAATAGATTTCATCTCAAATAAAGTCTCATATTAAAATATTATGTAAAAATTTAAGAATATATATATATATATATATATATATATATATATATATATATATATTATATTGGATCATAAATTTAACAAATTAATCTTTTAATTCGAGTTATAATTTTAGATAAATATATATAAGTCGAATATTTTTAATAATTAGTATCAAAATTATGATTATGAATTTGAGTCATGAATATGATATGCACTACGTATTTATGCATGATGGACAAAAAATAATTTATTAAGCAAGTAGTTTATTCTTCTAGTAGAGACTCTTAGTTAACTCTTGACAAAAAATATTGAACAGTGTTAATTTGTTATTAGAAAGAGACGTGATGAAACTAGACTCAATGTGTTATGAAAATATATAGTGGATTACATAATATTTGAAAAAGTGATAGACTATTCTCAAGGAGATTCTTGGGAGAACAAATAAAAGAGTATTAAGAGATAAATTTCATCAGATAGAGAGACTTGATGAACTTGATAAAAATTTTGATGAATTAAATAACAGATATTAAAGAGGATGACTCGTTAACTAGAAGAAATGATAGACTAATGCTCAAAAGAACATGATTAAAGTTCTTATGGGTGAGATTGATAAGCTTGACAGGGACTCTTAGTAAATCAAATACGAGATATTGAAAAGAGTGACTTGACAACTAGAATAGAGTGATGAGTTAATGCTCAAAAGAAACTCTTAGTGAATCAAACAAAAAGATAATAAAGATGATAATTCCTCAACTAGAAGAAATAATGGGTTAATACTTAAAAGAATATGATTAAAGTTCAAGACTTAATATCTATATAGATGAAGAAATCACACGTTATGAGATAAATTATTGATATATCGTGTGATAATAAAGTTTTACCTTAAAACTTATAAAAAAAATAATAACATATATACTCTAATAGACCATAAACCTAATAAATTAACTTTTTTGATCAATATATAATTTTAAATAAATATATATAAACAGAATATTCCAAACATATAATTCCTACACCTGATTTTCCTTTTCCATCCTTAAGAAAATTAAATTATTTTCCTTTTTCCATATCATTCCTTTCATTTATCAGAAACAAACAAATAATTCCACCACCCATTTTCTCCTCCATGATATTATATAATGGGGAACTAGTCATTTTGTTGGATTAAGGGGATCATAAGTTGTACATTTAGTAATCTTTTTGATAAAACCCCATTTCATTTTCTCGAGTATTTGGGGCTATGGAAGATCAATGGGGCTCAATCATCAACAATAACATGGGATCTGGGATTTCTTTGATGACGAGTGAAGGAGAGGAATTTCAAGAAGTGGAAGTGTGGGATGTTGTGAGGAAGGAAAGAGAAAGCAGAGGAGATTTTCTCCCTAAACAGAGGAAATCATTTTCCTCTGTTTCTTCTTCTTCTTGTTCTTCAGCTCCTGCTTGGCGCTTGGATTTACCTGCTGCTCCGAAAATGGTGATTCAAAGGGCTAAAAGTTGGGGAAACGAGGGTAAGAAATTTTCCCTGGAGCAATCTTCAGCCCCTGTGAAAATCCCTGACTGGTCACAAATGAAAAACCCAAAAATGGGGAACAGGGGAATTGGGGAAAATGGGGAAGAAATTGGGTATTTTGTTGAGGATGATGAGGAAAATGAAGATGAGGAAATGATTCCTCCTCATGAGTATATTGCTAGGAGGCTGGCAAGGAGTAGGATTGCTTCATATTCAATGTGTGAGGGAATTGGCAGGACTTTGAAGGGCAGAGATCTCTGCAAACTGAGGAATGCTATTTTGACTCAAACTGGTTTTCTTGAAGAATGATTTATCATTTTCCCCCCCATTACCATTGAGCATCATCATTTTCTCATTTTCTCTTTTTTCTCTTCTTTTTTTTTTTAAAAAAAAAAGGAAAAAGAAATGTAACTTGTAATATGAACAAGATGATGGACAGATTCCCAAATTTTCAATGCTACATGGGTGTTCTGTTATTATCTTTACATAAGATATTTCAACTGTGTTTTGGAGTTTATATGAATTTTTGTAAGGTGGAATTTTCTATGCAAAAGGAACAACTCTTTAGCAGTCAAGTTAATTTTGTTTGGTAGGTAATTTGAGTCTCTCTCTCTCTCCCCCAAGGGAAAGCAAGTAGTAGTTTTATTTTACCACTGTCATTTGGCTTCACAAACATAAAATGGTGGATCTAATCATCTCACCCAAAAATCACTATTTTTTTAATCCAACCTACATTGGATAATAACCAAGGATGAGATTCATCACATATAGAGAATCTTGTTTCATAGCTTCAGACACATCCAAGCAGTTGTAACTTGTGACTTGATTGTAGTGAAGCATTCATCTAATGCATTGGCATGGAAGTAAAACATTATTGATGTTATGCTAATGCATGGTTAACATAATAAAAATATCTCGAGTTTTAAAATATCTTAATTTTATCTTGTTGGAACTTCGTATAATACTGATAAAATACCTAACTTTTATCTTGTGGGAATATAAAATATTGTTTGTTGTAATAGTACATAAGTGCCTTGTTGATTTTCTTTTTCCTTTTTCAAGAAACGATAAAATACAAATTTTCTCTATCCCCTTTTAATTAATATTTTAAGATTATGCATATAAATTAAAAAAATATAATTAATATTTTGTTTGACTGATTAAATTAAATATAAAATTTTAATATTAATCTCTAAAATTTATTAAAAAAATAAGAGAAATAAATTAAGCTTTAAATCATAAAGGGTAATATAGAAAATTATGTATTTAATATTTTCTTGAAATTTATAAACAATAAATAAAAACGAACAAAAGTTTCCCTCTAAAAAGACAAAAAAAAGGATGGAGGGAATAATATTATCTTGTCGGAATTTGGTTATGTAGAAAATTATTTGTTGTAACGGGTTTTAACTTGCACAGAATTTTGTTTGATATAATGAAATTCAACTACATTGTTGATTTTATTTCTTTTCATTTTCAAATAATGAAAAAATACCTTTATTTTAACTTCTTGAAATTTCATTACATAGAATATTGGTTGTTAAAACTGTATGCAACTACATTATTGACATTTACATGCGTTTCAAGAATGATTATAATTTATACAATTAAATTAATTTGTTGAATTTAGCTAATAATTCTTCTCGGGACAAACACGGATCCTTAATTTTTATTTTATTTTATAATATTTTAATCTATTACAATAATTTATCCTAGTCTATAGAGGAGGGGTTTAAGTAGGGGAGGAGTTTAAGTGGGGGAGGAAATATCTTACTGACTTGAACTTACATTACGCGTTATTATTGTATAACTTGTCTGCTATCAACAAGAATCAAATTTTTAACCCCTATATTAATAGAAGTGAGTCATATCAGTTGGCCAAGTGACTATCGATAATCTTTAATTCAAATGTGATCTATTTTTCGGTATCTATTACTAGAATAATAGGATTTTTCTTACAAATTGACCATGTTTTATCAATTTTTATTTTTACCAAAATAGAGTTGATACTTTATTTCTTTTTTTCGTGGTTTTACAAAGATTCAAAGAACATCAAGTGAGATTGAGGTGTATCTTCTTCGGCAGGGTTCCTTCTTATAATAGAGTATGATTAGATTTTCGCAGGCTGCAAAATAATACTCCTCCCTCTTTTTCACAAAATTAGTTCCATTTACAAAAAAAAGAAAAAAAAATCACAAAAATATATTTTCTCCGCTCTTTTTTATTTGTCTTTTTAGACACTGAAATTTGTTCTTTTGTATCTGTCATTTATAGATTTTAAGAAACTATGAATAACTTAGCTTCTCATATTATCTCTACATTAAATACTCCCTCCATTTCTTTTTATTTGTCTTTTTAGATAATAAAATTTGTTCATTTTTATCTAAAATTTCAAGAAAGCATCAAGAACTTAATTTCTCATATTATCCTACATTAAATACTAATTTTTTCCTTTGTCATCTTTTTAATAAATTTATACCTAAATTAATCATTCAGATGAAAGATTAATTACATTTTGTAATCTATGTATTTCCACATAAAATGTCAATTAAAAAGAAATGGAGGGAGTAATTTATTTCTCTTTCATTTCAATAAATTTCAGAAAAATAATATTGAGAATTAATACGTATATTGATTAATCAGACAAATTATTAATTATATTTCTTAATTTTTGCGTTGTCTTCTAAAACCTCAATTAAAAAGGATTGAAGGGAGTGTATTTTCAATAATAATGGTACAAAATGACACAATATGACAATATGCTCAACTTTGTTATCAAATCTAATTATTATGCCACATTACTAAATCAACTATTATATATTATTTTTAGGCAAAAAATGGAACTAAAATATAACCTTACAAACTTTATAAATGAGATTCTTTCTATAAAACTGAAAAAATAACATAAATAGACACATTTTTAGTATAAACAAAAGAAATGAAAAGAAAAGAAAAGAAGGGAAGAGAAGAGAACGAATGAACTCATTTTCTTTTCTTTCGCTTTCTTTACAAGAGCGGTAAAAATTTTTTTGGCCCAAATAAATTTTCTGTTCTCTTTTTTTCTTCCTCTATCAACTTGAACTTCAAGACACATTTTCATTTTGTTTTCTTTTATAATAAAAAGTTACAACAAATATATTTTTTCTCTCTCTCATTTTTTCTCTAATTTAAAACTCGTACGGAGTTGAGAGAGGGAGAGAAAAAACAAAAACAAGAGACGTATCTAGGATTTTTATGAAATATGATCACTCTTATAATTAAAGATAATTAATGTATGTCGAGTATAAAATAACATAAAATATATAGTTATTTATTTCCTTTAGATTCGTCATTGTTTTTTGATTGCTTATCGTCATATCCAACGAACACTCTAAAAAAAGGCACGACGACGAATATGCAAACTTATGTGACGAGATATTATTTTGGATCGGTTCAAGTAAAAAGAGTTTTGATCTTCCCATATAGAATTTTACAACACCATAACATTATTTTGTGGGAATTTAATTAATAAGAATATTGGTCGTTGTAGCATAATCTAGTGCATAACTTAAACTATTGGTCTTTCTTTTTTGAGTAACATAAAATACTTTAATTATATCTTTGTTATACTTTCTTTTTTTCTTTTTATAGTCCAAACATTCCCAGAAGATCAAGGTATTTTTGTAAACACGGATAACTCTTATTCATATTTGACTGATCAAATACAGTGAATATTTATAAGACTAGAGTACCCAATCAGAAACCTAATTAGTTTCCTAGAAATTTGCCTATGCAATTCTTATGATCTGTACACACTTATAAATCTTCCATAT